>JACTAT010000035.1:2748751-4243751 GCA_014526335.1 Chrysaora quinquecirrha
CAAGCCTATAAGAAACAAAATATGGAAATGAAACAAAAAAGCTTGCTTTTAGTATACTTTTACTTACCCCCAGAATTCTTCAACCTTTTCAATGATATCAGTTAATGGAAAATGTACATATATTGAATAAACTGCATATATCACTAAGCAACTATATATGCCTTTTTTTAAATCAAGAAACTCTTCTATATGGACTTATGTAGAAGTTAAAAAGCTAAGAAACTATTTCTGCTTTTAAATTCAGCATTATACTTTGCTGTGGGCTTGGTGTAATGTTTACATGAAAATAATCACCAAAATGGGAACTCAGGACAATGATTTAACTCTATTTTTTCACCCTCAATCTACATGGTAGCAAGTCAACTCGCCCCACTACCAACTCACCCTGAGTTAACATGGTCAAGTCAGACCTCTTTCTAGTCATGTCACCCCACGTGTTCGTACAACTTGCCCCATCATTAAATAAATGATAGAAAACAACAAAATTGAGTGAATCTATTAGTGTGATAAAAGGGGGTTTGGGGGTGGAGCCCCCAAATTTAAACATTTGTAGTTCAGTGGGGGCAAGTTGACTTTGAAAATGGGGTGAGTTGACTTTGAAAGTGGGGTGAGTTGACCAAGAAGTGGGGTGAGTTGGCGATGGGGCAAGTTGCTAGTGGGGCAAGTTGACTAGAAACCATCTACACCACTACCTTCAATCTAGGACTGAAAACACACAATTCAAAACAGTTTCCATATTAGGGATCATTAAACTTGCACTCTTTTGACAATGCAGTTTTTGAAAATGCAAATATTATCATAAAACACAATCCCCACATTTTGATTGAAATTACAACATTGATGAAATGTGAAATTTTTACAATTGCATCCCCATAGATGGAGCCTAAGATTAAAGTCAATACAAAGAAATTATTGTCAAAGGATACAGTATCAAACTTTGTCACCAATCTGAGACTTTCAGCCCATGTTTTAGTTCGGTCATTTTTGAAAAACCACAATGCCCATCTGTTATGCAAAGGATGTTTCACTGCAATTTCTTGGTTCAATTTTACAGCCTTGGTTGATTCTTGTTGCTGTGAAAACAAAAATTTAATTGTTACAGCTGTATAAAAGATTGATGAATAGGTACTTTATAAGCTCAATAGCATAGCTAAGGGGGAAGGGTTGAGGGGATAGTCACCCCCTCCAATCATCCCCAAGATAGATTTTATATATCACATAAATCTAGCACAAAACGTTGTAGGATATATCTTAATGGGTTTAGCAGCCTATGAGGCTGGGGGGTGGACTGCAGCCCCCAAATGAATTGCAAAGTCCATCATATTTTAGATATAATTTAGATGCTTTTCTATTGTTCCTATTGTTTCAGCCTCTCAAAAATTTTCTTCCTACAATTACTGACACAAAGACTGACACAAAGCGTTAGAAGATTGGACCGCTTACCTTGATAACGGAGATCATGTGGATATTATCTATTTCGACTTCGCTAAAGCGTTTGATTCGGTACCACACAAACGATTATTAAACAAGTTAAGACTTTATGGTATCAGTGGTAATCTCTATGATTGGATTGGGAGCTTTTTAGAAAATCGGAAGCAGAGAGTTGTTTTAAACGGATGCAAATCTGATTGGGTGACAGTAACCAGTGGAGTCCCCCAGGGCAGTGTACTTGGACCTTTACTATTTCTGTTATTTGTCAACGACCTGACCAGTCATATCGAGTTCTGCAAGGTTAAAATGTTTGCAGATGATATTAAATTGTATGCAAAGGAAAAAGGAAACCATTCCAAAATTCAGAGGGACATAACAAAAATCTGTGACTGGTCGAAAACGCAGCAGCTACCTATAAACCCATAAAAATGTAAATTTTACGACTTGGAAATTACAACGACAGTTTTCAAAGATATACCTTAACAATTAATAATGGTACCCCAGTAGAGATCTCGAAAGTTGAAGAAATGAAAGACCTTGGTGTCATCATTGACAGTAAATTAAAATTCGATAAACATATCTCTGAAATATGCAGGAAAGCACAAGGTGTACTAGCATCAATTAAGAGAACAATGACGTTTATGGACACAGAAGTTTTTATCAATCTTTATAAAAGTCTTGTTAGACCACTACTCGAATCATCCGTTCCTGTATGGAATCCCTATCTCAAAAAGCATGAAAAACAACTTGAATCTATACAAAGACGAGCAACAAAACTAGTACGTAGCATCAGCCATCTGTCATATAATGAGAGACTACGAATTTTAAAATTGCCAACTCTGCTTTACAGAAGGAGACGAGGGGATATGATAACAACATTTAAATTATTTCATGGTCTTATTGATACTGAGAGCTCTAGATTTTTCAAGATAAACAATAATAGAACAAGAGGACACGAATTCAAAATAGTCGTAAACAAGTCAAGGCTGGACATAAGAAAACACTTTTTCTCACAGAGAGTCATCAATGAATGGAATTCATTGAAAAAAGAAATAGTAAATGCTGATAATGTACTGAATTTTGAAAAACTATATGACAGTTTCCGTCGCGATGAAAAATATAACTTTTGTACTAACTGATTAATTTAAATGCTTAAACTCAGGGTTTTATAGGCGTTAGCCTTTTGCCCCTTAACTACATTTATATTTATATTTATATTTATTAGAAGGGGTATTTTAGAGGGGGGGGGGGGAGAAGGAAGAGAGAATTCATTATAAAGCTTGAGTTTTTAACAGGGGACATTTATTTTAGGGGCATTCTAATTGAAACATTTTGTTTTGCTGTGTTTTGTCTATCTGTTATTTTTAACAAGTATTTCTAGGATTATTGTAAGCAAATCTTGTAAACTCAGGGTAAATGTAAAAAAACAAATTTTTTGAAACCTGATTGAAATAAGCTCCTGTAACCTTGAGCACTACCCATTTACAACAAATTGCCAATGCAATTCATAATGCATTGAGTAAGAAATGAGAGAACAATAGATCATGTGACCATTCTATTGTTTTTGTGCTGTTGAAATGCTTAAGCCTATCACAAATGTCCTTCACGAAAAAGAAATTGTCTGGCCCTGGGGAAAGTTTCTGGTCAATTTGCAAAACTGCCAACTTGCCAAATCACAAGTTGCCAATGTGTTGTAATCAATTCCCCAGGCCTTGATGGTCAACTTGCCTTTGTTCAAAATCTAAATTTTAAACAATTTTTAGAGTTTCTTCATGAAAATCTCGTAAAAGATCTCTAAAAATTTATTCAAAAATTTATTTACAAATATTTGGGGGCCCTATCCCAAACCCTATTGATGACACTAATAGAATGATTCAGTTTAAGCAATGGTGTGTAATTTTTTAAGAGACGAGTTGACCAGATGTGCTCTGGCTTGACTGTGGATAGTTGGCAGTGTGGTAAGTTGACCTTGTACCTGAACTACATGTCAACAATGACCTGTTCTATCTGCAGCACTTTAGGATATTCTTGTTAGGATATTCTATGGCTGTCTTCAATATTAAGTAGCTTTCAGGGATTAAAGGAACACACCCTGATGGTGTCTATTTAGTCCACTCCAATCTAAATCCTTAACTTATGCAATAATTCCTATTATTATAATGACTTGTACAGTGAAATGTTGTCTATCATCAGGGGTGTTTCTATCTATAGGTATCCTTCAATGTCCTCATGCTTTGAATTCTTTGGATCCTAAAAGTTAGATTATTAGGTTGGATTGTGACGCCCCTGTGTTAATTTTTACCGCCTGCTGCTGTAAGCACAAGCACTTGACTGCTCTGCTGACTCATCCACTTCTCTCTTCTGACTGTCTGACATAACAAACTTTCAAAGATTTTGCTTGATGAAGATGAATCTAAACAACCCTGGAATTACCATATAACACAAATTGCAAGGACGGAAATAAATTCACGGGTCCAAGTTTTGGTGACAAAATGTCTGTTGAACTCTTCTTAAAACCTAAAACGTCGGCTACCGTTAGGCCTGGCCTTTTGGCCTAACCATGTTTGAACAGTCGGCTTTTCCGTCAACGAAAAAACAAGCCAAAGCAACAAGAGAAACAATTTTACCTCAGTACTAGTTTCTTCTGCCTTTTTTGTCTCGGTTTCACCAGTTGCTGCCATAATTTTGACACTAGAGATGTGAAATTTTCAATGAAAATTTCGTATTTTCTGAAAATGAAATCCTTCCCCTCAGAGA
The DNA here is from genome assembly GCA_014526335.1 of Chrysaora quinquecirrha. NCBI lineage: Eukaryota > Metazoa > Cnidaria > Scyphozoa > Semaeostomeae > Pelagiidae > Chrysaora > Chrysaora quinquecirrha. Next base: position 2,752,940 of record JACTAT010000035.1, read on the forward strand.
AGGCCTGCTGCCTGAAAGGTTGGAGCCCTGGGCACCAGTTAGGAATGTGGATTTGAAAGAGCAGTTGGAATGGGAATCCTTCTAAGAAATAGTGGTTCTCTAAATTTTGATTTTTTTCTTTCTTTATTACTGAATTAACCCATTAGCGTTCAAAATTTTAGGTGTGATGGGTTAAAGCATTCTTAGAGGTCTCTGAGACCTTGAAAAAGTCCCCAGGAAGTCATCTTTTGTAGCTTTTGGATTGACGAGATGGGGAATTTTTGAAAACACGTGGGCAGAGCAATGACGTCAGAGACTAGTCCGAAGAAAAACGAGAATTGACTGGATGCGCAAAAAAAGGACTTTCATATTTTCCAGGATTCACATGTAAGACAATAGGATTGAAAGCGTTTGCAAGTCAAAGATTTACAGAGGATGGACTGATTGTAACCACAAAGCAGCAGTCAGCACGGTTTTCTGTGAAATAAATGCCCAAATAAGGTAGCAACAAGCCATGTGATCAACCACGTGCTACAGGACACTATTATTAACAGTTGCCAACCATTTATAAGTTTATGAATCGTATTATTTGCCATGCATTATATAATTCTCGCTGTTGAATGCTTGTTTATGCTTTGTGACTAAGGCAACAGCAAAGAAAATACATGTGTTGTGTATTGCCAGCATAGTAGTCTCATTTGGTAATGTGCTATATTTGCAGATGGTACAGTATAAATAAAATTACTTATTAATGTGTCGCAAATATGTCTTAAACAACGCAATTAGCGTAAAACAGAACATTTATTATCACATTAGCATAAATTGAGTACACATTAAAACAATCTGATTTGAAAATGTTCAAGGTTTAAGGGTGTGCTGAAAAGCTTGGAATAATGTTTGGGCAAGGCAAATCCAAAAAACATTTTTTTGTTGCTCGAAGCAAGCAAAATGTTTAACAAGCAATGTTTGTGACGTGGTCAAACGGTAAAATATCTTTCTTGAAAGCAAATTTTAAATTGTTGACAAAAAATGTTTGATCGTTTGGCCAGGCCAAAGAAATCGTAATCAGGATCTAAAGAGGGCGGTAAAGGGGTCTGGGTCACGAATCACGGAATAAAATGTTTGCCATTTACGTTTCCCGTTGAAAATAGGGTACATTACGTATCACGAAGACCCTTGCCACCCTCTCTAAGGGGCAGCGGGGAGAAGGACGGTATTCGGGCAACAAATTACCCAAGAGACATACTTTTACCGAAATTTACGCGGAACGGCAGATTTCTTCATCCCATGATCGCTCATCTTGATGCATCGCTCTTGGCAGAGAAGAACTGTACGACGCATTTTGCATAAAGAATGTCAAAGCACAAACGAGGGGTCTTGTCTGAGTTCTTGAAGGGTAAGAAAATTGCCCCCTGCTTTCTGTTGTCTTCAACCATCCTAAATCAAGCAAGACAAATACTTATGACATTACATTCCTTTTTTGTCATTTAAGGAAACATTTGATAATGGAAAGCTTTCATGTCAAAATTGTATTTATTTTATAGAGAAAAGAAAGGTCGTCAGCTCTGGCAAACTCATTGTCAGACAACGTGGATAGACAAAGAGAAACGGATACGTGAAAATTAGATATATTTTTAAGCAAAATTAGTAAGATTTGAGGGCACGATTTTCAGGGGTTTAGAAGTGCTACTGTTGAAGTAGCTTCAGAAGTTTGCTCCGACAAGGACCAAAATGGAATCTTAGATTTTACAATGAAGGTAACATGAAGGTAACGTGTTGGAATTGGTGTATTTTTCAAGAGACATAGATTAATCTAATTTTCTACACAACCATGCGTGCTGTGTTTAGTTTTTACGGTTTTTTCACTAGAGAATAATCATAAGATGTAGGTAGATGTAGCTTCACATGAACAACATGGTGTTATACAGATTCAAGCCATACCCGTTATTTTTACAAGAAAGTTTTGAAAGAGTCAAGCACTAGAATTACCGTATTTTCTCGAATAAGCAACCTCCCACGAATAAGCACCCCCTTTGGGTTGAGCTGATCTTCTGTGCGTCAGATTGTTTCCTATACACTCCTCGGAACGTCGGATCGGACAGTCTGGAACTTCAAGACGTAAAGGGAGGAATCGGGCCCCGGGGTCTAGGGGGGGGGTACTTGACGCTGAAATGTACAGGGTTGTGCCTCCGAGTTTTTACAAACCAACCCACCTTTAAGGTATTGTTTTACGCATTCAGCCACCCAGTTTTATGATTTTTGTATCAAATTTGTTCACCAAATATTAAGGAAATTTGCTTCTATACCCACTTTTAAGGTATTTAGGGCGTAAATCGGACCCAACCCAGGTGTAAGGAATTTTCGAAGAAAAACCCACCCATATGAGGGGCACATACCTGTCAGCCTGCATTAGGGAGTACCCCCTCCGGGGAATCGATTTTCACAGTTGTTGAAAGTTTGTTTCGCTTGAACCCTGGGACACAAATACTAATCAGGGCGATTATATTTTGCTACGACATTCAAAAGAGTAGGTACTAACGAAAGGGAAGGATGGCAGCTGGTAAGAAACAATTAAGTTGTGCGCGCCTTGATCAAGTACAATAACCAATCCAATGGTTTTGTTATTCCATGTCCCAAAAGGCTTCAAAGTCGCTCTTCACAGCTGTAGGCCGCCAATCAACTGATCAGCGTTCCTCCACCTCCACTCCCATTCCCATTCAATCATTACATATTCATGAAATGAGTGTGAAAATTAGCTATTACTTTTGCTCAAATGGGAAACGGTATAAATATCATAAATTCTCTAGAAATCCTATTGTTCTAAGAGAAATCCATGAGCCGATTCCGGGAAAACCCGTTTGCTTGAAAGGAAATCTCATATCCTTTCTACAGTGAAGTACCCCTTAATGATCTTCATCCATCCTTAATCACCTTTTTTAAAATGATGCCAGCGCCTAAGTTCGCTCAATGCAACATATGAGAAAGTGCTGATCTGTATCAAATACATGCCACGTAAATTTCTGCTTGTCCTTGGATTCGCTACTTTCGCCTCGAGTTGAAAATAATCAATCGAAAGGCGAAAAGTCTATATAACGTAATGTAACGTGGATGACGTGCAGTATGGTGGTTGAGTATGCAAAGCATCGTGCAATCATCAATACAGTAGAGGGTGCCAAGTATCGTCGAGGTTTATGGGTTTATCATGGGTAACGCGGAGGGCATCAAAGTTTCTAGGAGAAGCATCAAAGATAACTTCAATTTTGCGGGCCCCAGACTCTCGACGGTACTGTTGAATATATATACCCAGTGACTTATCTCTCGATGTTGTGTGCTTGATTGCCTGATTTCTATGAAAAACGTTCACTGTAAAAAAAGTTATAAAATAGTTTAATTTTCGCCTGCTAAACTCATATTTGTCAATATCTATTGATTCAATTGGCGATTCGCAAGCATTTCACATGTGGACTTCAATACTTGATTTGACCAGCTAGAAACAAAGTTTAACCAGCTGTTAGCATATAGATTTCATATATCTTTTATTCGTCTTTTATTCTTTCTAATAGGACACCTGTACATCGTGGTAAAATGGTCACTGCTGTTGAAATAAAGCAAACGAGCAGTTAAAAGAGATCAAAGATTGAACGCAAACAAAAGCTACAAGAAAGAAAGGTCTGCGAAGTTATAAACAAGTCAAGTTCATGCTGGCTTCTGTCGTTTCCGTTCATAGTTAGTCTCAGAAGCAACAAATAAGTTTGGTGGCTTCAGTTCATAATCAGTCCTATCCATACGGATGATGGCGGCGAAACTAGATCATGTTCGACTATCAAACACAGAGACACTGCTGCATTGGGGTATATGGATGCCGTGCATTGCACTGCCGTTCTGGTATATGTATCAGATATCGAACCGATACTTTCCCCAGCTTCATCCAGCGTTCTTCGACAGTAACGAGGTGATATTCAACGGGCGATCTAAGGATATAAGCGATGGAGAGTGGACATTTTGGAGGCAGTTCTTCATATTCTATGTCTGTGTGTGCATTCTTAGTTCATTTCTCAATAATGCGATGGCCGCATTTTCGCTACTTGCACGCAAAATATCGCTGATCACCATCTCATTCATCGCACTTTCGACCGTCCTTGGCGTAAAAGGATTCACCGTACTGCTAGCATACTCCTGCATTGTTTACATTGTAGCCCGGACCAAAGTCGTTAGTCTCATTTGGGGAGTCATAATTGCGGCTACTTACGCTACAAACTACGATCCTTTTCAAGGCGAAATTGTCGCAAAAGTTGCAGAAAACGATACGGCGCAAAGTTTATTTATATTCAGCACAATGATGAGTAACTTGCGACTTCTAAGTTTCGCGCTGGAATACGCGAGACACGAGAACAGTGAGCAAGACCCAGACCCAAATATAATTGACTTTCTAGCCTTCGTGTTCTATTTTCCACTGTTTCTAAATGGACCCATATTAACATTTGATAAATTCAATACACAGATGAAACGGAGAGTGGGAAATCCAGTACTTCTAAGTTTGCTCCTGGAAGTCTTATCCTGTTTAGCTTACTTTGTTCTAGTCGAGATATCCTATAACTTCTTTTACTCCGCAAGTATCTCAAAACACTCATACATACTCGAAGAGCTCAACTGTTGGGAAACACTTGGAATTATATGGACGCAATTACAATTCTTCTACGTGAAGTATGTAGTTTTCTATCGTTTTGCCGGAGTCTTCGTCAAGATAGATGGTATGGAGCCACCTGGTCAACCAGGATGCATATCAAACTTGTATACATTTGTTGATATGTGGCGATACTTCGACAAGGGACTTTACGCCTTCCTCAAACGCTACATATACGTTCCTGTTGGTGGTTCGCGTTCCGGTCTGTTTCGACAAATATTAGCCTCGTTCCTTAGCTTCTTATTCGTCGGATACTGGCATGGTGGCAATGAGAGATACTTCACATGGGCAATTACTAACTGGATAGGAGTGTCAATAGAGGGAGTTGCGACGTACACCTTGATGTCACAAACAGTGAAAGACTTTCGGCAGAAAATAAATCCACGCATGTATAGACGAATTTGCGCTGCTTTCGGCACCGTAACAGTTATCGTTCTTATACTCTCAAATATGGTGTTTCTAACGGGTGTCGAAGCTACGAAACTTTATATCGATCGCTTGTTTGTCAAAGGCTGTCCATGGTGTGCAACTGCAGTTGTGGCTGGAGTATACTGCGGAGTACAATGCGTTATTGATGCTCGCTTGCCTTAGAAGAATGGACATACAGCAGACATAATCTCACGACGGTTACATGTAATATAGGCCAATACAGGGATGCTGGAAGCAGGGCATGGCAAAGGGGTCGGAACCCTGAAAATAAGGTAAAGCTATATAAAAAAATAAAAATTAGGAAATACCCATGGTGATGCACTTATGGAGACAGTAGCCCCCTTGCCCTCCTCTTTTGGCATCCCTGACTGATGATGGCCAGCATCCATGTCTGCTAGCTGAAAAGTAACAAGACTACTAGCTTAAAGAACTTATAAATGAAATAAAATGAAATGTGACATTCTGTACAAATTATTGACCTATTGTTAGGTGTAAATAGAGTTTGTCTAATAAAGGTTTTGCCTATTTTGGAATTTTTGAAGATATTTCTACATCGATGTATTGTTTATCAGAAACAAATCGAAACGTTACTCTTTACTTTACTATCTTCCAGCTACTTTTTGTTCCAAGAAAACTACACATCTGCGCTATGTATGCTTAAAGTAAGTTCCTGCTAAGCAAAGACACGTTCTATTGGTCATCCCTGATCAAGCGATGCACGTTTTGTATAAGAGAAGCCTTCATTTCATAAGGAATAGAAGGTTGAGATCTAGGCCAAAATATTTTGCTTTCTTCGAAACTCTTTGAGATGCGCACAAGCAAAGTTCATCAGCGTGAAGCCCATACCCGGTAAATCACCCAGGGTAACGTGTGTGCAGTACAGTTGATGGTGTGCAGTACAGTGGAGGATATTCAGTGCAGTGGATTGATATCATCAGTACAGTGAAGGGATATCAATAGAGGATTTTCAGTACTGACTGTACTGCACTGACGATATCCCTCCACAGCGCTGAATATCCTCCACTGTACTGATGGTATCCCTCCACCATACTGATGATATCCCTCTACCGTACTGCACACCCTTCACAGCACTGCACATACATTACCCGGGGTGTAAACGTATTTTAATCATGTTTTTGAAAAGGGTAGGGGTGATAAGTTGGTTAAGTCACTTCAAAAATAAGAAACAGGCAGGCAGAAATTGATACCAACAGTTCTTATAGAAAAGCGGGTAATCTCGTGAAAAAGATATTTATCAAAAATATTTCGGGAAAACTGCAATCAACTGGTCAAAGTAATTTTCAGCGATTTTCACAATAGAATACCATAAAAATACGAAAATCACCACTTTAGCAACAGGTACCATATTCTTGGTTTAATCTCTAATGTTATTATCTCAAAATGTTTAGAACACCACCAAGACAAGCATGGGTTCTATGTATAAGCCGATCGAAAGCAGTTGAAAGACAAAGAAATGAGGTACTTTATGGGGATCTTCTCACTATTGGCAGGGAAACGGCTTGTACTTGCGTCTCCATACTTGGTCTGTCGGCTTCAGGTCCACTTTGTATTAGCTATCAAATTATAGTTATCCTTGCTTTTTCGAGAAAGAAGATATAATCAAGTTCATATGAGGTTCATATAAACGGAATCTGTAGCTTACAGTGATCAAAACCAGTTTTCAAGGAAGAAAAATTAATTAATCCCCCTCCCCCTTTCTTCAAATTTTCAGTGGTTTGAACTGTCTCAAATTCGGTTCATTTTCAAGTATGTGACGCAATTTGATGAAAAATCTGATTTTTAATCAGTTGATCAATAAGAACATTAAAATTGTCGATAGGAATTTAAGCGATTAATCCCTAAAAGCCTACCCAGGGTACTAAAAGCCAAGAAGAGTATAATAATAGTGAGAAAAGAACCAGACAAGTGAGTGAAGTAAAATAATTGCAATAATCATACCCTCAATTTGATGATAATTAGATTTACTTGATAATTACTGAAAAAATATCTACATATTCCTTATGCAAAAATTAAACTCAAAGCTGTAATATTTACAAAGAAAAAATATATGATAAATTTATGAAATGAATCAAAGTCCGATCATTGTCAGATAACCTTGTACTTCAAAATAGTAATAATCGCTATTTACTTTTATAAAATTGGCTCTTTTCTGTTGTCTCATCATCATCATCACCATCATCATCATCATCAACACCATTATCATCATCAACATCATAACATGATCATCATGAGCATGAGCATGATCATCATCATCATCATCATCACCGTCATAATCATAATCATAATCATAAATCCTCATTATCAATATCATCATCATCATCATCATCATCATCATCATCATCATCATCATCATCATTATATTATCATCATCGTCATCATCATCATCGTCATCATCGTCATCATCGTCATCATCATCATCATCATCATCATCATCAGCATCCTCATCATTATCATCATCATCAAGACAAATCTCTAGATTCTTAACGCCGGTCGAGGAATTATTGCCAGATCTTTCCGATAAAAGCCATCTATCCTTGACATCCATCACTTATACGTTTTCAAGACAACTTTATTCTATTTTACACCTATTTCATCTGGATTTCTATATTACACTTGGATTTTATTCAAAATAGCTAAATAAAATCCCAAGGCTTTTTACCATAAAATTCTAAGGAAGATATAGCATAGAATAACAATTATATATTACCTGGTAGATACTACTGAATTTTTCGAAAAGTCTACCTGAGTTACTGGGCATTTATTTCTATTTTCTGCACAATGAATATGCGCCAAAAGTCCATTGGGATAACGTGCTATAGTTGGTTCTGTGAAATGTTTATTACAGACATCACATTTTCTGAAAAGACAAAAGAAAGATCACTCATACAACGGTATATTAAAGATGGCAATATGGCAAGGCATATAACGTATTTCTTAGGCGCTCGAGATTTTTGAGAAAAAATTTGCAGAATTTTTATATTTTTGAGGATCATCTAAATTTTCCTCTAAATTTTCATAAACAGCAATATCTCTAGTTCGCTGCAGGGGAAGCGCAATCACGGGGCAGCGGGGGCGATGGCACCCCCTTGCCCTAATAAAAATTGTGAGATTCTTTGACTTCCTATTGTTTTGCCCTGAATTCGTTGCTTCTGCTCTCGCTGCCTGGTGCCCCGATGCCTTGCTTCCGGTGCCTCTGGTTCGCTGCTCGAGATAACAACGAACATCATAAGGCAAGGAATAAGGCTTGGTCCATAAGCATATTGCTTTTCCTACTATCAAGGCTTCATGCTCTAGTGCCGTAAAGAAACGTTTAAACGCACTGCGAGAGTCTGTGAGGCTATATAAAAAATTGACTTCTACCTTAGGCAAGTATTGGGGAGTGGCATTTAGAAGGTGCTGTTGCGCCATAGTCTAATCCAGGTAGCTCGTGGTTTCAAAAGCTCGAGGTCGGGGTTCGACCCTAGCTACGACTTGCGCCACAGCCAGGGTCGAGGTCGAGATAGGGACGACTGGCGCTAAATACACCATTTCACCTTCACCGTTAATACTGTATAGGGTGTTCATAAAGGAAGTCTCAATTTGAATGCTTTTAATTTTGCGGGACACAAGTTCCATTGTAGAGTAGACAATTATATATATGCAGAAGGCTTGTAAATTTTAGAGTATATGGATTGTGTTTACTTTCTACTATTAACAAACACCACAGCCAGGCAAAAAAAATAATCAATACCTCTCATCGCTGATGTTGATTGCTCCATCCTGGCAGCTTATATATGTGTAACGACTCTAAAAAGAGGAATATTAGAATACAATTTCTTTAGATAAGCAGCTGCTTCAACTAAACTGCAGATTTTAAAAGTACTGCGTAGTGATTGTTGTCCAGAAAAGTCTGGTATATGTCAAGCTTTTTCTAGTTGATAAAACTAACTCTGAACATTAGACCTAGCCTTATTACACGAGTCTCATGTTCCGCTCATACAATCTAGACTAATGACCCCAGCAATTCCCTACACTGAGTTTGAGCAGCATTCTGACAACAACAAAAATTAAGATGGTGGCTGCGATAACTGGAATTTGTATAATAAGTCTAAATTAGACCATTTAATTCAATTTTTAAGTAAACGGTTGTTGTTGTTGCTTAAAGTTGCTGTTGCTGTTGGCGAAGAATAGGACCCATAAAATGAGTCTACCAGAGTCTCAAAAGATCAAGGGAGTGGAAAATAAGAACCAAGGTTAAGAGAGGGATAGAGGGAAAAGAAGAGTAGACCAATCCGTGTCACATAACAGCTTGCATTTGATTTTATTGGAAAATGACAAGAAAACCGGGGGAATGATTACAATATTACCTGCAAATAGTCAGCTCTTCTTAAATTCGATTCGAGTTTTCTATTTCTTGCTGTATGCAGACTATTGCGCATGGCTCCTGATAAAAAATTTGCTATTGTTCCAACTGTCCAATCATCTGGGGATCATTTGAAGTGCCTGTTGATAAAATGGAAGAAATGATAACACATGAAGAAGTAGGATCGAATAAGAAGTAGGATCGAAAAGCAAGGAAAGCAACGAAGAAGAATAGCCCGGGGGTACTTCCATTATTCAATACACTAGACGTGCCGCCCAAATGGGTAACTTTTTCAGCGCCAATTTCCCTACACATGGGTTGGTTTTTCTTAAAGAATCTCTACACATGGGTAGCAAAATATATATAACATTTTAGACATGCATTAACATTTGAGATATTGATAAAAATGGGTAAAAAATTTCGTTGCTTTTTCTATACATGGGTACCACGACAAACGAAATTATCGGTAGACATGGCTGGGTTTGGAAAAACTGGGCGGCACGTCTAGTCTCTTGAACAATGAAGTACCCCCCCCCCCGGGGGAGAATATATACGTATTGGATAACAAAAGATCACATTTTGGGCAGCACTAATGCACTAATATTATCAGCCAGACTAATACTCACGAACAAATACCCATGAAGACGGGAATAATTTGCGACCCACGGAGGATGGACGGCTGAGTTACTAGTTTGGAAACTTTAAATAAGATCGGGAGGTTGGGGAATTTTAAAAAGAATACACGGAGAGGTTGGAGCACTAAGTACGATACCTTATAGTAAGATAAGAGAGCTGCGGTTTCAACGAACAACGGTGGTTTTGTTTAAATACGCGCAGCAGGCGATTTCGTTTCAATAGATAGCTCCTTCTTCGCGCAAAAATGACTGCGATACTTGCCTCAAGCGGATCAAAGTCACATTGATGGCTATTGATAAGCTGAATTGCTGGTTTGAAGAACTTTTCGTCAGTCGCACTAAAGGAGGAAATTAGAATTAGTTACCGTGTGAGGAAACGGGAAATTACTTTCAAAATGCTTTTAATTTTTAATGAAGAGCACACCCAGAGCACATGCATTGCATTTTTTTGAGATATGCACACAAACATACACCGTTTTTCTTCATCTTTATCATCTTAATCTTTTTCATCCTCACAACTTTCATCATCATCATCGTCATCATAATCATCGCCATCATCATCATCATCATCACCCTCGTCATAATCATTATAATCATTATACTCATCATCCACACCCTTATCATAATCATCAACAGCAACACCATCACCATCATCATCTTCACAAAAATCTTCAACATAGGATGAGTTGATGTCGATCTGCTTCAATTCTCAGGTTTTCTAAAACTGGGTACTTTGATTTCACACGGCACAGTTACGATTAACAAAACAGGCCAAAATTATAACTAGGATCAGCAAGAAAGAGACTGAGAAATGGAAAGCGTTCATACTTCTCACTCTGTTGCAAGTACACAGCTAATAGCATATGAAACAGTTTCCGCCTGAAACTTGCATCTTTTCCCTGGATTGAAGAAAAACAGAATGAGTATCAGGTCTGTGCAGGCTATTACAAGTTTTGATACAAGGAGCTCTAAGATCATAAGCTATTAGGTACGTTTATGCGTGGAGATAAGAAATTCTAGGTTAAACATAGGTTTAGTTTGTACTTAAATACCTTGGAAGATACAATACAGTATCTTTCTGCAGCAGCATGATCTTTTAATTTGTGGACAAGAATCTGCAATGCTTTATCGTGTTGATCAAGCTAAAAATTAAAAAGTTTTTGTTGAGTTTAATTGTGAAGAAGCCAAAAGCTATGTTGAAACAAATAATTCTTAAAGTAAGTAGGTCCGGTCGACGGTAGTCAAAGGCGACCCAAAGGCTCCTCTTTCAAAAGCTGCTACCCGTGAAGGTAGGGGTGGGCGCCACTCCTATTTCTGATCCGAAGACCACTTACCCTCATTCCTACCCTTTCATGCTGAATGCTAAGCAGAGAGGCAATGAGTACCATTTGTAAAGTCTTTGGTATGGCCTTGGCTTGAACCCAAGACCTCGCGAATCGTGGGCTAGCACTCTACCAGTAGGCCACAAGATAATAATAATCCTTAAAATTACTAAAAAATGCTTCTTCGAACGAGACGGGGAGAAACAACGCATAGGAAAGTCAAGCAAGAAAGTCAAGGAAAATAAACTAAAAAACCAAACCAAACCATATCAAAGCAAAGAAGACCAAAGAAAGGCAGAACTTCTTACCTTTCCATAAAGAATCGCCACTTCATTATGAAGCTCAAGATCACCAATTTTATTAAGCAGTGTAGAGACACGACATAAAGAAGACATTTCCAGCATGTCTTGAAGTCTTTGCCTGTTGATAAAACAGAAAATTGCGATAAACAGCGGAAACATTGTCGGGCATACTTAAAAGCCTTTTCGTCTGACACCGGGTCATACCCAGAGCTCAAAAGCTTTTAACCTTTCTTCATCTGCTTTCCTAAGGCCCTGGCCAAACGATCAAACATTGTTAGTCCAACATTTCAAATTTGCTTTACAACAAATGTTTGACTGTTTGACCACGTCCAATAACATTGCTCCCCAACAACGATGTTATTGCTAATGCACAAGCACGAACAGTCCAGGGCCGTCGTGACTCCCCAACAAAACTCTTGAAAGAAATTCAGGTAAATTCTTTGAAAAGAAACGGACTTGAGAAAATTTCAGGTACATTGTTGGCTGACATTGAAGTTAATCAAACTGAGTATTATTAATCCAAACAAAAAATGCATGCAAATGCAAAAAGCAAGTCATAGAAGATCACGTGAAACAATCAGGACTTAACTGTGTGATGGCTGATACAACACTGGATATGAGTAATCAAGATGAATTATCAGTTGCTGTAAGATACATCAATACAACATCTTGTAAACCAGCAGAACACCTTGTTGCTAAGAAATGTTGCTAGGTGGTGAAATGTTGCAAGTTGTTGCAGTTTGTCAAAGCAAAAGAAATGTTTGACAAACAATGTTAGAAAGGCGGCCAAACGATCAAACATTGCTTGACAAGCAAAACTAAGTAAAATTTGTGGGGGATGTTTTTGAAAAAAATTCAAAAACATTTTTTGCTAGACGCACGCAAAAAATGTTGGACGAGCAATGTTTTAGGACGCGGCCAAACGGTCAAACATTTTGATTGCAAGCAAATTTTGAATGTTGGACCAACATTCTGTTTGATCGTTTGGCAAGGGCCTAAGACCAATGTCACCAGCCTTCCAGTTGTGTTAAAGTTTCTTAAATTCGGAGGGTCTAGATCAAGGGTCATTATAAACGGGTTTCTTATAAAAACGTGTATTGTTGAAAGAAAGATGCAATGGCTAGAGGGTTAATGGTATTTTAACAACAACAAGAAGTGAATTCTAATAAAATAAGTTTTTACCTTGCTATTTGCAATCTTTCTGGTATTTGAATTCTTTCTTTCATGATTTTCAGAACTTCGTCTAGGTAGATCATTGCCAAGTGGGTATGAAATCTTTCTTTCTGCAAGAAAACGAAAACATATGAAAGCGAACAGCGTTTTCGGTGGTGTATCCTAGTGAGTTCAATGTGCCGGGTTTTATATCCATTTACGGTGTTGATGCAGGGATGGGTTTGAAACCCATGCATGAGGTTGGAATCATAAACTTAACACCGTCACCTTTCTTAGCTGTCTATCCTTTCGAGGTAGGTAGATCAGCACCCACATTTCTGGGGGTAATAACTGAGTGTGTCCCTAATAAGCAGAAACCCTTAGATACCTTGGCAATAAATTAATCATCATTATTATTATATAACCAAAAAGATTGTGACGTGACCCGCGCGCATGTCACATCTTCAACCCTAAATCCAATGAATAATAAATTCTATGGCTTGCTGCATATTACGATCGATTTTCTGATGCAGAAGTGGGCTTTTGACCACCATCCAATTCAATTTCATTACGTAAATGAATGTTGTTGTTGAATCATGAGCCAGCCGTTAAACAACAGACACTACCAGTTATTATTTCAAATTCATTTCAATTCCAGGTGCAAGCCTCCAAGAAACGTACGTGCTTTGATACACGGCTAACGAGAGTCTAAAACCAGAATGAGGTTTTTGACATTTGTTCTTTCAAAGCTTCTTGGTAATGTGGCTTTCCCATGTCTTTCTGTAATATTATAAATCGTGCGAGCCAGCACTGAAAAAATCTTCTCCTCCGACTTTTAAAGAGCCTTTGACGTGAAAGTATTCGTGAATACTGTGTTTCCCTTTGCACCGAGCTGCCCATCGGCCCCAGACACTCCTTTGATAGTGTGTTGGTAACCTCTTGATTGGAGGAATGAGATCTTTTTCTGATTGGTGCAAAACTTAGTTTTCGTCAGGACGTTAGTTTATTCATAAATTTTCAAATAATTGCTCCTCTTTGAGACGGATTTTTAAATAAGCAGCCCCGGGCGCTTAATAGAGGAAATATGCTATTCGTGAATATGAATATTTCGAATCAAATATGTCGGAAAATCACATGTATTTTCAGGAAGGTCTATGCATTATTAACGATGTCCGTTTTAATAAAGCTTTCCGTCTTCAAGAATAAGAACGCAAATGTGGACTAGAATCGGGACAAACATGCACTGTCCGCATTAAGGAGGTGCCCGAATTATAAGGGTGGTCGCTTAGATTTCAACTTAACCGTAGATTGAAGGGTTTCTTTGAAAAGACCTCTATTGAATTATCGAGACAGAAAACTTTTGAGCGTTTTGTTGTGCCACGTTTCAGGAAAGCAACTTTGCAACAAAATACCAAAAAAAAAAGAAAATAAATATTGCCTCTTTCATGTCAAAATTCCAAAACGTAAACAAACATTCGTAAACGACGCTCACAGAAGCCAATTCAAAATGTAATCATGACCACAAGTTCTGAGAAATCAACGAAATTGGTGAAGCTGATTGGCTGATAAAGCTACTTTGAGCCGTTTGCAGGTATTGATTTAGAGAAACAATAGGCCTTTGATGAAAACAATATGCACTTCAATTTAACCACAAAACGTGCAGCCTTGCATGGTGTCGTGTCATGATGTTTACATTTATTGTGTGTTGGTGTATCATTCGGGACATTTATGTCACACGCACTGAAATACTAATTACTGTATTAATAATGATGCTTATTATTTTGTGACACATCGTGATTAACAGGTTAATTAAGAGGTCGTACCTGGGGTTGGAGATCGGACGGCAGGTGAAAACTCAAAGAACATGCAATATGACTTGCCTTTTACCAAAAGTTATAAGAAGCTAGCACTCCTGTTTAGTTTGCATGATGGCTTAACAGCATACAGTATAAATGTTTAAAGTAAAGGAAAATACAGCCCAGAATTAATTAATTTTTCTTTGAACGCTCTTCAGAATACGACACGTCAGAAGCTGGTTGCGAGCTAATTAGTACTGTCTAATTATCTCAGGCTGTTTTTGAAGTTTCTTACCCAAGAAGTTTCAGACGAAAAATTGTGTAGCAACAACTCTGCCCCTCCACAGAATCAAGCAAAATCCTACTGCATTATCAATTTCCTACACAGATAATGGCCTGATCACGACTCTATTACCCCAATGCACGAGCCTCGACCCTTAACCAAATACAAAGAAAAATTCCTCGCTTGCCCCCCTCAAAACGGCAGTGCCCCTTCTCCAGCAAATATCAGATCCCTATAACCTGTTCCAAATGCAAAAATCCATTCGAAACGCCTTTTCATAATATAAAAAAATAGCCAGAGGGCCCCAACTTGCAAAGTGCTTCTCTTGAAAAATAAAAGCCAAACGCTACACGCTTTTTTTTATAAGGAACCACTTTATAAAGAACCTACATGCCCGAAACTTTAAAGAACTTATACTACTAAAGAGAAAATCACTTTTGAATGTTGAATACTTTTATCACTGCAAATAATCAAGAATTAGAAAGCCGGTTCCATTCATTTGCAGTGGAAAATCACATAAATTGTACGTTAAGCATGTATCCAATGTTTCTTTGAGTAGTCTCGAGCTTTGCTCACATGCAAATGTCTCTCTTTTATTGTTAAGACCACTGTATGTGCAGTTAAAATTAAGGAACTATTAAAATAAGGAACTTTAAGAACTAGGCCATGAGGTAGGTTCCTTATAAAAAAAAAGCGTGTATTTATTCCGTTTACTCCTTTTATTATTTCTTCTATATACTTATTATTCTATGTACTATGCACAAAACTTAAATTATCATAATTTAACCCCGATTTACCCCTGCTTCAAAATGCCAAAAATAATTCCTGCATTGGCATATAGGTGTCTTCAGTTTCGCTGACCTTTCAATCCTGAATGAAATAATTTTCCGGTTTCAATTATACACCTGTCCAGGAAAATAGTCCATAACAAATCAGCCGTGCAATCAATCACGGACATTTTCGAACGTGCGGAGATGCGCGTTCGGACGTGAGCGAAAGGCCAAACAGTGCACGTTGGAAAACAAAGACGGGCGTTGCTTATAAAAGACCGATGTTTTTATTTTCATTTCAAATTCATTTTTCTTACGAATAAGAAGTAAGAAGTGAGAGAAGAAGCATTCCAAGATCTGAGAAGCATATTTTGTTTACTATTATAAGAAATTAAAATCGCACTATACGGTGAACCGTAGCTGTTGCAAGAAAAGTCTTGTAGTTTGATTTCAAAGCATTGAAATATCAGGTAAAAGTTGAAGAGTCAAAGATATAAGAACAAGAGACCTGTAAAAAGTCATCACAGTAATGCCAGAGCTAATAAACGATCCTTTCAGAAAGCTGAAGCCACGATTGCAAGTTCCGCGGCCAATTCAGCAGTGCTCCCGCTGCAGAGATATCTTCTACTTTGGTGTAAACAAACATCAAGAACTATGGACAAGCCATGTAATGAGTTGCCCAAAGAGAAAGTTCCCCGTTGAAGAAAAAACAGAATTGCTAAAGCAAGTTGTTCTCAGACAGAAAAACGAGAAATCGGAGATCGAGCTTCTTTGTAACATTATTAGCAAGCTACGATCTGATGGGGTTTGTGTGGTGAAAGATCTGGTGCAACCAGAGGAGGCAGAGGGTGCACGAAGAGAACTGCAATCGATGTATAATGTCAATGGTAACTTTACCCCTGGAAAGTTATGCAGTGTCAATGTAAGTGATGTAAAAACCAGTGCTGTACGGGGGGATGAAGTCAAGTGGCTTGATGGTTTACCAGAGCAAACACCATTTCTGTCAAGATTGAAGAAGAAACTGAATAAACTTGCAGTATCGTTGTTTTCTGCAAATTCAGTGCCAATGCACAATGTAAGCAGATCAAAAATCATGGCATCCTGTTACAATGGCTGTGGAACTGCGTATAAAAGACACATTGACAGCCCCTGTGAAGGAACATTGAAGTTGACATTTGTGTTTTATTTGAACAAGGACTTGAAGCAAGAAGATGGAGGATGCTTGAGAATACACAGTGGCTTAGGACATTTGGATGTTAAACCAGATCTTGGAACACTTGTTATCATGCGATCAGACACTGTTATACATGAAGTACTGCCATGCTATTTTCAGAGATTTGCATTCACGATTTGGTATAAAGAAGTTGCAAAGCGTAAAGCAACTGATGTTGGCCTTGAGGAAAGTGTTGCTTCTAATGTTGCTTCTGCAAGTAGATCACCACAGATCTGTATGGACAGAAAGAAAATCAAATTTGAACCTCGAGATTAAATCAGAGAATTGAAATGTACATTCTTAATGTTTGTAGATATAATGATTAAATGTTTAGAACGTAGCAATAGTTGAAAACTACTAAAAAGAGTGTTTAATTTTGTAAGATTAATAAAGGGTTTGTGTCGAATCTTATCGTGTCTCTTCATTTATTTTTCCTGCAATGAGTTGTAGCAGTTTTCAAAAAGAAGGCGAAGAATACCGTATTCTGTGACCGATCTTCATCTTTGTCCAAAAGGTTTTAGAGAAAGTGTCGAATTTTGGAACTGAAGGATAATTAAGACTTGGTTCTCGGGTGGACCAAGGAAAAAGGACAAAGGCATTGCTACATGGGACATCAAATAACTGAAAATGAGCTTTAACTCTTCCTCTGATGTTGAAAAGTCATAGATTGCAAAAGATTGAAGAAGAACAATTTCTTTTTATAAGAAACCCAGTTCAAGACCTGGTTCAAAAAGTTTCTTAATCTTCAACAGTATTCAGTACTAAAAGTCTCTTAAAGGGTTTCTTTAAATGTTTCTGAATTTTACCACACAACGGGTCATTTATGAAACAAATGAAAATAAAAACAGGAAAAGGGGAAAGACAGAGGGATAAGAGAGTCAAGATGTCCGAAAATATATTGGAAATGTGTTTTTATCATCATTCCCAGTTGGAGCAGAGTTTGAATGTCACAGGTTTCATAAATATATTTTGGCGTATTTCTATGGCTAAATGTTTAGATCTTAGTTTCTTATAAGCCGGTTTCTTATAAAAAACATGTGGGACATGTACAAGGAGTGGTGGTTTCACAACGTCAAGGTTTTTGCCTGCAGAAAGGCATACTGTATTGACAAAACGTGATCATCGTCAGAGAGAACGTAATGAACAATGCTTATTATGTAAAAATTAATAAGTTTGAGATCCCTGCGATTTGACGTTTTAGCGTACACGTCCTGAATGAAGTTTCCCGCACGTAAACGTGTATCAAACAAAGAAATTGTCCAGTAAGAATCTTTGATGTGTCCATATTTAACAAAGCGTCCCAAAGTGCTGTTGTTTTCTGGTAAGTTCAGAGCATGCACACACGAAATCTTTTGTCACGCAAGAAAAAAGTTCCGCCCTGCTTCCGCTGAAAGCAGGGGTAACTTTGAAAAGAAAATACGTAATGTAAATGAAGAATAGAGCTGCATTAAAAAAAATCCAATAAATTTCCTTTCGTTTGTGATTTGGAAGAAAGATTATTATCAGCCACTTGCTGTTTATCGGTCTTTTGTAAAACAAAGGGCTGCAAATGAATTGGAAATCTGCTTACCCAGAATCAATACAACGAATACAACGTGCAGGGCTGCTATATTCAGACTCCTTTATTTCGGACGCTAGGTTTCGGAGGCATGTTTCAAGAAGTAGAAAGTGTTGTGGTCTTTAAGAAGAGTTTTAGCTTTTGGAAAACTAGTGAGCCTGTAGGTTCGTTATAAGAGGCCCTCTTAACCCTATCCTACCGGGGGGAGGGGGAACATAAATTAGAATACATTGCAAATACATTATGATGACTAGTACTGTTACAGTTTTCACCCCCCCCACCCCTCAAGGTTTGCTTGTTACTGATCTGTTGTCTTATGGATGTAAGCCTCCAAACTCACTGACTTTTAGCCTATATGCTTCACAACATGTTCACAAGCATTTGACAGTTTGGTCACATCACAAAACAGTGCTTGACAAGCAGAATTCATTCAGCATATTTTTGAAAAACTGAAATCTCTTGGATGGTAACAGTTGGATGAAGCTGAAAATTTTCTTTTCGTGCATTTCGATCGCTTTTTTATACCTTTTCGCCGAAATTACCCCGTGTAATATCCGTGCAGTACAGTGGAGGATGTGCAACATGGTTGAGGATACTCAGTACGGTGGATGGATGGAGAGATATCATCAGTACAGTGGATATCATCAGTATGGTAGAAGATTTCCAGTACTGAATGTGTTATACTGATGATATTCCTCCGCTGTAATGAATACCCTCCACCGTACTGATGATGACCTTCCACCGTACTGATATACCCCTCCACCTTTCTGAACATCTTCCACCGTACTGCCGCCCTCCACTCCACTGTACTGCACGGACATTATCCGGGTGGAAATTTTTGGGAAGCAGCATACTCATATATGAAGAATCTCAATACTTCTAACACTTACCTCTATCTTTCTTTCGAAAACTAAATTCTCCAGGAAGATTCTCAGAGCAACTGGGAATTTAGACAAATATTCGACTACAGATTCAGGACGTAGTTTGTCACTGGCAGTTTCATTCACAGGTCGATTGATAAATATCTAAGAATAAACAAAAATATTGTTGTAATATACTGAATTAGATATTGCATCAAAACATCGAATTAGAAAATATCGCATTGTTACCATGCCATATTACTACTGTATTCAAATTCACAGCTTATAAGGTAACTTCAATGAATAAAATAAAGAAAGCATTTTACTTTACATAATACACATTATATAACATTTTATTAAATTTATTTCTTGTGAAATAAATTTCATATTATTAATATTAATTATTTCATAATTCATATCATTAATATTTCTTGTGAAAATTTTCATATTACATATGTTAATATATTTAAATTTAATTATATCATATCAAATGAATCATATAACACTTTATTATATCATAAATTTATAATATTATATAATAGCTCTTATATTATATGATATCATTTATTTTGATAATATCATGTTAAATCATATTTTATTATATTACAATAATATTATATTATAAAATATGTAATTAAATTTTATTAAATAATTTGACATTGTACATTGACATATTGCACATTATACAATAGACTGTGTTATGTTTTATTATATTGTATTGTTTTATATTATATTAATTTATAATATTTTATATTATATTATATCATATTATATTATATTATGTTATATTATATTATGTTATATTATATTATATTATATCATTTAATCATGTTATAAAATGTAATTAAATTTGTTAAATAATTTGACGTTGTACTGTACATTGACAAATTGCACATTATACAATGGACTGTGTTATATTCTATTATATTGTATTGTTTTATATTATATTAATTTATAATATTTTATATTATATTATATCATATTATATTATATAATGTTATATTATATTATGTTATATTATATTATATTATATTATTTAATCATGTTATAAAATGTAATTAAATTTTGTTAAATAATTTGACGTTGTACTGTACATTGACATAATATTGCATATTATAGTACATGAGGCAAAGTTCAGAGTCATTCGTCTATTTGCACGTGTTGCTTGCCCTTCAAACACAACATTTGCAATCATAAATCATATTTCTCTGCCACCTACCATTTGTGGTTATCAGTTTTTCAAGCAGAAGTCAGTTTTTGGATAAATTTAATCTTTTGCTAACCATAAAGTGAACTTTTGCGAACTCTGACTTTACAGCTTAAAAATTAGAACCAATATAGTAACCAACCTTGACCCCATTCTCTTGATCTTTCTCCAAAACCCATGTAGCGTATATCCATACCAAATCATGGTTTTCTAAACTGTTGAAAAAATAAAGATTAATTCAAATGGAATTTAGGACTTTTGATGAACGTTTACTTATCTGCAAGGCTACAAGTCTACAAGAGTTGGTAACCTTTTAATAAACCACATTCTCTTATCATTGTTAGGCGAGATAGAAACATCTGATAAATGCCCAAATGATCAAATTATAATTTTCTTCATGACTATCGTCAATTTTTTTTGTTTGGAAAGACTTTTTTGATAAGATATGCAGCTGCAAGTTGTGCGCTTAATTTCTGCCAAATATTGGTTATATATAAAATAATTAGCTCGACTGCACACTTTTTTTATAAGAATACAGTCTATAAGAATATTCAGGCTCAAAATTGCTGAAATTTAAGAATTATTTAAGAATAATCTGAGGCTCAAGCTTGACGAGGATCATTTTTATTTCTCTGCGTTTTTTACACTGCACAATAAGTGTGATTGTCAGGCAACTGTATTTGTTTTGAAATGCATACATCCTGTCCGACTCTTTGATACAGTAACTCTTTTTATTAATAAAATAACAAATGACAAAGATTTGACTTATTTCTCTTGATCTTCAGGCCAATTTACAACATTGTATTGATGATTAAGAATAATTTAAGAATATTTTCAGGCTCAAAATCGAATAAGCTTAAGAATAATCGAGGCTCGGCAAAAAATAAGGTATTCTTATAAAAAGAAAGTGTGTAAAAGTTGGTTTGTATTAGCTACTTGTAGACTTAGCAATTTTGTCACCAACTAAAAAGAAAGTGATTGAAAAAAGTTAGGCCTATTATCTTTGCAAATGATCTCATGTTCCTTTGAATGTAGATTAAAGTAAGATTTATTGTTTTTTTAAGTAAACAAAATTGGGAGAGAAATTTTGCCCCAAGGCAGGCCTAAACGGTTTACTACATTCTTAATAAGTTACGAAATATTGAAATCTAAAAAAAAATAACAATTGGAGTAGAAAATAAGGTACATAAAAAAATTGAAAAAAAAATAAAAATTATCCGCAGTTGATAGGATTCGAACCTACGCGGGGAGACCCCAATTGATTTCTAGTCAATCGCCTTAACCACTCGGCCACAACTGCACGCTTCAAACAGCTAACAAAAGGGTAGGATTCTAATCAAAGAAATATTCTAGGACCAAGAAAAGTAACTGGAAATGTTTCAGGGCATAGCTAGGTCAGAAGTAACTAAGTTTTACAGTGTTTAATACATTTTTACCTCGATAAAAATTCAACCAGAAATTCTAGCCCAGGAAATGACAGATCCAGATCTTGACCGTCTGCCAACCTAAAAAAATCGATATTAACAATGATTCAAATGTTTACAGGCATTTTATTCCATAAAGAGCCTTGCTCAAGGTCTAGTTCCATAATTCCCTTATTTTGGACCTCTTTTTAAGTTGTACCAAAAGATCCTTAGGCGCTTGATAGTTTCTTAATTTTAACTGCATACACTTTTTTTAATAAGCAACTTGACTTTTGTCCAGCCCTCAAAGTTGCTTAAAATATTAGACATTTCAGCCCTCAAAGTTGCTTAACCTTTTTTACCTAACAACCACCCCTGACTTTGCGGGTCAAAATCGTCAACTATTAGGCCTATAACACGACATTTGGGAGACAGTAAGTGGGAAAACGTTAGCTAACGAACTTCAACATGCAAAACATAAGAACGAGAACAATTTCCTAACGCAAGAAAGAGAATAAGCTTGGTTGTTTGACTTCTTAGTTGCTAACAGAATTCAATTGAGCCCTCAAGTTGCTTAATGTTAAGGTCAGTTCATCCCTAGTTGCTAATTGAGCAGTTGCTTATCTAAAAAAGTGTATTCAGTTTCATGACTTTCATAAACAGACACTTGTATATGAGAAAGCTAGAAAATACTCAAGGAAACATATGATACATGCGTAACATACAATTAATGCGAGTTTTGACTGCAAATGTAAGGAACTGTCTTCCTATTACATTGAAAAGCAAAAAAGAGCCAAAAAAGTTTTTTAGGGGGTACCAGATACGTGAGGGCGTAAGGCCAGATATGTTAAGCAACTTTAAGGGCTGGACCAACAGTCCAGTTGCTTATTAAAAAAAGTGCACTCTGGTGTATTTTTAAACTTTTGCTATTCGAATGAAAATAAATATTCAAAAATTTCTACCGTTTCCAAGTTTCTAATGCTTTCTCTGGCTCATTTCGATTGCAAAAGAACAAAGCCAGGGCATGAAATCTCTGAGAAAAGATTAAAAAATGAATTAGACGTCGAAAAAACTGGAACTACTGAACTTTTGATAAGCCCTGCACTCCCTCGAAGAAGCCCTTCCCATCGAATAAGCCCCCACAGCGAAATTCACTTTGCATATAAAAACCGGGACTAGGATTTACGGTAGTCTCCCAAGGGCTCTTAAGTGTCAGGCTATGTTTACACGAGAAAAAGTTGATCGGATCCAAAGTGGATCAGATCCAGAAGTTCTAGACCTTCCGTTTACACGACACACGTATTTGATCCACCCATTCTTTGGTCTAGCAATTGAAATATGCATGGATACTAAATATTTTTACAGTAATTTATAATATTATTTTCAAAGAGAGACAGTTTTGGATCGGATCCACCTGTTCACACGATGCAAAAGTAGATCGGTTCTAAACTGGAACGCTTTTCAAAACGATCCAAAAGTAGTTTGGTTCGCGGACAAGAAATGGATCGGATCTACGAATCGTGCGTAAACGCAAGGCCAATCCGCACCAAAAGTAGATCGGATCCATCTTAGATCGGATCCATTTTTGTTCGCGTAAAGTGGCCTCAGTGGTTCTCGAACTTTCTTATATGAAAGTCAGTAGTCAGTAGTGAGTAATACCAAAGCCAAAAAAAGTGCACAAGCATGAAGATGCGGGAACTGATTTCAGTAATCTCCATCCATCTCCATATCTTTATGAATACCTTTCTTGGTTCTTATTTGTAGTTTTGTAATGTATTTTTGTACCTTATACTGTTTCAAGCATAGTATACAGTCCTCGTAGTAGCAACTATTTTCTCCTGAAACGATTTCTAGTAGTCGATTATGATTGCACTCTGCAAAAAGCTTCAGTAAGGCTGTATCGATTTCCTGAAAGAGAGAGAAACCTATGAAATGCGTGCAATAGAAATTATAGCAAGATTCTGTATTCAAACAAAACTCACTACTTGATTAGGAGTAACAAGTATTTCAAAGCCTTGGGCAAATGGGTAAGTAAAGCCTGTCTCAGTTACAGTACTAACTAAGTGAACTTATTATGGCATTTTCATCTTTTACATTATGTCTCTATCGTAAAACCACATTCATTTATCCCTAGAATTAAAAAACATTTCGGAAAAGACCCAATTATCTGGCTTTGAAAGAATTAATCGCATCACTTATTACCAAAAATAGGTAAGCGAATGGGGTAATATTTTTCTTGCTTTCCGTGTAATGAAAATTTCGTTAATACCAATGATGGGAAAAAATTTTCTATTGGTACAGAATGCTTTCTCTTCGACCCCCAACCCGGTCATAAATAATGACAAGTCATTTAGTTGATACGAAACCTCAAAATCGCTGTAGCATATATAGTGGCAACAAACAGAATCATCTAATTGAGACGTTCTTGTCAGTCACCCTTCAGAGAATGTTTCGTCAGGCAAGAAAACAAGGCACAGAGAGAGATGCGGAGAATACGGAGAGAAAGTAATGCAAACTGAAGCAGGTCAGGATACAGGAAACTTATATCAATAAGTATATCAATAAATATATCAATAATAAACACAAAAAGAAATATAAACTTACAGTCATTTGTCCACTGTAAATCAACGGAACACCTCTACAACTTTCCTAGAAAGAAGAAAATGTATACATAATAGAATTTGCATTGCATGGACAGTTCGAAATTGCACTGTGAATAATTTGAGTAAACTTACGAGAAAGTCAAGAATGAATTTCTTAGCTTCGGCGAGAAGAGTTTTGCTTCCTTTGACTGAAAAAAGAGAAACGGACAGTCAGAGAACAGCATTAGCATATGAATGTGTAAATTCAAATTTCTCAAATGTATTATTCCCATGTCCCTAATTTCTTTGACGAACTTTACCAGGAAATTGCTGTGATGCAGTGTGGACGGACCCTATAGTACTAGGCGACCCATAGTTAGTTCTAACAAATAAATAGAGTGTCTTAGTTAAACTTCAAACCAAAAAAGCCACAATAAAATTAGTAACAAATTTCAATATTAATGCAAACATAATAAGCGGGGGGTCCTTATAAGGCTGGAAGGGTTGAAAATTTGTCGAAATATTAGCAGGGGTCGGGGGTACGGCAATTATGTACCTTAGAGTTGGCCACCTAGATGAATACGGACAGCTAAGAGATACACGTGACCAGTAGCTTTCTAAAAACACTTCGAAACATGAGACACAAGTGTCAAGAAAAGTTTCAGAAAAATAAGTCCATAATTCAATAGATGGATACATTGGCTAGTCAGAGCTTTTAGTTTAGACAAAAAAAACTGTTGAGTTTATTTGTAAAATTTACTGCTAGGCTCTGGCCAAACGATCAAACATTGTTGATCAAACATCTGAAATTTGGTTGTCAAGCAAAATGTTTACCGTCAAGCCAACTCAAAAATCTTTCGACAAAAATCTTTTGCTTGTGACCAGTGGAAAATGTTTTTAAAGTGCACGTCAAGTAAAGATTTGCAACGTAGCTAAAGTGTCAAATATTTTTTATAAAACAAATCTCAAATGTTTACAAAAAATGTTTGATGGTAACTGATAATGCCTTAATAATTACTGACCTACTTGATTCAGATCTTTGATGTTATGAAGTGTCGGCCTGGATGGTTGGAAGATAACATTTGACGGCATCAGAGATGGAAGCCAGCTTGTGCTTGAATGCTTTTCATTTAATTTTAACTTATTTAGGCACGGTAGCCCCGTCAATCAATTAGGACTGCTTTTCAGGGGGCCGTCACACATAACTAAACCTACTGAAAAGAAAATTTTTATAAATATTCAAATTTTGTTGCTTAATTTTTTCTTAAATGTGGCAATAGAGAACACAACGCTTGGCCGTTTGAAAACATTGCTTAAACCGTAAATGCTTGACCAATAATGTTTGATCATTTGGCCAGGGCCCAAGTCAAAGTGTATACATATGGAAGCAAATGAAGGCAGCTAGTTCATCATATGATTCTATTCAACCTTATCCCCAGGTGTCAAATCGAATTTCCACGAATCTCAACCGTCAAATCGATTTGGACCTTTGTACCGGC
The DNA here is from genome assembly GCA_014526335.1 of Chrysaora quinquecirrha. NCBI lineage: Eukaryota > Metazoa > Cnidaria > Scyphozoa > Semaeostomeae > Pelagiidae > Chrysaora > Chrysaora quinquecirrha. The sequence continues at coordinate 2,778,977 of JACTAT010000035.1, forward strand.
CGAAAAAATCTGCCAAAATACTAACAATTTTGGTCTAGAAATCAAAACAAGATGTAGATTACGAAAGCAGATGTTGTTAGAAAGGAAATTAAAGAATTTCATTGATAACTGTCAGGCAAGATACAGTATCGCATATAGCATCATTTTTTGGCTTTTATACATGTTTAGCCTATTTTGGTGTGGAATTTTGAAGAAACTGTGACGTCACTTAAAATTTCCATTATTTGAACAGCCAATCAAATTGCGAATAGACAAGGCCGGTGCCAGGGTCGAAAATGGACAGCGGAGTTTCATGTAGAGGCCTATTCACCCTGGGGACGAAGATGGATTCTATCTTGATACCTTTTCATCGTAATCTGATGGATGCAGCTTATTTGCAACAATGCTCAGTTCGATAGCTTCTTCTACTCTTTTTTCAATTAGCAGCATTTGTATCTAAAAATAAAAAGAGATTTATCGTTATTACTACAATAAGGATGATACGATGAGTCGTTGGCACTTTCAAGAACAAAAGAGAAGGTTGAACCTCTTGAGAAATCAATAACGGTATACAAAATACCATCGAAAACAGATGGAGCTTGGCTCAGAACAAAAATCGGATACTCGTAGAGCACACTTTTTTTATATAAGAATACAGTCTATAAGAATATTGAGGCTCAAAATCGCTGAAATTTAAGAATTATTTAAGAATAATGCCAAGGCTCAAACTTCATGAAGACAATTTTTTATTCCTCTGCGTTTTTCACAAGGCAAAAAGTGATTGTCGCACTGTATATGTTTAACAATACACATTGGACTAAATTGGTTTAATGAGATTGGCGGAGTTGAAATAGTACTTCTCATAAACTGGTAAATGAAAAAGATTTGACTTATTTCTCTTGATCTTCAGGCCGCTTGGTAACATTGTAAGTTAAGAATAATTTTAAAATATTTTAAGGCTCAAAATCGAAAAATCTTAAAAAAAATTGAGGTTTGGCAAAAATTAAGATATTCTTATAAAAAAAGTGTGTATATGTCGAAGTAGTAAGAGCAGCAGCAAAAGATTCCAAGAAAAACCCAACTAAAGTATCGTTGTAAAAAGGATCTTCTCACAGCTTATAATAAGGTTCCTTTTAATTACGCAAGAACCTAAACAGGTTTTGCTCGATAACTTGAATTTATATCTACGGGCTTTTAATGTGTTTGAACCGCAAATATTATCAAGGTATGGCTTTTAATATATACCTGTTTATCAAGTGGTATGGGAACTAAACTGAAAACAGCTCGTTGCGATGTTACGAAGACGCCACTGTCAAAGTCATTTAGACACACACCTCCCTAAAATAAAGACAATCATAAAAGTTACTAGATTAGCCTGTGTGCAAGTCCACAATACTACGGTACCCTCTTGTGGATGAGATGTGTTTATTAAACCGTTAAATATAATTCTAAATAAAAACAAAAATTTTTAGATTTCTCATCCATGACTGGAAGAGGCGCAAGGTCATTTTCTCCCCATCATTGATGACAGCATTGAAAATTTGATTTTAAAATAGTTATGAAAACAGCAAAAGCAACGAAAAATTGCTTTACGAGACAAGGCTGTTCTGAGGTAGATTTTATTCACTGTCTCTGAGCAAAGAAGACCCACAAAACAGATTTCTGTATACAGAATTGGAAATCTTTTGGAAAAAAGGAATATTGCAATATCATTGGAATACTGGAATATTGAAGGTATAAGAGTTGTGGTTGTCGTCTAAAAGGACGGACTTATAATTAATTGGAAGGGTTTGTACTGAAGAACACAGGGACTGAGCAACATATATACCAAAAAGAACAGTATGTAGGAAGATAAGAACAAGTAACAATAACATTTTTTTAAAAGGAGAACAGATAAAAAAGTGGTTCAAGTAGCAGCAATATGCAACATTATATGACTTACCTGGAAAGCAATAGCTTGCTTCTGCCTCTGATCCAGCATGCTAGAACAGTATAAGCAAAGGCATTAATATCAATGGTAAATAATGTGTTATCAACATATAATACTTGCACAAGAACAAGGCGTCAGAATCCCAAGGTTCTTGCCAAACGATCAAACATTGTTTGTCAAACATGCGAGATGTGCTTGTCAAGTAAAATGCTTTACCCTTGATGCAAGATGGCTAAAATGGTAAAACATGTTCCTTGACTAGCAAATTTCAGATTTGATGAACAATGTTCGATCTTTTTGGCAAGGCCTAAAACAGCAGCTTCAATGCCTCTTTAAAAAGAACACAGGAGAGTCACATATTTAATAGCTTCATTTCAATGTAAAAAATTCAATTTGGTTTACCTGTGAACAGTAACTGTGGTATTTCCAAGAACCAGAACATAGGGATACGAGTATCCAATAGCATTTAGACCATCTGCCCAATTAAGAGGCTGGTGTTGTGAAAGTCCATCAGAAGTAACAATCATCCCCATTGTGTTTGTAGGTCCACTCAAGAGAAACTCTTCCTGGAAAAATAATGTTTTTGAGAAAGATGGCAATATTCAAATGATGAATCCTTTTTTGCATACGGTATTTTCTATAAGATTTCCTAAGATACATGGTCTACTGTCAATACTTAAAATACAAAACGACAGACCAAAACACTGAAGCTGACAAATTAAAAATGTGTGGGCAAGCCACATTAACTAATTAACTACCAATACTAAAATCAAGACGTTTGTCAGCGATCTAAGGAAAAAATTTTCCGAAAATTTGTAAGAAAATTCTTTCTTCATTTGACATGAAATTTGGGTAAATTTATGCGTTTAATTGAAAATTGTAATCCAGGAGAAATGTACTTCATTTTCTGTCTTATCAACGCAGGACTTGCGAAAAACGTTGATCTTGTTGGATCGGTGGTGTAAAATGCTTCCTTTTTTCTATTTCTAGGGAATGATGTCTTAATCTTAGTGTGCGTTCTTGAAGGGACCTTTTTCTGCATCTTCTTTTTTTCTGGAGACTTAGGTCAAAAGCCCGTACTTTTGGACACCTTGCGGGAAAATCGGAGACTTCAGGAGACTAGAATCCAGAGTTGGAAGAGATCGCAGACTTTGTTTCCAAATCAAGTTCTCTAAAGTCTTCCATTTTTCAAGAAAGCGTTTTTCCGTTTTTTGGCGCTGGAATCGGAAGCTTCTGAGGCCTACTCTTTTCAGAATTCAGAAGAGATAAAAGTCCCAGAAGAATGAACCCTTGATTTCGAAAGTGTACTTCTATATTTCTTTACTTGTAATAATTTGGAGGTATGGTTAGAAAAGATACGATTCTTATTTATTTTGTAAGTTTAAGTTAGTGCTTACAAATCACATAAATACACAAATAAACAAAATCACTTTGAGAATGATGTATTTTTCAGCAGAGGCCATACCTGACCAACTCTTTTAACAAGCTGACGTGTGTTGTGAGCTTCGTACATGAATAATTCTTGAATCTAAAAGTGAGAGTAAGGTTCAAACAAGCTGCACAAGATCAAGTACATAAACATTAAGCTCTGGCCAAACAATCAAACATTGTTGCTCAATCATTTACCGCAATGTATGACTGCTTGGCCACTTCGCAAAACATTTGTTCTTAAGTAGAATCGCTTGTTACAAAAAAATTTTATGCCTGTGTCAAACAAAAAATGTTTGAAGAGAAATGTTTTGTGATGTGACCTAACCGCAAAACATTGTGCTTGAAAAGCAAAATTTAAATGTTTGACAAAAATGCTGGCCAGGGCCTTACTTTGGGGAGTAGGAGACCTAAGTGAGGGACGTAAAATATCTCACGTCAATCTCACACAAATCCCGAATTCCCAGATTTGCAAGATTAAGGAACACCAAAAGTACTAACAGAATATACAACATAACCTGAATGAAAAACATTGTTTATATTACCTTTCCTGACGAATAGTTCACGAGAAAGTATTGATTTCCAAGCGTTGTACAAACTGTGATACCATCGATAGCCTAGGAATATCAATATGAAAGTGGGTCAAAGCAATTAGGAAATTAAGTAAGTAAAAATTTATGCGGGTGCATAGGTCAATACGTAAGTCCACAACAATGAAACGCGGCAAAAAAAAATCGCTCTTCTATCTTCTACCTGAGGAAATACTCTAATAAAGCACCGTGACTGTACAAAATTTACTATTTTACCCATTTGGCGAAAAACAAGGACAGGGTCTGAAACCATTACCTTACGATAATTTGGCGAATAATCAAATAAGATGTACCATGACTACAAATCATTAGCTACTATACCCAACTGACAAAAAATAGCTTGCTTACCAATGCAGAAGGAGCTTCGGGAAGATTGATTTCTTTCTGCACTGTTATTTTCTCTTGGTCGACTGACCATATTTGAATTGATTTTTTCTTCGTTCCAACGCAGACCTTTAAAAAGACAAGGTCGATTAATGATATAAGCGACATGCAAAAAAGAAGAGACGTGAAACGTAGCGAACTGTTATTCATCGCAAACCAAAAGATACAACAATGGAAAGAAGGTATAGGTACAGTAAAAACATCAAATGAGGGATAGCGTACAAGCAAAAATTGTAAGGCCCTGGGCAAACGATCAAACATTGTTTGGCCACATCATAAAACGCTGATCGTCAAACATTTTTGCTTGAAACATTATCTATACTTTCTCTAAAACATTGCTAAGCAATTCTGCATGTCAAACAATGTTTTGCAACATGGCCCCTAACGGTCAAACATTGCTTGAAAAGCAAATCTTAGATTTTTGACAAGCAATGTTTGATCATTTGGCTAAGGCCTAATATGGAACGATAAACGAGTTAAGTTATAGTTATATGCAATAACTGACAGAAAAAGACAATATTACACACAAGAGAATGGGAAGATGACAGGAATAAGACAGTATAAATATTGAAATCATGAGACCATTTTAATAGTGATATTGATACTAATGATACTGAAATAATAAATGGAAAGGTTATCTCACTTCAACTGAGAATGGGTTAAACTTCAGTGGTCGATCATTTCTCGCCAGTACTGTTGCCTGATGAACAAAGAAGAAGGATGGTAAAAAGCGATTTAGAAATTATGAGTTACTATTAGAAGTAGTATCAGCAGTATCAGTAAATAAAATTCATATACCCTTTAAAGCTCAAGTCCCTTCTTTCTTACACGTTACAGAAAGATCATGATGAAATTCTATGTATGATGGCATGACAATTAGCTGCTTATTGACTATCGTGAATGACTAGTAATCGCAGCCCGGTTGAGGTGAAGATACAATTGTCGAAATTTCTAGTTATCCGATTGTTTTTGTCCTGTGCATTTTTCCTGAAGAAATCAATTGGAAATCAATTATACCCGGTTCCTGTTCTAATCATGATGTGTAAGCATGGTCAACCAGTACGTAATGCTCTTTCATATTTTTTTTCTTAATTGTCTTGACTACCTTTTCCGGATAGCATTAACGCAACTGGAAAGTAGTTGAAAATGTACATTAAAAATTGATAAGTTATCTGAAAAAAGGATGAAACCTAGCAAAGAAAATTTCAATATTTACTCACTTCTAGTCCTAACATCGACAACATGTAGAGATTTCCTGCAAAACAAAACATCGTGTTTATAGCTTCATGGTTATCCCAGCAAATAGTCTGTATTCAAACATGAGTAGCAAATAACTCCATAAAAGTAAGTGAGATTTAGAGATTCATAAATCTTTTAGATTTTTTCAAAATATTTTTAGATTTAAGGAGATTTTTTCCTGGTTGCACAATATTCTGCGGACCAGTCAAGGCTAGGGGGCTGAAGCCTCCAAATAACTTCAAATACAATAGTAAGATATCATCAAATCATATTGTTTAGGACTTGTTCATATGAGGAGAGATATCCCTGCTCACCAGGATACTTTTCACTGCAGAGGTGTCTTTGCTCAGTTCATATGAGACGGATGACATGCAAGACAAGTTTGGCACCACATTTAGTCTAATTGAGAAAAGACAAAAGATTCATCCCATCTTGTCCTTCTGGCCACTGGATGTGTTCACACGGACCGGAAGAATTTTTCAATCACCTCAGCAAGCGAGATCCCGGTTTTTAAACGAGATCTTGGCTATTCGGGATGTCCTGTTTGCCAGATGAAAACGAGAGAATCTAAAGATTAAGGTTTTCAAATAAAAGCTGAGATCTGCAAATTTAGTAATTTCGTTGAGGTGAAGGATACTGCCTCATAAATTTCAGTTATTAGCCTTGTTTTGTCCCCACCCTAATCTGAGATTTTTCCAACAGAAATCAACCAAATATATCAATTATACCCGGTTGCAAATGTTCTAAATATGATGCATTAGCACAGAAGGTCAACAACCGGGAATGCTCCCTTTAAAATTTTTTTTGGGTTAATTGTCTTTGTATTTGGCTTTTTTTCCGGATTTAAGAAAACGAAATAAAAGTAATTTTGAAAATTTAATTAAACCTTTAAAGTTATCCCTGAAAGGCCCAGAAACCAGGAAACTAAAAATTTCCAAAAATTCTAAGCCACCTTGGAAATTTACCCATCGACCAACAAAAAATTTCCTAGGAAAAATTTTGCCCTTGTTAAAGCTTGGTTATCCCACCAAACCCAATTCCAAAATACAGGTAATTAATTTAAAAAATTTTCCTTAAAATAAGTTGATTTTAAGTTTAAATGGGAATTACAACCCACTATTTAAAATTTAATGAAATTTTGGGTTCACAATATGGTTTACAATTAAATTAACTTTAAAAAATGTTTGTACCACCCTCTCTTTTTTTTTGGGCCTTTTCATTAAAGGAAAGGTTTTGAAGGGAAGGGAAAGGTGTTTTACGCCAGGTTGGGTCTTGATTAGGTTAACCTAATCGAGATTCCAGGGTGACCATGTGGGGTAAACCCCATTTCCCTTCAACCTTTTTTGTCCTTCCCAATTGGAGGGAAAAGGGTTTCATTCCGCCGTTTAAATTTTTGTAATAAACCACAGGAAAACGAAAAAAAAAAATTAAAAGGTTTTTTCCAAACGGAATCGGCCCAAATTTAAATTTGGTTTTGGGTGAAAACAACGAAAAAAGTTAATTTTTTTCCGGATTTTGAAGAAACAATTGGAAATTTCAAATGGCCTTTCCAACCAAGAGGAAACAAATTGGAACCAGTGTTGTTTTCTATTTTTCTTAATTTTTGACTTCCCCGGATTTGTTAACCAATTGGAAAGTAATTGAAAATTTTAAAATTAAAGAAAAAAATTAAACCACAAAGAAAATTTTAAATTTACCATTTTAACCAACTTCAAAATGTTGGTTTTTCCTGAAAAAAAACAACTTTTAAGTTAGAAAAAATTGTTTCCTTCATTCAACCCCTTTGTATAGAATAATATAAGCTGCCCTTGTTTAAATGCTCCCCTTGATAATAAGCCACAGCAAAACTCGCAAAAAAATAAATGTAAAGCCCTGGCCAAACAACGCAACATTTTGTGTAACATTTGTTTTGTGAAGCTGCAAAAGAAAATTTACCAGATGGCCAAACATTGCAACATTTCAAACGCAACATTCGTAAAAAGAACTGGGAACAAATTGATGCTGTTGTTTCCATGGTAACCATGCTTTTGACACCAAAGGTATTTGTTATACACATGCATGCATGTAACAAATGTTGCAAGACCCAGCCAAAGGATGTGAAACCATGTTGCACAGTGCAACAATTTTGAACATTTTCCAACTTCATGATGTTGCACACTGCAACATTGATGGCCAAACAATGCAACATTGGGTCGGAAACAAATGTTGCATGCAAATGTTTTATTGTTTAGCCGGGGCTTAAGGCACAGTTCTTATGGTAAATGGAGTCATTTTTAATTGATGTAGTTACAAGCCTAACGTAACATAAATGCACCTGGCTAGCAAAAAATTTTATGACATTCTCTTACCATTCCTAGATGTTTATGGCGCTGTAAACTGCTCTGGAAAATCAGCTTTCCACTTGGTGAAAAACTCTTTTCAACAACGTAATGCAGAACAAAGCTTGAAAAGAAAAAACAGCATTTTAAAACTCAAGACATTTTGACCTATCCTTCAATTCTTTAACTTAAAGTGAGCACAGCACAAGCACACTTGAATTTATGATGAAACTTCTTTCTTAAGTGTGTGCTATTCAAGGAAAAAAATAATCTGGATTGTGAACTTCCCAAACAGAGACCCAAAGTGTGATGTGAACCTTCATTTAAATTTTTTTTAGAAAAATTTGCTTTTCAATTTGCTTTACAAAATTTGTAAGAGCATTTCATTTTTTGCCTGGTTAAAGCATGTGTCTGAGCAAAAATACAGTGACAGTGATTTCCTATTGTAATGCAGGCATTCCCAGGATGGCCATATTTCAGCCAATATTAAACATATTCCACTGATTTTTGACATCATTGCATTTTTCTGATGATTCTATTTCTGGGACGCGTATACAATATTAAAAGAAGGTCTCATCTCTATGGTTTAGAAGAAGGAGTATTCAAAAACAAACTTCACGTGCATGGTATAAAATCGCTTTTAGAGATCCTGAATCTGTCTAAAAACACAAATACTCGTCTTTCAAAAAATCAACTGCTTCCTCTACAAAATTTAGGGAAATGCAACGTCAATTCTCGCCAATCTATATTGCTGCGAGTTATTATTCCGCAGGAGAACAACGCATCCATCAAGACAGGAACCCTGCATCAATAAACAGGCAACGAAACCAGCTACATTAACAAACCCCAGGCCAGCGCTTCTGCCACAAGTTAAAGAATATCTTCCAGAAGTCACATAGCCAATAGTCCATCGTGTACACAGCCCTATAGTTGAGACACGCGTTCTTTTGATGTTGAATTGATCAGCTATAGCAGGAAATAAGGATTTCAAACCACGATGAAGTGGCTCTGTTGGTCCACTGAACTGTGCATCCGCAATGAAACATTTCAAGTCATCTTTTGTTGGAATTGAAATAATTGCATCATCAGTCACTTCGCCTTTGCCTAGGCATAGAAACGAGACTGGCATGATAGCCTTTGAGTTCTTACTCAAAAGCGAGGCTAACAAGGACTGTTTCTCTGCTGAAATTTCTCCACCAGATTCGGATTTGGATATTGATATATTCTTCTTACGTCTTAAAAGAATGTCTTTGATAGAATAGAGTTTCTTGAGGTCTCTCAAAACATAAAATCCATCTCCAGTATCTATCGTCGCTGCGGAGGAATTCGCTAGTGTAGAGCAGCACGTTTCTACCTTCGCCGTTTCCATGCTCTCCTCGTCTTGGCCTTCAGCTCTGCAGTCTACAGTCGTTGAATCACCAGATGACTGAGTAACTGGAAGCAAGTCTCTAAATTGCAGTATGTCTTTATAAACCTTTATCCATTCATCGACCAGACTTTGCCACGGGAATCCGAATGGATCAACTACTCCAAGTTTCTCGTAATTTGGTCTTTTATTAGGTGGGTATCTAAAAGCAACAAGAATTATACGGTTTCAACATCTTGCAATTCTGTGCTCTTTAAGTGTCACAATTAAATGACGTTGCTCTCCAGCAATGCATGAAAACACCGGGAGGACATCTTTGTATATAATGTTAGTGTTTTGACTTGTGACAATATCATGTCATAACCCTAGTGTGAAATGACCGTTTATGTTGATTTAGTTGTTAAAATATGAAAGCAAACTCTTATACTGAACAAATTAGGTGCAATAAATTTGAAGTATTTTCTTTATTGTATTAGCCTTCTTTCTGAATCTCTCTGAATGGGGTTCCAAAGTATAAGTCGCTTTATTCTCATGACATAGGTTTGTTGATAGAAGAAGCCATGACGAACAAGAAGAAGCTTGAAGAAGCTTTGCTGGACAATGCGATCTTTTGATTCTCTTGCACCGCTGTCTATACTCGTGTACAGTTTTTTGGATATTTGATAAGTGTTCGAGCCCCGCTCAGATTAGAGGATAAAGCCACGGCCAGGATTCGAACCTGGAAGCTCGATCAGTGAGAACGAGCACACCGTTTGTTAACCATGGCATACGATTAATGATCCTCATATCCAAGACGAGGGACGAGGCATTATAAACATGGACAATTGAATGAAATTATATGCTTTGTTTATAGACTCACAGACTCACTACCACTTCGTTCCGTGTTGTTTTTATTGTTTTCTATAATCATTCAGAGTGGTAGTAACGCTCTGTTGGAGTGACAAATCAAAAGTAGGGGAGTGTATACTAGAGACTCATGTAGCAGGCCTACTTTGTTTATATCCAGTTAATTTAAGAATATATCCATCACAAGGCTGTACCTATACAATGGTTTTAGCTCTTTGAAGAATATGTATTAGCAAAAAGGCTGCGTTAGTTTTCCAATGAAGAAGTAAAAAATCAAAATTATTATTAAGAGCTCAGACTGGATATCTTTAGAATCAGGCCCCCTTTTAAACTTTGAAAAGATGAACATATTTATAATAAGAGAGAAATTAAAGAATAACTTGTTACCTGGCATGTTTTTCTTGCTTCTTTTGCCGCTCTTCTTCTAAATAATGTCTGCCTGCAGCTGTATCTGGGAACTCTTTTGGAAAGCATGGCGATTTCATTTCAAGATAGATGCTGCGTTCTTCCCTTTGTCCACCCACGTGCGCCCCTCTGTACACAAGACTTACCCAAAATGCCATCGCCCATCCACTCGGTATAATCAAATCCCATCCGCTCCCATAATGCGACATGGACGATTTTATATTATCTTCAGCTAAAATAGAACATAAAACATGTCAAACATTATAGTGGTAGAAAAGTGGTAGAGCAACAGTGGAAACATCTCTGGACATATTATTCAAAAGCCTTTTTCGTCTGACACTCCTTAGAGTATAAACATCAGAAACAGACCGAAACAGTTCATTAAAGCGGAAATTTATACTCAGAAGCGGATCGAAATGCACCAATCAGCTAGAACGTGAAACCGAATCGGCATTGTATTTTAAACACCAAGTAGCTCGCAGATTTAAATGGCAAGTCCTTTGAGAAAACGAACTCTTTCTGTCTACACAGAACCGACCTTTGGATTTGATTCAAAACTCCTTAACGAAACAAAGATTTTGGAACATTGCTTAAACGATGGGGGAGGGGATGAGTAAGAATAAGAATATCTGAGATGTAGAGTTTTCAAAAAAAACATTGGTGAGCAGTTGGTACATTTGAGAATAGAGATTAGTTTTGAAAGAACAAACCTCCAGGCCTTTGCACTAAGAGTACGGGAATTCTCGATGTGTCCTCTTCTACAAAGAAATGGGAACTTTGATAGATAACTGATAAGTTAAATTGGACAGAAAAGTGACAACGGAGTGTTATACGGAAGAGCAGAGCAAATTAAGTGAAGCAAAACTTAAGAAAGCAGAGGCAAGATAAGTTACAAAGCAAGGAATAGAGGTTTCCGCAAATAATGGCGGCCATTCCGGTCAATCCCTTGTTTTTCTTAAGGTTTCTCGAAGGGAATTCTGTGAATAATTTCCTTAGTTACGAATTCAACGTCTGCAGCTATGTAAAATACGTAACTAAGGAAATTATTCCCAGAATTCCTTTCGAAAATCCTTAACGAAAACAATAGGCAAAAACGGCGGCCATCTTTTGCGGAAGCGTCTATTGAGGACGAGGAAAACACATCGACGTAGAACAAAGCTCATTCATTGTTAAAAGAACTTCCATACAGCGGACACCTCTCTACAATGGACCATGATATTGGTCTATAATGTGTCCTTTATAAGGAGTTCAACTGTACAAATAAACGTCGAATCTATTTACCTATCCCAAGACGTTCTCCGATATCCAGTTGCTGCGACCTTTTTGTATTCAAATCAGCTTCAGATAATTTGTTGTTCTTAACTTCTTGTCGGATATCATAATTCCAAATGGGAGAATAGCTCAGATTTGATTGCCAGTCTTTGAGTAATTTCAAACATGCTGTCTTTTCAACAGATTCAACTGCCTCTTGTTTCTCTAAAACAGAAAAATAAGTTTAAGTAGTCGAAGGTTTTAATGTTATCGTTATAATGTCATTGTAAAACTAAGTCATTGTTATAATAAGTCAAGATGTTCTAGGAAGAAAACAACACAAATAAGGCACCAATTACACTGTGCCGGTATGAAATGAACCCGACATGATTTCATGTCGGATGAGGAATTGGGAGTCTCCGTATATACTATGCCGGTATGTACCGTATTCAGCCGTTTACACAATGCCATTTTTAGTTGAAGCGTGTTAGCGTATCATATCCATTTCGTACCTTTTTCATCTCAAAACTATGCCGGAATAGAGTAGGCGTAAGACCAAAACGGTATTGTTTCGTACCATATTCGTCTCGTACCGGCATGGTGTAAACGGGATCTAATAAGGGTATATCAGTCATGATTTTAATTCTAATGGTCCTCCTATGGTCAGACTTCAGGTCATCAAATTTTCCTCTTTTTAGATTATCTAACGGAGAAATCGGATAGTATAAACACCGACGGCTATCAAATGTATTCATCCGACTAAATGATTAGATATCCGATGAACTAAAGTCTGATGGACATTTCTTATGACAATTTTATCGTATAAGCGTGGCTTGCCGAACAATAAAGTTAATACAAGCTTTAAAGTACCAAAAATACTCGAAAATACCTTTCATTTCCTTCATCGGCCAGGTCTTCTTTTCTGGAATGTTCAATCTAGGGTCAACAACAGTCAGCCCAAGAACAACATGAGGTGGAAGCTCTGCAGTGCTCTGCACCTGTTCTAGAACTTTCCAAGTCTTAATTGATTCTTTCCACATATTAGAATGATAAGGATCTTTATAATACCTCTGCCACCAATGATCTCCTTTGGTCTCCTCACCTTTGACGTCATGAAGCTGAAAGTTATTGACTAAGATTTTATGCGAAAATGGCCCAGTGAGTCTTATCTTTGCAAAGTCTAATTTATAGGAATTGATTCGTATTTGGTTAGCGATGCAGAATTTTTCAGACTCAACTTTCGGTTTCGTACTTTCAAGTTCCTTTGATTCAGCTTTCTTGTCTACATCTGCGGCAACTTGTGATTCTTTTGAATAAACATTTTCAACCATTTCAAGATCAGATATGTCTGGTTTCTCTTTCTCTGCAGTAGAAACATCATCTAAGTTTGACCCGTTGCTTACTGTTTTTTCAAATGTAATCCTCAGTGTTTCTACAAGCTCATCGTGGCAAGCAGGATGACACCAAATCCACAACGTCCTTTCTGACTTACTATCAACTTTTCGCAACTCAGAATCTCCTGATTTTCGTTATTTCCGTTAACCTCCTCCTCATTCATCGCTGGTTTCCATATAAGGCTAACAGGCCCAATTGCTTTTCTTGGAAAAGAGTCGTAATGATAAAAGATGAATGAGCTTTCGGCTTCTCCTGATAGAACACTACAAGCACTGATTTTGGCACCTGAAATCAAGATTTTTAAATATAAAGTTAAGGTCAACAAGTAACGATATAAGCTGGGTTGAAATCGCTCATCAACATCTGGCCCAAAACCTGGTTGCGATATAATCATAACTATCAGTGAAAGCAGCAAGCCAATTAGCAGATTAAGGTCACTGTTGTACACCCTGCAGATATAATAAGGTTGCAAGGTATTTGATCTCTTTTTCTGCTGGGTTGATTTAGATGTGGTTTTCGTCACAGACTCCCCTTTTGCGACCAATTACTAACGGTAGCCAATTGTTTTAGATTTTGCTGGAGCAGTGATCACTTTATGGACCGGATGCCCTTCCTGACGTCCACCAATGGCTCTTCCATAGCTTGAACCTGGGACCTCATGCATGAGAGCCCAAGCACAACCCAATGAGCCACGGCAGCGACTGGGTTGTCCCTCGTTTTTTTACGTTCTGAACATTTCTGAACTTCCGAGTTGTGTTTATACCATGTCTGTCATCCACAGCTTGCTGCCAGGTGTTTCCATCCAGATTTTAGGACCACCGACAGAAAAGCCAAATTAACTAGCTGACCTAGTCAAAAAGAGTCTTTTCTGATATGCAATCATTATCAATGGACCTTATATGACCAAGTTTTCGCTATAAAACGTTTACCAGTATGCTTGTGATACTGCTACTGTTTCCTCTGTCAGCATGGCAAACAGAGTGATCCAGCGTGATAGCAGCACCTAGCACAGACACACACAATGGGAGATGATTCAACACATGCAAGCAAGATAGCCCTTATCTATAAGACATACAAAAAGTAAGTATTAGCATGCAAAGAAGAGATGTTATGAGATATTTTTGTTGAGTTTACCTGTTTCTTTTGACTTGTGATGTTCCAGACCTTCTAATAGCATATTCTGTGATCCAATTAATTCAATACAACCATGGTAGGAAATATCCTGAAAAACATATTGATAAAAATTACAACAAGCAAAAGAACATTCTTTGATCAGCTAACATACATTCTAGGTTTGACAAATGGGGCCTGATAGGTTGGGTGTTTTTGAAGGCTAAGTGAAAAGAAAGTTAGATGATGCAAATTTGCAGAATTTCCACAAACCAGCTTCACTAACATGCTTGATTTAGGGCTTGGATCATACATTTTGAACAAGAACAATAGGGCAATAGCTTTGCACCTTTGAGCCACAGCCACGGTATGGTCACAGCCATTTCAGATATCATAGGGATGGATGCTGTGGCAATGTAGTCTACAGGCCTTCTCCTGAGAAAATTTGAACACGAGTGGTGAAAAGCTTGCGTGAACGCGTTTGCACAAGCAATCAGTCACGTGAACAAACTACGTTGGGTAGGTAGGCGCAGTTTACTTGCCAGCCAGGCCCTTGCTCATGTTGGATTTGCATCTTGTTTCCAGATTAATATCTACCGCACTTTCTATGATATTTTCATGTTACTGGTGCTAAGTGACCATGTTTTATGTGGTCAATAAAAGCTTTGCAGGTCTTTATTGATTGTTGGGTTTTTGAGACTTGTATCCTCACTCAAATTCATATAGGTTCAATTGTGTTGCTTTACAGTTTTAAATTTTCACGTATTCTTCTCAGGAAGACCATGTCTTTCATTTTTGAAATTCCTTGGAAACATTGTCTCGTGATATTCTAAATTATTGACCATTTTGCGCGAGCCATAAAAAGGTCGCGTGAGTACATTTGCACGTGTGAGCGATCGCTCCCATGAAACGAAAAGGCAGGAGTGCAATCCACTGGCTTGTGGTGTCAGAATGTCTGCAAGGTTGGCATTCAAGCCACAGTCATCATAGCATCACAGCAAGGGTCAATGCCTTGTTAGTTGATCTACTTCTGAGATCCTAGGGAGTGGCACTAAACACCCCCACTTCATCTTCACCAGTTGAGCAAATAGCCAAAGAAAAAGTGTTAATATATTGTGACTGATGTCCAATACCTACCTGCATAATGCAGCCATGAGCACTTGCTCTATACGTTGACCTGAATCCCTTGTCACAGAGTTGTTCAGCCAGTTTATATCCCCACTTCTCAATCATTTTAAATCTTTTTGCATGCCATATGTGAGTCTCTAACCAAGCATTATTCTTCTTACGTCTGTTATATTCTTCCAACAGATTCTTTGGCCTTCTCCTGTGTTTTCTACTTGGCATTTTGGATTTCTTTGCAGGGGTACCTTTCTTCTCCTTAGATAAACAATAGAATTATTATAAACTTCATACAGCAATATTGCCACGTTAAGAATAAGGCAGCCAAAACTTGCTTCACACTAAAAAAACAATAAGTCTAAGTGTTCCGTTATCACAATTATATTCTTGGCTATTTTTTTCTAAAAGATCCACACTAATAAGCCAATTAAATTTCAAACTTGCTGCCTGAGATCTCCTGCATAAGGTGGATGGTCCAGCACACACTCTGGATCAAGAAACAGTTCCCCGATTGGCAAAGACTTCCAAGATTGAGTAGCAGTTCCTTGATTGGGAATCGATATGTTACTCAATGCACAGGTAGATTTTTTGTGCATCAGGTGTAAAGGGGTATCATTAGCTGCCGAATTCAATGGTGTCTTGGAGACGTTTTTCCTTATTTTCGTTACAATTCAATGTTCTTGAATTGGCATCTAGATCGGGTAACAGAACCTCAATTAAGGAACAAAATTTCTGTTGTTTTTTACGATCTGTAACTCAGTCTAGAGACTGTTTGTCGATCAGGGAACTGTTAATAAAGAGTGTCTACTAGATAGACTGCTGGTACATGGAGTGCACACTGACTGAAACTTCATGTGCCTAGTTTGGATGCTTTTTAACCTGATCACTTGTTTCATACAGTTGACATCGAATACATTGATGGGAATATGGTACCTCCTCGGCTGCTCTACTTCGTAGTCGACGTGGTATTCTTTTTCTATTATGACTTGCAGGCCTCCTTCGCATGTGCCTTGGAACACGTTGGAACACCCTTTTCCCTTCCATGGATGCAGCTTCTTTCAAGGCTTCCAAAGTATTTGAAATCTCCAATGCTCTGGCTTCTGCAAAGCTTGTTACATTTATTCCTCTTAAAACCTGTGAAACAACAGCGGGTCGCTTTGGCTCTTCCTCAGGTTCTATTTTCACCTTCTTTTGCTAGGCTCGTCTGAAACATTCTCCTGGCTAGGCCCATCTCTACTGGCCTGGTCAGTTTGCTTTTCTTCTAGGTTTTTCTTACTGGAGCTCTTCTTCGAGGCTTTGTTTGCTTTATTTTTTCTTTTTCTACCAAATACATCACAATCACTGTCAATATTTTTACTTTCTTCATTCATTTTTGCAAGAGCCGTCTCTCACTTCTCCTGGAACCTGTCGGCCATTTTTGCGCGTGGATATTATCAAGGGGAGCAGTGACCAAGGTGAAGATACTTCATGTATCCAACTGATGTGTGCAACTTTTTTGTTGACGATATGGCACGTCATGGTGACGTAATGATAATGTCATTTTGAAGCTTGATGACGATGACGCTATGATGACGTATTGATGATGTCGTTGCGTTTGCTTTGCTGAAAAGAATTGAATTAGAATTATGCGCAGTTTCTCTGGATCTGCCTCTTATAACCCGTGCTTATCATGTCCCATGAATAATTCATTGACTATCCTCGCTTCCGCAACTACCAGCACAAAAGAGATGCAATGCTTTCAATGATTTCAAATGGGACACCTTTTTAGAAACACGCGGCTTTGATTAGAGCTGAATTTTCTGAAATCTCCGAAATATCAGAAACTACTTAAGTCTGCAGGAGTGAGACCTTTTCCAAGAATTACGTCGTCATTACGTCACAAATTGGTATTAATACTCGTATTGTATGCTTCACTTCAAGCGATTTTTCGAACAAATTCATCGATGGAAAAGGCATGAAATAGGTATAAAATAAGCAGCAAAGACTGAAATTTTGTATTAAACGAGAAAAGGCACATTAACGTCATTAGATCGTTCATGTTTTTAGAGATGAAGGGCTGACACTGACAAGATGGCATAGAATCACTCCAAGATAAGAAACATTCAGTGTTCTGTGCGTTGTGAACTAAAGTGAACTTAACCTTTCATAAGTCTTTAGCTTAGAGTTTGAACAGCAAAGAAAACAAAATATGGAAATCCTCGATGCATCTCTTAATAATAAGAACTTTTAATTTTATCACAATAATTATCAAAAATCTGAATAAATTTTCACATCCATTAGAGTTTACGTCTATAGAAAGGGAACATAAAATTTTACTGGAGAGAAACCAGTTCTTGGGGCTAGGGTTGGTTAAGGTCTGTCAGGGGCGGCGCCAGCCGCTAAAATGTGGGGTGGACTAGTGAGCGAAGCGAGCAAAGTATGGAGAATGCCGGAAAACGGCCCCTAGAGTGGCGGGAAACGCCTTTTTTGAATAGGATGAAAGATAGTATCCAAAAAAGAACAAAAACGACCGCTTGGTGCTTGAACAACAATTTCATTGTAGGAAAATCAATGGTAAAGTCTCTAAAAAAGGAAACTGACTCATCGACCCCCCCCCCTCATATTCTGATCGAATTTGGGCGAACTAAAAAATCGATCTTGGAGAAAAGTGGGGTGGACGCGTCCCCCCCAGTCCACCCCGTGGCGCCGCCCCTGAGGTCTGTCCTTGCGGGGCATAGCCTACTTCGTTACTTCGATAATCAAAAGGCCACAGCTATCGGTAGAATGCTCTCTCACGAGTCGCGAGATATTGGGTGAAAGACAAGGCCGAGTCATACCAAAGACATTAAAAATGGTACTCATTGCTTCTCTGCTTAGCGCAGCTTGAAAGGGTACGAATGGGGGTGAGTGGTCTTCGGACCAGGGATAGGAGTGGCGCCCACCCATTTCTTCGCGGGAATCAGCTATCGAAAGAGGAGCCTTCGAGTCACCTCCGACGGTAAACCGACTTAGACTTACTACTTAGATAATAATTTTCATCTTAAGGAAACTCCGACACTGTGCTTTCCTAAGTTACCAAATATTCCTTAGTTCAATCATTAATATTTCCATCCAACAATAAACATTAAAAAACAAGTTAGAAATTGCTACTTACAAATGCCAAGGCATAATATACATACTACAATATGTAAACATAACAATAACTCCAATATATCAATAACGAACAAATCATTTATTTTCTTCAAATTCTACAATTCTACATATTATCTATTATATTGAATTAGAAAAAGAAAGGAATCAAACTATACAAATTACGGATGGATAGTTAATAGCTACAGTACTTTTCTGATATGTTCTGTTTGGAAGCCTACAGTTTAAGTTTTGATAGCAAGTTAGGAAACTCTGGGTTAAGCAAGGCTTCTACAAAAATATTTCCTTGCTTAGGCCCCAGTTACTTACTACCTATATTTTCACTGTACCGAATAGGCAGTTTGAGAAAAGTAAACAACGACTGCACAGATAACTTGCGCAAAGCAAATTTTTTCTGCTTTCTTAGTAGATTACAACTGTTACAAAAATGTGCAAGATGTGTGAAACTATGGCCCTTATCAAATAAGCAGGTACTTTTTGCCAACGATCTGAGACTTGCTTGCGAAGGACATTATAATTGTTCTCCGTTTGGGCACGTCAAAAACGTTGCATACAAAATACTTCTCTTTAGAGAAGCAAAGAATGCTACAAAATTTCGATTAAAGCATCGCCTAATGAAGGATGCGGTTTCAAAGCTATATGTTTGCCAGCAATAAGGGTAAAAAAAGACTCGAATTGTCTACCTAGCAATCTGTTTCTTGACCAAGACGTTAAAACCTTGTCCAAGCAATCAAACATTGCTGGCCAAACATTTGAGATTGGCTTTACAAGCAATGTTTGACTGTTTAGCTTAGCTTCAAAAGCTTGTCTAAATCAAATGTTTGACAAGCGATGTTGTGCAATGTGGCAAAAACGTCGATCATTTTGTTGGCAAGAGAATTTCAAATTTTTTACCAATAATGGTTTGATCTTTTGGCCAGAAAAGACAAGCTTGAAAAAGGTGAATAGCCAGCCTTGAATCAAAATGTTCTGCGGTTTAAGTTTCAAACATTTGTTTTAGTTTGTACCATCAACAAAACGTTATCTGTTACAATTACTGTGCCTATAAAAAGCATTTCATACAAGTTCTTTATAGTGCTTCTCTGTCAAACACTAATATTCCTCCATGAGTACGTCAAATAACTTGAAGATACGCGCTCACATGTACAGTGTTTGATGTCTTCATAAGTGGCATGTCTAACCATGACGCTCTCTGTTCATTGACAGCGACAGACGGACCTTGATACTCTAAATCTCTACTGTCAGGCATTGATTAACTTCTCCGTCTGCTGAAATTTCTCTTTATAGACCATTCAGCTAGCATGTTCCCTGCGTCGAACCCATGTGAAACCTTCTTGCCGTTCCTGGGTACCTCCTCCCACCTATGATATCAACGTCTGTGTCGAGAACAATGGATAGCCTCTTGACCAGCAGCTGGGGTTCCGAGCTTGACATCCTTCCCATTGCTCCACGTCGACGACGTCGTCTGGATGCGCGTGATCCTCTGGGGCTTTTTCCATTCAACAACACCGGAGCCTGGCTGCAGTTACTGGCGAGAGAAGGCGCACGGTATATTGTTCCGCAGCTTGAATTTGCGAATGGTATTGACGATGCCTTTGAGTCGAATCTGGATAACTGTTTGCCGATGATTATTTCTTCTTCTGTTGTGTTGTTGTTTGCAAGAGGCTCTTCCTACAAAGCAATTATCAGTTTGAGCAATGAATGCGAAACAACAGACTGAAATTGAAAACTAATACTAATGAACTGATTTCAAATTATGCACTTTCGGCGGTACATAAGATCGACATTACTCAGAAAAGCGGAAGAATAACTAAGGAGAGACACAGAGGAGTATACAGGTGGCACCCGGGACTATGGGTATTTAGCCGACTCTCTGCGCGGCTTATGGATCAAGGTTTACAAAACGTACCCTGGCTATTGTTTGCGAGTTTGCGTTTCCGGGGAATTTGTTGCTCTGAACGACGGTTTTTTATAAGAAATTTAGCTCAAGGTGTAGTTCCAAACGGTTCTTCATTTTGCATATATTAATACTAAAAGTTTCTTATAGGGTTTCTTAAACGTTTCTTAATTTCAAGAACAAATTGAATAACACCGCACAACGTATCAATGTTCAAACAAATGAAAACAGGAAAAAGGCAAGAGAGATGTTGTAATTGTATAAGTTTCTTAAATTCTCTGAGGGGTAGATATAGATTTCAATAAACCGTTGCCTTATAAAAAAATTATAATTTCAGGTCTGATTATCGCTGGAGCTACCAATTTCTATTCACACTGCTGCAATTTACCTCATCTTGATCTCCGTACATTTCGATTAGGTCAGGAAGATCTGACGTAATAGTTAATCGATGTGTCGTGTTCGCAAAGTCTTCCTGGCTGCCACACCTAATAGATGAAAAAAATCAATTAAAAATGCATTCATAAACAAAACAGAGGTAGCAAATGGTAGCAATGTGACCAACTTTTACAGTTTTTGAATAATATCGAATATTACATAAAACAAATGTTGATTCAGAAAAAATGTACAAATAGTATCATATTATTATTATTGATTTTTCCACAAATGGCATACCACAATAGATGGGATTTGAATCTGAACTGCATGACCAGAGAGCCAACGACGTTTCTACTGAGCTTTAGGGCTCCATGAAATCGCCGAGTAACTCTCCAAGCCATACAGCCCAAAGCTCTCCGGTTTTAGCTTTTCGTGTTTTGGCTATGTTGAGCCTTCTTCAGCACCATACACATTTGCATATATTTGTCATAAATGGCGAACACTACTAGGATAGATTTTTCCACAAGTGGCATACCACAATAGATGGGATTCGAACCTGGGCTGCATGACAAGAGAGCCATTATTGATGTTTTTTATTATCGAAACTATTAGGAAAACCAATGAATATTTTTTTACAGCCAAGTATATTTTGCTCCATAGCAACGCCCTTGGGAACGCTTTTTGCCCCTTCTTTCCAGCCTCGCAATACTGTACGTCCAAACTAATCACAACGGTTGATAATGGTAGCTTATGCAGCGGCCACCTCTCTATAACGGAGATTAACATTGGTCTATTATATAGTATATATATTATATACTCACCAATAACTGTTGTCGAAATTATTTCTGAACTTAATCATGCTTTCTGTGCATTGTGACGAGTTATTCTCCCCATAGAACCTGAAGAAAGAAATAAAAATTAAAAATTGCGATAAACAGAAGAAACATTAAAAATGATAAACATTAAACATTAAAAATGGTCAAGCATACTATGCTGCACCCGACTCGTAATCGCAAACTGATTTTAAAAGGCTTTCCTACTCAATGTTTGGTCAGAGGTCACCCAGCAAACTGGCCCAACCCGGGTCAGCTCTACTAGACTAAACTAGGAGACATGTCGCACACGACACTGATGTCTACTCGGTGTCTCCCAGTTTAGCCACCTCAGAAACTTTGTTGGGTGCGACAAAATTTGTAGCAAGAGACACGCAAATGTTTCTGGGAGACAACAGAAACATTTCTTGTCTCCACGACACGCAAATGATGCGGGGGACATCTTGCTCGTTTGTCACTCGCATGTTTAGCCGCCCTGGGAGACACGCCGAATACAGTGTCGCGCGCGACAAGACTCCTAGTTTAGCCATAGCTTTAGTCTTCGTAGGGAAACAAGCTGCAGGTCCAAATCTGCTACACAACTGTCCCAGGGATCCTGAATTGCGTTAACAAAAATGCCTGCTTGCTATGCTATGGTATAGAATACTAAGGTTTTCGTTAAAATAAAGGGCACTCACTTTCTCTTTGCATTTACAGCATAGATAACACCAATTATACCACACACAGCAACCAAGGAACAGACACCAACAATGATATACAAAGTCATGTTGGTTTTCTTTTTGTCGTGGTTAGATGTCTTTTCCAATGAACGAGAGGAACTTGTCTTTGCAACTTCAGGAATTTTCCAAACTGTAATGTTCCATTTGCTGTTGAATGCATTTGCAATGTCTTTGCTTAGACTACTGTATATTCTGCAATCGAGAAAACTGAGTTTTACAATTTTAGACGCGTAAAAGGACGTCGATGTAGAATTAAAAACAAAAACAACTGCAATTTAAATGTTTGATATAAACGAGTTAAATTTCGGACTTTTGACTTTTCTTCTTATCTATTAAATCCCAGATCCTCTTTACATCAGAGAAACTGGATCGGCTTTGGTCTGATCCAGAACCCCAGAGCCAGTTCTAGCTCAACGGAAGGCGTTTCGCAGCCAAAATGGCTCTGAATTTGACCAGAGCCGACACAGCTTCTCTTGTGTAAACGGGATCTGAAAACCGACGCAAATAAAGCTTGTTTGCTGGTTATCTACTATGTTTTTTTTCTTTAATTTCTGCAGTTTTACTGATCGGAATGAATAAAAAACAGAAATGCTAAGTTCCTTTTCAAGCTTCACGATGTACAGCTTAGCGTAACTTTCTTTAAAACAAGCATTTGAGAAGCGTAGTTACCTCAAAACTTCTGGTCTTGCAATCGCTGTGTGAGTAGTTTTATTGTATGCATTAAACTTGATTTCTGACCTGGAGAGAAAATTATTTCCTTATCACTGACAGCAAAAATGACTTGTTCTGTACTGATGTGCTGATTCTAGTTAAACGATTTTGCAGAGGTTTTAGAGCCCATTAAGCTTAGTCTTGCCAAGACGAAGAATCAGCATAAGGTGTCATATAGCAAAAAGTAAAGTAACGTTGCACTTTTTAGGTCAACTTTTAGCCTAGGGCTACTTAGTCGACTTAACACTTTACCCCTGAATGCATTGGCATATAGCAGGGTGCAGCCACAGACGGCGCTCAAAACTACTGACCATCAGGTACCCATTTATACACCTGGGGTGAGAGAGGCACATTTGTGTTAACAACTTGCCTAAGGTTTTTATCTCAGCAATGATGGAAAGACTGTTGCTTGAACCCACAACATTGCCGTTGAAAGTCCTGCACGCTAAACGCTGCGCCACAGTGACCACAATATCAACCTCAAAATCAACTTTCTTTCACTTACCCATGTGATGCGTCTTGTGCCACTACCTCAACAATATCAACATCCATATCAAGCAAACTTTGCAGATCTCTGAAACACATACGGGAAATGCATAAGTAAACAAAATGAAAATCATAGTCGGAGTTCTGAAAAAATAGATTTAATTACCGTATTTCCTAGAATAAGCGCCCTCCCTCGAATAAGCGCCTCATTTTGATTGAGTTTCTCGTCCATGGGGGAGGTACTTGACTTCCTTATATCGGGGACGTGCCACTAGAAAATTAGTAAAGCCACCCTGTCCTGGAGTCAAATTTTAAAAAAGGGTATCCTGTCCTTGAGTCTATGCAGTACAGGATACCCACAGTCTATCCACACACATCTATGCAATCAGACGACGACCACAACCACCACCTCGACGCTAATTTCTCTGCTTCTCCTAAAATCTCTTTGTCTTCTGACGCTATTGTCCTTTCCTCCTCAGCCCTCCCCTTTAGACTTATTTGATTTTATTGTATTGTGTTAGGCGAGTTCCCTAATAAGGTTTTTATTTCGTTGTTATCCTATTGTAATCTAGGTATATAAGTAGTAAGTATATATACAATATAAGTATATATACAATTATTGCAAAGAAGAGTTTGCTGAAGAAGATTATAAGATCGAAACGTTCAATCATGAATCTATATTTTGAATCTATTCTATGCAATCAGTGTATAATGTATCCCACTTACTTTCTGAAAGACTCGGCTCTTGTTTTCATTTCCTCCGCAGTATTCCTCGATAGACACAACACATCAATACTTGCTTGGTATATTTTGATGACAACTGTCGCATAATTTCGTGATGTATGAATGACTGCTCCACCCGGATTATCCCTTGCTACTATAACCAATTTGTATGTCTTCCCAGCATAGGCCATCAGAGATTCGGCAACTTTTATTTCACCAGTATTAGGATTCAGAGAGAAAAGGTCGTTCTTATCTCCAGCTATGAAGTATTTCAGGGTTCCGTAATTTCCAGCATCGAGGTCAAGTGCCTAAAAAGAAAATAATAAACATTATCAGTATATAACATGTTTAAAAGCTTTAATCAATCATAAGCACATCCAACCGCGTCAATAGACTACCTACACCAGTCCCCTCGCTGTAATTGCTGTTGTTGGTGTTCAGAGCAGCTCAGGAAGAGCTTTGAAAGACTTTTGAGGCCTCTACGTGTAACTTCCCTGTCCACATTTGTCCCTGGTATTAGCCTTGTTAATTGATTGGCTGTTCAAACAATAGAATTAACTAAGTGATGTCACAGTTATCAAAAAAAGTACACAAAAGTAGACCAAAAACTATGTGAAAATAAGTGTGGAAACCAAACAAATGATGCCACAAACGGTATACTGTCTTTCCTGACAGTTATCAAATTACGTTTCTGCATTTTCTTGCTTAGAACATCGCTTTCGGAATCAGCATCTCGTTTAACGCCATGGTCGAAATTGCAAGTATTTCAGCATATTTTTGTGGCTGACACTAGACTGATTACCTGAGTCGTAGTTATCGCTATTGAAATAAATGCTAGGACGCTGAAACTACCAGTTTGAGCGACCTCGGTTTGGTATAACTCTCGGTCTGATGAGCGATAACTGGGACTTTAATAGTTAGTCTAGGCTGGTACGAGAGCACAAATCGATTTGACGGTTGAGATTCGAAAAAATTCTATTGGGGCCTTGGTTGGCCACATAAAGCACTAGCCACATAAAGCACTAGCTTGATAACAGCTAAGACTCGTAGCTAAATCACAAGTCATTCCAGCTCCGATAGACCTTTCCGCAAAAGATGGCGGCTTTTCTGCCCTTTGTTTTTAATGAAAGATTTTGGAAAGGAATTCTGGGAATAATTTCCTTAGTTACGTACTTCACAGAGCCCCAGGCGTTGAATTCGTAACTTAGAAATTATTCCCAGAATTCCCATCGAAAATCCTTAATAAAAACAATGCACTTACAGAAACGGTCGCCATCTTTTGCGGAAACGTCTATTGTCGTAAGGAACTCCCTCCAATAGCTTACAAATATGCTTCCCCTGCAGGAATCACCATCAAATATTATTCTTATTAAGAGCAAACACGTCAGGCATTTTAGAAAGAGGCAGCAGGTACTCATTAAGGTTCCAATACGAATTTGTGTTATACCATCATAACTGGGCTCCGACAAGTAGATCTCTCAAGGATATATTCTTACAGTGTAGTGTGAACGCAAAAGCCAAGTACGTTCCTACCAAATATTGTATAAAAACGTTGTATGTAGTATTTACTAAGCTTTTCATCGCCTGTTTGATCAATAAAAACATATGGGGAAAGCAACCGACTGGTAAGAAACCAAGCTGGTAAAATATATAAAACAAAACACGTCGTGTAAAACAAAACACTGGTTCACCTGGACTTTTGTAATAACTGTTCTCAATCGGACATCTTGGAATATCTTCACTTCGACGTGCTTCTTCTTGAAAATTGGTCGAAAATCGTTTTCATCCAACACAGAGATTTTTACAGGGGCAGTTGCGGACCTGTAGGAGGAAAAGCAAGAAAATTCGCATTTAATGTCAAATTTAATAGGACACACTACAGCTGTTATAGATTTTCCAGCGAAGAAACCTATCCATTTTGCAGATACTTTTGTGACATATTGTATCTTAGAACTTAACAGACTGCCACAGTTAGGCCCTGGCCAAATGATCAAACATTGTTGGTCAAACTTCAGTGATTTGCTGAAATTTAAGAAATGTTCGTGCGTTTGGCCAAGTCAACAAAAATTGCAAACTCGGCAAGCAAGATTCGATCAGCAATGTTGTTAAGAAATTCAAAGATATTTTGCTTTGCAGCATGGCAAAGCAGTCAAACATTTTGCTTGACAATCTTAAAATCCTTTCCTAGCAGTGCTTGAACGTGCAGCAGGGGCCCACCACTTTATTTCAATGAATTCAAACTTTCAGCACTGTTGAATCGCTCAGTATACAAGTTGTTGTCATACATAAGTTTGAGAAGTTTAAAGTGCTGGCCAAACGATCAAATATTTGAAATTTGTTTGTCAAACCAAATGTTTGACTGTTTGGCCACGTGCTAAAACATTCCTTGTCAAACATTTTTGTCGGTAATCAGCAGAAAATGCTTGGGAAAGTTTTCAAATGTTTGACCAACAATGTTTGATAGTTTGTCAAGGGCATTGACTGTTTGATTGAACTGACTAGTAGTTTACTCCTAAAAATCCTAAATAAAATCTTAAACAACCTTCATAGATTTCCGTACACCCTGTTCATTTGCTAATTAGACGTGTTTTAGACGTGTATCAAGCCAACTCTATAGCTATATACTAAATAATCTGGCATCCATACACCTTCACCGATCGTTGAGATCGTTCTTTTCTATCGTGAAACAGAATCACAATATCAAACTTCACATACCTTCTGTCTTCCACCTTTTTTGCATTATCAGTTGCCCGGACTAACAGTGAGTAAGTGTCCTCTTCTTCTCGGTCCAGTTGAACAACATTATAAATCCATCCTGTAATACTGTTTATTCTAAACCTGCTGGAGAACCCAAGAGCGTCCGGGACGATGCTATAAGTCACGATCGAATTCACATCCGAGTCTTTGTCTGTAGCACGGACCTAACAAAAATAGCAGAGATTAAGTCTTTTTATTTATGACTGAAAGTACACTTAACTTAACTGACGTTTTTGATAAGCTAGGTAAAACTATGACGGAAGATGCTCTAAAGTTTTGTTTTCAACAAGGCCTAAGTTTCGGCTTTTTTGTCCAGATTTGCCAGCAGTTTCTTGTTTTATGGCGTAATATGAAGGTGGTATGGGGTCATGGCCTTTTTTAGCTGGCTCGTGGTGTCAGAAGCTCAGCGGGGTCGGGTTCCAAGCCGAGCCACAGTAGCATTACAACCGGGGTCAAGGTATCAATAAGTTAACTTACTACTGAGATCCTGACAAGGCAACTGGTGCTAAATACACCATTTCACCTTCACCTTCACTTTTATACGGCATGCATGTTATAGGCACCTCTGGGATCAATAAGGGAAATGATTTCTCAGTCAAATCGAGGAGCTTTGTTTTTCTACTTCGAGTAATACATATAATAGTAGAAAAAAACTCTAAACACAGCACACTCACTTTCAAAATCTGTGATCCTGCTCTGGCATATTCACTGATAGAACCATGGTACAAATGTACTTTGGGGTTCTTGAACTGAAATACTGGGCCATTGTCATTCTCATCAAGAACTTGTATTGTAATATGAGCTGAAGTAGGTGGCTTGTCTTCCTGCCTTGCAATCACTTTGAAGTTATACAGTGATTTTATTTCATGATCTAACGTATCATTGACAAATATGTACCCATCATCACTCACACCAAATGTGCCTTCATCCATCCAGATTTCATAAGTGATTGGACTTGATTTTCCATCCTGTCAAAAGATTTTTAATATGAAAAAGACCAACGATTAGGAACAAGGACCCGAACTGAGGAAATGAATGATAACAAGACTAACAAACAAGACATAGAGTATTAATTATAACTAGGCAGGTCCTAAGGAAATAATCTTTATTTGTCGATGCTGGTCAAGCATTCTGGCAGCTATACAGCTGATGTTGACTGATGATGCTACACAACCCTGACGAGATCCATACCAACGACCCACTGACCATGAGCTGAATGCCATGACCACACGGCCGCGCCAACTCTCAAAGGCCTCAAGCCTGTAGCTAATAAAAATGGAACCCATAGGAAAATCGACTTTAGGCACGTAAACAATAAGTGTCATCACAAGAAAAAGCCTTTACTTTATCTTGCCTCAACAACAAAAACATATCTTACTGTTAACTGTATCTACAAAAAGCATGCGGTTGAATAACACTAACATACCTCAACATCAGCATCTGTTGCTGAGACTCTTACAACATTCGTTCCAATGGCAGAATTTTCCATTACTTCACCATAATAAGAAGGTTTCACGAATTTAGGCCCATTATCATTGATATCATCAACATAAACAACAAGCAGTGATTTGGCAGCTGGATGATGGGTAGATTTTGCCTGAAAACAAAAGAACATTCAAAGTCTTCAAAAAACGTATTATAGCAACTTATACATTTTAGTACAGGAAGAACTGCCTAGAGCTAGTCTATATATACTAAAATGTGTCCCAGGGCTAGTCTATATATAATTAAGGGTGCCCAAGGGCTAATATATATATACTAAAGTGCCTTTCAGGACTAATATATATATATTAACCTGTGTCTCAGGGCTAGTCTATATATACTAACGTAGTCTCAGGGCTGGTATTTACATACTAAAAAGTGTGTCACAGGACTAGTCTATATATACTTAAGTGTGTCTCAGGACTAGTCTGTATATAATGATGTGTGTCCCAGGGCTAGTCTCTATATACTTAAGTGTGTCCCAGGACTAGTCTATATATACTTAAGTGTGTCCCAAGGCTAGTCCATATATACTAAAATGTGACCCAGGGCTAGTCTTTATATACTAAGTGTGTTCCAGGGCTAGTCTATATACACTAACTTGTGCCCTGGGGTTGGTCGATATATACTTAAGTTTGTTTCAAGGTTTTGGCCACCCATTGTTTCCGAAATCCGATTGTAAAGAGCTATGTGGCTTAATTTCATATTAATTTAGTATGGCTTAATGTCTTGTCCACTTATACTGGTCTTGAGAATACTGGTACTGCAAACCAAAATTAGCGGTGCAGAAATATTCATCAGCCTTCACAAAAATACCTTACTTGATAAGGTAGTTTTAATGACTAACCAGCTTAGGTCAAAATTGTGGCATCAAAGATTTTATTAAAAGTAGGCTTTTTAGGAAATCAGCCATTATAGATACAGCGTGTTCAGTCATCACTTTTTACTTAAGCCAATTTCTACAGTATTGGCAGGTGAGTGGACCCAAAATGATGACTTTAACAAGACAAAAGATTTTTAATACTTACGTAAATTTCGATAACATATTTTGATTTGACTTCACGGTCGACCTTCCCATCAGCTGTAACAACACCAGTTTTTGAATCGATTGAGAAAATGTGCTCAGGGTCATTGTCTAAGAAAAACGAATGATTTCTTCAATGATATCGAGTCACAATTACAATAATCTAAATGAAATATATGCAATTACGCTTAGATTGGTAAATATTGATGAAGAAAGAAGAATAAGATGTAAGCAGTGGCTCGGGCACGTCCTGATAAGCAAAACCGTGAGTGGCACTGTGATGGATGCCGCAGGCAGGGAAAGAGGAGAAATAGAAAGACCGACACTTGGAGGATAGGCGGGCTGAGACTTGGAGGAGGACGATCGAACAGTAAATGAAGCAGGAGTACTAATTATTTAATAATTAATAGTAACTTAAATGTTTTTGTCTATATGATTAAGATAAGCCAAAGTTTGAAAAAAATGGCAGTGGCTATAAGTGCCATGTTGATATTTATTAAAATATATCCAATATCTATTATTTATTTATTAATAGTAATTTAAAAAGTTGCTGTCTAGATGATTAAGATAGGTCCAAGTTTGCAAGATATTGAAAACCATTGACAAGAATCTAAGTGGGGAGTTATGCTTTTGTTAACACTAAACTGTCAAGACAGTTGTGGCTATCATAATAGGTTATGTCTCATAAAATCAATAATGCATTAAGCTTACCTCTATTTAAAGAATATGTCACTGGTGCATTTAGACCAGAATCAATGTCATGTGCATAAACCCGATTCACGTAGACATTCTGAAAGGTGAATAAAGAATGTTATTAGGGAAATAATAAAGCTGATTATTTCAGTATATATAGCACAAAGTCCAAACAATTCAGTAAAAAGCAAAAGTCCTTGAGCTACAGAACTTCAGAGTACAAAGCTACAGGGCAACAAAAAAGAGCAAAAACATCTTTGGACATCTTAAAAAATCTTATTTCATCTAGCACTGCTCAGAGTACTAACGTCAGAAACAGACCGAAACAGATGGCTATAGGCGGAGAGGATGGGTTGGTGTGATGTTTTGAACACCAACCAGCTCACGGGAGGATGAGCAACAAAATTAGCTGTAGAATTTAGTAGGAAAACAAACTCATTCTGGACACAAGAACCGGCTCATTTAATCATAGTTTCCACAACTCAAGAAAACAAAGAATGATAAAAACTAAAAAGCCGGTTTTGTGTCAGACGAAAAAATATTTTAGGTATGTTTTCACTCTTCACTGTTTTCACTATCCTTGAGGCAATAGTTTATACTATTAACAATACCATACCTGAAGTTCGCCTTCTCTTATATGAGATGTGAAATTTGAGCTTGTGAATGCTGCACCATTATCATCAACATCTAGTACTTGGATTGTTAGGGCCGTGTATGTTACATGTTGTATTGGTGCACTTGGTCTTGCATCCTTGTTAAGTAAAAAAAATCAGAGAATGGATTACATCAAGGGACCTTAAGCAACGCCAATGTGGACCCACGATACAAAAGAACTAACGAAAAATAGTTGAAAGCAACTGTTAACTCTCTGAACTCTCTCATAATCCAGTGCTTTTCGTGTTGTGATTTTTCCACCGTAGTTGTTTATTTTGAAAGCATTGTCCTGCAATTCGATAAAGGAAACATGATGAATATGACGTGAACTTGTGCAGTGTAATAACTTGAAGAATGCATGCTAAGTAATACCTCTCTATCAGAGTATGGAGAATATTCAGTCTTCCTCCAGACACAAATGGGCCTAGTGTGAACCTTCCTCGCTTAACAATAAAAAATCAGTGTGACTTGGGTGTTGCTTGAGATTCTGTTTTGTTGTAACATACCTCTCATTAAAATTATCAAAAAACTCTTTGTAATACAAGAATCTAGTTTTTCTTTGGCTACAAGCATCAGTCGAGCCAAGGCATCGGAGTTTTTTAATGTTATGCAAATTCGACAATAGATATAGTCGATAACTTACTGTGTTACCATCAGCTATTTTGTATATCAATTCTGGTATGTGATCAGCATCAGTCGCAACGACTCTGAAGACAAAGCTATCAACATCAGCCGTCTAAAGGAAAAAATACAATATGGTGAGCGAAAGAAGTACGGATGTAACGGCCGGGAATCGAATTTAACTAGCCAGTTATCGATGTAAAGTGATGGTTTGGTATTCAGGCGCTGCAAGGGAAGCTCCACTGATGCCCACTTTCTGAAATGATTTGAAGCTAACAATCAATGCTATCTTGTTTTATCCCTTGTGGTAAGAGTCAAATACCAATTAGACAATTAGAAGGGTTTAAGTGTAGTTAATACTTCAGGTGGGAATGCAGGGGGAATGCATCATTTCATCTGGGGACCTAGGCCTTGCTCACGTCCCCCTCGGATTCCTGACCGTCTTTGACTCTGTACTGGTGCAATTTCACATTGTCCTCGGGTAAAAAAAGGAGGCTATCAACAATAGCATTGTGCGCTTTTAAAACTGTTTGGGCATCAGGCATCGTGTGAATCCAGTCTTGGTGTTATAAGGAAAGGTTCTTTATGCGGATTCTTACCGTAGTTACTAAGGACGTAAATAACGAATATTGCTTGAAAGATGAAAGAGTAAATACCTCACTGATGTTAGCATGATAAGGTGTTCCAACAAATATCGGTGGGTTATCATTAATATCCTTGACATGGACGTTCGCACGAATGCTTGTCTACAAAAAAACATGTGGTCTACCAGCTGTCAACTAGTTTACATAATACAGTATAATTCGGTTATAACACACTCGCATATAACGTACTCTCTGATATATCGTACCAATAAAATTGTCCCTGGAGCCAAAGATCAAAAGATAGTACCCTGTTTTTAACGTACTTTGCTTATAACGTACCAAATTCTACAGTCCCTTCAAGTACGCTATAACCGGACTATACTGTAATAGCTTACAGAGTCGCTCAGATACCAAGGAAATTGCATACTTTTCTTTTATAAGAAAAGCCTAAACTCATTGCTGAGCCTCGATTAATCCAAAATTTCTCGATTTTTAAGCTAAAATATTCTTAAATTATTCTTAATTCTCAATGCCTGACGTAAATAACGAATATTGCTTGAAAGATGAAAGAGTAAATACCTCACTGATGTTAGCATGATAAGGTGTTCCAACAAATATCGGTGGGTTATCATTAATATCCTTGACATGGACGTTCGCACGAATGCTTGTCTACAAAAAAAACATGTGGTCTACTACTGTGCAGCTGCAACTAGTTTACATAATACAGTATAATTCGGTTATAACATACTCGCATATAACGTACTCTCTGATATATCGTACCAATAAAATTGTCCCTGGAGCCAAAGATTAAAAGATAGTACCCTGTTTTTAACGTACTTTGCTTATAACGTACCAAATTCTACAGTCCCTTCAAGTACGCTATAACCGGACTATACTGTAATAGCTTACAGAGTCGTTCAGATACCAAGGAAATTACATACTTTTCTTTTATAAGAAAACCTAAACTATTGCTGAGCCTCGATTAATCCAAAATTTCTCGATTTTTAACCTAAAATATTCTTAAATTATTCTTAATTCTCAATGTTGTTAATTGTGAAAAACTGAAAATTACCTTCTTGTCCGGTTCAACGTCGTCAAATGCATAAATTGTAAACTTTACAATCTCCTGTTGACAAAAATTAAACATTTGATAATCAATGTTATACCTACAATACCTACAATACCTAAACATTACTATTTCACTTACATTACTATTTCACTTTCTTACCACTTTTTCTCTGTTGAGGAAGGTTTTGAGCATATATTTTTCTGTTGTTCTATTCATTTTGAGTCTTGCCTCAGTATCACTGTTCATTCTGAATCTCCCCTCATATTGTCATATTAGTATATAGGACTAGCCACCAAGTTTAGTTTTTGGGTACGCGGTTCACATTACTATTTCATTTTTTACCACTTTTTCTCTGTTGAGGAAGGTGTTGAGCATATTTTTCCTATTGTTCTATTCATTCTGAATCCCGCCTTAGTATCACTGTTCAGTCTGAATCTCCCCTCATATTGTCATATTAGTTTATAGGACTAGCCACCAAATTTAGTTTTTGGGTACGCGGTTCACATTACTATTTCACTTTCTTACCACTTTTTCTCTGTTGAGGAAGGTTTTGAGCATATTTTTCCTATTGTTCTATTCATTTTGAATCCCGCCTTAGTATCACTGTTCATTCTGAATCTCCCCTCATATTGCCATATTAGTATGTAGGACTAGCCACCAAATTTAGTTTCTGGGTACACGCGCTTCACATTTCTTACCATTTTTTCTCTATTGAAAGGTATTTAACATAAGTTTTGTTGTTGCACAGTTAACTTGGAATTTCGACACAGCATCACTGTTCAATCTTAATTTTCCTAATACCGTCATATTAGTTTATAGGACCAGCCAAAAAGCTTGGTTTCTAGGTGCAAACGTCATATTACCATTTCATTTTCTTACCACTTGTTCTCTGTCAAGGAAGGTATCGAGGATAAGTTTTGTTTTTGCTCTGTTGATTTTGAATTTTCCCTCATATTGTAATATTAGTATATAAGACTAGCCGAGACTTTCACGCTTTACATACTTACCACTTTTTCTCTATCAAGGACAGTATTGAGCATAAGTTCTCCTGTTGCTCTATTGATTTTGAATTTTCCTTCAGCATCAGCTCCCAATGAATACATCACTTTGTCATTGTCAGGATCATTTGCTCTTACTATGGCGATTGTAGAGCCTGAAAGAAAAAGACACTGTTATATTTATTGTTTGAAGTCATTTAGTTTGCAACAGCTAGTTTGCTACTTAGACACATAAACTTGTTAGGCTCAATCTCCAGGGTTGATGTTCTAAGGGGGTAGACTGAATAGCATCCAGTTTATTTGAGAAAAGCAATCATAATACTTCCTCTTTGATATGGTCACCACAATGATTCCTTTTGCTTTTACCTGGACATATGGCATATTGATATGACGGTTAAACAAAAGGAAAGGCGCTCCGTATATATGAAAATCGAGAATTGAAGCATCATAATGTTTTTATTCGTTTTTCTATCGAAAGAAAGCTAACTAGTAATCTTTACTAACAAAGGCAGGCCAAGGTTTTTTGGAACCATGATTTAATTTGTGGAAAGCCTGTTTGATTTTTCTAGTAGGGCAGGAAAGCTTGCGAATGTCGCATCATAATGTTGATAGCATTGCGAGAAATTTTAACAAATGCATTAAATCTCACTTCAACGGTAACTGAAATCTGAACACAAAAATGTTACTTTTTTAACTCACTTTATAGCTGAAATTTTGGATAGCAAAATCTACGTTTCGAGATTTAAGCGCAAGTGCGTCTACTCGTGCTTACAAGAGGAGTGGTCATGATTTCTCTATAGTAGTGTAGTTTGCACGGTGTTGTAAAGAAGAGCAGTTTAGTTTACATGATTTAGGCATCTACGTAGAATTTCAAGGAGTTTTCTAGACGATCTGCCTAAATTATTCAAAGTTTCCTGTCAATGATCGATGAGATAAACACTTGTTGATTGAATGCGACCTCAATGGAAGCAAGCAAACAGCTGAAAACTTTGGTTAAATTTTCACAAATCCTGATTACCAGGCGGAGTTTTTATCCTAATGTTTACACGCCCTGCAAAATGGCAAACAGTTCAAACAGCTGATGATTAAAAATGTTGACGAAACTTGATTGTTACAGCTGAATAAGCAACATAATGTTAACAGACCACGTGCTGTTGTAGGTCTTTTAACAGGCTTAACAACAAAAACTGAACTTGTAAGGATTTCTTATAGAATTGCAAAAGAACAAGGACGCGACCATGTTTATAAAATAGCACCGCTTTCTTTTATAATTAAAGCGTGGTGTTTGCCATTTTTGTACAAAACGCCTATCAGCAAGTGTAACATAATCAATTCTAATCTTTCAAGGTCTCTGAATCACAATTACAAGTGCGATTACTCTTATGATTATAATCAAACATTAATCAAGAAAAATCATCCTAATCAGGCATGCTAAACTCCTGTTAGTTTTCAAAGAGGTCTGGGGCTATTCAACATTTTTCTAGGAGATGGCGGACATCCAAAGAAAGGAAATTGTCTCCACGTGAAACGACCTGTATTGCGTCGCTTCAGGAGAGGTAGTCCAGCAAATTTTGCTTCAAATTCACGTTTAATTGGGGTAAAGTGAAAAAAGGATTCAGGTCCCAGGTTATCTCCTCAAGATGGCATATAATCAAAATATCCACCATCTTTCAGAAAACACGCCGATCCAGACCTCTTTAAAAAGGACTGTTGTCATTCCATATAGGCTTTTTGGTTAAATAGGAATGCTAGTCAAAGGATATTTGAGATAAGCAGTTCAGCTGGTACCAGGCTTTTAAAGTTAATTATAACAATCAGAACGGCACCTACAGTGATTATGTAAAGTCGCTTTGAGGTTAAACGCTTTCTGCAGGTATGACCATATATGGCCACGCAATATAAAACTTCAAGCAAGCTACGACTATAGAGATTAAACCATTGATAAAACCTATAGCGGAAAAGTGTCTTTAAGGTGGCTTTATCCTAACTTGCAGGACCTGATCAAAATTAGAGATTTGCTTTGGCAGCAAAGTTTCTCATTTAGCCACCCTAAAAAACATCGCTTTACAAGCAGAATTGTTTGGCAATGTTTTCGAAACACTTTAGAACATTTTCTGCTGTTTAAAAACAAAAAATGTCCAACAAGCAATGTTTTGCGAGGTTTTGTGACGACAATGTTTGCTACGTGGCCTAAATGCCAAGAATTTTGTGTAAGAAACAATTTTTAAATGTTTGACTGAGAATGTTTTATCGCTTACCCAGGGCCTAGAAGATGCTAGGGTGGAAGGGTGGAATATGGAACGCAAATTTTTCCATAGCGTCCTATACATTCTACTGCCTAAACCATTGCTGGGGGTGTCAAGTGAAACCTGCAGTACCCCATATAATGCGCGTAAAATTTTCATGACGATCGAGATGATGATGGTGCTAGAGATAAATGGGTGCATCAATGGATTAGCAATAATCGAAAACCAGAAGTC
This sequence comes from Chrysaora quinquecirrha, assembly GCA_014526335.1. Lineage (NCBI taxonomy): Eukaryota > Metazoa > Cnidaria > Scyphozoa > Semaeostomeae > Pelagiidae > Chrysaora > Chrysaora quinquecirrha. Next base: position 2,815,575 of record JACTAT010000035.1, read on the forward strand.
CATTGCTGGGAGGCCCTGAAACCCTACAGTACCCTGTGTACTATAATACGCAAAATCTTCAAGACGATTGAGATGATGATGGTAACAAATGGGCGCATCAATGGATAAGAAATAATCGGACACCAGTAATCGAGATCATTGATATAAAGAGCATTAATAAGGCGACTTGCTGTAAACCCTGCATGAATCAGGTTGATTACTCACTAACGTCGCAGTGAATAGATCAATCAATGAATCATGTCTTAAAACCCACTTAGAAAAAATTCCCCGATTCAGCGCAGTCTTTACTATGAATTGGTTTTAATAAATAAATCGGCGTTCACTGCAGGCTTGGTATACTGCCACAAGCTATATTGATTATAATTGATAACGCACAACTAGATCTAACCAATCAGGTCGTATGTGGTGTAATTGAATTAGCTTCTTTATAGCATGTCATACGAATTTGCTGGTACGAATATGGCGAAATTACACACGCCTCAAAAATACCATTTTTGGTGTACCAATCATAGACTTATTACACCAGTCCCATTCTTCGCAAACAGCAGCAACATCAACCATACAGCTGTTTGCTCAGAGTGGTTTGAGCATCCAGCATAGACTCAATAGCGATAACTATGGCTATGTAATAAGTCTATACTAATCATGCGAAAAAATGATGTTTAGGCCCTGGCCAAACAATCAAATATTGCTGGCCAAACATTTGAGATTTGCTTTACAAGCAAAGTTTTACAGTTTGGCCACGTCGCAGAACATTGCTTGGCAAGCAGAACTTGTTGAGCAATGTTTTGGAAAGCTTCAAAAACATGTTCCGCTTTTCACAATAGAGCAATCTTCGTGGCCAAACGGTTAAACTTTTTGTTTGATAAGGAAATTTCAAATGTTTGATCAACAATGCTTGACGATATGGCCAGCGCCTTGGTCTATTTGACTTGAAGAGACGAAAACTTGATGTAAAACCGTGTACTGAATGGTTAACGTTATGGTTGGAGGTGTAGACTCATTACCCACAATTTCCAAACTTCTCAAGAGCAACGCCAACATGTAGTCGCAACACCATCCTACATTTACATATACATAACGAAACTGAATTGAATTGCCCAAGTCTTACGGGTAAGACAATTAAGCACTGAGATACCGTTCCTTCAGACTGATCTAAGCTGCGGAAACCCAAAGTCATGTAATAAGTCTAGGTTCGGGTCTTAGGCCTATATCATCAGAAAGCACATTGCCATGAAAATTGTTGTCCGTTCTTTGCAGGTGTCCGTTCTTTGCAGGTGTCCGCTGGACAGAAACCTCTCGTTTCTTGGAGGTGCCTGTTACAGGCCGACAGAAGGGGGGGGGGGTTATACTGTAATTCAAAAGCCTCCCAAGCCTCACTACAGCCTATACACTGCATTTGAAACTACTCGAGGAAACACTTGGCCTTCTACACGTAGGTTTCTTATAAAGTGGTCTTTTTTAAAAGAGGACGTGTAATGCCAAGGCCTCTAATTACGCACAAAACAAGAAGCTTACACATTTCGCGTTTAAAACACAGCTTTTGCATGTTTAGAGTTTCTATTCGAACAATCTAACATAAGGTGGTCTCCAGCTATTTACGTGGTCAGTCATATGATGATAAAGACGTAGCTGGTCACTCCTTCCTGTAAATCGTATCTGTATTCTCAATCTTAGGCTTTTAGCAGAACACAGCACCAGCACGCGAATGTGGTTTTCAAGAGATATGAATGCTTGACTTGTGGCTTGCTGGTTGTTCTATTCCTACTTGATAGGTTTTTGAAGCAACAATGATGAATTGCGATGTTTGAGTGAAACCAAAAAGGTTTTTGATCCATCTTTGATTGCGTGAAGCTTTCAATAACTAATTCAAATCGAATGACGCAAGTTTGAAAATAACAATGTGTATAAACAGCATAAACAGCAAGTATAAACAGCCCTCTTGATAATCTTGAAATGCACGAAAGTTTTGGTTGGTTTCCCTTACAGTTCTAGTGAGTGTAGTATGCGCGTCGCCACACAAAACTGAGGAATTATGCTAGAGATGGGGCCTGATGATTTCACTGAGGATTTTCAAACGGAATGCTGGGAATAATTTCCATAGCTACAGGACTTCTAACACTGTATGGCTTGTAGGAAACCTCGTTCCCAGGTTGAATGGAACTGGAACGTTAAATAGAAATTACGCCGTCAGGTACTCAACCCTGGTATAGGTTTGCTTAATTCGCCACAATTTCATTAAAATACCACCCTCTTATAGGCGAAAAACCTTATACTTTAAATTAAATTAAAATCATATATAGATGAGGGAAAAGAGGTATTTTGGCAAATTTTATGGCCTGTTCCAGGACCCAAATCGGTTGACAGTTTAGATTTGAGGAAGCGCATTTGGGGTGTGGAGTTGAGGTTGGGTTGCCTGTTCTTGAATCGGTAACAGTTTAATCCAATAGAAATGACAATCGAATCAAACAGTTTGATTATGCTTATTAAGTCACAAGTCACTTAATTAGTTATCATTCATAGGATATTGTATTTAACATACAGTATTATACGTAGTTAGCTGTGGTTGCAGTATATCAAATTAGCCAGCTTAAAAGATCTAAGGTATGGGAGAGGTACCAGCAGCAACACACCGTATCAAGCATAGGTCCCAGTCGGCTCTTTAGTTGGGCGGAGATATATTAATTCACCCAAATCCTTAGTAAGCTCGAAAGACGCAAGCTTCACAGCAAAGCTTCTGAAAGTAGCTAACATAAATGGTGTGCCTTGATTTAGCGCGTCAACTCGTACAGAAGCAATCAAAGTCAGTGACTTCAAAGCCAGGTCATTCAATAGTTTTCACCTTTCTATGGACATGACGAATACATTAAAAGATTTCAAATCGATGTATTTTAAGGAGAATGTTGTATGTTCTAAGGTGTGTTTAACGATAAATCTGCGCTGTTAAATCCTCTTAACTATAAGGCTTTGCATATTTAAGTTGAAACGACGAGCGCCTGCAGTGTGACCTCGTGAAAAATTCAGCGAAAACCTAAATTGAATTGGAAAACGGTCGGCCACGCACCTAGTCCAATGTGTGTCATTACCATATCAATGGCTGGGATTATGGCGGGATTTTTTGACCAAATTTCCGCAATACGTACTATTTCTAGTAACTTGGTGAGCATTCTTAGCATCAGCAATGTTGAATAACAACATCAACAATTGCTATGAATGAAGTCAAGAAAATGGTTTTAAGGGCCCCTGGAAAACTAATTCTGCTGAAGGCGACCCAGTAAATGAAATGAACCACGTGCAAATTTCTTTGGACGTGCATGTGCATTTCAGTTTACTGATTTCAGTTCCACTTGCAAATTAAGGCCTAAGGCTTGCTAAAGCCGCGTTCCACCAAACCAATTTTTCCGCGCGAAATGCTTTCTTTTCTGACTAAAAGCTTAACTTCTAATTTCTAGTATCGTGCACTGCAACAAACAGACGAACACATTGCAATACTAGACTTATGACCTGAGTCGTAGTTATCGCTATTGAATTCAATTGCTGGACGCTCAAACTACTGAAGCGAACAACAACAACATCAATTCAATTCAATGTGAGCGAAAGTAAGGGACTGGGAACAAGTCTATTGTAATATTATTTTTATGTGTTTAAAGGAATGTTTTCTTTGTACTATAAGACTGACGCAAAGAATTTCGCCTAAAGGAGACGACCAAACAAACGAGTCCCTGCGCCCAAAGAACTGAAGGGTAGAGAGCTGAAAGTATCGAGAATAAACTATCAAATATAATGCTAATTTCTAGCAATATCCCAATATTCATTATCTGTCGTAACATCCTCCTAGACTCCTAGACGTATTACCTGAGTCCTTGAGTCCCAGTTATCGCTCATGAAACCGAGGCTAACACTAAAATGAAATCTTTCAAACTGGGATATCGATGACCACTAAACTGTAGGGTGTAGTTGTAGCGGGGTGTCGGGATGGTGGAGGATCGGAAACTAACGACTCAACCAATAAGTCAAACATCCTTGCCCAGAGTATTCATAATAACCTTTGCTTGGCAGTGACAATAATTTGAGTGAAGACTAGCTATAATAGCCTGCGACAACTACCCTAAGTTTGAGCTTGGTGCACGCAAAACATTGTTAACAAGCAACTTTTTACGACGTGGCCAAACTGTAAAAGATTTGCTTGACAAGCAAATTTCAAATGTTTGATAAACAATGTTTGGTCGTTTGGTCGGGGGTGGGGCCTTACGGAGTAACAAAAGCACTGAGTTTTGGACTATTAGCCAATAGTACTGCTGACTTTACGCCGATTTTTTCGTGTAGCGTAAAACAACGTTTAAGTTGAAACGACGAAACGTCGTTAAAATTTGTCTTTTTTCTTGGTACTGAATCATTTTTAAAATCTTGTCTACTTAACTTATTAGTTAGTACCACACACAATATTTTAGTTTAGCGTAAATCAACGCAAAGGAAACGGAACACATGACACATGCATACTTCAAAGCAGGGCCTCTTTTAACATAGTAACTAGAGGGGCAAGTGCCCCCTAGTCCCTATCATTGCCCACCTACTTTCATAAAGTTGCCCCCCCTAGTACAATGTCCTGTCTAAAGAAAACTGCCAAGAAAAGCCGGCCTAGGCCAATTTCGGGGTTGTATTTTGAAAAATTTTCTGGGGGAGCATACCCCCAGACTTCCCTAATTAGGAACATCTCTGGAGCCCTGTACGCCTTCCGCGCATTTACAGCCAGCTGTAGCATCAGTGTAAACTAAAACGGTATAAATTGGTTGTGCATGAATTCATGACAAAAAGACTAAGAGAATGAACTTGCCAAGACTGGACTCGCACTGTGAAAGAAAGCGCTGAAGATAAAACAATAGAACAATAGAACAATAAGTCCCATTAAATTTTTTGCCCCCCCCCCCTTAGTTTTATCCCCTTAAAAGAGGCCCTGCTTCAAAGAATTGAGTAACGTAGCTTGTTTTGAGACAAATCTACATTATTGCTCAGTTCGAGACCTAGATGAAAATTTCTCAACAGAGAAGATGACGTTAGAGATGAAACCCAACAGAAAGAACGGAACAGCACTTTGCTGGCCTAAAATTCCCATTCTTACATAGTTATATCGGATTAAGTGAGAAGAACCCAGAGTGTAGAAGAGAGGATAAGACATAATATGACTGAGAGAGGTGTTCTGTTTGAATATTAACGATGTTGGAAATTTGCATAAGAACTGAAAAAGGTCTTTCACGCTAGCGTTATCTTCTATCAAAGTAACAAAGAAGAGAAAAGGGGTTGATACGGACACCTGGTGTTAGAAAAATCGGCAAAATAGAAAGATTACGTTGCGGGGTTCTTGTTTTCATAAGAGATGGAAATGGAGGCGTTTTGTAGGTCGAGATTTGGTTGAGATAATAAGCTATTGTAGCCACAGTGCCTGCCAAAAAAAGCCTGGTTTCCATATAGCCAAAAGTGGCTGTGCCAGTGCTGAGACATGGCTGTACCAGTGCTGAGACAGTGCTGTGACGTTTTTAGTTTTAATGGAAACACTTCCTTACGGTGGCTCTACCGTGGCTGGACAGTTGCTCTACCGCGGTAGTGCCAACATAAAAAGTTGAATTTGGTTCAACTTTCCCGGCCCTTATGACGCTTCTGCCACTAGAAGATTTTAATGGAAACATGTGGCACAGCCGTCGGCGACGTGTCTGTGGCACTTGCCTTTGTTCTCATTGAGCACATGACTGTAACAAGCCAATCAAATGCGAGGAAATATGAAACCATTTTATAGCAACCACTGTCTCAGCACTGGTACAGCCGTGTCTCAGCACTGGCCCCGCCACGAAACGAAGCGTCGCAACACTTTCTCAGCGCTGGTACAGCCGTGTCTCAGCACTGGCACAGCCACGTTTGGCTATTCAAGGTTTCTTCTCTGTGACAAAGAACTGCGCATTTTCTAGCGCACTGTAATACTTCGATAACGCATTCGAAAAATGCAGCCATTCGAGAAATAAAACCCTGATTGGCATTATTTGGATTTTTAATTAGTATGACAGGCAAGCCTGAAATTTGTCATTGTTTTTCAAGGTGAAAGCACAGAGAATTGTGGTCATGCGAAAACTAACGCGGTTTGATCCCACCGTCAATAAATTTAAACTGTTTCTATTACAACTATAAATATTATGAGTTATGATGTGGACATTATTTGAAATATTTAATCAGTTAATATCTCAGATGTTTGATGACGAAGACCGACCATTCAAACTTTAAAATTTACGAAATATGACTCAGCCTCGAAAGTCAGGCGTTGACGACCTATGATGCGATAGAACCAACGCCAACAAGTTACATAGCTAGCTGCTAATTTATGTCGACATATCTGCAACTAGTCAGTCAGTCAGTCAGTCAGTCAGTCAGTCAGTCAGTCAGTCAGTCAGTCAGTCAGTCAGTCAGTCAGTCAGTCAGTCAGTCAGTCAGTCAGTCAGTCAGTCAGTCAGTCAGTCAGTCAGTCAGTCAGTCAGTCAGTCAGTCAGTCAGTCAGTCAGTCAGTCAGTCAGTCAGTCAGTCAGTCAGTCAGTCAGTCAGTCAGTCAGTCAGTCAGTCAGTCAGTCAGTCAGTCAGTCAGTCAGTCAGTCAGTCAGTCAGTCAGTCAGTCAGTCAGTCAGTCAGTCAGTCAGTCAGTCAGTCAGTCAGTCAGTCAGTCAGTCAGTCAGTCAGTCAGTCAGTCAGTCAGTCAGTCAGTCAGTCAGTCAGTCAGTCAGTCAGTCAGTCAGTCAGTCAGTCAGTCAGTCAGTCAGTCAGTCAGTCTAGTCAGTCAGTCGTCAACTGTCAAGTAATCTCAGAACTAGAACATGCATATCTTTTGGAACTGTGTGCCGACTAGTTGCCGTCAAAAAGAAACAAGTTGCCAACTAGTTACAAGAGTGCTTATTTCCACAGGTAAATTGTGACAAATTAGTTCCAAAAAATCGCCGATATGCAGTCGGCAACTATTTCTGATTGTGCGTTATCTCGACATAAACCCTTCTCAAAGCGTGAATGAGTTTCGAACATCGAATGAACGACACTCGGGAATCATCTGCAACAACAACCACCACAGACCCAATCTGTTTACTCCAACAGTGTAATGGGGATATTCAGGATGTAATGGCTCCATGTTCACGATCATACGTCCACCTTCATGTAACGAACACATTTGGGGCCACGGTTTTGTCCGTTGTGGAGAGGCGTCCGCTGTATGGAGGTTAAGTCTTTACAAAGAAACGACCTTTAAGCTGAACAAATTTGTCCGTTTTTGGAGTTGTCCGTTGTAATGCGGAGTCCGTTAATTGAAGTAGAATTATCGCGTGTTTCACAAGACACCATCTGCAAGTAGCAAAGAACCCAAACGAGATTCTTGCAGAACACCATTACAAACGCAGAAACTACTATTACAGTGAATTCAACCATAGTCATGCTTCAACACTGTTTCTCGCATGAGACATGAGTGCAAGTGTATGCTGTATTTGTTGAAAGCTTTTTTTCTACAGTTCTACCTTTCGTTCTGCACAGACTTTTTTCTTCGGAAATGACGTCAAGTAAATGCAGCTGTGTAAGACGTTAGGGAAACCTTGTGCTTTCTGTGGAAGCGCGGGTCGGGCTCTCTCGCCATAGTATTCAGAAGAGGTTTCAGTTCGTTTGAACATTTGGTCGACAATCGATTGTAAACCAACTGCTATTTTTGAATGTGCTTCCGATAATAGACTTACACAGTACTCTTTTATTGATGTATTTTGACAAGAATCTCTTTTAATAGATATGACCTACTGTAGATGGTGTTATGTAGATTGTGATTTGCAACAAATAATGCCTTCTCTGGGTCATCATTTCTTATCGAAAACAAGAAAAATTCCTGAGCTGTCAGGGCCTGGGTCTTTCAATCACAGCTACATGAAATAAAAGAAGACAGTGACTGTTTCCTGGAATGCACATCGTGCATATAACTTTCGATTCTTCAAAAATCTCGCACATTCCGTAGACAAAGACCTAGAAATGATTGCATGAAATACATTTGATCATGACCCAGTACGATTGCTCGGTCTTAGCCCAAATGATTAGTCTTGGCCAATACGATTTATCTTGGCTGTTTTGACTGGTCTTGAACCATACAATTGGTACTTTAGCGGATTCGATTGGTCTTGGCCAATATAATTAGTCTGGATCAATTCAAAAGCATTTGCTCATACGACTGATAATGGTCCATATCACTGGTCTTTGCCAATAAGAATGGTCATGGTCTCCACCACTGGTCTTCACCAATACGATTAGTCTTTTCCTATAAAATTGGCCGTTCAGGCGATGCAAATAGTCTTGGCCCATGCGATAGGCCTTTGCTTGTACGGTTGATTATTTGCCCAAACGATTAGTGTTGGCCAACGCGACTGGTCTTCAGCAAAACGCGACTTGTCATGGTTTTGGCTCCTATGACTGTTCTCGGTCCATTGGTTTTCACCCACACGACTGATCTTGGGCCATGCGATCAGTCTTGGCTCATACGATTGGTCTTTCTGCTGATATGATTTGTCTTGGCCTGTAAGACTGGTCCTTGCTAATACGATTGGTCGCGGCCCATACGATTGGTCTTTGTCCACAAGATTGGTCTTTGACCATACGACTTCCATATCTTAGCCCATATGATCAGGGTTTGCCAATACAATTGGTCTTTCAGCCGATGCCATAGGTATTGGCCCCTACGATTGGACTTTGCTCATACGATTTGTCGCACAGCCTATTCGACTGATCTTTACCAATAGAATTGGCCTTGCTTCGCCGACACGATTGGTCTTGGCCCATACGGTTGGTTGTTGTCCAGACGATTGGTCTTAGCTTAGCCTACACGATAGATTGGTCTTCTCCAGTATGACTCGACCACATACAGTTGCTCTCCACATAGAAGTGCAGCGTACCATTGAAGTTAGATGTCTTCTCGTAAGACATGACCAATGACAGTATTACGTATTGCAGGAGAATTGCGTCGTTGCAGATCCTTGAAGTTTGAATCCAGATTTTTGAAGCTTGCGTTGATACGAGGCTCCGCACTAATGAAAAGACTTGATTGTGGTCACGATACCCGGAACAATCCTGTGTAAACTTTAAAAACCATTTTCGAAAAATGCTGACCTGACATGAGCGAGTTTTATGCGTGTTTAATGTTTCTGTCTCATCATGAAATATTAATTTTGTCTGCCTTTTTGAGTTTATATCATGTTTACTGCTAAACAACCAGTAAACGAATTCGCAAAACCTGCTATTTTATAAACGTCAGCATTCTTGGAGTTCCGTTCTCTTGAACCCTTTCGAGGAACAGTTGTGCTATTAAAGTACTGTATCATGTCTCCATATAGATATCCTGAGACATAAATTGAGAAATCTGCCCAAATCGCGAACATGGCGAAAGGGCGGCGAAACCTCCAGCTTTGGAGTTTTCTATCAGCACAAGCAGACTTTTAGATAGCTAAACAATGTCTTGAAAAATAGTTGTATTTCGTGGCAACGTGTGCGAGACATCCACCGAGAAATTTCTCTATGGCAAATTATGATTCAGTCGCTACTGTTTCGGCTTTCTCCTTGGCGAACGCAAACGCGCAACGCGCAAATAGTAACTTCTTGTTGCCTACTCGAACTTGCTGCCGAACATTTTGAATCCGAAAATCGGTATATTTTGTTTCCTTTTTGAAATCGAAATGCACAAAATGATAGTACAAATTTTTAAAGCAAGTTCTTTATAAGGACGGTGGTACTCGGATGGGCAAAAACGGAATGGAATTTCTAGTAAAGGATCGGTAAAAATGCGTGTACAAACATGAAAGGCAAAATCATAGTGATCAAATCAAAAAAGATGAAATCGACAGGTTGAGAGCGAAGAATCGAGGCCGAATCGAGGCCAATTGATGAAAATGAAGCCTGCGAAATGATGAAAATGACGGCAAACATTATCGCTTTTTGTTTATAAAGTTTGCTTCTAATGTATTTCCTTTCTGAAATCGAAATGGATAAAACGATTACTGACATGACAGGCAAGTAACAACGCGAAATCGACAGGTTGAGAGCAAAGAATCGAGGCCATTGATGAAAATGAAGCATGCGAAATGATGAAAATGATGGCAAACATTTTCGCTTTTGTTTATAAAGTTGGCTTCATGCATTGACTTTAATCAGAGAAAGTCGCGTCAATTTCAAGTACAGCTAGAATTTCTGAATGCAGTTTCTCAAATTTTCTCACTACAACTGTACAAACAAGAAGGTATTAGTGATCAAACAACAATCTTATGTTTTCAAACAATCTTTTCAAATAAAAATACGCATGGAATAGATAGTTTGATATTTGCTCTTTAGCAGAACTCTGTGATTACATTTATAGAAAAAGCTTTACAATTCGATCAACAACGAATTTCGGCTAAAATGTTCGATTAATCTTAACAAGATTTTGTCAAATACCGGCCAACTAATCTCCAGGCAACTCTAAGCAATAAAGTTCAACATTCAAAAGTCAAAACTAGGAAAAACAAACCCAGTTTAGCACTGTTTGGTAGCAATTTAAAACTCTCCAAATCAAAGATCTAAGAGTTATATACTAAATAGGGCAAGAACAAAATTTGATAGCAAGATTTCGGCCCGTGCTTTGACCGAAGCATAAATTTGTGTCCTGAGTGATGTTTTCAAAACGTGGGATTCGTAACACTACAGAATTCACAGGGGCTTCAGCTGACTTGATAACCTAATTTCAAACGACTAATTTATCTTAAAGGTCTTAAAGAGAATACAGTAAGACATCATGACAAAAAAAGCCTTCAAGTATACCTACTTGTATCGCTCATGTATCGCTCCGCCCCCGCTTTTCGCAACACGAAGGAACTTTCAACTAAAAAATCAACTTCACAAGGTTTCAGCCATCCAGATGTTTTCCCCGTTCGACTGCAAGTGATTTAGGCTCATTATTTGTTATCTACTGTTTTAAGACAAACTACAAAACATGGTTTCTAATAGAAAATAAACAAACAAATTCAACTCACCACAGCAAATATAAACGGCAAAAATGAAAACGAATTTGCCAGCAAAGAAAACCATAGTTAACAAATATTAACTGTGATTCAAGGTACACTTGATCGATGTTCAGTGATTCCTTTTTCGATCGGAATTACACAATGTATCTTTTTATCTTGCTAGATAGATCCGTGAACAAGTGCCGCAATCTCCTTTGCTGAGTCCAGAATAAATTCCCTTTGAAAGAACCAAACAAACTCGTGTGTATACCACGTGAGCAATGAAACCTTTATACAGCGCTTATTGGTTTTCACGACTGAGAGAAGCCATTGTAAAAACGAAATTTCATGAAAGAACACACAATTTCCACCAAGCGTCCGAAGCAAAACTCCAACTCCACCGCAATGATCGGTACCTCGTTGCGCATATGAAAATAACCTGAGGCCTTTCAGCTGTATCGTCTGTTGAAGTGGAAACCGCTTGGCAGGTCCGGCGATTAAATGCACAATTCCGTAAAGGTGTTCGAATTCAGTACGTATTCAGGGTCCCTAACAACTTAAAGATTTAATAATGCTAATAGTATTTATAAATTGATTAAAGACCTTACACTAGCGTGAAAGCCCCATTATAAAAAGATGTTTTCACGCGCAATCAAATTGTAAAGGCAACTCAGGGCGTTTTTGTATGGTTTCAGGGGGGGCTCCGTGGATTCTTGGTCGATATGCTGATCTAATTTAGTCTGCATAAGATTATGATTTGCCACAAAGTAAAAACAAAGATAACACCAAACGTAAAAGTGTAACATTGGGCATTCCACAACTAAAGATTAAAGAATTCGAATTCAAAAGAAGCCAGTATTGGTCTCTACAACCAATCAATCAATCGCAAAAACCAGCTCAAAGTACAGAATTTTGCTGTCGAATTTCTAGTTACTTTTGTTGGGAAAAAGAATGTGTCTATCCAGAAAGAAGATTCGAAATGAAAACATTTTCGCATCAAAGGAAATACTTTCCATTGCGGCGCTGAAAATCGATTTAGTAGATTTCTTAGATTTGAAATTTCGTTAGTATTATCTTGTCAGCTTTACATATAAATGCACTACGTATATTTTCATTAAAATACCCCACTGTTTCCAGTCTAATGGTTTCTATTTCTTAGCTTGCCACTTCCCACCCCACACCCTTCACAACAAAATCTCCAAAATGTGTTTATAGGTGAAATGGTTACTGTTTTTACTTTTACTTTGACGAAAATAATTTCTGAGATTTTAAAGAAATTCTAACACGATCTACATACTCTTGTCTCTTGTCTACAAAGCAGTTTTATAAAAAAAATCCGAAAAACACTTGAGGGGTATAAAATAAACGCTATGAACACGAATTACACGTACAAGTATTTGAAAAGTTTACTGATGATAATTTGGAAACATGATTTAACGGTTTCTTAATTTTTCAAAAAATAGTTAAGGGGTAGGAGAGATAAGAGTCAAAGTGTTTGAAAATATGCTGGAAATTAAGCTCCTGGCTTTCATCACATCATGATTCTCCAGTTAGAAGCACAGTTTCAATTTCGGAGGTTTCTTTGTGACTATTATAAAGTATTTCTATAAGAGGGTCCAGATGTGGGTTTCTTATAGAAAACCGGCTTCTTACAAAAACGTTGTACTTAAAGTCTGTTCATTAGATAGAGCACTGAAGATGAGCTTTCCTCTTGAAAGCAAGGTCAATTTTTTGGAAAAATGGGACAATGGATGGAACCGGGAAATCCTTCACTCAGTCTTAATCAACATTAAAATCGTTGTTGCTGTAAAGCAACAATCCTTTCGACCAAACAGATTTTGTCAGAAGACTTACCCTGTGCCCGTCAATAACAAGAATGTGTCTATCTGAAGAATTATATCTCTGTGGCATACCGTAGGCGTGGGCCTGTTCTCTGGTTACGATACCCTCTGACAATTAGTGAATTAGAGAAAACAGCTGTCGCCTCCTACGCTACAGTTTCGCTATCATATCGCGCGCCGTATTCAAACCGTCAAGCTCGCGCTGAAAAATAGTAAATAGTTTATCAGGAAAAGCGGCTTTCGCCTCCTACGCTACAGTTTCGCTATCATATCGCGCGCCGTATTCAAACCGTCAAGCTCGCGCTGAAAAATAGTTAATAGTTGATCAGGAAAAGCGGCTTTCACCTCCTACGCTACAGTTTCGCTATCATATCGCGCGCCGTATTCAAACCGTCAAGCTCGCGCTGAAAAATAGTTAATAGTTGATCAGGAAAATCGGCTTTCGCCTCCTACGCTAGAGTTTCGCTGTTATATCACGCGCCGCGTTCATATTGTTAGTAACGTTCTGAGTAACGGCTGATAGTTGCACGGCAAATACGGTTTCCTTTTCCTACGCTCGAATTTTGCTGTTATATCACGCGCCGCATTCACGTTGTTATGAACGCGTTGAACCATGGTTGATAAATGCACGGCAAATACAATTTCCTTCTCCTATGCTAGATTTTTGCTATCATATCGTGCACCGCACATTCACACCATCACGTTCGCGCTAAACCATGGTTGATATTTGCACGGCAAAACGGCTTTGGCCTCCTACGCTGAATTTCGCTATCATATTATGCACCTTATTCACACTTTTAAGAACGCGCTGAACCATGGTTTATAATTGCAAGGACAATACAGTTTCCTTCTCCTATATAGAGCTTTTGCTGTCATATCACGCGCAGCATTCACGTTGTTGTTGTTGTTGTTGTTACTTTATTTTGAGTAGGCTGTTATTTCTAATTTTTTCAGGTAATTTAGGCCTACTATGAATGCCGCATCCAGGCATGGGACCACTAGTTTAACGTCCCTTCCGAAGAATGGCAGAGTGAGCTGTTCAGTCATCAATCTGGAAAGTCACTCATCCAGATGCTGTCCTCACACGACCAAGCTTAACTTTAGCTGTCTAACCAGAACTGACGGAGAAGTTTGGCCACCCACTCCACTAATGAACGCGTTGCATAGTTGATAGCTGCACGGCAAATGTTGCTTTCGCCTCCTACGCTAGGGTTTCGCTGTCATAACATGCGCCGTATTCACGCCACCAAGTTCACGCTGAACCATCACTGACAGTTGTTGCACGGCAAAAGTTGCTCTCGCCTCCTACGCTAGGGCTTTGCTGTCATAGCACGCGCCGTATTCACGCCATCAAGTTCACGGTGAACCATCGCTGACAGTTTTGCACGGCAAAGATGGCTTTCGCCTCCTACGCTGAGTTTCGTTATTGTCAAGCATCGTATTCAGATCTTCAACTCTATATGTGGAACCATGTAGCTATGACTGTCGTTAGAAACCTCAACCTATGCATTCAGCCGTATCAACCGCTAACATATCGACAACAAAGAGACAAAATGCAGTCAACTTCAACCATCTTAATGGGACTCGTTCCTCAAGTGGCAAGATTTAACAGTAAATGAGCTGCTAGGGTCTATGTTGCTTTGAGACAGGGAGCCCTGCTTTGGGATATATTTTTTGCGTTTGTCTTAGCATATCTTTAAGCTATTAAGAAAGGTTACCTTATGCAAGCCAGCTTTCCCATGCATTGGACTGAATTCCGCCAAAGTAACTGCTGGGTAATTTCATGTTCTGAAAAATAAAACAAAACAAAATAAGAAGATAAACTTTACAACAAAGACCTTTCCAAACCAATTCATATTAGGCCTATCTGAAATTCGTCACAGCCCTGAAGAGTGGCCATTTCCAGGGACTTTTTGAGTGCAGAGCTGTTACGTGAAAAATGTCTTTGCTTCCAGGAATCGTAGGAGTAGAAGTTTTGAACTTTGCTAGAATTAAATGTAAAAATTTTGGACATTAGGACTCTAGGATATAGATAGGATACCATATTTTTGCTCAAGTGCCATACCACAATAGATGGGATTCGAGCCAGGACTGAATGACAAGGGAGCCAACGACGTTTCCACTGAGCTATAGAGCTCAATGAAATCATCGTGTAACTCTCCTAATCATGCAGCCCAAGGCTCTTCTCCCGTTTGACTTTCATTATCAGGGGATAAAATGCTACAAAACATTCGACTTCCATCTTTGTGTTATAGTGGTTATAGCGTGTCTTCATGTTCAACGTATTCCATACAGAGATTTGCAGATAATTCGCAGAAAAGGTACTGGCACTGGTTGTTGCGTAAAATGAGTAAAAGGACGTATAGATGAAAGGATTCGCACTGAAGAACAAACATAGATCAAGAACATGTAGCTATTGCGGAACATATATCAAAACGAACAGCATGCACTTGTACATGGGTGACTTGTACAATTTGGGAAGAAAAATTAGCTCAATACACGTCCCCGCGATCCCCGCCGCGATCTATGTATAATGCAATTAACTAAAGCGGAACATAATTAATGAAATCTCAAAAGTTCCCTAACATTGGTTTCTTAGAATGCGTCCCTAGATGTCATCCTCAATGTGTTACTGGAGAAAGGTCATGCCAAACTTGGATTTTAAAATTCGAGAGGCTAGCAGCAGATATACAAAACTTCGAGGGAAGAGGAACAAGCTGCGGTTCAGAAAAATCAAAGAAAACCTTCAAATTAAAGATACAAAACGGCATTAAGATTAGGTTATAAAATTATGGTTATTTCCTAGTTATGTTTGCTGATATTAGTCTCGTTCTGAAAAGGATAGTTATGTCTGTCAATCAATGATCCTAAGTTAATTAAAATGTTTGAACCATGGATGAAAATCTAAATACAGTTAATAATAAGATTGGTTGTTGCAACTAATCGAGTGTAATCATACTAAGGTATAAAACCAATTACGTCAGTTAAATCAATTTGATAAATCTTCTTCCTAAACTGATGGGAAAAAGAGTATCTCTTTAGAAAGACACTCTACAATGACAACATTTGTTTGAGTAACTAAGGCCTGTTACTTCAGCCCTTCGAATATTCAAATGATTAAATTGATTGCCTGTAAATAGGGGTAAATGGTAAATGGTAAATGGTAAATGGTAAATAGTCCCAAAATGGTGCTGAAGCATTTTCTATCTCTCTTAAGAAAGATACTCTACAATGAAAACCCTTGTTTGAGAAGCTAACTAAAGGTCTACTACTCTATCCTTTCGAATAAGCAAATGATTAAATTGGTAGCATTGCAAATAGGGGTAAATTGGGGGTACTTAGTCCCAAAATGGTGCTGAAGCATAGTCTATCTCTCTTAAGAAAGATACTCTGCAATGAAAACCCTTGTTTGAGAAGCTAACTAAAGGTCTACTACTCTATCCTTTCGAATAAGCAAATGATTAAATTGGTAGCATTGCAAATAGGGGTAAATTGGGGGTACTTAGTCCCAAAATGGTGCTGAAGCATAGTCTATCTCTCTTAAGAAAGATACTCTGCAATGAAAACCCTTGTTTGAGAAGCTAACTAAAGGTCTACTACTCTATCCTTTCGAATAAGCAAATGATTAAATTGGTAGCATTGCAAATAGGGGTAAATTGGGGGTACTTAGTCCCAAAATGGTGCTGAAGCATTGTCTATCTCTCTTGAGAAAGATACTCTGCAATGAAAACCCTTGTTTGAGAAGCTAACTAAAGGTCTACTACTCTATCCTTTCGAATAAGCAAATGATTAAATTGGTAGCATTGCAAATAGGGGTAAATTGGGGTACTTAGTCCCAAAATGGTGCTGAAGCATTGTCTATCTCTCTTGAGAAAGATACTCTGCAATGAAAACCCTTGTTTGAGAAGCTAACTAAAGGTCTACTACTCTATCCTTTCGAATAAGCAAATGATTAAATTGGTAGCATTGCAAATAGGGGTAAATTGGGGTACTTAGTCCCAAAATGGTGCTGAAGCATAGTCTATCTCTCTTAAGAAAGATACTCTGCAATGAAAACCCTTGTTTGAGAAGCTAACTAAAGGTCTACTACTCTATCCTTTCGAATAAGCAAATGATTAAATTGGTAGCATTGCAAATAGGGGTAAATTGGGGTACTTAGTCCCAAAATGGTGCTGAAGCATTGTCTATCTCTCTTGAGAAAGATACTCTGCAATGAAAACCCTTGTTTGAGAAGCTAACTAAAGGTCTACTACTCTATCCTTTCGAATAAGCAAATGATTAAATTGGTAGCATTGCAAATAGGGGTAAATTGGGGGTACTTAGTCCCAAAATGGTGCTGAAGCATTGTCTATCTCTCTTGAGAAAGATACTCTGCAATGAAAACCCTTGTTTGAGAAGCTAACTAAAGGTCTACTACTCTATCCTTTCGAATAAGCAAATGATTAAATTGGTAGCATTGCAAATAGGGGTAAATTGGGGGTACTTAGTCCCAAAATGGTGCTGAAGCATAGTCTATCTCTCTTAAGAAAGATACTCTGCAATGAAAACCCTTGTTCGAGAAGCTAACCAAAGGTCTACTACTCTATCCTTTCGAATAAGCAAATGATTAAATTGGTAGCATTGCAAATAGGGGTAAATTGGGGGTACTTAGTCCCAAAATGGTGCTGAAGCATAGTCTATCTCTCTTAAGAAAGATACTCTGCAATGAAAACCCTTGTTCGAGAAGCTAACTAAAGGTCTACTACTCTATCCTTTCGAATAAGCAAATGATTAAATTGGTAGCATTGCAAATAGGGGTAAATTGGGGTACTTAGTCCCAAAATGGTGCTGAAGCATAGTCTATCTCTCTTAAGAAAGATACTCTGCAATGAAAACCCTTGTTTGAGAAGCTAACTAAAGGTCTACTACTCTATCCTTTCGAATAAGCAAATGATTAAATTGGTAGCATTGCAAATAGGGGTAAATTGGGGGTACTTAGTCACAAAATGGTGCTGAAGCATTTTCTATCTCTTTTAAGAAATATACTCTACAACGAAACCCTTGTTTGAGTAGCTAACTTACAAAGACCTGTTTGTTACTCTAGCCCTTAGAACAGGCGAAGGGTTAAATGCGTAGCGCTGTAAATAGCGGTAAAATGTGGGTGATTAGTCCCAAAATGGTGCTAAATCATCTTCTATTGTTCTTTCTTAGAAAGACAACGAAGGAACAAAGAAGTAGTAATAGAAAAGGGTCTCGATTGACTATTTGGCTGTGGGATATCTGATAGACATTGATTATTGTTGTTACACTTGGGTACTGTTCCCGACTCTGGTCTTTAATTTACCATCTCTCATCTCTGTCACCAAGAATAAAACACACTACTATGTGGAATGTTGATCAATTTATTAAACCAACGCAGGGTTCCTGTTCTCATTGCAATGCAAAGATCCTGCTAAGAAAATTCGATTTGTTCCTATATCAACATTTCCTATAAGATTTTCCATTACTAGAATTTAATGTAATTTGATGTAGGTTTTAATGCATTAGAGAAACTGAATTTTTATCATCTTTATGTCGATTTAACTTGGCAGTGGGTTTCTTTATTGAATAATCTAAGTCCGAAACTATTGCTGCTTGTTATTTCCTAAAAGAAACGCGCGTTTTTTGTCGAACAAGGCGTCTGTTCAATATTCTACATGTCGTGAGAATGGCCAAGTCGTGAACGAATCAGAATCGTAATTAGTGATTGAGGGTTCGATTCCCAGTCACGCGCACGCACTGAAGAAAGTCACCATCTCTCCGTCCCGGGGTGTGGGTAACTCCCAAACGTATGGGTACAGAAGGTGCCATTTTTTGAGGTACCTTTTTAAGGTGAAAAATAAATTTTGGGGTATCAAATTTGCTAAAATTACAAACTTTGGGGTATCATTTTTGCTAAGATGATCAATTTTGATAAAGTCAAAATAACTGCCAAATAAATTTCACCTGTATAATTCCAAAAAAAGATTTTTGGGTACTTTCATGTATTATATTCATATTGCTCTGTGAACTTTGGGGTATAATTTTTAAAATTTTCAAAAATTTTGGGGTGAAATTTTTATTACGAAAATGGCACACCCCCGTCACTGATCTATTGAAGTTACCCCCCGGGCTTTCCATTAGCCTTGAATAAACGAATCAAGAGTTACGGTTTCATCAGGAGAAAGGACTTTGTTGTTGTTATTGTTATTTATTTTGAGTAGGCTATTGTTTCTAGCATTTTCAGCTAAATTTAGGCATTACCAATAGGCATATTATGCATGTCGCATCCAGGCATGGGACCCCTAGTTCAACTTGACTTCAGCTAACGAGAACTGACTGAGAAGCTTGGCCACTCACTCACTGTGACAGTACCGCTCATATTTGTCGCAAAAGATGACCG
The DNA here is from genome assembly GCA_014526335.1 of Chrysaora quinquecirrha. Lineage (NCBI taxonomy): Eukaryota > Metazoa > Cnidaria > Scyphozoa > Semaeostomeae > Pelagiidae > Chrysaora > Chrysaora quinquecirrha. The sequence continues at coordinate 2,834,837 of JACTAT010000035.1, forward strand.
CCGACGGGCCGCCGACCGCCATTTATATTAGTCCTGTGTTTTTATCAAGGATTTTTGAAGGGAACAATGGGAATAATTTCCTTAGCTATGGGAAATTTCCTCGACTATTTTATGCTCAGATGCAGCTGTGTAAAATACTCAACTAAGGAAATTATTCTAGAATTCCCTTCACCCCTGCAGTCTTTGCAAAAACTTCAGAACAGAGCAGCACGAATTGAAACCAATAGCAGTTATGATACTTCCACCCGTGCCTTGATAGAAAGTTTAAAGTGGCCGACCGTAGCTGAAATGATTCATACTGAAACAGCTACCATGGTCTTTAAATCTATAAATGGCCTTGCTCCTGGTTATCTGTCTGAACTTTTCACGAGGGAATCGACTCGCTGTTTTAAAAATCTGCGCAATACCAACACAGACATTCATGTTCCATTTATGAAAACATGTAACGGCCAGAAAGCATTGTCCTATCGTGATGCGGTAGTCTGGAAAAGCCTCGGTCCGGAGATTAAGCGGGCAATCTCTCCCAGACAACTTAAAAACTTGTTGAAATAACTTAAATTTATTATTTTACATTGTAATTAGGTTTAGTTTTTACGGAAATTAATTAGTTTTAAGCATATATATAATTTTTGCACGGTCCCCTGCAAAACAGTCGCTTGACTGACGGGGCAACCGTGATTAAATAAAATAGAAAATGAAATGAAATGAAAACCCCTAATAACTAATAAACCCCTAATGAAAACAAGCAGCAGAAACAGCCACCATTTTTTGTGGAAGCCTTCATTGCTGCATTGCTACATTCATTCGCATTTTCATCCAAGAACCGCATCATGATAACAAGGCGCAGCGACAAAAGGTGCAAAGCTAGACTTACACTCAGAACTACTCTGAGAACCACTCTGAGCATGAGGCCATTCAATTTAATACTTTTAAGTAAATAGTTGTTGCTGTTGCTAAAGACTGCCATTGCTGTTTGCGAAGAGTGGGACTTATGTAATGAGTCTAGTGTTAAGCAGTCAAGAGACGTGCCCCCGTAAACTTACAATACCATTATCAAAATGCCACTAATTAGGGAGACATACAGATTACTTTGCTGCACATATATGCCATTAGCAGTATCAGGCTTGCAACAGATCACGAGATCCCTGCTGCTATGTACAATACGCCTAACCATATTAATAAAAGCCCATTACCTTCACAAGAATTCTTTCCAAATACGCCAGTCAGGCTATTATTAGCTTGAATTTCTGGTTATTTTTAGACATGGCTATTGTCAAGCGATTAGCCGATTTCAGTGCTTTGATATTCTTGAACATGTTCTCAACCAGTCTGCCATGCAATGCGAAGTTCCAAAAGAGGCGTTCGAGACTCTAAGAAAATAAAGGGAGGTGTTACAAAAATCAACTTTCTACAAAATTCTTCGCAATGTTCCCTTATTGTAAGTAGAAATAGAACATCCAAAACTGGCCCAGAACAGGCCAGAAATGGTACGGATCCAAAAGATCCGGTGCTTTTTTTTTAACCACAACTGGCCATGAACAGAGCTAGAAATGGTACGGATTCAGAAGATCCAGTGTATACGATAGGCTTTTTCGAACCAAAACTGGCTCTGAACAGACCAAAAATGGTACGGATCCAGAAGATCCAGCGTATACGATAGGCTTTTTCGAACCAAAACTGGCCCTGAAAAGAGCCAGAAATGGTACGGATTCAAAAGATCCAGTGTATACGATAGGCTATTTCGAACCAAAACTGGCCCTGAAAAGAGCCAGAAATGGTACGGATCCAGAAGATTCAGTGTATACGATAGGCTATTTCGAACCAAAACTGGCCCTGAAAAGAGCCAGAAACGGTACGGATTCAGAAGATCCAGTGTATACGATAGGCTTTTTCCAACGACAACCGGCCCGAAAAGAGCCAGAAATGGTACGGATTCAGAAGATCCAGTGTATACGATAGGCTTTTTCCAACCACAACCGGCCCTGAAAAGAGCCAGAAATGGTACGGATTCAGAAGATCCAGTGTATACGATAGGCTTTTTCCAACCACAACCGGCCCGAAAAGAGCCAGAAATGGTACGGATTCAGAAGATCCAGTGTATACGATAGGCTTTTTCCAACCACAACCGGCCCGAAAAGAGCCAGAAATGGTACGGATTCAGAAGATCCAGTGTATACGATAGGCATTTTCCAACCACAACCGGCCCTGAAAAGAGCCAGAAATGGTACGGATTCAGAAGATCCAGTGTATACGATAGGCTTTTTCCAACCACAACCGGCCCGAAAAGAGCCAGAAATGGTACGGATTCAGAAGATCCAGTGTATACGATAGGCTTTTTCCAACCACAACCGGCCCGAAAAGAGCCAGAAATGGTACGGATTCAGAAGATCCAGTGTATACGATAGGCTTTTTCCAACCACAACCGGCCCTGAAAAGAGCCAGAAATGGTACGGATTCAGGAGATTCAGTGTATACGATAGGCTTTTTCTAACCAAAACTGGCCCTGAAAAGAGCCAGAAATGGTACGGATCCAGAAGATTCAGTGTATACGATAGGCTTTTCGAACCAAAACTGGCCCTAAAAAGAGCCAGAAATGGTAAGGATTCAGAAGATCCAGTGTATACAATAGGCTTTCTCGAACCAAAACTGGCCCTTGATCGACCAGAACCAGTCCAGATTATCTCGTATAAAACGGGATCTGAATAATAAAATCACGCAAAAAGCCGAAACAAACAGGGTTTAAAACAGGATCGAACCTTGATCTGCAGCGAGTCTTGTTACCTGTAAACGTGGGCCGCATGCTCGGTCAACCAAAATACCTTTTCACTTTAATATTATTTTTTGAATACGAATTTAAAAACAGTAGCCAAAGAACAATTAAATCAGGTTTTATTGCTTGTTTTGTTTAATTGTTCTATTGTTCTAAACTTTATGGCCGGATTGGTCTATTGAGTTAATATTTGGGAACATGCAAACCCCTTAATAAGTATATTCCTTTGATTTGATCATAGTGATTTAGCAACGTCTATCTATCAACGTTGCCAGTGTTAGAAATAAGGTGTTATGGTTCTGTTTTAAACTTAGACTTTCTTTCATCTCTTTTCAAACTATTTCGAAAAACTTGAATACAACAGCTGCTAGCAAGAGGGTAATTTCTTTGGTAAAGTTCAAAAAAAGGTATGTATAGGTGTATCAGTGTATGTAGTCCACGCGTGGCATATACGACATTTAATTGGGATTGAACAGTTGACTGCATGATAAGAGGGTCAAGGACAATTCCACCGAGCTTAAGAGTACAATGAAATCGTCGAGTAAGGCCCTGGCCAAACGATCAAACATTGTTGGTCCAACATTTCAAATTTGCTCTACAACAAATGTTTGACTGTTAGGCCACGGTCAAAAATATTACTGTGCAACAACGATGTTATTGCTAATACACAAGCCAGGTTACGATGGTGTTATTGCTAATGCACACCTTGTTGCTAAGAAATATTGCTAGGTGGTGAATATAGCAATTTTAAGCCTTCATTAGTGCCATACATATTGTACATATTTTCATTTACGGCAACACACTAGGATACATTTTCAACGATTGCATACGACAGATGAGGAAATTTGAACCTAACAACCCTCATGTGCTGTATGACTTAGAGAATTACCGGACGCTAACTTACTTTGGGCTCTTAAGCCGGTTTTTCAGTCAGTAAAATTCACGATAAGTGATTCGAAGTCGAAATGGGGTTACTTGACTTATTGTTGGATAGGGACGTGCCGCGCAACAAACAATTTGACTACCAATCTTTATACCAATTTTCTGAAAATGTATAGCTAACCAAAATTATACCAAAATACTAACTCATGCCCTGTTGTATATGCTAAAATGTACTATAATTTCATAATAACATCAATTTCACCAAAAGTGAAAACAAACGACAATAAGGTCGTTGTTTATAAAGTTTATACCAATAATCAAGGAATCAATACCATTATTAATACAACTTTTCAGAAAATTAAGACCCATATTTATACCAAAATCATGAAAAACGATACCCTTTTCGGCGAAACGTCCCGACCATTAAAAAGGTCGACAGTGTAGTGAACGAAGACGAAAGAGAATCAGATGCGATGGGTACAACTAAGGCAAAATCAGCAGAATCTGTAATTAAGGATGCTGTAAGAAAATCCTTCATCAAGGCAAAATCTCGAACAAAAGAGGGAGCAAGAGATTCTTTCGCGAATGAAATAATAGTTAAGAATTTGAGAGAAATAACAGAACAATTGGTTGAAATTCGCTCTACATTAGACGATCAACTCGCCGAATTTATCGACAGAAAATATGACTATTTCCAAAGGCTGTTGATATCTTTAAAGGGAAAAGAATTAACTGAAACTACCGATAAGATGTCTATAAAAGCACAACGAAGCAGCAACGCTTATGTTTGCCCAGAGGAGTTTAAGGGTACAACATATGGATATCCATTCTTCAGAGAGGGTTTCAAAAGAATAAACTGCTCGAAACCGCCATTGCATGATTTAGTTACAGTTATACTGGATAATCCATGCCACCAAACTATGAACTGTTCTATACAGAGTTTGATTGCCAGTTTTACTGAACATCATCAACAGATAGAAGTGCATGTTATATCAAATTCAATGTCCCCAGCACAGGATATCAACACAATTATTAAAGGCATAAAAACTCCGTTTGTATTCATAGCTCCATATCTAGCAAAATATGATGATGATATTGATATTGAGCGACTAATAGATGTTCTTACATGGGTAGAAAATGCAGTTGCTGTAGGTGGATCAGTTAAGGATATGTCAACTGGAGAATGGTCTAATGGATGCCAACAAATTGAACTACGAGAATATACTTTACACTACAATGACGGTTACTATGAATCTATTCACTCATGTCTTAAATGTGATATACTTAAAGGGCCTTTCCTTATAAGGACGGAGTTTCTCAAACTGAAGATGTTTAACGAAGAACTCCCAGTAGGATATTATGATGACTGGTTTATGCGAATTAATACACGAGGTCTTGATCGCTGGATGAATAGTGCGGATCACCATAGGGGTTTTGCACTTAGCTGTCCTGATGTGATGAGTCGCGTAACAATTCAACGTAAAGAAGACGCAGAGCTACTACCCTTTGCAGAAAATTGGGACATTAAACGGATTATCAATGCGAAAGGAGAGGTGCAGTGGTTTGGATGCAAACGTGGCATCAAACATAAAAAAGCCAAATGCAGCTTACTGCGGGGAATGTCAGTTCCACCTTGTTGTTTGGAAAATTTAGCAGATGCTATAAAGTTCATTATGACAAGTTGTCAGAAGCATGGAATCGTTTGCGAGCTTCAAGAAGGTACACTTATGGGGGCTGTCAAATTCAGTGGTGTTCTTCACTGGGAAAGAGATGCAGATATCACGTTTCTTACAGCTCATTTTCTGAAGTTGAGGAACTTAAAAGATTTCTTTAAAGATAATGGTTACAGGCTTGGAGTACGATGTGAGTGTAGTGTATACTCGATACACAAGCGGTTTTTAATTTGGCTATTGAATTGGATGGCTGGACGCCAAGACAAGCTGTTTCTTTTGGCGTCCAGCAATTCAATTCAATGGCCAAATCACAAACGACTTTTGTATCAAGTCTAAGATCAACGTAGAAAGCGAGCAACTTGGTAAGCATCAACAATTGCTAGACTCACCACATAAGTCTCGCTATTTCGCTCTAAGTTTTTGATGTTCTTTGTGGCAATCGTCCAGTGCGGAGTGACAAATCAAAATTAGGTGAACGTAAAGACTAGTGTAGTAAGTCTAAAGCCCCACAATCTTCGGTGGGAGCATTTGAAACTGGGCACCGTGGGAAAGAAAAACGGCCTTTTTGCGATTTCTTTCTTTGATAACTCCAATATTCCCCTTTACCTCCAAAAACTCAAATATTCCCCCTTACCTCCAAAACAAAGCTGGTGTGAGAAGAAGACATTTTGTCGAGACAAATTGTAACAAGGGGGAAGGCGAGGGGCGAATCACTCGAAAAATCCTCGTACACTTCTTCAAAAAATCCGAAAAATCCACTTGCATCTAAAACAGTCCGAAAATCCGGATAATCTACTAGAAGATATCGGATTTCTGGAAAATCTCGGGGGAAGGGGGAAATTAGTTGTGTTCTTTACAATAAATAGATAAAAAAAATTTTCTTTATTCTTGTTAGCGAACATATTTTAAATGACGGGCTGGTAGTTCGAAGGGAGATATGTTTAGGTTGGGCATTAAAATGCCCTTATACCTTAAGGAGTATTTATTCGAAGAGGTTGTTTATTGGAAAGGGTCAATTCGTGGTCGCGTAAATAAGGCAGGGCAAAGGGGAAGTGCAGAGAGACAACATTTAGAGAAAAACCACAGGAACAAGAAATAATTAGGCCATCTCACCGAGAACAATCGGATAATTGCCCCCTCTTCCCCCTGGCTCTGGTTTTCCTGGTGATATCATTTCGATGCCATTCGGCTTCTTGGATCTGCAAAAATGGAGAAAAGGAAATTTTAGATATAAATAAACTAAGTCCCTCCCACAGATAGTCCCCTCTCAGGCTCTCAATAGAATAGTCAGTCCAATCAGTTGACCCTCCACAAATTTATACCAAATACTATTTTTAGCCGCTCCTTGGTGCTGTGTTGATGGAATAAAGGCTGGTGGGGTGTTTTCTGTTGCTGCAGATGGTTGGATGATAGAAATGTATGGTCAGCATAAAATGGAATCACATAATGATATTTTGCAAGGAGAACGACCAACAAAACTTGAATTGGCAAACCAAATGGTGGAAGTTCCAAACAACCCGGGAAGATATCTCAGGAACAGGTAAATTTCGATTCATCTAAATGGTTTCTGCGCTGTTTATTAAGACGGCAAGATCGCACATTCAATCTTAAAATGCAGGGCCAGGCCTCGCCTCCCCAGTCCAGCAAGAAAAACAGGCCGAGGTTAAACACATTGCTTCTAGACTTGTTACACGAGTCTCGTGTTCCGTTCATAAAATCCAGACCATCGACTACAGCAATTCGCTACACTGAGGAAACAGCTATGTTGTTGTAGTTGTTAGTAGTTGTTTTTAGTAGTTGTAAGATTGGGAGGAAGGTAACAAGTCTACATTGCTTCCTTGGGTTAAGGCTCTAGCCAAAAGATCGAACATTGTTTGTTAAACATTTGAAACTTGCTTATCAAGAAATATTTTAACATTTGCCCTCGTCAAAAACATGCTTGACAAGCAGAATTTGCTAGTAATGTTTTTAAAAGAAACTTTCAACAACATTCTTTGCTTGATACAAGCAAACATTGTTTGACGAGCAACGTGTTAGACGTGGCCTAACTGTAAAACATTTTGCTTGACATGCAAACTTCAAATGTTTTACAAACAATGTTTAATCGTTTGGCCAGGGCGTAAGTTGATAACAGAACCAGGACAAGCAGAAGAGTTTGGCTGGGCGAAAAGTAGATTCAAAATTGATACAAATCTGTAAAGGAAAACTACTTAAAAAATCTTCCTACATTTGACACTCCTTAGAGTCCCGCTACCGAAACTATACGCACTACTGCGGTAGATACGCACTACTGTGGTGGTATGTTTTGCGGACTGTGATGGATAAGCACTAGTGTGGAAGGTTATTATGCTTGATGTGGTGGTATTTGTTGCGTATTGTGCTGGAAACGAAATCATAGCAAAAATCTATAGATCAACCAAGAAAAAACTACAAAATCCACCACAGGAAGCAAAAAATAACACCACCACATCAAGTATTATAAACCACGAAAGTAATGCTTATCAACCATAGTTCCCAAAAAATACCACCACAACAAGCATAATAACCCACTAAAGTAGTGCTTATCCAACACAGTATGCAGTAAAATACCACCGCAGAAGTGCGGATCAACCACAGTATTGCGTATAGATTTGGTATTGTGAGAGTGTGAACGCCAGAAACAGATTGAAGCAGGCGGAATTTGTACCCAGTGTGAGCCGAAATAATCCAGTGGGGAAATTCATTCCGTATCTGATGAACCGATTCTTATTGCTGTAGGTATGGCAAAGAAATTTATAAACATGCTGAACATTGGATGGCGACAAAATTGGACACAGGTTGGGCAAAATATTCTGCGGGGTCATTTCAAGAATGCGAAATTAAAGGCCATCACGGCTGTCTGGATCAATTCGATGCTGACGGAAATATTCAGTTCATCAGAGGCAGATACAAAAAGAGAGAAAAACAAGAAGCAAAACATTGGACGCCATAATAACTTTACGCTCTATAGCCTAAGTATGTAAACCATCATGCCCAAAGTTTGAAACTTTTCCTTTACTTGAAGTTAGAGCTCACTCTTGGGGCACTCCAAATAAGGCTTACCACTTTTCCGACGGACACGAAACCGAGGCTGCTGACACCATTGTATTTTTTCTCTTTTGTTAAAAGAAATCGACACTTGTATTGTTTTTTACCGTTTCAAAAATAGCCTATTGAATCGATCAGAACGACAGGTCACTACGATAAATGTTCGAAAACCGTTCGAATTTTCGGGTACAATTGCAGTGCATTGATTGGTTTCGAGGGGCAATTCACTCCTTGGAATCTCGTACACCCTCAGCTGGAATCTCTATTGTTTTCGTAGGAATCTTGTAAGAATCCTTTTGTTTCAATAGGAATCTCGTACGCTTTTTCGAGGAGTGAAATGCCCCTCGTTCGAAACCCGAAACAAAAGTAGGAAATTTGCGCGAAAAATATTAGGAAACAGTCAAATTGAAGGTGCTTTGGCGTCGTATCCAGCTGACAAGTGGGGTCAAGGGCTCAGTGTGATCAGGGTTCGAGCCCAGCCACGGTTGCGTCAAAGCCAGGATCGAGGTCTCGATTAGTTAACCTACTACTGAGATCCTAGGGACTGGCGCTAAAACACCATTTCACTCGATTTCACTTTCATTTCACCTTTTAAAAAAATAAGAACAAACTGCAACAAAAATATGGAACTCCAGCAGGTCGGTTTAGTTTCACTGCCAGGGCAACAGGCAACAAGCGAAAACGAAAAGACAAAAGCGAAATTAAATTAATAGTCAACTAACAATCAAATTATCTTTACTTGTTGAAAAAGGCTGTTGTTTTCAGTTAACGTTGGATTGAATCTATTGTGTCAATATCTGGGAACCAACAAATACGTTTGTGATTGGATTTGAATAGTTTTTGGTTTTGTAGTTGTTTTGGGAGTTGTAGAGTTTTCGCAGCAGCAAAGCAAGCAAGATAAATGTGTTATATTTATTGAACTTTCTGCAATTTTGGATTTTTATACTGTAGCAAGAGCAACAGACTTTCGCGATTTTATTTGGTATGTTTACATTTATTTTTTCCTAGTGTTGTGTAGTAAGGATAAGGATAAGGGCCTGTTAGAGGATGGATACGGACCGGTTAGAATTAGAAATTAATATCTACTTGCTATAGATCATTTCAGTAGAAAAAAATTTTCGAAACCACAAGATATCAATTTTTCGATGCGAAAATCGTATAAAGTACCCAAAAATTAGTCTAGATGAAAAGTTTTACTATCTCAGCGCGTGTATTATCGATTCTACGAGCGTCCAAAGTTTACGATTTTATAAGGGCTTTGACCGTGTGGGGTAAAAAGTTTCACCAAGTTCATTTTCTGCGGTGAAAGCCTTTATGAAATCGGGAACTTTGAATGCTCGTAAAATTAAGAACACAAGCGCTAGGACATTGAAACCTTGTACCTAGACTAATTTTTGGCTGCTTTAGAAGATTTTCATATAAAAAACTCGATACCATGTGATTTCGAAAAATTTTAACGCTGTCTGACGTCATACTGAAATGATCTATTATAAATACAGTTGACATCCGCTATCTCGAACTCTCAAGGGAAACTGGAATTTGTTCGAGATAGCGAATGTTCGAAATGACGGATGCCTTATATGAATATGAAAAATTATAGTTTTTAAGTCAGAAAAGGAACCCCTATTAACATGCAGGGTTACTGATCCCAAATTTCATCAAACAAGTCTGGTATTTTTTACATAGGAGTCAAAGCTCATCTGCTTTCATTTCATCCCTACTATTGGTGAAATTGAGATAATGGCGATGCAGCACATCTCGAAAGAGAACAGCTTCATCTATTGTATTCATGGGAAGCATATCACTTAGCTGCTACCATTCCCGCTCCGCTAGGCGAACTCATACATATTTTCAGCCTGTCTCTTTATCCAGTTCAGCAGAAAATTTGGCAAAGTTCGAGATAAAGGGAAGGTTTTCCTCCATGGGAAATCAAAAATGGTTCGAGACAGCGAATGTTCGAGATAACGGGGTTCGAGATAGCGGATGATTTTTCTATACAAACCCTTATACCAAAACGAGGGGAAATGGAAAATCGTTCGAGATGGCGAATGTTTGAGATAGCGAGCAGTCGAGATAGCGGATGTCAACTGTATTATAAATACAACAAATATATGGTTCCTTTTTCCGACTTCTACTGTTTGTTGAAACCAATGACTTCGCAAGATATCAGTTTCATCGAGTTTCATTGAGGAATTTTCCGCTCTATCCCGCAAGCTTATTGGTGTTTAAAACACAATGTAAATTCGGCTACTCTTTCTGATTGGTGCATTGGTGCATATAAATTCCGCCTTAGTCAAGTGTTCAGCCTGTTTCTAACATTTATACTCTGAGGAGTGTCAGACGGAAAACAGCTTTTATGCAAGTCTATAGATGTTTTCACAGTTTATCGTAATTTTGAAATTTTGTACAACTCTAAGACTATTTGGTAATATTTAGTTAAGTCAGAATTGCCAACTTCTCGTAACTGTTCTTTGTCGCTCCGTGTTCTCTCCGCACGTGAATAAGAATATTCTGGAACGAAGGATTGGGGTTTTAGCCAACATTACAAGCAGTCGCAATGTTCCTAATCTAGTGACAAGCACGACGACACAATCCGATGGCTTTCTTCAACATTCAATACTGGTAACAAGCATGAACGTTACAGACAAGACACGCACTGTACCGACTCCAGCTCCACTCATTCAACTGGTCTTGCAAAGCAACATAACATTTATAAGTGTCATTCCAAGTTTGGTTAGAAATCGATACATTAATTTCAAAGTTCAATCACAGCTCAAGCAGTTGGACGGGACTTCATTTGAAGCAAAAAGCGTTCGGTAGAGCATTCAACACAACTAATCAGCCGAATTCACTGCTTCACTCCCCCTGCTTTTCAGCAACGCAACTGATTCAGGTTCCTAATCAGCCTACACACAAAACTTCGCCGTATCAAGGCTCTTGGTCATTCAACCTATACATACAAGCTCGCAGCATTCAAGATTCCTGGTCAGCCTATTCACAAAGCCTCGTTGTTATCAATCAGCATCATCACCAAGACGACCAACTCGATTGGCAAGATTGTAATGCAAGCTGGTTTCCAAGTGGCACAAGCAACATCTGCAATTTCAACAAAACGCATCTCAAGATCCGATAAGCAACGTCAAATGTCATTGAATTATTAATATGGACACCAATCTCAACTCGACATCAACAATTGTCAGAGATCAGCTACGAAAGCTAATCATGCAACAAAGAATCAAAGCCAACATGAAAAACACTAACTCTTAACGAAACTGGACATGTAATTTTAAACTTCTGCTTATATTCATTTCCGTATTTAATCTAACTTTACAACTTCCAATGTTTGCTATTTTTGTAACCTTACAACGTATATCCAATGCTTTTCATTCGTTTGGGTTCGGTTTCTCGTCAACTCGCCACACGACCAAGTCGCCGCACATTTCAGGTCAAGTCCCACTGTGTTCTAGTCAACTCGCCACACCTTGCTGGTCAACTCGCCTCAGTATCGTAACCTCTCTCTCTGAGTGACTCCGTGTTCTCTACACTTAGAATAAGAATATTCTGGAACTACGAAAGACAAAGAATGGGGATTTTGGCGAACATTACAAGCAGTCGCGAATGTATCTTTAGAAGGAGGTTAATGGTATACTTCTACTTACTGTGGTTTGTTAACAGTACTTCATATGCCATCACGTTATCATTTGGCAACTCCATTAGAACTCGCACTACAACATTAATCACCTACATAGAAAGAAAGGAAAACCATTTTAAAGACGAATGGGAGACGAAACAAAGTTTGATATAAGTGTTAAATCTAACATTGATTTTATTTAACTCTTTTGCAGGCTGAAAAATGAGATTTAGAGCTAAAAGATGCATCATTATAATGGCTGTCACAGTTAATGTGTTATTAGCTGCCCTCTTTCTTATGGACTTTAAAAGGAAAGCTGGAAATACTGATACAAAATCATTAAAAAGGGGGGATTCAGCAAGGAAGAAAGCAGAGATGCAATCATTCACAAGAGAAATGACGGTGAAGAACTTACAAGAAATAACAAAACAGTTAGCTGAACTTCGTAACACTGTAACTGGTCAACAAGCTGAATTTATCAATAAAAAATTTGACTATTTTCGCAAGTTCTTGACATCCTTGAACACAACTGAATCCAAAAATAGACTCCAAATTTCAAAACAGAGCAGCAACACATATGTTTGCCCAGAAGAGTTTAAGGGTACAACATATGGATATCCGTTCTTCAGAGAGGGTTTCAAAAGAATTAACTGCTCGAAACCACCATTGCATGATTTAGTTACAGTAATACTGGATAATCCATGCCACCAAACTATGAACTGTTCTATACAGAGTTTGCTTGCCAGTTTTACTGAACATCATCAACAAATAACAGTGCATGTTATGGAAAATTCAATGTCCACAGCAAAGGATATCAACACAGTTATTAAAGGCATAAAAACTCCGTTTGTATTCATAGCTCCATATCTAGCAAGATATGATGATGATATTGATATTGAGCTACTAATGGATGTTCTTACAAGCGTTACTAATGTAGTTGCTGTGGGCGGATCAGTTAAGGATATGTCAACTGGAGAATGGTCTAATGGATGTCTGCAAATTGAACTACGAGAATATACTTTATACTACAATGAAGGTTACCATGAATCTATTCACTCATGTCTTAAATGTGATATACTTAAAGGACCTTTTCTTATAAGGACGGAGTTTCTTAAACTGAAGTTGTTTAACGAAGAACTTCCAGTAGGATATTATGATGACTGGTTTATGCGGATTAATACACGAGGTCTTGATCGCTGGATGAATAGTGCGGATCACCATAGGGGTTTTGCACTTAGCTGTCCTGATGTGATGAGTCGCGTAACAATTCCACGTAAAGAAGATGCAGAGCTACTACCTTTTGCAGAAAATTGGGACATCAAACGGATTATCAATGCAAAAGGAGAGGTGCAATGGTTTGGATGCAAACGTGGCATCAAACATAAAAAATCGAAATGCAACATACAACAGGGGATGTCAGTTCCACCTTGTTGTTTGGAGAATTTAGCAGATGCTATAAAGTTCATTATGACAGCCTGTCAGAAGCATGAAATCATTTGCGAGCTTCAAGAAGGTACACTTATGGGGGCTGTAAAATTCCGTGGTGTACTTCACTGGGAAAGGGATGCAGACATTACGTTTCTAACAGCTCACTTCGAAAAGTTAAAGAATTTAAAAGATTTCTTTAGAAATAATGGCTACATTCTTGGTGAAACAGGTAAGTCAAATAAAACAACATGCAAATTGAGGTACATCCCGCTGTTTGCATGTACAACATTTGTAAATACTTATTTGGAGGTGGCAAGATGTTTGGCTCTCGAACAGTAAAAGAGTACCCAGGGTATTTGTTCTGGAACGTCAGTCTGGTGGCACCAGCTGTAGGTTCAATCTAGCTCTACAGCTGCCAGAACCTTTGTTAACAAACAAAGATTGTCCCTTGCTTGCTTCCAATCATTCAAAAAAACAATAGCCTGGACTATTATTTCAATTATAAAACAATAGAAGTCCATATTAGTCCATGAAGTCCAATTTGGTTGGCGTATTCTCCAGCATGACGTTAACCCGGAATGCACCCTGGCCACGCTAGCTAGATTAGACCACGAGCAACAGCACCTTTACTTAGGTTTTTTAACAATAGTCTAGGGGGAATCGGATTTGTCTGCAACCAGTTGACCCTTCATACTGTGAATTGATACAAAATACCTTTTAGGTCAACCTTGGTGCTGTGTTGACGGAATACACGCAGGTGGGACATTTTCTGTTGCTGCAGATGGATGGACAATTGAAATGTATGGTCAGCATAAAATGGAATCACATAATGACATTTTGCAAGGAGAACTACCAACAAAACTTGATTTTGCAAACCAAATGGTGCAAGTTCCAAACAACCCAGGAAGATATCTCAGGAACAGGTGAACATTAATCAATCATTCATCAAAGTATTCCTTAGTTGTTTATTAAGACTGCAAACAGGAAGGCAGGATCATACATTCATCCCTACAACAGATCATTGGGGTAGTGGACCAATAGTCAGCAGGGAAAGGCCTCACCTCTGAAAACATGGCTGCAAAAAATGGCCTAGGCAGGCGACCAGGTCACAATGTTTTCTTTCACTTTCACGATTTCACGATACACAACTATAAATGCTTTGCAGAGCCCTATATATGATAAACAAAAAGAAAAATGCCTCTAAGTAAATTTGAAAAACTTACAGTCATCCAAGATCTGTTGGTCTATCTCTCTGTCTCTCCAAATCCACTTCACTTTCATAACCAGGGAGCGCCTTCGGCGCTCCCTGTTCATAACTGTAGACTGGATGCGCTGCCTGTATAAAAGGTGGGAGCAGCCACTTAACGAAACACGAGAAAATTTGCATTTGACTAAAAGAATTTTTCGGTGAATTTAAAAAAAAACCTATGGAATAAAATCTTACAGCGTTTAGGTTCCAAAAATTTGGGCTCTTAAACGCTTATCAGAAGCAACCAATGTAATGTGTGTGCAGTACGGCAATGGATATTCAGTACGGTGGGGGATACCATTATTGCCTTGGGTGGCACCTTGGAGTTGGAGTACCGTGCTTGATGTGCAGCAGGGTGGGGTTACATCATGAATGCAGTGGCGGATATTCAGTGCGCTAGGATGTTATCTAGCTATGGCTAAACTAGGAGACTTGTCGCGTGCGACAGTATTCGGCGTGTCTCCCAGGGTGGCTAAACATACGAGTGTCAAGCAAGCAACTCGTTCCCGAGTCATTTGCATGTCACGGGAAAAAGAAATGCTTTTGTTGTCTCCAAGAAACATTTGCGTGTCTCTTGCAACAAATTTTGTCGCGCGCTACAAAGTTTCCGAGGTGGCTAAACTGGGAGACACCGAGGGGACATCAATGTAGCGTGCGACATTTCTCCTACTTTAGCCAGGCCTTTAGAGTGTGGTGGGGGACTGGGGGTATTCAGTAAGGTGGGGGTGACATATGATGCTATCAACTGAATCATCTGAAATCAAACACGGGTGTCAAATATTGTCAGTTCTGGCAACATTCATGGACCATCATGGAGTCTTCTCCGTCGTAAAGCTCTTGTTGCAAAGCAGACACTAACTATAACCAAAGATTGGGTAATGATTCTTTAACTGTATCTAACTAAATGAACCGATTCTTATTGCTCTAGGTATGGTAAAGAAATTTATAAGCATGCGGAACATTGGATGGCAACAAAATTGGATACAGGTTGGGCAAAATATTCTCCAGGGTCATTTCAAAAGTGTGGTATTAAAGGCCATCACGGTTGTCTGGACCAGTTCGAAGCTGATGGGAATATTCAGTTCATTAGAGACATTAGAGACAACAAAAAACTAGGGAAAGTGCAAGGAATGAATTATGGACATAATAAGAAACTAAATACTCTTATAGCTTGTTTCTATTTAGTTTTATTTTTATTAAGTATTATTTTTTATTAAATGTGTAACCTTAGCAGTCTACCGAGATTGCTATGGCTTTTTAAGGTCCTTCCAAAAATGTATTATGCCATTCAGGTCGTGTTGGAGCAGAAAATTCCCGTGAGCACGCAAGGAACTATATGCATTTTTGGAGAACCCAAACTTTGCCCTCTTATGCTTGACGTGGTATAGACTATAAGGCTTGGAGGGGTGGGTTTTGGTCATGATGCTTGAAGTATTAAGGGTCCTTTAGGGTTCTAGGGAACATTTGAACATGCGAAATGTATCAAGGGAACAAGGGAACGTGGCCAGCATTAAAATGGAACAAGGGAACATCGGGAAACAGGGATCAGGTAAAAATCCTCTTTATCAATGCGCTTGACTATCAATCTGAAAATACCAATTCTACAAAGGCTATAAACCTCCACTGAACAAGGGGATTCTCTCAAGATAACAAGGGAACATGTAACCAGGGGCGGACTGGCAGGGATGCTAGGTTGCGATTGCAACCCGGGCCTTCGCATATAGGGTCTTTGCTTGTTATATAGGGTCTTTAACAAACTGTTTCTGTTGTTTCTTGGGCAAATCTCTTCGATTTCTTGGGATTTCGAAGAGATTTGGATTGGTTCCGCTCAGTCTGAAAACAGTTTGAAAACAGTTGGAAATAACAAAAAATTGTTTCTCAATGCAGATAATTGGAAAGAAGTAAAAATAAAAAGATAATCAGCATATGCGCAAGAAAATATGGAAGCAAGAAATTATGGAAATGCGAAAATATGCATGAAGGGAGACGATTTTGCCATCGAAATATCGCAAATAAGAAAAGATGTATTAACATGAACAGTAGCTCTTGCCTCGAACTGATTTTGTACAGAGGAGCTCGCTAGAAGCGACAGACAAGAAAAATCGATATAGTGAAAACAGGCCCCTTTTACTGGAAATAGCAACCCTTGAGATTCGCTGCCAGTCCGCCTCTGCATGTAACCCCTCTAAACGGCCCTTGGTGTAGTGTTGGGTAAGGCTTGACGAGGTGTCATAAAGCACGCTTTAGGGATGGGATTATTGTGTATCCTCCACCTTAATGAATGTAGGTTCGCTAGTATCGGATCGGTTAGTAGTCTAGTTCGAGCATATATCTCTTGCTAAATATAGCTTCGAATAAAGATAAAATTAATTAGCTAACTAAAGCTTGCAGTATGAATCAAGGTTGGAGGGAAACATTTCTTGGCGTACACTTTTTTTTAATAAGCAACCGCTCAATAAGCAACTGGGGCTGAACTGACCTTAATATTAAGCAACTTGAGAGCTCAATTGAATTCTGTAAGCAACTAAGAAGTCGAACAACCAAGCTTTTTCGCTTTCTTGTTTGTTTTGCATGTTGGAGTTCTTTAGCTAACGTTTTTCCACTTACTGTCTCCCAAAAGTCGTGTTATAGGCCTAACAGTTGATGATTTTGACC
Organism: Chrysaora quinquecirrha; assembly: GCA_014526335.1. Classification (NCBI taxonomy): domain Eukaryota; kingdom Metazoa; phylum Cnidaria; class Scyphozoa; order Semaeostomeae; family Pelagiidae; genus Chrysaora; species Chrysaora quinquecirrha. The sequence goes on from JACTAT010000035.1 coordinate 2,852,191, forward strand.
CGCAAAGTCAGGGGTGGTTGTTAGGTAAAAAAGATTAAGCAACTTTTAAGCAACTTTGAGGGTTGAAATGTCTAAAATTTTAAGCAACTTTGAGGGCTGGACAAAATTCAAGTTGCTTATTAATAAAAAAAGTGTAAACTTGACAAATAGTCAGAATTCATCTTCTTGAACGAAGCTGTCCCAAATTGATGACTGTTTGACATGACTGGTGTCCAATATCAATATTAAACGAAACTTTAAAACTTGATTTGGCTGAATTTAAACACCCTGAATATGCAAGATAACTCACGGGCAGCAATTTAGCTAACTCCAAATACAGCGCCCTACTAGTGACAAATTGTGACTTTACAAGTTGGTAAACAGGCTCTGTTATTTGTTATAGCTATCACAAGTGTTTTGAGATATTATAGGATATAAATTTGCCGATGCAAGATGAGTTTTACTTGTGTGTACCTGACAGCCTTTATCGTGGTGTTTGCTGGACTGCTTACGGTGAATATTGTAGGCTGTAGCAAATGTTTTATGATGGGTCAAGGCAACGAGAGTGCTCATTTTCATGTTGCAGTATAGCTCTATTTCCTCGGCGTATAGTGCACATAACACATAATAGATACGAATAGCGCAGACAACACATGCAATATTAAAATTGGAAATTGGCACTTTGAGCAACACTTTTCATGAAGCATCGCATCAATCGTTATGCTGCAGTAAATTTATTCTTCACACTCACAGAAGTATCAGCTTTTGCTAGAAGTCGAAAGAAGTTCTCAAAAAGAAGTCACAAGTTCTAACACTAAATTGGATATAGCTTAACAACATTCTCACAACCTACACTGACAATGAAGCGGAAACATAGCCATAAATCTAGGCACAAACTAAACATGGACATATTTTATTCTTTATCAGTGTATTTTGTTTGTAAATGTTTTGTGATAGAAAAATGTTTGTGCAGACAACATTAGGCGTTGTGCCATGTTAGCATCAAAACAAAAGCAAGGTGTTTGTTTTTATTTTTTCTCTCTGCAACAACAGCAACAACAAATTAAAACAAGGAGTACAACAGCAACAACCACTCCCACTGCTATTCCAATGGCAACAGATTCCGCCATTGTAACAATTCTCTCTTGTACTATGATCTAAATTCTATACGTATGCTTAACCAGTAGACTTGGCGGTTTATCCGGTAAAGGGCAGGCGATACATCATGTTACGTAGGGCCTAAGCGTTTTGTCGTGAGAGGCTCTTCAGATCTCTAAGGAAGCTAATAATACGTTATCTCGTTATGCGCTCTGAACAAATAAAAAGCTTTTTACAATCCCTCCTCGGCTTTTTGTCAACTGTGACTTGTCGCAAAATGGGTAGCCAGCGATTGTTTTGAAAGAAATCTCTTGGCTCCGTGAGTCTCTTCAAAGATGCGAAGCCTTTATCATATCTGCAGCAAATTTATGCATTAGATTGAGACCAATGACTAATGAAGAAGAACGGGGCATGTGGTAGCTTTCTGAAAAGTGTCACCTGCATAGGACGTAGCGATAGAGCTAACTCCACACCATACTGCAACTCTCTCAATAAAGTAATCACGAAAGTCTTGGTACTGCGTACAGAAACTTCTGAAAACTTCGAATACGTATCCAGAGTGTTACCAAGAAAATTCAGCTCTTCCAACAGTATCGTCAGATCAACTGGTCATATTGGTAGAATAGCATAAAAATTTTCGCGTCATGGTTAAATAGTTTCAAAAACATCAAAGCACTTTTGCAAAACAGTAATTATTGGTCAGAAGATAAACGCTTACATCTGACCATAACAAATAGCTTTTAATAAGCTTTAATCATTGAAGTCGAAGGATGTTAATATGTTAATGTTTCGATTGAAGGTAAGAATTTAAGAAGATAGTTTTTGTATATGTGCACTAGCCACAAACGTCCGGCTTGCGTTAGCGAAATTCCTTAACCTTTCTGGATGAAACTAATTTCTCCTTAGACCTTTTCAAAGAGGTCTGGGTCGGCGCAATACATTTCTGGAAGATGGCCGACATCTTGAGAAAGGGAATCCTCAGTAGCATCAGGAAAGGTAGTGCAGCGAATTCGCTTCAAATAACAAATTCACGAATAGAGGTTTCCGCAAAAGATGGCGGCCGTTTTTGTCAATCCCTTGTTTTTCTTAAGGTTTTTCGAAGGGAATGCTGGGAATAACTTCCTTAGCTAAAAATTCAACGTCTGCAGCTATGTAAAAAAATAACTAGGGAAATTATTCCCAGAATTCCTTTCGAAAATCCTTAATGAAAACAATAGACAAAAACGGCGGCCATCTTTTACGGAAGCGTCTATACACTCTTTTCTTTATAAGAACCAGGAAATTTTGATTGAGGCTGGCTGTTCTTAAGTTTTTGCCTTTTTTGAGCCTGAAATGTTCTTAATCTGTTCTTAATGCCTTGGTTACTGAGACATCTAGATTTTGTCAGTGAATGTCTTTAGTGGTAACAGGGTTGTGTAAAAATGGAGCATGCTTGTCCATTTAATTGTTTGCTTGCTTTTTACATTGTCTGACTGTCGTACTTTCATATTTAGCTGATATTCTCAGTGCTTATGAAAACGCCCAGCCTCAGCTTGTTCTTATTTTGTTCTTAAAATCTGGGCAAAATCCAGGCTCGTGTTCTTATAAAGTTGTTCTTATAAAAAAAAAGAGTGTACTTGGGTTGAAAGTGAAAGAAATGATTCAAGTCCCAACCTATCTGCTCAGCAAAGCATTCTATCAGGTTTTTTCTTTTGTTTATAACTTGCATCCTGTTTCCTGAGTTTCTGCAGATATTTTCATTTTATCAACATTTATTTTATACCAGACCCTTGTTTTCTCTTTTTCTCCAATTATTCGCGAATTTGAAGCAAAATTTGCTGCACTTCCTCTCCTGAAGCGACTGCACCAGATCGTTGCAAGCGGAGAAGATCTCCTCACTCAAGATTTAGGCCATCTTACAGAAAAATGTTGCGCCGACCCAAGGCTCTTTAAAAGGGTTTTGTTGGCCCAAGTCAGACGATCAAACTGTCTTTGTGCTTGAAATTTTAGTTTAGAAATAGCAACTCAATCTGAAATCATTATAAGAATCATGAATTTAAGGTTAATTAGCGATCAAACATGTTTAACAAACATGCGAAATTCGTTTATCAAGCAATTTGTGAATGTTTGTTCACCTCACAAACATTGCTTAACAGGCAAACGTGAGTAAAACTTGTGGCACAATGTTTTGAAAAAGTTCTGAAACATATTTTGCTTGGCGCAAGAAAAAATGTTTGAAGAAGAGTAATGTTTTGTTTGCGACGTGACCAAACGGCAAAACAGTTTTCTTCATAAGCCAATTTCAAATCAAATTTCAAGTTTGATAAACATATTGGATCGTTTGGGCAAGGCCTTATGCACATCTTAGATTCGCGATTATTTCAACGATTTGGACTGATATTTCAGATTAGCAAAACTAAAACTTCCCGCCAAAAACACGAAGCTTCAAGATAATTTTGTGCCAAATGTTTGACAAGCAACCTGATGACTTGGTCTGTCAAAAAGACAATGTTTCGCATTAAAACATTTAAACAGTTAAATGCGTTGCGCCATGTTTCCGAAAAATTCAGGTTCAGGTCTGTTTTTAAAGTAAAAATGTCAGTAAAAAGAGCTGTTTTACAACAAGGCCGAGCGACGAAACTTTTTCGGCAAACAAATTCAAGATGTTTTAGCTACAATGTTTGATCAACGGCATAGGTTTAGGTCAACAAGGACAACAACGAAATACAGCACGCAGCGAGTATAAGGGGCCGGTCAAACGATCAAATATTGTTTTTCAAACGTTTGAAATTTCCATATCAAGCAATGATTTATCGTTTAACCATATCATAAAACACTGCTTGGAAAGAAAAACTAAGCAAAATTTGCTCCGCATGTTCTTGGAAATGTTCTAAAGCGAAACGTGTTAGACGAGCAATGTTCTGCGAAGTGCCTAAACAGTAAAATATTTTGCCTGTCAAGCAAATTCTCAAATGTTTGACCAACAATGTTTGATCCTTTGGCCAGGCTCTAAAACTTGCAAGGCATCGCCATCGCTCCACTATTTGCTGTCCTTTGCCTTCTGGTGTCAAAGTCTATTCTAATTTTGATTGGCTGCTCAAACAATAGATATTTTCAATGAAATCGCAACCTTCCAATTTTATCATGACAAAATGGGCCAAATTTCACGTAAAACAAGAAATGAAACAAAAGTAAGATACTACATACCCGGATATTCATTCCTGTCGACCATCAGCATTTGCTTGGTAGAAGTTAATCCGGAATCCAGTCCACATCGTTTTCATGTTCCCAGGTCCTTTATTCCACAAGTTTGGCAAATCTTTGCACTCAGTATGAGGGCCTAAATTTTTGAGAATCGCACAGAATCAAGAACCCAAGTTTGGGGCCTGGGTGCAAGAGTGAGGGTTGCATTGTGCTTCTTGCCTTCTCAAAACCAGAATCAGTGCGAAATACTACGGGAATTGTTTCGAAGAACGAAACAAAGTCAATTATTAGGTTATATCGCTTTTCTTGGTGTATACAGCAGTTCAAGGGTAATGCGCGTCTAAACCAGGTACAATTTGTTTGTTAAGTAAAATTTTTGCCGTTTGGCCACGTCACAAAACATAGCTTGAAAAGCAAAAATTATCTTCATTGTCTGCGCAATATTTTTTACATGTTTTTGAAATAGTTTGATATTTTCTTCATTACGCAAGCAAAAAGTGCTAGACAAGCAATGTTTTGCGACATGGCCAAACATTCTGCTCCGCAAGAAGTTTCAAATGTTTGGCGAACAATGTTTTGTCGCTTGGCCAGGGCCTTAGCGTCGATGACGTCGTCAAACATATGAACTGCTCCTTGAAATATTACGCAGAAAATTTGCTGGCACTTTTTCTTCAAGAAATGTATTGTGACAAGATGAAACGTTTAAACATTGCTTGACTATTTCAAATGTTTGACAAACAATGTTTGCTCTTGTGTCGAGGCTTTATGTAAGCCAGGTTTTAGCTATAGCAAGATCAACGATCCAAAAGAATGTTTAGCTGGGACAGAACGACTTTCGATTTCAACGTCCTGATCGTGTGGGTCATTGAACTACAAAAGCTAAAACAATCGCTTCGTCTTACTGTTAAACAGATCTCATGAATAACCTTTGGTTAACAATGGATAATCTTATTAGCTGATCTAATACCCCAGCAAAACGATCAAACATTGTTTGTCAAACATTTGAAATTTGTTTCTTTAGTGAATAAAGTTTCGCCATGTTACAAAACATTGCTCGACAAACCATTGCTCGGCAAACCTGAAATAACATTTGTTAGCCAAAGCGGGTAATCTAACATATTAGCTATATAGACTCACTACATAAGTCTCACTCTTCGCAAACAGGAACGGCAGTCTTCAGCATAAGCAACAACTATTTACTTAAAGCAATTGAATTGAATGGCCTGATGCTTTGAGTGGCTCTGAGTGCAGTTCTGAGCGACATATCGAAATCAGGTTGGCCTTAGGAGCGAAAACTACAACTCGTGGAATAAGTGGATTAACTATAGCCGACGACACAGTTATACGAAGATAACGACTCAGAAAAAACAACTTAATTTCACAGAATTCTCTGAAACATTGATGATAATAAAAGCTTAGATTTCTAGAAGTATTTTACACGCAAATTGAATCAGGATAGCCATTGTCTTATATTAACCAATCAGAGAACGACAAAGTACGACTATTGTCTAACAAAATTTCATGAACCAAATAAGGGCAGCAGTAATCTGCCGAGAATTTGGATCTTAATCGGAATTTCAAGTTTGAAAATGGAGTCTCGTCTATAAATGGGTTGAATACTGTTGGAAACCCGGCTTCCTTAGTTGTATGGCTTGCTCTTCTGAATCTCCATCAAACCTTCTGACTTTCGAAAAGGGAAAGCTTCGTGCCAAAATCTGAAAACTTTCGCGCTAAAATTCTTGCTTGCCTCGCCCCAGACCACTTTTTTGGAATGTACCTTAGCAACTGGTAAAATGGAAGTCTCTTTCGAACTTCAAACTTTGAATATCTCAGATACCTTCTGCTTTTGATGACAGAAGGAATGGCTTCGAGGATGGCTTCAGCTGATTGGCTTCGAAAAACACACATTCTGAAAAAAGAAGGCCACCGAAAAAAGAACATCGCTGGCCGTAAAGTAGCTACATTAATAACCGCTCCAAGCTTCGAAATTCAGGGTAACATCACCTGAGGGAGGGATCGGAGAATAATTTAGATTGTAATGAAGTGGTAAATCTGATTTAGAAAAGACGTCAGGGGGGTCTTTTCTGGGTCGAAGACGCGTTTCTCCGGCAGGCATCAAAATTCTATATGTCAAAACTTAAGATTTGCTTGCTTCCCAAATACATACCCGTGGAGAGAAGAAACTAGCGGCCGTAAGGTGCGGTACCCTGAAAATTTGACTTATCGGCCAACGTTGATAATGTGACGAGATCATTGAAAGACGCTTATTGAAGCTTAGCTTTGAAGCAACTTTAGCATCCTCCAAATCGCAAACTTAAATTTCCGATTATAAAAATAAAACCTAAATGTAATTGTGCATAGGAAATTTTATACAAAATGTGCTTTGTATTCCAAGGAAAACGTGGAATTATAATAAAGTAAGCAAGTATAAATATCCTGGTTGTTAGAAAAGAAATATAGTTCTTAAGTAACTTGTAAAAATTGGTACAACATAGATGATATAAACTGTCTTTATATTCCATTAATTTGTATGTTGATTAGATGGTATAAACGAATCATAGCAGATAGCTAACAATTACAAGGAATCATAGTCTCTTGAAATGTGTTTAGCCTCTTGAGAGAAGACTGCTTTCATAGTGCGGTGAACTTTTTGCCGTTAATGCCCTGGCAAAACGATCAAACATTGTTTGTCAACATTTGAGATCTGCTTGTCAAACACAGTGTTTGACCGTTTGTACACGTTCCGCAACATCACACAACATTGTTCGTCAAACATTCTCTTGGTTGATACAAGCATAGAATGTTATTGAAGTTCAAAACATTGCTGAAGGAATTCTGCTCGTAAAGCAATGTTTTTGCGACATGGCAAAACGGTCAAACATTGCGTGTAAAGCAAATCTCAATTGTTTGACCAGCAATGTTTAATGAGGGCCTCACGCGGAAAACTTGCATCTTTCTACAACCAAGCACAAAGAACTAAAAGGACCTGTTTCTCACAATGAAAACGACAGCAGTGTTAGGAACAGACTTTTTAGGCAAACAAATCTAAAACCAGCAGTTGGAACTGTTGGACAGCAGAAATTTCTGTTACAATAAAGCCCACTACGACAGCACGGACCTTCAATGCTGCGAAAGGGGCCATGCCTTGACACCCAAATGGGGGTTGACATTCAAATGTAGACTTGGCGCATGACCAGTAGTAATCGTAGCTTTACAAAGTCACTGAGGCCTAAGTTTCGTTCCAAAGACACTGCTGAGCGTAAGTATATGAAACAAAATCTCGCAACGAAATGTTTTCACAAAAAAAGCTGAAAGGCCAAATGATAATCCAGCACTGAATCGCACCTTTACAACAAAGTAACTAAGAAAGCAGAATTCTCGGATTTATTCGTTGGAATCAAACGATTTTCTATTATAGGGGTAACTTAATGAAATGTTACTAAATTCCCAGTAATATTTACAAACAGTGGTGTTTGGCTTTTCCTTGATAATTCATGCAAATATTCTTAGTAAATCTATAAGCAATTTGTAAAACAGCATAAAACTAAATACTATATCTACCAGCAAATGTAATATAACTAAGCTAAGTATTACAGAAATGGAATAATATAATAAAATTCAAATAGCAAGAGAATAACGATGTTATATGGCAGTCCATAGGAAGAAGACACCACAGAGATGCGCAGAAATTATTTAAGACTGGTTCAATCAAATCGTAAGCGATGGTCATAGTGGTCTCTGTGGCGCAGTGGTTAGCGTGCTGGACTCACAACGAAAATGTTGTGGGTTCGAGCCACGGTCTTTCCACTTGTGTTGCAGAGATAACAACCTTGGGCAAGTTGTTAACACAAATGTGCCTCTCTCCACCCAGGTGTATACATAGGTACCTGGTCGGTAGTTATGAGCGCCGTGTGTGGCTGCACCTTGCTATATGCTAATGCATCCAGACCAGGGGTTAAGTGTAAAGTCGACTGAGTAGCCCCAGGCTAGTAGTAGACTCAAAAACGGCAACTTTACTTTACTTTACTTCATAAGAGCAGCGGTGGGTTTTTTTTGAACGATCGGGATACCCTTCCGGTATCATTTTAGATTCTACAGAACATCGGCCACAGACGATCTGCGCCCTACGGCGACCGCAGACATGTTTTGGTGGCAAGAGATGACCCTTGCAATACCACCCGCTAGAAGTGCTCGATTGGCATGAAGACATGAAGAGAGGTTGCCGATCACTGTGAATCGGCCCGGACAGCCCTACGTCTTACGGACAAATTCCCCAAAGACCACTGAAAGATAAATGATGGATGATACAATTCCCCACAGTCTCAGGTGCCTTAATGATAAAATGAAAACCAGGCTTGGATGAAGGCAGATTGAAATCCGTTGACATCTGGTCGAAAATCTTTAATCAAAATAGACAACTGCACTTTAAGATGCCGTGCCTTTTCTTTACCCTATTGACGTGACAATAACAGTCGTTTTCTTGCTTGTAAATAACTAAACATGATACAAAATCACTTTCTTGGCTACCGAGAGCAACCGAGTTGAATCCGCTCCTTCTTCTCGCGTTTCTTGCTACAATCATTCCACGACCGCTTGACAATGACATTAAATCGGATATCGATTCGGCAAAACACTTCACCAGAAGAGCTTGTCGAGACGAAAAGTAGAATTTCCGCGACGTAGACTTATTACCTGAGTCCCAAATATCGCTCATGAAACCGAGACTATAACATTAAAACTGGAGCTCATAATTAGACTTGTCCCAAGTCCCTAACTTTCGCTCACGTTGGATTGAATTGATGTTGTAGTTGTTTGCTTCAGTCAAGAAAGTAGAAATAATTTCTACTTTTCATCATTCGCTGCGACAACCAAACAATTAGAAAATTGGTTCTGCGCATCTGTAGCGACATCTTTACGAGAACAGGGCCAAAGGGTTTCCACATGCATTTTTTTATCTTGCAATGATCGAGTCGTTGGAGAGGGGTGATAAAGTTAGATTTCTTTCCCAAGACCATGACCTTTGCTCCCATTGAATTGAATTGATGTTGCTGTTGTTCGCTTCAGTAGTTCAGTAGTAAGAGGGTCTAGCAATTCAATTCAATAGCAATAACTGCGACTCAGGTAACAAGTCTATGATAGGACGTGGAGGAGCGTGGACTACGACGAATGAAATAAGTCAACCTTAGATTCAGTTGTCCGATGATAACCAAGAAAGGAACAATGATGTATCGTTGGGAAAATACTGGAACATAAGTTGCCAGATCTACAATATAATACTTCAAAATGACACTACAAGTAATACTATAGAAAGCTACAAGAAAAAATAATTCAAGGAAAAAGTCACAAAATATCTCGAAATAAGGCATTATCGTGGCTGTTTAACCAGCTCGAAAATCGCAGTGAATAACTCACTGCTGACAAAAACAAACCGCTCAATAAACTAGACTAAATATGAGAACTAATGATAAAGCGAAAATGAACGCAGGGAAAAATGCTGGCAAGACAGTGCTTGGTTAGATTTTTATCTCAAGGACCCCATGTGTGCATTAAGACAACTCTACAGCCTGAATGCATTCTCGAACACAGGCATCTCTAAAGCACTGGCCAAGCAATCAAACATAGTTGATCGAATTTTTGAAATTCGCAAAGCCATGCAAACTGTTCAACTGTTTCCTCTTGTCACAAAACAATACTTGACAAGCAAAATCTGCTATGTAATGTGCTTGACACAACTAAAAAAATGTTTGACGAGCATTTTTCTTGACATTTTGTTTGACATGCGAAATTCAAATGTTTGACAAGCAATGTTTGATCGATAGCAAAGGGCCTAAGTCTACGCTTGGAGGAAGTGTGACACAAAGGCCTGTCCCAGACTCTACCCAGGTGCTACGAGTAAATCACAGCCTTATGTTAGACAACCTTACGTACCGGCAAAGTGCAGAGACATTACCATTCTCAAGGAGCATACAGAAATCGTTGTTTCGAGATACGATTTCTGCTCGGTGGACCCTAAGGACCAAGTCTAAGCTTAAGCAACTATAAGCAGCTCAAGGGGCAGCCCAAGGCTCTCCAAGTACAACAGCAGAGTCGGTTTCAATTGGCCCTGAAAACACGCACCACTCCACACCAAGCTAATAAGTAGTACGAAGATTCCCTTATCCAATAGTCTAAAAATAGCAAAATCTTCAAGATCCAAGCCTACTGCCTTGGCCAGTTCCCTTTGTTCAAAGCAACTACAATAATAATACACTGAAAGGGCGTAGCTATAGAATTCATAAAATATGCTCAAATGACGAAATATTCTCTCTGCACCGAAAACTAGCTAAAAATTAACTGTCTTGCAGTTAAGATAGTAGACTGCTCGATCTGTATTTTCAGCAAAAGGATACGATATATTCCATTTGTAAAATTGCTTTTAGTAGTCAAAAAAGAGAATAGTTTGGCAATAGCTGGAAAGACAGATCTGCAGATGTTTTAAATGTAGAACCAGTTAAAATAAAATAAAATAAAATAACTAAATAAATGCAGTGAACGAAATAAGTAATTTAAAGCTCCAAAACCCATGACAAAATGTATATGTATACTGTGGACGTCAATGTAGTTTTGCATATTGCACTTGCAGTACACGACCCCAGGTTCTACAATCTTGGCCAAAATTATAGAGACACTTTAGAGCTTTTAAAGCAGCTCAGCTTTGTCAAAGCCCCCTCTCCCCCATATCAACATTGACACAGGGAAAGGGTGGCCCCTCCTATTTCTAATGATTTGTAACAAGTTTTGTGTCACACAGAGCTTTTCTACCATAGTCTCTATGAATTTTGGTCAGGATTGTAGTATCAATAAAGAAACATTTAAATAGACTAACACTTAATCATGAATATCAATTGGACTTAAAGTAAAATGCATACACATAGTTTTGCCATGACTTATGAAATTCCCTGTTGTACGCTATTAAAATATGGTCTTGCCATATATACATAAATTTCCCTACTCTGCATTGCCCAAATATGTAATAAAAAATTCTCCAAGTAACACACAAAAATTTTAAAACATAAATAATACCTCTCAATATGGTGAATAGACATTCTGTGTTGCGTAGGCCTGTGGATCAGGGTATTCAAAATTACCGTAAACACCATCGTGTCCAGGAACAGCCGCGGGTGAGAAAACCTTGGCTACGACAGCTTGGGTTGTTGTGATTGGGGCATAAGCAGCCTGGAAGTTGCCATCGCTGGGACGAGAGCTCACTGCTGCTAGGCCTAAATAAAGATGGAATAGAAATAAGAAGTCTGAAATCTCTTGATAGACAGAAGGACACCTATTGCGTTGGATCTGAAGATTGGATTGTGGTATACTCGTTACTAGATGCAATGACCATTTGCCAAGGCAATGCCCATCTTAAGATAAAGCGCACAGACAAGGGTGCCAGGTCTTCAAGTTCTATCCAAATGCGTTTAGGTATGTAACCGCGGCTGACAAAATGACACGCCTTATGGGGACATATATGAAAAGCACTTTGAAGCGCTTCAACGAAAAATTCTTGCTCCCTTTACTTCGTCAAATGTGCAGAGATAAATTTTCCTGAAAATAGGGTATGGATGAGGTAACATCATGAAAGACAGGGACATGATAAACAGGGAACATGATAAGCTTATAAGAATATCGAAAATTGTCTTCGCTTACCTGGTGCTAAGGCACGGACTTGATACTGGGCAGGGGCAGTAGTTACAACTGGTGAAAGCTGAGGAGAGGAGCTTGAGTCACCTGCACGAGGAGAAAGAAAAACATTTCATTTAAAACATATACAGTGGAACTTTCATATAACGGACATCAGTGGGACCAATTTATTGTTAGTTGTAAAGAGATATCCGCTGTATGGAGCTCTGTTTATAAAGAGGTGACCTATGGGAAGAGAATATCTGTCCACTGTTCGAAGGTGAGCGCTGAAGAGAGGTGTCCGTTGTTTGTACGTGTCCATTGTATAGAGGCGTCCGTTATTGGAGGTGCCACTCTACAGGTAAGTATCATTCCTTCTACAAAACTGCTGCTAAGGATAACGGTGTGTGCCTTTAGAACCCAATGGTATATCTGCATTAGCAATACTTTTTAAGTCTCGTTAGTGATGGGACATAGGACTCGAGAAAAGAAACATGAAGTTGCATAAAGAGATTCACCACGAGATCCAAAAGTGGCTAGCAATCCTATAAAGACGCTTAAAATAGAGATTTTCCTATCTTACCAAGTTGGCTAATGGTGTATTCTGCAGCATATTTCTTGGCTTCTTCAAGGGTGCGACACAACTTTGGTGGCTGATATGTGGTTCCAAGCAATGGTAAGGTTACCTGCAAAAAATAGTCGAGTGTTTGGTAATGGCAAGTTTCAGAACTGTTTATTTGTCTTTTACTGCGAAGCACGCAGAACCCAGTCATTCTAAAATTCTTTCTCAATAGAGTTTCCCAAAATTCTTCCATACGCTTGTATCACGGCACCACAAGACATGTCACTTAAATTTAGTCAGAGTAAGGCCCTGACCAAACGATCAAACATTGTTTGTCAAACATTTAAAGTTTGCTTGTCAAAGGAATGGCTAACAAATTGATCACGTCGCGAAACAATGTTCGTCAAACAATTTGATTGCGTCGAAAAATGTGTTTTAGCAAGTTTTCAAAACAACGCACAACATCATAGCGCAACATCGCACAAGTTCGGCCATTCTTGCTTGTCAAGCTTTGCTTTGTGACGTGGCAAAACGTTCAAACATCTCTTGGTAAGCCAATTCCAAATGTTTGATTGTTTGCTCAGGGCCTAAAACGCTTTAAGAACGAAGGCTTATGCAAGACCAAATTACCTTGTATAGGAATAGCTGACCGTCACTGATAACTGTGCTGTGCAGAGTATAAATTGGTGCTCCCCAATTGTTCTTCTGGCTCAGATCTTCTAAAACCTTTGGGACAATCAATTAAAGAATTAAGTGAAAGAGGACAAGCAATATCGAATGGATCTCTAAAGAACGAAACTATTTAAGTACTAGCAGAGATTAGTGTGAAAGGCACTTTTCACGGCGAGGTAATGGAGATCACAGAAAAAGCACTGTTAATTGGGGACAGATCGGGGACTGGTAGACTTGTTATCTTTTTCCAACTCTTCTAATACAGCAGCAGCAGCAACAATTCAAAACAACAACAAAGACAACAGCAACACTAACAACCTGAGTTCCGAGAAAGCAGTTGGTGTGTGTGTTTAGGTGTAGAGGAGCAGAAACTTCGACGAATATAAGTCTACTGACGAGGTATGCTAGCGGGAAAATGTCAAATCTCACGATGAAATGGGTAGAGTGGCTGAAAAAACATCTGTTTTCGTGTTGAAACTATTGATAGCAAGAGCATTACGCAAAGTACTTAGATTAAGACATTAGTTAACAAAGAAAACTTCTACCTTGTCTGTATGTCACAACCATAATAAAAATTGATCTATATGATTTCGTAATGTTTAGGAAATAGTGTTTAAAATTTATCACTAAACATTGGGCCTTATAAAAAGAGGTTTGGGGAAAACTTTTGACTGACCACGCCCTTTATTTTGGCTATAATACGACTAACGCCCCTTTTAGTGCCACAAAATTATGAGAAAAGACATAAAAAATTATGGTACGTTTTCTCTACCTCAATCAAAAGAGCTGGTGATGGAATCATGGAAGAGGTTTTTGATCGTTTTTATAGAGGTTTTTCAATGCTTCAAGGAATCGTGTTTCCATAAATTAAAACTTCTTCCATTGAAAATTTTTATCACTGCACAATTATACCATTTATCACTGCATAAATTGGTTATCATTGCACTTTAAAATTAGGTAAAACTAACCTGGATTGGAGATCTATTTGCTTCAGGCTTCAAGGTGACAGGATTGGTAAGTGTCAATTCCATTCCGGGGAATACATCATACAATCCTTCCTGGAGAAAACAGTGGAGAGATTTAATTACAACCAATGTCATCGACCACTCTGGCCATTTTACTATAAAATACGGAATACTCCGGAATGAAACCATATACATTTTTATTATTTTTATTAAAGACCCTAGTAAAATAAGATGATACATTATCCACCTCTTCATCCATCGCATGACGTCAGTAGTTAAAGCAAAGTTAAATAAAAGATCCTCTAAGCAAACGTTGGAATAGAGTGGTGATAAAAACTGAATTTAGCTAATAAGGGTCAAAAGTTGTGGACGATCGACTTTTCTTGAAATTCAGTTATCGTACTTCGGTTAATGATATTTTGGTTATATAACTTGTAACAACGTCTAGGTTACGAAACTTCACAGGAAAATCTTTTTGAGTCACTTCTTCCCAGAGGCGAGGAGAATAGGGAATGCTGTCTGGATAATCATAGACTTTTCTCAATAAGCAATCGCTGTTGCTCAATAATAAATTAGAGCTTGACATACTTGAATATTAAGCAAGTTCGGAGGGGCAGTCGCCCACCCCACCCACCCCCCCAATCATCACTCAAGATACGTCATTTATATAGGCTAAATATGATGAAAAAATATCGTAGGGGAAGATTTGGTTAATTTTTTTCTAAAAACCACATATTCTCTTTGATCACGCCCTTTTGCACTCGCCCCCCAGTCTTGGACTTCTGGCTACGCCATGCGTATCAACCCGGGATTAAGATACTAATTTACGACTCTAACCTCTGATATATGTCTTCTCCTGATCTGGTAATTCATTCCATTCATATAACCAGGCATTGCTTGATTCAGAGAAGGCAAGAAACCATTCAGCAAATAAGCTCTTCCACCAGCTGAACGTGACCCCGCAGCGGTCCGCCCCGTCCACGCATTACCGGTCGAACACCAACAGGATTTCTACAAAGCAAGGAAAATTTTGTGAGCTGCGAATACCATGTTAAATTTTAGCCTTGTAGAATAAGTGGCAGAGCCAACAAAGGGGGGGGGGGGTATTATATGGTGGGCTTTTTCAAGCCTAGCACCACAAATGGTAGATTCGTACAATTTGTGTCCGAGGGTCGTTTAGGGTTTCCAGGGAACATAGAAACACACGAAATGTATCCAGGGAACAAGGGAACATGGCCAAAATTAAAAGGGAACAAGGGAATATCGGGAAACAGGGATCAGGTAAAATCCTCTTAAATCTCCTAAATCTTTAGCAAAATCCCCCCTTTGATTCAGCAAAAACCTTATACGAGGGCGACAAAAACAACTGCATCTACTAAAGTCCGCGGTACTTTTGAGAAAAAATGGCGTCCTCCAGGCATAACACAAGCACATTTTGCGGTTTTTAGGAATATCTAGAACTAATAAGGATGGCTGAATCACCTTTATAGCTAAGTGAGCTTAGAACATAACTGCGGGTGCCAGAATCCCCTACATACGTTAGCTCATAAAATAACATAACATTTCAAAACTTTCTTGGACTTAGTGAAGCAAAATTTGCTCACTTGCTCTCTTGAAACGGCTTGAATCCAGGTCGTTAAACGCGGAAAGGATTTGCTTACTCATCTTATGTCAGCCATCTTCCAGAAAAATGTTGCACCGGCCCAGACCTCTTTGAAAAGGTCTATTTGTGGTATGATCCAGTGACTAAGCTTTATAACCGATTCAGTTGTTAGAGATAGTCCTAGTTTCTAAAGTTCCTTATTTTGTTCCTCTTTTGGTCAAATCGTGGTAACAAAAGTTTCAAAGTAGTTCCTTAATTTTAACTGCATATTTACAGGTTTTTTTTATAAGAAAGTGGTTTATAAGAAAGTAGTGCTCAACATCTTAAAAGTTTAAGAAAGTTCAATACTTGATTCTTGAAACTTAAGTAAGTTCTATTTCATACTTTCACTCCTAATGTTCTATGTGTTACTTTTGCTCTTCTGTTCAGTAGCTCTTCTTGCTATTAAAAGAGTCTAATGATTATTTTCTTTGAAAAACGTGGTATTTGTGCAATGTATACAGTGTCTTAAACTGTGCATTCTTAGAAATACTGCATTCCAAAATTGATGCTAAGAAAGTCACAAGAAAGTTTTGGTACTGAAAACATGAAATATCTAAGAAAGTTTCAATACTGGCCCAAAGAAAACTTTCTTATACAAAAAAACGTGTATATGACCATTAAAAGATGATCCTTTGTTGCATGTGATCAAATCTGGAAACATACACAAGGAAAAATTTGATACAAGTAGCATACAATTCAATCGAGTTTTAATTTTAAATGTATGGAACCGGCTTCATAATTCTTTAGAGTGATAAAGATATTAAAAAAATGAAAAGTTCCTTAGCGATTTCATCTAAAGTAGTATAAGGCCCTGGCCAAACGATCAAACATTGTTGGTCCAACATTTTAAATTTGCTTTACAACAAATGTTTGACCGTTTGGCCACGTCCAAAAACATTGCATGACAAGCAAAAGTAACAAAGTTTGTGGCGTGATGTTTTCGAAAAAGTTCAAAAACATTCTTTGCTTGACGCACACAAAAAATGTTGGACGAGCAATATTTTTGGATGTGGCCAAACGGTCAAGCATTTGCTGGACAAGCAAATCTCAAATGTTGGACCAACAATGTTTGATCGTTTGGCCAGGGCTTAAGCTCTTTAAGTTTTTTGGCCTTCTCAGTGTAGGTTCCTTATTAATTGGTTCTGTATAAAAGAAAAAGCGTGTATTTGCTATTCATTCGCAGTGGGCTGTTATGTTCATTTCTCTTCCTCGCAAAGAGAAAAAAATCGCGGATAGTGATCACGAGACTTTGCATCGACGGGGTGCACTACACAGACGAATCTCTTCGCTATTTAAAAATGTAGGATCCGTGTAGGATTCATTGGATAATGCTCTTTATTCATTTAAAGGTACAAAGTTCATATTAGAAAGAAGTGGCGCATGAAACGCAACCTCATATAAGACCTGTGAGATGAAACAAGTTCATTCATCAGAAATACAGAAGAGTTAGATTGTGGTGAAAAACCATAGGGGTAAATTTTGCGTGAATTTTTGCTAGCTATTGATTGATTCAGAACAAACAGTATTGTCACCACAGTTACGAAACGAAGATTTTATGAGACACACTTCAATGAAAAAGAATGACATACGGAGACTAGATGCTTCTGAAATGTGGACACATGCAAGGATTTTTAGGATATCATGGATGGAGAAAAGAACTAATGACAGTACCATAGCGGAGTATACCAGATAAAATGAGAACTGATACAGAAAATTAAAAAAACGCAGGCTAACATATTGCGGCCACAACCAAATACACTTTTTTTTTAATAAGCAACTTGACTTTCGTCCAGCTTAAAATTTTAGACATTTCAGCCCTCAAAGTTGCTTAACCTTTTTTTACCTAACAACCACCCCTGACTTTGCGGGTCAAAATCTTCAACTGTTAGGCCTATAATAACACGACTTTTGGGAGACAGTAAGTGGAAAAACGTTAGCTAAAGAACTTCAACATGCAAAACAAACAATTTCCTAACAACAAGAAAGCGTATAAGCTTGGTTGTTTGACTTCTTAGTTTCTTAGTTGATAACAGAATTCAATTGAGCCCTCAAGTTGCTTAATGTTAAGGTCAGTTCAGCCCTAGTTGCTTATTGAGCGGCTGCTTATTAAAAAAATGTGTACATCCTTTAGACATACAACAAGCGCCATTGATTGGAACAACAGGTTTTAAAAGGAAAAGAGATCGACCACGAATACAGTGGCAGAATAACATCAAGGATTGGACGGAAAATCCAATATGGGAACGGAGGGGGCTGAACCAGAACAGGAAAGGATGGAGGGAGTTCGTGAACGGACTTTGCACCGATGGCGAAACTGTTCTAAGGAACGGAGACCGATGATGATGATGATGATGATGATGATTTGGTTTTAATTCTCCAACTGTTATAAAGAGGACATCAACCAACATGTAATTGAGAAAGTAGCACAGCAGTTCACATATATAGTGTATTGAATGTAAATTATATGAATAGGAAAATATTAAGCAAGGTCAAGAAAGATCGATTTCAAATCTAAGTAACACACTTGAGTAATAAAATGAAATTTGAGAGAGCTAAAGAAGGATATGTGAGAAAAAAGGAAATAAAATGTAAGGTTAAACGATTGTCAATATAGAATATGAGCCGTGTATGAATTTCCTTCTAGGAATTTCAAATTGTGGCAGACATTTCTGCAGAAAAATCGTCAGGTCATATACGAAGTTAATCAGAAGACAGGATAGGTCATGCTTTTCCAGGAAATGTTCCAACATGATTAGCAGAAACCCGACTTATTAAGAAGATAAAGTATGTCACGTTCAGAGCACACGTTCATTGAAAAAAGGTACCACAAGTCTGGGCAGGCAGCGAGTATTTGTTATACAGGCAAAGAGTGTTTGAAGAAATTACACGCAGATTTTTTTATAAGCAACCGCTTACACACTTTTTTTTTTATAAGAATACCTTATTTTTTGCCGAGCCTCGATTATTCTTAAGCTTATTCGATTTTGAGCCTGAAAATATTCTTAAATTATTCTTAATCATCAATGTTGTAAATTGGCCTGAAGATCAAGAGAAATAAGTCAAATCTTTGTCATTTGTTATTTTATTAATAAAAAGAGTTACTGTATCAAAGAGTCAGACAGGATGTATGCATTTCAAAACAAATACAGTTGCCTGACAATCACACTTATTGTGCAGTGTAAAAAACGCAGAGAAATAAATGATCCTCGTCAAGCTTGAGCCTCAGATTATTCTTAAATAATTCTTAAATTTCAGCAATTTTGAGCCTGAATATTCTTATAGACTGTATTCTTATAAAAAAAAAAGTGTGTATAAGCAACCAAGATGTAGAAGGCCTAAAATTTTAAGCAACGTAAAGTACCAGAGGAAAAAAACCTAAGCAACTAATTAATTTTTTGATGATTCATATCACTGCAAAAAATCGAAGATTCATCAACATAGAAGTTATTTCCATTCATTTGTCGTCGATGTCGACGTCGATGTCGTCAAAACTCGCATATCCACGGAGTGTTTCTCGTTAAGTGAGACATTTCGTTGAGGGTTGAGGACTTATAGAAAGGGTTTCTGACGAGAATCGATTCCCTGACGTTTTATTCTTGAGCCTTAGACCCCGTTCACAAGGAAAGGGAACGAAACGTAATGGAGCGGTACAGAGATGTTTCATGAATCAACTGTATTTGTCTATACACGTTATCAACGACTTTAGACGTTTCTCCAGAAAGTGAGAGGCTCTAAAAAAATGAGCCGTGAAACGGAACGAAAAAGGACAAAGTGAAAGAAATTCAACTTCAAGGTCATATATGACAAAATTTGTCGACGATGAAATCTATATATTATTAATACGAAATCCATGGAAATCGAAAGAGACTTTCAGGTGATTCACGGAGAATATACAAATAAGCATAACACAGGCAGTTTGATCCCTATGTATTTCAAAAGTGGAATTTCACGGCCGTGTAGTAATTCGCATGAGAGGTTTTTCGACTGAAACCTCAACATGAAGTCATTGCAATAGCAATTACCCCTGTATGCAATAAATCTACAAAACGAGGTTAGCCTCGATTCAAAGTTATCATACCTGGTGACATATCCAGGAGTAGGTGGGTAGACCATACCACCAGGAAACTGATTGGGAAAGGCAAATGGAGGAGACTGTGGTTCAGGAACCATGGAGTAGTTCTGATAATTATGTGCCATCTGCATGAGTTTCGCCACTGCCTTTTGATGCCTGTAATGCTCTTTATCAACTGGTTTCGCCAATGTTACTTCAACTTCTGCATCGTCAATTGTCTCTCCTGCAATGAAATAAGACCTGTTAAGGCCCATTTCCACTTCTTTCGCATTCGCTGTTCGTTAGCGAATTTGCAGTTCGCCGCTTGCTTGCGAACAGAATACAGCCTTCGTGATCAATTTTAGGCGATAAACAAAGTAAAACTTTTTCGAAATCTTGAGCTTGACTTGCAGCGGAAATCAAAATCGCTTCACGCTCGCCTTTTTTGATGGCTAGCGAACAGCGAAAGCGAGCGAAGTGGAAATAGGCCTTTAAGATAAAGGCGCACGATTTTAAATAGATGAAAGGGTGATGGAGTAGATTTTTTGCCTAGAGAAGCGAGTCATAAGGATGGTAGGATGAGGTATAAAGCCCCTTATACCCACAATTTTTGTCCCAGTAACTCGAGCTATACCTCACCGCAGGGTTTCTTCAAAGCTCCGGCCATTAGCACCAAAAAATACTCCAATTATACTCCAATTTCCCAATGCAGACAATACCAAAGCCCCACAAAATTGAAATTGTCAGATTTCAGGAAAGTTGCATTGCGAACGGTAATTTTCAAGAAAAATTGTAGAACATTACAACTAAAACAACGGGAAAACATATGGAAATATTCGGCAACTCCAAACACATCCGACAGATCCTAATCCTACCTAGCCAACTCTATCTGACAACTCTATCTAGCTACAACCCTGATTGTACTTAATGTTGAAAGATCAAGGAGACTTCACTATATTGTACCAGCTTCCATGTATAAAGGTGAAGACAGAGAGGTTCCAACAAGCGAAAATCCACAAAAGGAGCGAACAAAACCAAAAACTAACTTGACGTTAATCTTTCAGGTTCCTTAGACTTTTCCCTACAGATAATCTTAATCCTTAAAAAGAATCTTTTCTCAACAAATCCTGCCCTTTTTGGAAATTGCCGCATCCGGCAAGCAAATAATGAATAATAACAGAAAATTTAGTGAAAGGCCAAAGGAGAGACTTGGACTGCACTACATTGCTTTGAGGGCTACTCAAAAGTTGTCGTTGGCTCTCTTATCATGTACACTTTTTTTTTTAATAAGCAACTTGACTTTCGTCCAGCCCTCAAAGTTGCTTAAAACTATGGACATTGCAGCCCTCAAAGTTGCTTAAACGTTGCTTAACATTTTTTGTACCTACTAACCACCCCTGACTTCGCGGGTCAAAATCGTCATCTGTTAGGCCTACAACATGACTTTTGGGAGACAGTAAGTGGAAAAACGTTAGCTAACGAACTTCAACATGCAAAACATAAGAACGAAGAACAATTTCCTAACACAAGAAAGAGAATAAGCTTGGTTGTTTGACTTCTTAGTTGCTTACACTAATTCAATTGAGCCCTCAAGTTGCTTAATTTTAAGGTCAGTTCAGCCCTAGTTGCTTATTGAGCGGTTGCTTATTAAAAAAAAGTGTAGTCAAGCTTTAAAATCACATGTTATGTATGCCAATTTAGCAAAAATGTATCCTTCGATCCTTTGCCGTCATTCACTGGGTGTTTTTTTTCCAGCACGTGATTCTTACTAGAAATGAAATGTTTCCAATGATTAATACTAAGATTCACGTGATAGTCCACGTGAGAGTTCACAAGACCCAAAAACAAAATGCGAAAATCGGTCCCCCAGTACAATTTGTACGTATGGGTTCAATACAATGAGAAAGTTAACCAAATTTTCTTTAAGAGGCTTCAGCATGTTTGCCCATCTCTTACTCCTTGATTAAAAGTTCAAGTGGAAACGTCAGGCAATAGCCACAAATTACAGCCACAAAGTAAACTTTTGACAGCTAATATCTCTTGGTAATGTACAAAGTGATGTACTCTAACAGTATAACAGGTTACTGAGGGTCGTTTAGGGGGTTCCATGCTCCCCTGTTCTCTTGAGAAAATCTCCTTGTTCCCTTGAGTTTTGTGGGACAATTTTTCAGATTGATAGTCAAGGGGAATGATAGGGAGGATTTTATCTGATCCCTGTTTTCCGATGTTCCCTTGCCCCCTTTTAATGTTGGCCTCATTCCCTTGTTTCCTGGATACATTTCGTATGTCCCCATGTTCCCTGAAACCCCTAAACGACCTTCGTTGCTGTACTGTAGAAGGGGAATTGGGGAATTGGAGTCATATTTCGCAAAAACTGACAGGATGGTCCAACGATTTTTGGCCCTCATTGTAAGCT
Organism: Chrysaora quinquecirrha; assembly: GCA_014526335.1. Taxonomy (NCBI): domain Eukaryota; kingdom Metazoa; phylum Cnidaria; class Scyphozoa; order Semaeostomeae; family Pelagiidae; genus Chrysaora; species Chrysaora quinquecirrha. Next base: position 2,874,418 of record JACTAT010000035.1, read on the forward strand.
ATTACTGTGAGATAATATACGTTTGCAATACCACTGTGCAGTGTCTGGTTTCGTCTGATCCCTGCACCCTTATTCACTGCTAAAAACATTAGTTACACTGCTAATATCAGTTGTATCTCTAAATTCTGAAATGGATAAGCTGTGTTTGGCGATATTGCCTCCAACAGTGTTGAGGGGATAACCAGACACAATGGTTTAATACCTACAGAGATTCTATGTTTAACTGTTACCAATAGAGTTATAACAAATAAATCCCCATTCAGTATCTTATTTACACATTTGTTATAGACTTTGAGTTGCATATAGAAATTCCAGTGTTGTTGCAGAGGCTAGGATTATCTTAGATTTGACTGCAATATCTTCTATCTTGCTCCTTTTCAGCAAAACAAGGAACACCAAAATGTATGCGAGGTATACTGTAGCTGCAAATAATGATCTGCGGGCAGCCTCGCCACCATCACTATCATCATCCTCATCGTTAATCATCATAATCATAATTAACATCACAAGATCACCGTCATCATCATCATCATCATAAATGTCATCCTATCATCCTCATCATCATCCTCATCCTCATCATCGTCATCATCATCATCATCATCATCATCATCATCATCATCATCATCATCATCATCATCGCCAACAGCATTATCATAATCATAATCATAATCATAATCATCATCATCATCATCTTACTGTAATCATCATCATCAATTATAATCATCACCACCATCATCATCAGCATCATCATTAATGTCATGCTATCAGTATCATCAGAATCAACACCCTCCTCCTTATCATCGTCATCATCATTATCATCATCAACATCATCATCAACATCATCATCATAATCATCATCATAAGCAAAAATAGCATCATCATTGTCATCATAATCATCATCATCAATTGTAATCATCATCACCATCATGATGATAATAATAATAATAATCATCATCATCACCATAATCATCATAATCATCATCATCAATATCACCATCACCAACATAATCATCTTCATCATCATAATCATCAAAATACCCATAGGAGATAATCAAGCCCAAAAAGCGAATTAGTAACACAGACAGAGCAAAGCATAATTTTAGACCCAATCGCAATAATCACAGCGTCGATCAACATCACAGAATTCGCCCAGATCCAAGCATAGTTTCAAAGCCAGATGCACAGTGCTGTGTGGTCTTGATAAGTATTTGGTTTACTACCTGCCAAGAAATGTCAAAATGACTAAAAGAAAGCCGGGGCCTGTAAATCTTCATCTTCTTTGAGGATTTCACCAAACAAATGTCAAGAAAATTAAATATGATCGATGGAAAATCCTGGTGGTTCCTTGATAAAGTCTCTTTTCAATGCGGGAAGAAGCCTCAAAGGCGGGTCCTTGGGATATTTCGAAGGTGCATTTGGTTCTTCGCTCATAAGTCACAACGTAAAGTAAAATCAAACAGGAACTTGCTCTCGGCACACGGTAGTGTTAAGACATATATAGCGAAGTCAAGCACGAGGGAAGATCCGTATACAACATCTTTGAACCTTGAACCCTGAGCAGAGGGCAGCAGGAGAATGTGGCATCATATTTTTTAGAAAAGCGGAAAATTCATGGTCACACCTCGTTTTGCAGTGGCTTTGGCATTCAAGAATTCGCTTGGGCATGTCTTTACAGGTTTACATCAAAGATACCAGAACCAAGTCGATAATTGGCTTACAATATACAGATGTACACACTTGCATATTGCTTTTGAGAACATTAGCAACATGCTCATAAGAATTCCATTCCACCAACGCAAAATTCATTGCAAAATTTGTCTGTGTGGGAGATCATGTTGAAACTTGTGCAAGACTGGTGGGATGTGCAAATGACTCAGTTGCTCTGTTTAGCACAAAAAAGGAAAAGGCTCTTCATGCAAGTGTCTTGTATGCCTTGAAACCGCACATGCGCTTTCATTGAAACTGCATTTAGGTCCTCCATTAAGGTAAACTCCTAAAAGACGGAAACCTGTAGATTTTAGCTGAGAACTGATCGATTCTGTGCGCAGGCAGGCTAGTTTCTTGATTGTATCACCCCTGAAACCTTCAACCCTCGGACCTCAACTCGAAAACCCGGCTTTATCCAGTACCTCCATTGGAGGACACAATTACAAAACGGACATCTCCAGACAACGGGCAAAGAATAATAGCCCAGAAGATCAGCTCTAAACAACGGGTCCTCTCTGTAACGGACAGACTCTCTGCAACGGACAAACACATCTGTCCGTTACAGTGATGTAGGTTCAGTGTGCCTTGTGTGATGCACTACCTACATACACGGTAAATGCAAGATACATATTTAACGCAATATATGGCTGTCAACAAGGATAAGCTGAAATATAACAATACTGTATTCCACTAAAAATAGCATGAGGTTATCTTGAAAGACTGCAAAATTATTGCAATGCAAGTAAACAGCTGATACAGATAAAAAACAGAACCACATAGCGACAGAACATCAAGACACAGAATAGGGGTATAATATTCTAAGGCCATGGTGCAAAATCTAGTGAGCGCTGCAACCCATTGAAGAAAAAAAGAGAATGACCCTTCGACTTACAAGATCGTTAGTGCAAATATAGACTAACCATGATGTTCCCTCGAATAGTCACACGCTAGCGAATCTATATGCACTACTGTGGTGGATAGGCACTACTGTGGTGGTATATTTTGTCACCACAGTAGTGCTTATCCACCAAAGTATGCGAAAACGCCACCACATCAAGCATAATAATCCACCACCTCAAGCATAATAACCCACCATAGTAGTCCTTATCCACCACAGTACGCAAAAACACCACCACATCAAGCATAATAACCCACCACAGTAGTGCGTATCCACCACAGCACGCAAAAAACACCACCACAGTACGCAAAATATACCGCCACAGTAGTGCCTATCCACCACAGTAGTGCGTATAGATTCGCTAGCGTGTTACAAGATCGTGTAGTGCAAACATAGACGAAACATGATGTTCCCTCCAATAGTCAAGAGGGACAAAAATAGCACAAGTATTATTGTTTACAAAGAAGAAAAACATCACGATCTGATGGACCTCCACTTAGGATAAGTACATCAGCTCTCAATTACAGTATCAAAATAATGCCCTAATGGATTGGCAAGTTTTTATTTCAGATAATGACAGATCTATTCTCAAAAGAAACCACAAGATAATCCTGAGAAGTGGAGCTGATAAAGTGACAGTGTCTCCGTGATACTCGTCAAAAGGTACTGCATAGAATAGTTGCTTCTACAAGTCCTATCATTTCATGCACAAAACAAAGCTGTCGGCTGCTGATATGCAGATAGTTGTTATTGCAATCCGTACTTTAGTCTTCCCAAGGCCTCTTATAACATACTAGCTACGGGGGGGCATTTGCCCCCCTGGTCCCCGTCCTCTTTCATTGTTTTCAACAATAGCCCTTTGTCCCCTTTTTTAGAAGAACAATGAATGCCCATCCAGTAAAGGTCCTCTAAAAGAGGCCTGAGTCTTCCGCAAAAGCTTTGAACACATACACTCTTTAACACGAGCCAGGAAATCTGGTCTAAATGTAGACATGTTACCTCGGTCGCTCTCCTCGCAAAAAGCACCACCATCCAACATCAACAACCCAAAACCTGTTTGCTCAATATGTTTGACCGGATTCGAGGTTGGCCGTTAAGTTGATAGTAATAACTAAGATTCATTCAATAAGTCTAGTCTCAATGTGTCTTTTTTCAAAATGACTCCCTCTTAGCAACGAGAGCAGTTTCAGTTAGTTTTAGTAGTCTCCCAGAATCCACAAATGAAAGTAAAATCCTACAAAGGGTGAGAGGCTTGCTTCGCTAGGTACCTTGAACGAGTTTTTATATATCAGCTGGGTTTACCTAGCCTGCCTGCAGACTCTACTGTTGTTTACCTCTAGATGAGTTGAGTTGAATTGAATTTCAATGTTTGTCCTCCAGGCTAGGTTTACGGAGTGTACATCGAATCCAATGGGTGTACTGTTTCCACTGTCTCCCACTGTGTAAATTTGTATGAAGGAGTTTGGTTATCCACAATGTTCTGACAGAATGCAAAGCTAATTAATATAACATCCATATTAACCATAAGAGACGTATGCAACTTTAATATGAGGGTGCTTGTGTTAGACCATTTCTATGTGTTACTTGTTAGACCAAGAGAGTGAGCGTTTCAAAAAATTAATAAACACCCAACATAACGAATGTGCAGTACAGTAGAGCGATATCATCAGTACAGGGGAGGGATATCATCAGTGAGGCGGAGGAATACCATGAGTACATCGGAGGATGTTCAGTACAGCGGTGGGATGGTATCCCTCCGCGGTAGTGCACAACCACATCTGTACTGCAGAACCACCGCTGTACTGCACATACGCTGCAAAAGCATAGATAAGAGAGCTGGATTGCAGATATTACATTCTCGTACGAAATCGTTGGATCACTGAATAAAGAAATCAGTTTTCTCGCCCCCTTTACCCCGTTGTCATTTTTGAGTTCAGTTAGGTTCTTTGAGGAAGGTTGACTCGACAGTAATTTTAATCTTATATACATATTACTTATTTTCATGATGGCAATCAGGCATTCGAATACTTTCAAGATTTGTTCGATAGCATAGTTAATTATCACGCACCATTAAAATCCAAAATAGTTAGGGCAAATAATAAACCCCTCAGTAAGGTACATAGAAAAGCAATAATGCTAAGAACTAAATTTAAAAATGCCTATAACAAATCAAAAACTACTGTTAATTATGAAAGATTTAAAAAGCAAAGAAACCACTGTGCAAATCTTCGTCAACATCTGAAATCTGATTACTTTACCAAGATTTGTCAAAACGGCACACTTGACTCCAAAACATTTTGGAAGAAGTTGAAACCCTACTTCTTCGGCAAAGGCCACACTGATTCTGAAATTACAATATCTGAAAACGATAGTCTTGTCAGTAACCCTCAATCTGTTGCAGAAATTATGAATAAACATTTTGTCAGCATTAGCCAAACCAGCACTACAGCTAATAAGAACGCTGGGAGCTACCCGACAATTGATGAAATCATCAAGGGCTTCGAGAACCATCCTAGTATTGGGAGAATAAAACTTAATTTACAAGACGAATCAATTTTCAATTTCCTATCAGTTCCAGCACCAGTGCTTAAGCAAATTATTCTTGATCTTAATCATAAAAAGCGATGGGTCATGATATGATAAATGCCAAATTTCTAAAAATCTCTGTAGATATTATCCTTAAACCTTTACTTGATATAATTAACAAATGTATTTCGCAAGGTACATTCCTAATTCTTTAAAAAGGCAATAGTCACACCAGTGTACAAGAAAAGGATCCATTTAACAAAGAAAATTACAGGCCAATCAGTCTACTTACTACATTCTCTAAAGTTTTTGAAAAAGTTATAGAACTTCAGCTTTCCCCTTTTCTCCAAGGTAAATTTTCTCCATATTTATGTGCGTATAGAAAGCATTTTTCATCCGAACATGCACTTTTCAGATTAATAGAAAACTGGAGAAAAGGACTAGAGCAAAATGCACATATAGGGGCGATTCTAATGGATCTATCAAAAGCTTTTGATTGTCTCCCAAAGAATCTTCTACTTGCAAAACTACATGCTTATGGGATAAAAGAAAATTCACTCTTATTCATCCAGAATTATTTGTCAGATAGAAAGCAAAGAGTAAAAGTAAAAGGACAATATAGCTCTTGGGATGAATTAGGACAAGGTGTCCCACAAGGTTCAATACTAGGACCTCTTCTCTTCAACTCCTTTATAAATGATATCTTTTATAACCTCAGTGATGGGTCTCTCTGTAATTTTGCCGATGACAACACACTGACAGTGACCACCTCAAGCACTGAAGAATTAATAAATTTGATAAAATAAACACCAATAAATGTCTTGAATGGTTTAAGTCAAACGAAATGACTGCTAATGGTTCTAAATTCCAAGCCATTACTATTGGAAATAAAAACAAGAACATAGAACATTTTGAAATTAATGAGAATCTAAAATAAAAGTCGAAACTAATGTAACTCTGCTAGGTATAGAGATAGATGAAAGTTTAAAATTTGATGCCCATATTGATAAAATTTGTAAAAAGCAGCAAAACAACTTAATTCTCTAAAACGCTTAGCTAGGTTCATGGGGAAAAGAGAGAAAATTATAATTAACTCGTTTATCTTATGCCACTTTAATTACTGTCCACTTATTTGGATGTTATGCACCAAAGGGAGCCAAGACAAACTAGAAAAGATAAATGAGAGAGCACTACGACTTGCATATTCTGACTATACTTCTACGTATGAAAACTACTATCTGATTCAATGGAGACCACCATTCATATACAGTCGATAAGGCTCCTTGCTTTAGAGGTATTCAAAACTTTGAATAACCTAAATCCTGCTTTTATGAAGGACTATTTTTTACCTAAAAAACTAGACCACAATCTACGGAGCACAAATCTTCTTGAAATACCAAAAGTTAGAACCACAGGCTTTGGCATTAAGTCCTTATGTTATCAAGGGCCAAAAATATGGAATTCCCTTCCTAATGAAATCAAAACGGCGAGTAACACTAAACAGTTTAAAAATTTGATCAAAACTTGGTTCCTCGCTAAAAAATGCGAGTGCTCCTTTTGCACTAAATGAGTTGATCAATGCAATTCCTATGGTTGCTTAATGTTAGTATGAATTAGTGTATATCACTATTTGTTGCAACTAACATAAAAGAAATATATATCATATCATATCATATCATACAACATTGATCACCCCATATAACGTATGTGCAGTACAGTGGAAGATGATATATAATAGGGGGAGGGGGAGGAATTTGTTAAAACAACATTAACAATAGCAAGAGCCCAAAAATTTAAAGTAAGTGACAATAATAAATATACAGATGTACACACTTGCATATTGCTTTTGAGAACATTAGCAACATGCTCATAACAATTCCACCAACGCAAAATTCATTGCAAAATTCGTCTGTTTGGGAGATTATGTTGAAACTTGTGCAAGACTGGTGGGATGGGGGTGGGATGTGCAAATGACTCAGTTGCTGTTTTCAGCACAAAAAAGGAAAAGGCTCTCCATGCAAGTGTCTCGTATGCCTTGTAACCGCACATGCACATTCATTGAAACTGCATTTAGATCCTCCATTAGGGAACTTCTAAAAGACGGACAAAGGTAGAGTTTAGCTGAGAACTGATCGATTCTGTGCGCAGGCAGGCTAGTTTCTCGATTGTATCACCCCAGAAAAATTCAATCCTCGGACCTCAACTCGAAAACACGGCTTTAACCAGTACCTCCATTAGCGGACACAATTACAAAACGGACATCTCCAGACAACGGGTAAAAAATAATAGCCCAGAAGATCAGCTCTAAACAACGGGTCCTCTCTGTAACGGACAGACTCTCTGCAACGGACAAACACATCTGTCCGTTACAGTGATGTAGGTTCAGTGTGCCTTGTGTGATGCACTACCTACATATACGGTGAATGCAAGATACATATTTAACGCAATATATGGCTGTCAACAAGGATAAGCTGAAATATAACAATACTGTATTCCACTAAAAATAGCATGAGGTTATCTTGAAAGACTGCAAAATTATTGCAATGCAAGTAAACAGCTGATACAGATAAAAAACAGAACCACATAGCGACAGAACATCAAGACACAGAATAGGGGTATAATATTCTAAGGCCATGGTGCAAAATCTAGTGAGCGCTGCAACCCATTGAAGAAAAAAAGAGAATGACCCTTCGACTTACAAGATCGTTAGTGCAAATATAGACTAACCATGATGTTCCCTCGAATAGTCACACGCTAGCGAATCTATATGCACTACTGTGGTGGATAGGCACTACTGTGGTGGTATATTTTGTCACCACAGTAGTGCTTATCCACCAAAGTATGCGAAAACGCCACCACATCAAGCATAATAATCCACCACCTCAAGCATAATAACCCACCATAGTAGTCCTTATCCACCACAGTACGCAAAAACACCACCACATCAAGCATAATAACCCACCACAGTAGTGCGTATCCACCACAGCACGCAAAAAACACCACCACAGTACGCAAAATATACCGCCACAGTAGTGCCTATCCACCACAGTAGTGCGTATAGATTCGCTAGCGTGTTACAAGATCGTGTAGTGCAAACATAGACGAAACATGATGTTCCCTCCAATAGTCAAGAGGGACAAAAATAGCACAAGTATTATTGTTTACAAAGATGAAAAACATGACGATCTGATGGACCTCCACTTAGGATAAGTACATCAGCTCTCAATAACAGTATCAAAATAATGCCTTAATGGGTTGGCAAGTTTTTATTTCAGATAATGACAGATCTATTCTCAAAAGAAACCACAAGATAATCCTGAGAAGTGGAGCTGATAAAGTGACAGTGTCTCCGTGATACTCGTCAGAAGGTACTGCATAGAATAGTTGCTTCTACAAGTCCTATCATTTCATGTACAAAATAATGCGGCTGGCTGCTGATATCCAGATAGTTGTTATTGCAATCCGTAATTTAGTCTTCGCCAAGGCCTCTTATAACATACTAGCTAGGGGGGCATTTGCCCCCCCCCTGGTCCCCGTCCTCTTTCATTGTTTTGAACAATAGCCCTTTGTCCCCATTTTTAGAAGAACAATAGAATGCCCATCCAGTAAAGGTCCTCTAAAAGAGGCCCGAGTCTTCCGCAAAAGCTTTGGACACATTCACTCTTTAATAAAAGCCAGGAGATCTGGTCTAAATGTAGACATGTTACCTCGGTTGCTCTCCTCGCAAAACGCACCAACATCCAACATCAACAACCCAACACCTGTTTGCTCAATACGCTTGACCGGATTTGATGTTGGTCGTTAAGGTGGTAGTGATAACTAAGATTCATATAATAAGTCTAGTCTCAATGTGTCAATTTTCAAAATGACTCCCTCTTAGCAACGAGAGCGAATTCAGTCAATTTCTAATGGTCTCCTAGAAGCCACAAATGAAACTAAAACCATACAAAGGATGAGAGGCTTGCTTCACTAAATACCTTGAACGAGTGTTTATACATCAGTGGGTTTACAGAGTGTACATCCAATCCAATGGGTGTACTGTTTCCACTGTCTCTCGTTGTGTAAAATTTGTATGAAGGAGTTTGGTTATCCACAATGTTCTGACGGAATGCAAAGCTAATTAATATAACATCCATATTAACCATAAGAAGCGCATGCAACTTTTATATGAGGGTGCTTGTGTTAGACCATTTCTATGTACTACTTGTTAGACCAGTGTTAGACCAACAGAGTGAGCGGTTCAAAAAATTAATAAACACCCAACATAACGAATGTGCAGTACAGTAGAGCGATATCATCAGTACAGGGGAGGGATATCATCAGTACGGCGGAGGGATACCATGAGTACATCGGAGGTATTCAGTACAGCGGTGGGATGATATCCCTCCGCGGTAGTGCACAACCACATCTGTACTGCAGAACCACCGCTGTACTGCACATACGCTGCAAAAGCATAGATAAGAGTGCTGGATTGCGGATATTACAATATTGTACGAAATCGTTGGACCACTGAATAAAGAAAGCGGTTTCCTCGCCCTCTTTACACCGTTGTCATTTTTTAATTCAGTCAGGTACTTTGAGGATGGTTGACTCGACAGTCAATTTAATATGACTGTATATACAACATTGATATGGGGTGAGGGGGAGGAATTTGTTTAAACAACATTAACAATAGCAAGAGCCCAAAAATCTAAAGTAAGTGACAATAATAAGGTCCCAAAGGGATGTACGGTTCTTTTTCAAACAGAACAGCAATAGAGACAGGGACAGGGACAGTGTCATGGGGACAGTCCTGTAAACAAATGCGCAAACAATCGTTTGTATCAAAACTTAATGCACTGGCATAGGTGTTATAGAGTCTGGCATAAAAGGTACCAAGGTACCATTGGGCAAAGAGCTTTCCACCCCTACCGGGACCGATCAACAGCTTCTAGCTTGCTAGTATAGAGCCTTTTTTCTGTACAGAAATAGGCAGATAGGGGCTTACACTCTACCGAAAACATAAACCCTTTGCTAACCAATCATTAGAAGCTTATTGATGTTTCAGTACACGTGTATCTGGTTGGCTCTACGAATAAATATGTAACCAAGTGCTGCCCTTGGGACAAACAAAACAGCTGCTTTAGCTTATTAAACTTGCCCAGGCATGACTAAGGAATCACAGTTTATTTAAGAATTTGACTGAATATAAGGCTATGGTCTCATTTTTCATGAATGCAACATTGCGTAATGTCAGCGTACTCCCATTTGCTCAATGGAGACAGGTAAAAATTTGTCCTGTTTTCAATTAGAAAATGACTAGAAATCTCATCGAACCGAATCGTTACTAATAGTCCTTTTCGCCAAAATGTAAATTCTCTTCTTCGTCTGTAAGATCGATCGGGACAGACACAGCTTGCGGTAACGTAACCGGGATTTCAAAAACATGTTGGATAGCCCGAATATTGGACAGTTATCAGATATAATAAACCTAGACCTGAAGCTTACTACATATCGCTTACCTTGCATCGCATTGAGTGCAGCTCTGGCTCCTTCTTTAGTTGTAAAATGAACGAAGCAATAATCTTTGATTTTCTTAACGCGTTCAACATCAGAAAACTTCTTGAAGATCTTCTCAATTGTTTCTTCCGTTGTGCTTAGCAACAGGTTTCTCACATAAAGTACTTTCACCTAAAAGGAAATAGAAGAAATAAGGTGCTGAAGGTGCTGAATAATAAAGGTGCTGTGGCGTCGTGGTGTAATCCAGCTGACTCGTGGTGTCACAAGCTCAGTGTGGTCAGGGTTCGAGCCCAACCACGGTAGCGTCACAGCCAGGTTCAAGGTCTCGATTAGTTAACCTACTACTGAGATCCTAGCGACTGGCGCTAAAACACCATTTCACCTTCACATTCACCTTCAAATAATGTAAGATGATATAGGGTATTGCAATTGCTACAACTTGGCAAAATGCTGAAAATTTGTCAGACATTTGAAATTTGCTTGCCAAGCAAAATATTTGAACGCTCACGGAACATTGCCTGACCAACAAAAGAATTGTTTTGCAATGATTGGAAAAAGTTGATGCGAGCAATGTTTTGCGAAGTAGCTCAATGGTGAAACATGTTGTTGGATAAGCAAATGTTTCACAAACAATGTTGGACAGTTTGACCAGAGCCTTAGTCCCTCGAACATTGACGAGAAGATGATGAAACATTAGTTGTCAAGATTTTAAAATTTGTTACTCAAACATTATGTTTAATCATTTAGCCACATCACAAAACATTGCTTGCGAAATGATCTCTTCTTAAGACAAGCGTAAAATGTTTGAACTTTCTTGAAACATTTCTGAGGATATTCTGCTTTTCAAACGATTCTTTGTGACATGGCCAAACGATCAAATACTGCTTGAGAAGCAAATCTCAAATGTTTGACCAACAAACAATGTGTTGATAGTTTTGCTAGGGTCTAAAAAACAATTAACAAAACACATAACAGACCAACAAAAATGCCTGAACTCACATCCCTCGTTTACCTGTACCCTGGGTGCTATTTCATTGAGAGAAAGTTGGACATACGAGTTGACTGACTAAGGATTGTGAAAATTAAATTGGCCACATGGATACATAAAGGAGCCTTCATCGTCACCGCCCAGATCTCCCGAACACATCACCTCGCGAATCGAACATCCTGATCTCTCGGGCAAATCACCTTCCTGGCCTTTCGCACTGATCATTTCACGAATCGAACATCCTACATCCTGACTTCTAGGACCCTAGGACATATCACCACTGCAATAACCTGCAGATGGAGCTATAGAGCTCAATGAAATCGCCGAGAAACTCTGCAAGTCATACAGCCCAATGCTCTCCTCCCGTTTGATTTTGTGTTTCGGCTATGCATGTTCTATAATGAGGCCTTCTTCAGTACCATACATAGTTGTATTTATTTGTCATGAATGGCCATAATGATAGCGTATTCATGCATATCTATCAGTCTGTATTGTATGTTAACATCTGTGTTCCAGTGACTTGAGCAACCTGGTCTAAAGTTCCTGCTTACACCAGTCTTTGCCATTATTTATGCTCCCAGCATCTATTATTTTCGAACAAATAAACAAGCTTGACAACAAATGGGGCAAGATTAGCCATGTTTATCAACACACACGTTAAACGTTTATCTAGCTTAAGCTACCGCTGCACCTTGTCTCCGTCTTTTATAATTGTATTACAAATAAACTTCAGAGTACAGCAGACTATTTATCTGGTGTTTAACTACTGATAGCTGTTATTTCCATATGGTGCTGTGGCCTCGGGTGTAATCCAGCCACCTCGTGGTGTCAAGAGCTGAGTGTGGTCAGGGCTCGAGCCCAGCCACGGCAGCGTCACTGCTAGGGTCGAGGTCTCGATTAGTTAACCTAGTAATGAGATCCTAGTGACTGGCGCTAAAACAGCATTTCACCTTCACCTTTCTCCTCTTGGTCTCCCTGGGGCCATAGGCAAAATATTTTGGGGTTGCATATTGAAAAAGAGGCTGCATTCATTGGAAAGGGGCTGCATCTGTCATCGGAAAGGAGCTCTTATGAGGGAGAAGGAATCGGAGAGTGGGGCTGACTGGAGAGGGGTATACATTAGGGAGAATAAGTTAAGTCCCAGTTAATAACTCCTTGGTGAACAAGGGATTCTACAAGCTAATCAGTTCAAGAAAGAAAATATTCCTGGCAGAAGAGTATGATGAATGAACTTCTTTGTATCTCCGGCTAATACGTTGGAGGAGTATTGATTTATGGAAGGGAATCGACAAAGCTTTCATCTTTCAATGTATACAGGTATACATCATAGGTATACACACTTTCAGTTAAGAAAACAACCTCAGAAGGGACCTTATTCGTTTAGAAAACCTGGATGAGTACAAAAGGAAATCAGTTCGTAAACAGACCTTTTCAAGAAACTAAACAAATCGGATAGCAGTTTGCAATAAGCTAAAAACACAAATACGTGTTTGCACTGTATTGGCAAATTCGCGACCATTGCGTCTACAAGACTCTCTATACAACATGTTGCTAAGGTGACTTCAAAATGGCTGCCATTCTACAGTGATCGTTAAAACCGCGAACAAACAAACGAGATTTTCAATTCGATTCTGGGATTTCGTAAGACTTGATTTAAAATCCCGTATTCAGCTTATTTAGAAACTCTTGCAAGTTATAGACCGACAACGAGATCAAAATGGATCCAAAATCAACTTTACAAATCCTTGGTAGTTATGATATTATGGGATACGACCACAACATTTAAAGCAAGTACAAACAAGGGTAGCAAGCGGAATTTTCTAAATCTATCGACTTCAACTAATAGTTATTAAACAGTGCAAGGCAGAATATCCCAAGCCGAGTTAAAAGTAAATTTTCGAAAAATAGTGCAGAAAAATGTTACGGTTAGTTTTTCATCTAACTTTTCTCTTTTCCAGGGCCAGTTCCATGGGGGAGGAACTAATTTTGGTGATTTTAGTGAGTAAAATTCAATTTTTTTGTAATTTTGTCGATAATTTTTTGATTATTCTTTTTGATATAGTCTAGTGTTACGTCAAAATTTACTCGGTACTTTAGAGCCTACTGGAGCCTACACCCTCCTTAGAAAATGTCCTGAAACCAGCCCTGCTCTTTTCAACAATGGGGGTATAATGGGTAGATTGATACGGTATTAAAACTGTACAGTATATCAGTATACCAGTGCAGGATACTGTACGGTGTATATATTGCCTTGCCTTGCACCCAACAAAATTTTACTTTACTCTATAGATGGGGTCTAAAGCTACGTATGTATAGCTCCTTCTGTAGATGCTCTACAAAATCTCATACAGTATATGTATGGTTAACGATGAATTCTTATACATGTTTTCCTAAACACTACCTTTTCAGGATTTGACAACATATTGTGGAGTATAACGTTTACGTTTTCATACTATGTTTTTATAACTTAGTATGATTCTATACATTTGACTTATAAAATATTAAAAGGATTTCTAGACACTGATTCATCGATATTTTTTGACATCGCGCAAAGTAACACGCGTGGGCATGTACTGAAACTATTCAAAAAAAGATGTAACTCAAATCTGCGAAAAATGTTCTTCTCACAAAGAATAATAAACGACTGGAATAAACTCCCAAGTGAAGTTATTAATTGCTCAACTGTGAAACAATTCGAAATAAAATATGACAAATGCGAAGGAGTTAATAGATTTTTATTCAAGTAGTTTTAAAAAAGCTGTAGTAATTAGAAATAATCCATGAACAGTAACTCTAGTTAGCTTAACAGGGTTTTGTAGGCCTGACGGCCTCTTCGTCCCTTATAATTATTATTGTATTGTATTGTATTGTATTGTATACAACTTTTACGTTAATACGCCCTATTCGAGAGGCGATTCACTCCTTGAAAATCTCGTACAACGTAGCTAGAAAACGTTGTTTTTCACAAAAATCCCTCGTAAATCCTTTTGTTCTCATTAAAATCTCGTAGGGGCACCTTTTGAAGAGCGAATTACCCCTTGGTCTTAATTAGTATCGGTAAATTTGTCCCTCTGCATCCGGCACAAATCAACAAGAAACAAAAAACAGAAGAATTTCTAACGGATTTTCTGTGTGACTTTGCTTTGCATAAGTAAATAAAACATTCGAGAGATTCTGGTGGCCTGAGAGCGTTGAAAATATATCGAAACCGACTTCTAAATGCGTGGGGTTTGTATCCTCGACCTAACAACAGAAAAAATTTCACACCACAGAGCCCCCACAGTTAATTACCATCATGTCTGTCATGACTGGCGTCGTTTGAGGGCAAGTATGAGTCAAGACCAGGCATGGCAATTAAAGAGAAAGTTATTGAATACCTGCTCCATGATTTCCTCGTCGACATCTTGTTCAGGTTCAGCCCAATCAACTGCTATAGGATGTCCCCATAATTGTATTCTTCCACTCATTAATTTCCTTCTTGCCATTGCTGCAGCTCTGTGGGTTTCGAATTCCACGAAAGCAAATCCACGATTCTTCGACTTGTCATTTGCAGAAGGGTAAACGATAACATTCCTCACATGGTCTGTAACTTTAGATATTTCATCGAAAATTTCATCTCGTTTCACCTTCTTAGGTATACCACCAACAAACAATCTACAATTATCAACAGACTGGCATACCCCTACAAGTCTACCTTTTCTTATTTCATGGTTATTCAGAGTTCTAACAGCTTTCTGTGCGTCACGTTTTGTAAAATAAACTACAAACGCGTATCCTCGATTTTGACCATTAAAATCCATCATTAACCTCATCTCGTAAATTTTGCCTACTGATTCAAAGATGGGCACAAGTTCATCTTCAAAACAATCTCTAGGTAATTTTCCAACGAAAATCTCACTCCCTCGTGTCGGTGTTGGGCCAACGTAGTTCAACGGTGGGCCGTATCGTCTTTGCCCATTGTTTTGAGTTATTGGGTAACCTGTGCTATCCATTAGTGCCAACAAAGCTTTTTCATTCGGAAGTCCAGCCACAGCATCTTTTCCAGTCTTCTCAATTTTTTCTCCCTTTACTGAAGGCATCTCTTGGTCCGAATCGTTATCAGATATGACTTTAACAACCATGTTTTCATGCGTCTTTCAGCTGTTCTGTGTTCGTATCAACAGTCAACACGAGGACTTCCTAAAATACTGAACTTGACAAATGGCTTGCTGTCTAAAGTCAACTCGCGTAGTCATGTGACATGTTTCATGAACGGGGGTCTCTAACTTTCCACGTGATCTCGTGACTTTGAATCAATGTAAGCAGTGCGATATTTTCTCGTACGCCGGTGTGAAATTTCATCGGAAATTGAGTTCAAATATATTGAAAAAATAAAGCGAAATATTGTTTCAGATTGCCAATGCAGATACAATGGATTAAAACGCTTTAAGTTAAATGTTATACGGCCCTCTTCACTCTCTTCTATTAAGTAACACTTCTGAAAGTATAAACACTTGGAAGCTCTCAAAATGCTTTTTCTTTATGTCAAAATCAACGTCATGAGCAATTTGGACGTTTTTTCATTTAGAAAAAAAAAAGATTGAAAATACTTTAAGAGAAATCAAAGGCAAGCGTGAAAACGTAGCAAGAATAGCTCTGAACTAGTATAGACCAAGAAAACTGGTGCAATGACTGCAAAACTCAAGTCTCGTTCCAGGCTGAGAGGTGAGATGGGGTGGAAGAAGAAAAGATGGGGCGAAAGTGCGGGTATGCACCTTACGGAAGGAGGGAGGGTCGATATGGCTGCGGCTGTCCATTTTAAAAACTGGTAGCTAAAACATCGTTTGGTCGGTAGATACCAAAGAAGAAAAACTACAACTTTGTCTTCTAAAATATTGTTGCATTTTTTTCGCGAAATGACCACCAACAGGGAGGAGCGATTTTTTTTCTTGGTATGCTCTACTTGAAAAAGAAAACTAGTTTGTGGTCATGATAAGAAGGACTTTTGTTGATAGATTTGCTGCGTCATCTTGCGGTACACGCTTTTTTTTATAAGGAACCTACCTCAAGGCCTAGTTCTTAAAGTTCCTTATTTTTGGACCTCTTTTGAGGCAATTGTAGTTCAAAAAGTTCCTTAATAGTTCCTTAATTTTAACTGCACATACAGTGGTCTTAACAATAAAAGAGAGACACTTGCATGTGAGCAAAGGTCGAGACTAATCAAGGAAACGTTTGATACATGTTTAACGTACAATTTATGTGATTTTCGACTGCAAATGAATGGAACCGGCTTTCTAATCCTTGATTATTTTTAGTGATAAAACTATTTAACAATAAAAAGATCTTTAGCTATTTTCATTCTAGTAGTATAAGTTCTTTAGATTTTCCGGCCTTCTACATGTAGGTTCCTTATAAAGTGGTTCCTTATAAAAAAAAGCGTATATTCACTTTATATCTCCTTTATATCTTCTCCTCCACTGTATTGATCTCTTTTGAGATCAGAGGTCACTAGTAAAACAAGTCGAGGGATATGATGAATGGAGCGCCATCTGAGCCCTGTTCTGAAGTAGCTTGTAGTTGAATGATTAATCAATCAAAGGCACCATAAATCTTCATATAATTGATGCAACAGAAGCACGCTTTTTTCTATTAAGAACCACTTTATAAGGAACCTACATGTAGGAGGCCCGAAAATTTAAAGAACTTATACTACTAAAGAGAAAATCATTAAGGAATTTTTGAATGTTGAATACATTTATCACTGCAAAAAATCAAGAACTTAAAAGCCGGTTCCATTCATTTGCAGCCGAAAACCACATAAATTGTACGTTAAGCATGTATCCAATATTTCCTTGAGTAGTCCTGAGCTTTGCTCACATGCAAATGTCTCTCTTTTATTGTTATGACCACTGTATGTGCAGTTAAAATTAAGGATCTATTAAGGAACTTTTTGAACTACAATTGCCTCAAAAGATGTCCAAAAATAAGGAACTTTAAGAACTAGGCCTTAAGGTAGGTTCCTGATAAAAAAAGGGTGTAGGTGCTTTGGCATCGGCACCCAGCTAACACATCAACAGCCCCCTTGCAAACTGATATTGTTCACGGGGATATACACTTGCTATCTTTGCAAGGCATAGGTTGTTTTTTTTTATTTTTGACCGGTTTTCTCCCAGGTTTGTTCAAGCGAATTCACAATTACTCGAAACGAGGCTGAGGCAACAGCGCAGCTTAACACGTCGCTTCTTTCTTGGCAAGTTTCGTTTCGTGGAAACGAAGTGATGAAAGTACGAAATGATCAATTTGCGTGACTCTTTTTGATATATTAAGAAAAGCTCAAGCGTCTTCAATAAACCACACTGAGCAGGCTAGAAGCTACCAGATCAGAAAAAGTTTGACAGAACAGACCTTGTGATGTCTTTATAGCATTAAAACAATTCAATGCCTATTTCCTATGCTTTAGACTGTGGGTAGAAGGAGATTATTAGGTCAGGTGCGTAAATGCAGAACCAGGCAGCACAGCATAGCCCGAGGGGCGATTCACTCCTTGGAAATCTCGTACACCTTTGCTGCAAGTCCTATTGTTTTCTTGGAAATCCCTTGGAAGTCCTTTTGTTTTAATAGAAATCTCGTACGCTTTTTCGCAGAGTGAAATGCCCCTCGGCATAGCCACAGAGAGAATACAACGATATACTTAAAGTTTAAGCAGTATACACGCTATTTTATAAAGAACCACTTTATAAGGAACCTACATGTAGAAGGCCCGAAAATTTAAAGAACTTATACTACTAAAGAGAAAATCATTAAGGAACTTTTGATTGTTGAATACTTTTATCACTGCAAATAATCAAGAGTCAGAAAGCCGGTTCCATTCATTTGCAGTCGAAAATCACATAAATTGTTCGTTAAGCATGTATCCAATGTTTCTTCGAGGTCTTTGAGTAGTCTCGAGCTTTGCTTACATGCAAATGTCTCTCTTTTATTGTTAAGACCACTGTATGTGCAGTTTAAATTAAGGAACTATAAAGGAACTTTTGGAACTACAATTGCCTCAAAAGAGGCCCAAAAAAGAAACTTTAAGAACTAGGTGTTGAGGTAGTTTCCTTATGAAAAAAAGCGAGAAAAGGGTCTTGTTGCTTGTGGTGGGGATCAAGGGTATGTGCACTAGAGTTCAAATTACTGTATAGTTTCAAAGCCGCTTCTTATATCTAAAAGCTGATTTGCATTTCGAATCGTAGTGCATTTGTCTCTAAGAATTGTTTGCTTCGTGTTTGATCTTAAAAAAGCTTTCAGGCATGCAGCTAAAAAATTCTCGAGCCTCTCTTCACATCACACAAGATCAAGAGGTTTCCAGATCATCCCATATCATTTCCGTTACAGTTAAAGCCTTTTGGAGAGTAATTAGAAAAGATCATGTCCACAGTTACTTTCAAATAAACAGCGCTACCGAAATATATGCTTACAACACAACAGGCAATATTAGCGTAACCCCCCTGGCAGCATCTCACAACATTTTGTAAACAAAAGTATGCTTGGGTAATCGAAAATTGATAACGGTGCTGAATTCCATCACAGTCGTGTTGATATATCAATGTGTGAAGGCTCCATAATCAAGAAGGAAAAGGTGCATGTGATGACGACTAATGCAGACACAAGATAGTGTACAGAGTTCTGTTTTTATCTGGGATACAGGGCCGTCGAGAGGCAACGCGAGCCTCGGGGTAGTGTTATTGTACTGGACCTTAATGGGTTTTAGGGAGACAGCATCAAGAGTATTTCGATTCTTCGTGAGCCCCACCACAGCCCGGACCTCTGAACCCACTTGATCCCCCTCTCGACGGCACTGTCCGTGAAATAGTAACTGTTTTCGTGTCCATACTTGGGCCATTGATCTGAACTTGGATAACAGCACATCACAATGCACATGAAAAATTGACCCATAGACGGATTGGGTGGAGGGGATGGAGAAACGAAGGGGTGACCGAATAAAAATATTTGGAAAAAAAGACTACTATGGTCTTTCAAATCTCATAGACATACAGTAGGGTGTCAAAGATATTCTTAAGTACTTATATGTAGGGGAATTCCTACCTCCAAAATAATTTACTTTCGTAGTTTTCTGTACGTATACTACGTATGTGTTGCAAAATGTGCGAAGCCCGAGTGAAGCGAAACCAAAGAAAGACTTTCAACCTGCCTCAATTTCGTGTTAGTAGCTATCAAAAACTCTTGAATTTCTTAACTTCAAAATTGTATTTGATAAAGGAATCAAGGCCCTGGCAAGACGATCAAACATTTTTTGGGCAAACATTCGAGATCTGCTTAGCAAGCAGTGTCTGACAGTTTTGCCACATCGTAAAACATTGCTTGACAAGCAATGTGCTAGATAATGCTTTTGATCCTGTTTATTACAAAAACATTTTCTGCTTGTCGTAAGCAAGATGAATATAATGATGGCACATGAAAATTCCAGAAGGGTGAAATGTTCCGAAATTTTCTTCTTTACTGTATTTTATATTAATTGCACAATTTTCAAAGTCCATACCTATTGCCACATACTGTATAGGATACATTCTGATCGACACAATATAAAGTACCACCCATTTTATACTGACGACAGTTTTCTCAGGGTGTATCTAATATACCACTGTCAATATCCAATTAACTAATTGGCTAACATATTTTTATTGTTACCTTTCGATAAATTCGTCTCCATTCTCTATCCTCCCGGAGAGATGCAAAGCCACCTTGCCATCCTTGCCATCCGGGTATTTCAGACGAAAACAAATCCCAAAAAAATGTTGTGCTCGTGTTGTCATTCTATGGTTGGTGGTCGACAGGAAAATATCTGAAGAGGAAAGGATTTCAAAATTTGAAATTTCATCAAACAGACCTTCCCCATTTTCAGAAAGGCAATGAGAAATACAGAAGTGCACTTTGTATCCTCTTTACACGGACACTAGTTGAACCAATGTTACTGGCTCATAATGCAAAGAGTCCGTTGTTTAGAGGTGTCCGTTTATAGCGGTCCCACTCAAGGGGTGGGGTTGTGGTCCCTCCAATTTTGCAAAAGTGTTTGCCTTAATTTATTTTGGCCGGTAGAGTTAGGGAAAGTTGAGTTACCTTGGTTTGAGTGGTAAAATGGTATAGCCTAGTCCGGATCGCTGATCGATCCTGCTTTTCACAGTCCCTCTGCCACAAAGTATAAGATTTGCTCATTGGGGGAGGGAGGAAAGTAGCTCAAACGACCGCTCAAACGTAGCTATACTACAGCTGTACTACTAGTAGTTTGTAATCACAATAACACGTCGATTCATTTTCAGTTTCAGCCAATAGTTTCAGTTTGGATGTTTCCAATTTTTGGATCGATTTTTCAACACCCCAGTTTTTTCAACCCCATCCTTTGAATACATGTTCAAAGTGTTTCACGGCAACATCAGGTGCGTAGCAGAAAATTGTTGTGTTTGAAAGAAGCAGTCACTGCAAAATCGGCGAAAGAGTTTGAAAAAATGTATGGCTCAGCTAATAAAACCATGACTGAGTGTGTTTTTAATGAACTTTCAGGGCATTATTGGCCAAAATGCCCGTTTCCTTTATTTGTTATATTATTATTATTTTAATTAAGAAACCCTCCTTCCCTTTATGCCTGTGCTTGAGCAGGCTGTTGTTGTTGTTGTTGCGCAAGGGGAAGAGAGCGAACAACTCGAGTCTGAGAGACATGATTACGTGAAAGGACAAAAAGAAACCAGAAAAGTTAGAAATAAGGATGAAAAGAACATTTTGAGGTTAACATTGGGATAATAAAAAGAACACTGAGGGTGAAATGTTCTAACACACGAATTTCGCGGAAATCTGATGGACAAAAATTTCCCACGATGCTAAGTTGCATGGATAATCGTTTACGCTATTTCAGAAAGAGTAAACAGGTTGCCCTGATGACAAAAATTGCCTCTAAAGCAAACGCTAACTTCGATTAACGCCATAAAAGTCACTGTGGTGCCTTGAAAATGATTTTTCATCCTGTGCGATTTTTCAAAACAGCATAGCTATCCGTGTAAACATTTACCAAAGGTCTTCATGGCAAAATAATCAAGATGTTTGTCTGTTCAATGTGCCCTTCACGACGACAATGGAGATTAATGCTTGTATACATGAAACATGTTGTTTCACACGGATTGAAAGAGAACTGAGAAGTGTAAGACGCATTAGTAAACAAAAGAGTCCGTCTATGGTGTTAGTATTAGGATACCCTCCGGGCATTGAGATCTGTAGCTTACGGGTTGTTTTCGTTGTACGGACATTAGAGTTACTGTATCTCTTTATCACCAATCCTCTCCCTTTAACCCAGGGCCGTAGCAACCTATGAGGCTCAGGGGGGCAGCCCCCAAAATTTGTGAAGTCCACAGGTTTTTCACAGAATTTAGATGCTTTTCTCTTGTTCCTTTTGTTTCACGCCCCCCCAAATTTTCACCTTCCTAGACAACTGTAACCCCTCTTCTTCACCAAACCCCCTCCCTATGCCCTATCTACCACTGATAGGCTACCTGGTCGGGGCCGCAATCCCGAATTTTAGGTCCCGACAAAAAAGAATAGACGTCCACTGCGCTTTGCCAGGGCTTCGAGAATAAGAACCGAACAGCTTTGCACTGAGTAAACCACACCCCCTGTATTTACCCAAATGATCAGCCCTTTTACATTTGTCCCACTACTTTGGTCGATGTTGTTGTTGTTGTCTTCTAGAATCGTTCATCGCTCTGTTGGAGTGACAATTCAAAATAAGGGGAGCGTAAACAAGAGACTCGTGTCGTGAGTCTACCTTTTGTCCAGCAGGATTATGAAGTCTGGATGCGAAATAGATTTCGCGAACTGCTAAAGCATTCACTTCTATGTATTCTTTATATCCTATTGTTATCCTCCATATGGCTTTATTCATTTCGGCAGCTACTCAGCTACTGTGTATTTTCATTTGCTCGTCAAGACTTGGATTCGACAACCTCGTTTTCACTTCTGACTAAAATAAAAACATGGCTAGGCCGAATAGCTGCCGACTCTTGTTGCTGTGGGGCATAAACAAAGAGACTGGTTTATCACTAATAAGAAAGTATCAACAAACTTACCTACATTTCAGTTGTTTATTTCATACTGTATCTATGGTAAAAAGAAACACGTTCTTAATAGCAACATGAATAAATCTCCACCTCTTGTCTCAGCAGTTTCGATGAAAGAAACCCCCATCTTTCCTTTGCTTGTTGCTATGAACGTCAGACCAGTTTCGTTTCCACGCAAGAATGGAACGGCTGAAATTTGATTGGCTTATCCGAGTTATTTTTCTACCATTCCCTCTCTCGAGTTGCGTTTAGAACAACAACAACAACAGGGGAGGTAAGAGGGTAGACTTAAATTTATTACCAGAGTCCTTAATAGCAACATGAAAACGCACAAACTGTTTTGATGAACACTGAAGATGGTATAACACAGGCATGTTTTGGTGTCTAGCAGTTCAATTCAATAGCCAAAGTACAAACGACTTGTACACTGGGGAGGGACTTGTGTGGCCAGTCTAGAACTAAATGGTGAAGGCTATTTACCTTCGAATTGGCTGCACGAGCACGATGTACTCCGTGAGATTCTTCAGAGCCAGTGGCGTAGCAAGCATCATCGGCACCCGCGGGCATATACGAATTTGGCGCCTCCTATATTCCTTCAGTCACAGTTTAAGTAAAACTTTAATTTTTCATGTCTCAATGACTTGGCATCCGGAGCAACTTGTCCCTCTGCCACCCCCCTTTCGCTAAACCACTGTCTTCAGCAACAAGTAGAAAAGATAATCGTACCATAAATAGAGCATTCTTGACTTAGCTACTAGAATCATGGGAAGTGGTAGCCTGCGTGCAGTCGTTGCTGGAGGAGGGAGGGGGAAAGAGGGGAAACAAAATTGTATTTCTTTGTATTTCTCTCTGCACGAGGTGCATAGAAAGTGGTGGCTGTCCTGGGTGCCTTGTTCTCACCTTTTTCCTTTCAGGTTGTAATAAGGGGAAAACAAGCAAGGATCTGAACCAGTTATGATTAATTGTTAGAAAAGTTGTTACTTGTGGGTTCTTAGGAGCCTCGTACAAACAAACAGTTCAAAATCTTTAAATACCTTTGCGAAACTGTGCTCCAAACATGCCTTAACATTCGAGCCTCGATTATCATCCAAAGCAAGCTGTTTTGGAACCTGAAATATGGAGAAAGGATTATCGAAAGTAGGATTGTAAGCAAAGAATAATTAAAAATGACATTGCTTGTTATGATATGCCATATCGTTCTCTGTAGCTGTAGAGAACTTGTCAAGGCAAGAAGCTAAGGAATTTTAGATTACAATTCTACCTAGATTAGATAGTACATAATATAGTAACAGAGAAACAAGACGCCTTATGAGCGAAAAACAACGAGTCTGTGATAAACCTAGCAAGACCACACTCAGTATATCTTCAAAACTATAATCACCAGTACTGTGAAACTTATATGTAACAGACACCTTCGGGACCAGTTTTTTTTTGTCCGTCTGTACGCTTTTTTTTTATAAGGAACCTACCTCAAGGCCTAGTTCTTCAAGTTCCTTATTTTTGGACCTCTTTGAGGCAATCGTAGTTCAAAAAGTTCCTTAATAGTTCCTTAATTTTAACTGCACATACAGTGGTCAAAACAATAATAGAGAGACATTTGCATGTGAGCAAAGCTTGGGACTACTCAAGGAAACATTTGATACATGCTTAACGTACAATTTATGTGGTTTTCGACTGCAAATGAATGGAACCAGCTTTCTAATTCTTGATTATTTGCTATGATAAAAGCATTCAACATTGAAAAGTTCCTCAATGATTTTCTCTTTAGTAGTATAAGTTCTTTAAATTTTCGGGCCTTCTACATGTAGGTTCCTTGTACTGTAAAGTGGTTCTTTATAAAAAAAAGCGTGTAGCGAGGTGGCCCGGACCCCTGTATGAAGGATTCTTTTTACAAAGAAATGACCTTCAGGACGAACATATTTCTACGTTGTCGGGAGGTGACAGTTAGCGCAGGTTCCACTGTACTGCATTTGCCAATTAGAATTATGAAAATAATCTAAACTACCACGTCAAGTAGTGTGAATCCACCACAGTACACGAAAAAATACCACCACAGAAGTGCATATCCACCACAGTAGTGGCGTGCGCATAGATTCGCTGCCGTGGAAACGCAAGGGAACGGGCCCAAAGTCCGAGGCACACAATGAATATTATGAATGTTCTTTGCATCTTAGAATTAATCTACGTCTTCCCCGTCTTTCCCACAGGTATATATGAATCATACCTGCTCTCTTGACTCGTAGCATTCTACCGTTAATATCATCATATCGAGTTTCATAATCTTCTTTATAACGATAAATTTATGTTTGATTTCACTGCTTGATTAATAATCTAACTCTAAACTTCCCAATGAATCACAATTTAATCAGCTAATACAGAGTGTTTGATTTGCTTTATGAAATGAACAAAACATGATAAATCAAAGAACTACGAAATGGCTCGGATTTCGAAATTAATTGTCCTTTCGGTTATAATCCAAATCTCATTCGAAAGCACAGCGAGGGACATCAGAAAGGGAGAATGCCGAAATAGGGGTTATCTCCAAGAGGGAGGGTGGTACTGGTAGGTCCTATATGATTCTGAAACTAGCATTTGCTGCTCGATCTATATCTAATTAAATCGCCTTTACAGTAATTACTTTTTATATTGACTATATTATAATCAAACTATAAATACTTGTTTTGTTGGTAAAGTAGACGACGCTCTGTAAATTGTTGCAAGTCCATAATAATGAAATGAATGAATGAAATGAAATATATGGAACATAGCACACGCATGTGCCTCGGAGTACAAATTACTCAGTGTCCTCGGGTGGACCATATGCTGAAGACAGTAGTTACCTAGAGTTCTCGGGTGGACCGACTGCTCAAGGCAGTAGTTAACTAGCGTTGTTTGGCAGGAGTGTCTGTAAGGAATAAGAAATTACTTAGTGTCCTCTGGTGGACCGACCAAACTCAAAAGATGTCTATCATTTGTTTCTTCTTAGATATTGGAACGTTGCAAATCTTTTGATTCTTCGCTTCTTCAATCTTGAACCCATCAGCTATGAACAATCCATGCTGTTCCATCAGAGAGTCTTGTCTTGAAAACCTGCACACATTATGAAGCAAGGAAAATTGTTCTCCAAAAAGGGCTCTAGTTTTCACTTTTAAACAATCCACCTCGGGGTGAACGGCACATTTACGATGAAAGGAACTGATAAATTCCGGTACTTTGCACAGCAAACTGAACGCGGCCATTCAATGATATTAAACATCTCACTTACCTTTAGAGCATTAATAAAACAAACCAACAAAATGAATGGAAAATGGTTTAATCATCTTCTTCTTTTCTTTTCATCTTCTTCGTCTTCTTCCTCATCTTCTTCTTCATCAACACCAGCATCATTATTGTTATCATAGTCGTCGTCATCATCATCATCATCATTGTCATCGCCAGCATCATCATCACCATCACCATCATTATAATCATAATCATCATCATCATCATCATTATCATCAACATAATCATCATCAACATCATCATCATCATCATTGTTATCGTCATCATCGTCATCTTCATCATCGTCATCATCACCATCAGCATCATCCTCATGAACGATTTCTCTGTTTCGTTTGCAAACTTTGCCTTCTGCTTGAACACATTTCGTTGTTTCTGTTTGTCTTTAAAACGTCCTTCTAGTAAGCAGCAAGAGAGCTTTAAAGTTCGAGTTCCCATTGTTTTTACAACCCTGGTCTGTTCCTCGAACTTTCAACGATAGAGCGAATCGATATTAGTTTGTGAAAATTCACTTCTGTCTGTTATTTTGACTGTTGTGCTTATTTTGCTCCTAGTTTGCAATGCAAGGAAGAAAACTTACTGCGTACGTCGAATGCGATGTTTTAAGTGAGAGAGAAAACTGCACGTGGCTTATGGTTTTTATGGCAACTCTCAAGGTACCGTTAATCTAGCGCAGTGGCGCGCAGTGGCATCGTTCCGAGAAATACATAGCAGAGATATGCAATGATATTTTTAATGCCATTCGTCATGTACAAGGTTAAATGTTACAACTGCATGTGAATGTAATGAAATGCTGTTATATGCATCAGCAAAATCTACTGTATACATAGTCTAATGAAATTCAACGTAAAAATTAATAAAACATCTCGGTTTTAGACATATTACTCGATTTTAGACATAGTCGTGTTTATCGCTAATTCAACTTGATCTGCGCGGAATATTGTATTTGATATACTATGCAGGAGCCGGTTACAATTTCTTAAATGGTTTTGAAAGGGCATAAATGTTTTGAAAGTGTTTTAGGTTTGTGGAGGCTTCAGCCTTCCTAATTATTCCTGTAGTTGGGTAAATAGAGTGCTGTGTTAATACCCTTGAAGTTGTGGATACCTCCGGATTACAATGCTCGCAAAATTCTTGGAATGCTAGATTGGGTTTTCTACTCCTCGCAACATCTCCACTCCCCCTCTGTAAACAGTGTTGGCTTATTTAACTCTACTACGTTATCAGGTAGAAATGAACATTCTGGTCACTGAACATTCAGAAAATTACAAAACATATTGTTTTCAGAGGAAAGGTGGGGTGGCCGAATCAGTAAGTGTTGCCTACAGTAGTGAAAAAACCTGAAAACATGATGGGTGTTCCAAGTAATTCTGGCAGGCATTGAAGGCACATTACTAAGCATAATTAACCACATGAGCAGCCTAACCCTTTCCTGCTAGTCCTATCCACCATACACAATCTTGGTCCAAATTGTGTGAAACACGTAGTTGGTAGCGTCTGGCCTGTATGTCTTTTCAGTCGTTGTTTCAAGAATTTTGGCTACCATCGTAACATACGGGAAACTATATGTATACGGGGATCAATCTAGCACTGCAACACATAAAGGGCCACTTGCAAGAATCACTTATCCCACATGCAACCTCTCTTATCAATTAAAAGCAAACCAAAACTACCTTTACTGGTAGTTGGATTTTTAAAAACATCAAATTATTCTATATTTACGAAAAAACACAAATAAAGGGTATATAATCGTAAGTAATTAAATATAAAAAAATTTTACACGCCATATTGAAACTTAAAATGTTCCTTTAATTGTATTAAGTAGCTGAGGCTTCAAAACAGTTGTTCAAAATGTTCCGATTTAATGTACACATATGTGAAACTAAGCAAGTTCGTTCATAGGTAGATGGTTAATACATGATTAAGGTTTTAACAGGCAGACATATTAAGGAGTGCATGTATGTTATCATTAAAAAATAGAAGCGCTGTATAGGGCCCTGGCCAACTAATCAAACATGCGTTCAAACATTGGAAATGTTTGAACGCTTGGTCACATCACGAAACATTGCCTTGCAAGAAGAATTGGTAAGAAATATTTCTGTAAAACTCAGAAAAGTTCAAAACATTTTTGCTTGGCATCCAAATTTATAATGTTTGATAAAAATGTTTCATCGTCGGGCTAGGGTCTAAGGTTGTATTCTGCGCATTATAACTGGTAAAAACAAGGTGTTCGCGAGCAGGTTACGGGGAAATAGCCAGGCAGAGCGTATTCAGGAAATTAGTTCCCTTGCAATTAATTGCTTTCGGAGAAAATTCAAGAGCCCTAGCTACCGTTTTAGCGTTACAGTCTGGGTTCTGTGGCCTGTCTCTTTGCAAGGTAAGACAGGCAAACAACACAGCTCAGCAGCCGAATAGTTTATATTCTGGGTCTTCACTAAGGTGAAAGCACTTCTTTACTTGCTATACCAACAGATAGACTAATGCCTTTTTTGGCGATTTAACGTTGATAACAGCAAAGCGTTGTCTTAAATAAACCAGACAAAACTACAGATAATAACGGTTAATTTCACACCGAAATATGCCGTGTTTGCTTGTTTATACTCCAAAGCATAAAAAAACCCCAAATACTCCATCAATGTGATTGGCCAGCGTCTCAGAACGTCATCATGCGATCTGTTCGGATGGTACAATGTGCATAGGTTGTTGTGAAAAATTAAAAACTTACTTGCAGAATTTTATCGAGTCTATGCACTACCAGCAGCTATCTTTTCTCTTTGTCTTCTGATTGCAACGTACGTTGGTTCTGCAAGGGTATCTTTCGCTCGAATGCTTTTTGGATGATCAGCTCCTAACACCTGAAATAAAACCAATAAAAGGTTATATAATGCACAAAGAGTATACAATTAACTTTGGAATAGCTTCCAGCACGAACTGAAATAGAGGTCTCCGCAAAAGATGGCGGCCGATTCTGTCAACCCCTTGTTTTTCTTAAGGTTTCTCGAAGGGAATTCTGGGAATAATTTCCTTAGTTAAGAATTCAACGTCTGCAGCTATGTAAAATACGTACCTAAGGAAATTATTCCCAGAACTCCTTTCGAAAATCCTTAATGAAAACAATAGGCAAAAAATGGCGGCCATCTTTTGCGGAAGCGTCTATTAGAAAGATCTTTCTATTCTTGGCCGCCCAGACTCCAGAAAGGTCACGGTTCCACGGGTGCGAACCGGAAGAAACTTCTGGCAGGAATTATTGTATTTGAGGAAGGTCAAGTAGTTTCGATGAGAAAACTGGTCTCAGGAACTTTTCGCTACAATGTCATATTACATGAAGGATAAGTAGCTTTCACAAAGGCCTAGGAAATTTAGAGATTGCTTTATTCTATTTCAATACAAATCGATTGATTCAAATACACTAATGCTACATTTATAAGTACATATACATATAAAGAACCATGGTTAATAACACGGGTTAGAAGTAAGAATGATATAGAAAATGAGAAAGGCTTGCAAGGTTTAACTAGCTTGGGCAAGGTTGGAAATTTTTCTTGACCCTGCTTGCGACTACAGCACTGCTACACAAATGGTCTGGGCGAATAGCAAAGTAATGTTTGACTGTCGACCGGACGGAAGAAGGTGAGTACAGGGTCCAAATCTAGTCTTTGACACATTCTATAATCCTATGTAGTCCCAGTAAACATAAACATTTTAATTTTGGTGAAGTTTGAGCATAGTTATTATTCTTTATCCATACTTAAATATGAGCAGTTTCAGCCTTAATATTCTTATAATCTATTTTTCACAAACAGAAGGGTGTAGCTGCCCGAGAATCTGACATGTCTTGGCAAATTAAGACTAGCAGCTTGCTATCATCGCTTTACCTCGTTCGGATATTTTCAAATTACTGGAAAAATCAGCCAAAAACGAAAAGTAGAAACCAGTTATCTTTGAGTAGGATATAAGATGTAGCAAAATCTTACCTGTAAACAGCATTCATTCCACTTGACAAAGTAATCATAAGCTTCTTGAAAATTACGATTATCTTCATACAAGATTCCGATATTTAGATACAATCTGCATGCAAGCAAATGCTTGTCTCCATACGCTTTGTTGCACAGACTTTGAGCTTGCAGTAATTGCTGAAAAAAAAGGTTTCCGCGTTTCAGAAGCTGAAGTTCACAGTTACTTGGATTATATTAAAACCAAAGGTAAAACTAGGCCTATAATAGCTGTTTCTCATTGCAATACCAGAATATATTAACCCAAAGCCGGCAGTACAAAACCAAGCCATTTGGTGCTGCGTTCTTAACCAAGAAATTTCGAACGTTTGATTTAATGAGCGGGTATTATAGGACAATAATGCTCAATGGCCTATGGCCTGTCATTATGTCGCATTTGAACTTTCAGTCAATCAAAATGCATACAGAGTTGCGGCCCTGACCAAAGGAAAATAATCGACTATCTTAGCTGAAAGGAGTGAAAGGAAATTAAGTAAATTGAGTGAAAAGAGAGTGCAACATCATGATCAAACTAGTGGATTCAATAGATTTCACTTAAAATTCGCTCCAAATTCGTTCTAAATCTGTTTCGATTTGTTCCAAGTTCGTTTCAATCCGTTTCAACTCATTTCAGATCTAGATCAAAAGAGGCAGCCAGAAATGTGAAGCTGAATTTGCTCAAGTACTTCACCGTCTAACTTCACGTCGCTGATTAGTAAATTTGGATCCATATATGGGTTTTCATTTCTTTTTAGAAAATTATTTGTCTGCTTCTGATATTATTTGTATCCTTAGCTGTGCCAGGAAGAAAAGCTTAAAAAGCATAATCGACTTTAAGAACAAATCTCCGTTATTAATGAATTTTATTTTATAGGTACCTTTTTCTTTTCTTCAAAGTATCTTGTATGTCGCGGATTCACAAAGGATTTTGTCATTATGGCTTCAGCAAGATGGCCAATGTCTCCAATCTGAAAAATAAGAAAATAATTATTCGAAAAACTATTCACTGTACTCTCAAACATATCTTAAAAAAATCAGGGGACTTTGATGGACGAAACAAAGCCTAGAAAACGCTAACAAACTTGTTAAACAAGAATATATATATATCAACAACGCCAGGAGTAATTGTTTCCAATGGAGATTTGAAGATCTCCATGTAAATTCCCCATTTCCAAAACACCGAAATATCGCAGCACGTCATATGCTAGCTGTTGTCTTAAGGTATGCTCTTGGACACATTCTGCGACTTAAGTTCAGGTTTGTTATCTTTGAATCTTTGAATCTTGTCAGCACCCACTTTACTGTTATCAGTAAGCACTGTCTACATGACGTGCAGGTTCTTTCACTCTTCGTTCCAGTTTCTTTTTCCTTTTTCTTTCTAATTTCTGCCTTTTTTAACGTGTTTTTAAACTTTTTTTCCTTTTTATATTCCTTCTCTGATCTCGATATATTTCTTTACATGTCCCATCACCTTCGCTATCTCTTCTTTCTTGTCTTATCCATTCACTTTTAACTTGCTCTTTTCTTATAATTTTTTGCCATTTCAACATCGGTTTTTCTGTTATATACGTGGAAGACAACTACAGTGCCTGTCTAGCGTTGTTGGAACACCCCATTATTTTCAAAAATATGAATCATCTTCCCTTTCTTGCTGGAAAATACTGGAAATCAACCTATTTTACCCCAAAACAATGTTATTCTGTTCGTCTACAGACTGAACTTTTATGAAATGCATTACGGATGCTTATGGGATACTCTTCAACCCCACAAACCAACATTGTTTGTGAGGGAGGGGGTGGTTTCAGCTGTTATAAATGAAGAAAAGAACGGAAGTGTTCCAAGACTTTAGACAAGCATTGCACATAATCACCAGATATTAACTGTATTTCATTTACCTTTTCGAAAGTAGCGATACCAGAATCTACACAGGCAAATGCCTCTCTACGATACTCTTCTCCTCTTGAAGGCTCCAAATCAGCAATGATGCTCAGATGATGCGAGATGAGGATATTGGTCATAGCTGCTTTAAACTGAGGAGAAAGAAAAGATTCGATATGCAAAATATATCAAGAAACATGAAATGTCCGAATCAGGTGTCAAGTGGTCGCAGAATTAGAACATGCAAAACATTCTAGAACTATGCGCCGACTACAGAAGTTTCCGTCAAAAAGCCACTAGCTGTCAAAGTTGCCAGAGCGCTTACTTTGACAGGTCAGTTGCGATAAAAATCGCCGATCCGCAGTCGGCAACTAGTTCTGACTGTGCACAGTGTCGACATAAGCCTGACTTTAAAAGTTGAACAATAAATCTCAGAATGCGAACAATCATACAAACAAACAAACAAACAAACAAACAAACAAACATACAACCAAATGAACAAACAAACAAACAAACAAACAAACGAACAAACAAACAAAATAACAAACAAACATCCAAACAGACAAACTATCAAACAAACAAACAAACAAACAAACAAACATACAAACAAGCAAACAAACAAACAAACAAACAAACAAACAAACGAACGAACAAACAAACGAACAAACAAACATCCAAACAAACAAACTATTAAACAAACAAACAAACAAACAAACGAACAAACAAACAGTCAAACAAACAAGCAAATACCTCATGCTCATCTCCAGAAAGTTGCTTTCTTGCTTCCAAGCTCTTTCTGCAATACTCGACAACTTCTTTGTCTTCTTCTAATTGATCACGAGTAACAAAATTGTAATTCTTTACAACCTAAAAAAGAGAAAGACAATTTTCTACACTCCACATTAGTATTAATGAAATTAACTTTTCATCTGCTTTATTTTACTTTACATCAGTTTATTTTGCCTTGATTCATTATCACTTCGCTCTATTTTCGCATACAATAAATTATTTCACTCTGATTTTTCTCTTCTTCGCTATTACCGGCACTTGCTTTGAATTCACTTCAAATTAACAGTACTAACTTTCATTTTCTCCACTTGAATGTAACTTTCTTTTGGTTCATTTTACTGAACTGTACTTTCTTTAAATTTCAATCAAATCCATTTCACTTTATATGAACTGAAATTTCCTTAATTTCATTTTACTTAACTTAACTTGGCTAAACTTCAATTGTTTTTCATTTTCTACTTGAACTCTCTTTTACTACATTTTAATTGTTATTTGATGTGGCAAAACGGTCAAACATTGGATGTAAAGCAAATTGCAATGTTTGACCAATGTTTGAGCATTTGGCAAGAACCTTAGTTCAACCTAGTTAGAACTTTAATTCAACAGCCCTAAGCCCTGGCCAAACAATTAAATATTTTTGGTGAAGGATTTGAAATTTGCTTGGCAAGCAAAAGCTTGATCGTTTGACCACGTCCGAAAACATTGCTCGACTAACATTTTTGTTTGCATGAAACATTTTTGGTCAGGTATTTGCAATTTTCTTTACAATCAATGTTTGACCGTTTGGCCACGTCGCTAAATATTGCTTAACAAGCAAAATGATTCAAATTTGTTGCACGCAATTTAGAAAAACTTTAAAAACACTTTCCTCATGTGACAAGCAAAAACATGACAAACAATGTTTTGCAAGTGACCAAGCAGGGCAACATTTAGTTCAACAAGCAAATTACAGATGTCTGACCAACAATTTTGGACCTTTTGGCCAGGGTCTTACTCCTATCCAAATAACTATGTACCATAAGCAACGCAATGAAAAATATAATCTCTGTTGAACTTGCCTCGCTCTTGCATTTGGCCATAAGTTGATATATATCAGCCATTTCATCTGGCCTACTTCCAAGTTGTTCTTCTTCGATCTTTCTTCTCTCTTCAAGGATCTCATAAGCATCGTTATATTGTCCAGCTTGAACCCTTAATTCAAAAAAATGCAAAATAAGGCCGTATTCTTTTGGGCATCTACTGAAAATGGTAGAGTTGGTAGGAGCTGAAATCATATTATTTTGCTGCTTTTCTAGCAAAAACAATAGACTTTGCAGGAATTAAAACCATTTTTACAAAAACACATGCACTTAAGGGGACCCATTTTTCTTACAAAGTTCTAAAGTGCATTGAATTTCCGGTTTCATTCTTTTACGTTCGAAATTTCAAACGCAACTGATTCGATTGTTCCAAATTTCGAATGTTGCTAAAACACCGTAAAAGCTAAATAGCGAAAGCGAACAAACGCGAAACCTCCGCTGTGACATCATTTATGCGCTATTTCTTGAAATTCGACTATTTCTATAAAGTGGGTCCGCTAAACTGTATTCTAGCCAACACGGTAACGGAAAAGATTGGATCCATATCCAAAAAAGGTAGTGATAGGCTATTCGTTTACATGGATACATATGCATCTGGATCGTCTTTTTTGGGTACGCTAGAAAAGTAGGTAGACTCACTACACGAGTCTCTAGTTTACGCTCCCCTTATTTTGATTTGTCACTCCACACTGAGCGATTGTAGAAAACAACAACAACAACATCGAGCGAAGTAGTGGGACTAATGGAGTGAGTCTAAGAAGTAGGTGCATTTGGACCCGTTCCCGTGAAAACGCAACATTTTGGAGTTCATATCTTTCTCTCAGCTAACGGGTCTTAGACTTAAGCTTTCTGAATTTGGCAGGTTTTGAATCTCCGATGAGATACACACTATGTCTTGTCTTGTTGTGGAAACAATTACGTGAGATAAGAAATTGATGTATTGAAATAAATAGAGACTTACAGGAAAATGATAACATTTTCAATTTGATCGCCATATTCTTCAAGTCCCATTCCTGATTCTCTTAGAACCTTGCATGATTCTTTATACATAGCTGAAGCCACGCTGTATCCACCAGCCTAAACAGAAGGAGTTGTCTTGAAGTTTGAACTTAACGGGCACTGAATGCAATAGAACCAGACATTCAACGGTTAAACATTCGAAATGAAACGGAAATTCTACTGAACACGAAAATCTGCCTCTAACGTAACTAGACTTGTTTCACAAGCCCCTAGTAGACTTATTACCTAAGTCGAAAGTGAAAAACAATTTTTTTCGTCTTAAAACTCAACTTACTATTTGTTTTCCAGAAAGCTCTTATCAACCCAGATTTTTCGATATTTGTTCCAAACTTTTTACGAGATTTAGTACTAAATCGGCTGCCGAATAGGGCTTGTATATTTTGCTGTGACGATGCAACGGGAGCCAACTTTCGTTCCCGCCAGTCCCAGAAAAAGTCTGTAATATTATGAGTCCCCGTTTGAGCGATCTCGATCTCGGTCTTGCGAGCGACAACTGGGACTCAGGGACACAGATAATAAGTCTTAGCCCCTAGTTTCCGTTCACATTGAATTAAATTAACTGAATAGACCTTGTTCAAAGAGGTTTCGATCGGCGCGACATTTTTCTGGAATATAGTAGACATCTTGAGTAGGGGAATATAGTGAGTCAAAACATTATTCATGTTTAGCCGTTCGAAATAATATTGTTTTCATTTTCATTTTCTGCATTTTAATTCCTTTTTGAAATGTCTTAAAATTTCTTGTTCCAAAAAATGGTTTGCATTAATCCCTTGCGACTGCTTATGTCAATTAAATAAAACTTGCTCAAAAACGAAATAACAAATAACATGCTTTTCTTTCTACGCGGAAATTCAGTCCCAAGGCCTGCTTTTTTGCCATATGTAGCTTGAGAATTCCAAACAAAGTGGAGAAAACCGGCTAAATTTTGAAAGACACAAATGAGATGGAATCGAGTTACATTAAACAGCGCACCTTTCTCCAAGAATGAAGAAGATCAATACTGAAATCTTCAGAAAATAATCTGTTGAAAACAGGCCATTCAATCAGACATCGGATTAATCGGTTGTTGTCCAGCAACAACTCCAAATGATAAGGCAGCTCCTAGAAAATCAGAAAAGCACATTGTTAAACACCATTAATAATGCAACTATGTATCTGCTATCTGTCTTAATCAGTTATTAGTCAAGTAGCTAGCTAGTTAGCTAGTTAAGTTAGTTTTTTAACCAGTTAATTAGTTAGTTAGTGTTGCTGAGTTAATTGAATAGTTAGTTAGCTACAATCCTGGTCAGAATTAAGTGAGACAATTCGCTGGTGGCGCCCCCCTCCCCCACATCAATGTTGGTGGAGGGGGGGCAGTCAGCTGGTACGGCTGCATCACTGTTGTCTCAATAATTTTGGCCATGATTGTAGTTGGATGGTGAGTTAGCTAGTGTAGTTCATTTGGTAGTTTATCTAGTTAGTAGTTAACAAAGTAGTTAGTTAGTTATTTAGTTAGTTAGTTAGTTAGTTAGTTAGTTTAGATAGTTAGTTAGTTAGTTAGTTAGTTAGTTAGTTAGTTAGTTAGTGAGTTAGTTAGTTAGTTAGCTAGTTTAGTTTATTTGGTAGTTAGCTAACTAGTAGAGTTAGTTAGTATGTTAGTAAGTTCGCTTGTTACTTAGTTAGTTAGTTAGGTAGCTAGCTGGTCATTTAACTAGTTTTGGCCTGCTGCTTTTGCAAAGTATGGTTATGAGGAATGCTCTTGCGGTTCTTCCTCTCGTCTTGACCACACCTCTTGATTTGATTCTTGTAGCCGACCCCACAATAATCCCCTTCCATAATCATTGATTGTGAATCAGAATTGTGTATTTTCGAAACTAAAAAGGCTTAAATTAATTTTTTATTAAGTTTATAAAAGGGTGAAATGAATTCTAAGCCACGAACAAAGGTAAACTTACTTCAGCCTTACGATCCATATCATCAACTCCTTCAAAATATCCAGCAAGCACTCCATGCCAGTAATTATACATATGCTGCTTGTATTCGTCAGTTCCAGTGAAGTACCTAAAGGAACAACGAATTATTATTCAACTTAAATTAGCCGGAACGTCTCCTCTGAGGCCGAGAAGAGAAAATTCAAATGTTTAAAAAACGAACAAACATTGTTTGTCAAACATTTGTGATTTTCTTTACACGCAGTGTTTGGCCGTTTAAACGTCGCATAAAATTGCTTGACAAGCAGAATTCCTTCGGCAACGTTATTGAAGAACTTCAAAATATTCTATGCTTGTAGCAAGCAAAAATAGGCCTAGCCAAACGATCAAACATTGTTTGTAAAAAATCTGATTTCTCTTTTATCAATAAAATGATTCACCGTCGATAACTTCACAAACACATGCCGTAAAAATAATGCCAAGCGTCAACCAAAAGTTTTGAGATTTTTCAAAACATTGTACAGCCAATTTCGCTGATATTTTAATGTTTAGAAATGTTTTTTGACGTGGTCAAACATTCAAAAATGTTTGACAAACAATGTTTGGTCGTTTGGCCAGGGTCAATAGCAACATGGAAACCTAGAAAAGAAAACCGAGATAATCACGAAATAAAAAATAGATGCGTGTTACGTACTTTCGTCTAACTGCTTTGCTTAGTGAACGATGATAGAAATCCAGTCGACCTTCACCCAAGTCTCCGCACGGCCTAAGCAATGGTTTAAGATTTCTATATATAATAGCCCATTCACGAGCCGGCAGAAATCGGATTTGTTTTCCTTCTTTCGTTTATCTGCAGAAAAAGGAATCACAATTAAAACAACTGGATGATTGTATAGGTGGATTGTATATACATTGTATATTACTGGAAAATCAGGTTCATCCTTCTGACAAAGACGGCAGCTTTTTCTAGCGACAACGGAAAGTTTTTTATTGCATTCTAGGAAACCTTCTGTCTTCGGTAGCACAAGTACAGTTTACCAAGACCGCAATGCGAATCCCGTAAATAAAGCTAGTCAATAAGTACCGGCTTAAAAGAACTCTGAACATAAAGACTGGTTAAGGCTAGGTAGCGATTCAGATCAGAGTCATTAGGTTCTATTCGAACGTTCAAACATTGTTTGATAAGCAATTCTAAATGTTTGACAGCAATGTTTGATTGTTTAGCCAGGGTCTTAGGCTAATTAAATCACTCCCGAAAAACCCAAACGACCGGATGAGTGCATTAAAGTAATGTTTACAATGACCAAAGTTCCTGAGATAGAACCAGCTTCGGTCCAAGTGACAAATGCATTTAGCTCATCAGTAAAGTCTGGAACTCTCTTCCAGCTGAAATCAAGTCAGCCCGAAATAACAAAGAGTTAAAAAAGATCGATAAAAACATGGTACTTAAGTACACAATGCACGTGTTCGTTCAATGATTCTTTGATGCAATCTGTGGAGTTGCTTCATGTTAGTGTGAATAAGTGTTTATCACTATTGTATTTTACTAACGTTAAAAAATGTACATTCACAATTACAATTAGTAAAATTGTTTCTTGTTTATGTTCATTTGATGGGTCTTCTGTACCTTTTGCTCCAATGACAACAAACAATGACTCTAAAACGCTTTCAAGTATCTATAGGTTGATGCAGGCTTGACAGTAAAAACATTAAAATTTGAATTGCAAGTTGCACTCACTTTTGTTTTCATCAACATCATCTTTATCATCTTTATTCACAACATAAGCATCATCAACAAGCTTTGAGAACTGATCAGTGAGTTTCTCCACTTCATCTTTGCCCACATCAAGAGTACGATCAGCTTGCACAACATTTTCAGTCTTTGCAATAATTGCATCGTCTTCTCCTTCGACATAAGCAGGTGGAACAAGGTTGTTTTCGTCGCCAAGCAATGCCAAAAGTTCGGTCTCAAGTAGCCCGTGACGTGAAACTTCAAGCAAACACAAAGTAGCTATCATTAGCTTGCCACCAGCCTCCTGCTCAAATCGAGTGAAGACATCCATTTCGAGACTGTCAAGAAAATAAAGATTACTCAGAAATCACAAAGAAATACTTCAATTTTGGACACATGAATTGTGTAAAATACTGTGCGGCAAAACGAGCAAGCAATGTTCGAAGGTGAGAGTCGTGGTATGAAGGTGCTGTTACGTTATGGTCTAGTCCAGTTGGCTCGTAGTGTCAGAAGCTCAGCGAGGTCGAAGTTTACCCCCTGCCACGGCAGCGTCAGAGCCAGGGTCGAGGCATCAGAGCCCCTAGCGACTGGCATTAAATACACCATTTCACCATCATCTTTACCTCGCTAAACAATTACAACTTGACTACCAAGCAACGTGTGCTTCGTGACAGCAACAGGATAGATACGAACCAGGAATGGCCTCGAACATGGGGCCCGATTTAATAATCGTCCCACGCTGTAAGGAGTTACGTTCTGACAAATATGCTTCTTTGAAACATGGAGATATTCACTGCCGTAGTTTGATAACGTCTAGAAGTGTCAAAACGTCTAATTCCGTCAAACTCTCAAAGTTTTAAATTATTTTAGACGTTACTCGATTTCTGTCATGCATCTAATTAGGCCCTGGGTAAATGAATTGAACATCACTCAACATCGTCCAAAATTGAAGTTGAGTGAAAAATGGGCCTTATAGACTTTCTGACAGTCTAATAAGACGAGGAAAACTGTCTAAAATATTAGACTTTCAGACACTTAATGGCCATAGTCCCTTAATGAAGAAACTAAATTTCGCACAAAAATATTTGTCTGTCGTTCGGAGGTTTCCGTTATATACAGAGATCCATGAAAGAAGTTCCATTGTAGAACAACATCCGACAACAAAAGCAAAGAATTTACCTGATAAGGTCATCTGGTAGGCTGTGGATTTTGTCTAATAGTTTTTCAAACTGTCCAAAAACTCGCAATTCTTCGCAGGCAAGTGTGAGCCATAATGGATTTGAAGATCCTTGTTTGTGTAGCAGAGCATCCATTTGATCTTTGTCAAGTCGTTTGTTGTACTGTGACAAGATATTCTTGACAATTTCCTACGGACAAGATAAAAGACCGAGTTAGTCGAAGACATTGTCATTTGAAATGAAAAAAGTATCGAGTCCTATATGAAAATTCACAAAAGGAATTGATCTGGTGGTACAAAAGCTAAACTAACACATGATTCTTGCTTTAGGTGCACAAAAGCCTGCGTGCAAGCGTTTACTGTGTGGTTTGCTTTATGTAAGTGGGGAGGAGGATTTTGAGAGAAAGAAAGTCCAAACTTAGTTCTTCTCAAAATCCTCATCCCCACTTACACAATACAAAGCGAACCACACAGTAAACGTCTGCATGCAAGCTAGTGCACACCACCACACCCCGAAAGAAAGCAAGGCACGACAATTTCGAAATAAGCAGCTTACTCTCGGAGACTGTCTGCTTTAGGGACTTGAGATGTCTCAGATTTACGTAACCTTCCAACATAAAAATGGCTTTAAACAAAAACAAACATGCTATAGTTTCTGATCTTAAATTATCCTAGGGTATTTCCTGTACTGAGTACATTAGAGTTTTCCAGAAGATTTTAGCTTCGATAAAACTTTAAATACTTTTTAAGCAATTGATACATTGAAGAGATCGTATTGTATCTAACAGGGAATAGATCAATCGAGAGCGAACCTAGTTTCTTTGTTTATCATGCCATCCTTTTTGGTACTTTTTGTACAATTTATGACGAAAAAAGATTTCAAAAATAGCTTACCTCTCGAGAAGAAATATCTAGTGGTCCACATATTATTTCAGTTGGATTCGATTTGTAAGCACGTAACATTCGGTGAGTCGGTGTGCCTTCGATCATGGAAACGACAACTTTGACATGGGCTGGAAGTGTTTCTGGAAGCCATCTATTTAGAAATTGCTGCTTATCTTCGTCAAGCTAATTGAGGAAAAAGAAAACTTTTAGAAAAAGAAAGTGGAGAACCCAAAGCAAAATAAGCATAAAGAATACA
The DNA here is from genome assembly GCA_014526335.1 of Chrysaora quinquecirrha. NCBI lineage: Eukaryota > Metazoa > Cnidaria > Scyphozoa > Semaeostomeae > Pelagiidae > Chrysaora > Chrysaora quinquecirrha. The sequence continues at coordinate 2,915,117 of JACTAT010000035.1, forward strand.
TCTCAAGATTAGCAAAACAAAACGTTTAAGATTAAACAGCATGTCTCAATTTTCGGCAGAGCAACCTACCCGCGGGTTCAAGCAACAACCTCGCCTCAAACACGATTCGACCACAGGACAAAACTTACTTCACAACCCAAATTGTGCAGAACATTACATCGAGGATTCTTTTAAAATCATTAGCAAAGTAAGCTCTTTGTTTCGCTTAGGAGTTCTGGAATTTTTCCACATTAGGCCGTTGCATAAGTTTTTTCAAGCACCAGAAACCAAAAATTAGTCCCCGAAACAAGCCTGTGATGAGGTGGTACATGTGTTAATTTCAGTAATATTCCCACCAAGAATAAGATTATCAACAAATCGATCAAACATTTAAATTCTGTACAAAAAAGAACAGAATACGTTCCTTTGCTTAAGCTAAATAGTAAATCATCGGAGACCTAGTAGCTGTATAATGCTTTAAGGTCATTTTCGTTGTAAAAATCACCCAAAAGTATTCACTGAAAGATATGCTTGCAGATGTAAATGTGTGCTTGCGACCACCGGTCGTACCGGTCGCCGCTTGATGTCATGCACCCCTCACAGTCCTGCTTGTTTAAGCAACATTACAGTCCATCCTGAATAACAGTGATGAGTCTGAATAGACTGGACTTGTAACACAGAACTTTAGAAAAAGAAGCAACCCTTGATTACAGCAAATTATTATCATTTAGTATCAATTAGAACATAGGCATAAACGTATATAAACATCTGTCCTCGTTACCTGGTTGACTGCATCGATGAAAAGCATCACTGGTTCAGTATTTGGATTTGAAAGCAAGCTGCCACTGAGCTGAATCAAACTTTCTAAATCGCTAACTACATCTTTCTGAAAGAGACAAATATCAGACAAACTGTTAAAATGGAGATCTTTTAGGCATACACGTATAAAAATGTTTGGTCATCTTTGAATATTCGTGCCAGTGTGATGCCCGGTATTAAAGTCGCACTTTCCAGAGATTAGGGGATAGGATAAAGCAGCACTTATCTACAAATATCCGTCAGCACAATTTTCGGCAAAGAGGGCAACCACCCCGCAGGTCCAAAAACAGCCAACCCTTAAACATCCTTCTGCAATAGGACAACATTTATTTACTTCATAATCTAGACTGTGCAGAAAATTATAGGAATTATGTTTCAAAAAAGGGGCAAAGCCAGCTTTTTGTTCCATTAGGAGTCTTGGGATCTGTCAACATCAAACCCAAAGGGTTGGTTCTGTGTGGACAGAAAGAGTTCGCTTTCTCACTTGGACTCATCGTCAATTAATTCAGGTCATCCAGCTTTATTCTGTGAGCTAAATGTCGTTCAAAATTTTCAAGTTTTTAATCATATCATTCCCAAAATATCAAGAACCAAAAATTTTGTCAAAGTTTTGAAATTATGATATTAAGAATAGAAGTAGACTATTTAATAATCTTGTACTCACGAGATCGGGTTTGATTTCTTTAGTGAGTCTTTGAAGAAAGAAAGCAAGATCAGTGGAACCGGGTGTTGCTCCAACAAAATGAAAAAATACCCTCCATTTCTTGAATTTTCTACAAAAAAAAAGAGATTTGTACATGCTATAACATTCATGAGGCATTGGCCTACGTCCACATTATTGTCTAGATCTGAAATCCCTATCAATTACAGGAATCAGTAAATTTTGCCTAAGGCTAAGGTTTTGAATGAATTCCTACTTTGCAGAATGCCTTATCAATAAAGAGAGCGTGTCAGCGCGTATTTCCCGTCTGACAGTGTTCACACCAATTATTTATACACGTTATTTATAAGAACATTGAAATTGAAGAGAGCCATGCAGTGTTCTTAGTTTTTCGGATTTGAAGGCTCAAAATGTTCTTAACATGTTCTTAATTTTCTTACTTTATAAAAAGCTGTTGCTCTTCAAATTAGGTGACAATTGCTACGAAAAGGGATGCACATGTAAAAATTTCACATAGTCAAAATTATTGATAGTTTATCTGTTTTCTAGACAGGAGAACAGGACAGCGCCAATAAAATTCTAATTTTTCTAGCTTCACAAAGCCTTGTTATGTTAGCATGTTCTTAACTTTTCAGCCTCTGAAGCCTTATGTTCTTATATACTTTGTTCTTATAAAAAAAACGTGTATTAAAGCATCGCACAGACTGCAAGGTCTGAAACTAAAGAGTTCTTATTTCCACGCTGCAACACAACCTTAAGCTTCTTCTTAGAAAGTTCTCATTTTTGAAATTTTTTGCCTTGGATGTCATTGTAAAGTTTGTTCTTGTAATAAAAACGTAGAGACGTTTATTGAACAAAAACAATTTCTAGAAAACTGCTGGAATGAGAGCACATTATTTTGTCCATGCCCACGAAAAATAAATTGTTGCCTCCCGAAAGAAGGAGGGCTTAGTACTCTTCAACAAGGGTAATCAAAAAGGTTATAAGTTACTTTCAAAAAAATTTATGAAAGGGGGGAGGGCTTGGTGGAACAAGTTCAAGAACAGAGTAGATCAGATTGAGTGAAAGTATTAGCGTTTTTAACACTAATCAGTGGCTGTCAACCAAAAAATGCTTATTTAGTGTCCTCTGAAAAACCTTTCTGAAAGGAGGAGGAAGAACAAGTGCTACAAAAGAGCATCGCTGCATCGGTACTTACGTTGGGACTCGATATTGGTTCAATTTGGCCAATTTAACAGCATCAGAGGCACATTTGGCCATCACAGCTGATTTACCAGCACCCGCAGTTCCAATTATCAATAAAGGTGTTGTTGTTCTATGAGATGTGACGTAATCATGAATCTAAAAGGAAAGAAATTAAGTCAGTGATAGCTAGTTGTAGAACTACATGCCTAACTCGCAACAATGATCTTTCAGCAATACCAACAACGCTATTTTACAACCAAAACAGCTTAACTGTTGCGTGCTTAAATATAGACTTATTACAAGAGTCCCTGTTATCGCTGCCACCACTTTAAGTTGTTGTTGTTGTTGTTGTTGTACAGAGGCAGCTCTGTGGAAACTAAGACTCTTGTAATAAGTCTAGCTCAAAAAGTTCGACTGTCAAAAATTCAATTGGCATAGAGTTATTCGCCTGGGTGAGGGGGAAAAAATAAAAGGCAAAAGGTGTATTAAACCAGGAAAGTCTAGGCTGTAACTTGGGTGTAGCTTATTAAAGCTTTTCTGTTGCTGAAAGCGCAAAGCCATCAATATATCAGAAGCCTAAAGCAGATTTTCAGGGCTCCTAGGCCTCTCTAACTTCATGCCTATGCTGTACATTTTAAGACCACACTGTGAAAAACCATATCTCTATAATAATCATAACATAAGACGGAGAACAGATAAAAACATTAGGTTTTTTAAACAACTATCAACTCTTACTCATACACAGTAAAATTTGAACTTAATTTCAAGTCAATTAAAATTTAGGTGATCAATAAATGATGAATGTTCACGCAAAGCCATTATGAAATGCATTGGATATACTTTGAAGCGAATAATTGAGCGAAAACCACCGATAAATTAAACGAGAAGTAACCAGCAGCTAGTTGAACACGCCTAGCTTTGAATGACGTCAATGGAGAAAATTTAGCCACATCATCATTAATATTTAACCAAAGACATTAACAATCTTAACCAGTGAAAAAACATAAAAAACAATTTGAGTTTTAACTACAGTCAACACTTGTAACACAAGTTTTTCCTTGAATCAGGCAACAAGCGGTGAAATTTTTGCTATTCTTTACACCCTACTTCCACCTCGAGATTGCTGTGCCAATAACGTAGGAATTGTGTGAACTGTAATGAAACGAAACCAACAACCTTGTTTTGGAAATGAGGTTTCTTTTACGCACTTATTTCCTCACATCCTAGATGTACTCATTACATAAGTCCAACTCTCCTCGAAAACAGCATTGGCAGCCTTAAGCAACAGCAACAACCATTAACAAGGAAAAATTGAAGACCAATGCTCAGAGTAGTTCAGAACGACTTGTCTATAACACATTGGCTTTAGGAGCGAAAACTACGATTCCTGAAATAAGTCTACCCTAACTTATTTCCATAACAAAATAAGACATTCTCATAGAGTAGTACACGGATTGATTCAGTGATTGATCAACTATAAGCTTTCACCATTTGACTACACATCAAACAAATATTTTCATATTTGTTCCTTTTACTTATGTAGCCTACGTATATATCTATTTGCACTGTACTTCATTGTCAAAACTAGCAGAACATAGTATATGAACAAACAAAGTTGAAAAGAAGTAAAGTTGTCGATCAACTTCAGCTGGCGATTCCATAAATTCCTCCTACGTTATTTCTCGATTTAGTTAATTCATTGCGTTGAGAAGGGTTCTTTCTATCAATAAGAATCAAAGAAGAGCTGAAGCTTCAGATTACAGTTTAATAGAAACTACTACCATGACCAAACAGTGGATTAAACAGCAGTATAGCCATATGTGTGTGTTATCTAAAATGTGGTGTGTTATTTACAGCATTTGGTGATTTTTCGTTAAAGAAATTACGGATAATCCGTTGTATTTATTTTCAGAAAAGAAATCGTGTTTACTTAAAAGAATTGAAACACTAAGATGGCAAAAAATTACCAAAAGTAATCTATTATTTATCGCATGTTTTGTCGCAAATAATACGAAGAAGATTAAGACTCTGGTAAAACAATCAAACATTGTTGGTCAAACATTTGAGATTTGCTTAACAGGAAATGTTTGACCGTTTGATCACGTCGCAAGAAATGCTTCTCTAGAAGCAGGCGAAAAATGTTAAACGAACAATGTTTCGTGACGAACCAAAGCGGTCAAACATTTTCCTTGACGAGCAACTTTTAAATGCTTGACAAACAATGTTGAATCGTTTGGCCAGGGCCTACTATTGTTTTGTCAATGCCAACGTCTGCTGGAATTATGGAAAAGTTTGACAGATTTCTAAAAAAAAGTTTCTTCAATTTTAATTGCTGGTTTAACCAGTGAAAAATACTTTCTTGAGAGTATATATTTCATTCACTACTGCACTAAGGGCAAACATTTACCCATAACATTGGCATATTTTCATAAAACAGACCCATAAGAATTTCACAAACTGTTAAACTTACCTACAAACCAACCAAAAGGTCACAGAACAGAGCTTAAAACTGGACAGAATATCGCAAATTTACCATAACCCAGGCAGGCACATGTATACCTGCCCTAATATAGAAGTTTTTGTCTCGCAAAGTATTTGTCTACAAAGACACAGTACTGGTCTTTAGTAAGACAGATATTCTAACTTGATCATTAGCTGTGGTCACCGAATATGGAAAAATTCCGTCGTTCCAAAGTGAATGGCAAAAACTCCAGGACGTTAAGAAAGCAAATGTGTGCAACGAGTACTTTTTAAGAAATGCACAGTGAGAAAGACTTTATAAAATCTCACCTGTTCCAGAATTTGATCCCTACCCAATACACATTGTGATCTACTGTCAAGAAATGTCTACAAAAATAAATAGCATAGTTAAGAATAAGCAGACCTAAAGACGAAGAAGATCAAAGAGTAGAGACAACAACATTACTACCACATTAAAATCTATCGGAATCATTTTATTAGGCCCTGAATGACTGATCAAACATTGTAAAAATTTGACGTTTGCTTGTCAAGCAAATTGTTTGACAGTTTGCCCTTGTAACAAATACGGCTTGTCAAACATGTTTGCTTGCGTCAAGCAGGAAATGTTTTGGACTACGTAGACTGACTGTTGCTTGTCAAGCAATGTTTTGTGACGTGGCTAATCGGTCAAACATTGTTTGCAAGCCCGGGGAAGGGGAGTATATTCTGTTAGCAGGATGTGCACTCCTTTCCGGGTATCGATTTCCCCCCTTTTTTCTAGCACCGGGTTGTTTGTTGTTGGTGTTATCACTTTAATTTTGAGTAGGTTGTTATTGCTAGCTTCTAATTTAGGCCTACTTTGCATGCCACATCCAGGCATGGGACCCTTAGTTTAACGTCCCTTCCGAAGGACTGAAATCGGGTACCGAAAGAAGGTAACTTTTCTAAAGCCGGTTGTCAAAAGGGATATTTGGAGGGAGTGGACTGTTAATCTCATATCTCAAATGTTTGACCAACCATGTTTGATCGTTTGGCCAGGGCCTTATGATGTCTATGCACGATTTGAATGTTAAAATCCTGATTGTAGCCCATACATACCTCATGTGCTTCTCTTTGAACTTGCAATGGATCCTCTGGACTTGGATCAAGAGGATACAGCTCTTCAATTCTCGTCTGAAAAAAGTTGTACACCTACGGAAGATAATCTTCAATCATTTTCATTTCAAAATTGTTTGTTAAAGACATCAGAATAACACAAGATTACAATATATACAAAAAATACATTTTACACTATCCAAGAAAAGGGGGGTTTGCCCCCTCTCTCTTTTAAGCCTCCCTCTCTAGCCCCTCGATTTTCAAGTTGAAATTTGAAATAAGCCCCTCCTCTCTGTTAAGCCCCCTTCTTATTCTGGCCACTCAACAGTTAGGTAGTAAACGTGCGAAAGTAAATGAAATTAAGTAGTAACGTGTTTGATATCCCAAACGTATGTCTTATAACTACGAATAATTAACTACGAATTTCATCTAGTCTAAGGTTGGAGCTTTCTTATATTTCATGTTTGAATGTCTGTAACGTTCGTCTTGAAAAATAAAAAGCAAAATATGCTAGAAAATTTATTAAGTTCCACTCTCTAATAAGCGCTCCTCTCTAATAAGTCGCCCCTAAAAAACTTTCAAAATGAAATAAGCCCCCCCCCCCAGGGGCTAAAAAGAGCTTTTACGTTATATCTCTTCGCTTCAACACGTGCGCGGACCTAAGGACGCAAAAAGCACGTTCCAGCATTGTCAATAGGAAACAAGGTTTTTTTTTCTATTGACTATATTGACTATGGTTTATTCAGCGTGTGTCCAAACTTTACAGGCAAAAATAAAATAACTGCGAAAATAAAAGGGGCGCAAAAATTTAAGGTTGCATCGTATCAAAAATGAAATCATCTAACCCTTTTGCTGAAGCCAGAATCGGCACCACTAAGTCCACTGAACTCTAATACATCCCCACACCTTTTCACGTTCTTGACGTCGTATGTACAAACATGAGTCTCCTAGAAAATATGAAAACAGGGGCTATCAATAGGGTGACTTCCTGATAAGACAAATGGCTTCACGAAGGCGGGGTAGGTGGCTGCTCAGCCACACAGTTTAGAGCACATACACATTTTTTCTACATTTGGCTTCGATTTCAGCCTGCATGTTTCTTATTTTTAAAGCCATTTTTTACTACCCTGGGAAATTTGTCACCAACTTTTTACCTCCTACCCTTCTCGAAAACATGTTAAAAATATGTTTCCGGGCAAGGGCTTTACCCTGGCGAACTTTGCTTGTGCGTATCTCAAATAATTTCGGAGATAGCAAAAATTTGACCCAAATTTCAGCCCGGTGTTTCTTTATAAAGGTTTTTCTTATAAAAAAAAACGTGCAGCCACGTAGCTAAGGACTTAAGCAAATTTTCAAATATTTTTTTGCCAAACATTTGAGACTTGCTTTTGAATTAATTCAATCTGTTTGGCTACGTCACAAAACACGTCACAAGAAGAATTTGCTCAACAAAATGAATTTTGAAAACAAAAAACATTTTATCCTTGTCTCAAAAACGTTTGACGAGAAATGTTTCGTGAAAGTGACCACAAAGCCAAACAGTCAAACATATCTTTGAAAAGATAATGCCAAATCTTGAGCTTACAAACAATGTTCGATCGTTTGGCCAGGCCCTCAGACATATAGCAACGTGAACATTCGAACAACACGTAAGGCACGTTAATAAGTAAACAGGATAGTACAAATAACTAGACACGTAAAGCACGAGTTCCAAGGCATATTAAACGAGGAGTGCATCACTTCACAAAGCCCGTCCACCTTGATGATATATATATCTTCATAAATCCAATGAAAAAGTTGGGCCTAATGAACACCATAAATCTCTTAAAATCTCGCGCTCTAGTTACTGGGAATGTTGTAAAGTCTCATTTAGCAAGGTTGTGCAAGGTACATAGAGGCAGTACTAGATTACAATGAAAACCGTTTGAAAAAGTACGTGTTTTCTTTAATACATATTTACACGTTTTTATAAGTAACACCTTTATAAGGAATTCTGGGCTGAAAATTCCCAAAAAATTAAGGAACTTTAAGGAACTGTCGAGGTCGGATGAAAAACAATGGGTGTTTGTACAAATAAAAAACAGCATTACAATATATTTCCCATCGTTTTTCCCCGAAAGACTCCATTTATACTTATAGTTAGAAAATTTAGGAAGTTTATATGAATTTGCTGTAAAAATCATTCAAAAAAATCTCATGACAAGGAACAGTATAAGGAGCTCTCAGCCTTCTTTCTGTTTAAAAATTAAAGAACTCCAGCCTCAACTCAGACCAAAGGTTCCTTATTAAAAACGTGTATTCTATTAACATTCAAGTCTTGGAGGCTACATTTATCATTTTTAGTACTCATTTTGAAGCAACTTTTGCATAGATGGTCTGGACATTCGCTCCTCCACTACACCCATAGCATAAATAAGTGCAGTATGTATCCCAGCCTTTTAAAGCAATAAGAAAACCAAATTAAGTTAAAACAAACATAACTGACCGGGAAAGTAGATTTGATCATGCTCTTTAATGTTTTCACTTTTTCGACACACATTGGATCCGAATCACAAAAGTCCTCTTTCACTTCATCTGGAAGTCCTTTGATCGATTTACGGAACATAAACAACGCTGGAAAACAAAATCATAGTACTTATAATGTATTAGTTGGCACAAGACATTATGAAGCAATTATAGCAGCGAGCAAAGTAAATTTTACCATTGGAACTGATAGAATTACAACTGGCAAGTATGCCCGCAACATAAAAACTTGAACCTGAATTAAAAGCAATAAAAAAGTTGAAAAGACAGCACAGTTGACATCCGCTATCTCTACTGCCCGCTTTCTCGAACATTCGCTATCTCGAACGATTTTCAATTTCCCTCGTTTTTAGTATAAGGGTTTGTATAGAAAAATCATCCGCTATCTCGAATGCCCGTTATCTCAAACATTCACTTTCTCGAACCATTTTCGATTTCCCATTAAGGAAGAACCGCTCTCTATCTCGAACTTTACAAAATTTTCTGCTGAGCCAGGCTGAAAATGTTCTTGTAAGTTCGTCTAGCGGTAATGGAAGCAGCCAGGTGATACGCTGTCCAAGTTTACAGTAGATGAAGCTCAGAAATCACGATGGATTGCCAGTATCAGAGTCTTACCATGCTGCGATAAAAACAGTTTTATCGATCACATAAACGGTACAAGGTTACAAGGTCGGGTCAAGACTAATTTTATCAAATGTCATAAATGATTCACCACAACAACATACCATTTGGATTTAATTTTCTAAAAGCACCATGGACAATTTCCATTTCTGTCACAGCAAGGCCATACACCCATCCATATTGGGCAGCTAAATTTCGACTGAGATCATCAAAAGAAGGGATCCATCCTGATCGATCTCTGAAAGGAAAAATAAAAGTTGTTGGCTCATGAGCTGCGGTTGCATAACTTCCTTCGATAAAAGGAAGCCTCTAAGTCTACGTAAACCCTCAAAAGTTTCCTTTATCTTCATTAACAGGATTTTTGTTGGGTCTTGCAGACATTGCGCTTTACACTTTTTTAATCAGCAACCTCTCAATAAGAAACTAGGGCTGAAGTGACTTTAACATTAAGCAGCTTGAGGGATAAATTGAATTACTGTAACCAACTAAGAAGTCGTTAGCTAACGTTTTCCCACTTACTGTCTCCCAAAAGTCGTGTTGTAGGCCTAACAGTTGACGATTTTGACGCGCGAAGTCAGGGGTGGTTGTTAGGTATAAAAACAGGTTAAGCAATCAATTTTTCAGCAACTTTGAGGGCTGAAATGTTTAAAACTTTAAGCAAGTTGTTTATTAACAAAATGTATGTCATTAATGACCTTATGCTCTATGTCCTTTCAAGCAACTGCATTAAGAAACAAACGTACCCTGCAAGATTAAGAAAGAATGGCGCAGTATTATCTTCATAACATCTATCCAGCTCTCCCAAACAGATTTTTATAGTTTCCTCCGTAGTAGCATCTTTGGGTACACCCTGAAAAACAAACGAGTATATGCCCAGGGGGGTACTCATTAACTTTCAATACGGGGGGTCCATGTCAATATTTGGGGTCCGAAATCTTAAGCTTATTCAATATTTGGGGCCAGTGAATTATAACATGACATGAAACTGATGGCTTAACCCGAGAAAACATTTTAGGTGTCCAAAAATAGATAGCAAAATTTGACACACCTTCCAAATTCTGAAAAATTCTGAAAACGGTAGACATAGCAGGGAAAAGTTCCCTGTACCAAAAAATACAACTGCCGAAAACGGTAGGCTGATCAGCACAAACTTGAACTAAATCATCCTTTTAAAAGCGAGAACGAGATTCCGTGCGATGTCTGCGAAACCTTCAAGCTTCGGGGGCAGAAGATTTCGAAGACCTACCAAATCAGCCGTTTTCAGAAGACAGTACAAAAAATTGTACGTCTACCGAAAAGAGAAGGCCCCTGCTGAAAATAGAATGTGGCCTAAAATTACGGCCAAAGTTTCTTACCCATCGAAGATCACATTCTACCAGCCTCAATTTCCTCTGCTCACACCATAATCGAAGATCGGGAAAAACCTAGAATAAAGAAAAAACAAAACACATTTTACATGTATTTAATTTAAAAGGATTTTCCCACCCTTTTCGTTGATTCAATGCAAAAAAATAGACGATTTTAAGAGAAAGTGCCCCGTTCCTAGGAATCAAACAACCGTAAGTAGCTAAACAACGTCTTTAGACCGAAAATAAAGGGAAAGAATACGACTCAACACTCTGACCGTGATCGGACATTGTTGAGAGAGAATTAAGCAGATATTTCTGTCAGGAACGACGGCTGAGTGACGGTACAGAACTTCAGAGAGATGATTTTGGCCGTAAAATTTAAGTTTACCGCAGTTTTTTCTAGACTTATTACCTGAGCCGTAGTTATCGCTATTGAATTCAACTGCTTGACGATCAAAAGAGATTGAGCGATCTCGGTTTGGAGTTAGTCTCGGTTTGATGAGCAATAACTGGAACTTAGGATATAAGTCTACAGTTTTTCAGGCACAGTCTTCTGGAAAATGCAAAATGTTCTTAATTATTGAAATTTACAGACAATTTTGAAATTCTGGGGGTCTCTGGCCTTCCTATGTTCCTCCTTATCCCAAAGCTACAAAGCCTCTGCTTAAAACGTATCTCAGGATTCACCAATGGAAGTTTGAATTCGAGACAAAGAAGAAATTTCCGATATACAATGCGTCGGTAACAGAAATAAAGAAAAACAGAAAAAACAATCTTTCAAGCCAGTGAAAGTCTCGTCGAAAGTCAACACTTGAAATTTTCTACACATCGCGCGACTTGTGAAGAATATGCAAAGCAGATTACGCAATGGTGGGGCAAATGATATTACTGGAGAAATAAAGCAAAACTAGCGCTTTAAATTCATAATGACGTCACAGGGACCGAAACTGCCCCAGCTGGGATCAAGCTCTCACCCATTATGACGCACAACATGTGCAACACTGTAACCAATAGATTCCTATCACAATACGAAGACAAAAGGCGAGAATTTTCCTATTTATTTGAGTGTTTTTCTGTTCATGTGATATTGCTTACAATCGTCTTTTGCTTTGACAACAGAAGAGAACAGGAAACTCACACACACAGATGTAAAGCAAGCAGGTTCGGTTGGGGGTTCGGGTTGAGTTTATCAATCGCTACGATAGTAGGCTCGTAAGCGCTGTCACTTCACTGTTCTCTTTAGAAGAATGTAATATCAAGGTTCGAGAATCTATCAAGCACTCTACATAGGCCGAATCTGCTTTTTCCGATTTAAATAGGAATATAAGAGCATTAAGCCCAAGTTTTTTAGTGTATTTCTTGTAGGTTTTTTTTGAGAGAAAACGCAAGATTTTGTGAAAGTGAAAATATATCCAATCGGGCATACAACTTACCTTATACCTAATACCTTTTGTCATCTTTCGTTTGCAATTCTAACTACACATGTTAAAGCTTCTGGTCACCCTTTTCATTATTAAGATTTTGTGACCTTTTAAAGTCGGAGTCAGAATTCGATCTGAAGATCCGAAAAAGTTTTCCACTGCATCGGAGGCTTAAGAATTAAAACCAGATTGATCAATCAGGTCATTGATTTTAAAGCTACAGTTGTGAAGTTTTAAAACCGTTTTTGAAACGAAACTTTGAGAGGAAAACAAATTTTCAAAGAGCTAGGCCTAAAGTGACATTCAAGAAGACAGGAAAAATTAAATTAAAAATAATACCTCTTTGACAAGTACTTCTCTCTCCTGATGAAAATCTTTGAACGTCGATGACACGAAAATTCGAATCGTCCTCCAACCTTTTCGATTTTTCGTTGGTTCAAGATGTATCACTTCTTTATCACTCGTTCCTTTTACGATTGCCCACATTTCTTCGGGGCTTTTCGGTGAAAGTTTCGACGCTTCTTCGTAACTTAAGTCAATAAATCCTGAGGGCCCTCCAGGATTTTGTTTATTTTTCGCTGATTTTTGCCTTGCCTTCTCAACCTTCTCGCCTTCCTGTTTCTTCGGTTTCGAAGGGGAAGTAGTGGTCTTCTTTGGGGAAGTGTTTTCGACGTATTTTTAAGTTCCTTTACTTGATTAGTATTTGAAGCAACATTCCCGTTGTTATCAGGCTTTTGATTCTCTTTATTTTGATATAATTCTTCGACTTTGTCTTCTTTTAGCAGCGGTGAAGTGTCAGCAGCGAGGCCAGGTTTAGCAGCCGCTTGTGGCTGTGGTCTGGAAAAAGTATTGACAACGTTTACGTTTCCATTTTTCGATGGGGAACAACCCATTATCTGTTATTTATCGAAGTTTTTAACTTTTATGTATCTACATAATCAGTTTAAATTAATAAAAGCAGGTAGATGTGATGAGAACTCAAAATAAAGAACATCAAATCCATGATGTTCTGTTGCTAGGGCGATTGATATGCAAATTTAATTATCCCATTGTGCATTTACAATAGTACTCAGTCGCCGTGACTTTGAATGCTCTCAAAGTTGTGTTTTGTGTTTACCTGTTACTCAATGCCTTATCACTGTTGCCAACCAGACAACTGGTAGGAAATACCCTTATATCCATTCATATATATAAAAACATTTGGGTTTTTCAATGCTTACTGAGTTGGAGGATATCCTTATCAAGTTTGCATTATCAGCAAAAACCTTATGCTCAAGGGTTAATGAGCAACTTTTAACCAAGCTATTAGGTGGAGATAGATAACCACAGGGAAGCCTTTAAGAGGCAGGCATTTATTGGTGTATGGGAAATATTTAGGGGCGCCGGAAGCACGGGGGCAGCAGGGGCACACGCCCCCCCTGCCCTTGGAAAAATTGCCGAATTCTTTTATTTTCCTATTGTTTTGCCCCAAAATTTTTGCTTGTGCCCTGCCGCCCTGCATTGCTTCCGGCACCCTTGAATATTGTAATACCATATTATATACATTTGATTTCTTTCTCTATGTAAAGATCAATCACCAATTGAGAAATTTTTAGTAACACAAGAACTAGATGGATAAGGGTTCTACAAGGTGAAGGTAAAGGTGAAATGGTGTTTTAGCACCAGTTGCTAGGATCTCAGTAGTAGGTTAACTAATCGAGACCTCAACCCTGGCCGTAACACTGGCTGGGCTCGAACCCTGACCACACTGAGCTTCTGACACCACGAGTCAGCTGGATTACACCACGACGCCACAGCACCTTTGACAAGAGAAAGGGCGTATAGCTATAATTTCAATATAAATATTATAAAAACAGGAGTAGAACCTCGGGCTGTATGACTAGAGAGTTACTCTGCGATTTAATTGAGCTCTATAGCTCAGTGGAAACGTTGTTGGCTCTCTGGTCAGGAACTCCAGGTTTGAATCCCATCAATTATGGGATGCTACTTGTGGAAAAATCAATATTATTTACATGGCTATACTTGAGCAGTCTTTTAGAGGCTGTCTCAAAGGAACTTGGTGTGCTAGAAAAAGTGGGTGTGGCAACTTTGTAAAAGTTGGCAGATTCTTTTATTTTCCATTTGTTTTGCCCCAAAATTGTTGCTCCTGCACCTGCAGCCCTGTGTTGCTTCCCGCCATCCTAGATATCAGGTTGGCTCATCCAGTGTCACTTTTGCCAAAGCCAAAGCTGGTCCTTTGATGATCCAGTACTCCTGCTTGTTCCAGCCAGCCACCAGCCACCACCAAGTACTGTACTAGTTTCTCAGCTACATTGTTTACTATTGAAGGTGCTGTGGCATCGTGGTGTGATCCAGCTCACCTATGGTGTCAAGAGCTCAGTGTGATCAGGGTTCGAGCCCAGTCACGGTAGCGTCACAGCCAGGGTTGAGGTCTCAATTAGTTAACCTACTACTGAGATCCTAGCGACTGGCGCTAAAACACCATTTCACCTTCACCTTCACCATTTTTGAGAAATTTTGCCACTGCAGGTGATTATTTGTGGGGGGCTATCATTGAGCAAATAAAGAGGCAAATCATCTTGAAAGTTCACTGTAAAAAATCTCCTACATTTTATGAAGTTTGCTACTTTCAGATAATTTCCTTTGTTACTGCAGAGCAAGTTTTAAAGATGCTTCTGTTAGTAAGAGATACATGCATTCTGAGAGCAAGACACATGGAGCATTGTTGGTAGATGCACCTTCCCAGACCCAATTTTTCCCCATTTGCATTCTACGCTTCTTAATGTTCAGTTATTATTTTCAGTAGAAAATAAGTTAGGTATTGTTTTACAATCTTTTGCTGAAATATCAACCAATTTGTTATTAAACATTCGACAGCAGACATCAACTATAGTTCTAATCTAAAAGCAAGACCTAATCCATGTCCACAGAGGGGTAATACCAGGCATATTCTGTTCTGTGCACGTTGTCTAGCTAGGCCATGACGGCCTAAAGCCTAAAACACCCAAAGCACAATAGGCCTACACAACACTCACTGTTAGTTAGAACTCAATCGATCTCAAACAATCTACACGTATGTTTATATGCTGGCCACTACAGAAAGAGTTTTAAGGTCATCGTGGGCAACAAAGAAGTTAAACATTTGAACGACTTACCAATAATATAATATATCAAACTGAAACTCTTCAGGTTTTTTTACAAAAGAAAATACTTCTTCCGTCCTAGGAAAAGTGCTGCAACAACAAATCGAAATAAAAGGGAAAATGCTAAGCGCATTTCAAACGCATGCGCGAGGGGCTCCCGCTTTTTCAACCCTGAAAGAATCGACAAAATTCTTCTTACAGTATATCGGCTCTATATCGGCTCTAAACATACCCTGGGTACCAGAGCCTCAAGATTAGAACCGCAGAACAAAATAAAAAATAATAAGTTGAGCAAAATAAAATCGTATTTTGCTCAACTTATTATTTTTTTTTATTTTTTTTTTGCGGTTCCAATCTTGAGGCTCTGGTACCCAGGGTACTCTAAACACCAACATCACGCTAGCGAATCTATAATCACTACTGTGGTGGATAATCACTACTGTGGTGGTACTATTTGCGTACTGTGGTGGTAGTTTCTGCGTACTGTGGTGGATAATCACTACTTGTGGTGGTTTACTATGCTTGCGGTGGTGGCAGTTTTGGCTTACTGTGGTGGATAATCACTACTGTGGTGGTATTATTTGCGTACTGTGGTGGTAGTTTTTGCGTACTGTGGTGGATAATCACTACTTGTGGTGGGTTATAATGCTTTATGTGGTGAATACGAAATCATAGCAAAACTCTACAGATCAAGCAAGAAAAAACCACAAAATCCACCACAGTACGCCAAAACTGCCACCACCGCAAGCATAGTAAACCACCACAAGTAGTGATTATCCACCACAGTACGCCAAAACTGCCACCACCGCAAGCATAGTAAACCACCACAAGTAGTGATTATCCACCACAGTAAGCCAAAACTGCCACCACCGCAAGCATAGTAAACCACCACAAGTAGTGATTATCCACCACAGTAAGCCAAAACTGCCACCACCGCAAGCATAGTAAACCACCACAAGTAGTGATTATCCACCACAGTACGCAGAAACTACCACCACAATACGCAAATAGTACCACCACAGTAGTGATTATCCACCACAGTAGTGATTATAGATTTGCTAGCGTGAACATAAAAACACATAAAACAGCTAACAACAAGCCTGAGAATTTTCATTTATTAAAGTTTAAAAGAGATCCCAATACTAAGCAATCCACACGTTTTTGTTATATAGGAATGGAAAGTGGTTTACTGTATTATAAACTCGATTATAAAGTATAGTTATGCTCAACTACTGTACTTAAAAATTTAAGAAAGATATTTTCGCTCTTTTCTCTTGCTATTAAAGGATTCTTATGATTATTTTTGTGGAAAACTTGGTATTGTGCAATTTTATGCGAACCGCTATCTTGAAAAATTGACAAGCTGTGGTCATTTCTGGGAATGAAAACAGAAAAACAGCTAGATCCCTTCTTTACTTCCGGTTCACACGATAGGAAACGAAATATTTTCTTCCAGCAAACATTTTGTATTTTCATCGGGCCTTCGCATAAAACAGACTAGCAATCGGAAAACAACTCATAGAATTGAATTATGAAAGGCCGAAAAGTGTTGGATTAAACTCAGAGAGTCGAAATGGAGAATCGCGAACGTTCTGCGAATGAAGAAAGGAACAATGTTTCGGATACAGATGACGAAGAGGCAACTTTGGACTTTCCTTACAACGAAGAGAGGAACGTTGGTCAATGTATTTTGATGTTGTTCACTTGGGCGACACTGGTAAGAAAGAAGCGATATAGTTGTAGGAAATTTCCTCCAGAGAATTACCGTGGATATAAAAGTTTCTTGAAGGAATAGCTCTTCTAGTTTTTCAGATTTTACTGTATCCGTCATGCTTCAAAGAAAATTCTCAAGAGGAGCTTAACCTTGTTATTTTGTATCCATTTTCTTGAGATTTTCTTTCTGCCCGTCCTGTGGCCCGTCACCCCACAATTCAATTCATTCACAAAATGAACAATAATCATTGACAGTAATCCATAATGACGTGTTCCTCGGACACGGGATAATGTTGACAACAGTGTAAGAACAGTGCCTGTTGCAGGCAGAGACATCGCAAGGAGAATCGAAAAGATTCAGTATGTATCTATGTACAGTATAGCGTGAGAAGATTTCGCATTGTGCAGTTATTCATTTCCATAACGTATTACGTACTTACTGCGATGAGCAATGAGCCGATGAGCGTCCGCGGCACTTGTACTTATTATTTGGTCCTCGAAAGGGCGCTGCCACTGATTCGAATCGAATGAGGCGCTTATTTCATAATATACTGTATGGTACCAAAGCTACGTGTTCGTGCGAAATCTCACTGACTTACAGTACAGCAGCACTTTGACACATAAGCTCTGCAACGTAACCCACAATATATGAAATTTGTCAACGAGAGATTCAAAAATAGCTATTGACGTATGTTTTAACATTCAGTATTCAGTGAACCAAAAGAAGGGCGCACCAATGAGAGGTGCCCATTCAAGTAAATTCAGCATATCATGCAATGAATATCGACACTGCATTGAGTGAGTAAGTTGTATACACTTTTTAGTATCATGAAATAAATCGTAATTTACTCTGTTTTCCAGGGACTCGTCTTTTGTCTACCTGGGCCTACGCTTCTTGCAATCAGCTGCACGTTATGTACGGAGCTTGACAAAATGGGAGTACTATTCGTTGCACGAGGCTTCGGCACTCTTGCTGGCGCACTGATCGGAAGAAGTCTGATATATGGCTCGAAAAATATGGAATATTGTTGCTAAGTCTTTTGACCTTAGCGGTTGCAATTTCGGTGTTTCCTGTCCTCAAGAGCCTCAGCACAGCTGCTGGTGTAATGTTTGTAATGGGACTGGCATATGGAGCCGCAACGGAAGGTAATGTTATTACATTTTGTCCAATTCATTCGTGGAACAGCAACACGCTATAATACGCACTATTGCAGTCGATACGCACTATTGGGACAAGGGGGAGTTATGACGCTTTATTTGGATTGGTGGATAAGGAAGGGATAGCTACATGTTTTCGATGAACGGACGCTAGGTATCATGAAACTTCCAAAATACACGATTTTTATAAGATCAACCTTTCTGAAATTTTGGTCCAAATATTTTGCTATTTCCGAAACTATTTGAGATACGCATAAGCAAGCAATGTTCAACAGCGTGTATACGTTGCCCGGAAAAGCATTTTAAACGATTTTGAGAAGGGTAGGCTGTGATAGTATGGTGAAAATCGCTTCAAAAATAAGAAACAGGTAAGCTGAAATCGAGGCAAAAATCGGATTCAACATCTAAGTATTACTGTAGGTGTGAAGTTTCAATGTCCTAGCGTGGACTTTATGCAGGCACTAAGAGAGGGCAATAAAAGTTTGCACCTAGAATGTATTTTGGAAGTTTAACACGATTTTGATATTGAAAGCTCTTTATCCGCAAGTTTCTGTGTTGTATCCACGATACTAAAAGGCATACGAAGTCCGTAAATGAATTGAAATTGACTGTGCTTAAGGTAGATCCTTTTCGGACACCTACTGCAGATAATCTAGTAGATCTGTCAGTGATATGTTCTTCCTATAGTTAAGAGACATCGTGGAACTAACAGCAATTTGAATCTATTTCCTTTTTCAGGGTATGTTATCATGGGTACATCAAGTGGTTTGCGCGAAAACGACGATCTGAATAAACAGGTACTTGCATTCTCACTTGGCGTCGCAGCAGCACCTTTCATTGCTTTTCCGTTTATTGAAGATCCATCGCCGCTTGCACGTCAGAATCGCACGGAACATTCAAGCAGAATACTTAGAAATACAACCCATTTGTACCAAGAAGAGAATGGAAAGTGCGGAATATTTCCAGAGAAAACATGCTTTTCTACTAGCAATTACGGAAAGACTATGTGGCTGACAACGATTCCATGCAGTATGCTGATCGTCTTTCTGATTATCATGATGGTCCGGAAATCAGAGCAGTTGACAGTCAACCCACCAAACACTATTGCTACAAAAAGACCAGCCGATTTCAAAGTATACGCGCTACGTTTCGTATCTTTTGGAGTGATGTTCTTTTATCAAGGAAGCTTTATTATAATGGCTATCACCGCATTCGCGTACGTGATGCTAGGCCCTTTCAACCTAGGCCATACAAAAGCTGCTATCCTGGTATCGTTCTTATGGGTATCGTTCTCATTTGGATTGCTTATGCTGCAATTGCTGCTTAAAAAGGTTAAGAAACCCGAAAAACGGCTTGGTATCGCTGTATGCAAAACAAGCATTTGCTTCATTGCTGCGATATTCTTAATGAAAATCGAAGACAGAAATGGCCAGACACTGACACTCTTTATTTTCATGTTTTTCATTGCGGATACAAATAGCTTAGTCCAAGACGTCGTTTTAAGCCAGGCCATACTGACAAAGCAATCGATAAACACGATGCAGATTATCGCAACGGCATTTTCAGAGGTTTTAATGCCGTACTTCGGCCTTGCCTTGATGTACCACAAAGGCTGGCATGCCTTGACGTTTGCAATCATTTTCGTTAGCTTAATGCTGTTTCTATCCTGTACTATGCTAGCTCTCTGCCCTGCTACAATGTATAAAGGTGTTTTTTCGATGAGTTACCAGAATCTGACTGAAACTGTCGAGGATGGCAATGGTAGGAAAATACGCAAGCAAATAAAAAGTCTTCTTGGTGGGTACACGGATCAGGACAGTACTTTTGAGGCATCAGAGGATGAAGTTCTTTTTGATAAAAAGAGACATAAGAAATACTAGATAAATAAAAATGAATTTGAAATGTTCAATTCCTCTTCTTGCCATGCTGTTTTCCACGTATTTGAATTTAGAGATTTTTGAGAGTATTGCGATCATTAAATTATCGTTTAGCAACATTAATTAAGAATTTTAAATGCAATCTGATTTTTTCGCAAGTTTATTGAATCTCTCTATTCTAGCGTTTCTGATTTTCTTTCAAGCTAATCAAGCAAGCTGATTGATATTCAAAACACAATATCTATTCAGGTTCTCTTTTCTGATTGGTGCATTTCGATCCACATCTGGGTATAAGTTCTGCCCTATACAATTGTTTCTGTCTGTTTCCAACGTTTATACTCCTAGTAGTATCGGACGAAAGAAGTTTCTAAGTATGTCCAAAGATGCTCCCGCTAGTCTCGAAATTTAGAAAATTTCCTTCAAGAAAGTTCAGTACTCGAAAGGTTTGAAGATAATTTTTTTTAGTTAATCAAACAGCACAGTTCTTTCCAGAGCTTCTCGGAACTGCAGATCATTAACTACTTGGGGGTAGGGAGCAAGAGCTCGTGCCCCTTTAATTCGGAAGGGTTATTATCTCTAATGCTTGGAACTGTGTGTGTCACCAAAATTTACAGGGATACACGTACTTAAACCCATTTTCCTTTCAGGATAACAAAAGGAGAGGTAAAACCTTTGGACTTACTTAACATTCCAACTAACAGTAAAGTAACACTATATTAAGACAATTCTTTGGATTTAAGAGACAGAAAGAGCCAAAGAAGCCTTTAAAACCTTTAAAATATGTTTTCGTCTGACACTCCTTAACGTATGAACGCCAGCAACAGACCCAGTTAAAGCCCATTTCCTTCTACGTCACCCCAAATCTTTGAAATGGGGTTCGGTACAGAATTTGTACAATATTCCAGCTGACAGTAAAGTAACACTATATTAAGACAGTTCTTCGGATTTAAGAGACAGAAAGAGCGAAAGAACCCTTTAAAACCTTTAAAATATGTTTTCGTCTGACACTCCTTAAAGTATGAACGCCAGCAACAGACCCAGTTAAAGCCCATTTCATTCTACGTCACCCAAAATCTTTGAAATGGGGTTCGGTACAGAATTTGTACAACATTCCAGCTGACAGTAAAATAACATTTTAATACTGTCCTTTGGATTTAAGAGACAGAAAGAGTCAAAGAAGCCTTTTTGATCTTAAGATCAAGAAATTGAATTTGCAAACGCTCAAAAGGCTAAAAGTTCTTAAACGTTGAAAAGGCCGGTTTTTGCGCTATCAACTCTGAAAGTGCATTGGTTTATAATCGCAAACATCCTAAATCTATCTACAATCTAAACATGATAAACTACATCTTTATTATCAAATTCTGCAAACACTTCTTTATCAGTCTATCCCCTTTCCCCCACTGTTCGCCTACAATATTCAATATGTTACATCTTTCTCGTGGGCAAGATTAAATGGCTACTTAATGTTCTATTTAAAAACAATAAATTAGAAGATCGATTGGTTAAACATTGTCCTATCTCAAACTCACAGTCGTTTTTTCGTCGTTACCAGTCCTCTTGCAGTAGGAAATTCAGATTGATTTTCAGACGGTGCTGCTTTCGGTGACTTCATTTCCATTCGAGCACTAGAAAGTGGAGGATTCAGGGATATGACAAAAAAACTCTACATTCCTTTAAGTAGCTAAACTGGTTCATTACTGTAGTGTGGATGTGTTTCGTTACGTTGACAATATATCGGATACAAATGAATCCGATATGATTAGACAACCACGAATACGGTATGGAATCATTATTGTGTAAACAACCCAGTCCGATATGATTTAATCGGATCGAAATAGGTTTTCTGCCTATCAGAGATCCTTTAACAAATCCCATTGGACTGGGGTGTTATAAAATATAGCATTCCTTCGCACAGTATTCAGACCAAACCGTCTTCGTGTAAACACATGACCAATCCGATAACAAATCACGAGGTCCGTCCTGTTAGAGGACATTGTGCTGCCAATAGGCCTGGTCGTGAGCAGTAGCCGTCAGCCACGCGCAGTCGATGGGAGCAACCCGCATCTTTAGTAGCCCAGAAATTCTCAATTGTCAAGTACTCGTTCTTTATTCACCTCTCACCAGATTAGGACCGAAAAAACAAAAATGTTGAATTCTTACCCGACTTTAGCTGTTTTTGGTCGTTGCCCTTTTCTTCCTTTTACTTTGATCTTGGTGTTAAATGTGTTTAAAGCACTAAAATCAAAACAAATTTCTTAGTTAACACAACCTTACAGCCATGATTATAAATGATTAAACTTCAGCTCAAGCAGTTTTAGCCCTCATGGAAGTCCAAGAAACCATACGTTGCGATTGCAAAGACACGTACTTTTCTATAGTTGAGTCCCTTCAAATCAATTATAAAGTGGGTCACGATCAAATGCAAAAAGAGACAACAAGATAGGGTATGGGTACAGGTTTTGTTTAATAATAAATAGTTCTTAAAGTTTTCTTGTAAACCGGCAGCGTATCGGTATACAAACAGCGCTGTTTTATAGGTTTCCTGAAACAGTATGTACATGAACAAAAAAAAGATCATTAGAATAAACGATTGATGGTAACAAGATAGGGTATATGGGAGAAATATTCCAGACAGAGGAAACAAACATAGAATAGAACTTCGAGCCTGGAAAAAATCTTAGAAAATTCAGCGTTCTCTCACCTAGCATCAAGAGTAAGATCATCTTCTCCTCGAAGAGCTGATTCTAAAACAGCTTGTAACGTTGGTGCTACAGCAGGCCCTTCATAGTCACGTGTTGTTCTGTTTGGCATATCGAGTTCGATTTGAATTATATTGTCTGCCTGTTTTAATACAGAAAAATATTGATGATGATAACAGTTGCCGAATACTTTAACACATGCCAGAAGATAAAATCTAACTGCCAGAACAACCTTGGCTCAGCGAATCTTATCAAAAACTAGAAATAATGGGACCCTTTGATATAACAGCGCCTATGGCTTTTGAATCATTAAACATTGTATGAACATTGCTGTTGTCATAACACACTAATTGAATTCTTCACAAGTGTTGTACTATCAATGGTTGGAAAGAAAATCTTGACATAATGCTCACAAAGTTGCAGCAAGTGTAGCTAGTGAACAAATGCCTTACTGGAAATTAATGACGGACGCTTGGACTTGCTAAGAGTCTATTTTTGTCTCTGTTCTTGATTTTCTCAAAAGATACGCTGTATAGATAGTTTGATAAGCTCGTACCGGCAGCATACACACTGCCTGATTCACTCATTGCGAACTCGTAACATAGGTAATTCATTAGTAGATTCAAAAGAAATAATGCTTGAAGTTGGCGTACACTAGTAGTCGCTTTTGGTTACAGAAGTTTCAGTTAGAAAACCTTGTTACCGTGCATTTATTTACCTTGTATCTTGGATTGCCACCAAAAGCAGCTGCTCTCCTTGCATACTCTGATATTGCTCTTTTATTGCCAAAGGCTGAAACTGGTCTTTTTGCCATTTGCTGGCTACTATAAAAAGTAATAACAACACATGTAAAAGGGATATTCTTGTCTACTGGATACCTAATTACTTGCCTTTGTTAGTGTCATTTCTCGAAGCTAACCTGGCAATTTCGCGCACAGGTATGGGTTTCCGGGCAGCCGACTTGAACCTAAAGCTTGTTTCCTCAACTGATATTTTACAAATATGGGCATACGTCAGTACCGATCACGGAAAGATGATAGAGACTGAGGTGGTTTCTGGCTTGTGAGAGGTGACTCTGACCAGGCTCGAACCCACAACCTCTAAATCATGCATACATGGCCTTGTCTACTCGGTTACACCGCCTATTACCATTCCAAGGCTAGAAGGTCAATAGATAGCCTTCAAAGCATAATACATAAAAAATGCACAAAGTTTCTAGCAGCCAAGCTCAAGAATAGCAGCTTAGTAACACAAAAGAAGGTATTTTCATAAAACAATTAACACAAAGTTCCTGATAGTATATAAGATTTTTAAGAGTGACTCTGGATGACTTTGTCAGAGATATGTTGTAACAGGATTACCAACCTTTGCACTTGTGTGAGAGGCCTCAGTTTCCATTCTCCAGTATCCTCATCAAATGTAGCTCTATTACGGACTTTATCTTTGTCTTCCGGAGGTAGGAAGTTTTCTATGATGAGCGTCCTTGAAACAAAAATCATTTTCCTTTAACTCATTGTTCTTTATTTAGCAGAGTAACCGGCAGTGTTATGCCCTGGCTAAACGTTTCAAAATTGCTTGATGAACAAATTTTAAATGTCTGGAAAAGAATGCTTGATCTTTTGGCCAGTGCCTTACGTTAGCAATATGCAACGAGGAGAAGAGTAGTTTGAAGCTAGCCAGTTAGAGCAGTAAATTTTATATTATTGATGCAACAAGTCCAGCTACGATTGAGACAACTCATACTCAATAAATGGAGAAAGAGCGAGATGTTTGACTGCAACCCATACCTAAGACTCGAATAATGGATACAAATACCACTTGCTATAACCCTTGCTCTTATAGAAAGGGATTCTTTGGTACGACTGATGGGCGTTGGACGAAAATTTTGGCAAAGACAGATGATGGTTTTGAAAACTCACTTCAGCTTCAATTCTCGATTTAAATCTTCTAGATTTTTCTCCAGATCTTGTCTTTCTTGAATATGAACCTCTTGAAGATCTTGAATTTCAGCTTTTGTTGCTTGAAGTTTTGCAAACAGCTGTTTAAAAAGTAAAATCGTCATACATTAGTCATTCATTCAAGCTAACAAACAGAAGAGCCAAGGGCGGCTTTTCCTACACATAACCACTCCAGACTCTCTTAAACGTCCCTGGCCTGTCCGTAGAAATGGAAAGGGGCAACATGCAGTTCAAACTATCTTTTATCTTTTCCTCCTTTATACATCTTAAAAGAACATGGAGGACTTTGCCAGCACTTTAGAACAAGCTTGGTACAAACTTAAGCTGGACGAAAACGCTGAATTCGGCAGAGGCGAGATTTTAAAAGATTTCATGCATTATTCTAAGCGCATGTTCTTCTAAACTAATTCTTTTTTAGGTAGCCTTCTTTTTTCAGAATGTGTGTTCTACGAAACCATTCTACTGAAAACAGCAGGTTTTGGAGCTCCCCAAAACCTTCTGTCATCAAAAGCAGAAGCTTGCCGAGACTTTCAAGAGATTCTAGTTTTGAAATTCGAAGAGACTTCCATTTTTACCAGTTGCCAGGATTCATTCAGCGAATGGGTCTGGAGACGAGGCAAGCAGGAAATTTGGCGCGAAAGTTTTCAGATTTCCAGAATTCGAGTTTCTTTAAAATCATGAACTCTGCTTTTGGAAGCTTCCTGTTTTCAAAATTGGAAGGTTTTGGAGGTTAAGAAGAACAAGCCCTAAGTCGTTTGCTGTTCATTTAACCAAACATTTAACAGATCACTTTGGGGTAATTTATCAGATATTTCAGATAAATGTTCTCTCTAAGGTACTGAAGAAAATGGACAGTTTAAAGAATGTTTCAGACTGAACACAAGAGAAGTACATATGGGGAAACGGCTAGGCTCTTTAAAAATTAAAAACAGGTTCTTATGAAGAATATAAGCGAGTGTAAAAGATCCTATCTAAACTTTCAGACACCCTCTCTCGATCATTTCAAAGTTGCTCTCGTATCTTGTCTGTGAAATCAATTTGAGAAATTATTAGCAAACCTTAGAATTTTTCCTACGCTTGGCATACGAAAGGATAGCTGTAAAGCAAGGGATATAGCAAGGTACCTTTTTAAGTTTCTTAGTTTTGACATCGACTTCTTGTTGTAATGATGAGAAGTTTTCCTTGATTTCGACAGCACTCTCGTCCTTTTCTTCTAACTTCTGTACCATTTCTCGCTCTTTTCTCTGTCAAATTGACATTGAATAATCAAGGATTAAACTCATTAAATTATCATCAAATATAAAATATCATTGAAACTATTACGTGCAGTTAATTAAGACGGACTGTAGAGCAGTTAACACTACAACCCTGTTCCAGGACAAATCCCAGGGGCTACTTTGGTTCGTCTGCCATCGTATAAATCGAGACGCAGCACTTGTGACTCCACCGCAAGCTGTATACGATGATTACTCTGAATGTGCAGAATGTGCAACTTCAACCGTTGCCCGCACTTGCCAAAATTTCATCACATTAACATTCTAAGCGCTGGGTAGAAAGAGACTACATATACAGAACGCCAGCAACTCATCTCGCAGAGGCGCCAGAATACACTGGTCGGTAGCCCTTAAGAGAGTATTTGAAGTAATACATAATACATCATCATCATCATCATTATCAGCCTGTCACGCTACTGCTGGCGTATGGCCTCCACAGGTTCCTCCATGCCACTCGATCTTGCGTGGCGATAACACATAACACATAATATATAATATAAAATACTGATGATAACATGATACAGGATAACAAAAGTGCATGGTGAAGAAAACAAGAGCGCTGGAACGCGTCTCTTTTACTTAAGAAGATATAGGTTGGTTATATGAGCCATCTGGATGACAAGGAACTGTGGAAAGGTCAGTGGCTAGATATCCCAGACGATAGAGAATCGACGTACAAAGTCGTAGGGAAATAGGCTTGAGATCCACAAGTTCTGGTCAATATATAAGCCTTTCACGTTATTACTTCAGCGCATGACAGTAATGATTGAGTGTTAAAGCCTCATTTGAAAAGGGAAGCCTAAGCTGCTAATTCATAGGCAGAATAAGTAGAGCAATGATTGGTTAGTCCCTATGCGTATATGCAAAGGCCTAGGAAACGTGAGATGTTGGAAGGACCTACCTTCTGCTCGGCGATTTGCTTTCGTCTCTCTTCCAAGGCCCTTTCTTGCTCTGTTGTCTTGTCAACAATGCTTTTGCCACCAATCAGCAGTTTACTTTCCATAGCCTGTAAATCGTAAAAAAGATTACTAATGCTGCCTCAATCTCCTTATAAAGCAAGACTTGAAGAAACAAAGTACTGGGCTGATTAGCTAAGTTAAGAAGCTGCTTTAGAAAACGTCTCTATATCCTTTTGTTGAAAGCTTGAGGACGCTTGCTTCTGAAGAACAGAAGAAAAGCAATACAAGACCCTTGGTGGTTAAAAACAGTGCGACCCAGTTTGAAATATGGTTCTAAATGCGGAGTTTATATCTGTAACTAGGTCTACATCGGTTAAAAAGAGTTCTTGCTGATCTGTGCTGTTGCTCCAGGGAGTCTCATGCCTTAAAAACAATTAATTAGATATAAGCTTCTGCAGTGATGTACTGTAAAGAAGCATTGTGGGGTCCTTAGCAAAACATATAGACGATGTCCCCAATACTTACTTATAGTTAAATCAACTGTAGCGTTTAAGCATATCCACTAGACTAAGATCTCTTCCGATTAGCATTCTTTACAACAGCAAGCCCGTATTACCAGCTATATGTAGCTATGTAAAAGGTGCACGCTATGCATTCAAGCAACTGACCTTCTGTAGTCATTTCAGAAAGTCAGGATGAAAAAACAAAGTCTGATTTTTCTAACTCTATTTAAAGACAACTTGAAATATTAATTGATTGACTAATTAATTCGTAATTTGGCTGGGAAAAATTGTTTGCTTGGTAATTCATTGAACCAATTTGGTTATCTTAAAAACAATTTGTTAATCTTGTTAGTCTGACTGGATTAGAACTAGCATATTTTCCTTGCAACAAGTAACAATTTAGCTTATAACCATTTACTAATTATGCAGAAATATGATTAATCCAGTAAAAAATATTAGATAAAACATTAGAAATTTTTCATCAAATTTGTTCTTATTGTAAAAGCTCTGTCAAAATTATTCAATTTTTGGCTTTTTTGACCGGTACCTTATTTGAGGAGGAAGGTTTGAGAAGGGGGGGGCTGAATAAAAACTGGGAAATATTCTGCCTTTTGCAAATCAAGAAGGATAATACAGACGTTGAACAATGAACTATATTAGAAAGCTCTAACCTCAAATCACACAAAATCTGTAGAAATTAGAAGTTACTAGTGACTGGAAAAAAACGTTTGGGGTATCACTAAAATGTGCATTTCATTTTGTACGCTTACAACTGTACTAGTGAAGAACAAGATGAAATAATGTTTTAGCGCCAGTCACTAGAAGCTCAGTAGTAGGTTACCTAGATAGAGACATAGACCCTGGCCGAGCCAAAACACCAATGATCAAAGCAGGAACGTCGAGAATTAAATGGAACGAGTCTGCCACTAAGGATGTCTGGGCACGAACCCTGACCACACTGACCTCCTGATACCATGCGTCAGTTGGATTACACCAGGACGCCACAGCACCTTTCAGTAGCCAAAATAAAGAAGCTTAATGCTGATGGGGATCTTTTGCTTGAAAGAGGGGTCGTAATGGATAGAGGGTGCTCAAAGATTTACAGCTTACTGCATATACAAATCCTGACATTACCTTGATTTTTGCAGCAACTGTTGTTACAGCATCGCGTTCTTTCTTCAACTGATGAGCTCTGTTGTTGATCTCATTTAAAAGCTTTTTCTTGTCCTAAAATTATTTTATATTATGTTACAATAATTAATAAGCTAATATAGGAAGATCAAGACAATCGGATCGAAAAGCACGACAATCGAAAATCATCAATACGATAACCTTTTAATAATCCATTCGAAGGTGTTCTAGGACCAGATTTGAAGTGAAATTTCAGTGTGGTTGAACACATACAGTGTTGGTCAAAAACCCCACAGACTCAGAGATCCCGTGATCTTTAGCCTTGTTAACTAATAGATGATACCGGACGATACACGCTTTTTTTATAAAGAAGCTAGCTCAAGGCCTAGTTCTTAAAGTTCCTTATTTTTTGACCTCTTTTGAGACGATTGTAGTTCCAAAAGCTCCTTAATAGTTCCTTAATTTTAACTGCAGATACAGTTTAATGACTACTGTACAGAGACACTTGCATGTAAGCAAAGCTCAAAACTACTCAAGGAAACATTTGATACATGCGTAAGTACAATTTATGTGATTTTCGACTGCAAATGAATGGAACGGGCTTTCTAATTCTTGACTGTTTGCAGTGATAAAAATATTCAACAATGAAAATTTCCTTAATTATTTTCTCTTTAATAGTATAAGTTCTTTAAATTTTCGGGCCTTCTACATGTAGGTTCCTTATAATGTGGTTCCTTATAAAAAAAAGCGTGTACAGCCAAGTATATAGATTGTTGTTTTCATCTAAGATTTCAGCCCTTAGAGCTACTATTGACAGGGTTTACTATCAATTTAACCAATTATCAGCTACTGGCTGTTGGCAAGCAGCTGATTTTGATTGTAGAATACAGATTAGTCATCTTTACCTCTCTGCTATTATGTCCAAAACACACACTGGAACTATTTTAGTTTTAAACAAGCCACTCCATCGAATAAGCCTTCCCCTCGAATAAGCCCCCACCGTAAAATTCATTTTGAAAAATAAGTCTTGGGGCTTATTCGAGGATTCACAGTATATCTTCAAGGCATTTTAAAACAATACGCCCCAAATCATACATAGAGGTATAGTCTATTACCTCTTCCATCATGCTGTGGTTTTCCAAAAGAGCAGCCTTTTCTTTATCTAGCTGAGCTTGCTTTTCCTTTATTACATCTTCAGGGGAGACATCTTCTTCAGTTTCGTCTTCAACCTCGTCATCGTCACCTAAAAAGAAGAGTTGTGAATCATACGAAACAAAATAATTTTCTCTCCTATAGTGCAGCTGATGAAGCATCTGTTGTTTGTTCAAAAGCATCAAGCAAGCAAGCAGGCAGGCCAAAAAGAAAGCAAGCAAGTAAGCAAGCAAGCAAGAAAGCATGCAAGAAAGCTAGAAAGCAAGAAATTAAGCAAGCAAGCAAACAAGCAAGAAACCAAGCAATCAAGCAAGAAAGCAAGCAAGCAAGCAAGCAAGTAAGCCAACAAGCAAGCAAGCAAGCAAGAAAGCAAGCAAGCAAGAAAGCAAGCAAGCAAGCAAGCAAACAAGCAAGCAAACAAGTAAGCAAGCAAGCAAGCAAGCAAGCACGAAAGCAAGCAATTAAGCAAGCAAGCCAAAAAAGCAAGCAATTAAGCAATCAAGCCAAAAAGCAAGCAAGAAAACATGCAAGCAAGCAAGAACGCAAGCAAGCAAGTAAGCAAGCAAGCAAGCAAACAAGCAAGCAAGCAAGGAAGCAAGCAAGCAAGCAAACAAGCAAGCAAGCAAGCAAGCAAACAAGCAAGAAAGCAAGAAAACAAGCAACTAAGCAAGAAAACAAGCAATATTTATTGTTAACGCAGGTCATAGTTGTCGCAGTCACACAACTGATGTTGATCTGCAGCTGCAGCCCAAATTTCAAGTTTCCATTTCTTGAACACATTTTAAAAAAACTCAATGACACCCAATGACAACAGCATTTTCAATGACAGTTAGGAAACCAATTCTTAAATTTCAGGAATACTTGACGATAATTAACAACCTATTGGAAGAAATGTAATTGAAAGTGAATTATACCTTCTTCGCCATCTTTTCGTCTTCTTCTTCGTTTCTTTTTAGGACCACCTCTTTTCTCAAGTTCATGTTTCAATCTTGAAAAAAGAATTAAATGAGGTTGAAAGAAAAGATTATCTTCTACTTTCTATTACTTTTCTTTATATAATTCCAAAATGAAAAAAAAACATACTTGAGGATCTCTTCTTGAAATTCTCTTAATAAAGCATCTTTTGGATCCTCATTAATCTTGGGCTTATTCTTGATTTTCTTCGCACGATCTGCATACCTAAGGAAAGCATTACCATTAAATCATCTGAAATTGGAATAAGAAGGGGAACCATTTCATATCATCAAAAGATTTCTCCTTTCCACAATCTTAAGAGCATCAGAAGCATCTTCAGAGCAGCATAAGACATCAGAAATAGACCGAAATAATGAACACCAAAACCAAAAATGTAAGCCCTGAAATGAATCGGATTCAACCAGTCAGAAAGGTAAAGCCGAGCTGGGACAGTATTCTAAGACTAAAAACCAGCCATTCCACACTGTACAAAAAGACAACAATTTAACCTGAGAAATTAAGGATCTTGTGCCCTTAAATGCATCCTCCGCCTTTTAGAGAATTAATTTTGCGAATTTTGCGGCATTTCTAACACTCACCTTAGTGTAGTTAGGGTTTCTTCATAATTATAACTAGCTGGACCCTTCAAAACAAAAGCATAAATGATTATAGAGAATAAAGTAAAATATTCGGTTAGAATCTTTGAGTTCTTGCTATCTGAATTGCCTGAGCGTGTGTAAAGTATTCTTTTGCTGAGATATTCTCAAAATACAAGTCTATAATGCTTATTAGAAGAAAAGTAATGTCAATTTATATAAACTATTTAAAAATAAGTGAAAAAACAAACCAAATTTGCCACCATCACAGTTCTTGCATTGCCTCCAAGAGAATCTAAAGAAAAATTCATTTTAGTTTGTGTCTTTTGATGCTCCTCAGATAGCTACATCGATAACAGAGAAAGAGTATTACCTATCCTATCTACAATATTTTTCTCAAAGAAAGTATTTCATGAAAATACAACAGGATGTGATGCAATAAGTGAAGATATCTCCAGTTCTAATTTCCACGTTCATTACATGCTTTTATACTTTAATATTACGTATTCTTGAGACTATTTTCTCTCTTGAATCGACTGTTACCCTTTTAAAAAAAATTTCAAGTGAGTGTCTGGGCATCATGGAACATCACATCATCGGCAACATGCCTGCAGAAGTTTCAGATATTTGACTCAAGTCTTCGTTATCTACAGATTGTTTTTATACAAGTTTATACAAGTGTTAAAATCAATCAATACCTTGAAGTAATCGAGTCAACTTTGAATCTCTGTAAGGTATATGAGTACTTTTACCATCGACCTGAAACGAGAATGCAACTTATTATGATCATGTTGCTTGTCTTTCTTGAGAGCTGCAACAAAATCAGGCAAGCAAGCAAGCAAGCAATCTTTAGTTGTAAACGCAGGTCCAAGCAAGCAATCTTTAGTTTTTAACGCAGGTCCGGGGTTCTTGCAGCTGTCCAGCTAGCTGATGTGGATCTGCAGCTTGTGCCCCAAGACTGATATTCTGGAACGAATAAACTGTGTACTCATTTACCGACTTCGGAAGGATGGACAGCAGACTTGACTCTGAGTTGACGAGATTACCATCCAAAATGGCAGCTACGTGGGAAGAAGTCTAGCACTGGAGGAGCAAGCAGGGATGTCAACAGAAGGCTGTGGAGAGGCACACAGCAAAAATATACAAACGGTTTCCAACGAAATTTTGTAGTTAGACCTGGGCTTCTACACGAAAACCACGACAGCTAAGATTGAGATTGACTTAACCTGTTCCGTCCCTTAGCTACGTTATCGTCAGTGGGTAATAGTAGAATGCGTAATTTTAACTATTAAGATAGCAATATAATGCAATAAGCAAAATAATATGAAAATTCTAAGCATTAGTTTTTGGGGACCAAGGCTGCTAAAACATCGAGCAAAGGTAGGAAATATGCAATAGAAGACAATACTGTAATCAATCTTTAAAAACTCACAAGTGCAGATATAACATTTCCTAATGCAGATAATGACAAGTTTATCTTCGTTGCTTCTTTTAATCTTTCTCCCTAAAGTGACAGAAGGATCAGTTAAGTAACAACTTGTTACAAAGGTTTTAAACAAGTCAATAAAGCAACTATCGGTAAGAAATTTAAACTATCACAACTTTAATCTTTCAAAGTAGTCTTCTTACTGGAGCTAATGGTAGGAAATTTTGTAAGCACAACACAAACAAAGCGACATATAATCACGTTGGACTTCACGTCGGACTCTTGTGCCTTAAGCCTTCTTTAGTGTCTTGAATAATTAAGTCTAAAGATAAAGCTTAATCTACAGGAACAATTTTCTGGGAAAGTTTCCTCTTGACGTGCTTTCTCTGCTCATGCAGATGAGGCAATCTGAGACAAGTGCATTTGTTCAAAAAATGGTACATCAGTCTTTCTACAAATGCATTTCCGATTGAAAAAAATGGCAACTGTAAAAACTGCTTGTGCAGATGACTGGACAAACGGACTTGACAATTTTTCTATGACTCAAGATAAAAGAATCACAGTTTCCAGTGAAACTTGTTGGTTTCTTCACACAAGCAAATAAACTTGCCATAGGAAGGAACTTGCAAAAGAAATGTTTTGGTCAGCTACTTGAGCAACATATATCTCAAAGCAAATTGTCAAAGAGAATTACGCTTTAAAGTTCTTGGTTTTTTGAGAATTCGTCATAACCTTAGTTTTACATTAAAGACAAGGTCAGTTATTTGTACCTGAGCTCCAGTTTTCGACTGCCTTTCGCTACCAGCTAAATCAACCATGTTCAGCTTTCCAACTCTAATATGTGTTTCACCATCAGGCCCGACCTGTATAATCGAGCGAGATAATAATACAGACGCTGTTAAACAATACTAAAAAATGGAGATAGGCCTTTTGGTAATAAATAAATCTCATTCGCCTCTAGGAGAAATCACTCTTTCTCTAACGGCATTTAATCAAGGATTAGTACCTTTTACGAGTTACTTGCATTCTTTCTTATGAGTTTCTGCAGATATTTTCAACATTTATTGTCGCAGATTACTGTTTCCCCTTGCTATTGTGTCTTCCTTTTTTGTGAATTCGAAGAAAAATATGGTACACTAACTCTCCAAAAGCGACCACAAACTCGATCGTTGCACACAGCGAGGATCCCTTTACTTAAGACGCCCACCATCTCCCAGAAAATGGTCAAACCAATCCAGACCTTTTTGAAAAGGTTTGTTATTTGTTATTTTCCCCACGTTTCATAACTCATCAATATTCCATCTCAAAAATGTTAACATAGAAGAACGATACTTGAAATTGCAACTTACCTCACTGCATTCTATGTATATTAAGAAGATTGCATGTGATCTTGAAGAGTGTTCATTCATATTTGTTGCTCTAGAAAAATATATACAAATCATCAACATTTCTTCTTCATTGAGCACTCTCTTCAAATGGGCTTCAATATCGAAAACAGATATTCAAGGCTTTGTAGCAATTTCAGTAGATAGGTTCCAATCTTTAATTTTATCATATCTTTCCTTCATAGAAATGACGTCATCATAAGATAACTTTTAGGTCCTGGCCAAACGATCAAAGATTGTTTGTCAGAAGTTGAAGATTTGCTTGTCAAACAAAATGTTTGACCGTTTGCCCACATCAGAAAAACATTGCTTACAGTACAGTTACAGTTGTTGCTTGATAGAAGTATAGAATGCTTTTGAAGTGTTTCAAAAAACGTTGCTGAAAGAATTCTGTTTTGTATAGTATTGTTTTGTACTATATGGTGAAATTTTTTAATGTTAGTTTTTACAGTAGCGATTTGGCACTAATTTAAACTAACAGAGTAAACTACAGAGATTGCATTAAGTTATTTGCTTGTCAAGCAATGTTTTGCAATGTGGCCAAATTTTCAAACATTGCTTGTAAAGCAAAATCTCAAATGCTTGACAAACAATGTTTGCTCGTTTGGCAAACGCCTTAAACATGGTTTATAAGAAGTTTATTGTTGCAGTTTTGTTCTTTGCCTATTAGGCAACATTCACACAGATTTTGGTGGTTTAAAGTTCAAGTACAACATGAAATAAATAGGGGGCATAACGTGCCGTTCTTACACGCCAATGTTAGATAAGGTTAACGTATCATTGATATGAACTTCATAATCGAAAAGCGACAACAATTTTCACTTACCCAACAGCTCTGTTTTGGTTTCCCACATTCATAACATGCTCGATTTCTTTTACACTCTTCGTCACGAATGATTGCAAATCCTAGAGGAAGATCATTAAATTATGTTCCTCAAAACGATTTAAACTCAATACACAATATGTGACTTATAGGAGCATGAGTTATCAATTTGCTCTTCATTTAGGCGCAGTCTGCTATTTCTGCTTACCTTTACGTAGATACCAGTGTCTGGTCGTTCTTTCAGTTCAAGTCTTTTCTTCTGGTCTTTTGATAGCAAATCTCTTATTTCTTCCTGCAAGAAAACAAAATCGAAGACCTATAAACTAGGGAAACGTTTATGCTATATAAAAATGGGCCCTAACTAAAGTTTAATGCAGGGTTTTCATTAAAGTTTCGAAACTTTGTTAGGAAAATGTGTTTTATCTTCGAACATGCAGACCATCAAATTCGTTCAACTGCGGCATTACGTGAAAGGTTATATAGACATGTATATACCTGGTAGATT
Organism: Chrysaora quinquecirrha; assembly: GCA_014526335.1. Taxonomy (NCBI): domain Eukaryota; kingdom Metazoa; phylum Cnidaria; class Scyphozoa; order Semaeostomeae; family Pelagiidae; genus Chrysaora; species Chrysaora quinquecirrha. The sequence goes on from JACTAT010000035.1 coordinate 2,950,426, forward strand.
TCTAGGTAAGATGCTCTAACCAAATACTGCTGATCGTGAGTTCTTGATATATGAGTAAAGATGTGCTCAAATGAATTCGGGATAACACCTCGCAGGTCTGGATCAGATCTGACGCCTTTAAAATGAAAAATATTTACATTTAAGAACAGATAAAGCTATTCTACAGTTTTACTTACTAAGGTCTACAAACTATATGGCAATTATCTAAAGCAAAGCAAACTCTTAAGAACCTGGGGCCAAAAAGAAAGGCCATCACAATCGTTCTTAGGTATGCAATTACAATGCGATGAACAGTGCCTTATTGTGTTTGAATTTTCCAACATACTTAAGCATTTTTGTTCGAAAGTCCTCAAAGACGAAATTTCAGACAAGACTAAAAGAATCGATTATGACGGAAAATACACCCAGCCCAGTTAAATAACATCAAATGTTGCAACGAATGAATGTTTAAGCCTCCAGTTCTAGAAATTGAGCACCCGGAACAGCAACGCATACACTTTCAATCCGACAAATGTAATCATTGAAAGAAGAATCAAATTTCTCAATACCCATTGGAGGCGAAACTCTCTGGAAAGTGCTGTGGCGTTGTGGTCTATAATACAGCTGACTCGTGGTGTAAAAACCTTAGCGAGGTCGGGGTTTCCTGCCCCAGCTACGGTAGCGTCAAAGCAATTAGTTAATCTTTACTGTAATCCTAGCGATTTGTGCTAAATACACCATTTCACCTTCTCCCCAAAAAGTGTTTCTAATAATAACCAAAGTCTTGTCATAATATCGAATATTCGAATGTGCTTTACGATTCTATTACCCCCTCCCTTCAGCTAAAGCATTTTTTGTCTCCCCTTCGGCTTCGGAAGTATTTTTTTTGAACAGCATGCAGCCATACATTCGACACTTCTGAAATTTTGATGCTTTCATTGCTGAGGTACCAATTTTGCACCTTGGTGAGGAGAGACACATTTGTGTTAACAATTTATCCTAGGTTAGTATCTCTGCAATCACAGTGGAAAGACCGTGACATTAGCCAAAATTTTCATTGTGAGCCCTGCGCACTGGCCACTGTACCACAGAGACCACAGAATATTGAAATATATAAGTTGCATTGCAATTAAAATGTAACTTACCTTCCATAGTGAAAGTTTTACCAGTTCCCGTCTGACCATAAGCGAATATTGTTCCTGGCAAAAGAATGGAAATTACTTACAATGATAATAAACTCATGGTTCTCTTCTGACCTGGTATTGAGTTTATGGTGCAGACTATCTATTGTTTTCAATTGTTTCCTTGTTCGAAAAGGCATAAAATTGAAATACACCTTTTCAACTAAGAGCCTCATTTACAAATAATTTGAAAATTTTGTCACAGAAACATTTCAACGTCAGATTCAAATTAAGCACCTCTGTCTTAGTGTTGGCAAATTTTTACACTTCTAGTTGATTTTATAGTGATTAAAAGTTTGAAAATTTATAAGGGATTTGAATGTGAAAAATCATTGAGGGTGTAGAATTTCACCCGAGCGATTTTTCACTGTCAAATCCTTTATAGATTTGCAGACTTTTAGTACCTCTAAGCTCAACATTGAAATTACTAGAAGCAGAAAAAGTTGCCTCAATACTAAAATGAAAGTGCTCAATCTGAATCTGGGATCAGACTTCTGTTTTCAATTGTTTCCTTGTTTGAAAACGAGGCTCAAGTTGAAAATTGAAATTCAAAGCATTCCCAAATGAAATTTCTACTGCAAAATCCCTATTCTGTGTTTCTGCTGTTCATCCTGATTTAGAAGTTTTGAAAAAAATTCAAAAATTATAAACAATTTACCATTGTATCCATCGAGAACAGAATCAACAAGTGGATTGAATGTTTCATCATATATGTCCCTCTGTTTGGAGCTAAAATTTGAAATGATAATACATTGACATTAAACAAACATACCTGAATAAAGCTTTTTCCTGTGTGGGACAAGAGCCCCTTAGTCAGGGAAGTACATTTTCTTGTCAGGTCACATGCATAGTTACATTTGGCTGCATAGGTCAACATGTATATATTGATAAAGAGTTGGGTAATATGAGCCATTGGTAGAATAAAGAGTATTATTATATGGTGTTCGAAAATATGGCTGTTCGGACTGGCATCGGCACAATCTGATTGGTTCTTCATTGGTCTGTACAAGCTATATTGACCGGGGATGATATAACCATGTGATACAGCCACGTAATTTCTCATTGATGAAGTGAGAGAGATTGAGATGGGAAAATGAAATACTATACTGACAAATGATGTTTCTTGCATAAACATTCTCCAAAAAAGTTCGAAAATATTCAATATTGTTTTTAACGCCATATGATAAAGCCTTTATTGAACGATTGCTCTGTCAATGCAGAAAAATATTTGGACCTTGGCTTCTTGTACGTATCTCACTGCATCTGGCCTGTATGTCATATTTCTTCGGTCCGAATATTTCCATCATCGACCTTGCAATTGTTCAACAACTGCATAATGGAGACCTTGTGTTCAGATAGCTCAGTTAAGAGAGCTTTGCATGCAAAGCAATTGATCAAAGGCTTTTGATCTGAACATAACAAACATGCAGGTTTTGGGCAAAAAATACTAAAGAAAACTGAAGAGGATGTGGCATTGCAGTCTAAATCCAGCTGGCTGGTGGTGTCAGAAGCTCAGCAAGGTCAGGGTTCAATCAAAGACCCAGCTACAGTAGTGTCGCAGCCAGGATTGATGTCTCAATTAGTTAACCTATAACTGAGATTTTAGGGATGATGCTATATATACCATTTTGCCTCACCTTCACTAAAACTAAGAATTACAAGATGCAAAAAGCAGACTTACTTCCAGTCATACACAGCATCAAAAGTAAATTCTCTTGGAGCTTCAGATGCTTTATGCAGATTTTTGAGTGTCACTACACCTCTTTTGACATCCATATCCACAACCCTAGGGAAAAAGGAAATTTTATTGATTTCTGTTTCTTCATTTGCATTTATAAATTTACTACTGCTTTCACAGCCAAACTAGTCACATCACAAACTCATGAATTTTTAAACTGTCTGTGAAGTTTCAAAATATTGCCTCCAGTGACCTAGTCAGAGATTCAGTACTGGAGGGCCAACAGGACATGATATCAAGAGGTATTTTAGCAATGATTGGGGGGGTTGCCTGCCCCAATGCCCCCTAGCTGTGCCACTGATTGTCTCTCTATACTACCTTTCATGAGCTGCAGCGATTTCCTTTTCATTCATTGGTCGACATCTGATGATGACTTTTACAGATTCAGCAGCCTTTTTGCCAGCCTGAAAATTGAAAATGTTAAATTGAAAAAGTATCATACTATATTCCTAATGAATTGACTTGAGTTTTACAAACCTTCAAACAGAGGGAACATCTTTAGACAGAATTTACAGCTTTTTACATCTCTGAACCTTCTCATAGCATAGGTAAACGTCAAGTGTTTCACCCCTCAAGAGTACAAAACATCAAAGTATAGACCGTACATTTCATATGCTGGGTCTGTTTATGACCTTTATAATTTAAAGCTTGGTGTATCAAGAGATGTTTCCGCTTTTTCCTGCAATCTTTATGAATTATTAAGGAATCATACAGAAAACTCTGCAACTCAAAAATAAATATAATAAAGCAAAAAAGTAAAATGATATAGATAGACAAGGTCACAAACTCTTTATTTTAAGAAACAAAAAAAGCTCACCATTCTTGATAAAGTTTGAATCCAACACTGATTGAATTTATTTGCCCAAATGATTACTTCTAAACTTGCTTTGCTTGTTGATAGGATGGGTCTATGTCGAGTTTATCATGGCCTAGGCCTTGCCTTGGCTTGGCAGCTATCCTTGGAGACCTTAAAACAGTAGTTTTCTCGATTGGGACATGAAAATATCTTCATAAATGGAATTCAAGATAGTAGATAAAACTAAAATTACAGTTCTGGATGAAATGTAGATCAAATATATAAGGATTTTTTAGTAAATTATAACGTCTACCTCAGCTGCGGCAGCACTCAAATCGAAATCGCCATGACAAACAAACTCAACTTCTAGACTTGTCCCAAGTCCCTTACTTTCGCTCACATTGAATTGAATTGATGTTGTTGTTGTTCGCTTCAGTTTGAGCGTTAGTTTGAGCGTCCAGCAATTCAATTCAATAGCGAAGACTACGACTCGTGTAGTAAGTCTACTCAACTTCAACATTGACCGATACTTCATGTATGACAACCAAAACATTTCTTGGCATCACTCAAGTATTTGATGGTCAAACATTTGAGATTTGCTTTACAAACAATGTTTGACAAACAAGCATTGTTGAGCAATGTTTTTGGAATTTTAAACATTTTATTTCAAGCAAAAATATTTGACGAGCAATGTTTTGTAAATTCGTTAAATGGTCAATCATTGCATTTGAAAAGCAAATGTCTAATGTTTGACAAACATTACTTCATCTTTGCCCATCTTTGGCTGGCGAGGGCTCTAATAATTAATCTTGGTACGCTATTATAAAGCAAATTTTCAGCTAATTCCCAATGGATTATTTTTTTTAATCAATCCCATATCATAACTTGTGAAGTTCGAGCAACAAAAAAAAACAGCGTTGAAATTTGTTACTTTCAATTAATATATCACATCATATTAAATCTATTTCAACAATTGACTTAATCTAACCTACAGTAAACGATTTGAATACAGTATAAATGTATACAAATGCCTATTAGGCCCTGACCAAACGATCAAACATTGTCAAGCAAATTGAAATTTGCTTGTCCAAGCACTATGTTTGACCATTTGGCCACATCACACAACATTGCTGGTCAAACATTTTCGCTTGCGACAAGAAGAGAGTGTTTTTGAGATATTTCAGAAGCATTATCAATGCTTGAGAAGCAATGGTTTGCGACGTGGTCAAATGTTGGACAAACAATGTTTGGTCATTTGGCCAGACCAGAACCTTAGTTTCTACATCGAATATTAGCAAAGCTCAGCATTACAATGCAAGCATTATATAATTCACAAGGTATCACCAATTTAACACCATTTATCTGCATTACAAAAAGTATATAGCATTCATTACAAACTACGAGACAGTTCAAATTAATTACAAATTCTATAATTGTTATAAAAAATAAAAAAAATAAAAAAAATAATGATAATACTAGATAAATTAATTATGTTACTTTGGAAACAACTTATAAAGGTTGGCATATAGAATTTATGGGAACGTTTGGGTGAAATGGGAGTGTTTGTCAATTTTAAGCCCTGACCGAACGATCAAACATTGTTTGTCAAACATTCGACGTTTGCTTATCAAACAATGTATGGCTGCGTGACCACGTCACAAAACATTGCTTGACGATCAGCATTTGCTAGATAATGTTTCTAAACATTTCAAAAACATTTCGTCAAAACTGTTTCAGAATCAATGTTTTGCGACATGGCCGAACGGTCAAAATGTGTTTGCCAAATAATGTTTGATTGTTTGGCCAGGGCCTTGGGTTTGAATGTTTCAGAATCAATGTTTTGCGACATGGCCGAACGGTCAAAATGTGTTTGCCAAATAATGTTTGATTGTTTGGCCAGGGCCTTGGGTTTGAATGTTTCTTTTGCTGTTTTGAATAAAGGTCTAACAAGAGCCCCTGAAGAATACATTCCCGAAGCAGAAATTAAATCAAATCGGCAATGTAGCTTGTAGTAAAATTTCCCGACTAAAACATAGCTAATTACTGTAAAACATACTGTAAACACATTTATATTCTATCTTCATACGAAATTAGTAATATGAAATTAGTATCATTAAAGTTTTTCAACGTAGCTTGATGGAAAAGCTCCTGTTTTCCCTTTGCTTTGCCAACAGTCCAACCATTGCCTTCATCTTCAACAAGCACAAGAATCTGCAACAGAAGATCAAAAATCAATCATTAGGGAATACCATGGCAGTTTGGATGAGCCATTCTGAATTCGAAGGACTCTTCTTATCTCAAATGAATTACCAAGGCTTAAACAAGCTGGTGTTAATTAAAGTGTGATTTTAGACACTGGACATGCAAATCAAGTGTTGAACAACCATCCATTCTAAAAGTACCTACAACTATTGCATGCAGATGTATCCCCTTAAATCTTAAGAGCACTGGACAATAAGATTGCGAAGATTATTTTAAATCAGATCTGAGGGAAACATTGTTGGCCAACATTTCAAATTTCATGGATGTTTCACACATGTTGCCCAGTTAACTACTGTACATTTGGAAAGATAGCAAGGAAGGATCAAGCAATTTCAAAAGGTTAAGGTCGATAGTTCTAGCAGCTATACGATACAGTTGACGTAGTAGGCCTGCAAGTCGGCCAAAATGTTGATATTCTACGATAAGAATGGGTACTTGTTAACAGATCTTGAAAGAATAGACAGCTGAGTTGACTGCAGTGCAGGCTTTTCGAAGTGGTCCCGAAGATAAGATTCGAACCCACGACTTGTAGACCTTCAGCCGAAAGCCTTGACCACGCGGCCATGTGACTTGTGAAATGAATTACCTTTCAGCAAAGGCGAAATGAATCAAATCATACGGATTAGAAGAAAGTTAATGGTATCAAGTTGAGAGCATACCCGGGCAAACCTTTCAGCAGTAGTGGAGAATCGCTAGCTCTATTTTAAACTCTGGGTTACAATATCAGTTGGCTAATGTACTATACATCTTAGATTAGCCCTGTACGATTTAATCATTCGTGTTTTGCATTCAACTGAATAGAAAGAAGCGTGCGACAGACCATAGATCATATAATTCAGAAGATAACGGTACTGACACTAGTAATTTAATATTTTCTGGGTTTTTCAGCCTGCCTTGCCACGTACGTGACTGTGGGGCACTTGGTATTATGTAATTTAGCATTTTGTCTAAGTGAAGTGTAAATTCATAAAGATTGTAAACAGGCAACCTACTGTATGCAAAGGAACGATTTCAACTCAAAGTAAAGAAAGGAAGTTCAAGGACAAGCACGTATTTATTTTGATCTCAAGTTACGGCGCAACACTTCTTCGTGCATTCCTCGCGCTTTTGGGGTTTAAGTCAATGTCGAATCGAGGAGTTGGCTGCATTTCAGCAGAAATGACTTACTTCATTGGTAGGTCTGTTGAATGATTATCAGAAAATACTAGAAATTGCAACTGGAAATATTGGTTAACAAAGTGAAACATAATAGTTACCTCTCCTTCTTCTAATGACAGTTCATCACTTTCTGGATCAGCGTCGAATCCATATAAACATCTGAGGATCATATCATTTTCTTGTATTGTCTGGAAAAGATTAGACAACGACAACTATTAGGAAATAGAACGGTGGACAGCGTAACTTCATTTACAAAGACCACATTCATATACTATAAAACCGCACGAATAAGAAACTTCGATAGCAAGTGCGGCGACATTCATCGAGAAAGTAAAGGTACAAGACTACATACAGCTAAGAGAGAATATCCAGAATGAGCCTATTATTCGAAAATAAAAGTCATAACTCTCCAATATGGCTGCATATCATCAAGGTTGTACCAAATCAAAGGTTATTTTGAGTTCTACAAGATGAGTGCCGAATACCTAGCGGTTTGGTTAGTGTTTCACACCTTTTTGGTCTAACTATTGCAACAAATATGAGAAGAATCATATTTCTCATTGCTTGATTTTCGGAGAAGAAGCTCTTCCAAAACGTTGCTCTGATTAATATCAAAGGCTTGTCATGATAGCAGTGGAAACCATGTCAAGTACTGTGTCAGACACAGTCTTGTGTGCGGATAAATCAACTTTCCAATTCATACCTGCATATCGACTGTCAGGCAATTCAGTTTATCCCGTCCACGCCTTCTGCCCTTACACATGTAATAATATTTGACATCATAAAGATAAAGCCTTACCTCAACGTACGATGCAGGAAAATATCCTTTCTTTCCACGGCAAACTCCCTGCGAATAAACAGAACATCTTAGAGAACTTAAAGCATATAATGTTGAAAGACCTAGATAGAGATTGTAAGAAAAATAGCAGAAACATATTAGAAGCTAAAAAAGTTTTTCATTTTACACTCCTCAGAGTATAAATGTCAGAAACAGGCCCAAATAGTTGACCAAAGCGGAATGTAACTAAAGCGAATCGTAATGCATCAGTATCTAGAGGAATACTATGTACTAAGTTCTAATGGTGAGGATGAAAAGATGTATTTAGTGACAGTTACTAGGTTCTAAAAGGTAGATGAACCACAGGAAGCCCAAACTGGAAGGTGTCGTAAAAAGCATTTAATTGAAATGTATTGGCGTCACATTACGAGCATTGAAGTGAATTGCTACAGTGTTGACTAATTGTATTCTGTATAATATATATATGTTCGAAAATGACTTGCACTCCTTATATATATATATATTATACAGAATACAATTCAATTAAATGCTTTTTCAACACCTTCCAGTTTGGGCTTCCTGTGAATGAACTAAAGAGAGCTTAACCCTAAATAAATTGGCTTTGATTCGAGTCCCCGACCCCACTAAGCTCATAACACCATGAGTTGGATTAGACCACATTGCCGAAGCACTTTCAGAGGCATATCTTTAAAATCGATCGGCCCGTTGTAATGCCATGCCATTCAGTAACAGCAGAAGTGCAACAGAAAATAAGAGTAAATTAAATTGGAACTGACCTCCCACCATTCATCACTAGATTTTCCGAGAACTTGGATCTTATCACCAGCTCTGAGTGAAACAAAAATTTGATAAAAAAACAAATTATCATATTATAAATATTTAAAACATGAAGAAATTGTAAGCAGTACAAACAGGCATACATACACTAATATTGACAAAAAGACTGTTTCGATTGACTTGAAAAAATATGAAATTATGATCTTTATCGTTGGTTGAAATTTTACATCTTGGGTTTCACATTGAAAGATGTTTGTTATTCATGAAGATTAGATACAATAGATAACGAAGAGAGTCTTGTTTTCTGAACATGAAAGATCGTCTTTTGTAGAAATACAAGAATTTGGCCACCATAGTATATGGCAGTTGTACATGGCCAATGTACATATATACACTTTGGTTCGATAAGTATTGCACCATTCTATAAAAATGGTGGAAAGTTGTGGCTCTCGACCTAAAACAACATATTCTCATGACAAAACTACAGGGCTCAAGAGCCCAAAGATTCTGTGACGAAAATATTTTGTTTTAGGCCGAGAGCCACAGTGAGTCACCATTTTGAGCAAGGTGGTGCAATACTTATGGAATCTAAGAGTACAAGAGTGCATAGATTTTTCCACAAGTGGCATAATACAGAATATTGGATTCAAACCTGAACTGCATGATCAGAAAAACAACGAAAATTCGACTGAGCTAAAGAGCTCAATGAAATCGTCAGTTTAAGTCATACAGCCCAAAGCTATCTTATTTGACTTTATGTTTTAGCCGATTTCGGCTATGTTGAGCCATCAGTACCATACATATTTGTGTTTGTTTGTCATGAATGGAGAACACTAGGATAGATTTTTCCACGAGTGGTATACCACAATAAATAATGTGGCGTACGACAACAGGTACTGAAGAAGGCTCAAATAGTCGAAAGACAAAGTCAAACGGAAGTACAGCCTTAGGATATAAGTCTTGGGTAGTTACTCGACGATATCATTTAGCATCTTAGTTCAGTTTAGATGTCGTTGGCTCTCTGATCGTGCCCCAGGCTCAAATTCAATCTACTGTGGTATGCCACTTGTGGAAAAATCTATCCTAGTGTTTGCAGTCTGTGAAAATATATCTAAATGACGGAAAAAAGATATGAACCAGAACTTACGAGACTTGGAGATCATTACTCTCTTCGCCATCAAAATCAAACAGAGAAACTACCCAAAGCAGCTCCTTTAGAAAGAGGAGAGAAGTTGATCATTAATAAGCTATAAAAGGGACAAATTCCATGTAAGCCAAGACACAGCAAACACTAACCTGAGGCACATTTGGCAATGGTTTATTGACAATGCTATCCTTCGATGGAAGTGCACCAGTTGGTAACGGGCCAGGCAATCTAACAGGCTGAGGGAACTCTGAAAAGAAAAGGAAACGTATGATATAATATAACAAGAACAGCTACAATTTTGCATGCTGGGTCTACAATGAGCATAGCAAATATCGTTCATGCTCTATTAAGCCCCAAGGGGGGCTCTTTTTTCGGAGAGTCTGAGGGGTACTTTTTAGAGAGGGGGCTTATTAGAGTGGGAGACCTAAATCAATTAATAATTCAACAAACTTGGTGATTTACTTTGCGAAATAAAGCATTCTATGAAAACTATGTGGCTTCAATTAAGATTTATGAAAAAGGGAAAGACAGTATTGCTTGGCCAGCAGAAAAACACCCTTACAACAAATCAAGTAATGTTTGAACGTTTTGCCACTTCACACAAAACATTGTTTGACAATTATTAATGAAATAAAAAACTTACCATAATTTTGGTCGATTTCTTCACTGTTTCTATTGGACGGTGGCTGTTTTGTCGTTCTCCTTTCAGGTGGACTGGCTCTCTCAGGCTCAATTTCTTCATATAAGCTTTCTAAAATTCAGGTAAAGAACAAGCGATATAAGAGATATTAAAACAACGTTACTATATTTAGACTCTGGTCAAATGATAAAAAATTGTTGGTTAAACATTTGAAATTTGTTTATGAAGCAATGTTGAAGGTTTTGCAACATCACAAAATATTGCTTGAAAGAAAAAATAAGAAAATTGTTAGGCCCTGGTCAAACGGTCAAATATTCGAGGTTTTACTTCAGAAGTAATGTTTGACTATTTGGCCGCGTCGCAAAACATTGCTTCACAAGCAGACTTTCTTCAGCAATGTTTTTCAAAAACTTCAAAACATTCTATGCTTGTAACAAGCAAAAAATGTTTAATGAGCAATGTTTTATGATGTGGCCAAACGCTCAAACATTGGTTTGACAAGAAATTTCAAAATGTTTGACAAACAATATTTGATCGTTTAGTCAGGGTCTTATCCAATGCCTTTGAAAAAGATCAACAACATTTTTTGCTCAACGCTAGCAAGAAATGTTTGAGGAGCAATGTCAATCTTCGTGGCCAAACGATGAAATATTTTGCTTGACCAGCAAATTTCAAATGTTTGACAAACAATGATCTTTTGATCAGGGCCGTTGCAATTTATGAAGCAGGTCAAGGAATGGGCAAACTCATTACAATTGTGCCAGATGACAATTTTTTGTTGGAAAAGAGGACAAATTTGATTAGGAAATCTGATGCATGAATATATCGATAAGCTCTCACCATCTGTAGATAAATCCCCTTGAGTCGAAATCGAAGGTCTTTTACTTTGCTGCAAACAAAAAATACGTCATATCATGCCACAATTTCTGGACTGATAATTAACTTTGAATACAAAATTTTAGGAAGCTAAACTTTCATTAGGATGTTTATCAGTTGAAATTAAGGTTCTCGCGAAAAGCTCAAACATTGTTTGTCAAACACTTGGAATTCACTTGCCAGGAGAAATGTTCTACGGTTTGGCCACGTCACAAAACAATGCTTGTCAAACAGTTTCTTCTTGCATCAAGCAAGAACTTTTTTGAAATTTTTAAAAACACTTTCAAACAAATTCTACTTCTCTAACAATGCGGCCAGACATTAAAATATTACTTGATAAACAAACTGCAAATGTTTGACGAGCAAAGTTTGATAACTTGGTCAGGCTTAAGAATCCTTGATTGAGTAAACTAAGGTTACCTGTGTTCCCGAACAGAATGGTACATTTGTTTTGCATTTCTTATGCACGTTCATTCTACAGTTTTGACACTTGAATCCTTGCTTGACAAGACCTGCCAAAAACATAACTTATAAACACCGGGGTAATAAATGCAACAGTTCTGTAGTTCTAGTGTATTTTAAGAATAATTAGTATTTTTTAACTTGAAGAATTCTCAAGCTATTAGCATCTTTCATATGTTGCAAAATTCAAGAAATTCAACGAACTTTAGCGATAAAATCCGAAGATGGAGGGTGACATGATGTGTTTAGCGCCAGTCGCTAGGACCTCAGTAGTAGGTTAACTAATCGAGACATCGACCCTGGCTGTGACGCTACTGTAGCTGGGGATCGAACCCCGACTCCGCTGAGCTTCTGACACCACGAGCCAGCTGGAATAGGCCACGACGCCATAGCATCTTCAAAAATCCGAAAATCTGTGCCTTGAAGATAGAAATGCCCCGGTTCATTAATTTAACCTAGACTTATTATACGAGTCTCAGTTCCGCTCATACAATCTAGACCACCAACAACAGCAATTCGCTTCACTGAAGAACACTTGATTACATTGATTACTTCCAGTATGAGCAGATTTCTGACAACAACAACAACAACTAAAGCTGGTAGCTGCGATAACTGGGGCTCATGTAATAATTCTAGATGTAACCAATGCAAATACATGAAATAATTCATTCAGAACCTACCTACAATGATACCTCTACAATAATAACACTGAGCAGGCTTTAGGAAATTGTGCTCAACAAATTGATGTGGTTTTTCTCTGCTTGTCAGCATGGTTGTATCATTTGGTCTACCAATTGTAATTGTTGTTGGTTTGCTTATGTCCTGCGCGTACTCTTCTGGAATTGGTCCCAGTTTGTCTAGGATCTCTGGTGTAACTAACGTCATCTAAAAGATCAATACACAATAGCTACTAGTTCAAGATAGAAATAAGATTACGAAAACAGCAAGAAAAGCATACAATATAGCTGGTATTGGGGACCCCAGGCAAACGGAACAACAAGAAGCCAAGATATGTACATCAAAATTGCGATAAACAGCAGAAAAATTTTCGGACATACTTAAAGCTTTTGTCGTCTGACACTCCTCAGTGACACTCCTCAGAGTATGAACGTCAGAAACAGACCGAAACATTGAACTAAGGCGGAATATGTACCCAGATGTGGCTCGAAATGCACCAATGGGAAAGAGATGCTGAATTGGCATTGTGTTTTAAACACCAATCAGCTAGCCGGATAAAGTGGAAAGATCAACAGAATTAATTGAGTCCAAGTGAGAAAACGAACTCTTTCTGTCTACACAACAAAAGGCCGGCTCTGTAAAAAGGACATATGATTGATTATATGGAGGCACTGAAACAATGCAGACAGCACTACCCAGTTATTTATTAAGCGATTAAGTATTTACTTCATGGCTTAAACTTTCCCCAAAAATGGTATAATAAACTAAAAGAACCTTATTCCTACAGCGCAAGGTTCTCCTATCATTTGGTTATGTGTCTAGGCTATATATCAAGCCTTGCTGGCTTAGTCAGAACAACTTGTTTGATCTAGAATAAGAAACTACATAGGTACCTGGGCATGAATGACTTGAAGTTGCGAGTTCTGGTCTCTCATTTCATTTCGTTTTGTATCAAATCAAGTTCGTCAACTGGTGACTCTTTCACGTCAGATGATTCAAACTCCCTTCACAAAAACGCAATAAAGAAGATTATGGACAGAAAAATTGGTTTAGAGTTTTCAAATAATAATACAAAAACTTAACAATTGCTTGGCGCAAACAAAGCCAACATGGTGGCCAACATTGCCGCCAACAGATTTGGCCAACATGTTGGCACAGTTTGCGCCCGCCCTTACTAACAAACCGTACATTGACCTACAGCGCAAACCGTGCCAACATTATTGGCCAACATGTTGGCTGAAAATAGGCCAACATGTTGGTACGGTTTGCCATACCATCACAACATCTGAGAGCTATTGGGTTGCTGATGTCATCTAAAAAGATCTTTGCAAACATTACCGAAAAGGAAGCAGCTATTTGTTTATTGCTCACTCTTTTGGTTGACGACGAGGAAAAAACTCGCGTTCCAACTCAAACCGCCCATGTTTAAAAACGTTCGCCAACATTTTTCCATCAACAGACATCTACAGCAAGCCGTGGGAAAACGTTAGCCGACAATTGTTGGTGGCGATGTTGGCCAACATGTTGGCACGGTTTGTGCCCAGCTTATAATCTCAGAGATGTTGCCTTAAGTTTGTGAGGCTAGATCGATTCGAAAATCTATATAAGTAATGAGGTTAAAGAGATCTTTAATTACTTACTCCTCTTGCAAGCCTGTTGAGATATCTGTCTGAGCTTTAAGCCTCTGAATTGATAGTTCAAGATCGTTTATCTGTAGAAACAAATTTCAAGGCTATATTCGACGTTGATTTGTATATCGTAATTTTCTAGTGTTTAGTGCAACCCAACTGAACGTCCTCATATCGGGTGGACGGTGGTGACTGTCCTCATATCGGGTGGACGGCTTCCACCTTGCTTGTTGTATACACATGCTTGATTAAACGTTTGAAGCTGCACAGAGGTTATGGAAATACGCTACACTTTCGCACGCAACATATTAGCAATAAAATGCAAACTTGCCTTTTTTCGTGAGTATGCCACGGTTCTTTTCAACATCGGCTCAGTGTATTGGTCTACTACTAAAGCTTTGTTGAGATATTCCTGAAAGATGAAAAATAGTGTTACTTTATATCAGAATCGCGAAAATTGACACCGTTCCTTATTCCAAAATCGTTACCGTTCCGAGGGGCACTTCCCCAGTTCAAAAATTATACAAAGCGCTCCCGGGTAATGAACATCAAAACCGTTGTGAAGAAAGGGCTGAATACTTTTTTCTCATAATAAGAAGTGGAAGAAACATTCAACACAAGAGATAAGCTAAGCATATAGTAAGCACATAATAACAGAATATTACCAGTTGTTTTGAATCTGAATCTGATTTGAATTCTTTTGCCACTTTTGGAGGGAAAAACTGCTTGAAAGGCGTACTCCTGTCACACATACTTTGATCAACATATTTGACAAATTTTGCAAATCTGCTTCCGCGTCGATTTTCTTTGCCGCTTCAACGGCGTTGTTCATTCGAGTTCCAAGTTTATTCAACTGAAAGAAACAAAATTTCGAGGAATAGTAACTTAAGACACAATATGATATCTGCTCTGGCTGTTGTAATGACGACGTCGTGAATTTCTTAACAGCTTTTTTCGTCTGACAATCCTCGGAGTGTAAACGTCAGATGCTTCAATTCTCTGATTGGCAGCTTTATTTCGACCGCATCTGGATTCTGGGTATAAATTCAGCCTTAGTCAATTGTTTTGGCTTGTTCCTGACGAATTTGGCTTTTCTCTAAGGAATGTCAGACGATGAAAAGTCTTGTATGACAAAAGATTTTTAACGCTCTTTTCGCTTTCTTGAAGCTATTGATTTCTTGATTTTATATAACTTCCTTGAGTCCTTAATTTCCTGTAAGACCGTTGCAAACATATTCAGGGGAAGGTGGGAGAGACAGGGACGTTAACTCTGTTCAAATCGTCAATCTCAAATAAGACAGAACGGCGTCAGAGCCTCAGATAACTAATTCAAAACCAAAACACTGGAAAACATTGGGCTGAACACTCACCGTATCCTTCTGAATAGAGAGAAATGTCTTTAAATACTTCACTAATGATTTGTTCATATCCTTGTGGACTGTTTCTATATCCTGCAAAAGATTGGGAAAATTCATATTCATAAACAGACTTTGTGCCTTGTGGCATACTTTCATTGGTCAAGGCAAAGACCTCTATAACTATTTTTTTATTCCACGCATCCTCTGGGAGGAATCTTTAGCTGGTAAGGCCTGCACGAAACCGCGGATAAAACCATGAGCAATCGTTTGCTGTTGCTTTACGTCAAACAAAATTGTTCGGTTAGTACTCTGGAGTACACACTCTTCTTTATATGTATAGGAATATAGTTTATAAGAGTATTGAGGCTCAAAACTGCTAAAATTCAAGGATAAATTAAGAATAACAGCCACGCTCAAACTTCACCAAAATTAAGACCTTTTATACATCTAAATTTTCTCAAACTTTTAGTGACTCATTTAGTGTTTTTCTCCGCTACTGATTCGAAACAAATGTTAGCTACATCTTCATGTAATTTAAGTACATTCTTAAACGTCATGTAATTTAAGTACACTGTTTATGGGAACTTTGAGCAGTGTTTCGGTGAATGGAGACTGCAGCTTAAGAATTATGTAAGAATATATTTAGGCCCAAACTTGAGAATTGCTAAGAATATTGACGCACATCAAGAATAAGGTATTCTTATAAAAAAAGTGTAACGAATAATTGGGGGGGGAATAATTTAATTAACAGGGAAGTTGGAATAAAAGGGGGGCTGGAAAATACATTTTGGGTTGATATCGTGCAATTCAACTGCTTAAACCGAGGCTTAAACGATATCGTACGAGGGCAAACAAGAGGGGGGACGATTATTTGGTACTTCAGAGAAAATAACCAGTGTCTGCGGCTTGGAATCCAGATAAAACTAGGCAAAACAACGATGGACGTTTAGAATCCGAAAGGATCTCCTGAAAAAAAGATACAATAAGACCTCGTTCACAGAGAGAATCTGGTCCGATCAAGAGCCAGTTTTAGCGCAAAAACACCTTCTGTTTACACGGGACCTCTTGGCTTCGTATCTTTTTCTGGTCGTTCTGATAGTTCTGGATCTGTTCAAAAGTAGAGCCAGCTCGTCTCTGGCTCTGTTTGGATCCCGTGTAAACGCTTTGGATCGGATCCAAACTGGTACGAATACGAAACGTGATTAAACGTGAATGAAAAAAGACTACAAGAACATGTCATTTTTTGAAGTAAAATAACAAGAAGAAACTTCAAGCAGTTAAAACCAGAACCGATCCATTTTCTCTCGTTTAAACGGGGTCTAAGAATTCTTCAAAAGCTCACGTCTAGTATTCCAGGAACTGTTGTCAAATAAAGAGTTTCATTCATGCTATTAACGGAGGCCAATTGCAACAGAAATTCATTATGTCTGTTGTGGTAGACTGCTATATGGTGGTCCTGTAAACAAATCGAAATGAAAATTAGAAAACTTTGATTTTGCAGAATAAAACAACAACGGTGTACCAGAGAATGGCGCTGAAAAAAGCGAACTCTTAGACTTATTACCTGAGTCCCAGTTATCGCTCGTTAGACCGAGACTACACCAAACCGAGACCTCTTAAAATGGTAGTTTGAGCGTCCAATCGATTCATTTCAAAAGCGATAACTACGACTCAGGTAATAAGTCTAGCTGGAACCTACATTAACGGACACCTCTGAACAACGGACGAATGTTACTGATGTTATCAACCCAAAGAATCAACGAAGAAACTTCCATGCTGCCGACAGGGTACCTCTCTTCGATCCAGGTATCAGTTAGCCTAGTTGGTTCTGCTGTATCAGTTTAAATGGACTCAATAAAACATAGTGTATGAATAAAGAAAGCAATGCTATGAAAATAACTTGATAGTCTTAAATGTCTATGAAATCATATGCGTTTCATTGTAATTTTGTAAAGGGGAAGGTAAATATGAAACGATGCATTTCGTCTTAGTGCCACTTGCTAGAATCTCAGAAGTAGTTTAAAAACTCGACCCTGGCTGTGACGCTATCAAGGCTGGGATTTTGTACTGCTACTCTGACCTCACGGAGATCCTGAAAACACAAGCTGACTGGATAAGTCCATGACGCAACCACACCTTCGTCAATTCCATCCATGCAAAAGACGTTATTAGTGTAAGCCAATACTTACTAGGAGATTTTATGCAATCAGAAATAAGAGAATACAGCTCTGTTTTTCTCATTATACTGACTTATGATATAAAGTTAATAAAGACGTTGATGACAAACAAGCAGCTCTAAAACACGTACCTTGAGAGTCTCTTTGTCATGTGTGTTGAATTTGTACCATGCCTCAGAGTAGTCTTTGTGTTTCTAAACAGAAAGGAAAAGAATAAATGTATCAATATCGAGAATTTTCAGCTTTAACCAACATTTGACATAGAAGAAAATTTTGAAAAAATGTTTTGGCAGAAGATTCAGAGCAGTAGCCATAACAAAAGTAAATAATCAAAGAGAGAAGGGGGGTGGTGAATGGAGATTACATGTTTCCATTGACAGTATTGTACAGTGTATTGGATAGGATCGATGCCGTTCATGGTAGACTTGGAATTCCTTTTGTCGCAGCTTAAGTTCTGAGAATCTAAAACTGGAAGGTTTGGCATGTTTTGAGCCGGCCTTTTGTAAGCCTAAGTCAACGTTTTCAAAGCCTGCATTTTTCATATTTGCATAGGGTAAAGTAAAAACGACAGATTTTGAGGACTTTTCAAAACTTATGCAAAACTTTCTCTTAATGTTACAGGTTGCTGTTGAAGAAACCGTACCTATCAGTATCACATTGAATGAATCGTTCATTATTGTTTTGGTGTATATTGTTAATATTTTTATTTAAGTCCACAATAGCCACAAGACCCAGGTGTTTTATCTGGCCATTTTGAAGGTTTCTAAAATTTCAATACAATGCAAAAGAAAAGCCCTACCTTATGCAGTTCATCTTCATTTTTTCCTATTTGCAATTGACAAGCTTCTCTGTATGTGAAACTCTGAAAGCAAGGAAAAACAACAATATGTTATACATGTAATATATAAAGCAAATACAGATAAATTTTTCCACAAGTGGCACACCGAAGTAGATGGAAATCCTACCTGTACTGCATGACCAGAGAGCCAACGACATTTTCCAGTGAGCCATAGAGCTCAATGAAATCACTCAGTAACTCTTCAATTCATACAGTCCAAGGCTCCCAACTTCTTTAACTTTAATCTGCTTTGGTTATGTTGACACTTCTGCAGCATTAATGTCCGTATATTTGTCATGATTGGGAACAAATGAACATTGCCTGTTAAATAAACAAATGAAGGAATTGTTACCTTTTTGCATAAACTTTTCTTTCTGGTAGCACTGTAGTTTAATGGAGCTGCAACTGTCTTTTGAAGGAGATGTCCAAGCTCCGTAAGATCCTAAAATAGATAAGTATAACCATTCAACTAGCCTTGAAAGAGTTTATATATGCACATGCATAACTGTAAATTGTCCAAAGTGGATGTTTGGTGTGTTAATTGAAGATACCTTCGCTTCATTTTCAACTTCTGCAAGAATTTGATCCCAAGCAGCCAGGAAAGAGTTACTTTGACAATCTGGTCTAAGATTAAAAATTGATACGTTTACAAAAGTAGTAACTAAGCAAGCAAGTAATGTAACGATCTCAGGGTTTGAGGGACCTACACATAAGACAGACCAGCAGCTTGTGCCCCTGGTCTGATCCTCTAGAAAACCACAGAATGTATTTACTGTGTTACTGGCCTTAGAGAGATGGAAAACCAAAAATTGATCCATATGAGATTTAAAGCCTCATCCCTCTGACAAAGAGCCAAACCCCTTCAAAACTTGGTATTTACTTCTCATTCCACAGATAGATATAGCTACTCATTCAACATTGGTGGAGATGAGGGAAAAGGGGGTGTTATCTAACAAAATTGGGGTGTGGCATGCAGAAAATGCAAGAGACACTCCCTAATTTTTGCAGATTTTTGTCTAATTTTGGATTATGGCATATTTTTAGAGGGTTTGCATTTAACAAAGGTTTGATAAGATAGAACATGCTACAGGCAAACTATCAAGAAACAATAGCTGCATTAATCATCTGTTCTTTTCAAACAATATGTGTGTGTCTTTTGCCACAAGCCAGTTTGCTGCAGAGTATGGCAGTTTTCAATGAGATCACTGTAGTGTTCTATTGAACATCTCAGGTGTGCAAGTGTAATACTCTGTAGAGTGGGCAATTAAGGTTGCACCACTTTTGCTTTTGCAAAACCATGTGTTGTAAAGCATGTTCCAATCTCATTGGGACAGTTGTTTCAGCATCCATAAAGAAACTTTTAGTAGTCCTTAGTATGGACCTATAAAGTTTTATACCTCTTTTTAACTTCGCTGGTTTTCTTTCTAAATACTTCAACTAGTCCAAGGAGGCTTGCAGCTGTTTGTTCCTTGATTACTGCCAGTTTTCCACAGAATTCACTTACTGAAATCAAGAAAAATATACATTATTTCTAAATAAATTAATGTTTTATGTCATCTTTAGAAATTGAATAGGTAGTCCATCATTTTATGTCCTGGTCCTTATATCAATATTGACCTAAGAACCGGAGATAGGTAAGGCTACAAATATTTAGAAAAATTCCAGAAAGAAACATAAATTAGGCCAACCTGTTTTTGTGAGTTTTATAATTGAAAAGACGTTTGACTTGATGACTTCATTTTCTATAGGTGAAACTAATTCTCTAAATTGTAGATCAGGCACATATCCCAAAGAACCGTCCATTTTACTCAAGTTTACAGCGATCAGCAACACAAGATCAGGCAGCCATTACAAACATCTTGTGTCATTATGGGTGATCGTTATGTACAACGACTTCCGCGATGAACATTTTTGTATAGTTAATGCACCCCCGTTAAATTGCCAATACTCCAAATGAATACTGCGATTCCGAATTTCTTCCGGGTGGGTGATAAAACTTTGAATGATAAGTGATGAAAGGTGAGATTTTGCAGATTATTTTGATGATGAACGGTAAAAAGTGGATCAGGGAACGGAAAAGCAACATAGAGGAATGATGGAATGGAACTATGGAGTGCAATGTGCAAGGTGGAATAAACAAAGAGGGCTTATTCACAAAGCAATGACTTACCAGGTCTTCAAGTGGTGTAAGATCTACACGAAGACAATAATTCGCACATTGTTAAACGAGTAACAAACATCATAATATGAAATTATACAATATCTACATATATTCCTTAAACATTTGCACATACGGCTATTTACAAATGATCAAAGATTTTGTATTTAATTAGATTTGAATTTATACACGAAGGACATGCATCGTTCATAGCTGCATATGCAAAATAAGTATCAAGGTCCATTAATGTCTAATTTTGACGGAAATATTTTTCAAGCGTATAAGTTATTGAACCACATGAAATCTTCCTCTGGCTCCGGTCCCTAATTAACTGTCATCTTCCAATTGCAAAAAGTTTTCGTAATTTTTCTAACCGATGCGTTGGCTCATGTGCAATAGGGTTACATAAATGCCTTTGTCCCAGATAATTCAAACGATTCAACTATTGGGCAAAAATCTTTGGACAGACATAAGAACAGACACTATATAAAGTATTTCCATTTCAGCTATATTCCTCTCAGTTTATCGAAATTTGATCCAAGTTTACCAAATTGCCACTTACCCACTAGCCACCTCGCAGCAAATAGGGACCGGAAGACATCGTATTGCTTAAAATCGAAAAATAACTACCTACAGTGTACACACTCCAGTCACCATTATAGTCATTCAGTTTCTCTGTAATCTTTCTTTCCGAGGTCTCCAATCTCAGTCGCTTCACCACACGGTTTAAACACCTGCAATACTCAATCACATGTCGGTATTTCAACAGATGGGCAACAAATAAGAACTCGTACCAGTAATCCTTCTCCTCGGCTGTTATCGAAAACTTGCTAAGAAACCGTTCCTAGATGACGGCCTAATTTTCCAGTCGTCTCTGATCTTATTAGCTGTGTCTTGCTTTATAAGGTAGCACGATTTAGAACCTCGGTATCTTGAAGGAAAACAAGGAGAAATCGATCGACCATAGTAATTAGTTGAACATCTTTGCGACTTCAAACTTGGCCAAGTGTGCCTAGAAGGCAAAACAGTATGATTTATAATCTCTGAATTTAGTAAAAAAGTTAAAGATACTCTGAAACCCCAACAAAGAGCAATAGATAGCAGCAGCAGCAGCAGCAAATGTTCGTATTCTGTGTTTTTGGCCATACTATGCTAACAGGCTTTCTTAGTCCATCCCATTAACAGTTATTTATCAGGGGACCCTAAACGTGCATTTTTCAAGGTTTTAAAGGAAATTTGGTTTCAAAAATGTTTCCACTACTCAAATTTCCCCTCCCCTGTAAAGCTCACTAAGAGCAATAGATATAGCAGCAGCAATTTTTCATATTGTATTTTTTGGCAATACTATGCTAAAAGGCTTTCTAAGTCTATCCCATTAACAGTCATTTACCAGGGTAACATGTAACGCCCGTTTTCAAGGTTGCAAAGAGCATATATGTTTTCGAAAATGTTCCACTACTCAAATCCCCCCGTGTAAAAGCCACATCTAACTAATTTCCTACGGGCCCAGAACGTCTCCACAGTGTAACTGATAAACCAGATAAAACACATTCTATTACCTCCTCTCAGTTTTGCTCAATTCAGTTAGTCCCCTTCTTTCTCTTTCTAATGGTTTTGGCAAAGCATATGGAATTTTGTTCTCTTTAGCCGCAGTGTAAATGCTGAGGCCTGCAAGATTCATTACAGGAGTTGGAACTCTACTGTCTCTACGAGCTGCTGGCAATATTGAATTATCGAATTCTCCAGTGTCCAGGGTTGTTTTGGAGCGCACATCCACTGAGTCATTGAATGAGTCTAAAACGGAAAACATCTTAGCTGTTAATTAAGGCAGCATTAGGAAATCAAAAGTAAATACACTATAATCCAGTTCTAAGGTACTCGCTTATAACGTACTCTCGGATATAGCGTACCATTTCAATTGTCCCAAAAGCTAGAGAACGAAAGAAAATATCCTGCTTATAACGTATTTTGCTTATAACATACAAAAAACTATGGTCTTTTAAAATATGTTATAGCGAGGTTACACTGTAGAACTGACTTTTAGAAAAAAAATATATTCAGTCTACGCTCTCACTTTCCAAATTAAACTTTGATATAGGCTTTCCATGAGTTCTATTCGGAGAACAAACCCATCATATTACAAGCCAAACCAATCTCGGCAACGATCGGCCAGATGAGATGGCAACTGTGTCGGGCAATTGCATTGAGAAATTGGCTACACAAGAAATATATTCGCATTTATTAAAGCTGGTTCTGATGCAGAAAGACATAGTAATCACCGCTCATGTGACAAGCCTTCGATATTTATCGGGGCAATGCCTTGGGAGAGCTCCGTCTCCCATCATCGGGAATATGAGATGGCAGCTGCGTCGGGTAAATGCAACGGGAAATTGGCTACACTAGTAAATATATTCACACTTATTAAGATTGTTAAGGCTGTTTCTGAGACAGTAAAAACACGATAAACATCGCTAATCATGGCATGCCTTCGATATTTATCGGGTCAATGCCTCGGGGGAGCTCCGTCTCCCATCATCGGGAGTATGATATAGCAGCTGCGTCTGGTAATTGCATCGGGAATTGAAGTGCTTGAAAGATTCCGTCTGGTTCTTTAATGCAGTTGTTTTAATATGAATAAAATCTATTCAATTTTGCTTTTTAAAACGGTTTTTAATTCTAAATCGGTCTTCAAATGTATACAGAGAATCGCCAAGCAGCAAAATTTTGTGCTCCAGCTTAGGGGGCCACCTCATATATTAGCTCGACTTGATGTTACTTATGACGGTTTTCAAAGTAATCAGAACAAAATTATAGATTTTGGTAGGCAAAACTCACCTCTAATGCCAGCGATTCTGTACTCATTAAACTTATCTCCCTGTAACGCCAAAATTTCGTTCTTTATTCTAGATGCATCATCATATTGAAATAAGTCACTATTATATTTGTGTAAATTTGCGTCTCTTCTCTCCATGATTCCGGCTACTTCAGAAGATTCTCTGTCGTCATCAGTAGGTCTTTGGCCCCCATTGGTTGTATTCTCAAGAAAAACTCGAAATCGCCATCAATAGAGCTCTGGATTTTCTTTGCTTTAGAAAGAGCAGCGTCTGCCCTTATTACAACATTATCTATATCGAAGTTTCGCTTCTCAGGTTGATGATGGTATCTACTTTTATGCATCTCCTGCTTATTGGCAACGTCTTTGAATGGTGCTCTTGTAGTTGCTTCTTCACCAAACTTCCTATCTTCATACTTTTGGTGTTGCATTTCCTTTGATAACGTAACACCATTTGACGAACTTACAGAACAAGCAGGCATTCCGTCTTTTCCTCCAGACTGTTTTTTCTCCTTTTCACGAGCACTTTCAACGCTTTCCAGTCGATTTTCAACTTCGCATAACTTATGCTCTAAACTACGGAACCTATCGTTTAAATAGGCTTCCGTTTTAGCGGCCTTGGGGTCCTCTTTTGCAGGTCTGTGCTTCAAGATGCCTCGTTTTGGTGTTGGAAACGGTGAGACAATGACAACAGGATTCTGGAATACGTCATCTGATTGATAGCTTTCTTCGTCTTGATCACATGGCTTGTCTTCTTGTTGTTCGGGTGAGCTAAGGTCTGTTATATCCAAAGGTCCTCCATCGTCAAAGCTGACATCAGGATCGTCTGATGATAAAGAGACATAATTCAGATTAATTAATACACCTCTACCTCACTTGCTCTGATACCTCTATCTCACTTGCTCTGATAAACGCTTGAAACAAACGCATGTCACTAATAAGCCTTCCTCTTATAAACGTAGAAAAATTGCCCCAGAGGACTTGCGCTTTCCAAAAACTGTTTATTAGAAAATAACAGAGTCATTCTAAAAGAACAACATAGATTTAGGAAAAATATTCTTGACAAAAATTGGAGGGAAACTGAAATTGTCAAAACTGGTAACCGATCGTGAACCATCATGCATAAAGTTTCAACTAAGCTGTCCCTTTGATGAGCTAAACGATAGCAAAATTTAACAGGTCAGTTGGGTTGGTACAACGCACTGTTTGCAGATTTAAGCTGGCGGTTTGATTTGGACCACAAGTATCTTCTTCGTTGTCAACCAAAAGAGCGAGCAATAAAGAAACATCTGCATCCTTTCGGTCATGTTTGCAAAAGATAGTTTGTAGATGATGGATGTCCGCAACCCAACACATATCAGATGTTCCGATAGTGTGGCAAAACGTACCAACATGTTGGCCTATTTTAAGCTAACATGTTGGCCAACAATGTTGGCACGGTTTGCTCTCGCCTTTAGTCTATTAGAAGAAAAGTAACTAGGATATCTTTTATTACAACTTAATCTCGGGGAACGGGCATCCTAGACACATAGTGATTCGAGGATAAGCAACATTTGCAATACCCTTTGAGCTATCTTCGGATCTATTACAGTAACCTATGTCTATAAAACTCTTTAGGATTTGTAGGTCAGATTCTTGCAGTCTTTTCTGCAATGCTTCAAATCCTCGACTGCCTTTAAGCCTGTTTTCCTCGCTAGGTCACTGGGTCTCGTTATACAATTTCCACCAAAGGACTCCAAATACACTTTTTTTTAATAAGCAATTTGACTTTCGTCCAGCCCTCAAAGCTGCTTGAAATTTAAGACATTTCAGCCCTCAAAGTTGCTTAAACGTCGCTTGACATTTTTTGTACCTACTAACCACCCCTGACTTCGAGGGGCAAAATCGTCATCTGTTAGGCCTACAACATGACTTTTGGGAGACAGTAAGTGGAAAAACGTTAGCTAACGAACTTCAACATGCAAAACATAACAAAGAAGAACAATTTCCTCACACAAGAAAGAGAATAAGCTTTGTTGTTTGACTTCTTAGTTGCTTACAGTAATTCAATTGAGCCCTCAAATTGCTTAATGTTAAGGTCAGTTCAGCCCTAGTTGCTTATTGAGCGGTTGCTTATTAAAAGAAAAAGTGTACTTTTTGGCATTAACATATAGCTTGCTAAACCACCGAGCTATGTTATCGTAAAATAGACGTCCGAGTATTAAGATGCCACTCAATACAACACTTACCATCGTCATTTCTCTCCATGATAACACTCTTTCCAAGGTCAGTAGTATTCTTGTATTCTCTCACTTTCCTACTGCCACTAATAGGAGAAAACAACCCGGTCATGCCGTGTAGATGTCTCGCAGTCGATTCCTTTACCGATTGACTGATATCAGGTAGCTCAGAGATATTCACTGCTCCGTATAATCTTGTTGAACTAACAACCGATATATCCATGGCTTCCTCTCGATCATGCCTAATCGGTGATACACCAGGTATTTCGATTGGCGAGTTCCTCGTTGATTCCTTTACATCGGTTAATGAATCAAACGGCTCAATACTTCGTATATTGGTTTGATATTGCTCTGAAGGGACATTGGTTCCCAGCTGCGAGGGATCATTAGCCTTCCCATTGGAGTCCTCAACGGAGGAGATTGAAATGCTGAGTGAATCATCTGTCAGCTCTAGTGTATTTGCTTCATTGTCATTTGTCTCTTTGCTGTCTTTGATCGGCGATACTGTAGGACTAAGGAAGGGCTCAGCAATAAATGAAGATTGAAATACGGAATCGTGACTATTGGAGCTCAAGCGATTACTTGGAGTTGTGTCGCGAAAAGGACTTGATGTTATCTGAAAAAAGGAAAGTGATTAAGATTTTTTACTTCATAGGGTCATACATACAGGAAAGTAAGACCTTTAGTGATGGTCGTTTAGGGGCTTACATGTTGCCCTATTCCGTCGAGAAAATCCCCTTGTCCTCTGAAGATTTTAGGCATATTTTTCAGATTAATAGTCAAGCGAATTGATATGGAGTATTTCACCTGATCCCTGTTTCCCGATATACCCCTTTCTTACCTTTTAATTTGGCCATGTTCACATGTTTCCTGGATACATTTTACATGCTCCCGTGTTTCCTGTAACCCCTAAACGACCCTCTTTAGTTCAGGCAAGATCCTGGTCTTTTTGAAAATTTCGAAGTCTGTGCTGCTCTCATCAAACTCGTTCCCATAAATAGTCTTAGCTGTCACAAAATAAATGCCACAACCACTATGAGATTTGTATAATAGAGATCTAAACACTTCCAAGACAATTCAACTGTCATCTCTGCGTGTATAGACACGCATCATGTCAGCGTTAAGCCCTGGCCAAACGATAAAACATTCTATGTTAAACATATGCACTTTGTTTAGAAAGTAATGTTTGAATGTTTGGCCATGTCACAAAACGTTGGTGTCACAAAAAAGATATTTGACCAGAGACTTATGTTTCATGATGCGTCCTAACAGTAAATCATTAAGTTGACACGCAAATTGCCGACAATTTCAAATGCTTGACAAACAATGTTTGATCGTTTGACAAGGCTTAAGAGTCAGGCATTTCTTAAAAAAACTTCATCAAAATTTACATACTTGGATACTGCGAAAGAAGTTATTTCATCGCATATAATTGTTTATGAAGATAATAAATATAAAAGGAAAGAAGTTTAAAAGGTATAGAAAAGGGAATGCTAGAAATGTAATGTTTTAGTACAACTACTCACCCAGTTAGGTGTTCGTGGTGTTTTGGGTGTCTTTGGAGTACTATTGCCACTGACCAACCTACATAAAAATGATAAAAATAAATGAACACACCCGATTTGTTACGTCTTTTGTTTGGTACTTCATAACTTGGCTGGAAGACCATGAATTAAATTGGTAAAGTCATCATTGATTCATACAAAAAACAGACAACAAACTTGCAGTTTTTATAGACAATACTACCCATGTGCTTGGATATTTAACCACAAGGAAACCTATGTATAAAGAAATTTTTTGCTGAAGAGTAACTCATTTGAACGGCACATCTTTTACATGGAAAAGTGGAATTGTCCCATGTGACAACTGGTAAAGGTCTGGAGATAATGGGGACAAACTACATCCAGGATCGCAAGAGCTCATAGGAATCATCAGTAACCAGAAGGAATATTATGATCAAGAAAATAACCTGAAGTTACACAACTGTAGCACTGTGCCAAAATGAAGGTACTGCAACGGGACAACTGGTAAGATGCCGAAGACAATGGGGAGGAGCTCTATGCAGGGCCACAAGAGCTTGTAGGAGTCATCAGTAACCAGAAGGAATGTTATGATCAAGAACAGAACCTGAAGTTAAACAACTGTAGCACAGTGCCAAAATGAAGGTACTGCAACGGGACAACCGGTAAGATGCTGAAGACAATGGGGAGGTACTGCATGCAGGGCCACAAGAGCTCATAGGAGTCATCAGCAACCAGAAGGAATATTATGATCAAGAACAGAACCTGAAGTTACCCAACTGTAGCACAGTGCCAAAATGAAGGTACTGCAACGGGACAACCGGTAAGATGCTGAAGACAATGGGGAGGTACTGCATGCAGGGCCACAAGAGCTCATAGGAGTCATCAGTAACCAGAAGGAATGTTATGATCAAGAACAGAACCTGAAGTTAAACAACTGTAGCACAGTGCCAAAATGAAGGTACTGCAACGGGACAACCGGTAAGATGCTGAAGACAATGGGGAGGTACTGCATGCAGGGCCACAAGAGCTCATAGGAGTCATCAGCAACCAGAAGGAATATTATGATCAAGAACAGAACCTGAAGTTAACCAACTGTAGCACAGTGCCAAAATGAAGGTACTGCAACGGGACAACCGGTAAGATGCTGAAGACAATGGGGAGGTACTGCGTGCAGGACCGCAAGAGCTCATAGGAATCATTAGTAACCAGAAGGAATATTATGATCAAGAAAATAACCTGAAGTTAACCAACTGTAGCACAGTGCCAAAATGAAGGTATTGCAACGGGACAACTGGTAAGATGCTGAAGACAATGGGGACGTACTGCATGCAGGACCATAAGAGCTCATAGGAGTCATCAGTAACCAGAAGGAATATTATGATCAAGAACAGAACCTGAAGTTACACAACTGTAGCACAGTGCCAAAATGAAGGTACTGCAACGGGACAACTGGTAAGATGCTGAAGACAATGGGGAGGTGAGGTGCTGCATGCAGGGCCACAAGAGCTCATAGGAGTCATCAGCAACCAGAAGGAATATTATGATCAAGAACAGAACCTGAAGTTACTCAACTGTAGCACAGTGCCAAAATGAAGGTACTGCAACGGGACAACTCGTAAGATGCTGAAGACAATGGGGAGATACTGCATGCAGGGCCACAAGAGCTCATAGGAGTCATCAGTAACTCGAAGGAATATTATGATCAATAACAAAAGCTGAAGGTTTTTAACAAAAGCAACGTATCAGAATGAAGGTAATCCAACGGCGCAACTAGTAGGATGCCAGTCACCCATTGGAAGATTATGATCAGCTGTAGCACAGTTAAAATGAAGGTACTCAAACGGAGCAACTGGTAAGATGCTGAATATAATGGGGACAGACTGCATGCAGGTCCAGAAAAGCTCATAAGATTCGCTAGTAACTCGAAGAAAGAACAGAAACGGGAATTTTTTAACGCAGCACAGTGCCAAAATTTTAGATAACTTACCCTTTAATTTCAACACAAAGATTATCGTCATCATGTGCGCTTGCTTCTTCTTTGGGGATGAGGCTTCTTCTTGGGAAAATAATTTCCTTCGTAAACTACTAACATTCAGTTCTTTGTTGATAGAAGGCATAGTCTCTTCTTGATAGGTAAAATAGGTGTTTCCTAAAGTAGAAGGGAAAATTTAGGATTGCAGTGAGAAGAGGTGGGAAGACTGAAGGGGGACAAATTTGAAGCAGACTTACAAGCTGAGTAGCTTAAGGCTGGCTTCCATATGTATGGAGACGATGGAGACTCATCCCAGTCATTGCTACGGAGACGCTTACGATGATATGGGAACATGTTTTCAAGAATGTCACTGTCGACGACGATGTTGAAATTGGTCCCCGATGCGTTCCCGTCTCTGCCCAAACAACGGGAACATGAATTTTGACATGGCAACATGTTTTTATGTCCGAAGGACATATTGAGGGGGTGTTTGTGGAACGCATGCATGGATACATGTATGGATACATGTAAGGATGTATGTATAGACGCTTTTTCCTGCCAAACGTGTAACAATAGATGAGTCACAAATATGAGGCGGTAAACTATGAAGTCGCCGTAATTGGTCATCATGAAAACCAACTAATTGACAATTACGGAGTTTGTAAACAAATCGATGATTCACTGTGATCGAGTATTTGGCAGAAGTTTTCTAAGTTCTTATTTAGATAATTTGATTTTTTCGTCCAACTGAGTTGTCGAAAAGATTCCCGAATTCCTTTTGCATATTTTGGTGAAATCCTGAAGGAAAATCAGAGTAACTTATTGATTAAATTTTGTAAAATCAGTTGTGACACGGTTGTCCTCCAAATATTTACTGATTATATTTTCGGTTTGTTGTCTCTCCAAATATTATTCACATTAGGAAAGTGAGAGTAATGCAGAGGCAAATCCAAGATTTGGTTAGGTCGGATGGCTACATGGACAAAACAAGTTTGAGTCATTATTATAATAATGCTTATGAATGATGATGATGATGATGATGATGATGATGATGAAGATGATGATGATGATAACTATAATGATTATGATGATGATAACGATTTCCATGATGATGATCACGATTATGATGGCGATTATTGTCCTTCGGACATTGCGATAGCGTTGCTATTTTTTAACATTACCAGTGACTTTGCCGGAAACATGCTTTAAAAACATGTTCCCATATCATTGCTTCGTGCAACACAACGACAACTGCTCCAGGATGTTCATGTGTCCCCGCCCCGTTATATATCACTGACACTTATGGTTATATGGGAATATGAACATCGCCGACACTACGGAGACATATGGAAGCCAGGCTTTATAGACATCCGTCAACTCGAATACTTAAAGCGATACTTGATCATTTTAAAATTCAGGGTTTCATTTTCAACATTTCATAACTGAACAACTAACCTAGCAGCTTTTCAAAGTCAACATTTGGTGGGATCGTTAAGGTGGTTTGACAGCTTCCTGTAAAATAAAAGGAGACACACTAACGTATGTAACTGTAACCAGGGACGCCTGCACATATGGAGGGCAAGGGGGGCAAAGGTTTGAAGAAGGGCAACTGAGGGGGTTTGGGGTAAATTTTAAGTTACCACGCCCTTCAGAAGCCTGGAAAACGTGGGAAACGCCCTTTAAATGTTTTCATTGACAACAAAACTGTTTAAGATTTACTCGATTTTGCAATTCTTATGCATTTAAAGTCAAAAAGTTTAGTAATAAGATGTTGCTATAGTGGTTTCAGAAAAATGATTTTCTCTGTTCATTATTTTTTGAAAAATTATGGGCAACAAGTTTGACATTGATTTCCCCTCAACCCAGAAACAAATAATGAAATCAGTATATTATGGTCCTTTCTTGCCTTTCTTCTATTCTACAATTCTACAATATTTATCAGACAATTTTAAAGCTATTCTAAAAATAATTGTTGTTGCTGAGGGCACATCTTGCCCCTCCTTGCCCCCCTTGGATAAGGGCAGGAGGGGCGGTCGCCCCCCTTGCCCCCCCCCACCGCAGGCGTCCTTGACTGTAACAAAACTCTACAATCTCCATTCAACGCTCAAGGAACTGTGACCCAATTTTTGGACTATATACCCTTGTACATCGTTTTCAATGCGATTCTTCAGTGCTAGAACAATGCAACAATGAGATCCAGTCCTTTTTTGGTTAAAGTTAATTCATAGTTTTAGCCGTATGGGTTCCTGATTAAAGACCTCTGATTCAAAAATTCACTGTTACTCTATGGTTACTCGAAAGAAACCACTGGACTTATTACAAGAGTAGCAGTTCCGCTCATAAAATCTAGACCAACAACAACAGCAATTCGCTACACTGAGTTAGACCAGTTTGAGCAGCTTTCTAACGACAGCAATAACTAAAGATGGTAGCTGCGATAACTAGGACTCGTGTAATAAGTCTAGCAGTTCATTGCAACCGGGCAGCCAATTTCAGATGCCTCTAGTAGATTTCAGATACAACAATAGTAAGTATACGGTGGTGGCAGTGATAACTGGGACTTGTGTAATAAGTCTAGGAAACCACAATACTTTTTACTGATAGGTACTTTGACTGTAACAATTCAAACATCTGTACTCTCTGTACTGTGCCCATCTACCCACATCATTGCAGACTTCTGGATGTTCTTCTTACCAATCAACAGCACAAGAAGGTTTGGGGGGGGGGTAAAGAAGACTTTCAACGGGGGCACTACAGCTTGTAAAGAGGGTGTTCAACAGTGGCGGCGCCAGGGGGGGGAATGGGGGGGACTAGTCCCCCCCACTTTTTCAGAAAGATGGTCTCTGAGATTCATGCAAATCCGATGAGAAAACTGGGGGGGTCAACGACGTTCAGCCGACGTTCAACGCTGCTATCAACGGGTGTTGTTTCAAAACATTTTCGCTGAGATTGACTCTCGTGCACTGAGGTTTTTTGTGTTGTTCTAATAATGTATGCAGAAAGAGAAATCAAAGGATCCTAAGCCATTTTGAGACCTCAGAAATGACAAAACCCCGGGTGCTTCCAAGGGCTTCGCCCCCTGGACCCCTACCAGGGCGCTGCCCTGGACCTGCTGGGGGGCTTCCAGCGCCCCCCAGACCCCCAGCTGTTTTAGGCAACGGCCTGCGGCCATTGCGTGCATGCCTTCGGCACGCAATGTACCCCTATGAAAAATATCCCCCCCACTTTTTTGGAGCTGGCGCCGCCACTGTGTTTACAGAGAGAAACTGGATCGGTTCTAGTCCAATCCAGAGCCAGCTCTGGCTCTTTCCCAACGCCTTTACACGAGAAGATCAGATCCAATCAAGAAATATTTGGCTACCGTATTTCTGTGAGTTGATGCATGCGCTACCACACTTGTGGCTACAAAACTACTTGAAATTTCCTCGTTTTATCACAGTAGCATCTTGTGGGCGCTAAAGCAGAAAATACAATTTCTCCTCGAAAACTGAAGTCTTCTTGTAGGCTTTATTCACTCACTTTTAGGCAAGTATCGTATCTGTACCAGTTTGGATCCGATCCAAAGCATTTATATGGGATCTAAGCATAGCCAGAGACGAGCTTGCTCTGCTTCTTAACAGATCCACAAGTGGCTCGAAACAAAGCCAGAAAAGGAATGGATAAAAAAGATCCCTTGTGAACGGAAGGAGTTTCTGAGCCAAAACTGGCTCGATGAATCGGACCAGAAACCTATCCAGTTTCTCTCGCGTAAACGGGGTCTAAAGAAAGTGGGCTTTTAAACAAAGAAAAAGATTATAAGCAGAATGGCAAAAATATTCGTTGTGCATGCTAGGCTGATTACAGCACATAGGCACTATTTTCACAGTTTCACAAATAAGTAATTCAGTCTTCCACTCACACGTTGGAGGATGAGGCGAGAATGTAACTCGTTTGAAAGCATGATCTTTATTGTTTCTAGTCCACGGTGATGGCAACATTGCCTTTGCAAAATACTGGAAAAAAGAGAAAATATGATTTTATCCACTAAAAGTTTTGATAACGGGTCAAAGCTTGAACAACTGCAGACAATACACATATTTTTTAGAAACTTTTTATAAGAAACCCACACTCTGGAGCAGCAAAAGTCTAAGAAACTCCAGTATTGGAAAAATTTTATCGAAGAAACTTTGCATCAACCTTAATTTCCGTATTTCATGTGGAATAAAGTAGTTCCTTAAAAATTCCTACATTCTTGGGAATTTTAAACCTTGAGATAAGAAAGCATGTACTACCTCATTTACTGCATTCTGGGCTGCAATCTCATCTTCTTCTCTGTAAAAGATATGATTGATTGCTTATTTTGAAAAGTGAGACAATTTACAGAGATTCCGTTCATTAGCGATGTATGGGTGAGTTGATTAGTAGAATGCTAGGATCTGAGCTTGGACTTTTTGCTGAAATTAGGTTGAAAGGGGCTCTGCTGCCTGGTTGCATATGCTTATGGTGAAGAGTTGAACCCAGAAGGGGTACATGACTTATGGATGGACTAAGATATAGACACAGAAAAGGGCATAGACTCTATATCAAGGGCAAAAACAAGTGGAATATGAGAGAAATAAGGCTTTCTATTGATTTCCAATCTTATTACCTGCAATGGCACTACTAAGATACCCATTCCAGATATGTATTATGAAACCCTCTCCCCAAGGGTTTAGTCTGCACAGGGGCTAAAGTTCTGATCATTGCTGTGCTTGCAAGGTTAACATGCACAATTGATTACTCAGTTCTAGTCAAAAGCAAGGGACTCTTTCTTATCTTTGTTTTGCTTTTAGGTGGGCTGATGCTTAAATGCCTTAAAAAAGGTCAAAATTTAAAATCTGTAGCTTGTTAATTTTAGAATTCATTTACTACAAATCAGCAAGGCAACATTAATTTTTAGTTGTTAATACCTGACATAAGAAACACTGTACTCCTGGTAAGGATATTCTTCAATATCTGCTGGCTTCTGTAAAAGAAAATTTCGCTTATGATGCAGAGCATATGCAGAGCAGAATTTTAAGTCAAAAGGATAATAGACTCATAGCAGGGGCACCACCACAAGAAGCACAGGGCAGTGGTCGCTATTGCCCCTTGCCCCTAAACTGTTGAATTCTTTGATTTTCCTCTTCTTTTGCCCTGAATTCGTTGCTTCTACCCCTGCTGCCTGATTCCTTGTTTCCGGCACCCCTGACTCATATGATAGACATCATCAATCAATATGCACCAAGTTTGAAAACAATCAACTACTTTTTGTGAAGTATGTAAAAGTATGTATAATTATACTTACCAAGACAGCAATCTGATCAATAGACCATCTAAAATCTTTGTTTTTCTAAAAAAGCAAGTTTAAGAGGAACTTACAACTTAAGCAGCTCTCTAGATTAGAACTTAACTCGCCAGCCCACATCCACTCAATCTTTCTCAAATCATCTTTTCCATTGAAAGAGAAATGATTTTACTTGAAACATAGCTAATTAAAATTAAGATCTCTTTACCTTTTCTGAACTACCTTGACTGGATGATTTTACAAAAATGGACGGACTAAACGCAGGACAGTTCTCTTTGTCAAAATCTTTGCTGTCAAATGGGTTTCTTGTCATCTCCAAGTCTTCATTATGCAGTGACTTGCAGGGTGTAAAATCCATCGTTCAACAAAATAAAAGCGAGATGTATTATGCGAGGAGAATATGAGATATGTCAAGCTTCTATTTTAGTAATATTTCGAGCATAGATACCAAATCTACACGCACTTTATGTTCGAGTTTATGATAAGAAGTTTTCATGTAGGCCGTTCCGTTCCGTTGAGTTGAAGACTGGACTGGAAATGAATTTGAAATTCTGCGCCAAACAGTGAAGCCTCGTTTAAAATACGTTTACCTCGTTCTCGTTTCTACTTTGGAAGTTTTGAAAAAATGGCGACCAGGGAAGATCGTGAAAAAGCTGTGGCTGCAAGAGAAACTCTTGACAGTAAGCTCGAACTGCTCTTCATTATACATTTAGTATACCAGTGGCTTTGAACACGAGATTTATCATTGATTTTCTGCATTAAGTGGTGTTTTAGGTCTATTTGTGATAAATATTATGACAATTTCTAGGACTGCTTTCAGGCCTCCTAATAAGAAACGACTTGACAATTTCAAAATAATAGGCCTACTCTGCTTAATTGGTAACTTTTAAGCATATTAAAGCACTAAAAAAGGTATTTAAAACGTATTCAAAAATCAACCCATGCTTTATAAAAGAGTCTAAATTATTTCTGTCCTTGAGATAGTCTTTATGTGTTCTTCTATAATAACACGCAATTTTTTTTATAAAGAAGTGCTTTTTATAAGGAAGGTAGTACTCGGGCTGGCAAAAGCTTAAGGAATTTCTAGTACTGGACCGTAGACTACTTAGGAATCTGACTTTTTCTTTAACTTAGCATTTCGATTAAAAAATGAAGTTTTGAATTAACAGAGCAAGCATTACTTATCGCCAATGGTTTTCAATCAGTATTCATTTCTACTCGTCTTCTGAAACCTTTACGACCTATATTTCCTTGACCATTGGTTGTTTTTAAGAATCACAAAGTAAGAAGTTTAGGAATTGCTAAGGAATATTGAGTACTCAATTTTCAACATCAGTTAAGGAATTTTCAGTACTGACTCTGAGCCGAACTTCCTTATAAAAAAATGCGTGTAAATGTCAATTGTAATAGTTGTTTATTATTAATATTACTAATTTTTTCTTTCTTAAAGTTTTAATGGAAATATCAAATTTGCTAAATACTGGATTGGACTCTGAGAGCTTGTCAATATGTGTAAAACTTATTGAATCTGGAGTAAACCCTGAAGCTTTGGCCGTCGTTATAAAGGAACTAAGAAGGGAATCTGCTGCATTACAGGTAGGTTCTATAGATTAAATGACTTTGCTTGTTTTGTTATCTTTATTACATTATGTTTTTGGGTATGCATATGCATTTCAAGATTTCAGGGAAGAATTTTATATGTATGTGAGTAATGTATAACTAACTAACTAACTAACTAACTAACTAACTAACTAACTAACTAACTAACTAACTAACTAACTAACTAACCAACTAAGTAACTCACTAACTAACTAACTAACTAACTAACTAACCAACTAAGTAACTTACTAACTAACTAACTAACTAACTTAGTTAGTTAACCAGTTGGTTAATGTGTTAGTTCATCAGTTAGATTGTAAGTAAGTAAGTCAGTTAGTAAGTTAGTTAGTTAGTTAATTAGTTAGTTAGTTAGTTAGTTAGTTAGTTAGTTAGTTAGTTAGTTAGTTCATTAGTTAGTTAGTTAGTTAGTTCGTTAGTTAGTTAGTTAGTTAGTTAGTTTGTTTGTTCGTTAGTTAGTTAGTTAGTTAGTTAGTTCGTTAGTTAGTTAGTTAGTTAGTTAGTTTGTTTGTTCATTAGTTAGTTAGTTAGTTAGTTAGTTAGTTAGTTAGTTCGTTAGTTAGTTAGTTAGTTAGTTAGTTAGTTCGTTAGTTCGTTCGTTCGTAAGTTAGTTAGTTAGTTAGTTAGTTCGTTAGTTAGTTAGATATTTTATTTAGGTGTTCTTGATTAAAATCTTTCTAACGCCATCCTAGGCTGCAAGTACCTAAGAATTGCGAGAGAAGAGAACACGACATAAAGATGAATGATGAACTCTGATGAATTGGAAGCATCAAGATCCAGCTCACATAATGAATGAAAAAATCTTAGAATTTCGCAAAAATACAAAACTGCTGTCGTTTTGAAGTAAGATTTTTGTTTAGATAGCACTTTCATTTCATTTAGCTTTTTATGTAAATATTAGTCAAGAGGTTACAGGAAGTCTTTTTTTATAACAAGATTTCTCATTTGGAGGAGATCAATTCATTAGAACAGCTTTTTATAAACGTCTAGAAACAAGTTGCAAGATACAGGGGAAAACATTTTTGGGCATACTTAAAAGCTTTTTTCGTCTGAAACTCCTCAGAGTATAAACGTCAGAACTTCACCGAAATTATACCCAGGAATTTATACCCAGTTGCGGATGGAAAAGCACCAATCAGAAAGAAGCGCTAAGTTGGCATCTGTTTTAAACACCAATCAGCTTGCGAGATACAGCGGGAAGACCCATAGCATTAACTGAAGAGTTCAAGTGAGAAATGGACTCTTTCAGATGACGTAGATGAAGTAAGTTCCATCGGCCAAATACCTTTCTAGAAGGCTACCCCTCGTTGTCTCAGAGAATGACTATTTGCCGCTTGCCCATGCGAGCATTAACTTACCCTACACTCTTTTTTTATAAGAAACTAAGATTTTGGTCAGTACTCAAAGTTTCTTAGTTTTGGGACAAATTTGGTACTGAAAGTTTCTTAGCAGTTTCTTAGAATCAAAATTTTAAGTGCCAAAACGGGCAATTGACACTTAAATTCTACAAATAGAAGAAGCAATACAATTCACGTTTACATCAGCTGTTTTTTCTGTCAAAATAGACACTTATGGTGCAACAGAAGTTTGTTTTCTCGATGCTTTATTTCTAATTCTAAAGATTCTTGAGACCTGCGAGTTTCTTACCATTTTGGTCGAGTACTGAAAGTTTCTTAACCAATATTGATCTCAGTACTGAGTTTCTTATAAATGGGTTTCTTATAAAAAAATGAGTGTAGTTTACCAAAGAAATTATTTTTGGATTTTGTATCTGAGTTTTCTGCTTCCCGTCACTCTCGGAAATAGGCTGCACCGCACCCCTCTCTCAAGCTCCCTCTGGTCACAAGATTTTCACGTCGGAAAAGCGTTTTGAGAGCTTCAAGACGAAAATACTTCATGTTCCAGTCTTGAATTTTCGCGAAATGCTTTCGCGCTTTAGCGATTTGCTATTGAGATTGCAAGGAGCGGTCAAGACTCGCTGATTTATTTTCGCGAGTATTAGGTCATAGCTGTTGGAGCACAGCTTGGCTTCATAGGCAGCCAGGTCAGTGGGCCTAAATTTTGCTGCTAAACATTTCTTTGATTAGAAGAATTTTCAACATATCTGGGCATCAGATGTAAGGTTTTAACAAATAAAACATAATTGAAATATCATAATTTTCAATAAAATCGAGAAAAGGTATCGAGGAAGATTGAAATATGGCTGAATTTTGGCTGATTTCTGCTCCTGGGGACAAGAGCCCGCAGCAAACATGGGAGAAGTGCAAAGTTTTCACGAAAGATCTTTCGCTAAATTACAAGTTCTCTTTACCAGAGCTAAAGGTATTTACATTTAAAGTTACTTATTTATGAAGAATTAAAGAAGTTTAGCAAATTAACTCTTATATTAATGCTTAAACTTTGCAGTGTTTTCTACTATTGCCTGGCCACTGTTTATATATTTCCCTGGGTACCCTACTAGGCCCCAGACAGACATGTTGATTTACCTTTGCAAGAAAAATCTCTTTGATTGATCAATTGTTATTTTATTGTAGGTTGGTACACTTGACACTTTGGTTGGTCTCTCTGATGATCTTGGGAAGCTGGACACCTATGTTGAGAGGTATACTTCTACTTCTTGTTATTTTTAAACTTGTAATCAGTAGAGGAGAACGTCTCAATCAACTGGTAAGAACTAAGGGTAATAAATCAACTTGCTACACTGCCAACTCATTTAAATTTTACTCTAAGAGTTAAATATTTCTACTCATCAAAGAGCTTAGCCGAACCGACCAGCAACTTTGGCCGAATCAACCAGCCACGTTTGCCAAGCAGTCCACTGAGGTTGGGCGAACCATCTGACAAGGCTGGTCAAATGGATGCTGGCCGAATAGGAGGTTGGCGAAAACGTCTTGAAAACCTTGCAACAGTCAAGTTGCCACACATCTGGTCATTTTGCCTCTTCAAAAGACAACTTGCCACACTCACCAACTGAATAAGTTGACTCTATCAACTTGATAAACAGGGGTTAGGGGGCAGCACCCCCAATATCTTATTAGAAACAAATATAAACAAATTTTTTAGAATTTGAATTTCTAACTGAGGCAAAGGTATGGTGAGTTGACCAGAAACCCCAACTTAGCAATGGAATACAGTGACTATTCGATTGGATAGTAATTGCTCAATTGATTAGCAAGGTCACTTTTCAATTGCTATGTTACTATTTGGTCAAGTGGTACCTGAGACTGCTTTTCATGTTGTTTATGGAGAAGATCACAATGTGAAGTAGAACAAAGGAAAACAATTAAGTTATTGTTTTGAAAACAATAGCTAAGCCCACAGCTTCCCTGTGCTTTTTACAGACTTATCAGTCAGGTGGTACCCAAATAGACATGATTTGGCAAAACTGGTACAAGGGTGCATCACAAAAATAATACACCTTTTCAACTAAGGGCCTCGCTTTCAAAAAATTTGAAAGTTGCCTCACAGAAACATTTGGACTTTGGATTCGAATTCAGCACCTTCGCTTTTGTGTTGAGGCAAATTTTAACGCCTCTAGTCCTTACAATGATGATTTTATAGCGATAAGAAGTTTGAAAATTTATAAGGGATTTGACCGTGAAAAATGACTGAGGGTGTAAAATTTCACCCGAGCAAATTTTCACTGTCAAATCCTTTATAAATTTTTAAACTTTTCATCACTATAATTTCAACATCGTAAGGACCAGAGGCGTAACGATTTCCCTCAACACTAAAATGAAGGTGCTCAATCTGAATCTGGGGTC
Organism: Chrysaora quinquecirrha; assembly: GCA_014526335.1. NCBI lineage: Eukaryota > Metazoa > Cnidaria > Scyphozoa > Semaeostomeae > Pelagiidae > Chrysaora > Chrysaora quinquecirrha. Next base: position 2,990,311 of record JACTAT010000035.1, read on the forward strand.
AAAATTTTCGTACGAACGAATTTTCGTACATTTTGAAAACGAGGCTCTTAGTTGAAAAGGTGTATTCCACTGGAAACGCTGTAACCACTGTAATCATTGCTATTCTTACCACTGCAGTGTCACAGCTCATGTATTCCATAATAGTAAGGTTATATATTATTTTGGAGCAAATAAGACTGCTATGTATTTGCAATAATGTTTGATATTTTCATCCGCATTTTAGTGTTGTGAAAAATTGCTGGGTATACTGTGGATGTCCTTGAAGAAAGGCATGACAAAGTTTTAGAAAATTTGCAGGTTCACAGAAGTAAGTTTTCTAAAACAGTGCTCCTCTGTATATTCGCCTTGTAGTTAAATTCTAAAGCTCTTAATTGCCACAAAAAGCTTGAAAATTGCAATTTTTGTTTTGGAGTTGTAGGGTTCAAAATGCAGGGCATAGTTGATTGAAGATTCAAAACTTGCTGAATTCTGAGAGATGTTTTATTCACAGAAATCAAAGATGTTCCCAAACAATATATAAAAACTGATTAATTTCCCAATCTAATTGATGTCTGTTAGTTTGGAAAAGCTGTATATTCTTTACAAACAGTGTTTAATCAAGGCTTGAATTTGTTCTGAGTTCAGTTCAGATTCACTGAGTCGACTGAATCTTCTGCGGTATGGAGAGAAAGTTTAGAAGAAACCTTCCAACCCTGCTGAATAAAGCATTTTACAATGTCCAGCTGAACTAATAGTACTTCTAATTTTGCCAATTTTGTTGTGACAGAGTTTATCCAAGCCAAGTAGACTGCTAGTACTATGTCTGTTGTTTTATAGAGCTTAAAACAATAATTCCTGTGCTTTTTAGTGGACCCATCAACATACCTTACAAAATTTCAGTGGGACTCTGCAAAATACCCAATAAAACAACCACTACGAAATCTAGCAGAAATCATTAGTAAGGTAAGTTATAGTTTTAGCTCTTTCTGTTTTGACGATTTATTTTTTGCTTCATTATAGTGTCAAAATACACCATTTAGAATTGAAATAATGGTTTTTTCCAGCAAGTTACGCAGATAGATACTGATTTGAAATTAAAGGCATCGGCATACAACACAGTGAAAGGAACTCTGCAATCTTTAGAGAGAAAAGCAACGTAAGATACCTTAACTTATATTGATTAATAATGTATATATATGAAAATGTGACGACAAGAAATAGACTAGAATATTATAGTTATTTCGCTTTCCCTTCATCAGTACTTTCAATACTTGAGAAGGATTGATGAAGCGAGAGTGAAAATGAAGCGTAGTGAAACGTCTAAAAAAGTTTATGTAAGTACTTGTCTTCTGGTCTTGTTTATACTGAAAAACAAATAATCGAGACCACACCAACTTTTCAATAGAAGTAAAAGTTAACCGTTAATTCGTAAGATGTTCAGAAATCGTACGCTGTCTGTAAGAGAATCTCTTGGAGGAATGACAGATCTGCCCACATAATATTTATTTTCATATCAGCATGCTTTATTGAAATTTAGACTGCAGCGATAGTTTTGTGCGAACATGTTTCCCCCTGAAGCCAGAGCCACCCCGTACAACGTGAGTGCAGTAACATGGAGGATGTGCCGTATAGTGGAGGGTGCCAATACAACATAGAGGGATATCATCAGTATAGTGGAGGGTGCCAATACAACATGGAGGTTTAGCATCAGAGAGGGTTATCATCGTGAATGGTACAAAGTTAAAACTTTACTTTGTTTTAGAATTAAAGAAACTCAATGTATGTAACTATCCGACCTATAGTATCCGACTTATTGAAGAAATCTCAAAGCATTCAAATGCAAATCGGTCTGAGGCACTTTCTGTCTGCATATTGTACGAGTCGTGTGCGAGTGTGACTCTACCAAATTTTATTTATATATAATTTATTTCACAGAGGAAGCTTGATGACAAGAAACCTCAATGATATTGTGAAGAAAGATAATTTTGTTCTTGGATCTGAGTACTTATCGACGTTGTTGGTCGTTGTACCTAAGTAAGTACCATATTGCGATCCTACATGCCTTAAAGGTGGATTTCCGTTCAGTGCTTTTTGTCGCGTCTGCGGCATTTTGCGATCGACTTTTATGGAAATCCACCTTTATGTAGTGAAGTACATAGACGAGGAAAATGACTCAAGCTGTCTGTCACTTACATGAGTTAAGTTTCGCAAGCTTATATGTATGGTAAGTGCTGAAGAAGTGTAAACATATATAGCCTAGACACCAAAGCAAGCTAGAGGGAGTCTTTGGCTGTATGGCTCGGAGAGTTATTCGTATATTTAGCTCGGTGGAATTTTCATCGGATCTTTTATCATACAGTTCGGGTTTGAATCCTATCAAGTGTGGTGTGCCACTAGTGGAAAAATCTCTCCTTGTTTGTCATTCATAAACAAAAATATAAATGGATATGTACGATACTAAAGTAATGCTCAACATAGCCTAAACACAGATCCAAATAGAAGAGGAGAGCTATAGGCTGCGTGACTGTGAGAGATAACCGACGATTATAGTGAACTTTTTAGCTTATTTGAATAGGCATTGGCTGGATCATGCTGAGTGAAACTTGTCAGTTCAGTTGTTGCTCGATTGACCTTAACAGATTAATCTTGGCCGCCCTCTTTTCCATTGGTCTTATTATCAGGACGACCTGATTTCTATTATCGCTATTATTCCGCTTGTTGTCACTACATTTAGATCTTAATCTTAGAAACCAAGTTGATGACTGGAAACTTTCTTATGAAAAGCTGACTGATATGGTTGTGCCTCGATCATCAAAGTAAGCTTTAGGTTGTTTTTATCTAATAATTTTTTGCTTGCAAATGAAGCATTCTTTTGACTCACAATACTTCAGCTTTCATTTGTGACTGCTGTAGGGCTGCATATGTTGGACATCTAAATTGATTTTGCTGTTTATTTCCATTAATTTCCTGAAAAGCTATCTGCTCTTACAACTATCTACTATTCTAATACGTCTATCTATTACAATTCTGTACAATATTATTCAAATTATTCGTCGTGATAATAAAGTTGGGTTTAAAAATGAATTGATTCTTTCAACAGGATGCTGTTCGAAGACAATGAAAATGCACTCTTTTCAGTTACATTGTTTAAAAAAGTCGTAGATGAATTCAAACTGCATGCTAGAGAAAAGAAGTATGTCTAGATTCAGCAAGATTATTTCATTCTTTTGAGGTGCACGTTTTTTTTTCTTATAAGAACAACCTTTATAAGAAACACCAGGCTGAAATTTTGGTCAGAATTTTTGCTATCTCCAAAACTATTTGAGATAAACACAAGAAAAGTTCACCAGCGTGAAGCCCTTGCCTGAAAACGCATTTTAAACATTTTTGAGAAGGGTAGGGGGTGATAAATTGGTGAAAAATCACTTCAAAAGTAAGAAACAGGCAGGCTGAAATCGAAGCCAAGTGTTCTTATAAGGAAAAATGCGTGTACTTACTAATTTGCAACATCTCAAAATGCTTGTCTAACATTGTTTGTTTGTGACAAGCAGACAAAGTGTTTGAACTTTGTCAAAAACATCGTGAAACGCAAACAAATTCTCCTTGTCGGAAAAATGTTCTGTGACTTGGCCAAACGTGGAAACATTGCTTGATAAGATTTCCAATGTTTGACAAACAATCTTTGTTCTTTTTGCCGGCGCCTTACTATGGCTAAACTAGGAGACTTTTCGCGCGTGACATTGTATTTCGCGTGTCTGCAAGGGTGGCTAAACATGCGAGTGACAAGCGAGCAACATCTCCTCAGAGTCATTTGCATGTCGCGGAGACAAGAAATGTTTCTGCTGTCTTCCAGAAATATTTGCGTATCTCTTGCTACAAATTTTGTCGCGGGCTACAAAGTTTCCGGAGTGGCTAAACTGGGAGACACCGAGGGAACATCAATGTCGCGTGCGACATGTCTCCTCGTTTAGCCAGGCCTTTAGTCTAACTTACATCTCAGATTGGCCTTTTTAGTTGATGACTTTTAATTGTCTCTTTTAGATTTGTCGTTCGTGATTTTGTTTATGATGAAGAAGAGTTAGCTGCCAGTAAAAATGAAATCTCCAGATTGACTTCAGATAAAAAGAAACTCTTTGTAAGTACACTACTCAATTTGTACAGCTTTATAGAGCTTAGTGTTTGCTACTGATATCACAGAACAAATCCAGGTGCACGAGTGAATTCCTAATAAATAGCTTAATTTTTGTCTTTGTCTCAGACCAGACTTCCCTGAATTGGTTCTTGAACGTTTTATGTTGAATAGTGTTTGAGTTATACAAAGCTTCGAAATTGCGATAAACAGCGGAAACATTTTCGGGTGTACCGCATTTGGGTATAAATTCTGCCTTAGCTTATTGTATCGATCTGTTTCTGACGTTCATGCTCTGAGGAGTGTCAGACGAAAAAGGCTTTTAAGTATGCCCGAAAATGTTTCCGCTGTTTATCGCAGTTATAAGTTGAGAAATCTTTTGAATTTATGAAATTTTAGCTTACCTACAAGCTAGCAGCCAACGTTGCTTGAATAGTTATTTTTATTTGAGCACAGCGGCTCTGCATACCTAATGGCTGTGGGCTCACAAAATGTCAACTTAAAAAGCGGATGAAAAGCGAAAACATCTTAGGATATATTTGACAGCTGAGTATGGACGTCAGAAACAGACCGAAACAATTGTCTAGGGCAAGAGAAGGAACTCTTCTGTTTACACAGAACCGGCGTTTTTTTTTTTGGATGTGGACAGATTTCAAAACTTATACAAATGAAACAACGATCTTGCTGTGCCATTCAAAGATTTAAGACATTTATTTGACAAGAATACTAGCTGGCAATTTTCTGCCCGATCCGGGTGATCCAGCAACTGCTGTTCTGTGGCAGGGTGGGCTGTTATTTGGAGTTGTTTGAAAGTCAAGGACAGCTGTAAATCTGATTTTCAGAGGGACAAACAAAATTTTCACGTAACTTAAAGAAACAAATTTCATTGTACGAGCTGTTAGTATGCAAACTTATGAATGCTTGCAACTTAATATATCTTTTATACCTGTTTTATTTTCTATCTAGGGACCTTTGGTAAAATGGCTGAGAGTGAATTTTGGCGAATCATTCATTGCTTGGATTCATGTAAAGGTGAGGAAGCTTGATGCTTTGTTCGAAGTATAACTTTTTTAACAGTTATAACATTATAGATAATACGGTATTTCTGTTATTTTCCTTGCAGGCGTTGAGGGTATTTGTGGAATCTGTGCTACGATATGGCCTTCCAGTTAATTTTCAAGCCATGCTGTTGCAGGTTAGTTGTCATGTTGGATATCTTCGTGTTTGTGTGATTGAATGAACGTTAAAATTTACGCAGAGAAGTTGAAACCTGAGGAGCCAACGGGGTAGGAACCAGGGGGAGCCAACGGGGTAGGAACCTGAAGAGCTTGAGCGGTAGGTTACTGAGGAGTCAAAGGTGTGAGGACCTGAGGAGCCAGGGGTAGGAACTTGAGGAGCCGAAATAGTAAGGGCCTTAGGAGCAAGAAGAATAAGAGCCTGAGGGGCTAAAAGAGTAGGACCTGGGGAGCAGAAGAGTCAGGTACCTGGGGTGCCAAAAAGCTGACTCAATAGACATTGAAGTCATTTTACTGTGTCCCCTCCAATCGTCGATGAACCATTAGTTTTAATATCAAGATCGATACTGTATAGTTGATGAAGTTTTACGTGTCTTGGTGTATTTTGATCTTATAAACGTTTTGGTAGATACTATTTGGTCGAACTTAAAAACAACAAGGACGTTAGCTAGGTATTTGCCAATTAACCGCTTGCATAGGTAATTTATTGCTACCAGCTGGCTACTTATGTTAATTTTTCTAGGTCGCTGTTTCAGTAGAAGATTGCAGACAATATTTAGTGTAGCAGATTCGCTTTGTTTTTCATTGTCTTTGCGTAGTGTTAAACCGCTTTGGCAGTGTCATGACTTTAAACCTTTTATAATCCAAGATGGATCCTGAATTGTTGTAGATGCGAGGGGCTTCTTTTTTTCTATTTGATTTTGCAGCCTTTCACTTCTGGCTGATCTTAACAAACTTTTCTTTTTTTACAGCCTAGCAAGGGAAAATCTCGTAAATTGAGAGACTGCTTGTTGAATCTTTATTCACATCTCGATACTCAAGCTTCAAAGGGACAGCAAGGAGATGTAAGTCCTTTCAGTCAATCTTAAATCTTTCGTATTTGCTAGTATTTAGATTATATCTAAAGCAGTAAGCCCTTGCTTTTAAACCTGCCTTCCAGTAGATTGCTGGCTGTCGTTGAGTGTTGTTGAGCGTCGCTGTTGTGTTGGAAACCCCGTTAGCTGTTGGTGAAAATACCGTTTCGATTACACTAGCTGTTGCTAAGTTTTCACCCCGCATAACGTATGTGCAGTACAGTGGTGGGTGTGCAGTACAGTGGTGGATGTTCAGTACAGTGGAGGGATACCATGAGTACAGTGGAGGGATACCATGAGTACAGTGGTGGATGTTCAGTACAGTGGAGGGATACCTGGAGTACAGTGGAGGGATACCATGAGTACAGTGGTGGATGTTCAGTACAGTGGAGGGATACCTGGAGTACAGTGGAGGGATACCATGAGTACAGTGGTGGATGTTCAGTACAGTGGAGGGATACCATGAGTTGCGTGGAGGGATACCATGAGTACAGTGGAGGGATACCATGAGTACAGTGGTGGATGTTCAGTACAGTGGAGGGATACCTGGAGTACAGTGGTGGATGTTCAGTACAGTGGAGGGATACCATGAGTTGGGTGGAGGGATACCATCAGTACAGTGGAGGGATACCATGAGTACAGGGGTGGATGTTCAGTACAGTGGAGGGATACCATAAGTACAGTGGAGGGATACCATCAGTACAGGGGTGGATGTTCAGTACAGTGGAGGGATACCATCAGTACAGGGGTGGATGTTCAGTACAGTGGAGGGATACCATCAGTACAGTGGTGGGCGTGCAACTCATTAGAGAAATTGCAACGGTGTTGTATGAACGGGAAGTATCTCTAAGCAGACAGTGATGCGTTTTGTGGGGCCTACATCTGTAAAAAACAGCTCCAAACATACGCTTTTTTAATAGAAGAGTGTTCTGGGCTTCCATTTTATGAAAAGTCGCGCTAATTTATACAACTAGTTATTGATACCTGACTCCCGACGCTCGCTGCTTTCTTATAGAGAGTCAGTTGCGCGAAATGAAAACTCTAGACAACCATGAAATATTGAACCATTCAAAAAGTGCTGCAAATTTCAATGAATCAAAGTCGAATTATATTTCTTTAGACAAAACGATAAATACATAAATACCGTAAGAATAATACGAAACTCACCTATAGACCTAGGAATGGTTATAGAAACTAAACAAAATGGCGGAACTGGCGGCTTCTTACTGTAAACCTAATCTAGAAATAGTAGCTATTCAAACAGCAAAATACTCGTATAGTAACAAAAGTTGAGTTTACCAACAAAACGAAAATCGTATTATAATAAAAAGTATAAACCACACATTATTGTTGTCAAATTAATGACTTAGCGTCCTTGTTTAAATCTTTACTCGTTGTTTGAATTTAAACTTTGGTATAACAGTATGATAACAAAACGCTATTTCCCTATAACTCATCATCACAGGTTGGTCATTCTTTCTTCGCCATAATTATTTGCAACATTTCATTCATTAGTTGTGCTGCCACTGAATAGCTTCTCGGGCAATATCTTTGACTCATCACAACGATGATATGCCCTGACTGGCTGCGCTTTTCGTGGCGGAGCGCCAAATTCTGACAGGGTGCCTGGCTTTCTCTTTCCTTTTGTTCGCGCCCGGTCCTCAGTGTCGAAGAAGTCGTCTCTGCAAATAGGAAAGTTACTTAAGGTTTTTATCTTTCTGTGTAAAGCAACTATATTCTCTCTGAGAAGAGCCTCTAATTAACAGCAGTTCTATAAAAATACTAGCAATAAGTGAGAAACCAATTTGAGGGAGCAAACTTATGAATCCTAATCTTACCTTATTATGATGGATGTAATCTTCTTTGGTCTTTCGAATTGCCCACTGAAAAATGGCGTATCGATTTCTTTTCTCGTGCCTTCAACTGTTTTTACCTTATAAACCGTACTTTGAGTTGTTTTGCAATCGAATACTCTAAAACAATGAAAGAGTTATCATTAGAATCATTGGCATTTATGTTATAATCAATTTGTATTACGTTAATACACTTGTGAGAATCGTTGGTCTTAGACATACAGAGTCAAGAAAAGGTTACAGTCACACGGTCATTGACCGGAGGAAGGTGAAGTAAAACGAATGAGAATCTCATGCCACACCCAGTAAACGCCCGTTTTTTTCGAGGAAGGTCTGCAATGCAGCTTGGGTTTTGTTATGTGGAGGAAGTCTAAAAAATTTTCCGGACTCTGTAAACATACAATGGTGCTTAATACTTTCTTGAACTTCCCAAAAACAAACCGTACCAAATATACCATTGTTTAGGCGTAGCTGAGAATTGAAGCTAATCTGAAACAAAATTATTATTTGTTTTTGAATATATTTTTGTGAAGATGCGAAGTGTTTTACATTTCCCGACCGTACAATACACTCTTTTTTTTATAAGAATACTATAAATTTTGTCCAACCTCAATATTCTTAAAAAATGTTCGTTTTGAGCCTGCATATATTCTTAAAGTATTCTTATTTTTCAAATCTGATATGCGGTTTTAGGGGAACATGGAAAAATCATCTCATATGGTCGAGCGAAGAAAAATTGAACTATTATAAGAAAAAGAATGCTGTTAACAATCATGAAGTTTCGTTCTATCATTGCAAATCAGGCATCTGCTGAAAAATGAGACAGAAATAAGGGAGAGCTGAGGCTGAGCATATTCTTACAATATTCTTAAAAATAGGATGATTCTGAGCCTGATTATTCTTATAAACAATATTCTTATAAAAAAAAGAGTGTAATGCATACTTATCTGGGTTGAGCCGAATATCCACCATTGCACAAGCTGTTCCCATGCATCTAGGTACATCCTCTGCTCTCAGATAGCCAGTGCCACTGCTATCAAGCTCGATTAGCGAGCTAAAAAAGTTTTCTGACATCAAGCTTGAGACTGAGCGTGTATTGTATGATTTCGGTGTCAAGGCATACAATTGGTTCTTCGAATCTATATTTGACAGGAATCCCTCATATAATTTTCTTGGAAATCCTGTATCAAATATAAGAAGAAAAAATGAAAATTGACAGTGAAAATGATTCGAAATCTTCAAATGTTAACATCCCAATATATTGAAATAATGCTCATGATTTTAGATCAAGGCTGAAAAGTGACGAGTGAACGATTTACAAAAAGAAACTCTATATGTTTCAAAGCTTATGTTAAAAAGTTGCAGCATGGTCAAATGCTTCCTCCTTGATAGGGTCTTGGTTAAAGTTTTAGTGAGCAATTCTTACTTTTTTATGACAAGGACCTTGGATTTCAACCAGAGTTGAGAGCTCAGAGTTTAAGAACAAGCTAAGAACAAGCTGAGCCTTCTCATAAGCCTTGCATAAACGGGACTAAAAAGTAAACATGAGCAGATCGAATAAAATGCAAATAAAAAAGAAGAAGTAACATAATATGCAATTCTAATATTACCTTTAATATAAGATGTAAATGGTGGGAATTTTCCAAAATCCACATCTTCGAGCATATAGTTGCGAAGTTCATTTCTTTTCTGAACTCTATGGATAGCAGCTATACCCGGCTCATCTTCGGCAGCCCACCACTCTCGAATATGTCCGCAAAATTTCGCCTCTTCGTGAAAACCTTTCCTCTCCATCGCGTTCTCGACATCAAAAGCGAAGGTAGTCAAAGCGAAGGAAATGTCCTGCTTGTCTGGTAGGTCTAAGACCATTGATGGCTTCAGTTTAGTGGCAGGATCTTGTGCAGCCGCGACCCATGCCTCTTTTTTCAAATTCCTTGTTCCTTTGCCACAAACTACTCGCCTCATATTCGTCATCAGATGTGTCGAATCCCAGACTTTGTGCTCTAGTCGTTGTCTACTTTGGTTGAATTCGGGGATGCAATACCATACGTCGGGAAAACCTTCCATGCCATGTTGAATGGGGCTGTTTTCTTTCCACCGACTAAGCTCATCTTGCCATATTATTTTGCAAAAGCTGACATTTAAAGCTGACTTATAATATTTCGCAGACTCAATAATTTTTCTGGATATCTGTGCCAATGACTTCGGTTGGAATATTGTATTCTTTTTTTTATTCCCTGGTTTAGAGCTTTGGGTTTCCTTAGCTTTGCCCTTTTTGCCCTTTGCAATTTTCCCAGCGCTTGGCTGTGGCACACTTTGCGACCGTTTCTTTCCTTTATCATGCTCTAAAATGGCAGTATAAAGCTCTTCATATGGATTTTTAGGTAACTGCAACCCCTTCACTACAACCTTTCCAGTGACGCCGTACTCATTCTTATTGATTTCCTTTTCTTCTTCAGTTAAGGCAGTTTTCGCTTTCGATATTATGCTGCGAATTATTTCTTGTTTCGACATCTTCTTTGCCTTTTCAAATACTTCATGTTGAAGCTGGATCAGAGTTAATGGCTTGCCCTCTGCATCTTCGATAATTAGCGAAAAGCATTCGCCGTCAAATGATGTCGCTAGAATGTCGATTCCTTTTTCGTGGCACGCATTCATCACAGCATCGTACATTTTTCTTTTCTCTGATTGGCTAAACACTTTCCCCTTCAGACCATAAAAAACTGGAAAGCATGCTGGTTTTTCTGGGTCGTACATTCTTGTCGCCGGGGACAGAAGACAAACAAATAGCTCTTTTGCCTTGACACGACTTATTTCATAGCCAGTATTAACAACAGCATTGAAAACAGTAGAAAACCTCACCAGTGTTTCCCCAGTCACTGGAAATAAGTCGTCATTTGGCGGTTGTGGTACACTGAACTGAGTGATCTGAGACGTAGTCAAGAGCCTTCTTTCTGCGTCTTTCTCGTTGTCTTTTACAGAAGGAACCTCAATGAGAATGTCAATACAGTTTTTCAAAAATTGATCTATTTTTCCTGGTAACACATCTTTGGCAAATGGCGTCCTTTGTTTCGGAAGTCTTCCTGCATTCATCATTCCTAAGATATTTTTTATCTCTGTTTTGGCTGAAAGGGGCTGGGTTTGCTACAATCTGGGACAAAAATTATGAGACTAACTTTAGTTTTCATTAATAATTGTCTTATCTTCGCATCCCCCCCCCCACTCAACGTTGATCAAATGGCGCGAACTTGTTTTTCATTATCACTCAAACATTGTTCCCAGGGGAGGAAGGGGAGTGAATTACTGATCAGCGACGTTATGTTAAGTTAAGTAATTGCGAGTCTTTATCGGAATCTTCTGGTTATCTCGTTATATTTAGTCCAAGGTTGTAGTATAGATAAATCATTGCCTGTTACAATTACTTTGTTGAGCTTTAAACCACAAAAGCAAAATATGGTAGCTAGCTACGAAATACCAATTAGTGTTATGTGTTATGGAATTACCTGAACGCAATATTGAGTCAGATGGTACAGCAAAGTTGATAGAACTTCTTTCTGGGTTGTAATGGCCTCTTTTTGTATCTCCATTCAAAAATCTGCTGAATTTCAGTCCTCTATTAAACCTCAACCATTTTCCGTGAAAAAGTAGAAAACCGAACATCCAGAACAGCATTGTCTCTTTACGGTATCGCATTCCACTAACATTCTGCAATCCATAAAATCTTACTACGTCAAGAAAGAGAAGGAAAGATATGTTCGATAAAGGGAATTTATCATTTGCAACTAACTTTAGAAAAAGCTTTATATCGTTTATGACTCCTGACTCTGTCAATGCAGGTATGGCCTTCTCCAACAATTCAAGCAGCGACTCTTCTTCAGAATTTATAGAAGAAAATGAATCATCTAGCATCGATTCATCTAAATCACCAATAACGTCTTCAATGCTAACTGTGCTCTCTTCTACATCAACACCATCGTTCTCTTGAGTCACTGAAACGTCCAAGTCATCTATTCCTGAGAGATTAAACGGAAATAAGGTGCGTCTGACTCCGGTCGTAGAAGATCCAAGCGAATCTTCAAAGGCTCGTTCCGCAGACGCCGGGTCGGTGTTTATATTGCCATTGTAACTTTCTAGAAATTCCTGGTAACGACTCGCAGGGCTGCTTGTTCTCTTTGAAGGTGCCCTCTCTAAACTTTCAATAAATGCTTTGAATCGTGGATCCATGACAAAATTCCAACGACCAATCGAAATCAACGTACTAAGAGTAAGAGTAAGACGTTTAACATCAGTAACATTACTCCAGTCTCCGATCCCTCTCCAGTCTTTCTACTCTTAACACAGGCAGTAAAATGATAATTAACTTTTCAGGTGAGAATAAGGAGGTGACGCATGATTCAATTAGTTTATACTACCCTATTATTTTTGATGAATACAAAGAGCAACCACGTGACTACGTCCGATTCTATTTTCCTTTCTGCATCAACCTTAATCGAATTTATTGTTCTAACAAAGGATAAATTCACATCTGAAGCTTGTAACTCCTTTAAGTTAATGGATAGGACATGAAAATCGTTGGAACATATTAAGGAAATAGTCAAATCTCTTTGTTTTTGTTTGGTTTTCGATCGAAAATAAGATTGTTGCGTGCTAAGTTTCTCCCGTAATTTGTTTAGATGTTTTCATTTTGATTTTTCAATTAAATCTCCGCTAGTTGTCTGATAACTGCTTTTGTTAAGGACGTTCAATGTAATATAACTGGAGAGATAACAAAGATATATATAATCGCTAATTGGTTGCGTGATGGAATAACTAATTGCTTGATTATGATGTCAGTTCACAACAAAAGGAAGCAAAAAAACTTTTTAATGGGAAAGCATATGAATGAATAAACAGACAGGGTGTATTCAATGAATGAGAAGAGCGTGTTTCAGATTAAATTTAAAAAGTACATTTGCATTTCTGTAATTACATTTATGGCTAATTACCTTACGAAGTGAAATGAATCGCAGGTAACAAAATCTAGTCCATGGTTATTAATCTCCAGGAAACAAATTTCTAAAACATTAATGTTGTAAAATAGGCTTTTCAAACCAATCAGTGATGGGCGCAATTTCACTACCTCGTTTGGCTATAAACACCAGAAACACTATTGTCGATTGGCACTTGGTACATTATCAACTAGAAGACTAGAATATTCCTTGAAGTCAATGCTCAAACATATGAATCATAATGTCACAGAACAGTAGGCCTAAGCATCAACAGAAATCGGTATTTCGCAGCCCTCAACCCGGATTCCAAAACAGGAATGTATTATATAATCAAGAACTGGAGTCATCAACGTTTTGCGCAGAGCCACTAACTCTTCCAAAGCCTGTTTTCACTGAGAATGTTTTGGAGAACCGTTCGAGGTATAGAGAAGACGAACAGGGTGGAGGCCCAAGAGTTGAGGAAACAGAGAGTGACAGTTTTCTAGACTTTAGCCAAAGCAGAGACGATGACGAAACCTTTTATAGCAGTATGAACACCTATCAAGATTTAAAAACTCCTGGTGCTGCTCCTCAACATGCGTCATTTACAGTAGAAAGTTCGAACATAAGTCAGCATTATGGGAGAGAAAAGGAAGACAACGCAAAGGAGAGGAAGAAGAGCGGATTACGCTGCACTAAACCGGGATGCAGCAAGGAATTTTCAAGGAAGGATGCCCTTCAAAGACATCTCGATAGTGTGCACAAGGGAATGAAAATCGCGTGCCCACAGTGTAGCAAACTTTTCCGGGACAAAGCTGCCCTAAAAAGACATGCCACTAACCACCATGACAGCCAGGATTTTCAATGTGATGCGGTCGACTGTGGAAAAACATTTTCCTCGAAAGATAGCCTGGCACATCACAAGAAGGCAAAACATTTTCAAGGCAATCTTTTTAGATGCGATGCTCCGCAATGCAGAGCGAAATTCACCCACAGGCACTTGTTGGAGGGTCATATGGTGACACACACTGGAGAGAGTGATTTGGAGTGTCCCCTATGTAGCTCAAAATTCACTTACAGGCACAACCTCGCAAGACACAAGCTAAAGTGTAAAGGCAAGGGAAGGGCACCACCTGGTTCAGGAGGATTTGAATGCAAGGTGAACGGCTGTGGGAAAAAATATGCCGACAACAGGTGCTTGAAGAGGCATTTTTCAGCATCTCACAGTAAAATAAAATACATGTGCGAGTTCTGTAAGACGCAGTTCTCCTACAGATCTGGTTTATCCAGACACGCATGTGCAGTGCAGAAACTCTAAGTGGTAGAGAGAACTGTGGGCCCTGAGTAAAACATAACAAGGACGCTAAGTCATTAATTTGACAACAATAATGTGTGGTTTATACTTTTTATTATAATACGATTTTCGTTTTGTTGGTAAACTCAACTTTTGTTACTATACGAGTATTTTGCTGTTTGAATAGCTACTATTTCTAGATTAGGTTTACAGTAAGAAGCCGCCAGTTCCGCCATTTTGTTTAGTTTCTATAACCATTCCTAGGTCTATAGGTGAGTTTCGTATTATTCTTACGGTATTTATGTATTTATCGTTTTGTCTAAAGAAATATAATTCGACTTTGATTCATTGAAATTTGCAGCACTTTTTGAATGGTTCAATATTTCATGGTTGTCTAGAGTTTTCATTTCGCGCAACTGACTCTCTATAAGAAAGCAGCGAGCGTCGGGAGTCAGGTATCAATAACTAGTTGTATAAATTAGCGCGACTTTTCATAAAATGGAAGCCCAGAACACTCTTCTATTAAAAAAGCGTATGTTTGGAGCTGTTTTTTACAGATGTAGGCCCCACAAAACGCATCACTGTCTGCTTAGAGATACTTCCCGTTCATACAACACCGTTGCAATTTCTCTAATGAGTTGCACGCCCACCACTGTACTGATGGTATCCCTCCACTGTACTGAACATCCACCCCTGTACTGATGGTATCCCTCCACTGTACTGAACATCCACCCCTGTACTGATGGTATCCCTCCACTGTACTTATGGTATCCCTCCACTGTACTGAACATCCACCCCTGTACTCATGGTATCCCTCCACTGTACTGATGGTATCCCTCCACCCAACTCATGGTATCCCTCCACTGTACTGAACATCCACCACTGTACTCCAGGTATCCCTCCACTGTACTGAACATCCACCACTGTACTCATGGTATCCCTCCACTGTACTCATGGTATCCCTCCACGCAACTCATGGTATCCCTCCACTGTACTGAACATCCACCACTGTACTCATGGTATCCCTCCACTGTACTCCAGGTATCCCTCCACTGTACTGAACATCCACCACTGTACTCATGGTATCCCTCCACTGTACTCCAGGTATCCCTCCACTGTACTGAACATCCACCACTGTACTCATGGTATCCCTCCACTGTACTCATGGTATCCCTCCACTGTACTGAACATCCACCACTGTACTGCACACCCACCACTGTACTGCACATACGTTATGCGGGGTGGTTTTCTTGAGTAGCAGTCAAGGAAATCAACTCGGCAACATTTGAATTCTTTACCTAATATTGTCGCTATGTCTTTGACATCAGTGTCTTTAAGGTCCTAAGCCTATGATTAGCTGTTCAGAGACACCAAGAAATGATGTCGCTGACATATTGCTAGCTGTGGGAGAGGTAATTATACGAGTGGTTCCAAAATTTCGCTAGCCTATATCACAAAACTCGTCGACAGCTTGTGGCGTACACTTTTTTTCAATAAGCAACTGGTCAATAAGCAACTAAGGGCTTAGATTTGCTCAAATATTTTGTTGACTTGAAATAGCTTTCTTTATACAATATATCATTGCAAACTTATTGCAAATTACATTGAGCAGCATGAAAGTAGCCCAAAAAAGAGTTTTTACGGGGTACCCAGTCTTTCTGTGAGGGTTGAAAGACTAGATATGTTAAGCAACTTCGAGGGCTAGACCGAAAGCCCAGTTGCTTATTAGAAAAATGTTTATTGGAATCCACGCTTGAAGAATGAACTTTTTCGGTTCAGTGTATTGTTATACAATGAACTGGTTTTACCAATGATATTAATAAAAATAAAATAAAAGAAGTATCAATATGATTTAAGATATAAAACTTCATTTTTAGATGGATATTCCTGGATTGATGATTGGACAACGTGAATACTACCCTTACGTTTATTTCAATGTCAAACTGAATTTATTTGAACGTTAAATTTATATTTTGTAATTCAAATTTTATTGTCAATGTAGAAGCTAAAGTATAGGAAGTATTACATCAACCAATGGACAAAGGAAGAGACTCTTGTTCCATTATAATTTAGAAATTTATAATGATTTTGGCTAGATTCGATCCATCTTACGTTGTATGCATAAATTGTGAAAGGATAGATTTACGAGCTTCAGTTCAAAGATATATGGTTTCATTTTTGACAAATTTTTCATTAATCATATTATTTCAATTTCTATCTGCCAGCACACCAATGAAATCATGTCCACTCTTGCGAGGAAATTTTGCCAGCTTAAGTTTTCACGAGGAAAAAGATTTATTTCATTCACAGATAATTCATTTGTCAGTAACAACATAATTTCGTGGAGAATTCAGTTTCCTGGAAACAAACACCCCCTGCTGTGTTTCCTGGAAAGAAGAGAAAAGACAAAGACCCCCTGTGGTGGTTGGAGCCTCGATTTGAACCGATATTATTTCCTGTCTCAGACCACGTGGAACATGATGAGCATGCTTGCTTGTCAGCTTGTGGTTTCTCGGTTTGGTCCTCATGTGAATATTACATAACTGTATCTGCTGAAACGTTACTTTGTTCTTATGTTAATCATTGCTGATGATTAATAATAAATAACTCCTGCTTTTAGGTGACCTTTCTCAAGTTTTAGTCAGGAAAAACAAGACGTAGTTCAAGATGACCATTGAAGGAAAGTCAAACCATCTTTTTACAAACTGGGCAAAAACATTCTCATGTCAGCCTGAACTGTATTTTGAGCCCAAGACAGAGGAAGAAATAAGAGCGGTATGATTCTAGTTATGTAATTTTACTTGATCACTTTTAGAGCATTAGGTACTTTTCTAAGGAACTTTTGAATTTTGAATACTTTTTTATCACGGCAAATAATCAAGAATTAGAAAGCCGGTTCCATTCATTTGCAGTCAAAAATCACATAAATTGTACATTAAGCATGCATCCAATGTTTCTTTGAGTAGTCTTGAGCTTTGCTCACATGCAAGTGTCTCTCTATTATTGTTATGACCATTGTATGTGCAGTTAAAATTAAGGAACTATTAAGGAACTTTTGGAACTACAACTGCCTCAAAAGAGGCCCAAAAATGAGGAACTTTAAGAACTAGGTCTTAAGGTAGGTTCCTTATAAAAAAGCGTGTAAATTCATGTAATAAATTTCTTCAAAGATCTGCATTCAACATCATTAGTACCATAACACCAGCCTTAGCTTAAGGGTAGAGGTTATCTAAAATAGCCCGGGTAAAATGTTGTGTCAAAAAGCTTGGAGCCTAAAAATGGCCCCAAAACAGGACTTTTTTGATCATGATGATCAAGAGTTATACTGTAGATAGGTAAAATGTTTTTACAAAAAGCCGAGAGTCTGATAAAAGCCCCCAACTCAGGGCACAATACATTTTAGACCTTGCTTTTATGATAAAATGACTGAATAGTATAAGCCAGTATTGATTTTTTCCATCAGATTTTGCTCAAGGCATCTGGAAACAAGAAAAGAGTCAAACTTGTTGGATTTGGACATTCACCATCTGATATATCATGCACCAAAGACTACATGATGTGTCTTTCAAAATTCAACAGAGTTCTGCAGGTATCGTTTTGTTATTAGAAATTTTAAGCTCATTTAATTATTGATACTTAGAGAAGTTTTGAGATGAATATTGTTTTGATATATTGTATGAGGGAGCATTTCAGTGCTTGCGTGTGAACCCTGTTAACCCTTTTTGGAAATCCTATCTTTCTATGGAAATATATCTAAGACATTCCCTTATGTTAAAGCAGACACCTTGTATTCTTTTTGGAGAGAGCCAGGTGTAGTGGCAATGTAGTCCAATCCAGTCACTTGTTTGGAAGGAGCTTAGTCAGGTTGGGATTCAAGCCCTAGCCATGGTTGCTTCACACGTAATAAAATAACTAAATAACATTTTGGGCCAACATTGGAGTGGGTGGACTTGTCCATAGAGGTGGGCCGACTTGGTAGGGGGCCGACTTGGCAGTGGGCTGACTTATTTAGAAAGAGTTTCATTGTTACCTTCATCTAATGCCTTCTTATGCCCCAGGCACTTGCTTTGTACTGCTCCTTGCACGTATATAACACTCTTATTAATTAGCTTAATTTCACACTGACTTGTATCTTCTAGATTGACAGCAGAAAGCACACAGTAAAAGTCCAAGGTGGAATAATGCTAAGAGATTTAAATGAAGTTCTGGAAAGAAATGGCTTAGCAATGCAAAAGTAAGAGTCAGTAGATGCTTTGTTCTTTATTTTGTCGAAAGATGGGGAATGAAGTTGAGGATTTAATTGGATAAGTCATAAAGCATCTGCCACAGGCAGAGGATCTATTTTCAAACAATTTGGTGGTCCCAATTAAGACAATTTAAAATTTTATGACCCGGATGTTAAAATAAGAGAGTTATTTCAAACCTCTGGAACATTGGGATGGGCAGAGATGAACTGTCATTACATAAATGTAGTGAGGAAATGAGATGCAAGAACTTTTTGGTGCAGGTTTACTTTGTTAGCAATGACAATTTGAAGCAGGGACACCCTCCTAGTGACAGCCCTAAATACTTAAAAGCACCAATCTATAAAACGAGAGACAAATAAGACAACTTGACCCTGAAAGTTTCAATCAAGGGGCAGTTACTTCCAATTATCTCATACCCTTGCTCCAAAATCTATTGTTTTCATGGAAATTCTTTTGAAAATCCTTTTGTTTTTTGTTAATTCTAGTAAAGCAAAATACCCCACGGTTGAATCATTAATTTCAGCTGTCACAAAAGTCCCTGAACATAGGTGCCCCAAGATTCAATAGTCTTTCTCCTTGTGTGATAAATCTCTAATGATCCCTAATTCTTTGAACACTAATAATACAATTCTCTGTTTCATTTAGCTTACCTGCAATTGATGATATCACATTAGCAGGCATCATTGCAACCGGCACTCATGGATCTGGTGTCAATTATGGTATCATAGCAACCCTGGTAGGTTCCCAGGGGGGTACTCAGTAACTTTCAATACGGGGGGTCCATGCCACTATTTCCTTGCAGACCCCCAAATATTGAGTTTAATGTTTTGGAGACCCCAAATATTGTTATCTATTTTTGAACCCCTAAAATGTTTTCTCGGATTTAGCCATCAGGTTCATGACAATTTACAATTTATAAGCCCTTGGCAGTTGGATGGCATTGTAATGAATTGCACCAAATCGCAAGATTCTTCCGTCAGATTTGTGGACCCCAAATATTGAATTTTTGTCCATGTTATATTCACAGACCCCAAATATTGAATAAGCTTAAGATTTCGGACCCCAAATATTGGCATGGACCCCCCCGTTTTGAAAGTTAATGAGTACCCCCCCTGGGGGTAGGTTGTTCTTTGCTTCGATATCCTTTTTTAGACCAAATGACCCATAACCAAATTTTCTTCCACCAATACTCGACATCCAGTTAGTTCAAGGCTCTGTCATTAAATTGGTCAATAAGTCCTGCTGTCAAAAAAATATGGCAATTTTTTCTGTGGCTGGCAAAATCACTCTTTTGCATTCATGGATCATTTATGCTATTAAGACTTAAAGCTATGGAAAACAATGGGAAGTAAAAAAGAACCACTGCAGAAGCATGGAGCATCTTTGCTTCATTAGGGGGAGGGTTGACCAAACGAAATTTCAACAATTACTGTGATACTACAAGTTGAAGTTATACAATCAAAATTTTCTGGAATATGCAATATTTTCTCCATTTTTTGACTAGGTCGGAGGTTTAGCCAGCCACAATTCTCCAGAGCAACAAATATTGAGACCTATTCATTGCATGCAATGCAGAATCGATTAAACTCTATATGTAGCAAGCAAAAACGTTAGTCAATCTTTTGGATTTGTAAAGGATTCTGATGTTCAAAGATGTTTCGGCTTTGTAAAATCTGATATAGAATCTAATTGATACTGCATTACATACAATGAATAGATCTCAATATTTGTTGCTTTGGAGCATCGTGGCTGGCTGAACGTCAGACCTAGTTGGAAAATGTAGAAAATATGGCAAATTCCGGAAAATGTTGATTGTATAACTTCGACTTGTAGTATCGCACTAATTGTCGTTATCCCCCTCCCTCGAAAACTATTGTTGGGACAGCCGTGGTTTCCAGCGTTTATGCTCTGAGGAGTATCAGCCAGAGATTTTCGCACTTTTTCTTGCAACTCTTGCTCAGTATTTACTCAGCTCAGCAGCAGCCATTTAATTACGGAATGATAGTAGTATAGTTGTAAGCTTAATGATTATATTGTTATTCAGGTTTTAGAGTTGGAGATGATGACAGCTGATGGCAAGATCATCACTTGTAGTAATGAAGTTAATGCTGAGCTGTTCAAGGCTGCATTGCTTAGTCTTGGTGCGCTGGGTGTTATTTTAACAATTACACTACAGTGTGAGCCTGCCTTCATGCTGCATCAAGTTACGGAATCAGAGACCCTGGATAAGGTATCTTTATCAACTAAAATTTAGCTTTTTACATTTTTCAGGGCGTATTTTTTTTTGTCACATTCTGTTTTCAGCAAACGCCTTCTCTTTAGAGTAGACATCAAAACTTGATTTTTGGTAGCATCTTCTGAAAACGGCAGGTTGGGTAGGCCTCGAAAACCTTCTGTCCCTGAAGCTGGAAGGTTTCGTAGACATGACAAGCAATCTTGCTCTGGCTTTAAAATGAATGGTTTAGTTCGAGTTTGTTCTAATCAGCCTTCATTTCCTTCATTTCCTACCATTTTCAGAATTTGGAAGCCAAAAACAAGAGGTTTCCAAAAAATACGCCCTCTGGGTTGTCTTTTTCTGAAGGTTTCTGAGAGATCAAACTTCTGTGAGGCCGTTTTTTGGATAACTCTTGGGAAAATTAAAGACTTTAGAGGCTTCTAACTCCCTCCTGACTTCAGAGCTGGTATGGTTTCGCAACCTTTGCAGAGGTTTCCAAGATTTGGGAGAGATTCTCCTTTTCAAATAATTTTCTCTAAAGTCTTCCGTTTTTTAATAAAGTGCTCTCTTTGGCGTCTGGATTTGGAACCCTACAAGTCTACTTTCTCAGAGTACGAGACTTATCAAATCCTTAGGTCGTATTTTTGGCCATTTTTTCAAGGATTTTGCAGACTTTCACGGCATCTTTCAGCATGCCTCAGAAAATCGACTAATTTTGGAGCCTTCTAAGGGCATACTTTTTTGGTCACATTCTGTTTTCAGTAGATGACTTCTCTTTTCGGTAGACGTCGAAACTTTTTTTTGGTACCATCTTCTGAAAAAGGCAGGTTTGGTAGGTCTCCAAAACCTTCTGTGCACGAAGCTGGAAGGTTTCGCAGACATCGCAAGGAATCTCGTTCTCTCTCAAAATGAATGATTTAGTTCAAGGATGTTCTGATCAGCCTACCGCTTTCGGCAAGTTTTTTTTGGTGCAAGAAACTTTTTCCTGCTAAGTCTTCTATTCTCAGATTTGGAAGATCTGCCAAAAACAGAAGGTTACCAAAAAATACGCCCTTAGTCTTCCACCTTGAGAGCTGAAATGTTTTGCAGGCACTTCAGAATATTCAATGCTTGTCGTTCTCAATATTCCCAATCGTTTGACTTATGTTTTCAAAAATTTGTTAAGTCAGCATAACCTTCTTATCTATAAAGCTACATTATCAGTAAAGCTCCTGTGGGTAAGGTCACTCCTTAAGAGTTGAAACAAGTTTGAAATCAACTTCTTGCGGTGTAGTTTGGGAACTTCATATTTTCTAGACTCTACAAGATCTTGAAGAAGATGTGCATAAGAGTGACCATTTCAAATTCTTGTACCATCCTCATACAAACAGATGTGTCAAGTATCATATTAAAAGAACCACCCAGGTATGATTCGAAACATTTCAGTGCGTCACTCAATTTACTCATGTCCGTTACAAAGCTCAAATGAAAATGTTTCAAAACATTGTACAATAATTGACTGGTTAACTAATTTTTCAAATCAAGGTTTTCGTTTAGTTTAGGTTGGATGTTTAAGTGGTGTTAGATTTTCCTTGTTCATTTTAAGATCGTGATAATTTCTTAGAGAATTCTTAAGAAATTTAAAAAATTCCTAGGATTTTCATCGAATTTCAATTATACAGTAGCTTGTTGAATTTCGTGGTGCACACACAAGAATCTTGTGGTTCTACAGTTGACATCCGCTATCTCGAACTCTCAAGGGAAACTGGAATTTGTTCGAGATATCGAATGTTCGAAATAACGGATGCCCCATATAAATATAAAAAGTTAGTTTTTAAGTCAGAAAAGGAACCCCTATTAACATTCAGGGTTACTGATCCCAAATTTCATCAAACAAGTCTGGTATTTTTTACATAGGAGTCAAAGCTCATCTGCTTTCATCCCTGCTATTGGTGAAATGGAGATAATGGCGATGCAGCACATCTCGAAAGAGAACAGCTTCATCTATTGTATACATGGGCAGCATATCACTTAGCTGCTGCTATTCCCGCTCCGCTAGGCGAACTTATACATATTTTCAGCCTGTCTCTTTATCCAGTTCAGTTCTGCAGGAAATTTGGCAAAGTTCGAGATAAAGAGCAGGTTTTCCTCCATGGGAAATCGAAAATGGTTCGAGACAGCGAATGTTCGAGATAACGGGGTTCGAGATAGCGGATGATTTTTCTATACAAACCCTTATACCAATACGAGGGGAAATGGAGACTCGTTCGAGATAGCGAATGTTCGAGATAGCGAATGTCAACTGTATTTTATGATGTTGTTGGCCCATTGCATTCCTTGGTAATGTATGTGTCCTGTTACTCCATTTTGTTTGTTTACGGGACTATAAAAATCTGTCTTGTCTCTTATACTGCTTTCATACTGACACAATAAATCCAGCTTTGTTTGAACCAGTTTAAATCAGTTCTTATTACGAGACTGACCAATCACAACGCAAAATTTATTAAACTGATTTAACTAAAACCAGTTTAACTTAGTGTGGCTGCGGTATTATTATGGATAACAAGGAATATTTTCCTACATTTCATTCATTTCAGTTCATGTTTATGTGACATTTTCTTCTTTTAAAACCCTTGGAGGTTCTTCCTATTAGATTTGGGAGAAGCTCTTATCTTTCTTCTTTTCTAGATCCATTTGCCTCTATTCCTTCAGACTTTTAATGTATTATGTATGTAACCTTTTGAAATAGCGTACCCTTGCGTACTTTTCGAAATTTACGAACCTTTCCAAAGTCCGAAAAATCTTAGGACATACTTAACTGTTTTTTATGTTTTACCCTTCTTAGCCTCTAAACGTCAGAAACAGACTGAAAAATTTGCTTATATCCAAATTCAAAGATGTTTCCAGTTTTACAAAGAGACCTTGAAATATTGTTCGACTCAATGACGATGTATACTACGGAAAACATAACATTACTGGATGTGGCAATGTGCAAACTCCTTCCTGATTAAAAATTTTATATTTTTCTTCGTTTCAGCCTGTAAATGACCCTGGTGAAAGTTGGTTCTGGGATTACTTAGTTGGATTCCATATCTTACAGTTCTTCTTGTATTTAGGGTGAGTATCGCAAATCCTCGAATTAGCCCCCTGAGGGCTTAATTATTTTTCATTATTTTGGAGGGGGCTTATTCGAGGTGGGGGTTTAAACGAGGGGGGCTTATAATATTTCTCACAAAAGTGTGATTCATCATAGACTAAAAGAATGCATTTTTCTGTCCTATTTCGATAAAGTACCAATATGGACGCAAAAGGCTAACACCAACATGTCAGGGGTAGGGGCTTATTCGAGGGGGCTTATTAACAATTTCTTGCTGTAGATTGGGGGCTAATTCGAGGGGAGGTCTTGTTCAAGGGGGGCCAATTTGAGGATTTTCGGTACTACATGAATCATACAATGTTCATGTTGAATTAAGCATTATAGGGTAAGAAAGCTTCCTTCTTCTTTTTATGTTATAATTAAACATATAAAATGAATAGTAGCAAGACTTCTTTAAGTTGGATATCTATCTCCTTGGTTGGTTGTAAAGTGAAGGCCCTACGATAAAGCCCCGGGGGGGGGGGTACTTCCATTGTTCGTTATACTAAACGTGCCGCCCAAATGGGTTACTTTTTCAGCGCCAATTTCCCTACATATGGGTTGATTTTTCGTAAAGAATTTCTACACATGGGTAGTAAAATATACAAAAACTTTTAGACATGCATTGCTTTGAAACACCTGATAAAAAGTGCGTTGTAGTTCTGCGCAAAGGCCTTTTCAACGCATTTAGAGTTGACTCAGACGTTAAATTGGGTTCAAATACTTGAGATATTGGTACAAATGGGTAAAAAGTTTCGTTGTTCTTTCTATACATGGGTACCACGAGTAACAGAATTTATCGGTAGACATGGGTGGGTTTGGAAAAACTGGGCGGCACGTCTAGTCTCTTGAACAATGAAGTACCCCTCCCCGGGCGTCAAACAATCGAGCATTGTTTGTCAAACATTTGATATTTGCTTGTCAAGCAAAATGCTTGACCCTTCACGGGTCGCATTGCATTGCAAAACAATACTCGTCAAATGTTTTTTGCTGTCATCAAGCAAAGAAGATGTTTTTTAGCAGGCTTTACAAAACAAATTCTGCTTATTTGTGCTTGTCAAGCAATGTTTTGTCATAATGATGTTTCCAAAATGTTCAGACATTGCTTGATAAGCAAAATCTAAATGTTTGACAAACAATGTTTGATCATTTGGCCAGTTGCTAAAAGATATACACTTACCTCACAAAAGTATTGCATAGCTTGACCTAAAATGGCGGCCAACAGTAGCCGTAGGCCCAAATGACAAAATTTGCATAACAAAGCCATGATGGCTCAGGGGCTTCACCGAATTTGGTTTAGGCGGGAAAATGTTCACAATTTCATTGACTTTCAATTAAAATAAAAAGTAAATGATTTATTTGTTGCTTCTTGTGGAAAATAATGAAAAACTTTGAAGAAGTGCCTTCCAGATTTCGAGCGAAATATTTCAAGGGTTGTCTTGATAAGGATCGATCAATGTTTGGCCAAAAGATCAAACATTGTCTCAACATCTGAAATTTGTTTGTCAAGCGAAATGTGTAACTGTTTTCTCACCTTGCAAAACAATTCTTGCCATAAATGTTTTCTTGCATTAAGCACAAAATGTTTTTTGAATTTTTCAAAAATATTGTACAACGACATCTTTCTATTTGTACTAGTCAAGCAATGTCTTATTGCGTTTTCAAACGTTGAAACATTGCTTGACTAGCAAATTCCAAATGTTGGAAAATAATGTTTGATCGTTTTGCCAAGGGTTAAGAGATATAGTAAATGGACGAGTTATATAGCATGTTTTAGGTTGACAACAGGATAAAGTACATTGTGAATTCTATACTTTATTTTGTACTGATGTTATGTTTTTTAAAGGTCTTATTTTCCTCGAATGCTGGTATGCATAAACAGAGTTTTCCATTGGCTGTTCTTTAGAAAAGTGCAAGAGAAATGCAACACTGGGCCTAAGGTACCATAATCCGTAAATATACCTTTTCCCGTGGACTTTATAAGGCCTCTTTTCGGTTGCATTGAATTTACACGTTTTGTTAATAAGGTACACCTTTATAAGGAACTACCCAAATAATGAAAATACCCAAGAATTAAGGAACTGTCGAGGCTCGGATAAAAAACTAAGAATCACTTTGAATTGCGATAAACAGCAGAAAAATTTTCGGGCAAAGAAAAAACCTTTTTTTTCGTCTGACACTCCTCAGAGTATGAACGCCAAAACAGACCGAAACAATAAACTAAAGCGGGAACAGCATGTTCTACAAACGTTCGTCACCACAACTTTCGGTAAAGGGAGCAACCACCGCGCAACTGTAGGCGACAACCCACCCTTAAACATGATTCTGCCATAGGACAACATTTACTAGATCACCCAGAGTGTGAGAAAATTACAACAAGGACTGTTTTCGAATAATTGGCAGGGCTAGATCCTCGTTTCATCTCAGCACTTTGGAATCTGTCCACGTCAAAACCAAAAAGCCGGTTCTGTGTCAATTCAGCTTCTGTTTCTGATTGGTGCATTTCGAGGTGCATCTGGGTATAAATTCCGCCTTAGTTTATGTTTTTGGTCTGTTTCTGACGTTCATTCTTTGAGGAGTTGTGTCAGACGAAAAAGAAGCTTTCAAGAATGCTCGAAATCGTTTCCGCTGTTTAATTGTTTCGCAATTCTCAAGTTTTTACAACACTAACTACATATAATGCCAATGTCTTTTTTATGCCATATTGAATTGATAGAATTCGACATGACCTAAAAGTGTCCTTTTAAAGTGACTCTGTATCTAAAATCTAATCACTGGATAACAATATATGGCTGATTTTAGAGAAGACAATATACAAATATTCAATCATTAAGACAATTAATTATACAGAAACAATCTGTATCTGTACCTGTATCTTCTTCACAAAAAGTTTATGAATTTATAAATAGTCTGTTATTTTTCTCTGAAAGGTTCTGCATTTCAACTGCCTGTTCCCTCAATACGTTAGTGAATGGTGTTTTCCAAGGTAAAGACAACTTTTTTATTTGGATACAAATATTTAAGCTGTTCTGTTTATTGTTCACTGTGATGCTCACATTAGGATGTAGGCTTTTCGATTGTCGTAGAGTGAGCGAGGGTGAAGGCACCTTAAAGTAAGACAAAGTAAAGTACATTTAAAGGGAATCGACACCCATAAATGTGGCGTATGCCCAATCTATTTCTATCTAAGATAACGTCTTTGTCTTTCGCTAATGAACAATGCACTACTCTTCTGTGCGGAGCAAAAGATCATGACCTTGACAAATTGTATTGTGAATTCATTAGCAATTCAATAGGCTATTTTTGAAATGCCCAATATACCAGTGTCGATTCCCTTTAAAGTAAAGTAATTGTACAGTAGGAGTTAAGTCAAGTCAAGTAATGAAAAATAAAAATAAAGTAAGGTAAAGTAAAGTAAAGTAAAGTAACTTAAGTTAAGTTAAGTTAAGTTGATAATAGAAAAATACGATAAATCCTCTTGTTACACCAGCAATTCTTTTCAAATAGTCATTAATGCTGTGCTTTGTCCTGCACACATTTTTAACAGATAGTTCATCAAAACTTAAGACATAACTAGTGAATTTCTTTTCAGAGATAAAACAGCATTCGTTCTTCGAAGTCTACGTGATCAAGTCAAAAAGAACAATTTGCATGTGCATCTTCCTGGTTAGTTGCCTTTTAGAACTATTCATACATTAACTCAAGTTCTTCTCGTGATGCAGTGGAACTTCCATTAACAGTTACCAAACAAACAACAAACACTTTTCAAACTGCTGACAAAAATGTTTGTCTTAAGGGTAAGGGTTATTTCTTTGGGAAAACAAATCTCCTTAATATGGACACCCCCCTACTAGACTTATTACATTCGTCGTAGTCTATGCTCCTCCACACTACACCACCCCGCTTCAACTATGAGGAAACAGCTGTATGTTGTTGTAGTTGTTAGAAGCTGTTTCCGAAAGAGTGGGAGAAAGGTAATAAGTCTACCTCCCTACAATGGACAAAACAAGTGTCCGTTGTATGGAGATTTGACTGTATCTCTCTGTGTAACATTGGGTTCTTTGATGATGTTTTTCCCTAACTTTTTTCCTTTACCACAATATTCATGCTTGTATCACTTTCTTTGTTTTGTATTCATAATATTTAGATATCATCTTCTATTTCAGTGGAAATTCGTTTTGGCAAGGCAGATGACATCTTTCTCAGTCCATGCTACCACCAAGAATCAACTTTTATGAACATTTTGATGTTTAGGTAATTTTACAAATCTAAATCATTATTTCGTGATCTACCAGTTCAGCTTAACTTTACTTCTCTGATGGGTATATTTCGATCATAGTCTTTGTTTATATTCCACCTTGATCAAATATTTCCGCATGTTTCTGCGTTCATACTCTGAGCCTCGATTTCAGACCGCAAAAGCTTTCAAGTATGAACAAAGATGTTTCAGCTTTTCCCCATCATAATTATTTCAGTATTTCAATGTACGTAATAAGAGAAACGTTAATGTTAAACGGGAGGAGAGCCTTGGGCTGTATGACTTGGCGATTTCAATGAGCTCGATAGCTCAGTGGAAACGTTGTTGACTCACTGGTCATGCAGTCCGGGTTCGAATCCCATTAGGGGGTGTGGGGTGTGTCACCCCCAATATTTTGTCAGTCGGTCCAGTCGGTCCAAAAGTTTTACCTTATTGGAAACGTCAAAAGTACAGACCATGAAAGTTCTCTGAAGTCATCGAGTCTTTCAAAAGTTACGAGTGAAGAACCGATACATCTCACGATCACAATTGACTAGGACAGTTCAAATTGAATTCGGTCCGATTTGAATTGGAAAATAGTCAGTACGGGACAAAAAAGCGTTTTAGACGAATACGGCACATGAATTATTATGGGAATGTGTCGAGCACTTTGGGATGCTTGATTTTAAAGACCTATACAATAATACAATAATGTTGAGGGTTGCTGAAGCCATCTATTTGCTCATCTAAGTTGAAGTCGTTTCTGATACCATACCATAGTTTTGTAACTCGTATGAAAAAATGCCGATTTAAGCCAAACGAGGGCTGGTATAAATTTTCCGGGGAGTATGCCCCGGACCCCCTAAATGCTTTTTTCTTATAATACATAGTAAGTACAGTACAGTACAAGAAATTCTACCCCTCCCCTTGTCATTGCTCCAGCCCTAAACAACTGTTCGCAAGCCAGTTGCCACATCCTTGTAGACCGAGCAACTACAATTTATGCTGCTTTGTGCAGTGCTGAACATTTCTTGAAATGTTGCTAGCCTGATTACGTTTACTGTCTTCTGTCTTGCCTTTCGGGTAGAAATCATGGACAATTAGACATCTCAAAAGGCCCAGTCGGTCCACAAAATCTAAGTCGGTCCCGTCTAGGCTTGCACCCCCCCAAAAAAATTTTGGATGTGCGCCCCTGAGTCCGGGTTCGAATCCCATCTACTGTGGTATGCCAGTTGTGGAAAAATCTATTCTAGTGCTCGCCATACATGAAAAATATAATAAGAAAAAATATCTAGTTGTCAAATGTTTGACTACTGTTGTTATATCTTCATCGTAGACCATATTACAAAGATGTCCCTGGAAAGGAGAAGTACTGGGCTATATACGAGCAGATAGTTAAGTCAGTTGGTGGTAAACCTCACTGGGCAAAGGTAAGAATCTCCATATATACATCTGTTATTTCTAGAGTTATTTGAAGCTGCAGGTATAATTGTGAAACCACTGGTGCTATTCAGAATATTATTCTTTGATAAACGAACTGTAATATTGAGGCTTGTACCTTCGCATATAAAGTTTAATAGCTGCAACAACAGTAACAACCCAGCTAGTGGACATCATAATCACTGCTTGTAATGATAAGCGGTGGTTATCATGTCAAATACAGTGTCAGAAACAACCTTCGTAATTGCAAATATATTTTCTCTAACAACCCAGCTGTTCATTTCAACGAGTCTTCTAGCTTGTGAGATCAATTTGAGAGGTCTGAAATTAGGAGGTCTGGCGTATAGAGAGCTAGTTATCAGCGTAGTATTTTAATGACATCTGATTGGTACGTGGGAACTTTCGTTGTTCAGAGAAGACTCAAATTCAAAACAAGTAAATGAAGTCACACTAGAATGTAGTAGCAAGTATTTTAAACCAGTTTTCGAACTACCTCATTGCTTCAGCAGAGAGATGATAAATAAGTTGAATTCTGAGTTAAGGGCCTGTCAGACTTACCTAAGGAGAGAGGACATCAAGTCTTGTAATACCTCTTCTCAAAGCTTTCCTCATGAGCGTCCATTTTCTACCTAGGCCCATAAAGTCACTCCGGAGGAATTTCGAAAGTGCTATCCTAAACTTGATGCTTTTCTGGAGATAAGAAAGAAGTTGGATCCAAACGGAATCTTTTTGAATGAATATCTTGAGCGCCATCTTCTTGGAACAACCTCTATTCAGATATAGATGGACAATGCTTACTATAGTAGAACATTTGTGTTTTAAATTATTTTTAGGAAATTTGATAGGATTTTCGGCAATAAGTATATTAATGCTGATTGCAGGCTAATTCTTAAATGCTGTTCTTAACATTTTCACAGTTGCTCACGCCTTACATTGTCATGTTACGTTAATTAACATTACGTTACCTTACTTTATCATATTTCAACTCATCTCAACTAACTTGATCAATCACAACCTTTGCCTTCACCTCACTTTTCTTACTTAAACTAATCATAACATAGGTTACTTCACTTGAACTTGTTTTGCATAACTTTGCTTTACCTTACTTTACTTCGTCTAACTTAACTTAGCCCAGCCGTCATCTTAAACCCACCTTTGAGTGAAGTTAATCTACCTCATCTTACCTTATCTTGACTTACCTTCACCAGACTTAGTTACCTTCAGTAACTTACTTTATACCCTTACATTATCTTGTCTTAACGTACTGTACCTTTACTTAGCTCAGGTAGCCCAACGTAGCCTAAGGTTTAGCTCCTAACCCTACCTTACCTTTCCTTGACTTTCCTTTTCTTAATTAGCCTAAAACTTTTCTTAGCTCAGATAACCTAATCTAACCATTAGCTCACGATATGTAAACTTACTCTACCCTACCTTACCTTCTTGCCTAACCTAAACTTGCCTCCTTAGATTACATTAAGTTGCCTAACCTTTGCAGATCTTATCTGACCTTTCCTGAAACTTTCTAGTTTACCTAGCAAATACCAACCTAATCGTTTCTTACATTGCGTTACCTTACTTAGCCCTTACCTTAGGTTATCTTACTTTGCTTGCCTTGGCTTTATCGTTCCTTACATTACCTTACCTAACCTGAACTAGCCCTTACCTAGCCCGTACCTCACCTTACCTTGCGCTTACGCCCTTACCTTAGGTTACGTTACTTTGCTTGCCTTAAATCTTTCCTCACCTTTCTTTACCTAACTTGTACCCCAAGACAGTGGCTTATCTATGCAAATACCATCAAATAGTAGTATTGGAGAAAATATTAATGGCTTGGTTGAAAATAGTCGGCTCAAAATGGTAATTTAGAATATTCTTGTAAAGTGTACTAAATTATTTTGTTACTTTTTATTGGACTATTTATTTAAATTTCGGATTAAGACTTGCTTTATATTTCAGAGTGTATAGCTGGTAATTGCTATTGATTGTTTTTGCTAATATTCACTGATGAACCTGAGATTTTATGGCTTTTCTGTGTTGGTTGTTCTTTCAACTGTTACCGTATCATTGGCTTCAGGACAAAACAGTCAGTTAGTCAGAAACTCAATGTCAGTTTTTTGGCAGTAAAACCCGGATGCATAGAAAGTGAATAGATTATTGTGGTGTTAGTGCTATTCATTTTAGTCTTCATCCTGGTGGGGCTTTTTGCGAGGCCCATTTTGTGGCAAAGACCACTGGCCACCATGGCAACCAGATATTGCCGTTCTTTACTAACTGTTCATACCTTACTCCAGATATGGCTGTCCTCGACCATTTTGTGTTCAAGAATTTCCATGAACACATTGGTGTGGGCTGAGTACTAAAATTGTCATGTAATTTTCAGATTTTGAGTACGTGTATATTGCACTAACTAACTAACTAACTAACTAACTAACTAAACTAACTAACTAACTCACTGACTAACCAACGCTTGAACAATGGAAAACGTGTAACAATAGTATAAGCATCTCAAGAATGCCATTAGGGCCATTGTCTCGGCCATTTATGCGCAATTTGCAGTTAGTTCTTCACAATCACGGCCAGCAAGCCCCTTTGTCAATTTAAGGTCATGTGACAATTTTTCTCTTCGCACAAGCTTGATTGCATCTGACTCATGGCTGTTTACCATTTGAAACTGGCAAATTGCCACCTTGGATTGGTAAATGACATTTCACGCATTCACATTTCACGCATTCTCAACATTAATCAAAGAGTCTTGGCAAAGAGCGGCAATTTCAAACCAGTTTTCAAAACAAATCTTCATTATTATCATACTTACATACTCAGCTGATATTCGTAGGGCTTTCGAAAAGGCCAGCCTCAGTTTGTTCTCAATTTGTTCTTAAAATCTGGGCAAAATCCAGGCTCGTTTTCTTATAAAATTGTTCTTATAAAAAAAGAGTGTAGTCTATCACCACTGACTGGTCGAAATGAGCGCTCTAGTTCTTGGGGGATGGTAACTAGTCGGTGCATAGTTCTAGAACGTTGAACATGTTCCTATCCCTGCTCGCTCCCGCGATCAACTGTTTGCTGTCAGTTTTAACTTTATGTTAATATGTTGACAAAAGAAAGCAGTTGCATAAGTCGATGTTTGTTCCATCTTAGCATCGGTCAAGAAAACCCTGACTTAAGATATCGCTACTTTCGTATTGAGGAGTTGTTGTTCGATTCATTGAATGCATGTACAGATGGCATAAGCAGTAGAAAAAGATGTTTTTCATAAAGAGTCTTGTCAATAATTACGACAATGTCAGGGATATTTATTTGAAAAGATTACACGAATGGGTAAAAAATGCCACAAAATTATAAATTAGCTGGAATTACCTTACTCGGAATAGCAACGATAATAATACAAGAACAGTGCCACAAAAAATTACCAAATAAATCGCTCGTGCTACGAATAAGTTACAAAAAATCGAGGCGTAAAAAAGACAAATGTCCTAGATTCATAGAAGGTTTGTAGTCATCAACATATGATGTTTATTTGCATATTTGCATTTGTAAGGAGTCTCTATCTTTGCAGGAGTACATGTATTTATGCCTAATATAAAGAGGCTAAATGTTTATGGATTTTATGATTTTACCCGCCATCGATCTGCTGAGCCTGATTACCTGATTAAATGAAGGACTAGAATTAAGCCTAAATATGATATTAGAAACCCAAAATCGTTCATATGACTCTCGTTTAGGCCCCGTTTACACTACTGTATGCCAGTATGAAATGAATACGGAATGATTCCATATCGGATGGGGAATTTGGAGTCCCCTTTTAACACTATACCGGTATGAAATGAGTACGATGAGCAAGGTCATAGTTTTTTGCCTAAAATCTATTGTTTCATGTCAACATGAACAAAGAGTAATTGTTTTTTCTCTCATTCATTCAGCAAAGCGGCATCAAACTGTACCGTATTCAGGCGTTTACACCATGTCATTTTCAGATGAAGCCCGTTAGCGTATCGTATTCATTTCGTGCCGTATTCACATCAAAACTGTGCCGGCATAGTGTAGACGCAAGGCCAAAACGGTATAGTTTCCTACCATATTCATCTCGTACCAGCATAGTGTAAACGGGGTCAGAAAGCTTTGTGCAAACGATCAAAATGTTTTTCAAACATTAAAAATGTGTTTCTCAGGCAAAATGTTTGGCCGTTTCGTTTGAGCATGTTTTAAAACAATACATGACAATCATTTTTGCTTGCGTCAAGCATAACATGTTCTTCTAAACACTGCACAGCACATTTAGCTGATGCCAAGCAATGTTTTGTCACCTGGTCAAAAACGATTAAATGTTATTTGTACAGCAAATCTCAAATGTTTGACAAACAATTTTTCATCGTATGGCCAGAGCTTTATGAAGGCATTATGGAAATATTTTCAATATTGCCAATGTTTAATACATCTCCCATTTCTATTTAAGCTTGCTAACTAACAGCAAATTCGGTTTTTTTTTAAAAAATCAAGGATTCATTGTTCATTTATTGTCATTATTATGCTATTAAGTACATAAATCCATAACGAAAAAACAGTGTTTGGAAATAGAACTAACTTGAGCTGGTCTCCTTATTCTTCCATAGCATCATCAGGGCCTTTCACTTTCTCATAAAAAGTTGGCTGAAAAAAGAGGTACTTGTGTTAGTCAGTGCTTTACGAAAATCAAAAAATAGAAATCATATATTAACATATTTATATATTAATTTTTTATAATTTTATGTGTTTATAATACTACTTATTATTTATAATCATATATTTATTGTCATTAGTAACGTTGCTGTCAGTCGGTTCTTGCATTACGCCATTTATCAGGTTTGACCAAATAGGTCGCTTTAGTGGAAAAACTGGTTTCTCTATAACTTAGAGATGTTTTTAAACTCTCTCTTGATCATCATTAACCATGTTAGGTTTCGGTCCCCTGTTGAATTTGCGATAAACAGCGGAAACATTTTCCGGCATACTCAAAGTATGAACCATGAACGTCAGAAACAGACCGAAAGAATGAACTAAGGCGGAATTTATACCCAGATGCGGCTCGAAATGCACCAATCGGTAAGAGAAGCTGAATTGGCATTGTGTTCTAAACACCAATCAGCTGACCAGATACAGCCTGTCAGACGAAAAAAGCTTTTAAGTATGGCCAAAAATGTTTCCGCTGTTTATCGCAATTCTGAAGTTTTGTACTACTCAAAAACTATCTTTCTTGTATCTTTCTTGTAGCTTCTTGCAGTGATTTTCTGGCTGGAGTATCTTCATGTAGCATAATCTCAGCAGATGACGGTCATTCATTGACCTTCCCCCTTTGATGGTTTGACTTCAAGGTTTCCAGGCATTCGTTACATATTCAATATAACTTTTCTTCTGAGATCTTATCCATCCACTTAATAATAGCAGTTGACTTCTTGTTTTTTTGGAATGCATCCATTTCATCTTCTAGCTGTTTGGCAATGTCAGCATCCATAACTCAGAGTAAAGGCCCATTTCCATTTCGTTCGCATTCTCTGTTCGCTAGCCATCAAAAAAAGGCGAACGCAAGGCGATTTTGATTTCCGCTGCAAGTCAAGCTCAAGCTTAAAAAGTTTCACTTTGTTTATCGCCTAAAATCGATCACCAAGGCTGTATTCTGTTCGCAAGCGAGCGGAGAATTTCAAATTCGCTAGCGAACAGCGAATGCGAACGAAGTGGAAAAGGGCCTTTAAACATCATTAATGTATCAATCACCTTGGTATACTTGGGTATTCCAGACCAGGGGTAAAGTGTAAAGTCGACTGCGTAGCTCCAGGCTAGTAGTAGACTTATGCATCCAGACCAGGGTAAAGTGTAAAGTAGGCAACTTTACTTCACTTTGTTCCAAAACTGAAACAGGAATTCTATTCTAGCTTTCTCTAGTCTAGCACCACGGCTGTAGTATCAGCTAACTCTAAATAACCATAGTCTTGATGACATAGCTTCAGTTGCTATGTTTTATGGTTCATTGCAACACTAGGCATGAATTCCTTCATGAGTGTCAGTGACAAAAACATCAAATTTTCATAAGACCTACCTGAGTTTCAATTTTATTTTCCGAATCTTCATCATCGCTTCTTTCATCTCCAGATGATCCACTTTCAGCTAAATTTTCAGATTGTTTCCTTGACAAAGAGTCGACGTTACCTAAAAGTTGAACTTGATGTTAAGTTTTTAAGGTGACATGGAAAAGTCTTTCATCTCTTAAGTGTACTATGCTTTTAGAAGTTGGCAAGTTTAGAATTCCTAACTATTTGTTTGGTCACATCCTGTTTTTAGCAGACGCCTTCTCTTTTCGGCAGGCGTCGAAACATATTTTTGGTACCGTCTTCTGAAAACGGCAGGTTTCGCAGGCCTCCAAAACCTTCTGTCCCCTAAGCTGGAAGGTTTCGCAGACATCGAAAGGAATCTCGTTCTTGCTATAAAATGAATGGTTTCGTTCGATTTTGTTCTGATCAGCCTAGCATTTTCGGAAGCTGTGTTTTTTTGGTGCAGGAAATGTTTTCTCTGTCAAAAACCGAAGGTTACCAAAAAATAAGCCCTAACATTCTAAAATGCTTATAATCAAAATGAAAGTTTGAAAATACCTGGCTTTTGATTTGCTCAGCATTGGCCTCCTCATCTGGTCTTGCTGTACCTGATGACAGCTTTTCATAGCAAGTATCACAAACTCTAATTGGTTTAGAGGAGATGTGTGGAAGGAGGAACTTTCTTGCTGAACAGTTTCCACAAACAACCAGACCACATCGACGACAATGATGCTGTCAATAATAAAGAGAGTTCATTCCTCAAAAATAACTACGTAAAAAAATTTTTGTGATAATTTTTATTTTTATTTGTTTTTTTTATTATGCCCACGCTATTATCTTTCACTTGCGGATGATGAACCTTTGACATGTTTGAAACGTTCAAACAGCCTAGATAGTCGTTAATATTTTACAAAGTTATTCACCAATGTATATTTCACTTACCCTTCGATTAATGGCAGTGAATTTTGACTTCTTACAATGCATGCAACACGTGGCATCTGAATCTGGCACCCATACAGCAGCATGCTCTTTTGACGGTGTTTTACCAGCTAAACAGATATTTAATTAATTCAGTCAATTTTTCTGCTTCATTTCTTGTAACAATGAGAATGAAACCTCTGAAAAAAGTATGAAAGCTTACTTTTGGAAAGAAGATCATCAATGCATTTATTAATATGTGCCATCCATTCTGCCTTCTCGGTTGCAGTAGCTGCATATACTGCAAATGACTTACTTGGGTTAATTATCTGCCAGCCATTTCGCAGACCTGTGAAACAAAAAGGAGTGATTTAATTTATGGTTGCAGCATTCTTCTCATTGCAACAGTCAGTTAGCCAATTTATTGGTCATCTTTCACTTCACTACATTGGAAAAATGACACATGGCTACTACAACTACTTGCGGCTACCAAATTTGTTGGAGCAGCTTACATACTGTTTTTGCAGAACTAAAACATTGCCATACCTTCTTCATCTTCTAATCCAATAATCTTCACTTCTTCTAGTGGCAAGATATGTTGTTTGTTATACTAAAATAAATAAGTATAAATTGTGAGTGAATATAGTGAGTTATAAAGCCAAAATATCTTTCAAGGACCCAAACTGTTATTAAACAAGACCAGATGCATGGTGTGTGTTGGGGAGAGGTGAAATAGTGTATTGTATAACAATTGCTAGAATCTCAGTCGTGCATAAACTAACAACACCTTGATAATGGTCATCATGCTACCCTACACTGGGATCAAACTCTGATCTCCATGAGAGACCATTTTGTGCTCTCACAAGAACTGAAAATTTGAGAGCCTTGATAGATTTGAATTTAGAAAATGAAATGTGCAGGGTATGATGATTTCTTTTGTCTTAACAGAAGCATTGTTACAAAATCACAAAACATTGGTGATTGATGGTAAAATGATTTAACTGACATAAATGCTTACTTTCTTCTCATTTATAATGATGTTACCATAGCATATTGCATCATTGAAGAGGAAAAACTATAAGACAAAACACACAATATTTAAGATAACATGCATTTTGAAATAAAATTTTCTACGATTTGAAATGTATAAAAGTCAGGTAACTAGTTCCATTTTGAGGGCAACTAATCGGCACACAGTTCCTTAAAAGTAGGCATGTTCTACTTCTGTGATTAGTTTACAACTGGCTCCCATCAGTCACAGTCAACCTGAGTGATCTTGCGACTGTGATCAATTGTATCTTAAAAGTTCTGACTTATTGTTGACATGT
This sequence comes from Chrysaora quinquecirrha, assembly GCA_014526335.1. NCBI lineage: Eukaryota > Metazoa > Cnidaria > Scyphozoa > Semaeostomeae > Pelagiidae > Chrysaora > Chrysaora quinquecirrha. The sequence continues at coordinate 3,028,187 of JACTAT010000035.1, forward strand.
CAGCATAAGTTAGCAGTTACAACTAGTTGGCTTTATAGTTCTATCGTATTTTACATGGACGTAATCCTGGCTTAAGAACAGCACAAAGCTGTTAAAATAATGATACTAATTATCAAACTAACAACACAACAGCCTGAAATTTAGTTTAAAGGTACCTTTCTAGGTTTTGGCTTCTTTCGGCATATCTTTGTTAGAACACCCTCGCCAACAAGCACTCTCCCAGGTTTGAGCAGAGGCTGATTGAAAAGAAAAATTATTTCTGAATAATCTAGCCTAAACATATCAATAAAAAGATATTCAATTCATTCTAAATTTCTTGCAAATATACCTTTATGTGCTACATAGCTTCTCGGTAAAGTGATGCAGGGGAATGCCGGGCATTCATACACAGAATAAACAGTTTGCTTATTGTGGGTGAAAACTGTAATGGGCCTGAGAACCTTTTTGTGTTTACATTGTGTGGGGTGAGTAAGGAAAGTAACAGAAAAGTGTTCTTCTCATGCAGAGCAACTTTAAAAATCTGGTTTCATACAAGGGTCCTACTGTATATGTAGTATGGGTGGTGTGGCCAAGTTTTCAAGGTGTTTGGCTCACAATTGATCAGCAGGGTGTGGGGCAGACTGGAAAGTTTCATTTTTTGTACAGGCAAGTTGTGATGGCCTTAAAATGCTGTTTGTCCTTTGTGCAGGGAAGAAACAATAGAAAAGGCTTGTACCCATTGTTCTTCTATTTTATGCCAGCTGCATTGTCAATTTAAAAAAATGAGGATAGAGCTTGTGGGAGCAATATCTTGGTGTGTATGGAGTAAACTTTCCAGTCTGGGTTGTTGGTTTGATTCTTGTTGGGATCACCTTCTACAAGCCTACAGCAAACTCAGCTGTCCATCCTTCCACGGTCCCAGGGTATCCGTTCTAGAAAATTAGTCTGGTGATGCATGCTGAAGGTTCACATTAGCTGTATAGCTGCCAGAACCCCTAAAGATTGCTTGATTGTTTGCTCACAACTAAAATGGGTGGACTTTTTCATCCAAAACTCTATGATTTTAGTTAATCACCTGGCCTGAACTTCCAAAACAGTCCTCCACATTCTTGATTCTCCTTACATTTGCTTTGCTGTTAACTACAATGAGAAAATGCAAATGCTTATTGCTTTTTACAGATATAACTAGAGACCTATCTCAAGAGTTGTGGGCTTAGCAAAGGGGTCTGTTTTTCTGTAGATCAATTACTTTTTACACCTCCACACCTAAGTGCTCTATAAAATCACCAAACCATCCCCCCTTGTGTGTGTTAGATTTCCAACAGAATGAGCATAATAGGCATACACATTATTTGACTGTTGCGTTGTGTAGTAGGCCTACGGTATTGAACTAAGGAAGAAAAATCTAAAACGGAAGATTTTTCCATTAACGTATTTTGCACTGATCAAATTTATTACTCACTGACCATGATTTGTTTTGAGAGTTGTCCGGCCTACGTGCGCTATCTGTCAACACCAAGCCTTCTTTTTAGGAAGGTCCAAACATGACGGCTTATTAGTTTATGACTTAAAAACACCCTAGCTTCGATCCTTCAAAATTTACATACTACAAGCAATAGGTGGTACAATATTAGCAAAATAGAATAATAGAAAGTTTGCCTCACCTAGTTTGTCAACCATTTTGTCATGAGAGGTTGTGGATCAAGAGAAGTTTGGCAGAATGTGATGTTGCTTCTGATAAGGCAGTTCCTTCCCTTGGCCCCTTGTGACCCGATCAACACAAACAATGGAGCGGACAAAGTACTCATCACGTGATTTATGAGTCAGATCTTTGCAGCACTGCAACGCTGGAGAGGACTATGTGCGTATATGTGCTGTTCCTCTACCTGAAACTCATTAACCTGATTCACCCACCTGAGATGGGATACTGTATATGGATTGAGTCATGCCTGTTGCCTTGCGAGCGAAACGGATCCCGAACAAGACTCGAACCCAAGACCAACCAATCTTGAGACGAACGCATTGACACTCAGTCACACTACCTCACCGCCAGCACCGTTGCGCTGCCATTCCATAAAATGGCACCCTTACATGTGTAGACAGTGGAGGTCTCTATCGACATCTCTAACTGCAGGTTAGGCATCCCTCCTGCAGGATGTAGCATACAGGTGTGGCAAGAACCGGTAAAAGGCAAAGAAGCAAGAATTCGTGATTGACAGATGCAGTTTTTAGAACTTTTTATAACAATATATTAAATTACAAATAACAACAACTAAAATTGCATACGATTCTAAATTGTGCTTCAATTGCATATAAATTAGAAATTCAAAACAGCATTTTAAATCATTGAGTAAAAATCGGCATAAAACGATTCTTGAAATTGAAAATTGTTTAAATATGTATAATTGTATACGATTTGGTAAATGCAATACTAAGTTAAGAAAATATTGTCACAAGTAACAACAGGTCAATTGAAAGGTCTGTGCATAAAGCATATACAAAGAGTTGAGAGTTGAAACATTGACTAGTCTTTAGATGTCTACTACTTATCCGTGAAGTTTATGCCAAACGGGTGATTTTCATATGCGATTTTCATATGCGATTTTCATATGCGATTTGCTGAACCTGGGGTGCATGACCAGAGACCCAACGACGTTTCCACTGAGGCTATAGAGCTCTAGAGCTCAATGAAATCGCCGAGTAACTCTCCAAGTCATCCAGCCTAAGGCTCTCATCCCGTTTGACTTTTTCGTGTATCGGCTATGTTAAGGTGATTTCATTGAGCTCTTTAGCTCAGTGGAAACGCCGTTGGCTCTCTGGTCATGCAGCCCAGGTTCGAGTCCCACTTATTGTGGTACGCCACTTGTGGAAAAATCTATCCTTGTGTTCGCCATTCATGAAAAATATGTTTAGGTAAGACATACCATTTTCATTCCAACGGTTGTTCATAAGTTATAAGCAACGTAGAGCAACGTTTAACACTTCGAAAAAAATTTCCGAAATTGCCTCTCCAGTTTAAGGGTCTGGCGTGAAATTTCACTTCATGAAGCATTCTTTGATAAAGCCTATAGGTTCAGGTTTACACGTATTTCTTTTATAAGTGCTTTATAAGGAAGGCAGTACTCGGATATTCAAAAACTTTAGGAATTTGTAGTACTGGATGGGACACTTTATTTAGATCTTTGAATAAGCAACTGTTCAATAAGCAACCAGGGCTGAGATTTTGTTAAAATTTCTGGTGAAATAGCTTTCTTTATACAGTACATCCTTGCAAACTTGTCAATTACATTGAGAAGACAGAACAGAGCCAAAATAAGAGGTTTTAGGGGGGTACCAGTCATTCTGTGACGGCTGAAATCCTAGATATCTTAAGCAACTCTTGAGGGCTAGACCAAAGTCAAGTTGCTTATTGAAAAAAAGTGTAATGTATTCCAACCACAAATATCTCTGATCAGCGGAAAAAATCTGTATTAGATTACTCTATATCTGTCCACGACCCAATCATCAAATCAGTTTCAGCAACAACGTGCCTCTAAGTATATCTTAAAAAAACGAGAACTTAAAAATTAAAGAACTGCTAAGGAATTTTGAGTACTCAAATTTGGTCACCAATTAAGGAATTTTCAGTACTGAGCCTAAGCCGAACTTCCTTATAAAAAAAATGCGTGTAAATCTAAACACCAACAAGCCAATAGATTATTCTTTTGGGAAATCTCAATCTCGACTCGAGTAGAGGTGTACTCCATAAAAGCGTGTAATTTAGGAGTTTAAACTTCTCCTGATACGGCACTGATTATATAAATTATGAAAAGCATAGTAAAGGTATAACACTACAAACAATCCAAGAATACAGTAATACATAGTTACCACTACAAACGTCAGCATATAAACACTTTCAGCACAGCATGGAGCTTTGTTCTTTTGGGTGGACGAGAAGTTGTTTTTAAAGAAATTTGCGTTGGCTTATTACTTACTTTTCGTGTATCTATGCTTGGAACAGAGTGGTCTGTTGTCTTCAGTAGTATGTTTGAAGGATGGTGGAGATTAGTTTTATTAGTTTCTGAGGTGGTTTTAGTCGTTGATGCGTTAGGTTTTGAAATGATGTGTTGAAGATACTATGCGATGTGTTGATTTTGCTATGCGTTGATGCGTTAATATTTCGATCTGATGCGTTGATTGCGTTGTTTGAAGCGTTGATATTGCTTTCAGCTGATAAGTTGCCTGTTCTGTTAACTGAAGCATTGACTGTACCGTGAAACGATCCATTGATTTGGCTGTAAGCTGAAGCGTTGAATACGTTGTGAACGGAAGCGTTGAAGCTAAGAACGGAGGTGTTTAATGATGCGTTTTGAATGGTCAGATTATGCTTTCCTCCAAGATAAGGAGTCTCAGTTTTCAGCATACTTTTATCAACGGCGAGATTTTTGTTGATGTCTTTTCCAAGGTCTTTATAATAATCCTTTATATCCACGCCCATGACGTCATATATCGAATAACAAGTTGGATATGTTTGATATGCCCACATACTACCAACAACGAACCAAACAACTATAAAGTACAGAAACGGATCTTTCAAATTGTATCTGTTTCTTTGTTGCTCGTGTCTCTGCCTTCTGTTCTTAAACATTGAATATAAAAAACGTATAGCAGTCTCCAATAGTTGGAATGCACCAAGTGACATCAAGAAAATTGGGAGTCTTGGCTGAGCTGGACAATAGTGGATGTTGCCAACGCCTATAAAACCAAAAACACTTGTTTAAAAAACGTTGTGTATACTTAAATATAATCTTCTGTTAAGAATACCTATGGTTTTCGGTTATCTTGTTTGGTTTGAAAACTAACTTGTGTTGCTCTTCCGACTTTTTGGAGGAAATTTCTTAGGCCCTGGCCAAACAATCGAACCTTGTTTGCCAAACATCTGAGATTTGCTTGTCAAACACAATATTTGACCGTATGGCCACATCACAAAACATTGCCCGTCAAACATTTTTTGCTTGATACAACCAAGAATGTCTTGAACTTTTCGAGAACTAAAGGTATTCTGCTTGTCTAGCAATGTTTTGCTACGTGGCCTAACTCAAACATTGCTTGTAAAGCAGAATCTCTAATGTTTGATAAACAATGTTTGATTGTTTGGCCAGGACCTAAAATAACTCAGTAGTGTTTCAGTTTTATCTATTTTGTATTATCCGTCGTACTGTATCTTGTCTTAGACCCTGCCCAAACGACCAAACATTGTTTGTAAAACATTTGAGATTTTGCTTTGCAAGCAATGTTTGGCCGTTTGGTCAGATCGCAAAACATTGCTTGCAGCAAGCAAAATGTTTGAGAAGCAATGTATTTGTGATGAGGCCAAACTGTCAAACATTTTGTTTTACAAGCAAATCTCAAATGTTTGACAAACAATGTTTGATCGTTTAGCCAGGGCGTAACACAAATTTCTAACAATAATATTTAAAAAATCATGGCCAAAAGATCGAAAACAATTTTTTCAAACATTTGAAATCCGCTTTCCGTGCAACCTTTGGCACCATCACAAAACAATCAGCAAGCATAATTTCGAGCAATGTTTTCGAAAGAATTCAAAAACATTTTTCTTGAACGCGAACAGAAAACAGTAAATTTTGCTAGACAAGCGAATTTCAAGAGTTTAACAAACAATGTTTGATCGTATGGTCTAAACAGGGCCTAAAAATCAAACTAACTTACCAACTGCTATCATTAACGTAGGAAGAACCAATAAAAGGCCAATACCAATACACATTATGCCTGAAAAAATGGGAAATGAAAATAGGAGAACATTATTTTTGACTTTGGTAATCACATCTTATGACACATATTATGAACAATTACAGAGCTGCAGACTCTCATACGTCATCAGCGAGACTTTGACCTAGGTGGGTATCATACCCGCAATTGCATTAACAGCCATTTGGTCATTGGCCATTCGAGTTAATGTCATGTTCCGAACTCCCTTTAAGCCTTTAAGGGCGAACATTTGCAGGAAGAAACTTTCCGCTCCCTTTGATTCAAAGATTCAAATTGGCAAAGTTTAGCGTCGCAAAGTTTTCACAAACATTAAAAAATTGCATACAGTATTGTTTACGTTGTTTCAAAGTTGCAGAAGTTTCTTTAAGTAAAAGTTGCATCTCATAAAGTAAAAGAGCTGTAGTAAGTCCTACAGCACTGAAGTGTTAATACGCGATTTTTTTATAAGCAACTTAGGAGTTTTATCAGATCACAAGTTGCTTATTTTTTAGCCAAAATCTGGAACTAAAGTTGCTTAATGGTTGCTTAATATTATTCAAATAATTTTCGTAATTATATATGTAAGAAGGGAAAATAAGAAAATAAATCATATTTTCGGTCGTTCAGTATGCCTTGCAATTTTTTGATTAGAGTTTTATTTCTTGTGTTCTAATAGCGTGCTTTTTAGTGCTTCGTAGAGCACTCTCTTTCGTGAGAAATAAAATTTTGTATTGCTTAAGATTATATTTGTACAGAACTAAACTTGCTTAATAAGTTTTAAATCTTTTCAGTTGCTTATAAAGGAGTTTTTATAGAAAAAATCGTCTACATCATTCATGTGAACAGAATTTGAAATAATAAAGACTCAGGATACTTACAGAATAAAGCTGTATAAAGAAATAATGACTTTAAAGACGAAATGAGACAACCCGTTTCGTTATCACTGCTGCCATTATTTGCCAGCTCCATCATTCTCGAAAACGACTGACTGAACAATGTATGGTAATCCGGAGGTGCATCTAGGGATAGTAAACATAAGATTATCAATTCAAAACCACAAGTTATTGAAGAATAACATCAGAGGCTTGTTTCGCACATCCAGCCGCACCAATAGAAATTTAGTTAGAGTGTGGTTCGACTCGGTATGCCTCTGTTTCATAAGGCATTTTCCTAGTCGCACAGTACCACACATAAAACATATTAACACTTGTGAACAGTTTCAAAAATATCTTTTCACTCAACCGACGTTTCGCTGGAACTGGATTTTGAAAGAAAAGCTGCTGAATTTCACAGTTCTCTCAGACTTGGAACAACGGTTCGGGTGGCGCTACAGCTCTTCGTTTCATGTGTTGCTCTGGTTCAAACTGTACAAGAGGCGTTTGCCGTGTGGTATGACCAGTGGAATCAAGTGGGAAATTGATTTCATATAAGTCACGCCGTGCCAAATCACCCACGATGAGTCAAAATTTACTTGGTACGACACGGTACGGCACGATGTATGAAACAGTCCTGATAAGAAACGATGTGGTCGGTTCATGTTTTATGAAACCTCAGCATTTACCCATTTAAAATACAGTGCATCCTGGTTAACCAAACCCTGATTAACCGAACCTTGACTGACCCAAACAAAGAGTCTTGAAAAGACTAAATTTTCATATCCGAACAAATTACAGATTATCCTAACAGCTTTGGGCTTAAACATTCATTGGTGACACTAAATAAGAAACTCTGAATTTTTTCTATGTAAAGCAACAACATAATGATGCTTTTGTAGTTGCCAGAACTTGTAGTGGCTCGCAAGTGGGAACAATAGTGTAGTCATTTATCATGCCAAAAATACTATTCAAAGAAATCACTGTTTTCAATGCCTTTCAAGCCCTACAAATGGGAATATCTACTTGTGTATGCTGTTAGTGAAAAGTGGTCTAAACTTGACGTCTCAATTAACTGGTATTTGGTACCTGAGTGGGAAATTTTGTTTTTGCTGCATTTCTGTATCATTTTTGTTCAACTGTGAACTGGCAGTATTTCAAACAATAAATTGATAAAGATGAGAGCAGTGGAAAACTGCAAAACAAGGGACCCCTAAACTGCAGCAAAACTTTAATTCCGGTACCTGTCACATCATTGTATGATGGAGGCTCAACATCATCTAGCATCATCAGCTCTTCACTATCGTGATCTTTATGCAATGTTTTTAGACATAGTGACTCATATGTTGGAGGTGGTGGAAGCTCATCAAGAGAGCTCCCTGTAAGGATAAGAGGACATTCCCTCCCATCATCCATTTCCTGACTAGAATCAGATGCATCACCAACTGTGAATATCAAATGATGATGAGGCTTCTCTATTTGTATTTCTAATGGGATCCTATTATCTTCATTTCCCAGCATGTCCAGTACAACAGGTACTGATGAACTACGGTTTGCTGCCAAAGAAATCTTTGAAGTTTCAGAAACATCATCTGGCTGCAAATTTGTTGAATATTCATGATTTATGCTGTGACTTGACAATACTGAAATGGTTGAACGAGATTCAAAGTCTGCTGGATTATTTCTGCCCAGATCATTATCTTTACTTTCTTTAGCATGAAACTGCATATTTCCTAAACTTCCTTGTTCATTTCTATTGTAATAAGACCTATTGAGTCTTATAATTCTCCCTCTATTTGTGTTTTCAGCTTCTAGAAACAGCCTTGGAACGCTCCGTGTTACGTTCAGCCTTTCTCTGCTCAATATGTCACTCTCGTTATTTCCAACTGGACTTTCTAGATTATGCTCAGTTTGGTCCACTACATTTGTGTCTTCTTCTTCACTCTCCATAATAATGATTAATCAAACCAGCATTCTTAGACTCTCTAATTCTTTGGCTACCAATAAATATTTCTTTCTGCCTCTCCGATGACAAAATTCATTATCCGTTAGATTTTTCAAGGCACCTTCTACCTATTCTATTTCGAATGGGAGGCCTTTGATCTTTTTCTTTAGACCAATTCAGACAGAAATTATTAGGCCATCTCGAACGTCCACCACGGTGAAGAAGGCAAATTTTCTTTAATCGCTTTCACAATGTTCTTTTCGTAAATTCAGATGAATTCTATGATCTTTCAAGAATATAATCCACTATAAAAGAACATAAAATTTTAATACGATTGTCCTGTTTTCTGGCAATCACTTGGTAAATATTTTTCGCTTGTTGCTTGTTGAAAATTTCGGCCAGACAACTCAAGAAATGGAGTTGTTGTTGTTTATGCGAAGGAAGGAAACGAATCCCTATTTGCTCCTTCGCAGTAACTTGGAAAGCTATCTTAAACTTAAACTTAAACTTAAAGAAACTTCATCCAAAAAGGCATGATAGATATATGAAAGCTTCCCAAAATGTTTTAAGTTAGTAATTTTCTTTGTAGTCTTCTTTTATTTTCGCAAATTTTCTCAACAGTAATTTTTTGAAGATTCGATAACGAGCCTTTCACTTAATCTGTCCACTAGTTCCAGTCTGCCAAATTGACGCATCATTTGCCAGCGTTGGTTTTGGTTGTTTTGTGTCAATTTCATGGCGGACAAGTTCTACTTGCTCCGAGGACTATTTTGTATCGACGTTTATCATCTTCATCCTGATATCTACCAAAAAGAGGAACAGAATTCTTCATTGTTCCTTTGAAAAAGTTTTAGCAGATCAAGTTATTTGACAGATTAAAAATTAGAACAGTATGGAAGCAGCTCCAAAAGAAACTATATATATCAACAACCTGAATGAAAAGATAAAGAAAGAAGGTGAGTTGATCTGGTTTCGTCGCCTTCATCAGGATCACCAATTAGTAGATCGTGGAGGAAACTGACTTACTTTTTCCCCACTTGGTTAAATTATGACCATGATGGTTAAACTCTGTGATTCTTCTTGTCAAACATTCAAACAAATGACCCCAAAATCTGCCCCTGGTGATTTAGGCCATTTTTAGGCCCTGGAGTTTTTATGGCCTAGGGCCATTGTTAGGCCCTAGCTTTTAATGTTTCTTCATGAAAATCTCGTGAAAGCTTTCTAGAAGGCTTTTCTGAGATCTAATAAAGGATTTTGGGGGCACTGCCCCCAAACCCCATTTATTACGCTGATAAAGTTGACTTGTTTAGTTAGTGTGGCAAGTCATCTTTTGAAGAGGGGAGTTGACAAGTTGTGTGGCGACTTGACTTCAGCATATTGTTTACATGAAATACACCCTAGGATCTGGCTTTTTTTGTATGGGGTGGTTGGAAGAAAATTTACACTCATCCCGATGGAAAACTTGCTTCAAGTTTCTGTCAAGGGAGCACTAATAACACAGTGTATAACCATTGCCGTGTCTGACTTGGATGATCAAGTAGAATGGTGGGCTCATCTCAAAACTAGCTAGGACACAAAAGAAACACTATGTAAAAATACCCTTGGAATGTAACCTCCCTGTAAAGAGGTAAGTGTAGGGTAAATGTTCCAAAATCAGCTGTTTCAACCATCTAGTACTAAGACTGGAAATATCTGCTGTATGTCAAGATGTGAAGTTGTTTGACACTTTGTTTGTTGGTTTATTTGTTTGTTTGTCATCTTTTTTTAATTTGATATCATAATCTAGCTTCTACAGAAACTAGTTAAAACGAATAAAAATAACATGTTTGTGCCTTAACTAAAAACAGTAACCAACTTCTATTTTACTAAATATGCCAAATATTAAAACAATACACACATGAAATATGCAAAATTTCTTTTCTTATAGAGCTGAAGAAATCTCTGTATGCCATATTTTCTCAATTTGGTCAGATACTGGAAATAATTGCAATGAAGACGTTGAAAATGAGAGGTCAAGCTTTTGTTGTTTTCAAAGATGTTGCAAGTGCTACAAATGCTTTGCGATCAATGCAGGGCTTCCCTTTCTATGAAAAACCAATGGTTAGTACTGCTCCTCTGAATTTCTTTATCTCATTGGATACACTATTTTTTATGTCTTAAGGACATATTAAGAGGGTGTTCGTGGAACGCAAAGACAGATAGTCAGATAGATGCTTTTTCCTGCCAAAAGTTTAACGAAACATAAATCACAAATGCTGGGAATTAAACTTTGAAGTTGCTTAAGTGTTTTTGAAGACGGTGATCATCATTGTCATCTTCAACCTGATCATCATGGTCACTGTCGTCGTCTGGAGCATCATCATCGTCATTGTCGTCTTCAGCATTATCATCAACATTATCATCCTCTTCAAAGTCATCATCATCTTCAAAATCATTGTCATGATCACCACCATGATCATGATCAGCATTATCACCATCATCATCGTCATCATCATCATCTTTCTTCTTTGACATGATCATCATGATCATGATCATGAACATGATTCATCACCATTGTGTTTTCTTCTTGGTCAACTTTGTCACAATTGTTATCATTGATCATCATCATTGTCGTCCTTCAGACATTGCTACTGCATTGCTATATTTTGTATGGTTGAAAAGGGTGACAAATTAAGAACAGCCAGCTTCTATCAAAATTTGCTGGTTCTTATAAAAAGGGAGTTGAAATTTTTTTAGAAATCAGTGCATTTGGCAGCCCCCAATCAGTCCTAGAGGTATGTTTGTAGAAACACCCTTGAGAAAAACTTGCACAATAAAACAGGAAGCACTCTGTTTTGCCTTAGGGCCATGAACTTTTTTAAGTCAGGTCTAATTCAAATAAGGACCCTCCTTATCATCATGATAGGACAACAGCTTCAAATTAGTACCTTTCGGACAGTGTTATCATTGAAATCTCCTCAAAAGACTATTGAAAATGGTTATTCTAGTATGTGACCACTCAGTGTGTGTCTTTTTCAGAGAATAGCATATTCAAAGACACGGTCAGAAGCACTTCAAAAACTAGAAGGAACCTTTGTGCCAAAAGAGAAAAAGCCCAGAGAAAAACGTAAAGCAGATGATGGTATGACATGATTTAAGCTTGGCTGCTTTTTTTCAATTGTCTGTTCCTTTGCTTTGTGTATATACCTAAACTACAACCTTTTGTTTTGAAGATAAGTCTTCAAAGTCTGCAAAAAGATCAGCTTCTGCATCAAATTCACAAACAAGTGCACCAATGGCTCAAAATGGTAAGACTCAAGTCCAAAAAGATGTGATTTGATTTCATTTCATTTGATTGCATTTCATTTGATTTGATCGCATTTCATTTCATTTCATTTGATATGATTTTTCTTCATTTGATTTGAGGTGATGTGACGTAACGTGACATGACGTGACATGACATGATGTGATGTGATGTGACTTGACTTGACTTCATTTTTCTTTATTTTATGTGACCTGAGGTGATATGATGTGCTGTAACTTGACTTGACTTGACTTGACTTGACTTGACTTGGCTTGGGTTGGCTTGACTTGACTTGATGTGACTTGACTTGACTTGACTTGACTTGACTTGACTTGACTTGGGTTCGCTTGACTTGACTTGATGTGACTTGACTTGACTTGATTTATCTTGATTTAATTGATTATATGAGCTGATTTGATTAGATTGTAATTTGATTTGATTGGCTTTAATTTGTTTTGATTTCAATTGATTTGATTTGTTTTTTATTTGATTTCACAGCTCCTGTGGTTCAAGCTCCTGTTGCTGTACCTGCACAACAACTTCCAGAGGTTCCAAATCAAATCTTATTCTTGCAAAATCTTCCAGAAGAAACAACAGAGATGATGTTGTCAATGCTTTTCCAACAGTGAGTGTAACTTGTTTTCAATATAGTGCATGAAATCCATACATACAATGCATGCAACTCATACTAACTGATACCTCTTGTGTAATTCTGTCTTTTGTGATATACATTTTGCATAATTTTATTGTCGTCTTGGTGCTGTGCTCTTTGCACCAAAAAACACAAACCGCACTTTAAAACTAATAAATTATCATGTAGACAGCCCAATCTGATATGATTTCAACAGGTCAACAACAATGCTTTATTTCTGTATTCTCTATCAGATATTTTCTGTATTTTCTGTTTACTAATGTATTCATTTCGTGGGGTTTTCATACATAAGCATATTCATTTCCATGAGCATATTCCTATTCCTAAGCATAAGCATAAACATAAGTAACTGTATTCTTGTAAACGCAGACCAATCCAATATCAAATCATGTTGTTTTCATTTGAATCCAATATTTTGTTAATGTAGCCTTGGTTAATAAAGGAGGTTCAATAAAAGTGATAATTTACTTTCCAAAGCCAACCATTTGATGAACAATTGCTTTTCTTGCAGATTTCCTGGCTTCAAAGAAGTAAGACTTGTACCAGGACGAAGTGATATAGCATTTGTTGAATTTGACAATGAGGCTGTTGCTGGACAAGCTAGAGACACATTGCAAGGGTTCAAAATTACTCCAAATAATCCAATGCATATCTCCTTTGCAAAGAAGTAGTTGAACAGGTGGGAAAAGAGCATTTTGGTCAACTTTGATGTATGCATTTTCATATTGTCTTGTAGTTATGTAGAAGGTGCTGTGGTGTCGTGGTGTTATCTAGCTGACTTCTGATGCCAGGAGCTCAGTGTGGTCAGGGTTGAGGTCTCAATTAGTTAACCTACTACAGTAGTTATTCGATTATCCGACCCTCTTTTATCCAGACTTCGATTATCTGGTCCGTCAAAAATGTTTAACTACGAAATCATTATTCAGCGAATTTTCTGTTTTTCTTTGCGCAAAATATTCGAAGATCAAAATATCACGGAGAAATTATCACAAAATCACTCTAAAACCTCAAATACTCCAGTATGCGGAGAATGTTTTGTTTGAGAAATAATCTTAAAAAGCTACTCTTGTTAGTTTGTAACTGATTTTTGCTGTGATTATATATATTCGATTATCCGGAATTTCGGATCATCCGCACACATTTTGAAAATCTCGTGTCCCGAGTAGGCCAGATAATCAAATAACTACTGTACTGAAATCCTTGCGCCTAGCGCTAAAACACCATTTCGCCTGGTTATAATAACATACACCTTTGCAACTAACAGCCACTATTACTAAATTTTGTCAAAACCTCCGGATATATAGCTTTTGATGCCAAATTCGTATTCAGCATCAAAAATTGCAAAGTTTCGCCATTTGGCAGTTCAACAATTGATTTTCTGAACATCTGAAGTTTAAATTCTGTAAGGGCTTAAGTTGTACAATTCAAAAATATAAGTGCCAGGACGGTTAACGTTTGACAATATTGCTCTTTATGTACATCACTGTTTCGACATTCTATTTCTTTATCCAAAGTTCATTTGAAACTTAAATCTCTAAAAGCAATAATGATAACTGAGGGCCTAAATTTCACCATTCTTTAAGAAAATTGAACAACTGGAAGCATAAGAACAGAACTAGGTAGCACATGCTTTGACACTGAGTTCGACTCACTTGGATAATTTTATGTCACTGTGCTTGCTAGCTAGAACTGTGAATATACAAAGCATTTGAAGCAGTTCAAATTACGATTAGTAGAAACTCTAGTTTGACTGCAGTTAGATGAGTGGCCAAGCTGGAAGATTCTCAGTCAGTTCTCGTTAGACAGCTGAAATTAAGCTTGGTTATGTGATGCTTCAATTTCGCATCTGGATGGGTGACTTTGCAGATGGATGACAAAACAACTCACTCTACCGTCCTTCGGAAGGGACGATAAACTAGGGGTTCAATGCCTGGATGCGGCATGCATAGTAGGTCTAGATTACCTGATAAAGCTAGATATAACAGCGTACTCAAAATAAAGCAACAACAACAACAACAGTCCTTATTGTTATGCATGGCAAATAATTATGACGTACTTAAGGGTGATTCCTCAACTAACCTTTATTCGTTTTACAGCTTTGTCAACTTGCTAGTACTACTGGTATTCTCTGAAAGGAGCAAAGCAAAACTATTACAGAAGGTCACGACTGGCACGAGATGGACCTGAAGTAAATTGGAAATTTTGGAAATTCTTAGCTAAGGTAGAACATATCTATTTGGCTGTATTCAGGCATGAAATTTTCCCTTAGAGGCTGTGTAAGCAGACGAATCTCTGTGCAAAAATCTCTTATTTTGATACAAATCTGAACTGGTTCATGACAGACGCCCTCTTTCAACAACTACCATTAGAAATTTGTTCAAACGAATTGCAGAAAGAGAAAACAAACACTAAAAATCTTCGTATTCCTCTATTTGAAGTTTCGCAAAAGTTATCAGATATTCTCTGTTACAAGCCTTCAATGGAAATTTTGTGATATATTGCTACTATTGTGTTTATAAGTTTCCTTCTGATGTTTTTTTTTATTAAAAGTTAAAAGAAAGCAATTGTTTGTCTTGATATTTGGCTGAAAACTTGTGGCATTGCACTTATGTTTCAGTTTCCATTGTCTCGTTTTAAGTGCTTAATAAATCGTTTCATTGTGTCTAACAAATCAGGTTAATCAAGTTCTTTGTACGTTTTTATTATAAGGAACACTTTTATAAGGAACTCGAGGCTTAAAATTTCCGAAAAGTTTAAGGACTGAAAAGGAATGAGCGAGGCTCGGATGAAAAACTTAGAATAACTATTTTCAAGAACAAAATGGTTTATGCAACTAACTACCATACATATCAACATCTTTCCCATCGAACTTCCCGAACCATTTATTTTAAAAGTTAGAAAACGAAGCAAATTTACTGTGAAAATTACTATTCAAACCTTTTTGACGACAAGAAACAGTTTATGGAACTTTCAGCCTCATTTTGCGATTAAATTAAGAAACTTCAGCCTCAAAATTCCGTATATATGTAAGATATCCGTGTACTGACTTTTTCAATAAGCAAATAACCTCCTTTGAAAAAACATATTTAGTAGCTGCTTAAACAATTAGAATGCCTTTCTAGACATTGAAACTCCCTTTTGCTTTTTGAAACCAACCTAACGTTGGAAAGGAGCAATTGTTTTATAGATTTTCTTAAGGTTTTTTTGAGTTGCGAGACAGATCAAGTGACTGAAGAAACATTGGAGATTTATCAGAGCAAAATTATTTCTTTGAATGACACTTTAAAACAAAAAAAATTTTTTAATAATTTCTTACATCGTTTAAGAGTTAATTTGCCTGATTTCGAGATATACGTTACCGTTCATTATTGAGTTGCACTTGAATGAGATTAATAGGAAGCTGAAACATTCCGTCCAAGTGACAGAACAATCTGGTCGATAAGCATTGCACTTTGCTGTCAATTCAGATAAGATACTACACATTGATCGATGCCAATAAATTCCAATTCCGTCTTTTTGCGTCTACAGCAAAAAAGGTTTCGAGAAGCGATATTGAATACCTTTTATTGCTTTTACCTGATGGAACAATCCCACCAAATTTGCATGCATGGTTTCAGATTGTAGCAGAGTGCTTAATTATTGCAGAGTCGGGAACAAAAACAGATACACAAAACCTGCTGGTGCGATGTCGCTGAGTACAAGCGATCTCCATTACACCATTTTGGCAACGATCGTCATAAAATTTCGCTGCGAAAGAGTCCTTTCAATCTCCACTTACCTAGTACCACGAGCGTAAAAGACAACAAAATCGTGAAAATGCAGCTTAGAGATTAAGCTGGGAATTAGATACGCTAAATTCTATAATGCCATTGGTTGAACTGCTTGGGTAACAAAATGACAACACCCATTTGTAGAGGACGATAGCTTGGAGCATCCTGTGAGGTTGCTTCAGAAAGGAAGGCCTTAGGTTTTTATATCAGCCATCATACTTGCCACCACATACCTTGACTCATCTTGCTTGGCAAAGAAGCGTATGCAAGAAACCACATTTCTCATTGCCCGATGATGGGAGACGGATCTCTCCCGAAACGTTGCCCAACTAAATATCAAAGGCTTGTCGTGATAAGTGGTGACTATCATGTCTAATACGGTGTCTGAAACAGCCTTGATAAATCCGAATATATTTACTTAAGCGTATGCATATTCCCACAGTCTTCAATTTCGCGTATGATCCTTCATTCAGCTAAAACATACTGCATATGCCTGAATATAGTTTTGTTCCACAGATTCCTTTTCACTGCAACTGTACCTATTAAAGCTGCACTGTATTACGAATTGCTCCAAGTAAAAATAATTGCAGATAAAGGGGATACATTTGTATACCTTAATCGGCTTTTAGGTCATCTCGTTCTTCTCGTTCTTTGGTTAAATTTGAAGTTTATCTCCAAGAAAACAAGAACATAGAGACAGTGATGAAAATTTTCCAAGGCTTCAATTACTCAATGGCAATGTTTGAATTTTTAGAAAATATCAAAATATTACTGTTGAAAATTCTGTACAACAAAACTAGTGCCTTGAAACCTTGTATGGAATATTTTTTTGCCTGCTCTGGACTTTTTTCTTTGCTCATATCCGTTTTTGTTACAAACATTGTTACCACGATGTTTTAGCAATTGAAATCTTGAACCTTGACCTTCTACGTGGAACAAATTGACCTTTGGCCTTTGACATGTCATCATATGCTAAGAAACGCTAGCTGTCGCAGGGTTTGGTGTCGCAGGACATGATTCTTAAGAAAGAAAGAATCACCCTAGGTAATGTCTGCGCAGTATTGTGGAGGATGTGCAGTAATGTGGAGGGATTTTCGCAGTAATGTGGAGGGTGTTCAGGGATATCATCAGTAAGGTGGAGGGATTTTTGCAGTAATGTGGAGGATGTTCAGTAATGTGGAGGGCTATCTTTCAGTAATGTGGAGGGTGCGCAGTAATGTGGAAGGCTATCTTTCAGTAATGTGGAGGGATATCATCAGCAATGTGGAGGTTGCGGAGTAATGTGGAGGGCTATCTTGAAGTAATGTGGAGGGCTATCATCAGTGACGTGGAGGGCTATCTTGCAGTAATGTGGAGGATGTTCAGTATTGTGGAGGGCTATCTTGAAGTAATGTGGTGGCTGCGGAGTATTGTGGAGGGCTATCTTGAAGTAATGTGGAGGGCGATCATCAGTAACGTGGACATCCTCCACAATACTGCGTAGACATTACCTAGGGTGAGAATGATGCTTTCTGTGCTGCTCATGTTAAATAAAACAAGGCTTTGTATCTAAGAGAAGTGAAGAAACCGTATGAAAGGAAAATACAGGATTTCAGCGCAATGGAGGCTATCAAAATTTACAAATAGACAGCTTATTTCAAAGTTTACTATTTTCAACTAAATTCTGGTTCAAGAAAGCAATGATACTTTTCCAAGCATGTTCTTGGGCAGCGTTGTGTTCTACGGCATGACCACCCCATGCCCAAAAATATTTGAAAGCTTTATGGTATGACATATTGCATAGTTGCATGTATGGAGGCTCAATCAAATGGCCTGTGTTTGGATAAGACAAATGTACGATGCGTGTGTTAGATTTCTTCTCCCGTAGTCTATCTTTAATCTGATTTGCAAGCTCCACAGCCCTGAGGCTTTGATCATCCTCTCCTGTGATTATCATAATTTCAGCTGAAATATTCTCGATTTTTATTTGATTTTCTTTGATGAAATCTTTATGTTTATCGGCCATTCCTTTTGAAATTACACACCCGTCATGAATTTCCACGTCTTCCTCTGTGACTTCAAAGGTGAATCCAATCAATTCATTGTGGTATTTTATAGCATTGTACACGAAAGATGGCGATGAAATTGCAACAACTGCTTTGATCATTCTGCATTCAGCTGCAACTTGCAATCCAATTTGCCCACCGTATGATAAACCAACAAATCCTATCCCATTCGAATATACTCTTTGATGCTTTGAAAGCCATTCGACGGCTTCAAAGAAGTACTCAAGTTCAACTTCATTGGAGTCTGTTGGCAGGTCCTTGTATGCAAAGCAAGCGAGAGCCAATGTTGCGAACCCATGAGATGCAAGCAAGGCAGCTCTGTGCTCTTCCAGACCACCGGTTCTTCCAGGCACGTCTATAACTCCTACGAATCAGGAATAAAAGGGAAAAAATTGAAAAATTGTGTCGTACAGCTAGTGTTCGTTGGTTCAGTTTTCGTGTGCAACGTGTGTTGCAGCCCGTCACAGCAATGCAGCGAAAGAAAATGATGGTCGATTGCCTCGTCTCATGTAACAATCCATCTTTGCAACGTGCAACCTAGTTTTTTGCTCATGCAACAGTCGCCAGAAGTAAGACTCAGAACTGCTTTCGGCAACGCTCGCAAGCAGATGCTACGGATAGGTATCTATCATTGCGTTTCAATTGATGACGAAGCTGTTCGTTTTGAAACGCTCCGATTTACAATGCGAAAATCACTCTACTTTGGGCGTGGCACGAAAATCATAATGCAGGGATAGCTGACTAACTCTTATGCGAGAGGGGTTTAAGTTAAACGTGAAAATTCCTATTGTCTTGGCTGTCTGGTAGGTTATACAGTTGACATCCGCTATCTCGACTGCCCGCTATCTCGAACATTCGCTATCTCGAACGATTTTCCATTTCCCCTCGTTTTGGTATAAGGGTTTGTACAGAAAAATCATCCGCTATCTCGAACCCCGTTATCTCGAACATTCGCTGTCTCGAACCATTTTCGATTTCCCATGGAGGAAAACCTGCTCTTTATCTCGAACTTTGCCAAATTTCCTGCTGAACTGGATAAAGAGACAGGCAGAAAATATGTATAAGTTCGCCTAGCGGAGCGGGAATGGCAGCAGCTAAGTAATATGCTGCCCATGTATACAATAGATGAAGCTGTTCTCTTTCGAGTTGTGCTGCATCGCCATTATCTTAATTTCATCAATAGTAGGGATGAAAGCAGATGAGCTTATGAAAAAAATACCAGGCTTGTTTGATGAAATTTAGGATCAGTAACCCTGCATGTTAATAGGGGGTTCCTTTTCTGACTTAAAAACTATAATTTTTTATATTTATATGGGGCATCCGTTATTTCGAACATTCGCTATCTCGAACAAATTCCAGTTTCCCTTGAGAGTTCGAGATAGCGGATGTTAACTGTAGTATAAAAGGGTCTATCTATCTATCCGGCATTGCTGATATGAAAATTAAGACGCAACTATATAGCGGTCTCCTGTCTGGCAGAGTGTAACTTATACACCAATCGGCAGCGATTGGAACTGAATGGCACCTCTGCCGCTAGATATGAATGAAATGCATCTACATTGTGGTTACATTTCGATTTACTTCGCGATCTGTATGGAATTCCACGTATAGACTTCCAAAGTGGCATTGACAGACATGATCGTTTCGAAACAGACATTTTAGAATCTGCAATCTAGAAAATCCCATGAAACAACAAGTAAAACAATGTTTTATTGTTTTTAAACAATTGGTTGCACCTAAAGGTGTTGATTCTTAAAAGCAGGGACTCAACTGAATAGTGGATTTATCATACTCGGATTGTCCCAACTGGGAAAGGAATCCCCTGCAGGCATACCTGGAAATTTTCCTCGCTGTTTCGGCAGAAAAAGACTTCCTCTAATTCTTCCAACGCTGATTTCTCTTCTCTCGACATACGGAGCAAGATACGTCCTAAGAACAGTTTTGGATGCTACAATAGCTTCATCGTTCCATTTTTCGCTGTCGGCTGTGACATGCCCATCAAAAAGCTGAATTTCATATTTCGTAGGCGTTTCAATATTCCTTGGTGTGTATCTCAGGCCTTTTCTCTGATTAGGAGCTGGAACCATACTCCAAAACAATCCCATACAATCAGTTCCAGTGTATGAGCCACCAAATGAAGGATCTTTATTCAAATTTGCAGTTCCAGTTGAATCTGCCATGAAATGCCCATAAGATTCGTACACTGCACCTTTCTCGGAGTTTAGTTCGGCTCTCATTGTGAAACGTTGGAATGGTTGGAGATTCTCGACACATATTTCGAATCGTTGATCAACCAATACTGGTTCCATAGGAGCTACAATGTTTGGCTTCAGCATCATGACTATTTAGTTCAAATCCTTGAAGCTAAGGGCTAAGGCGGCGAGCCAAAGAGAGCTTGAAATGAGTCTGAACAAAGACTAGTTGCTTGAGGTATATCTTTCTTCCTTTCGCATTGTGGCTTTGATTGTTCGAATGTTACCAGCTTTGCATTGTTGTTTGACAGCAACAAAGAATTTTTGAATTTTTGAACAATAGACCAGGATCTTGATGCTGTGATTTTCTGCCTTCCTCAATTGACTGTTCTCTATTGTTGTCTAGAGTAAGAACACACGCTCATGTTCTCTAAAGAAAAGACGTTCTTTAGACGTCTTGTCTGTGGTTCGGCTTGTGTGAGTGGGGAGGAGGATTTTGAGCGAAACGAAGTTCAGGTATTGTGTCTGAGGCAAAAAAGTTCTCCAAAGTTCTGTAAAACAAAAACGTTCTCTAATGAAGTTTGAAATGTTCTCTAATGAAATCTGAAATGAAATGTTCTCTATGGTTGTCTACGGTATGAACGTTCTCACAGGTAGACTATAAGGTAAAAACGTTCTCTAAAACGTTCTCGTACGTACGTACTTTAACGTACAAATGTTCTCTAATGTCGTCTAAGACCAAAATGTTCTCTAATGGTCAATAAGATAGTCTCTAATGTACTCTTCTAAGGCACAAATGTTCTCTAATGTCGTCTAAGACCAAAATGTTCTCTAATGGTCAATAAGATAGTCTCTAATGTACTCTTCTAACGCACAAATGTTCTCTTATGTCGTCTAAGCATAGTCAATAGAAAACACGTGTTTTCTATTGATTATGGTCTAAGGCAGTTTCTAATGTTCTCTAAGGCAAAAACGTTCTCTAATGCATTAGGCAAAGACGTTCTCTAATTTTCTCTTAAGGAACAATGTTCTCTAATGTTGTCTAAGGCAAAAATGCTCTCTAATGTTCTTTAAGGCAAAGACAATCTCAGACGTACTCTAAGGCAACAATGTTCTCTAATGTTGTCTAACGTAAAAACGTTCTCTAATGCATTAGGCAAAGACGTTCTCTAATTTACTCTTAAGGAAAAATGTTCTCTAATGTTGTCTAAGGCAAAATTGCTCTTTAATGTTCTTAAAGGCAAAGACATTCTCTGACGTACTCTAAGGCAACAATGTTCTCTAATGTTGTCTAAGGTAAAAACGTTCTCTAATGCATTAGGCAAAGACGTTCTCTAATTTACTCTTAAGGAACAATGTTCTCTAATGTTGTCTAAGGCAAAAATGCTCTCTAATGTTCTTGAAGGCAAAGACATTCTCTGACGTACTCGAAGGCAACAATGTTCTCTACTGTTGTCTGAGGTAAGAATGTTCTCAAATGCTCTCTAACGCAATCAGGTTCTCTAACTTTTTCTAAGGTAAAAATGTTTTCTTTGTTGTTTAGGGTAAGAAAGGAGTGCAGATGTCAGGTTAGAAGTACCAAATAAAGGCAGTGAGGCAGTCATGTGCTATGTAAATGTAAATCCCCTGTGCACTAATTAAAACTGGTTGGGGACCTTGGGGACCGGATGCGCGAAACCGGGTTCCTTTCTGTCACTGAGAAGCAGAGGAGACGCAATATGAAAATGACACAAACGACTGAATGTAATCAGAACTGTTATAAAAGTATAAAAGCATAAGTTATGGAAATAATTTCTTACAGTTTACTGTTTGGCTGTTCAACTAAATTACTTTTCAAGAACGCAATGATACTGTTGTAGATCGCAATCTAACTCTATTATACTGATTCGATAATATTAAAAGCCAAGAAGACACTTCAAAAAAATACGCTCAAAATTCCGCTTCGTATTCCATATTCGATAAACTCGTCTTAACTCTACTTCACAACTATGAAGACTGATTCATGATTACATGTACGTTACAATACAATGTTCCTACGTAAAACGTTTCAACCAATGAAATTACAGAAAACAGGAAACGGAATATTTTTTATATCAGCTTTGAATAACACTAAAACAGCTAACAATAACGAAGAAAATTTAAGTTGACTCATAAAGCTTGCCGTATCCTAAAACATGAAAATCAATGGACACTTTGCAACAACATACCATGATACTTTGCGCGCGCTGATGAGGATTCCCAACAGATACTTTTCCAAGCATGTTCCTGGGCTGCATTTTGCTCTGCAGCATGACCACCGAAACAAATCATAATATTGAAAGATTTGTGAAATGACAAAGAGCAGAGGTGCATATATGGAGGCTCAATTAAATGACCTGTTCCTGGATACGATAAATGTATGATGCGCTTCTGGGAATTTTTCTGGATCAATCTGTCTTTCATTTGATTTGCACTCTTCACGGCATTTATGGTTTGGTCGTCTTCACCTCTAATCACCATCACCTCAGCAATGCTATTCTCAACTTTTATTTGATTCTTTATGATAAAATCTTCATGATTATCCATGAGTCCTTTTCCAATAAAACAGCCATCATGAATTTCCAAATCATCCTTTCTTCCTGGAGCAGTAAACCCCATCATCAATTCGTTTCTGAATTTGATTGGAGTGTACACAAAAGTTTGTGATGAAATAAGAACAAGCGCCTTTACCAATCTACACTCGGCTGCAGTTTGTAAGCCAATTTGCCCTCCGTATGATAAACCAACATATCCTATTCCATTTGGATAAACCCTTTCGTGTTTTGAAAACCATTCGATTGCTTCTATAAAGTACTCAAGTTCAACTTTCTCTGCTTCTATTGGCAAACCCTTATACCCTAAATAAGCAAGTGCCAAACGTTGCAAACCCATGAGATGCTAGCAGGGCAGCTCTGTGCTCTTGCAGACCACCAGTTCTTCCAAACACGTCAATTACTCCTATTAAATTGAAAGATTATTAACTAAAGTAGACTGGAAGATTTTCATTGAAGTTAAAACTGTTGTACTGATGAATAATCTTAGTTACAGTGACTAGAGACATCAGAGACAATAGCTCTTATCAGTATTAAGTATAATTACAATGCCCCGCGTGAATCACCCCATGCAACGTGATGTGCAGGATATGCAACGTGGAGGTTGTGAAGTATAGTGGAGGGTGCAAAGTAGCGCGGAGGGTTATCACCAGTACTGTGGAGGGTTCAAGGTATCATGGAGGGTTGTCGTCAGTACTGTGGAGGGTGCAAAATATCGTGGAGGGCTATCATCAGTACAGCTGAGGGTGCAAAGTATCGTGGAAGGTTATCATCAATACTGTTGAGGGTGCAAAGTAGCGTAGAGGGTTATCATCAGTACTGTGGAGGATGCAAAGTATCGTGGAAGGTTATCATCAATACTGTTGAGGGTGCAAAGTAGCGTAGAGGGTTATCATCAGTACTGTGGAGGGTGCAAAGTAGCGTGGAGGGTTATCATCAGTAATGTGGAGGGTGCAAAGTAGCGTGGAGGGTTATCATCAGTACTGTGGAGGATGCAAAGTATCATGGAGGGTTATCATCAGTAATGTGGAGGGTGCAAAGTATCGTGGAGGGTTATTATCAGTGTTGTGGAGTGTGCAAAGTATCGTGGAGGGTTATCATGATATCATCAGTACAGTGGAATAGACTTTTTCAAAGAGGCCTGGGACGGGTGCGACATTTTTCTGGAAAATGGTAGACCTCTTCAGTAAGGGAATCCTCTCTGTGTGCAACGACTGGAATTTCGGTCGTTATAGGAGAGGTAGCTCAGCAAATTTTGCTCCAAACTCACGAAAAATGGAAGAAAAGGAAATTAAAGGAATCTGGAATAACAAATTTCGAAAATATGTGCAAAAATTCAGGAAACAAGATACAAGCAACTCACAAACAGGAAAATATTCTTTTAATGTCTCCTTAAGCAGATATGGGGGCCTTTCTTTCACTTTTATTCGAATTAAACGTGAATTGGGAGTCAAATTTGATGCATAACATCTGAAAAGACCATTTCCAGTTGTTGCACGCGGAGAGCATTCCCTTAAAGGAAAGTCTACCATTTTCCAGAAAAATGTCGCAACCAACCCAGGCTTCTTTGAAAAGGTCTATTGAATTTCATACGCAAGAGCGCGAATTCACTTCTGGTGCCTCCTGTAGCTTTTTTACCAACCACTGGAAAACGTCAAGCGCAGTACACGTTTTTTATTTTATAAGAAAGTTTTTTTTGGACCAGTATTAAAACTTTCTTAGATATTTCATGTTTTCAGTACCAAAAGTTTCTTGTGACTTTCTTTCTTAGCAAAAATTTTGGAATGCACTGTATACATTGCACGAATACCACGTTTTTCATAGAAAATAATCTTAAGATTACGTTTAATAGCAATGACCGACTGAACAAAAGAGCGAAAATAACATACAGAATATAAAGAGTGAAAATATGAAACAAAACTTTCTTAAGTTTAAAGAATATAGTATTGAACTTTCTTAAGTTTTTAACATGTTGAGCACTACTTTCTTATAAACCACTTTCTTATTAAAAAAAAACGTG
Source organism: Chrysaora quinquecirrha (assembly GCA_014526335.1). Classification (NCBI taxonomy): domain Eukaryota; kingdom Metazoa; phylum Cnidaria; class Scyphozoa; order Semaeostomeae; family Pelagiidae; genus Chrysaora; species Chrysaora quinquecirrha. Next base: position 3,053,263 of record JACTAT010000035.1, read on the forward strand.
TATCGTTTGGATAGTGTCAGGATTGTAATCTACTCGACTATAGCTGCATGGTGACTTGATTGTAACTAGATAACAACTCATTGTAACTAGATAACAATATAGTGAATGGGGCTTCGGTTTGCAACTGCAACTCTAATTGAATATTTGCTCCAGGCTTTGGAAGGACATAGAGCATTAAAATGGATAGCATCGTGTAAAATCATTCAATCTTTTTAAATTGCAACTGAAATGCATTAGAGTTTACAATTCAGTTTTTCAACTAGAGTCGTTTTTAAAAACGCAATCACACTTTCCCAAGCATGTTTCTGTGCGGCATTGTGCTCCACAATGTGACCACCCCAAAACGTAAGACAATTATATATCTTGTGAAACGACATAGGGCATAGATGCATATATGGAGGCTCAATTAAATGACCAGTTTTTGGATACGATAAATGTATAATGTGTTTGTTGGATCCCATCTTTACCAGTCGTTCTTTCAACTGATTCGCATACTTCACTGCTCTTAGGCATTGGTCATCTTGTCCTGTGATGAGCATCACTTCAGCAAGGATATTCTCAGCTTTAATTTGATTTTTTATTACCTCATCCTCGTATTTGTCGACACATCCTTTTATAGACACACAATCATCCTTAAATTCTACATCTTTTTCCGTAATTGGGGTTGTAAATCCAATCAATTCATTCCTGTATTTTACTGGAGTCATTACTGAACTCGGCGCTGAAATTGCAACAACTGCCTTTACTAAATTACATTCGGCTGCAACTTGCAAAGCAACTTGCCCACCATACGATACACCGACATATCCTATTCCATTTGAATATACTTTTTCGTGCTTTGCAAACCATTCAACAGCTTCAATAAAGTATTCAAGTTCAACTTCATTAAGATCTTTTGGCAAGTCCTTGTATCCAAAGAATGCAAGTGCAAATGTTAAAAAGCCATGAGATGCTAGCAGGCTGGCTCTGTGCTCTAGCAAGCCGCCATGTGATCCAAACGTGTCTATAACTCCTGTGAAAGTGAACGTTGAGGCGTTGTTAAATAGTGATTGTTCGAGCGAACAAACTGGCTACGATTAAACGGGCCACCGAATTAGGGCACCCTTCAAAAACCGAAAAAATTTAAGAAGTGCACTTTCTCGATTTGGCGACGTAAATCGACTGAAAAGCCCTTTTTCCTTCCAAAAAGCAAGCCCCATTTCAGTGGACGGGTGTCGCTTAATCGAGAAAGTGCAGAAGACTTACGTGATTGACCCATACCCTAGAAATTTGTTATCTTTGTCAGTGGTGCCGAGAGGGGGTACCCGGGCCCTATAGGCACCCCGCATAACGTATGTGCAGTACAGCGGTGGTTGTGCAGTACAGCGGAGGGATATCATCCCACCGCTGTACTGAACATCCACCGCTGTACTCATGGTATCCCTCCGCCGTACTGATGATATCCCTCCGCTGTACTGATGATATCCCTCCGCTGTACTGAACATCCACCGCTGTACTCATGGTATCCCTCCGCCGTACTGATGATATCCCTCCGCTGTACTGATGATGTCCCTCCGCTGTACTGATGATATCCCTCCGCTGTACTGATGATATCCCTCCGCTGTACTGTACAACCACCGCTGTACTGCACAACCACCGCTGTACTGCACAACCACCGCTGTACTGCACATACGTTATCTGGGGGTGGTCGGGGCCCGCAGTTAACATTTCGAGAAAAATTTACTTCAGTAATGAAATTGAAGCCTTTGCATTAAAAAAACTCGTAAAGTGGTTGTGTAGTATGGTATTATGTAATGCGATTAAATTTTATGAACTTTGTTTAAAAAAGGGCGTTCCCACGAAAAAGGGGCGTATCCCTGAAAATTTTTTGCGCCTCTGGCGCGAGGACCCTCCCGGTTCTTCGCTCCGGGGCCCGGGTCGCTTGTCGGTGGCCTTGATCTTGGCCAACAATTGAGACTAGTGTGACAGGTTGGTTAGCATGACACTGAATCACGACCATTATTCAGAAAAGGCCAGGGTTGATGGAAGACAATGTTATTTAACCTTGATTATCATGTGGCTTATTGTACACGCAATTTCTTGCCTGAAGAGCTTTGTGAATCATTTTCTGTTCAAAACCATTGTTTTATCGGCAGTAAAAAAGGGTAATCAGAAGCAGGAGGGTTCCCCAACACATACCTGGAAATTTCCCTTGCCGTTTAGGAAGAAAAAGAGTGCCTCTTATTCTTCCAAAACTGATTTCTGTTCTCTCTACAGACGAAGCAAGATACGTTCTCAGGACGGTTGTCGATGCCAGAATAGCTTCAACATTCCATTTTCCAGTGTTTGATGAAGTAACATGGCTATCAAAAAGCTGAATTTCATATTTCGTGGGCGTTTCAATATTCTTTGGTGTGTATCTCAGGCCTCTTCTCTGATTAGGAGCTGGAACCATACTCCAAAACAATCCCATACAATCAATTCCAGTGTATGAGCCACCAAAAGAAGGATTTTTATTCAAATTTGCTTTTCCAATTGAATCTGCCATGAAATGCCCATAAGATTCGTACACTTCACCTTTCTCGGATTTTAGTTCGGCTCTCATTGTGAAACGCTGGAATGGTTGGAGATTCTCGACACATATTTCGAATTTTTTATCAACCAACACTGGTTCTTCAGGAGCAATAATTTTCGGTCTCAGCATCATGAATATTGATAAAATTAGTTTTCTCTAAGAAATAGGCCGTGTTGCAGCCAAGTGGGCTATTAGTAATCACCGGCCCCGGCCCTGCAGCCCCGGCCCCGGCTCCGTCCCCGGCCCTGGCCCCGGCCCTGATTTTTCAACATGTAATTTTTTATTAGTAATTACCGGCCCCGGCCTTGCAGCCCCGGCAGTGGCCCTGATTTTATTTCTCCTGCTTTCCGGATGTTCTCCTGCCCGGTGTTTCTTATATTTTTGATTTACCTATACAAGAACTCAAAACTAAGACAAACAAAAGTGTATGCAAACATGTGACTGATGGTGGAAGTAACAAAGAATATGAATATGATAGGAAGTGGGGTCAATTAGTGGGACCAATTCAGCCAAACAATATCTCGTGGCTTCCTCACATAATACAAATGAGCGTCCTTATACAAAGTTTAACGCAGTTTAACATAGTTTTCACTAACTTAACAAAAACCTAGCCTGTGCTCAGGCTACAAAAACCACGATAACCTGCCAAAACGAATAAGGGTCTGAAGAAATTATTTGTCGGGTATTTGTCATAAAACTACGTGTCGTGGCTGGCCAAAGGTGTGATTTCACACCTAAAAAAGAAGAAGCGTTTTAGACTTACTTGTTTAATATTGTCTTTCCAGGCTGAATGGAACATTGAGTGCTTCCTCCATATCGAGTGTATTGAACGATATGAAGGAATAATAATAATAATAACTCATGATACAAAATGCCGGTACAATACTGTACCCCTTCTTTCTCTCTAAAAACCCTATTCTCTGTACTATTGACATTCGTCAGTTACATAACTGTCGCACACAAGAATGTTTTTAGGCCAATCACCCATTTCTGTGGTTTGAGGGTGGCGGAAAATTTAAGCATGAATATCTCAACTAACAAGTTACTAAAAACTTCAAATAAAATATTTTTATTCAAGTTAGCTATTAAGGATAACGGGAATTATGGAAATCAGAAAAAATAAAGTTTTGGAAATTAGGGCTGGGGCCGGGGCCGGGGCCGTATATTACAAAAAAATTACATGTTGAAAAATCAGGGCCGGGGCCAGGGACGGGGACGGGGCCGGGGCCGGGGCTGCAGGGCCGGGGCCGGTGATTACTAATAGCCTGCACTGACAGACCTTTTCGACGGAAAGCCACAAAGATTAAACTTTTCAAAGTTTCAAGATACAAGTACACTTATTTTTTTAATAAGCAACCGCTCAATAAGGACAATAAGCAACTAGGGACTGGTTTGAACTGACCTTAACATTAAGCAACTTGAGGGCTCAACTGAATTACTGTAAGCAACTAAGCGCCAAACAACCAAGCTTATATGCTTTCTTGTTGTTAAGAAATTGTTTGTTCTTCTGTCTTGCATGTTGAAGTTCTTTAGCTAAAGTTTTTCCACTTACCGTCTTACCGTCTTATTGTTTGCTTACTGTCTCCCAAAAGTCGTGTTATAGGCCTAGTAGTTGAAGATTTTGACCCGCGAAGTCAGGGGTGGTTGTTAGGTACAAAAAATGTTAAGCAACGTTTAAGCAACTTTGAGGGCTGGACAAAAGTCAAGTTGCTTATTAAGAAAAAAAGTGTAGACCAATTGTGCTCAAAGATAAGAAACCCTACTATATGGCTCAGAGCTTAGTTTCTTATAAAAATATAAGTGTAATGAGCCTTGCTAAAATCCGTAATTTGATACAACCATACAGTAGTTGAAACAAAGCCACCATGCGATGCTACCACAAAGAACAAAGGAAGATAAACCTTGTAAACCGCAAAGTTGTAAACCGAAACGTTGCGTGTCATGCGTGATATGAGTTGCGCGAGAACAGCGAGATGCGTTCATACTTACTGTATTTCAAGCCCTCTGATTCCTCAATAATGCCTTGGCCTGTGTCTTTGAGAAAGAACTTGAACTAAACATCTATTCACGATGCTGAGACCAAAAATTATTGCTCCTGAAGAACCAGTGTTGGTTGATGAAAGATTCGAAATATGTTTGGAGAATCTCCAACCATTCCAGCGTTTCACAATGCGAGCTGAATTGAAATCCGAGAAAGGTGCAGTGTACGAATCTTATGGGCATTTTATGGCAGATTCAACTGGAACTTCAAATCTGAACAAAGATCCTTCATTTGGTGGCTCATACACTGGAATTGATTGTATGGGATTATTTTGGAGTATGGCTACAGCTCCTAATCAGAGAAAGGGCTTGCGATTTACTCCAAAGAACATTAGAACACCAATGAAATATGAAATTCAGCTTTTTGATGGCCATGTTACCTTAGCCGACAGTGAAAGATGGAATGATAGGACTATTCTAGCATCCAAAACTGTTCTTAGGACGTATCTTGCTCCGTATGTCGAGAGAACAGAGATTAGCATTGGAAGAATAAGAGGGACTCTTTTTATGCCTAAACGGGAAGGGAAATTTCCAGGTATTTTTTTTGTATGGTATTCAATTTTTCATAGAGACTCGTGCGGAAATGTTACGATATATAGCCCTGAGGGGCAGGGTACATGACTTATGTTTTGTGGGGGAAATACAACCACCACGATTTTAGAAACCAATTTTCGATTTACGCATGGGCCCTATATTATGGGTAATAGCTAATAAGCCAAATATGAGAGTAATTGGAGTTCTTTGGCATTGCAACCGTACTCCATGAACAGGCTCGATTTCTTTTTTTCTGTCTGACACTCCGCAAAGTATGAATGTCAGAAACAGACCGAAACAATAATTATTTTATGGCGTTCGAAAATACGGCTGTTCGGACCGGCAGCGGCGCAATCTGATTGGTTCTTCAACGGTCTTTAAAAGCCGTATTGACCAGCATTGATATAACCATGTGATATAACCACGTAGCGTCTTATTGATGAAGTGAGAGAGATTGAGATGGGAAAATGAAATACTGACAAATGATGTTTCTTGAGTTCAGAATTCTCAATCAAAGTTTGAAAATGTTCATAAAATTTTCGAACACCATATAATAAAGGCTTTATTGAACGATTGCTCGTTCAATGCAGGAAAATATTCGAACCTCAGCTTCTTGAACGGACCTTACTGCCTTCGGTCCGTACGTTGTTCTTCGGTCTTCGGTCCGAGTATTTTCCAGCATTGACCTCGCAATCGTTCAAAAGCTGGTTGGTGTTTGAACCCAATGTCAACCCCGCTTCTCTTTCTGACTGGTGCATTTCGAGCCGCATCTGGGCGTAAGTTTCGCCTAGTTTATTGTTTAGGACTGTTCCTGACGTTCATACTATGAGGAGTGTCGGACGAAAAAGAACTTTCGGATGCCCCGGGGGAGGGCATTCCCTAATGTAGGCTGACAGGTATGTGCCCCTCATATGGGTGGGTTTTTTCTAAAAAAAATCCTTACAACTGGGTCCAATTTATGCCTAAAATACCTTAAAAGTGGGTATAGAATCAAATTTCCTTAACATTCAAAAATCATAAAACTGGGTGTCTGAAAGTGTAAAACAATACCTTAAAGGCGGGTTGGTTTGTAACAACTCTGGAACACAACCCTGTACATTTCTGGGTCAAGTACCCCCCCCCCTCGTCGAATGCCCGAAAATTTTTTCCCTGTTTATCACAATTTTCATGGGCTTTTTTAATTTTGTTCTTTCACAGGAGTTATAGACATGTTTGGAACTGATTATGGCTTGCTAGAGCACAGAGCCAGTCTTCTAGCATCTCATGGCTTTGCAACATTTGCGATTGCATACTTTGGGTACAAGGACTTGCCAAAAGATTTAAATGAAGTTGAACTTGAATACTTTATTGAAGGTGTTGAATGGTTTTCAAAGCATAAAAAGTCTATTCAAATGGAGTAGGATATGTTGGTTTATCATTCGCTGGACAAGTTGCTTTGCAAGTTGCAGCCGAGTGCAATTTGGTAAAAGCAGTTGTTGCAATTTCAGCGTTTACTTTTGCGTACAATAGAGTGAAATATAAAAATGAGTTGATTGGGTTTCATTTGGAAACTTCATCCGTAGAAGAATCAGTAGACATTCAAGACGGATGTGTAATTCTGAAAGGACTCATGGACAATTACGAAGATTATATCCTAGAAAATCAAATCAAAGTCGAGAAAATCGTTGCTAGAATGATGCTCATCACAGGTGAAGATGACCAAAGCATAAGAGCTGTAAAATGGGCCAATCAAATGGAAGAGAGACTGGTTCAGAAGAAATCTAACAAACGCATCACACATTTGTCGTATCCGAAAACTGGTCATTTAATTGAGCCTCCTTATATGCCAATCGGCTCTGTGACGTTCAACAAAAATTTCAATGCTTTTTTGGCTTGGGGTGGTCAAGCTTTGGAGCAAAATGCAGCACAGGAACATGCTTGGAAAAGTATCATTGCCTTCTTGAAAGAGACTTTAGTTGAAATACCAAAGAGTAAAATTTAAGATTATTTCTTTATCTGCAATTCTAAATTGTTTCGATTGTGTTTGGAGTGGCTTCTTGTGACTTTTTCTCTAGTCTCTAAGAGAGTGAGAAGTAACTATGTTGGCAAGTCGTAAAATTTTTCGATTGACTACTCTTAGATGCCTAATTGCCGTCCCCCAACCTCCATCCTCCCACCTTCCAAGCTCTTATTAGGAACCCCCGCTTATTAAGTTTGCATTAATATTGTTCTTGATATTTTTTACTAAATTTACTTTGACGTTCCAGGTGCGAAATTTTACTTGTACACTCAATTTGCTGCCTTAGAACTGTGGATTTCCTTTATAGCCTATAAGCACTATTGGGACCCGCGTTTCAGCAGTTATGATGTTAGTCAAACAAAGTCCGACCCCCACGTTTATTCCGACCCCCTGCCAATTAGATCCTGACGGTAGTTCCAACCATCCGCCTATTCCGACCCCCCTCCAGCAATTAGGCACCTAAGAGTACCTATCATTTTCGTCTTCATTTCTGTCCACTTTACAGACGCTTGGACCCATAGATAGAAAAACAATGAATTTATTACCGATTCGTAGCAATATCTCAAAATTCTTGACTAAGTTTAAGACGCTAAGTTTAAACCTTGAGGCAACCCCAAATATGGCGAAAACGCACTAATACAGGGGCATTGGGCATGACGGTTAGCGGTTTTTCGATATTTTGAGAGCGGTTTTACGGTTCTTGCCTTCAAAAAGTACGCTTTTACTGTTTTCAATCTGTGATTTCGGTGCGGTTTTACGGTTTTAAGGGAAAAATGTACACTTGTACGGTTTTTGATGCAAAAATCGGCGGTTTTATGGATTGCTTGACTGAGAATGATCTATTAAAAATTTCAATCTACTTATTTTCACGCAGTTAGTAGATATCATCCACGAATGGGCTTCAAAAGAAGATAAAGTTTTCACGAAGAATTTTCAAAAAATTTCATAAATTTTTTCCTTTGAATTTTTAAGCCTCGTTTCAATGGTCGAATTTTTTCGCGCCACATTTTAGACCTCACAGATTGACTGTAAATAAAAAATGGCGTCTCCGTCTTCTTCTGAAGAGAAGGAACATCTCCCTTTAAAAAGTGTAATATCAAGCGTGGAGGAACAACTAAGTCAGCCAAAGAGTTCACCTAGTATTGTAGCAGACGTACTGAGCAGGAAGGAGCAAAATGCGCCCGATTCTCTGAACAAAGCGATGAAGGAGCTGTCCCAAAAAACCGATGGCTTGAAGGTATGCGGATCGCGATAGACAAGCCGGCCCACTGCCCAGTCAGCCCACTACAAAAGTCGGCACAACCCTGTGGACAAGTCGGCCCACCGTTATGTCGTCCCACGATGTTTAGTTATTTTGTTACGTGTGGGGATATTGGGGGCTACCAACCCCCGCTTTGTTTCTAACGTGTAAGCCTATACTTAGTAGGTATACATACATGGTACATCGTACATGTACAAAAATTAGGCCGATAGGCCTAGAACGTACAATTTATTGTATTTTAGGGGGCAAATCTGGTCTACGCTGACAGGCCGACCTGTCTTGATGGGCCAGCTATTCTAACACATGGTGGGTCAACTTTGTAGTGGGCCGACTTTTCCTGTTACGGAGATGCATAGCATAGAACAGATTGAGGACAGGAGGCACACGTCACGTGCAATAGGCCTTTTCTTGGCTGGGCCAAGAGCTTTGAAGCTGACCACAAAAAATGAACTTTGTGAAACTTTTTACCACACTCGGTCTAAGCCCTTATAAAGTCGTTAACTTTGAACGCTTGCAACTAGATAACAAGCATGAAGCCACAGGGCTAAAATGTTGGGTGGGGGTCAGAAAAAGTGGAAAATTCTAAGTAACTACACCCTTTAAATTGGCAGAAAATGGGGTAAACACCCTTTTTAAAATTTTTGTACTGGGGTAAAATGAATACAAATCCATGATATCACCTGTTTGATTTTACCCACCCTGGTCCCGCCACTTGTATTGTGTCAATTATTATAAAGCTTTGTCATGCCATGTGGACATTAAATTAAGTTTTCCTTGTAGAGCCAGATTTATGGAGCAATCTACAAACAATACACAGAATTCTACCATGCATTTAATTTTGGTGAAGAGCTTAACAAAAAACTTGTCAAATTAGTCAGAGAGATGAATAAACTTGGTGATGACATTCAGGTATGAGATTCAGCTTAGCCCCTGGACAAAGAAACATTTGATGCACACAGTCTTGTTATGTTCTTTTTTCATTGGCAGTGACACAAACACATTTTATAAGAAACTCTTTATGGAAAGCCAAACTCTGGAATGGCCAAAAAATTTAAGAAGCCTTACTTAATTGGTCAGCCCTTTGATCCTTACTTGTGAAAAAAGTAATGAAAATTTCCTAAAATTGCCCATGTACACTGCGTTTTAAGGTGTTAATTCGTGTAATCCCTAGAAGAATGTAAGGGCGTATTTTTTTGGCAACCTCCTGATTTTAGCAGACCTTCCTAATTCTGAAAACGGTAGACTTAGTAGGAAAAAGTTTCCTGAACCAAAAAATACAGCTGCGGATAACGGTAGGCTGATCAGTATAAACTCAAACTAAAGCATTCATTTTAAAGTGTGAGCAAGCTTCCTTGCAATGTCTGCGAAACCTTCCAGCTTCGGGGACAGAAGGTTTTGGAGGCCTACCAAACCTGCCGTTTTCAGAAGACGGTACCAAAAAGAAATACGTTTTGACGTCTACCGAAAAGAGAAGGTGTCTGCTGAAAACAGAATGTGACCAAAAAAATATGCCCTAAGAATGTTGCTACTGTATATGGTCCGGTTGTCAATAAAGTTTTTCGATGAGAGTGGAACATTTTTTGGGTAATGTAGTTTTTCCACTGTAAGCTGTGGCTTACATTTGTTTTTGGCATGTTTTCTTGTGGCTTATGATCAAGGGTGACTAATATACAAAGGTGGGTGGCTTACAATAAAAAATATGGTAAGTCTTTTTTAAAAAACGGGTATATCTGCAACTGAAATCAAATTTCAAAGGGTTTCAGCCAAAGTGACATCATGTGAAACAACAATGTTCCGGAAACACATTCTGTTAAATTTGTAAAATATGCAACATTTTCAAAAGCCTATCTGTTGGCATTTTGGGCAATGGGTCTTCCTGGATCCATTCCTGTGTAAATAGGGTCTTGAAAATATGTGTATGTCTTATTGCTATACATGCATTTTTTTTAATAAGAAAATGCTTTATAAGGAAGGCAGTACTCGCATAGGTAAAAACTTAAAAACCAAGTGACGTATCCAGAGTTTTTTTGGGACTACCGGTTTTTATACTTAGTTTAGTGACTCAGTGAGGCGCCACCATGGTTGGCGCCAAAGGGAAAATTTTTTATTTTAGAGGGTCTCAAACGCTTGGAAAATGCATTTCCCAGCATAAAAAATAGTTAAAAAAACTTACGAGTAATTCAAATTTTCATACTATTGGAAGCTGGATGCCTTCAGTCCTACATTTTGAGTGCTACAAACTCTTTTAGATGTTGGTAATGCCGTGCTGTACAGTAAGTTTATCATATTCAATAGAAAATTGCAAAATTAACAACATACTGATTAAATGAATTTACAATTTTTTGGGATCAGAATTTGGGATCCCATACCGGTAAACCAGTAGCAAAACACCTCTGGATACGTCCCTGGTGTATTTTGTGTCTGCATGAATATAAACATAATGCTTATTTAATTATGTTTCATGTTACTGTTCTGTTCTGTCATATATGTCAATGTGTTTAGGGACCAGTATTATCACGGGAACGATTGCCTACCACTCCATGTCCTTCCATTCAATAAAGTGGTAAGCTTGGGGTTGCATTCTCACGGGAACAATACGGATCGTATCACTCTATCCCAAGAATTGGAACACTTTTTAAAGTGATCCGAAAAGTTGAACGGTACGCAATCCTTCTGTTTTGTTCCTGTGTGAACAGAATAACTGGTCCAGAAAATGGAACAATATATACGGAATGAACGTTTGAGGTAAAGCACACGTGTTGTTGGTAAGAGATATTCCCTTGAGATATCATACTTATCAAGTTTTTGTAAAGCAATAAAAACCAGTACGCAACCTTTCCGTTCGCATGTGAACAGCTAATTTGTCCGTTCCATAAATTGCACAGAAGATGGAATGGTATGCAATCGTTCCCATGTTAAGGGGGCCTTTTTCCTCCCTTAATTTTGTGTCTGCAGGTTGTGACAGTTTTTTATTTCTCTTGGGACAGGCAGCAAGTCACTCCCTATATCAGTGCTAATTACTCTTCTTCTCTGAAAAATCTCTTGTAATTCGAAAAACAGAGTCAAAATTTCAAAATTGGCATAAACAGCAGATCCTGCAAGCTGATTGGTGGTTAAAACACAATGCAAGTTCAGCTTGGCTTTTCAATCCACAACTGGAACTGGATATAATTTCCACCCAAGAATGAACTCCGATGTTCATTTTGTGTCCTTTGCCTTTGTCCTTGATGTAGCTAAACACAAACTCTTGAATGATAAAAAAAACAAGACACTCTATCAGGTATAGGGTATTCAATGTAGCTTAAGACAATTGATTTGAGTTTTTCTGTATAATTTTAGATTCATGAGAGCATGCAAGCATGTGCAGATGGTCTTCATTACAAAGATTATCTTCGTGCAGCAAAAGCTGTCAAGGACATGGTAATGTTTTTTTCTAAAGCCCCGGGAAAACGTAGCCAACGCTTCACTCAACATTGGCCAACAACATTCGTGTTGGGCGAAATATTGGCAACGTTTGAAGGCGTTGTGGCGTCGTGGTGCAACAGGGTTCGAGCCCAGCCACGGTAGCGTCACAGCCAGGGTCGAGGTAGGACCTACTACTGAGATCCTAGCGACTGGCGCTAAAACACCATTTCACCTTCACCTTCACCTTCACCTTGTTGGATGAGCCAACATCATGTTTGTGGATTTTGGCTAAATAGTTCCTTAATTTTAACTGCACATACACTGTCAAGACTGCTATACAGAGACACTTGCATGTAAGCAAAGCTCGAGACTACTCAAGGGAGCATTTGGTACATGCGTAACGTACAAGCGATTTTCGACTGCAAATGAATAGAACCGGCTTCCTAATTCTTGATTGTTTGCAGTGATAATAATATTCAACATTGAAAAGTTCCTTGGCGATTTTCTCTTTAGTAGTATAAGTTCTTTAAATTTTCGGGCCTCTACATGCAGGTTCCTTATAGACTGAATATTTCCTTATAAAGTGGTTGCTTATAAAAAAGCGTGTAATATGTGAGGTTTAAATTGTTTTCATTTTCTTGTAGCGAGGATATCTGAATGATCTCTCATCTGGCACCTGTGAAGCACAGATTTTCAAAGCCGTTAGGGTAAACTTAACTTTCATTCAATTATCGGCTAATTGTTGCTTCAATTTAAAGAGTTTTTTTGTGAATAAGGCTCCATTTACATTTTACCGGATAGCTTTCAGAGCGTCTAGATTTTCGTATCAGATAAGGGTTGGTGTTTGCATCATCATGCCATAGCTATCCAATACGAAACACTCAAAAGATCGTTTTCTTCAAATTTGAAGTTTTGTCAGGGTCTAAGACTTTTTTCAAGATTAATGAAGCTATTTTCTATTGACGATATTCACAAACGCTGTGCCATTTTTAGGACGAATACAGAACAAAAAAGGCCTTGCTGATGTCAAAACTAGAAAGCTGTTGGTCTGGTCTACTTGAATGGAATACTGTAACTTCTGCGTCATGGGACAGCATGGATGGTCATCTCAAAACATCGCTGAAAATACACAAACCAGACGGTAAGTAACGTGTGTATTTGATAGTTCGTTGATAGCTTAGGCATTTAGGGATATCAATCAAGGATCTCTCACCTCACCTCAAGGTAATCTGTTTAGTTCAAGCTTATACCCTAAGTAACAAACTAACTTAGCTAGCGAACTAACTAACTAACTAACTAACTTACTGACTGACTAACTAACTAATACTGCTTTCACACTGACACTTTATTTAAACAAGCTTTATTTAAACCGACTTAGATTTCAACCAATCAGATCGATTCGATTTGTCGAACTGACCAATCAGAACACAGCATTTGTAAAACTGGTTTTATTTAAAGCGGTTTAACTTGCAGTGTGAAAGCAGTGTAACTAACAACTAACTAACTAATTGACCAACTAACTGACTAACTGACTGACTAACTAACTAACTAACTAACTAACTAACTAGCTAACTAACTAACCAACTAACTAACTAACTAACTAACTAACTAACTAACTAACTAACTAACTAACTAACCAACTAACTAACTAACTAACTAACTAACTAACTAACTAACTAACTAACTAACTAACTAAATAATTAACTAACTAACTAATAAATTAATTAACTAACTAATTAATTAACTAACTATAAACTAACTAACTAACTAACTAACTAACTAACTAGCTGGCTAATTAAACTAACTAACTAATTAACTAACTAACTAACTAACTAACTAACTAACTAACTAACTAACTAACTAACTAACTAACTGACTGACTAACTAGCTAACTAAATAACTAACTAACTAACTAACTAACCGTGACTAACCAACTAACTAACTTATTAACTAAAAAACCAACTAGCTAACTAACTTACTAACTGACTGATACTCTAACAGACTAATTAACTAATTGTTAACTTCCCTGTTTAAATTTTCGGTAAAATATGCTTTTTCCTTGTAAGGTGTACTGTATTAGATTTCCTAGTTACTTACAGCATCAAGCCATCACGTTGCTTAATCAGGCCAGTCCAGTCCTATTTGCTTATTGAACAACTGCTTTTTAAAAACAAAAATATGTAATAGTCGTTAAAGTAATTTCGATACTACTAATATTTCTAACAGTAATTCTGATAGTACTAATGTACAGTATTACCAACTGACTTTGTCTTTTGCAGCCGACATGAAGTCTTCAAAACAAGGTGTTACACTCACACTTACAAAGTTATACGAAGCCATGGATTGTCTTGAAATTTTTGATACCAGATTAAAAGCATTTGGTAAGATCTTAAGCTTAAATTACTGACATGCATATTTAAACCAGGTTCCTACAGTCTAGCAGCATATTATCCGCAAATTATCTTTATGACACTGCAGTGTGGCTACTGTATCTATAGATGACATCTGTCTGGAGAACAACCATGTATCTTATTTACATTCTAATTCTAATCTCTTACTTTATGCAGCAAAAAAGATGATGAATTTCTTGCTAAAGCCACTTGTTATCTTTCCTGGGTATGATTTCAAAACTTATTATTTGCTTTTTCATTTATTATTATACATTATAATCCTATCGCTTCGTAAAGCAGAATTTTATGAAGTGGCCAAACGGCCAAACATTGTTTGTAAAGCAAATTTCATATGTTTAACGAAAAATGTTTGATCATTTGGTCAGGGCTTTAAGGTCAGACATAGGCTTAAACTGCGGACTAAGATAAAATGAATATTGAGTAGTAGATCGAAATAGTATTCTGATGACATTTATGTGAACATGTAACATTTTTTTAGATATATGATTTTAGGTTTTGATCTTAGTTTATCTTAGTTAGTAAATTGTTAAGGGCAACTGAACACTTTAGTAATGAGGGCGCTATATGAATTATCAAGATAAAATAAGAGTTCTCTTGTTATTATTATACAAAGAGATGACAAACAAACTCCCTCTGTCTATTTTTCACCGCTTACTGGTTTTTAAGTGGACAGATCCGGACGAAAAAGTCAGACAACAAATTTCTAGCTTTCCCCCGCCTTTTTTTGCCTTCCGCCATTTTTAAATTTTGCTGCTGTATGGTACTAATACTGATTTGATACTATTATGATATCACTGTAACTTATAATTCCCATTCTTTGCAGATTGAAACCAGTTGTCGAGACCGAAAAGGTAAGTCTATCCAGACGTCAAAGAGCATGCTCAGTTGTCAAGAACTGTTGTTGTTGTTGTTTGTTGTTGTTGTTGTTGTGACTCGTAATAAGTCTAAGGCGTGGATATAATTGTTTGTAGTATTGATTCAACCTCTTTCCCAGGGATATAAAGCGAGGTAGGTATTGTATTGATCATAAAAACAAACCTCGTTCTATCTGGTGTAGTAAAAGTTGTAGTACAGGTTTATCAAGTTGTAGTACAGGGTTCCTATCGATATTGTGCAACCTCGCAGTCAAATTATGACAGATGCAATGCTCCCAATCTCGTCCCGGGCTTAAATAGGACGCCACGTAAAATGTCACTTTCCATATGCGAACCTGGTGTCGGTCTGTTCAAACAATAGAAATGTTTGTGTGGTGTCGCTATTATATTCAAATGTCATTTTGAGATAGGCCTAAAATCATGAAAATAACATGCAATAGAAAACCAAATGAAGATGCACCACAATATTCAAATTGAAAGTGGCCTTTACACAGAGTTGAGCTTAGTTTCTAACGAGGGTTAACTTGTGTTTTGCTCATATAGCCCTTGCATTATCTGCTTTTACTGCTTTCGAATGTAATATTTTTGTGTTTTTCACCTCAGGTGTTTCATCTGCGATTTATCAAAGAAGACAAGAAAATCAAAACTAGAAGGCCTGATCCTGGTATTTCATTCATTTTTTTATTGCTCGTTGAATCTAAAGAATACATTTAATCTAAAGATAAATTTAACAGTGAAAGTGAAGTATTCTTTAGCATTGTATCATTGTATTCTAACCAGTTGTGAAGTATCTCTAATATTAGTTTCCCTGATTTCGAGCTGTTCATTTTTCTCACTGTAAAATTGTGATAAACAGCGAAACATTTCGTACAACAAATTTTGTACAACTTAAAGACTTTTCCTCACTGTATTAAATTACACCTTCAGTACACTTTCAGCCTGGCAGAGACAAGTTGAAATTCGCAGATTTTTGCTCTTTAGGCAATACATATGCTGATCAAATAGATTTTGTCACTAGTGGCACGCCACAATTGATTGGATTTGTTCAAGTAACTCTCTAAATCAAAGAACCCAAGGCTCTCCTCCTGTTATACACTTTTTTTCAATAAACAACTGGACTTTGGTCCAGCCCTGAAAAGCTGTTTAACATATCTAGTATTTCAGCCCTCACAGAATGTCTGATACCCCCTAAAAACTCTTATTTTGGCTCTTTTCTTGGCTTTCAATGCAATTGACAAGGTTGCAAGGATGTACAGTATAAAGAAAGCTATTTCACCTAACATTTTAACAACATCTCAGCCCTAGTTGCTTATTGACCATTTGCTTATTAAACAAAATGTATAGATATGTATAGTACTGAACAAGGCTCAACATAGTCGAAACATAAATTTACACAACCTAACTCATCTAATTTACACCAAGTTCAAATCCCATCAACTATCATATGTAAGACATGGAAAAATCCATCCTAATGTTTGGCATTCATGAAAATACGCCTTTTGAATTCATTGTTTTTTCCTATAAAAGTTGCATTGTTGTTTTCCTTTGTAGTAACATTGTATCAAAAGATCACTGAAGTCATTCATTTCATTACATGCTATGTGTTCCCAAACACATCAAACGTCGAATCAAAAGAGAACACTGGTGATGATGGTGCTTCAAATGAAGTCACACGTAGTGGACCTTGTATTAAATTGCGTAAGTATATATTTGGAATCTCTTTCACCGTTCCCTTCCTCGGACTACTAAAGAATCAATCAATCTTAGGGCGTATATTTTGGTTACGTTCTGTTTTCAGCAGACGCCTTCTCTTTTCGGCAGACGTCGAAACGTATTTCATTGGTACAGTCTTCTGAAAACGGCAGGTCTCCAAAACTTTCTGTCCCCGAAGCTGGAAGGTTTCGCAGACTTCGCAAGGAATCTCATTCTCACTTTAAAATGACCGGTTTTGTTCGATTTTGTTCTGATCAGCCTACCGTTTTCGGCTGCTGTGTTTTTTAGTACATGAAACTTTTTCCTGCTTAGTCTACCGTTTTCAGATTTTTGAAGATCTGCCAGAATCAGGAGGTTACCAAAAAATTCGCCCTTAAAATCCTCCCGCAGATTGCTTTTATTTGGGAGAACCTCACTGCTCACCACCAGCAATCAATTCCTCAAAATATCTATTGCATCATTTCAAATTGCAACGCAGAGAGAACACATGTTTCCCAGTTATTTCCTCAGTGAAAGTCTGCTTTTCCGAATGTTTTCCTGGCATACAAGTTACAAATTCAACACAGAACACGCATATAACGGGTTCCATTCGACCGCGAAATTTTCGCGTTACAATTGAAAACGTACCTGTTAAGCTAACTCCGACCCCTAACATGACCCCTGGAAGAACATTCTCACTTTTTATAGCTTATCTATATTTGATAAACATAGTAGATCATACTGAATTAGGTTTTGACTTACATAGAAGGGATTGTCATGAAAAAAAAATATAAAAAAACATTCTCATCCGGGGGTTTCAAGTTTGATAAAGTGCACACTTTTTGAACTTATACTGCTAAAGAGAATTTCACTTAGGAACTTTTCATTGTTGAATATTTCGATAATTGCAAACAATCAAAAATTAGAAAGCCGGTTCAATTCATTTGCAGTCCAGAATCACATAAATTTTACGCTATGTATGTATCAAATGTTTCCTTGAGTAATCTCGAGCTTTGCTTACATGCAAGTGTCTCTGCATAGTATTCATGACTCTGTATGTGCAGTTGACATTGAGGAACTATTAGAGACATTTGGAACTATAATTTTCTCAAAAGAGGTCCAAAATTAAGACACTTTAAGAACTAGGCCTTGAGCAAGGTACTTGATAAAAAGCGTGTACTTGAATCTATAATTCTTAATTAATTTGATCATGAATAGATACTATTCAATGTCTATTGCAATTTTTTTCAGAATCACTTGTTTGGCCCGAACTTTCTGATCTTATCATAAAAGAATGTTTATCAAGTGCTGTTCCTACCAATCACAGTCAAGTGAGTTGTTTCCATTAAGTATCATCATCGTTATAACTGTGGCCTCTGATTTCCCTGACTTGTAACTCTGTTTTGTTATATCGTATAAGTTTTAATAAGTTACAGAATTTAACTAATTGAACCACTGTACCATAACTTATGTATCATAAGTTACCATATCAAGAAAATAACCCACCACAGTAGTGCGTATCCGCCACAGTACTTAATAATTATCACCACAATATTGCAATATCGCATGCGAACCAACCACAGTAGTGCGTATCTGCCACAGTACTTAATAATTATCACCACGATATTGCGAATCAAATCCACCACAGTAGTGCGTACAGATTCGCTTGCATGAAACGGTTTATCTGGCAGGTATAGTAAGAGGTTTAGAGGCCATCTAAACCTGCCTCCGAGAACAGAAACTCCAGCCTTAACAAGAATCCTAGAATTCGGACCAGTGTCCTGTATAAAGTCTTTGGAATTCTGCAGAATTGGGATTTCACATGATCAAATATACCCAAGCATTTCTTTCATTTTAGCTCAAGAAGTATGATTTGGTTATCAAGATTACAAGTGAATTCGAAAAGAACTATACACTCTAGGTATTAACATTGTAAACATATATATAATTGTGTTTTCCACTCTTGAAGTCTTTACTGCATGTTTTGCCCGGTGGGTATTAAAACATTTGGGTACTGATTTTGGGAACTGGGGACGTGCCGCCCAAACGGGTATGGTTTTTCATGATTTTGTTAAGAACATGGGTCTTAATTTTCTGAAAATTGGTATAAACAAGGGTATCGATTTCTCGAAAATGGGTATAAATTTTATAAGAAACGGTCTTATCTTCTTTTCGTTTTCACTTTTCTTAGTGAAGTTTGATTCGATATGACATATTATAGTACATTTAGGCATATAAGATAGTAGTGTAGGAGTTAATATTTTCGTATAATTTTAGGTATATATTTTCAGGATTTAGGTGGGTATAAATATGGGTAGGCATTTTGTTGCTCGGGCGGCACGTCCCTATCCGAAACGTAGTCAAATACCCCCTCCGGAATATTTGGCAATTATGATGGCTAGATAAAGCCGATACACAACGCCGAATGTATTAGTAATTTTGCCAGAAATTTTCACGGAGCTTTTCAAGCACTATGGAATCGTCGTCAACTCTCTGATCGTGCAGTATCTTTTCCTTCATCACTGTAATGTTTTGTTTTAGGATTTCTCGATGCAAATACAGACACTCTTACTACCTACGTGAAAGACATCAACGTGCATTTTGCTAATAAGAAGGTTTGTAGCGTTAGTAATATTACCACATATTTAGGTGATTTTTAAGGTCCCAATTTCAATAGTATCATGTACTCTAAGCAAGCAAGCAAGCAATCTTAAAATTTGTTAAAGCAGGTTGGGGGTTCTGGCAGCTGTCCAGCTGATGTGGACCTGCAGCTTGCGCCCCAAGACTGATATTCTAGAATTAATACCCTGGGATGGACAGCTGAGTTGACTGTACGCTTGTGGAAAGTGGTCCCGACGAGATTCGCACCCACGACCTCAAGATCGTGAACCGAACGCCTTGACCACTTGGTAACACAACCTGTGTTCCTGATATCACTACCACGGGTTTCCTGAAGTATTGTGAAGTCATAATTAGAGTGTAGACAAATGTCTTTTGTAGTACTCTTGGCTAAACGTCTATGACACTAGGTTTTATATCCTTAAATTTTATTGTTGCTGAACATAAAATACTTAGATGGGGACGGTGAAATGTTGTATTTAGGTAGCGCCAGTAGCTATTATCTCAATAGTATGTCAATCAATCGAGACCTCATTACACTCTTTTTTATAAGAATACTATAAATTTTGTCCAGCCTCAATTCTTAAAAAGGTTCGTTTTAAGCCTGAATATATTCTTAAAGTATTCTTATTTTTCAAATCTGATATGCTGTTTTAGGGGAACATAGTTAAAAGAAAAATCATCTCATATGGTCGAGCGAAAGAAATATTTAACTGATTCTGAGCCTGAATATTCTTATAAACAATATTCCTATAAACAAAGAGTGTACGCTTCTGACACCACGAGCCAGCTGGATTAGACCACGACGCAACATCAACCTCGATGTGTCGATGCCTTACATGGTAGGAAAACAACGGTTACTCAGTAAGTAGAGCAGTGGTGTTCGAGGCAAATAGGTCACGATACTATGACAATTACCTTTTATCATGAAAAGCGTTTGATTTTTGTCGGGTCAGCGTTTCGAGAGAGCTACGATTCTCTTCGTCGGGCAATGAGAAATGTGGTTCTTGTTGCGTTTTTTGGTGTGTATTGACATCGGATTACGGCATTTTGCATGCGGCTGCGGTTTTGAGCGGAAAAAACTACACACATTCTGAATTTTACAAGGAATGTGCGTGAAGAAGGTTCTGTGGCGCTCAAAAATGAAGTAGGAAAAATAAATAAGCGGACAAGCGACACGATAAATGTCGATTGACAAGCTATTGGAGACGTTAATGTTATGTCCACGAGTGAAGTTAATCGGCAGAGGCTTAACCATTTTTTGACGACGGTTTGCAGCTTTAAGCTGATTTTCTTCACGGTTTCGCGGCTTCTGGATCCTCCATAATGGGCCTCTTTGATAATTGAAAAGATATTTTGAAAACCTCGAGAACTGTCCTGTCTTATCAATGTCTCGCGTTTTCCACAGAAATTGCTTCTAGTAAAATCTGAGCCTTCAATACTTGTTTTATGTTTTCAGAGAAACTTTTTTCCTTTTAGTGTCAAGATCTTCTGGTAGAAGCACGCGACTTGATGACGTCAGAGATACACAGTATGGTCAAGATCGAGCCTGATAATGATAGAGCTCGTTTGATAATAGAATTACAAGAAGATCAGAAGTTCAGCAAGGAAACAAAAATGATGGTAACTATTAACTTCATTTTTTTAGTAAAAAGTTGTATAAAGGACCTTGGGATTTTGTCGTAGGATAAGATCTTTCAGGACACAAAATGCCAAGCAAAAGTAAAGAAAATCTGTTCTGTTTGCGATATAACAGGGTGTCAAAGTCAGACCCAAGGCACTTTAAGAGTTGGGTTTATCCATAATTTTTGGGTCTAAGGTAATTTTCTTCGGGTCTCCTACTATTTACGTTCTTTGATTTTGGGTCTACAGATCGACCAAGTTTTGGTCTAAAAATCAATTCGTGTTATTGAGTTTTGACGGATCGAGGACTACCAAGTACCAACCAAAAAAAACAGCATATGCTGATCTTGATTACTGTAACTGAAAAGGCAGAAATAAAGAAACACGCTTAAGCTAGCGAGCACCAGTAACAGCAGAGTCAGACAATACTACAATACAATGCAAATTCTATTTTAGTCACTTGTCTATTTGAAGATTTTGGTTCAAAATGTCGGGTATTTCACAAAACTGCATTAAATAATCTGGATCTGCGTCAAATCAAATTTTTGGTCTGGGTCTACCTGTTTTGGGTCTGTCTTGGACACCTCTTATATACAAAGACTTCAATGCCTTGGCTGCTATGAAATGAATAATATATCTGTATTTATTGCACCACGTAACCCCTCAATTCGGTTCGAAGTGCCTATCCCGATCAAACTGCAGTGTGCTGAAACGCAAACTGGTCTTCGTCCTATCAAATTTCTATCCCTTTCCCTGTTCTTTAAGTGCAGAGAGACCTAGTTTATCCAGACTATTCTGTCGCGTGTTTCCACCTCCCCCCTTTACTGACAGCGTTAAACACAGCCACATAACATATTTTGCCTCCTGTGGACTTACCCCCCTTTACTGACAGCGTTAAACATTGCCACAAAACATACTTTGCATCTTGTGGACTTATCTAATTATTTAACTAAAACAAAGTTGTTCTTTTTCAGCTTTCAGGCTTAAAGGACATTCCAGGCAATTTTCTAAGTACAAAGATGTTCATCTTTCCTGAATGCCGGATTAGTGAAACAACGCAGAAATTAATGAATCTCGCTTATGAAACATTACTAGAAGCTGCTTCATCAACACCTCAAGTGTAAGTTGATTCTCCTTTTTGCATTGCTTTACTGAGCTAATCTACAGGGGTCTCTGAGTCTTAACTTTTGTTAGCTATGCTCATCTCTAGGTACGCGTTTTTTAATTAGCAACTGCTCAGTAAGCAACTAGGATTGGATTGACCATTAAGCAACTTGAGAATGACTGCTCAATAAGCAACTGGTCAACAAGCAACTAGGACTGACATTTGATAATTTGGGCCCGCGAAGTCAGGAATGATTGTTTGGTACAAAAATTGTTAAAGCAGTCTTTAAGCAACTTTACGGGCTGAAATGTCCAACATTTTTTGCAACTTTGAGGGCTGGACAGAAGTCCAGTTGCTTGTTAGAAAAAGTGTATCCTTTTATCGATTAGGTCCTTTTTGTGAAGCAAAGACCAATTACATCATCATTTTTTCTCTTAAACGACACAACCTTTGGCCAATTAGAGATTTCACGGGGAATCTTTGGAAAGATTTCAAATAAGACCAATCATCTCCATTCCCACCATTATTATTTAACACGTTACACCTGTAGTTTTGCCAGTCAGAGAGTTAATGAAGATTTTATATTTCACATGTTACTAAAATTTCCGTTCAAAAACCATGGTGGTTTGCTAGGGACCATGTTGCAGCAGGAAGTGCCCCTGACAACATACCAGCAGTGTCTTCTATGCATTTAGAAAGCTAGGATAGGACACTGTATAAGCGATTTACGGATAACCATTGGAGGCTACTTGAGACTACTTATGCTACATCATTGCATTTCTGCTGCTACATCAATGCTCTAGCTATTTGGAGTAAGCTTAACTGCTATCATAAACTCTGAGAGACCACCAAAATCCATTAAATAGACGGAGACTTTAAGAGAAATTGTAGTGCTATTGTTAACATATCTTTAAACCTTCTTTGCGAAATTGTTCATGATTATTTCAGCTTATGCTAGAACTGTCCAGAGTTGCCTTAAGATAGCATAAGCTGACTGGCCACCAAAATAACAACTAGCGGTGATTAATTTTTGCTGTGTCCTGTTTTGACTGTCGTTTAATTATCATGTCCTCTTAATTTTAGGGCAATACAGCTTTTCTACAGCGTAAGAAATATGTTTGAATTATTCTGCGATGTTGTACCAACTTACCATAAAGAAAGCCTTGAGCTACCACAGCTAGCTGCACTTCATTATAATAACTGCATGTTTTTGGCTCATCATTGTATCACTCTTGGGCACCAGTTCAAACAATCTCTGCCACTTGCTGACGGAGTTGCTACTTTTGTTGACCTTGTTCCTGTTTTGAGAAAAAGTGGTGAAAAGTGCTTCTTGGAGCAACTGGTATGATAGCTAAATTCTGACTTTATGCGTCAAGTATTTGTTTCATTTTCAAGCACTGTATGAATGCCCTAGACTTATTACCTGAGTCCCAGTTATCACTCATGAAACCGAGGCTAATACATCAGGTAATACGTCTATGAGTGCGCTATCTCCAAAGCTATTTTAGTCTGTGCATGGGATCAGCTCCAGTTGAACTGACACTTTATCGTAGCCTTGTGTTGGTTTGGTCTACTTTAGAATATTACAATAAGTCTCACAGAGAGAAGTAATGGCCCCTTGAAGGTGCTGTGGCGTCGTGGTGTAGTCCAGCTGACTCGTGGTGTCAGGAGCTCAGTGTGGTCAGGGCTCGTGCCCATGCACGGTAGCGTCACGACCAGGGTCGAGATCTCGATTAGTTAACCTACTACTGCGATCCTAGCAGCTGGGGCTAAAACACCATTTTACCTTCACCTTCACCCCTGATAATAGTAAGACATTGACTCCATCTGAACCGAAGTCACGCTCTCATTTGAGAGAATGTGTGGGTATGCTGTTGAGACAATTTCATAAATAGAAATCGCCCTGCTATTTCACGACTGGTGTATTGGGGTATCATCTTAACTTCTAGTTATAAAAACACAACTGCAAGTATTTCATCTGTCTTTCTAACATCACAATTATCAATACGCTTTTTAAACTTATGTTGTTAGAGGAAACAGAAGCTGCAATTGCAGGATATTCTACGAGATTGCAATGGTTTTACTGAGTTTGACAATGAAGAAATCGTCTTCACAGCACAGAAAGCCTTTGAACAGGTAAAACCTTTGAAAAACTAAATCGCATACACAAAGGTCCTGGCCAAACGATCTAGCTCTGTTGGTCATTAATTTGAGATTTGCCTACAAAAAATTTTGCACTGTTTAGTCATGTCAAAAAGCATCTTTCAACAAGACGAATTTACATACCAGTGTTAGAAAAACTTCAAAAACATTTCCTGATTTTCATTAGCAGAAACTGTTCGCGAAAGGTTAAACATTGTGTTTTAGAAACTTATTTTAATGTTTAGACCAACAACGTTTGATCGTTTGGCCATCACCTTGCAGATAAATTTTCAAATGATCTGAATTTTTTGGTTTTGTAAGTAGATTTAAATATTCTCAAGGCTGTTGCCCAGTTTTGCTTTACAGGCAGTGTTTCGTGACGTGTCAAAGCGTTAAAACATTTCATGATAAATAGATTTCAAATGTTTGACAAACATTGTTTGGTCGTGTGGCCAGAACCTCATGTTTCTCTAGTTATTTATGGTCATTCAGCTACCTTTTCAGTTGTGTCCTCGCATTGCCTCCATCCTTATACTAAAAAGTTGACAAATCTTTATTCTTTGCTTTATCAGTTAAGCTTTTCAAGTCATCCTCCGTTGTCTCTAATTACTGTGTAAAATACTCCTTATGACGGCGCGTGTTTCAGAAGATTCCAAAAGTGTAACCAAATTTTCATCATTTTTTAAAAAATCATTAATGCATAGGAAGGGGTGAAAACTATACATTTTTGGATTCCCTGAACAATGGAGAACACATTGGGACGATTTCTAATTTTCTAATTTGGGTCCCTGAGACAAATTTCATTTTTCACTGTCGCCCCCTGAAAATGGCCCTGTCCACAAAAGGCTCCCAGGTTCGTTGTAGTTATTCTGATTAACACATTTATTGTCATTTGCACATCTTTTGTGATTAGCAAAACCAACTATGTCAATATATAGGCTTCCCCTCATTTGCGGGTCACTTTGGGCTGATATAAAAACGGGGCTGAAATACGTCAAACAAAAACCCAATTTTGGCAAACGTCATGCCAAATTTCCTGCTTTCAAAGTGTCTGTGGGATGTTTTGGGCCTGTGAAGGACTATGATACCTAAATAGGGTACCAGAAATAATTTATTACTGAAGCACAACTGTTAGGCATTTTTATAATAAATATTTTTACATCTATGTTTTCTGTTATATTTTTAGATCCTCAACCTTCTGGTCAGACTAAGCAGAGTATGGAGGAATGTTCTACCGAAAAATATATATGACAAATCTCTTGGATCTTTGTTTAATACTGTTTTGGATGATATTGCAATGCAAATTGTTCAACTAGAGGTAACCCTTTACTGTGGTGGATAATCACTACTTGTGGTGGGTTATTATGCTTGATGTGGTGGGTTATTATGCTTGTTGTGGTGGTAGTTTCTGTGTACTGTGGTGGATAATCGCTACTGTGGTGAGTTATTATGCTTGATGTAGTGGGTTATTATGCTTGTTGTGGTGGTAGTTTCTGTGTACTGTGGTGGATAATCGCTACTGTGGTGAGTTATTATGCTTGATGTAGTGGGTTATTTTGCTTGTTGTGGTAGTAGTTTTTGCGTACTGTGGTGGAAAATCACTACTTGAAGTGGGTTATTATGCTTGATGTTGTAAGTTACTATGCTTGCTGTGGTGGTAGTTTTGCCGTACTGTGGTGGATAATCACTACTGTGGTGAGTTATTATACTTGATTTGATGGCATTTTTGCGTACTGTGGTGGATTTTGTGGTTTTTCTTGCTTCATCTATAGAGTTTTGCTATGGTTTCGTATTCACCACATAAAGCATAATAACCAACCACAAGTAGTGATTATTCACCACAATGCGCAGAAACTACCACCACATCAAGCATAATAACCCACCACTGCAAAAACTACCACCACAGTACGCGAAAAGTACCACCACAGTAGTGATTATCCACCACAGTAGTGATTATAGATTCGCTGGCGTGAAGAAGCTACAGACTGTTACAGAAGAGAATTTTCCTGCAGTGAGCAAAAAACTTGGAGTGTGTTCTTCTGAGCCTCCAAAACCTTCCATATTTCGAAAGAAGAAAGCTTCCAGAAACAGAACCCATGATTCTAAAAAAACAAGAGTTCTGAAAATCCGAGATTTGAAACTTTTCCAAAGTTGTTTCCAAACGTCAGTCAACTTTTGCTCCAAAATAATGTGTAATGTATAATGTGTTATGTGTAATGTATAATGTGTTTTTGTTCCACAGGGATTTATAGTACATGTACAGTCATGGCAAAAGTTTAACGAGATGATTGGCATGATGGATTCGTCATTGCAAGGCATTGTTGACCGATGGGCTGACGGGAAGGTATGTTGTGAGTTTTTCGTATGCGTATATTTCGTATGAGTTTTTCAACCTGTGAGCTCACAGGATAAAGTGAGGTAAATGATAGTATTCTACAAGTCTCTGAGTTGTAAAAATCGAAGAAGATCGCGTAGCGAGAAAATCGAAGACCTTTTTGTCATACTTAAACCCCGTTTACATGTGAACGGACCGGAGTGGAAGGTCAGGACGGGCTTTTCGTTTACATGGGTACGCGTGAATCCGTTCCTTTGGGCATTGGATCAATTCTTTTAGGTGAGCGAGAAAAGCTGGATCCGTTCCCGTTTAAAAGCAATGAAATCGTAGCACTATTGTACCCGAAAGCAATGCACGGCAACCTAACTTGACTCAGAGCCACCCTCAAAGATGCTTAATATCCGAGATTTAAGCCCTCAGAGTTGCTTAAGGCTGCGCTTTCTCTTGGGCACTTGGTACTTTTCGGTTTAAAAGTTGAGCTTTGGTGCTTGTCCTCTTTAAATGGAACTTCAAATTGGCAGGATTACATTGTATAGATTTAAGTGCATAAAGAAAACGATTTGAACTAAAAAGGTTTTCACAAGCAACATATCCCGTGTTAAAACCTCTTAAATAGATTAAAACCTCTTCCCCAAGCTACTGAAGTTGCTTATTATAGGTGTGATTCAAGTCTTAGCTGCTTATCAACCGCCTGCTCATTAAGAAAAGTGTAATGCGAAAGCGAACTCGCAGGAAAAACACCATCCGGCTCTGTATAGTGCATCTCAAAATTTCGGTCCAGTGGCTGCAAGAGGAGACGTAAAAGCCGTTAGCGATTGAATATGTTAACAATCAGTGGAGTTCCTGTGTAAAATAGGAATTTTGGGACTCATTTTTGGTCATGGTAATATATCTGCAAACGATTCAGATTTGGTTTTATAGGCAGTTTGGTCACGTTACGTTAGAAGACACTGCTTGGTCACGATTAGCATTATTTGTTTCCCTCATTCCAATGCTATACTGTATACTGTTAGAAGATTCTTTGCCAAACTTTTTGATCAAGCATATGAAAGTTGCTAGTAAGTGTTTGACCGTTTGGCCCCATGGTATAGTGTGCATTTACGTGTGATGCATTTCTATACCTGTCACTGCTGCCTCTATCCTTCTTTTTTCGCGCGTACTACAGTACTATACAAATGTTCTTCCTTCCTACTTTTAGGGACCATTGGCACAGTGTTTCGATGCAGCAGATGTTAAATGTTTGATTAAAGCATTATTCCAAAACACTAATCGAAGAGCACAAGCATTAGCTAAAATAAAACCTATTTAACAATCATTATATATCATTCAAAAATATCAAATTCATATTCGTTAGAATTCATATTCTATTTTTAGCAATATTTTGTATTTAAAAGTCAATATACAATTGTTCAAATTATTAACTTTTCCTTTCTTCTTGCAGTCTTCTCATCTTCAAAATTCAACAGCATTAGGTACCTTGTCAATTTTTTACTATAATATACCGTACTAATGTAAACTGTACCTATTTCGCTACACCAACTGGTTGTACGATCAAGCCTTTGCCACCAAACAATCAAACATTGTTGGTCAAACATCTTAAATTTGCTTCTCAATGTTTGACCGTTTGGTCATGTCGTAAACATTGCCCGTTCGTCGAACATGTTGGTGCTTGTTACGAGTTTAGAATGTTTTTTCGAAAGTTTTTCGAAATATTGCTACGCAACGTGGCAAAACTTTTAAACTTTGTGTTAAGCAAGCCTGAATTGTTTGACCAACAATGTTTGATCGCTTATTCATGGTCTTCAGAAACCCTTCTGGATATCCTGTCCCGGCAAAGTCACTATGCAAATTAAGGCAAAGTTATAGCTCCGCGACAAACTACGACTTGACTTCTGCAAATGAGAAAATAGGTTGCAAATGAGCAGGCTCTGAACTGCAGGAACTATGTTTAACTGATAATATACCTGGGAGCGTACACTTGTTTGCTATTAGGAACTTAGAAATAGTGCTCTTTCCCTACCAAAGCAGGGCTGAGCAGTGGTTTTTTACAAACACGAACACTTGATTTCGTTTGGTAACTCAGGAAATTTTCAGTACTTGGCGTTTTCTCTTACTCTATCATTAGACAGCAAATTTTTCTAAATTACCAGATAGTTTTTTATGCCAAATTCGTACTAAGCATCCAAAATATAATATAGGTGCAAAGTTTTACTGTCTTAGTGCTTGTTAATAGTTAACGTTTACGATTTTGTAAGGGCTTACACTTACTGGGTGTAAAGTTTCGCCTACATTTTTCGCGGTCAAAACCTTTATAGAATCGGGAACTTTGATGTCTCATATAAAATGAAGAATATAAGGGTTAAGACAGCGAAAATTTGCACCTAGACCAAGTTTTAGATGCTGTTTACATTTTTAGCATCAAAAACCGTATATCTTGTATTTTCAATCTTGTCGGCCGTGCACTGAATAGGTCCATACGGCAGGAAAGATCGTTCAGGAGAACATTGTTAATGCAGGAAAAACACAAAGAAAAACAACAAATTACAATAATATCTATTATTACTTACATTAAACTAAATACTTTAAAGACTACAGTTAGCTGTCATCATCTCTAGACAGTTACTACAGTACGATGTATTTTCAAATCTACATTATTACACCAAGCACACTTCATTAACATTACAGAGAAACATTTGTTTACAAAACTTTTAAACTGTTAAAAATCGAGTGAACTCACTAAAAACTCACTAGATTTATATTAAACTATAGGTGTGGCTGTAAAATATACAGTGCAAAGTTAATCTTTTCAAACCAAACAGAGAGTAAAGTATAAAGTAGGGGTAGTGGTCTTTGAGAATTAAGAGATTGGTGCTTTTACCATTTTTTCCTCAACAATATAGATTAAGCAACTTCTTGTAATTTTGTCTTCTAAATGTCCAAACATACCTTGCATATTAAAATATCAAGATTTCAGGACACAGACTTGGCCCAAGTACAAGGGACATGGCACTCTCTGAAATGCTAAGAATCCTACTGCCCAGTTGTTCTCATCAAGGTGCTCCAAAGGGACAAGATTCCACACTAACTTGATCAGTGAGTTGAGCTGCTCTCTGCATTGGAAACATTAACAGGTTTTAGATTGGTTTATGACAAAACTTTTCCACAGAGCAGTCAAGACAACTTTAAATACTTTAGAGTTTTGATTTTGTCACACTAAGGGCAAGGGATACCAATTTTCTAACATTAATTGTAATATACACACTATGTGTGCATATTTTCATCATATAATACTAAAGCTTACCAACTAAAAATAAAACCAAGCTTTTTGGCTTGAAAAATAAATTTATGTAAAGAAAGTACCATCACCTTATTCATGTCTTAAGTTTTTGCAACAGAAGAATGTATTTCAATGTTAACTGTATATCAATAGATCGCTTCGGTAGACGGCAGACAGAATTAACACTTTTTGAAATCACAAGATATCGGGTTTTTGTTGCAAATTTCTTATAAAGCATCCAAAACTTGTCCACTGTCCTAGCGCTTGCGTTCTTAATTTTACAAGCATTCAAAGTTCCCGATTTCATAGAGGCTTTGACCGCAAAAAATGAACTTGGTGAAACTTTTTACCTCAATCGGTGTAAACCCTTAAAAAATCTTAAAACACATATTTTGGATGCTTCATGTGATTTTCACATTGAAAAATTGATATCTTGTGATTTCGAAAAATTTCAATTCTATCGAAGTGATCTATATGACTTTTTTCGAGGGACATTTAATCTTAAAAATTTGTTTTTCAAAAAGGAAGCACTTACTTGAAATGAACTGATTTGGTTAGTGTTTATTAAACCAAGGGTTTCTAGAGGGAAATCTT
This sequence comes from Chrysaora quinquecirrha, assembly GCA_014526335.1. Classification (NCBI taxonomy): domain Eukaryota; kingdom Metazoa; phylum Cnidaria; class Scyphozoa; order Semaeostomeae; family Pelagiidae; genus Chrysaora; species Chrysaora quinquecirrha. The sequence goes on from JACTAT010000035.1 coordinate 3,083,729, forward strand.
CTAGTGTTGTGGTAAAAAGCCCTTATTCTAAAGAAAGGTTGTATGTATTCAATATATAATATGCTTTAAAATTCATTTACCTTGACTTCAATTATTAATATGACAATAATCTAGGCAAAATAACCCAACTTCATTAAAACTAGGCTCCTAGCTAACTAAAGACATGATGTTTCAGCCATCAAGTCATAAAAAACTACTTCTAAAGCGTAGATTATCTTTGTACACAATAATGCAAACTAACTGAACTAATGAACTGCATCTAGCACATAGAAATAGTTACATTAATACCTAAGTTACCATTATCCGCAAACAATTGTGCTATACTTGTATCAAATACCAGACAATCACTGTTCAAAATTGCAGACTGAATTCCATCGTGAATGCTCCGTGGTGTTGCTTCCCATGCTAATCTTCGTCTATGTCCATTTAATTCTAATCTGTATGCAAAGTTTTCTGCTTGTTTTCGGGAACCTATTAGCTGCACAACGGCAAAGAATTGTTGATGACCTTCATATTTTTCCTGTTTTTCGAGAACCAACATAAAATTATGACCAAAGCAAGACTGCATCATTACCCAATCAACTGCTCCAGGAAGGTTAATATCCGTAGCTAAAAACACAATATCCTCTCCTTGTAGTGTTGTTATTGATTTGTGTGCATGCATAAGATGTGGCATCACTGAGTCTAGAGACCCTTGCCATTTGCATGATGCCCCAGGACATGGACAAGTATAAGGTCTAAACTCACACGACTCCTCGTGATCAGTTTTTTGGGTATGTTGCAAAGTAACGACACAGCCAGAAGAATTGTATTTGCAAGGAAACATAACAGAGTTTGCCACTTTCTCCATTGCAAGGTTCCTGATGCTGCCAAGCGGACCACGACATGTTGGACATATTGATAACTTAGGCCTACAGTTTGAACAAACTAAATGACCACTACTGCATTGAAAAATAGGAGGAAGAACGTAATCAAAACATACAGGACATTCAAAAAGACTTGCTAAATCATTGTTACTTGGTGGATTAGAAGTCAAACTTCCATTTACTGTCGGCGAAGTAAGATTTCTGGAGTTGTTTGTCATGATTGTTGCGTTCCCACTCTTTTGGGAGTTTGTTATGACGGACGGAGGACGACTCATTTTTCTTCGATTTAAGGCATTAGATTTCACAGACAAATTTGATTAAAATACATTACCAATCTTTCCAACATTTCACCTGTCAAATCTTGCCATTTTAATCGAGTTACAAGAGCAATATAGATAAAAAGAAACCAAGTTTTTATCCCTCATTTTTGACTTGTTTTCCACCAAGACTCCAGTGCGTTCTCTGAATGGTCGGAACAGTGTTTCCACTTTTGAAATCTTGCTTTCCTTAAAACAGGGTCAGAATTTTTCAAAATTCCTTAAAATTCCTTAAACCGAAATTCAGTTTTCCTTGAAAATTTCCTTGTCACTGTTATTCCAGAGGATGCCGTGTTAGGGCCTGTTAGATTGCATCTGGCAGTTTCTAACAATTACTATCAAGCATTCGCAGCTTATAAATAGCGAATTAAATTCCCTAAACTACAAAAGATGCGCGTTAGTGAAGCATCGGGACCACAGACCTGACTACTTTAGGTACTTAGTAGCTACCACGTGGAAGAAGGTATATTTAATGAAAAAAGGAAACGGTTTTTTTTCATAACAAAACATCAATAATCGAGAAAGAAATAATAGAAAGCAAGAAAGCTGGTTATAGTTATCAAGTCTACAATTCTTTTATAAACCTTGCCCGAAGTTCTTTTGTGGTAACTATAAAGATAAAGGAATGCAACATCCGACAAAAGTCTTTTGTTTTCCTCGCAAAGCCGTGAACATGTTCTTAGAGGCCGCTACAAACAAAATGATATCGCAATTTTGATGTCGCTGACACCTGAGACGCTTTATCTGTGTTGCGATGGGTGCATTTTTCTTTTTTGAAGTATAATATTTTACACATCAGAAAAACAAACAAGGAAATTTTTTTAAGTTAGGACAAAACGGTAAATTCTCTAAAAAATTCCTTAAATATTGCAATTCCTTAAAAAATTCCTTGTGAAGCCAAAAATTCCTTGATCTGAGGAAAATTCCTTGAAAGTGGAAACACTGGGTCGGAAAAAGAAAATAAAAACCATGCGCGCTCATACTTTGTGAAAAACCGCAGACCAACATTTTCGTGCTTCAGCTGTCATTCATTCATTTACTTTACATTGATCATTGATGGAGAAAAGATGTCTCACACCACATGCAATATTGCATTAATGCTTTCGCGTCCGAAATTGAGCTCATGAACTTCGGACAAGATTTGGTAATGGAACAAAAAACATTGCCTAGGCAATATGATAAACTAAACATTTTCATTTGACAAAAACAACTAAAACCAACCATTGATTATAAATATAAATTTTATACAATTAACTTTTGCTCTGTGGCTCTGACACAATTTATGTAAAAGGATCAATTTCATTGAAAAGATCAATTCATTCACAGTCATTTCCAAACAATTGTTGTCATGGAACTATATGTGTACTGTATACAGTTTGTACTTATAAACAATGGGTAACCAACGAAACCATTGCATGGTGTCTAAAATCAAACTTCATTGTAAATGCTTCTTCGTTGAATTTTCTACTTCGCATCCCGCTTCGCATTCGGAATACAGTTTTGTGATTTTTAGATGTCGACTTGATTTTATAAAGAATGGGAACAGGCAGCTCTAAGGCTCCGAAGAATAAGCAGGCGGAGCAAAAGAGGCGAAAGTCATCATCTTCCTCGTCTTCAAGCAGTTCAAGCTCAAATTCCTCTAAAAAGGGCAAACAAAAAAGACTCAGCATCGATGGAGACGGAGACAACCGTAATGAACTTATTGATGTTGTGCTGGAATATGTGAACACAAACAAAATAAAAACCGTCAGCTATGATTATGCTTCTCGTTTGAAAGCATCAGCTATTGACTGGCAATGGGCAATCGCAAACGGAACTTGCAGTTTTGCGAAATCACAGCACGACATCAAATTACAGCCGACAACAGGAAGACGTGGATGGAAGAATATTAGAATTTACGTTTCTTCAACGTTCAATGACTTCAAACAAGAGAGAGATTTATTAATTAATGAGGTTTGCTGGGAATATTGTTCTTTTGCATTCATTGCTGGTATAACTAATAAGTGCATCTTGAAGATCATTGAGGGATACCATAGTTTCATGGGGATTAGGTCTAAGGACTTTTCATCTTACTTTCTGAGGTATGAGGTCTGGACACCTGTTTAATGAGTTTTGCAGTGAGTATAGTGATCAGAAGACCCACTAAATATTGATAATCATCATAAAAGACTCTCTACTTTGTAAATGTCCTTGAAAGGTCCATGCTACGCTACTTGTAGTAACACCCCATGTCAACCCCAGGGGTTTCTAGTCAACTTGCCCCATGGCCAACTTGCCCCACTTCTAAGTCAAATCACCCCACTTTCAAAGTCAACTCGCCCCACCTTCAAAGTCAACTCACCCCAACTCAAAGTCAACTTGCCCCCACTGAGCTATAAATGTATAAAATTGGGGGCTTCATCCCCAAACCCCCTTTTATCACACTGATAGATTCACTTAGATTTGTTGTTTGCTATCTTTTATATAATGGTGGGTCAAGTTGACTTGACAGATGGGGCGATTTGTACAAACATGTGGGGCAACATCACTAGAAAGGGGCCTGACTTGACCATGTTAGGTGGGGTGAGTTGGTAGTGGGGCGAGTTGACCTGTTACCCCCCCCCCCCTCAAGCCTATAGGGCCAGAGCTGGGCTGGTGGGACTGGAGCCACCATAAGAACAATATAGTATAATTTAATTCAATCATTACATCATCAAATACATATCAATTGTGTAGCACCCTCAATCTGAGATTCCTACTGATGGGTGTACCCCCAGCCAAGGCTACAGCAGCCTCTAAGGGTGCTGAGGATTTGGCCCCTCTCTCTCCATGACAATTTCTTCTTCCTTTGTTCCTGTACCAAATGATTTCAAATGTTCAACACAATTATTTTTTGTGGGCTTATTTTCTAGATTTTTCCAAAGTTGAGAGAATGGTGTGAAGAAAAGAAACTTAGACTGGTTGACGTTGATTTGCAATGGGTAAGAAAAACTGAATCAGTTCTATAGTCTAACATTATAACATTCATCAAGTTAGGCAGAATTGGCATGATATTTGGTTTGCTTTCTTAGACTTGTACAGCTTTTTACCTTTCTGATCTCAATGATCTTGTATAAAAACAATCGGTTCCACAGTTTTGAAACTCATCACTCCCAGGGTTAAAGAGTAGTGCAAGGTTGGAAATCTTGTTCCCACTCGCAATGATGCTTGCACCTCTCCTATTGTTTGACTTATTGTGATGTTAATTAGCCTATTGTTTTCCCAATCTGCTTGCACTGACGCGTCCGCTGAAACTTGCATTTTTTCCAATCTAGGGTGCAAGAAGCCAGTTGGTAGGGCAAAAGTAAAAAGATTGAAGTCAAAACATTCTTTGGGATGTAAGAGAATTTGAAAATTTAGACGGTGCCAAGGGTGTAGTTACCCTTGCTGCCCCTATGGTTAGGTATCCCTGTCCAGTATAAAAGTTCAGACATAGATCAGAGCAAAATTATGTTAAAATTTATTTAGTTCTAATTGTGTATTTTTTGCTCAGGGCAAGGACAAAGGCTTGAAAGAAGAAGAAGGAATTTTACTAGCTCTGAATGAAATTAACAGATGCTATGAAGAAAATACACTGCCGTTCTTTCTCTGCTTGTCAGGGTATGTAGTGCAGAATTTCTCTTCAATCAAATGTGACCCTTCCTAGCCTCCTAGCCTATCAGGTAGCTGAAGCTTGAGCTTGCAATGGCTGCCTTGCATGCTGTTGCTACAACCTCCCTCCTCCCCCTTGAACAATGTTGTTTCACACTAAAATTACCTGCTAATTCTGGCCTCGCACAATTGCTAAGAGAATCATCAATGCTGTGGCGTCGTGGTGTAATCCAGCTCACTCGTGGTGTCAGAAGCTCAGTGTGGTCAGGGTTCGAGCCCAGCCACGGTAGCATCACGGTAGCGTTAACCTACTACTGAGATCCTAGCGACTGGCGCTAAAACACCATTTCACCTTCACCTTCACCATCAATAGTATCAAGATTGTTAGAGGGGAAGGGATTTTCTCTTGAATATGCTAGATTTACCGAAAATGTCAGTGATTGGTATGAAAAATCTAGGGCGTTCAACTACATTAGGCAGCTATTTTGAGATTAGTGTAGATCAAAAAGCGAGGATGTCAGCTGAACGGGACGTTTTTTCTCAGAAAGTCGGGTCCTTTTTTAGCGTTTAGTGACGAGTTAATTAGCACTGACTTGAAGTCTAACCTGCCTGTTTGATTGGTTGTTCGAATTTTCGGCATGGTTGTCATATATTTATATATAGTAATTCAAAGGCGATCAATGCTGAATTTGGCTTCCCGGCAGTCAAAGATTATTCCGGATTTCTTATGACATGTCGAAACCCTGCAAAATGTATCATCTATCATGGACCATCATCTATCAGTGGTAAAGTAAAACGATCGATCACCGTTAAGAGTACTTCCCTTGCGCAAATTACTTTCGAAGATACTGGTGAGCCGTTTATCGACAGCGAGCGGGTTGCCGACAGTCTACGATAACTCACGATGGCGTTTGACATGTGGAAACAGTGCTATCGTGGACCATAATCGCCGCCCATCGTAAGGCTACTTCGTTCTTGATAACTCTCTATCAGCGATATTCGCGGGTGAATTGGGGCGTCCGCGTCATTACCATTCATGAAACCAGGCTTTGGAGACACAGAAAACTAAAGGGGTTAATCTATGTAGATATTAACATTGCTAGCTAGCACAGTAGATCAGTTGCATTGAGGCAAGAGTGATATAAGTCTTTGCTTGTTAAAGCTGGTGTTTTATTTTCGTTTTATTTTATTTTAGAGAGCAGCTTGGTTGGATCCCGGAGTTTAAAGAAGTACCAAGAAACGTTGCAGCCCATTATGGATGGATATATGACTTTTCCTTATATGAAATGGAAATCCTTCATGGTGCATATCGTTATTGCAACCAAAATGGTTTGTTGCATACATCAAATATATTTCTCTTCTAAATCTCGCTCATTGAAAATCAAGTTGCAAATCATATTGAATGCGTGCAAACAGATAGCTTTTAAAGGAAAGCATATAGTGTTAGCTAATAATAAGCACGAGAATTAGAATGAGCCAAACGATCAAATATTGTTGGTCCAACATTTGAAATTTGCTTTACAAGCAATGTTTGATCGATGATCGTTTGGCCACGTCCAAAAACACTGTTTGTACAACATTTTCGAACAACAAAGTTGGTTAGTTATTGCTATATGTGCATGCACGAATGCCTTGTTGCTAAGAAATGTTGCCAGGTGCTAAAATGTTGCAAGTTGTTGAAGCTTGACAATGACAAAAGAAATATTTGACAAGCAATGTTCGAAAGGCGGCCAAACGATCAAACATTGCTTGACAAGCAAAAGTAAGCAAAATTTTGTAGGGTTGTGTTAGATGAGCAATGTTTTTGGATGTGGCTTAACGATCAAACATTTTTTCAACAAGCAAATTTCAAATGTTTGACTAACAATGTTTGATCGTTTGGCTAGGTCCTAACTAAGAAGAGTAAATTTTTGACGATGTTTCGGACTTACCCTGTATCAAGTAACTGAATATTCAAAACTAAGCTTCAAAAACTAGATATGTTTTATAACATCGATTTTTAGCTCTGTTCATGGTGAGAGACCCTGAATTCTTACAGAACGTTCCTGATGAATCCAAGAAAGACTTTGATGGTAGAAAGGGCCTAGAAACATCAAGAGCAAAGCGCTTGAAGAAAGAAGTTCTTGAAAGATTCCCCGTAAGTTACCTTAGAACTGTGACAAAGTTAAACTATACTTTTTCAAATCACTATTTTCTCCCTTCTGCTCCGATATTATGACATCCAAATGTCCTTCAAGCTCGTAGAAATCGCAATATCGAACGTTGAAATTTAATTGACAAGAGGTATCAAAGTTTCTCCTACTCACTATAATACTTCTAACACTGAGGCTCTAGTAAAACTGTTTAACCAACAATGTTTGATCGTTTGGTCGGGCCTTAGATGATAAGCCTTTATCTCCCAGTGGGTCTCTGGTAGGTAATTTGTCGCTCCCTTTTTCTCCTTAAAAGTAAAATTCTCCCGTAAAATTCAGTTGAACGTCTCAACTTCTCAACTCGAAGATTTGTGTGCTGTCTGCTTCCCGTTCCAGTATGTTTTACAAACATACTCCCTGGTTCCCAGACCTTATCAGGTCCGTTTCCCTTGCTCTCAAAATCCCTATCACTATCACTGCTTCGTTTATGGACTGTCAAGATTTAGTGAAATAACTGGTTGTTTTTTTTTAAGAATACACAAGTGATAACGTATCAAGTCAATGCAGATTGCGAAGAAGGCGGCAGTGTAAAGCTGCAAAACTTAACTGGGCAAGGAGTATCGTTCGGATCTGTGGTATGTTATGAAGGTTTTATTAGTTAACATATGTGCTGTACTTTAATACGTTTCTTTCCAAGCAACTCTCTTGGAATAAACAAGGTCAGATCTTTATGATAGTGGCATATCACTGCTGATGTTTTGAGCATGCACTGCATGATCAGAATGTATCAGAAAATTTATGGTCATTCTACCGAGCTATAGCTCAATGAATAGTTGCCTTCAAACTCTCCACGTAGCCCAATGCTTTCCTTTCATTTGCCTTTGTTTTTTAAACGCAAAAGCGTATCCATCTAGAAATGCTAATGCCAGTAGGCACACTATTCTAATATCTTCACAATAAACTGTATATTTTTGTTTTTGAATGGCATACAGGTCTTTTCGTTGTTCACTACGTTTTTGCTTTGCTTATACCATGATTAAATGTCATCTTCGTTTATGACAACGTACAACCAGAGTAACCTGTAGTGTTTTCCCCATATTTCCTACTCTTATAAGACGAAGAGCGTGCATAATTTACATTTCTTAAAAGAATAGCACTCCTTTTAGGTTTTGGAGTTTTTCAAGAAAAGAATAGAAGAACTGTATCCCCTTGACCCAACACCTCTTGATGAAGTGGAAGAAAGACAACAAGCACATAGGGTACTCATACTTATTCAACTTTCTTTTTGATTATGGATTTAAAGGTCTTTGTTCTCCTTTATGTATTGCTCCTCAGGGAACCCTCCGCTGATAACTAGTGGTATGACCGGGTGACCAGAGCGTTCGGTTCGGAACACAATCAATAGGTCGTGGGCACGAGTCTTGTCGACACCACTTTCCCCAAGCCGAAAGTCAATTCAGTTATCCATCCTATTTAGGTTGGTTAATGAGTACCAAGGATATTTGTTCCAGATAACATCTGTTAGAATATACTGCAGGTCCACATCAGTTATATAGCTGCAAGAACCCCTGACCTGTGTTAACAAATGAAGATTGATTGCTTACTTTCACCGTATGCTTTATCTCACCTATATTTAACTGCAATACATCTCTTAGGGATGGGAAATTTGTTCGAGCCAATGAATATTCCAGAGAGAGAGAGAAGAATTTGCTTGTAATTCTTGACAAGGGGGAAACGATATTCATCCCAGGCAGCTAATGTTTGAAATGGCAAGCCTTCCAGCTAGCGAATTTCAACATTATCTTCATTCACGTACTATGTATCAAGGATTAATGATTTCTTCCTAGAATTATGTGGCTTATTATGCTGAAAATTCTTTTCTGAGAGAAGAAACAGTAGCTAAGGTAATAATCTTGCGTTTTCACTGCAGCTACATTTAAGGAACTTTTACCATATGCTGAGTTTATCACAGCTGGCTTTCAGTTTAACAACTGAAAGCTAAGACCCTGACAAAAAACTATAGATACGTTAAAGACCTTAATCCATAGCGGTTAAACTGGGCCAATTTAGACAGTTCTCGACTCACAATCTTTCACTTTGCAAACCTATGTTTCAAATAATCTCCTTGGGCATAGGTGTTCTGCAAAGCTCAAAGTCGCATTACTCGTACTTTTCAATGCCCAGTCTCTAGCCATACATGTTGGGTACCACCAGAGCTAACCAATGCTTGGTTAAGAACATGACAATTACGCTAATGACAAGGACCTGTTTTGGTTTACCAATAGTTGTGTATGGTAGTATTTCTTGAATATTTCAAAACTTTGTCTCTTATTCTCCTTAAAACAGATTGAAAAGAATATCAAGGAGCCACAAGAGCGTTCACCGATCGTTATTCACGGAGATCCAGGATGTGGTAAAACGGTTACTCTGGCTCAGAGTGCCAAGAGAACAATAGATTTTTGCAAATCAGGCGGAATACCTGCACCAGAGTAAGTTTCAAAATATATTCAATGTATCTGACAAAGATCTTCTGTTATCATGATCATTAACCTAAGTAGCTCTTGCTACCCAGGCTAAGTTGAAATTGCTTGTCAGTGTCAGATAACGGTTATACTTATGTGCATAAAGAATTCCATTAAGGGCTGTTTAACCCCTCCAGAACAACAGGCACATAGAAATATGTAGATAAAGTTTGTGGAAAAGTCGTTGCAATAACTTGTTTAAGAAACATTGTGGTTCTTTTACGATACAAATGATCTAGTGTGAGGACTGAAGGGGATCTTTCTGCATTGCTTTGCAACATATTTGGTTCACATGAAAGTTCGTTTCACGTTGATAAACTCACGGAATTCACCAGGATTCAATGGCTTGTCAATACTGGATGATTTTAGAAGGTCCTACAAGCAACTGATTTACACACACTATTATAAGATAAACTAACTTGACAATAGATAATTTCAATTTTTTTTTTTTTAGTGGCACTGATGGATGGAAAGTTCTTTGCCATTTCGTTGGATCATCACCTGGCTCAACAGATTTGGTTTCATTTCTTGAGAGACTGCTAAAAGAAACAGGCCAATTGAAGGTTGGTTTTATGTCATCAAGAAAACCTATATCTTAGTTGACTATTTCCAACTTAAAACACCACTTAAAAGTATGGAGCGGCTGCCACTACCTTGCTCATGCATTTATTTTCTACTTTTGCTACTCAGGCTGAAGTTTTTGATGATTTGGATATGCTGACACTAAGAGCAAGGAATGTTCTTGCTTACGGAAGTACTCCTATCATTGTGTATATAGATGCTATTAACTTAGTAAGCCAAATTATTTGTTTTTCTGTACCTTTTTACAACCCTTGTCTTAATTTTACCTTTTTTCTTTGCTACACTTTCTTGCTTTCCTCCACTGTACTTTACTTGCATTTAATTTTCTCTACTCTATGCTTTACTCAGCTAACATTACTTGACTTTGCTTTACTTTACTTTATGTACTTTACTTTACTTTACTTTGCTTTACTTTACTTTACTTTACTTTTCTTTGCTTTGCTTTGCTTTACTTTTCTTTACTTTACTTTACTTTACTTTACTTTGCTTTACTTTACTTTACTTTACTTTTCTTTACTTTTCTTTACTTTACTTTACTTTACTTTACTTTACTTTACTTTACTTTACTTTCCTTTACTTTGCTATACTTTACTTTACTTTTTTTTACATTGCTTTAATTTAATGTAGTTTGCTATGCTTTACTTTTTTACTTTTCGTACTTTTCTTTACTTTACTTAACTTTGCTGTACTTTGTTTCGTCTTTTTTCAATTTACTTTAGTATACACTTGACTTAATTTTTCTATTCTCTGCATAATTTTACGCACTTTACTTTGCTTTGTCTTTCATTTACTTCTCCTTACTAAACTTTACTTTGCTTTACCACGATTTGCCTTAGTTGCTTTGATAAACCTTACTTTGCATCAGTTTTCTTCTCTTTTTGCGTTGTTTTGCTTTGTTTCAAAGGCTATCCAACCATCATTATCTCTAATTGGTTGCGGCCTCCTAGATCTATTTTCAAATTATTCTAAAGCTTCTCTTAATTACAATTTTTATTTTATTTAAGATCGACAGTGATCAGCAGCACCTTCTAAGACGATGGCTGCCTCCAATATTATCACGAAATATCAGAGTAGTTCTATCAACTGAAACTGACAGCAAGAGCTTCGACGTTTTGAGAGAGCTTACTCCACCCGTGACCATGATAGATTTACAGAGTCTGGAGATGGAAACAAGAATGGTAAGCGAATAGCAGCAGTTCTTAATACACGATATTTTGAATACACCAGCACTCGATAAGCTCTAATATTTAATATTCCAGCTCACAAAAAGATGATAGCAGTACAATTTTGTGTTGGATACTTTAAGTTGTTCAAGCAATAATTGCTGGTTTTTAATAAGCACTATCACAAACCAGGTTATCTAAGCCGTGGTTAAACGATCCAACATTATTCGTTGTCAATTCACTCAATTCACTCAATGACAAATTGTCAATCAATGTTTGGCCACGAGCGTTTGGCCACGTCGCAAAACATTGCTTGCCAAGCATAAATAAATAGAATTTACTGCATGATTTTTTTGAAAGAATTCAAAAACACTTTTTGCTCGAGGCATCCAAGAAATTTGACGAGCATTATTTCTGCCAAAAGTGGCCAAACGCTAAACGTTTTGCTGAACAAGCATATTTCAATTGTTGGGTAAACAATGATTGATCGTATGGTATAGGGCCTTACGGTCTACTAAATGTATTATATATTACGATACTAAAGACCTGGCTAAACTAGAAGACATGTCGGACGCGACATTGATGTCCACTAGGTGTCTCTCAGTTAAGCCACCTCGTAAACTTTGTAGCGCGCGACAAAATTTGTAGCAAGAGACACGCAAATTTTTCTAGGAGACAACAGTAACATTTTTTGTCTCCGCGAAATGCAAATGACTCGGACGACATGTTGCTCGCTTGTCACTTGCATGTTTAACGAGCCCGGGAGACACGCCGAATACAATGTCGCGCGCGACAATTCTCCTACTTTAGCCATAGCTTAAGAATTCATTTTCTTCTTCCTTCACAGAGCATTTTCAAGTCAAGTCTTACAAAGTACAGCATCATGTTGGACGAAAGCGTTTGCGAGAGAATACTGTCCAAAGATGGCGCAAGAAACCCTTTGTGGATTTCAATGGTTTGTCATTATATCATCATGCATTACAGCGCGATGACGATGACAGAAATAGAAGAAAAACTGATTGGTGATTTAAAAGGGTAAGAGATAGACACACTATACGAGTCTCTAGTTTATACGCCCCTATTTATGACTTCCTTAGACCTTTTGCTGGAGTCGTTAGTTTCCGCTCCTCCACCATTCCGACACCCCGCTACAACTACCAGTTTGAGCGATCTCATTTAAGTGTTGGCCTCGGACTCATGAGCCATTACTGGGACTCAGGTAGTAAGTCCATGACTTCTCGACAAATAGAGGTTTCCGAAAAACATGGCAGCTGTTCTGCCCTTTGATTTTATTAAAGATTTTTTAATTGAGTTCTGGGAATAATTTCCTCAGTTACGCACTTCGCATTGCTGCAGACGTTGAATTTGTAACTAAGAAAATCATTCCCAGAATTCCTTCGAAAATCCTTAATAAAAACAAGGGACTTGCAAAATCGGCCGCCATCTTTGAATGTTTTGCGGAAACCTCTATTGAGCGAACATAAATAACAACAAAAACAACATCGAGTAAAGTCGTAGGGCTTATGCAGTGAGTATATGTAGGAAATAGACTTATTGCTTGAGTCGTTAGTTTTCGCTCTCCGCCACTCATTTCATCCACCCGATCTCATTTTAGTGCTAGCCTCGGTCTTCTGAGTGATAACTGGGACTCAGGTAATAAGTCTATGTAGGAAATACAATGCTTCTAGACTCTTTAGCAATTAGTGAAATAATTTTAAGCGTTAAGGACATCAAGCAAAGCCTTCTGCATCAGTCGTCCTCCATATTATAAACACATTAAGCCTACTTATGCATTTAAGGATAACCAGTATCAAGTTTCAGCCTACCGTTTATACGGTTAAAGCCCAACCCTTGTGATGTGCATGTCTCTGTACAGCTTTCGAGTAATTTAAGCATAGTTTTTATTTCTTGTAAGAGAAACTTTCGCTGCTTTTAAGTATACCTTTATTCCCTTTACCGCAGTATCACGTTTGAACATTGACTCAATGTAGTTTAAACATAGACTTTATTAGTTTCAGCAAAACAACGAGTTTCAGTAAAGAGGTAAATCCTTTTCTTTCTCTTTCTTTTCCAGGCTTCAGAATCTTCTTGTATGTGATCTTGATACCGGTTCGGAACACAGACTCGTTTTGGCTGCCTTGTTTCTGATCTACACGTCAAGAAGAGGTCTGCTAGAGAGAGAACTGAGGTTGCTGCTTTGTACATACGAAAAAAGTCAAGGTAGGGTTCCAAATGATCTAAAATTTGATCGATCAGCAGACGAATTTTCAAAAGTTTTATATTATTCTGACCAGACCAAAGTGCTATAAATGCTATAAAAAGTCCCCGGTGACACAGTATCATGCCAATCTTATATATGACGCTCCGAATTTTGTTTTCCTATGTTTTCACAAAAGAAATGCGAAGAAGCTGCCGTAACGTCTCAGTGTTGCTGCAGTGATTGTAATGAAAACTATGGCGCTGCGCTTGGGTATAACTGCTGGGCAAAATCTTAAGATGGCACAAAAATCAAAACGCAGCGATATCGTTGCAGGCATCGTATTTTTACTTTGGAAGCTTTCAGGGCTTTTCACAGAGGATGGCGTATAAGAGAAGGGGTTTCATATTCTGTCCTCTTCAAGAGAGACGGTCTAGAGAACCGTTTCACGCGAGGGGTATTTTACTGAGCAAAATAGCGTACGGGATTTCCATTAACACAAAAGGATTTCCAAAGGATTTGCAATTAAACAATAAGATTTCAAGCAAAAGTGTACGTATAACCACAGATTGAGTTACCCCTCGATTTCACTTTACCAAATTAAATAGGACTAGCCTTGACTCAAAGCCAGTTAGCCCGTTGATAATATTACCGTTCCGTTCTATGACTGTTCAGTGTCATTTGATTGCTCTCAGGTTTTCTGTAAATTTTATTATTTTTCTTTGCCTAGATTCAAGCTTTGCATTCGATGTCCTTCCATATCACCGTTGGGCAGTTGTCTACAGCAGACTGAAACCTTATCTTAGAACCAACACAGAATTTGGTGATGGAAGGTTGGACTTCTCGCATAAGTCATTTTCAGATGCATTTGAAAACAGGTAAGATAAACGTTGTATTTAAGTTATTAGGTGAAACCTCCATATCACGGTCACCTGTTGAGCCAGTGTTATTGTCTGCTGTAGAGAGGTTCCCGCTATATGGAGGTATGTTTTAACAAAGAAACGTCTTCCAGTAGGAAAATATTTGTCCGTTGTTCAGAGGCATACGATGTATAGAAGTGTCTGATACTGGAGATTGAACTATCATAATTTAGCTTTGCTTCGTAAGGCCCTAGCCAAATGATCAAACATTGCTGGTCCAATAATTTGAGCCTTGCTTTACACGCAATGTTTGACTTTCCTAATAATTCTTAAGTAATGTTTATGAAAAAGTTAAAAAAGATTGTATGCTTGTCTGGATTAAACAAAATGTTTTATGAGCAATGTTTGATCGTTTCGCCGAGCCTTACTCTTAGTATGCATTGTCTATTTGCTTGGTGATCTTCGTGAAAGTTTTAGGCCCTGGCAAAACGTTCAAACGTTTGTTTGCAAAACATTTGAAATTTCCTTTTCAAGTAATGTTTGACCGTTTGGCCACCTCATAAAACACTGCTTGACAAGCAGAATTCTCTAAGTAATGTTTTTGGAAAGCTTATGCTTGTATCAAGCGAAAGATGTTTGGCAAGCAATGTTTTGATAATCAAATAATAAAAGTTTGACAAACAATTTTTGACCATTTCGCCAGGGTCGGAAGTTTGGTTATTTTGCCAGAACTTTCCATTATTCGATTCATTGTTTTCTAGGTTCATTTCTGGAAGTGAGGATGAAATAAAACAGAAGAAACGTTCTTGGCATACTATTCTTGCTAATCATTTCAAAACTGAAGATGACTTGGACAGAAAAGCTGAGGTGAGCCACAGATGTTTTATCATCAAGAGCTATACATGATTATTAAGAAGGGTGCTCTTCAGTGCCAAAGGGGATGTTTATAAGTCTTCAAAAATTCCACCAAGCTTATTAGGAGCCCCGTTTTTTCTCAAGGATTTTCAACCTGAGCAAAGAGCACGTATATACAATAGTGGACGAAAATATTGGAACTTGTGACGAAAATCCTATATCTTTCGATTTTGATCATTTGCTCAATATTTTCAACCCTCCCCTTTGAACAATGTTGTTAGTGTGCATGTGCTGCATTGTAGCTCATTGAACAATATTGTGTTGGGAGAAGGGGCAAATTATAAGTAGATTGAAAATCTGCCTCAGTTCATATATATTTTCTCCAAGATTGTAGGTCCTTGTCAAACATTGTGTGTCAAATATCTGAGATTTGCATTTCAAATTTGGTTCGTTAGGCCATGCCACAAAACATTGCTTCTTTTGAGAATATTCAGATTAGACTTATTACCTGAGTCGTAGTCATCGCTATTGAATTGAATTGCTGGACGCTCAAACTACAAGCGAACAACAACAACAACAATTCAATTCAATTAGAGCGAAAGTTGGGGGCTGGGAACAAGTCGATATTCAAATCATGTCCTGCTTTTCGTAAGCAAAAAGTTTTGAAAAGCAACTTGTGGTGGCCCAACGGTCAAACATTGTGTTTCGCAAGCAAAGTTCAGACATGTTTAAGACACGTGTATAAAGTTAGTTTGACCAACAATGTTTGATCGCGTAGCCAGTGCCTTTATCACAATTGAATAACATTTTAAGGGGAGTTATTTTATCGTGAATATAAAAAAATATGCTTGGATCTTCTTTGATACAGATTGGTCCATACTATTACGATACGATACGATACGATACGATACGATACGATACGATACGATACGATACGATACATACTTTGATACAGATTTCATATTCGTTGACATCATTTGTAATCATTTGGTAAAGCAAACGTGTTCTCTTTTAGGAACTTCCTTATCATTTAGAGCAACTGGAAGATACCGTGGGATTGGCAGATTGCTTGTGTGATTGGGCAATGTTCGAAAGACTATTCACGTTTGATTTCAGCAATGATCTTATCTACTACTGGCAAAGCGTAAGTGATGCTACTTGAAGTTTGTCTAAATAACTTTTTTACCCTTTTGAAATAAATGAAATTAAATTGAACTAAATAGAAATTATCTTGACATATATAGTTTGAGTGACAGTCATTATCAATGTACCGGTGTACTGAAATTTTGCAAGCGTACCGGTCATTATTCGTGGCAATGTAGCGGTGTACCAGTTGTATCTTTTTAATTGCACCATGTACCAGATTGCGTTTGTACCGTACCGGGTCGATTTTAGCCTACCGTACCGTGTACCGGGTGCTCTGTACCGGCGTACCAGGAAGCTGCCACCCTCAACTACGTAATCCTCATTCAGCGACTAATCATCTGACTGAACGATTCGCCTTCAAAACAAGTGGGTCATCATGGTGCCAAATGGAGCACCGTTTTGCTCGAAACGTTCTAAAACCTTTCCCATTTGATTAGCTACATTACACTGCTTTCTGTGAGACATTCTGTATGGGAAGAAATGTCCTGCAATAAAATATACATATCGGCTTTAGCTAAATGTAACAAAATCATGACTGATTTTAAGAAAACCCTAACAAGCTTAGCATAATCCTAATGTCATTGCAGAATAATCAGTGTAATCAGTGTAATCGATCAGAGTAATCAGTGAAATCAATGTTAACCAGATGTCTGATCAATGTTCTTTAGGCTGGTGGTTTCGACGTTGCAGGAAAGAGATACAAAGATGGCATCGAAGCTCAAGAAGGAGAAATGCCTGATGTCGATTATTCAAATCTGATCGAAAAAATTGTCAATTTTGAGTAAGTAACCCAGCTACTCATTATTGATATGGATTAGACCCCACAATACTGATATTTAAAGAACACTGCAGGAATTTAACCTGTGTTGGACAGATAACACGAGTTGTCAGGAGCTTATTGAAGTTGGGTTCGACCCCCGGCCATGGAGGTATCACAGCCAGGGTCGATGTCTCGTTAGTTCGTCTACTTCTTCAATTCTAGCAACTGGCATTAATACACAGTTTTACCTTCGTCTTCATGTTCACAAGCATACTTCATTTACGATATGTTGATATCGGAAAAATCGTGAATGTTTTGTGACTATCTATTAAAAAGAGAAACTGTGAACTGCTAGAGAGGTTCTCCGACAATGGTTTAGTCGTGTCAGCAGACACGCTAGACCATTTGTTATACGAAAGGATAAATTAGAAGCAATGAGCAGCAGAATAAATGGAAAATGTAAAGGAGGAGCTAGATGAAGGTGAAATGTTCTATTTGCTGCCAGTTACAAGAATCTTAGTAGTAGGTTAAGAAACTGAGACCCCGACCCTGGCTGTGACGCTATACCATAGCAGAAGCTCGAACGAACTGCACTTGTCTTACTTATCTCAGTGTTACAAGTGTCTGCTAGTTGTCCGATAACCCCAAATACAAAGCACTGCTGCTCTGTACTACTACACTCGAACTACAGTCGACAAAGTCTATTTCGAACGGGCACATTCATATTATACCAATAAAGTAGGGGCATATAGAGAAACAGGAAATTAATACATCTCACATCATATCCCGTAATATAGATGGCAGTTATAAAAACATTAACAGCTTTTTTTCAACAGCTAAGGATGTTTTTACTTGATATCGCCCTATATTTCCACCTTACAGCATTCAGGCTGGTCAATATACTATTGGAATTGACCTGCTGAAAAGATTAGCTGTTCTCGAAGAGAGTAAACTTGGAAAAGACCTGACCAAATGGCTGATATATATTATCTGCTTGCAAAATGTAAGAGCGAGGTAAGTTGTCAATCAATCCCTGATGTATTAAAGTAAACTTCATCGTTTGCTATGCTAAAGATCTTCGCAGCTAAGTTTCAGACCGCTTGTTATTTTTATATTCATGAAATTCCAACCAAAATAGCATCATTCATCAAAGCTACAAGATTACTGAGAAGAGTGACATAAGAAAATAGTTATAAGAACAGCTTTTGTAAACATAAACATGTTTGTTTTGTACATTGCCTTAAACACATTTTTTATAAGGAACACCTTTATAAGGATCCCGAGGCTGAAAATTCCCAGAAAATTAAGAAACTAAGGAACTTTTTTGAGGCTCGGATGAAAAACTAAATTATAACAGTTTTCAAGAACAAGACAGTTCATAAAACTAACTAAAATATGTAACATCCTGTTGCCAATCGTAGCTACTTCCCAAAACTCAGTTTATATTTAAAGTTAGAAAATGAAGCAAATTTGCTGTAAAAATTACTATTCAAACCTATCTAACCACATGGAACAGAATAAAACACTTTCAGCCTCATTTTGCTACAAAATTAAGAAACTCCAGCCTCGATTCTGACAAAGGGTTCCTTTTATAAAAAAACGTGTAAATAACATCTACAATCAATAAGGAAATTATATGATTCTCTAGAAAATGTGAAGCAGATTTCGTAAGTGACACGAAATTTCAAAAAAAAATTTTTACCTGTTTGAAACAATCACAAATTGAAGTGAAATGAAATGCACGAAAATTAGCTAGTGAAAAGTAGCTAGCTAGTGAAAAATTGGATCAATTATCATATGTATGTTGAATCTGGCTTTGTAGTTTATTTCTCTGTTTTATTGACTTATCTGTAATGCATTTCAGTATTTCAGTATTCCATGTTTAATTTACAAATTGTGATTTCTGTGTTTTACAGCTTATTCAGACTACAGATTCCCAAGACCCAACCAGGCTGCCTAATGGAAAAAGAGGTTGTAGACTACTGTGAACGATCAATTCAACTTCGAAAAGATCTTACAAGCAATGAAGATAAGGTAAATAGAAAACTCAGTCCCTACCACAGCTTTATCATAAAAATTACAGAATATGTTGCTGAATGCTTGTTTCACTTCAATCATTTGACGTTGTTGTATTTTCCCAACCTCGTCCCCAGGGTGAATAGGCCTCTACGTGAAACTCCGCTGTCCATATTCGACCTGGTATCGGCCTTGTCTATTCGCAATTTGATTGGCTGTTCAAACAATAGAAATTTTGAGTGACGTCACAGTTTCTTCAAAATTTCACACCAAAATAGGCCGAAAACTATGTAAAAAACACTATAAAACCAAAAATGATGCTACATGAGATATTGTATCTTGCCTTACAGCTATCAATGAAATTCTTTGCATTTCCTTTCTAAGAACATCTGCTTTCGGAATCCTAATCTTGTTTTTATGCCTAGGTCCAACTTGCCATTATTTTGGCAGATTTTGTGGCCGGTACCAGGGCCAAAATCGATTTGACGGTTGAGATTCGAGGAAATTCGATTTGGGGCCTGGGGACGAGGTTGGTATTTTCCTTGAAGCTGCGGCTGCACGTGCGATTTTTGCTTGAAATGGCGACAGCACATGATAAAAATTGTCGCCGCGACCGAAAAACTTGAATTCGCACGTGTAGCCAGCGATAGATTTTCGAGCAAAATGTTTTGCGACCTGAGAAAACAAGTCTGCAGAGCATTGATTTGGTTGAACCTTTCGCGACATGTTTTGGCTTGTCACCAATAGTGTTGCAGCGTGTCGCTGGGTTTGTTGCTTTTGAGACGCAACGCATTGCATTGTTTTCACCCGTTTTTCTAGCAATTTTCTAGGATACATTCTTCTTACCGCAGAAGCGATTGTAACAGAACTTCTGTCTCAGCATGAAGCCACCTCAGGATTCTTCAGAACAGAGCTGTGGCTTCCCTTTTTAGAAGTAACTGCATCCTAATGTTATTACTTTCCCTTGCATATACCTCATTTGAAAGAAATTCAAAGATATAGACCCATATTTGAACGTTTCGATCTTATCATCTTCTTCAGCAAACTAATCTCCTCATTTGAAAATGAAAGGATAGAATATTAAGATGCCTCATTCTTCTATATACCAATAAAGGTCGGTTTTGAGAAAATCTTGGTCCTGAAACATTTGATCTCGTCGTTTATGAGTCCTAGACTGAAAAAGTGCCTTTTAATTTGTTTTTGTAGATCAAACTTGGTGAAACGTACATTCTTATGACTAACCATTTGGCGAAAGTTGCTGAACTAGAAATGATAGGAAAAGACACAGTCAGAAAAGAGGCAGAACAGGCCATTGATGAAGCTATATCAATCTTTGAACAGGTCTGTACTATATGTAGTTTAGATTAGAGATGAAATTGCTGCTAGTAGGAGTCACCAAATGATGATTTATTTACACATACTATGTCAATACTGATAAACCACAAAAAAACTGCCGAATCTAGGTTAACGCTTCACTTCTTCTTCTGATTAGGAGTGGGAGGGGGTGCTTATTATATAAACTTACTACATGAGTCGTAGTTATCGCCATTGAATTGAATTGCTGTATGCTCAAACTACAAATCTCCTGACTGTAGCGAACAACAACAGCGTCAATTTAATTCAATCTTGGTGAAAGTTTGGGACTAGGGAAGCAAGTCTACTTATTATATAAATAGGTGTTCGTTTTGAAAGCTGATATCTAGGGTGATGCTTTTTCACAGATTGCCTATATTAAAGAGAGCGGTTATTGTAGTACTTGTAGTATTGGTGGTATTTTTTTCATATTGCAGCCTACCACGACCATCCGAAGTTAGTGTTGACGCTGCAAATGTTACTTCGCTCGTACCAATTTTTGAATCTATTTTTTTTATCTCTTGTCACTCAGATGAACGATAGAGGACACAAGTCTGAAGCTCTTATGGCAAAGGGTACAATTTACAGAAACGCAGATAATGCTTTAGAGGAAAAGGTACTTAATTTAAGTTATGTACTAAATAGTCTTATTACTTAAACCCAGGTGGCTACACTACTCTAAAGTTGGAATAATCTTTCTTCTTTTTAATATTGTAACAGAATAAGGCATGGCCCTCAGAGCTTTTGAGCTTGTTGTTTATCATGGTAAGTTGCAAATAGTGCCCTGAGGCTGTGGGCTGTGTTTTCATTATAGCAGAAAGTTGGGTGAACATACAGAGGCATGGGGAACTTAACGTTCATTATCCCACCCCCCCCCAAATTAACTGGGCTTAATTGCATCTAGTCTACATATAACATTAGCTAAATATCTTTTGTGTGTAATGATTTTGGTAGTGACTGCAAATCGAATAGATAAATTTAGGTTATAGAACGTGTTAACTTTAAAATGTACTTTTTGCACTAGCTTTACTTAAAAATTGTCAAAAACGTCTGCGAACGTTACGTAAAGGTTCAACAGAAGAAATCTAACACATTATCTAATTTCTAGTATATGCTAGCTGCTGCTGCTCTATGTATAGAAGTCTTTGGCGAAGAGCACATGTTATCAGGAGATCTTTGCAAAAAAGTTGCAATCATGTACGATGAAGACCACAAAGATCTGAAGAATGCTTATCTTTATTATGAAAGATGTCTGAAAATATTTGAAACGGTAATAGACCTACATTATGCGATTGCTTATCATATTACACTTGTGTACCGGTATACTCTGGACGATTATTTGTCGTTTTTCACTTGCCAATTCAATTTCTTTAGTGGCTACCTTTTGTAGCTGTATTTTTCCTATTTAGGACCTGGCCATACGATCAAACATTGTTGATCAAACTTTTGAGATTTGCTTCACAAGTAATGTTTGACCATTGACCACGTCAAAAAACATTTCTTGCGAAGTAGAATTTTCTCAACAATATCTTTGAAAACTTCAAAAACATTATTTGCTCGTATCAAGCATAGAATGTTTAATAAACAATGTTTTCTGATGTTACCAAACGGTCAAACATTGTGTTGGAAAAGGAAATTTCAAACGTTGGACAAACGATGGTTGATTAGTTGGATAGAGCATGGTTGCTGTATTCCCCAGCAGAATATTTTGTCCTTTTCAGCCCTTGCTAAAAGATCAAACATTCTTGGAAAGCATTTAAATTTGCTTATCAAGCAATGTTTCAACGTTTTCACATCACAAAACAAATAGACAAGCTTTGCTGAGGATGTGACCAAACGGTAAACCATTTTGCTTTTCAATCTAATTTCAAATGTCTGATCACGTTGTTTGATCGTTTGGCCGGGGCCTTGAATTAGAAACAATGTTTGATCGTGAGTGAGGAACTATATGTAATAGAATCGTTGTATGAATTTCAACTCGGTATCGACGAGTACCCAGGCAAGTATTTGACATGGTACTGATTATGAAATCATATCATCTTTTAGTTACTTGGTGCAGAACACCCGAAAACAGAACAAATCGCAGAAATAATGAAAGATGGGAAATTCGATCAGGTTCGAGCAGAAATAAACAACACAAAACCAACTGGCGAAGATTCACAAGGAGAGTCAAACGCAGTACCTGAAGAGAACAATAATGAAAACCAAACCGCATCCTTAAAATCTGCCGTTGATGGGGATAAAGAAGCTGATGGCGATGACGCTGGAGAAGGGAATGGCAGCGATGGAGGAGAAGTTGGCGATGGTGGCGTCGCCGGAGGAGACGGCGGAGGAGACGGCGGTGGTGAAGGACATGGAGGTAGTGGAGGAGACAGCGGCGGTGCTGGAGGAGATGGAGGCGGCGGAAGCAGTGGCGTTGCTGGCGGAGACGGAGGCGGCGGAAACAGTGGCTGAGATGGTGGTGGAGGAGACGGTGGTGGTGGTGGTGGTGGCGGAGACGGAGGAGGAGGAAGCTGATCATATACAATGCAACTCAGCGTAAGCTTATACTGTAAATATCAAATTACAACATGGCTCTTTTATAGCTAAACTTTCATTATTTAGTACATGAACGGGCAATGAGATTTAGTTAAGGATTTTCATAGGAATCCTTTTGCATTGCATTTCTGAGATTCTTTATTCGACATGGACAGCTTGAAGAGGGCAGTCTGCAGAGAACTGAAACAAATTACCTATATTTGACAAAGCAGTACTGCCAGTCAGTATTGTACAATAAGTTTATATAGTTTGTTTCATCAGTTCGCATCTACATAGTCATTACTTTCCGTATTAAAACTATTTCGTCAACAAAACATATGTAATGTACTCCAATACTTCATTGAAGACATATTTCGTGACTTCCTTTTGTCGCTAATCAAACCAAGACTATTCAACATAAAACCGAGATCGGTAAAATTGGTTAAGGTTTCCAGCAATTCAACCCAAATGCAACAACTGCCATTAATATGACTGAGAGAATTAGTTTATTGAATACTTGAAAAATACTTCAATGTATAAATTTGCATCAATTTTCGTATCTCAGCGCTACTTATTATTTTGCAGTTTTTGGCAGACAAATTCTTTCAATGTGCATATTTGACTTGGAGCCTTTTTCTGTACCAAAACTATCAGCCTGTACCAAAATCCATATACTTAAGAGAGCTATCTCAGGTTTATAGAGACCGGAGTAGCTATCGTGGGTATACGATGCTACGATGCTAGCAAAAATGTTTCCTAACCACTCTGAGACTCAAACTGCTGCTTTGAAAGTTCGGTCCATAAATTTCCTCGTTTGGTCGATGTACATAAGTTATTAACTACGCTTAAGATTGATTTCCTTTATCGTGATTCCGCAAATCGACTGCACTGTTCCAGTGTTTCGTACTCAGTACCTGTTGTAAAAGTATAGCTGCTTTTTATAATTTATAAGTATGGGGGTATCACTGATTTTTGTTGTAAATCGGAGAAAATAACTTAAGTTATGTATTGTAGAAATGATTAAATAAAGTGACTTATGATTGATAAACTGATGAATTGTTGAATTCGTACAGCGATGAATTCGTAAATGTTTTTTTGGGTGTCATTATCATATCAATGGGATCTCTGAAAGCAGAAGAGAGTTGCAAAAGATTTTCATACAGTTTAGAAGGCCCCTGCCATTTGAAATTCTTCACGTGCAATAATATGCATGTTACTGTTATAAATTCTGGTTTGAATATAATAAATAGATATGATGAAATACCAACTAGCAACTGACAACGCGCAATGAGGGGGGGGGGTAACTCCCATATGTAAAGGTGCGGGATGTGCCCTTTTTTGAGGTACCTTTTTAAGGGTGGAAAATAAACTTTGGGGTATCAAATTTGCTAACATTACAAACTTGGGGTATCATTTTTGCTAAGATGATTAATTTTGATAAAGTCACAATACCTGCCAAATAAATTTCAGCTGTATAATTCTAAAAAAATGACGAACTTTGGGATATACTTTTTAGAATTTTCATAAATTTTGGGGTCTGATTTTTTAAGAAAATGGCACACCCCCGTCACTGCTCTATCGAAGGTACCCCCGGGCAACTTATCCATGACCGTCGTGACCACTTTACGGGAAGAGAAGAAAGATGCAGCTATGTATGCTTTGTACAGCACAGAAGATTTAAGACCTTACAGCCAGAAGAATTTCTTAGATATAAGTACGCCATTCTTTGATATAAAAGTTATTTTTTCTGATATCACTAAATCGGAGATTTCTAAATATAATTAAATTAAACTTAAGGATAATGTCGACTAAAAGATAATTAAAAAGAAAACCAATTTTTATACCCTATCCTAAGCTCTATAAGTGTTCTTCGTACTAATTGTACAAAAGTAGTGTCATCTGAATTTGGCTTTATAAATGCATGGAACAATATCTTGTGCCTGCGATTTGCTTCTTGCTTCTAAAACATCAATCCATCCAAATCTATTAAACTGCATTAACGATCTTTTGGGCTCTTCTTTAGTTTTTCTTTCTGAATTTGCGTTGCTTTCTGAACTCCCTTTATCGCTGTAATGCAAAGAAGCTCATTAGGAATTGATATGTTGCTAGAAAAAGCCTTACCGATATTCATAAATTAATGAATTACCTTAGTTCTTCGTCGAGATCAGAATCGTTAGTGCCAACATACTGTACTTGTTTGACAGAACTATCTGCAATAAAAAAATAACAGATCCAAGAAAATATAATAATACTGTAATTTTAAACTCCGCCGTAATTTAACAACACGTCATTAAGTCGCTAAACGGTCAAACTGGCCAAACGATCAAACATTGTTTGTCAAACATTTGAAAACATACTTTTCAAGAAATGTTAAAATGTTTGGCCACATTACAAATATTGCCTGACAAGCATAAATAAGCAGAATTCGTTACGCAATGTTTCCGAAAAAGTTTGACGAATGTTTGACGAGAATTGTTTTGCATCGTGGCCAACAGGTAAAACATTTTGCTTTACAACACGCTAGCGAACCTATGCGAACTTTTGATGGATACGTACTACTTTGTTGGGTTATTACTTATGCTTTAATGCTTGATGAGGTGGGTTTTGTTCTTGATGTATCGATGTTTGCTATTGAGCATCCAATCCACCACATCAAACAAGAAAGCCCACCATAGAAATGCTTTCACGTTCGCTTGCGCGTGGACAGGCAAGTTTCAAACGTTTGACAAACAATGTTTGATCATTTAACCAAGACCTAAATTCGAATGTAATCTATAAAGAAGAACATGATCAGAAATTGCCGAATTTAATCAAAATAGAATCTTACATGCATTTGAAGTATCGTTTTGCAAACATGAAGCGATTATGCTATAGGAATAGGTTTGATCGGCAGTGTCCGATTTATCTGCTGTTGTGGCTCTTCTACCAAATGCTATCGTGTCCTTTATAGTCTGTTTAGCAATCTCGTACTTCTTTTCAGCTTTGACGCGTTCTTCTCGGCTTATTGCTGTAAAGAAAGGCGCATACGTGACGTTTGAAACTTAGTCGCATTCACAATGCAAGTTAAACTAGTTTAAGCTAATCAGTTTAACAAATATAACGTTGATTGGTCAGTCTAGTAGTTTGAATTGATTTGATTGGTGGAAATCTAACCTGGTTCAAACAAAGCTGGATGAATTGTATCAGTGTACTAGCAATGCAATACTTTATTTACACGAGATAGAAAATAGAAAATAAAAAATTCCTAGGATCTACAGCCTAGTTCCCCTTAGATCTTGATATCGCAACTTCTCTGTCTTTTACATATTATCCAGACTTGAGAAAGAGACTAAAAAGAGCTATTTATTCAAAATGACAATTTACGTATTTCACAAACCTTGTCGATCAAGAATTTTTAAAGACTTGATGCTATGAGTAACATAAATTCGGTAATCATATTCTTGGGTTAATGGATTACCAAATAGATCTAAGGAGAGAATAATAGAAGAGGGAGTTAGTATCAGCATAAGAAACCAGCTATCATCATGAGCCATCAAGCAATCATAAACATAATCATTATCATTATCGCCATCATCGTCATGTTTCTCATCATCACCACCACCATCAGCGTAATCATCAGCATTATCATCTTCGTCGTCATCATCATCACCAGCATCATTATCATCATCACCATCATCATCATTGTCATCATCATCAATGTCATTCCCAATCATCCATCATAATCATCAGCATCATCTTCGTCGTTATCATGAACATCGTCATCATATCATCACCATTATCATCATCGTAAATTTCACCATCAACATCACCATCATTATCATCATCATCACCACCATCATCATTGTAATCATCATCAATATGTCATTATCAATCATCCATCATCGTCTTCGTCATCATCGTCGTCGTCGGTATGACAGGAAGTTCTCATCGAACTTGTATGCAGTCTCAACTCTCATCAAAGTTTAGAGAAAAGTTTGGTTGAGAAGGAAGAGCTGAGTAATTCTTCAGGCTATGCATTAAGTTAATGCTACACACACTTACTTAAGTTTTCTAGATTAAGCATATTCCTTAGTTCATGAATGACATCTGTTAACACTGTAAGTTGGTTCCCTTGAAGAAGTAGAACTTTTAAACAAGTTAAATGTTGCAGTGCTCCATTGATTTCTGTTAGCATGTTATTCTGAAGATAGAGTTCTGTCAAATGGTAGTTACGTTCAAGACCTCTAAGACGGCGGAGCTACAACGAAAAAACAGTATTTATTGGATAAAAGCAAAACAACAAAAGATCTGGTAAAATGAAAATAACGATGATAATGAATGGGTAATTTTACAGGATAAACCCAGTATTTTATATGCTTCTGTCCAAGTGTGTCACCGTTCTTTCGGTGATTTGGAAATGACGGTGACACGACGGTACGAGTACGACGGCTGCCTGACCTTGATAGAGCTATTTAACTTCAGGTTGAACATGTTACGTAGTAGGTACCAACCTTATTTTCATTTAGCCAAACTCTTTGGAGATTCTTGAATCTTGACAAATCTGGGGCTTCATGTATGTCACTGACAAAGAAAGTCATTAGATGTAGCAATTATCACAACTGAAACCGTGGATGCTAAAAAGTCGTTCAAAATTAGCCTCAACATTGACAAGAAGTGAAGTGAGCATACTCCTCACCTACCTCTTTGCAAGATATAGTTCTTCGACGTCAAGATCTCTTTTAATACCTTGTTTCCCGATACAATCTTCGATTGTCTGAGAATAAAGTGAAACATTGTTTTTATTTTTTCAAATAATGAGTGTCCACAGATCAACATCAACTTCTCTTCTAAATCTAACTTTAAATTTACAACACTACAGCCATTACAAAGCAAGCAGGTTGCAGAAACAACATTCAGGGTGCAAAAATAAGTTTTCTAAGGCTTGAATGCAAAAAGATACCGGAAATAACTTACCTTAGAAGAGGAAGCCATGCTTTCTTGGAACAAAATGATCAGTGGAAAAGCAGCTGATTGCGTTACTAGTCAATCCGACCTCGTTTTGCAGTTGCTAGGGAAAATTCCAAAAAGAGGCTTAGCGGCCTAGCCCAGTCTTCTCTTTTTTGCTGATTTCTTGGCATGCTGGGCAGCGCGGAAGGCTTGCTTTTACTGAACGACTGAAACAAGATAAAAAGAAGAAGTCTTATGAAGAAAGTATCAAACTTTCATGTTAGGTTAGGCGTTGCTAGTTTCGCCTTTTGCTGTCTGTCTTTCAATTTAAAAACGAATAAAAAAGGTCCGGAGTGCAAGCAGGCGGTCTAAAAATTCCCTGTACAAAAGACTTTTCCAGAATGATTATTGGACAATGAAAAGGAAGGAAGCTGAAGAAGGACCCCGGATTCAGTCAGTAACAAAAATGTCGAAATCAGCAGAGAATAAGAATTCAAGTGTTAACAAAAATCAGAAATACGACAGACAGTTGAGGTATTATGATGGAAATCAGTTATTTTCCAATTTGCAATTTCTTTGTTATTATTCAACCAGGCTGGATTTGGCCAATTTTGCTGCACTGAAGATTGTGCCAAAATATAAAGGAATGGTATCCATTAAATTTATATTTGTATCATGCTGCCAAAAAAGCCCTTTATCTACTAGATTGCTGTTGGCACTGAAGAACTTCAGTGTGCAATTTTGGTGAAAAAATAGAAAGCAATGCCCTATTGTCTCAAGAACAATAGTCTTCCATGCACAGTGTACACAGATTCCAATCTGGTATGGCTATTGTTTCATCCATCCTATTGTTTGCCTGTTCTATAGAAAAACTCAGCTGTGCAAGTGCCGTACTGTGTAGTCTGAGACTTCAGTTGGTGCAAAATGAAACTAACACCCAGCTTTTGGGTATTCCTTTGATATACCAGTTTAAAATTGGTATATGAAACAGGTACATTTGCCAGCTTTGGTAGCATGTCCCTGGCCAAAATGTAAACACCCCACAATATGCCCCTTTAATTCTGGTAAAAGATACTCCTGAATCTAACTGTGCCAAAATTCATGCAATTTACACACATCTCTTTTGAATTCCAATCATTCTAATTATGCATTAAATCAAATTTTCAGGCTTTGGGGTGATCATGGCCAGAAGGAGCTTGAAAATGCAAAAGTTTGTCTGGTAAATGGAACAGCTGTTGGAGTCGAAACACTAAAGAGCTTAGTTTTACCAGGTAATGCTTAATCTGTGAATGACATTCTTGAAACAGTGTCAATTATTTAACATTTAAAGCTCTGTTCTAAAAAGCTAATATAATTTCATTAATGTCTGTTTTCAAATTGTGTTAGGAATTGGAAAATTTGTCATTGTTGATAATGAGAATGTCAAGGAGGAAGATTTGGGTAACAAGTAAGGTTTATAGTCTATTGAGATTTCAATGTTTTCATGCATCAAAACTTACTGTAAAATTAACTGATTACCTTGACATTTTACCACACCAAGAAATGATGGCATCATCATCATGACCTTAAAAGTAATCATCCTCATTATCATCATCATCATCAACATTATTTTCATCACCATCACCATCAACATCACCACCATCATCATAGTCATCATCATCATCATTATCTTCATCATCATCATCATCGTCATAATCATATCATCATCATCATCATCATCATCATCATCATCATCATCATCATAATCACAATCATCATCATCATTATCATTATTATTTATGTCTCAGACAGTTGAATGTCCCCTTCAACTAAATGTCTCAGTTAGATAAAAATATTCTTTGTTTCTATACCAAATGAAAACAATTTTATTGTTTCATAGTTTCTTCTTGGATCAAGAGAGTCTTGGAATGGTAAAATCTGAATTTTATTATCAAATATTTTGCTTTGTTCTGTTGAGAGAATCATTAACTAGCCATAGCATAATAACTCCATAACAAATCATACCCAGCATAGCTCATATATACAAAGCTGAAGGATAGACCCTAGATAGATGTTCATAGTTGCAACTAAACAAGGGTGTCTCTTTTAGCCAAGAGCACATTGCACATGCAAGCTGTTGCAAGAACTTAATACAGATGTTGATGGAAGCTGTTTTGTACAGGTATTGAACATTTTATATGCTGATATTGATAAGCAAATTTCTGTCCACACTTGCAATACATTATCATTTGTTTATAACATACTTGGTTATAACCCACTCTCGGATATAGCACACTTTTTAAACTACCCCTTTAGCCAAAGAAGAAAAAAAAGACCCTCTATCAATCAGAAATGTGGTTCTGAATTGATATTGTGTTTTGAACACCTATCAGCTCATGGAAGCCCAATAGAATTATTGAAAAATCCCCCTAATCCCCCTAGTTTAAGGTTCTAAGAACACTAATCAATGGTATTGTGCTTAGAGCACAATTAAGTCCTATAGCACTTCAGATTCACTTTTTTGATTGGTGCATTTCACTCCGCATCTTAGTATAAATCCTGCCAAATTCTCGCTTTCTGATACCCTTAGGTGTATCAGACAAAAGTGCATTTATAAAAAATGACCAAAAATGTTTCTGCTCTTTCTCGCTATTCTGAAGTTTTTTACAACTCAATGACTATTTTACAATGTGTTTCCTAACTATCAAAGATCTGTTTCAGGATCCAAGTGAACTTGTGGAGAATGATCCAGAGTTTTACAAACAATTTACAATTGTAATTGCATCTGATGTAAAAGAAAGGTAAGGCTTCTTGGATTTCGGATTTTATGTTTTCTTGGTTAGTTTAAGTACTCTTGATCTCTCTGTATACATATCAAGCCTACGCAAAAGTCGTATAGATCACTTCGGCATGACGTCAGACAAGATTAAAATTTTTCAAAATCACATGATATCGAGTTTTCAATATGAAAATCTTATGAAGCAGCCAAAACTTAGTCTAGGTACAAAGTTTCACTGTCCTAGCGCTTGTGTTCTTGATTTTATTAGCTTTCAAAGTTCCCGATTTCATAAAGGCTTTAGCTTTGACCGCAAAAAATGAACTTGGTGAAACTTTTTACCCCACACAGTCAAAGCCCTTATAAAATCGTAAACTTTGGACGCTTGTAGAACCGATAATACACGCGCTGAGATAGTAAAACATTGCACCTAGACTAATTTTTGGGTTGATATCTTGCAATTTCGATAAATTAAAATCCTACCTAAATGATCTATTGTCTACCTGAGCCATGAAAGACACAACACCAGCAACCAGTTCGCTGGAACACCTAATAGAATCGAGTTGTAATTTCTTTTCTTTTGTAACTCAGTCATGTCGTCTAATGCTCTTTAATTATGACTGAAGGAATTCCCTTTTGTAAATTCAAAGAAAATGTCACGAATTTCTCTGATAAGCGGATTCTACTTGTCAAGCAATGTTTGCCTCGTGGCCAAACGACTAAACACTTCTTCAAGCAAATCTCTGATGTTCTCAGACAAGCAATATGTTTATCGCTTGGCCAGGGTTTTAGATTAAATAAGATATTTGATTTCTTTTTAGCGTACTGATCAAACTTTCCGATCTGTTATGGCGTGCTAACATTCCTCTTCTTGTGTGCGGTTCTGTTGGATTCATTGGATTCATCCGATTGGTTGTTAAAGAGCATGCAGGTTTGGTGTTTTGTGGAAATTTTTCAATGTATTTCCATGTTAAGCATCCTTAGCCGGATTGCAAATTTTGGACTGCTTATGAATTAAGGACCTTAGGCTTATTTACCCGTCGCAGTTGTATATCATTACTCTTGACAATAGACCTTTTCAAGGAGGCCTGGGTCGGCGCAACTTTTTTCTGGAAAATGGTAGACATTTCTGGTAAGGGAATCCTCTCCACCTGTAACAACTTGAATTACGGTCGCTTCAGAAGATGTGGTGCAGCACAGTTTACTTCAAATTCCAGTTTTATTCGAATAAAAGTGAAAGGATTCAGGTCCCACGTATTTGCTCAAGGAGACGTTTTAATGAAGTATTTTCATGTTTGTGAGTTGCTTGCATCTTGTTTCTTGAATTTCTGCAGATATCTTCAACATTTATTGTTGCAGATTCCTTTACTCTCTTTTTCTTCTATTATTCGTGACTTTGGAGCAAAATTTGCTGCACCGCTTCTCAAAAAACTAACGAGATTCCGGTCGTTACACGCGGGGAGGATTCCCTTACTGGCGATGTCTACCATTTTCCAGAAAATGTCGCGCCGACCCAGACTTCTTTGGTAGACAAAAGATCTATTGGTGAAAAGCCTATGGCCTGTAGAAACGCGTTCCTTTTTCTATTACCATGCTTTCTTTTCGTTTTTTAGTTGTTGAAGCTCATCCAGATAACAGTCATGATGATTTAAGACTCGATAGGCCATTTCCAGGTCTCACAGAATATATGGACAATATGGATTTGAACAACATGAGCAAACAGGTTAGTACCTGCTAGAGAGATAATAAAAAATCATACAACATTTGTTATAATAGTCTTTAAGCAGTACAAAGTTTCAAAATTGCAAGAAACTGCGGAAACGTTTTTGGGCATTCTTAAAAGCTTTTTTCATCTGTCACTCCCCAGAGTTATAACGTCAGAAACAGACCGAAACAGTTGACTAAAGCGAAATTTACACCAAGATGTGGGTCCAAAGGCACTAAACAAATGTAGCACTGAGTTGGGATTGTGTTTTAAGCACCAATCAGCTTGCGGGATAGAGCGTGAAGACCGATTGGATTAATTGAAGAGTCCAAGTGAGAAAAAGAACTCTCTTTGTCTACATGTAGACGGATTTGCCACCTCTCTCTTCTTAGCCCCCCTCTTTATTAAGCCCCCTTTCAAGTGAAAACTTGAAATAAGCCTCTCCTCTCTATTACGCCCCCTCCTCTTATTTTGGCCACTTGAAACTTCAGTAGTAAACGTACAAATTTAAATGAAATTGAGTTGTAACGTGTTTGATATCCAAAACTTGTGTCTTACAACAAATTATAACTACTTGGTTACTACGAATGTAATGTGATCTAAGGTTAGAACTTTCTCTTACAGTTCATTTCTAATGTCTTAAGCATTCGTCTTGACAAATAAAGAACAAAATATGCTAAATAATTTATTAAGCACCCATTCTCTAATAAGCCCCCTCTCTAATAAGACCCTTCTCAAAAACTTCCAAATTGGAATAAGCCCAACGGGGGCTAAATAGAGCTTTTACGGTATATATAGAGAAACAGAGATATTGCTTTGTTACAGCAATCTTTGCTGTGATTCTCTGCACACTTCGGGTTGCCAACCGATTGTGATCGTGTTTATTTTACTATTTACTATTCATTGATTTTTGATGATGTTGTTGTCTTCTGATCTCTTTTAGGATCATGGTCACACTCCTTATTTAGTGATAATATACAAGTTTCTTGAAAAATGGAAACAAGAGGTAAGCCAGTTAATTTACAGTGGAACTTTTATATAACGGGCGCCTATGAGTCCAACTCTGCTTTGTTATTAGTTCTTAGTTGTTTTCCAGTATCCCCTTACATTCCATTTCTACTTTTTTTATACCATCTAAAAATTTGCAGAAACAAATAACACTAATTACAATACTTAAACTACTTTACAACATCACACTGATGATACCAAGAGGAGCAATACAACATGGCAACCTCGAGGCCATTGCATGAAGAAAATAAACGTTTAAGTACATTAATCTCTACGAGAGAAAAAGACAAGATAATTACAACATAAAGCAGAACTAAATTACATGTGGTTGCGTGGCTTTTGTCAAGGTTTCAAGGTGAAGTTAGTCCAATCGACCGGTTTCATGGGTGAATTTTAATGTTAAGTTGAGTATACTCCTGTTAATGTCATAAGGGAGGTCTTTATCACCATACAATAAGAATTGCGTTAGGGCCTCATTTTAGAGAATAGCACATCCAAGTGGTCGTAATAATAGACGAATCGCATTCCATTTCTTCTGCTAGCCGGTGAGGCTTATTTTGAGGTCTCATTCACTCAGCAGTAATTTTTGCAATATCAGTGCCAGGCCAACCTCTTCACTGGCATAGTGGCATTGAGGGTGATCACTATAGAGGTTATTTTCGCGGGTTTTTGACAAAGAACTTACCTTTAGGATGGAAATATTTGTTCGTTCTCCGAAGGTTCGTTCTCTGTGTACTGATGTTTTGACATCTAGAGACGACAAATATTATAAAATTATTCTGACATCTACTTTCAGCATGATGGTAATCCACCAAAAACCTTTAAGGAAAAGAAGGAGTTCAAGCAAATGATAGCGGGAGGTTAGTTTGAAAATGATTTTGGAAGTTTGTTGATTTGCTTTTTAGTTTGAATGTAAAATGCCATGTCCCTGGGCCACGCTCACTGACCTAAATTCACTAGCAGTTTGAACTTAACGATGATAAAATGCGAGCTTCTTCTTGTGGTGTAAATGTCTTTAAAATATACGCAGTGCTCTCCATTCACTTTATGCGCTTCACTCAAAGTTCCGTGTTAATTTTTGCCCGTTGATGAACGGAGTCATTATCAAAATTTCTTCTTTACCTTATCTTATCTAATCTTGTCGGGCGTGCTCGGACCCCTTTGACAATTCTTTTCCTCCAATCTCTATCCACCATTGCTCGTCCCAATTCTTATCTGGTCAAGTTGTCGTCAGAACATATTTGGTCGACGTATGTTATTGTTGGTCGGCCTCTAGACCGTTTCCCATGTTGGGGTTTCCATGGAAGCAGGCTGTGGAGTGTCTGCTCCTCTCTTCGCCAAACATGGCCAAGGAATCAGAGACGGCTTTCCCTGACAATATTAAAGGATCTCATATTGCCATCTTCTTTATAGGGATCTTGAAAAACGAGCATGGCGTTGAAGAAGTGGAAGAAAATTTCGAAGAAGCAATCAAGAATGTTAACAATGTACTTGTCCCAACGAAGGTATGTACAAAGGTTTATGTATTGCAGAGTCCAGAAATACTTTCTATTTCTAAACTAATTATTGATTTTGAGAAAGGTCAAGTAATTTTTTAAGAAATTTAGCTTAGAAGGACTTTTGCGGCTAATATTGGCTCTCTTCTCTAAGTGTCAAGAGGATTCTAATTTTTCATCTAGGGATGCTCTTTATGTAATTGAAAATGTTTCCGCTGTTTATCACCATTTTTAAGTTTTGTACAACTCAAAGATTATGTAATTGAAATACGGGTTTTGGTCTCAATTGAGTAAGTCAGTGAACAATCTTAATGTTGGTCGACTTAAAATCTCATATTGCCATCATCTATCATCAGGTTCCAAGTAATGTTCAAGAGATTTTCAATTCACACCGTTGTGAGCATCCATCAGAACCGGTATGATTTTTATTTTGTTCAAGTCTGCAAAAACTAGTTTTATACCCTGAAAGTTTCACAATTTCGAAATACAGAGTTTTCGATGCCAAATTTGAATTAAGCAGCCATAATTTAGTCTAGGTGCAAAGTTTTACAATCCTAGCACTCGTATTATTGATTTATGAGCGTTCAAGGTTGGCGATTTTATAAGGGCTTTGACCAGTTGGGGTGAATCAAACAGTCACTGTTTCATCCCCAGTCACTTTTCACTGTCAAAGCCCTTATAGAATCGGGAACTTTCATTTTAGTTTTTAACCCGAGCATCGATAGTTCGTTAAAGTTCCTTAAGTTTTCAGGCTCGAGTTTCGTATAAAGGTTTACTTTTATAGAGATGTGTAGAGCATATACCTTAGTGGAAGTGCACGTTGATTCGTCTTGTCCCGAAAAGGTTGCCAAATTAAGTGTTAAATTTACAACTTTTAACTTATCTATCTGTTTTACTTGTTCGCAGAACATGAACTTTTGGATAATTGCCAGAGCAGCGAAAGAATTCTTGAACGTCACAGGTAGTTAGTGTTTAAAACATTTGAAATTCAAGATAAACCCTAAAGATCTGAAAGGCTAGATGAGTCCTAATGTCACGAATTACGTATTTTTACAGGCTGTTTACCATTGAGAGGATCTATACCAGATATGTTCTCGGATTCAGCACGATATATCCAACTACAAACTATGTAAGTCAAAATTTTAGTATTTTCTCTATACAGTATTTACCTTAAAGGACGAGTATAATAATGCAAAAGAGCGGATGCACAAAAGGAAACCAAAAACTTTGATCTAAATACTTTGAAACTTCTACGAACTAATATTAAAACTATAGCACACTTAGGCCTTTCAGATTTACATCCTCATCAGAGTGTGTCTAACTGAAATACCTTACAGAAAACTGATATACCTTACCTTAAAGCAGATAGAGAGAAGAGTGATATATTGAAAATTGTGGTAAAGCTTTGTTGAGAAGCACCTAAAAACACCGTTTGTATTTGTAGAACGACTCTTACGACCCTAAATGAACTGTGTCAATGTAACTGGCAATATTTATGTTTTTCCTGCAGTTACAAGAATCAAGCCTCAAATGACATAGCAAGCGTTTCAGAAATAGTAAGGCAATGTCTTATTGATATGCAATTGGTAAGTGGATCGTTCCATGTGATTCTGTAAATTGAAAATCAATACTGTAGATTACTGCAGCCAAGGAAATGCAGTATAAAACCTTGAGAAAGAATGAAAGGAAGAACTGTTTTCTGTTATAGCTTTCCCAAATGCAAATTCAGTTCTCCGTGCTGCATCCATCCAACGTTTAGCTAATTGAAATTACAATGTTATACTTAATTCTAGTCAGCTAAACTTTTCGTGCTTCAATTGTAGGAAGAAGATCTTATTTCGGAAGAAGAAATAAAGACATTCTGTAAGATGTCCTCTAGTTTTTTTCAATTGATTGGGATGGACACAATAATCTTAGGTTGTAGATTTTTATGAATGGTTATGAAGGTTATTATATGGGCGGCTTTCACTGTGAAGCAAATCGTCTATGGCCACCTGATTTCATTGTGTATTGCATTGAAGGAAACTGAACGAATGAAACACAGTAGCGAATTCAAATGAGACCCTAAAGCTGAGCAATTCAGCGAGTCTCTCCGATGTAAAGTTGAGTCGTTCAGCCTAGTCTATCTTTTGAAGTTTTGTCAGCATGAATTATAAGGTTCACATCCTATCACATTTAATATGCTACTCACTAATGACTTTATAACTCTCTTTTTTCACAGGTAAAAATGTGCATTTCTTAAATGTTATTCACGGGCACCCTCTTGAAATGAATTACGTAACCACAGTGAAGGAAACTCTCATGCGATTGGTAAGAAAATGTGTACCGATATTCTTTAATATTTCTTTGATCCGTTTTTGTGAGGTTAGTGGAGTGAGTGGCCAAGCTTCTCAGTCAGCTCTCGTTAGAAAGCTGGTCGTGTGAGGTCAGCATCCCGATGGGTGACCTTCCAGATGGATAACTAAACAACTCACTCTGCCGTGCACAGCCTAAATTAGCTGAAAGCTAGAAATAACAGCCTACTCAAAATAAAGTAACAAAAACAACAAAAACAGCAACAACAATAGATTAATCGCATTGGTGCATCTCAGAT
Organism: Chrysaora quinquecirrha; assembly: GCA_014526335.1. Taxonomy (NCBI): domain Eukaryota; kingdom Metazoa; phylum Cnidaria; class Scyphozoa; order Semaeostomeae; family Pelagiidae; genus Chrysaora; species Chrysaora quinquecirrha. The sequence goes on from JACTAT010000035.1 coordinate 3,121,107, forward strand.
CAGGATTTTCTATACCAACCACACAAACCTTTCCCGCCTTTTTTGAACAAAGAGAGTGGAATATGAACAACCAAAACCGATCGTTCCAGCACCTTACTGTTAAAAAGTAGCAGTGTCTACTACTTGAAGCGTCAGTGATCATATGGTATGGGTAGACTAACAACAAAATGTTTATTGTGATGGTACTTTCATATACTTTGGATAGGGGTACGAAAGCTGAGAAACCTCAATAAACAGCATTGAACTGGAGAGAGGATCACTAAGTGAAATTATTTCTGTGTCTATAAAATTTCTCAATCCTTCTGGCGAGGATTTAAGGGTGAGATGCAAAAAAACATTGGAGAAACGATTTTAGCATAAAAATGAAAGAAAGATATTTTTCATATTTTGCACACAAAAACTATATCTATTGCCATGGGTTGCAATCATTTAGTTACGCTCCCCTTTTGATTGTCTCGTCAGTTAAACTGAATTGTGAACTTGAAGTTGCTGTCGTGTCGTGGCCTAATCCAGCCAACTAGTGGTGCCAGGAGCTAAGCCAGGTCAAGCTTTGAGCCCCAGTAACCGTATAGCGTTACAGCCAGTGTCTATAGCGTAACTCTTGTTAGTCCATCTACTTCTGGGGTCCTAGTGACTGGCGCTGGATACACCATTTCACCTTCGTGCTCACCAAGCTTGAGTTAAACGTATAAAAACATTTAGCCCTTCTATTGTTGATACTGTTTTTATTTCAGCGGACTTCATTGGTGATGACGAAGATTCGCCTGGAATGCTCTATCTGCTCATAAGAGGAGTGAATGCATTTAATGAAATGAAGAAACGATTGCCAGGAACTGTTGACAACGAACTAGAAGATGATTATGTTCAGCTGAAGGAGATACTCAAAGATATTGGAATATCTCTTCACGTTCAAGTTGATGTCAAGGATGAACTTATTAAAGAAATGTAAGTTATCATCGACTATGATTTATTGATATGTTATCGATGTCATCGAGTCAAAAAAGTCTTGAGTATCTTGAGTTCAAACCATGACCGAGTCCTACCAATTTCTTTAGATTGGTACTCATTGCCTCTCTAGTTAGTACTCATCATGATAGAAAATGGTCTTCCGGTTAGGCAAAGGAGTCGCGGTAACCCTTACAACCAATAGTAGTTTTAGTAGCGGGTAAGCCTTGAATTGAAGTAACCTCCGGCTACGATCGAGGCTGTTGCGTACGTACGTACCTACTGGAATATTTTGCCAGTTGGAATTGAGAGGTTGAGATATGCTATTATAGGATTTTTAAGAAAGTCTAGTTTCGGTAGCAGAGAGGGCAATCTGTTTGCTTTTCCTCTTCAGAGTCTGAAACACTGCATTGTTAATATATCGTATCTTCGGTATTGTTTTAAGGTGTTAAACCTTTAATTCATTCTCTGAACTCTTGCGGCTCTGATTATAGTTTTTTTATATTGTCTGCTCACTGTACTGGCTTTTACATCCAATTGTTCTGATCTTACTTTAATGAAGTTCTATCTTTTAAAATTACTTTACATATTGTGATATTAAAATCATATTAAAAGCATTCTATCATTGTTGGCTGTGGTATACGGTAGTGAGGTAATGAAGTAGACTGTGGTATTTGATATTGTTTACCTTGCATACAATACTGCTCGTGAAGTTAGTCTTGCATTAAAACTTTGTTTTGGTTTTAGGTGTCGCTGTGGAGCTTCTGAATTGCATACTGTGGCAGCCATTATTGGAGGTATGCTACGAAAATGTTTTTATAACGTTGATGTTTCTTGCTACCGTTTATTGACGTTCCGTTGCTCTGATTGACTGACTGGCCTGACTGACTGGCTTGACTGACTGGCTTGACTGACTGACTGACTCACTGACTCACTGACGCACTGACTCACTGATGCACTGACTGACTGACTGACTGACTGACTGACTGACTGACTGACTGACTGACTGACTGACTGACTGACTGACTGACTGACTGACTGACTGACTGACTGACTGACTGACTGACTGACTGACTGACTGACTGACTGACTGACTGACTGACTGACTGACTGACTGACTGACTGACTGACTGACTGACTGACTGACTGACTGACTGACTGACTGACTGACTGACTGACTGACTGACTGACGCACTGACTCACTGACGCACTGATGCACTGACTGACTGACTGACTGACTGACTGACTGACTGACTGACTGACTGACTGACTGACTGACTGACTGACTCACTGACGCACTGACTCACTGATGCACTGACTGACTGACTGACTGACTGACTGACTGACTGACTGACTGACTGACTAACTGATGATTGACTGACTGACTGATGACTGACTGACTGACTGACTGACTGACTGACTGACTGACTGACTGACTGACTGACTGACTGACTGACTGACTGACTGACTGACTGACTGACTGACTGACTGACTGACTGACTGACTGACTGACTGACTGACTGACTGACTGACTGACTGACTGACTGACTGACTGACTGACTGACTGACTGACTGACTGACTGACTGACTGACTGACTGACTGACTGACTGACTGACTGACTGACTGGCTGACTGACTGACTGACTGACTGACTGCTTGATTCACTGACTGACTGACTCAATGACTGACTGACTCACTGACTGACTCACTGACTGACTGAAAGCATTTTACTCTAGATAATACAGCATTTGACGTTTTTCTGCATATGTTTTAATGGATTCCTTATGTAAGCTATTCTTTCCTCAACAGGCATAGCAGCACAAGAGGCAATCAAAGTCATAACTCGTCAGTTTGTTCCTATTACAAACACTTTCATTTACAATGCAATGACTGAAACATCGGTATCACTTAGTCCGTAAAAAACTCAATATGAATATTCCATATATATATATAGAAAAACAGTGTGATCAGAAATCATGGTAGCACAAATTTCTAAGGAAAAGCACCGAAGAAGAACGTTCATTTGGTAATAGAGTATAAAGGTATTCAGGAACTTTTGTTTTGTAACATGTATTGCATATACAAATAGCACTGACTTCAACATAACATGAACTACGAAGAAAATAACGAACATAATGAGCTTAACTCTATGGTTTTCTAGGTTAAACACCTTATGTAATGTCTCTGCAGAAATTGATCTGAGTGACGGAAATACTGCGGTTTAATGTGGAAGACTATCAGTAGTTGTATCAGTAGTTAAAGGTGTATACCACATCGTCACCCGCTGTGCACAACCCCCTCTTTTTTCTCAAATATAGCTTTCCTGATCTCTCGTTACAGCCTTTCACACTAATAAAAGACGGTCGCCCACCGTAGTCTGCACCTTCCACATTTCTGATGATTGCCCTCCACAGTCCCCAAAGATGGCCTTCGCCACCAACTACCAACCCCCGCGCTACTTAAAGATAACCCTTAACTCAGAAAAGCCGTCCTCCCTTCTCAAAGATTTCACTCCACATTACTGAGAAGAGCCTCTCACATTGCCCATAATAGCCCTCTACACTACTTAAAGATAACTCTACACTCAAAAAACCTTACAAAGATAGCCACACCATACCTTCCGAATTACTCAAAAAGGCCTTCAAATTGTTCATGATAGCCCTCCACTCTAATTCAGAATAACCTTCCGCGTTACATCACACCCTGCACATAGCTGCATATCCTCCGCATTACTGCATGGACATTACACTCTTTTTTTATAAGAAACCTGTTTATAAGAAACTCAGTACTGAGATCAATATTGGTTAAGAAACTTTCAGTACTCGACAAAAAATGATAAGAAACTCGCAGGTCTCAATAGTCTTTAGAGTTGAATATAGCATCGAAAAACGAACTTCTGTTACACTACAAATGTCTATTTTTACAAAAAGAACAGCTCATGTAAACGTAAATTGTATTGTTTCTTCTATTTGTCAAATTAAAGTGTCAATTACCTGTTTTGGCACTAAAAATTTGATCCCTGAGAAACTGCTAAGAAACTTTCAGTACCAAAGTTGTCCAAAAACTAAGAAACTTTGAGTACTGAAAAAAATCTTAGTTTCTTATAAAAAAAAGAGTGTAGTCCATATGGTGCAGTAGGTGGGTGGCTTTGGATGTTCTATTGAACATTTTTTGTAATGAATGCATGCACTGTATATTGTTAGTCAAGTAAACCTACATTGGCCTTGTTGTTTGTATGTGTAACCATACCCAAGTGTTGTATCTTTTATCCATTCCTCTATTAAAGGCTCTAATGACCTACAAATGACATGAACTTTCCATCTTAGTATGTATGTACTGGCTTTGTTATTAAGGAGTAAGGCTCTAAGTAGTTAACTTTGTAGCTGAACTGCTTCCCATCTTAGGAAATTCGTGCACTCATAGAAAGCTAAATGCGAGAATACGTTAATTGTAAGTCCAGTACGGTGACCAAAAACATTGTGTAAAAAAGAACGACAGAGCAATTTATTCGACAGAGAAGCTTAATCATATTTCCTTGAATATTTTCTTAACCATAAATCCAGTGGCGAAAATTGAATTAAGCAGCCATAATTTAGTCTAGGTGCAAAGTTTTACAATCCTAGCACTCGTATTATTGATTTATGAGCGTTCAAGGTTGGCGATTTTATAAGGGCTTTGACCAGTTGGGGTGAATCAAACAGTCACTGTTTCATCCCCAGTCACTTTTCACTGTCAAAGCCCTTATAGAATCGGGAACTTTCATTTTAGTTTTTAACCCGAGCATCGATAGTTCGTTAAAGTTCCTTAAGTTTTCAGGCTCGAGTTTCGTATAAAGGTTTACTTTTATAGAGATGTGTAGAGCATATACCTTAGTGGAAGTGCACGTTGATTCGTCTTGTCCCGAAAAGGTTGCCAAATTAAGTGTTAAATTTACAACTTTTAACTTATCTATCTGTTTTACTTGTTCGCAGAACATGAACTTTTGGATAATTGCCAGAGCAGCGAAAGAATTCTTGAACGTCACAGGTAGTTAGTGTTTAAAACATTTGAAATTCAAGATAAACCCTAAAGATCTGAAAGGCTAGATGAGTCCTAATGTCACGAATTACGTATTTTTACAGGCTGTTTACCATTGAGAGGATCTATACCAGATATGTTCTCGGATTCAGCACGATATATCCAACTACAAACTATGTAAGTCAAAATTTTAGTATTTTCTCTATACAGTATTTACCTTAAAGGACGAGTATAATAATGCAAAAGAGCGGATGCACAAAAGGAAACCAAAACTTTGATCTAAATACTTTGAAACTTCTACGAACTAATATTAAAACTATAGCACACTTAGGCCTTTCAGATTTACATCCTCATCAGAGTGTGTCTAACTGAAATACCTTACAGAAAACTGATATACCTTACCTTAAAGCAGATAGAGAGAAGAGTGATATATTGAAAATTGTGGTAAAGCTTTGTTGAGAAGCACCTAAAAACACCGTTTGTATTTGTAGAACGACTCTTACGACCCTAAATGAACTGTGTCAATGTAACTGGCAATATTTATGTTTTTCCTGCAGTTACAAGAATCAAGCCTCAAATGACATAGCAAGCGTTTCAGAAATAGTAAGGCAATGTCTTATTGATATGCAATTGGTAAGTGGATCGTTCCATGTGATTCTGTAAATTGAAAATCAATACTGTAGATTACTGCAGCCAAGGAAATGCAGTATAAAACCTTGAGAAAGAATGAAAGGAAGAACTGTTTTCTGTTATAGCTTTCCCAAATGCAAATTCAGTTCTCCGTGCTGCATCCATCCAACGTTTAGCTAATTGAAATTACAATGTTATACTTAATTCTAGTCAGCTAAACTTTTCGTGCTTCAATTGTAGGAAGAAGATCTTATTTCGGAAGAAGAAATAAAGACATTCTGTAAGATGTCCTCTAGTTTTTTTCAATTGATTGGGATGGACACAATAATCTTAGGTTGTAGATTTTTATGAATGGTTATGAAGGTTATTATATGGGCGGCTTTCACTGTGAAGCAAATCGTCTATGGCCACCTGATTTCATTGTGTATTGCATTGAAGGAAACTGAACGAATGAAACACAGTAGCGAATTCAAATGAGACCCTAAAGCTGAGCAATTCAGCGAGTCTCTCCGATGTAAAGTTGAGTCGTTCAGCCTAGTCTATCTTTTGAAGTTTTGTCAGCATGAATTATAAGGTTCACATCCTATCACATTTAATATGCTACTCACTAATGACTTTATAACTCTCTTTTTTCACAGGTAAAAATGTGCATTTCTTAAATGTTATTCACGGGCACCCTCTTGGAAATGAATTACGTAACCACAGTGAAGGAAACTCTCATGCGATTGGTAAGAAAATGTGTACCGATATTCTTTAATATTTCTTTGATCCGTTTTTGTGAGGTTAGTGGAGTGAGTGGCCAAGCTTCTCAGTCAGCTCTCGTTAGAAAGCTGGTCGTGTGAGGTCAGCATCCCGATGGGTGACCTTCCAGATGGATAACTAAACAACTCACTCTGCCGTGCACAGCCTAAATTAGCTGAAAGCTAGAAATAACAGCCTACTCAAAATAAAGTAACAAAAACAACAAAAACAGCAACAACAATAGATTAATCGCATTGGTGCATCTCAGATCAGGATTTTCTATACCAACCACACAAACCTTTCCCGCCTTTTTTGAACAAAGAGAGTGGAATATGAACAACCAAAACCGATCGTTCCAGCACCTTACTGTTAAAAAGTAGCAGTGTCTACTACTTGAAGCGTCAGTGATCATATGGTATGGGTAGACTAACAACAAAATGTTTATTGTGATGGTACTTTCATATACTTTGGATAGGGGTACGAAAGCTGAGAAACCTCAATAAACAGCATTGAACTGGAGAGAGGATCACTAAGTGAAATTATTTCTGTGTCTATAAAATTTCTCAATCCTTCTGGCGAGGATTTAAGGGTGAGATGCAAAAAAACATTGGAGAAACGATTTTAGCATAAAAATGAAAGAAAGATATTTTTCATATTTTGCACACAAAAACTATATCTATTGCCATGGGTTGCAATCATTTAGTTACGCTCCCCCTTTTGATTGTCTCGTCAGTTAAACTGAATTGTGAACTTGAAGTTGCTGTCGTGTCGTGGCCTAATCCAGCCAACTAGTGGTGCCAGGAGCTAAGCCAGGTCAAGCTTTGAGCCCCAGTAACCGTATAGCGTTACAGCCAGTGTCTATAGCGTAACTCTTGTTAGTCCATCTACTTCTGGGGTCCTAGTGACTGGCGCTGGATACACCATTTCACCTTCGTGCTCACCAAGCTTGAGTTAAACGTATAAAACATTTAGCCCTTCTATTGTTGATACTGTTTTTATTTCAGCGGACTTCATTGGTGATGACGAAGATTCGCCTGGAATGCTCTATCTGCTCATAAGAGGAGTGAATGCATTTAATGAAATGAAGAAACGATTGCCAGGAACTGTTGACAACGAACTAGAAGATGATTATGTTCAGCTGAAGGAGATACTCAAAGATATTGGAATATCTCTTCACGTTCAAGTTGATGTCAAGGATGAACTTATTAAAGAAATGTAAGTTATCATCGACTATGATTTATTGATATGTTATCGATGTCATCGAGTCAAAAAAGTCTTGAGTATCTTGAGTTCAAACCATGACCGAGTCCTACCAATTTCTTTAGATTGGTACTCATTGCCTCTCTAGTTAGTACTCATCATGATAGAAAATGGTCTTCCGGTTAGGCAAAGGAGTCGCGGTAACCCTTACAACCAATAGTAGTTTTAGTAGCGGGTAAGCCTTGAATTGAAGTAACCTCCGGCTACGATCGAGGCTGTTGCGTACGTACGTACCTACTGGAATATTTTGCCAGTTGGAATTGAGAGGTTGAGATATGCTATTATAGGATTTTTAAGAAAGTCTAGTTTCGGTAGCAGAGAGGGCAATCTGTTTGCTTTTCCTCTTCAGAGTCTGAAACACTGCATTGTTAATATATCGTATCTTCGGTATTGTTTTAAGGTGTTAAACCTTTAATTCATTCTCTGAACTCTTGCGGCTCTGATTATAGTTTTTTTATATTGTCTGCTCACTGTACTGGCTTTTACATCCAATTGTTCTGATCTTACTTTAATGAAGTTCTATCTTTTAAAATTACTTTACATATTGTGATATTAAAATCATATTAAAAGCATTCTATCATTGTTGGCTGTGGTATACGGTAGTGAGGTAATGAAGTAGACTGTGGTATTTGATATTGTTTACCTTGCATACAATACTGCTCGTGAAGTTAGTCTTGCATTAAAACTTTGTTTTGGTTTTAGGTGTCGCTGTGGAGCTTCTGAATTGCATACTGTGGCAGCCATTATTGGAGGTATGCTACGAAAATGTTTTTATAACGTTGATGTTTCTTGCTACCGTTTATTGACGTTCCGTTGCTCTGATTGACTGACTGGCCTGACTGACTGGCTTGACTGACTGGCTTGACTGACTGACTGACTCACTGACTCACTGACGCACTGACTCACTGATGCACTGACTGACTGACTGACTGACTGACTGACTGACTGACTGACTGACTGACTGACTGACTGACTGACTGACTGACTGACTGACTGACTGACTGACTGACTGACTGACTGACTGACTGACTGACTGACTGACTGACTGACTGACTGACTGACTGACTGACTGACTGACTGACTGACTGACTGACTGACTGACTGACTGACTGACTGACTGACTGACTGACTGACTGACTGACTGACTGACGCACTGACTCACTGACGCACTGATGCACTGACTGACTGACTGACTGACTGACTGACTGACTGACTGACTGACTGACTGACTGACTGACTGACTCACTGACGCACTGACTCACTGATGCACTGACTGACTGACTGACTGACTGACTGACTGACTGACTGACTGACTGACTAACTGATGATTGACTGACTGACTGATGACTGACTGACTGACTGACTGACTGACTGACTGACTGACTGACTGACTGACTGACTGACTGACTGACTGACTGACTGACTGACTGACTGACTGACTGACTGACTGACTGACTGACTGACTGACTGACTGACTGACTGACTGACTGACTGACTGACTGACTGACTGACTGACTGACTGACTGACTGACTGACTGACTGACTGACTGACTGACTGACTGACTGACTGACTGACTGACTGACTGACTGACTGACTGACTGCTTGATTCACTGACTGACTGACTCAATGACTGACTGACTCACTGACTGACTCACTGACTGACTGAAAGCATTTTACTCTAGATAATACAGCATTTGACGTTTTTCTGCATATGTTTTAATGGATTCCTTATGTAAGCTATTCTTTCCTCAACAGGCATAGCAGCACAAGAGGCAATCAAAGTCATAACTCGTCAGTTTGTTCCTATTACAAACACTTTCATTTACAATGCAATGACTGAAACATCGGTATCACTTAGTCCGTAAAAAACTCAATATGAATATTCCATATATATATATAGAAAAACAGTGTGATCAGAAATCATGGTAGCACAAATTTCTAAGGAAAAGCACCGAAGAAGAACGTTCATTTGGTAATAGAGTATAAAGGTATTCAGGAACTTTTGTTTTGTAACATGTATTGCATATACAAATAGCACTGACTTCAACATAACATGAACTACGAAGAAAATAACGAACATAATGAGCTTAACTCTATGGTTTTCTAGGTTAAACACCTTATGTAATGTCTCTGCAGAAATTGATCTGAGTGACGGAAATACTGCGGTTTAATGTGGAAGACTATCAGTAGTTGTATCAGTAGTTAAAGGTGTATACCACATCGTCACCCGCTGTGCACAACCCCTCTTTTTTCTCAAATATAGCTTTCCTGATCTCTCGTTACAGCCTTTCACACTAATAAAAGACGGTCGCCCACCGTAGTCTGCACCTTCCACATTTCTGATGATTGCCCTCCACAGTCCCCAAAGATGGCCTTCGCCACCAACTACCAACCCCCGCGCTACTTAAAGATAACCCTTAACTCAGAAAAGCCGTCCTCCCTTCTCAAAGATTTCACTCCACATTACTGAGAAGAGCCTCTCACATTGCCCATAATAGCCCTCTACACTACTTAAAGATAACTCTACACTCAAAAACCTTACAAAGATAGCCACACCATACCTTCCGAATTACTCAAAAGGCCTTCAAATTGTTCATGATAGCCCTCCACTCTAATTCAGAATAACCTTCCGCGTTACATCACACCCTGCACATAGCTGCATATCCTCCGCATTACTGCATGGACATTACACTCTTTTTATAAGAAACCTGTTTATAAGAAACTCAGTACTGAGATCAATATTGGTTAAGAAACTTTCAGTACTCGACAAAAAATGATAAGAAACTCGCAGGTCTCAATAGTCTTTAGAGTTGAATATAGCATCGAAAAACGAACTTCTGTTACACTACAAATGTCTATTTTTACAAAAAGAACAGCTCATGTAAACGTAAATTGTATTGTTTCTTCTATTTGTCAAATTAAAGTGTCAATTACCTGTTTTGGCACTAAAAATTTGATCCCTGAGAAACTGCTAAGAAACTTTCAGTACCAAAGTTGTCCAAAAACTAAGAAACTTTGAGTACTGAAAAAATCTTAGTTTCTTATAAAAAAAAGAGTGTAGTCCATATGGTGCAGTAGGTGGGTGGCTTTGGATGTTCTATTGAACATTTTTGTAATGAATGCATGCACTGTATATTGTTAGTCAAGTAAACCTACATTGGCCTTGTTGTTTGTATGTGTAACCATACCCAAGTGTTGTATCTTTTATCCATTCCTCTATTAAAGGCTCTAATGACCTACAAATGACATGAACTTTCCATCTTAGTATGTATGTACTGGCTTTGTTATTAAGGAGTAAGGCTCTAAGTAGTTAACTTTGTAGCTGAACTGCTTCCCATCTTAGGAAATTCGTGCACTCATAGAAAGCTAAATGCGAGAATACGTTAATTGTAAGTCCAGTACGGTGACCAAAAACATTGTGTAAAAAAGAACGACAGAGCAATTTATTCGACAGAGAAGCTTAATCATATTTCCTTGAATATTTTCTTAACCATAAATCCAGTGGCGAAAAATCCAGTAATACATTCAAAATAATTAAATTGCTAGGCCATTAAATATGTTAGAAATTTATCTCCCTCAGATGAGACTTAGAACTTGGCTGAGGATTACAAGTAATGTTTTTACTTTCGATCTTTCGGATATCTTGAAACTTGAGAGTTCTTCTTGTTTGGAGATTGGAACCGAGTGTCTTTATTATTTCGCGCCATTTGCAAAAAGTTGTACATTTCAAGTGCCAATCACGTATGCACCAAGGTCCCGTGGGAGTTCAATTTATAAAACCACAAGTCACGTGGAAACATCCTCTCACTCTTCGAAGCACGAGGTCCACTCTGGTGGTCTCAAGCAGTTCTCACTTCTCCACAAACAAAAAAGAGAAGGGCGCCAAAAAGACAGAAAGACAACGAATTCTGTCTTGAACTTAAAAGAATCCAAGTGCACTTGTTCGATGCTTGCCAGCAACATAAACCGAAAAAGAACTTCGAAGTTCAAAGTGGCCCAAAGAGCTTTTTGGTCCATTGTGAAGTTGGCGCCTAAACCTGCAGAACCATGGGAAAAGACTCAAAATCTAGACGGTAAGCCCCTCTTTGATTTATAAACTATTGCTTTTCATTTATCTTATCTTCTTATCGATATAATTATTTAAGAATTGGTTGTATTTAACACTGTTTTAAAACGTTTTTGCTAACTTTTCGACTAGTGAACGTCGCGTGGTGTGACAACGACAAGTCAATCGCTGCTCTTTTTCGAAAACCCGAAAACCTTTCCATAAACCTTTTGCAAACTGCAAAAAGCTTTCGGTAATAAACTTTTACAGTTCTTTTCTTTAATAGGTTTTGCTTTTACTGCCTGAAGAAGTTTTTGTCCACGTTTTCAGGAGAGAATCCCCGACAAAAAGCTGGCAAAATTTAGGCGCCAAATCTCGTTTTTGACATTTCGCCTACTTGGGGCTTACTTTTTCCAGCCAAAACGACTTTGAGAAATTCATAACTAAGCTTTCTAAATGTAAAGCTGGTAAAAGTAGTGATTAATTTTTGGTTTTGTTTAATTTTGTTTTTTTATTTGCCAAAAACAGCAAAAGTCTACAAATCTCCTCTCCATCAAAATCCTACAAATTTAGGCGCCAAAAACTTGGTTTGTCACTTTACTTGCTTTTACTTACCAAAACTTCTTATAAAAAGTCAAAACAAAGCTTTCTAAATGTTTAGTTGATTAAAGTTTCGTGGAATTTGTGATTTTGATTTTTTTGTTGGCCATAAAACCTACAATACTCTCCTGCAAAAAGACTGCAAAATGTTGGCCCCAAAACTTGGGTTTGTCAGTTTACTTGCTTTTACTATAACCAAAACTTATTAGGAAAAGTCAAAACAAAGCTTTCTAAATGTTTAGTTGATTAAAGTTTCGTGGAATTTGTGATTTTTTTCTTGGCCATAAAACCTACAAAAATCTCCGACAAAAAGACTAGCTACAAAATGTTGGCCCCAAAACATGGTTTTGTTACTTTACTTGCTTTTAATAGCTAAACCTCTTTAAAAACTCAAAACAAACCCATATAAATGTTTCGTTGATTAAAGTTGCGCTGAATTTATGATTTTTGCTTTATTCTTTATTTTATTTGCCATAAAACCTACAAATCCCTCTGACGAAGAGCGTAGAAATATTTTGGCGCCAAAACTTGGTTTCTTCACTTTACTTGCTTTTACTAACCAAAACTTATTAGGAAAGTCAAAACTAAGCTTTCTAAATGTTCACTTAATTAAGGTGAACTCTTCGAGCAATTGATGATTTTTGTTGAAATTTTTTCCTTATTTGCCATAAAACCTAGCTACAAATCTCTTTGGCAAAAAGCCTGCAAAATGTTGGCGCCAAAACTTGGTTTCGTCACTTCACTTGCTTAAATGGCTAAAACTTCTTAGAGAAAGTCAAAACTAAGCTATCTAAATGTTAAGTTTATCAAGCTTTCGAGGAATTTATGATTTTGTTAAAGTTTTTACTTTTTTGTCAAAAAAGCCTGCAAAACTTAGGCCCCAAAACTCGGTTTTGTCATTTCAATTGCCTTAACTAGTTTAAACTTCTTTTCTTCAGTACAAATTGCAAGAATACGGGTTTTTGGTCCAAGACGGGTTTTTGGTACGTTTTTTTGAAGAGTACCAAATGCGAAAAATCATTTCGAAAACAACAAAACTCTCGGGGGGGTAACTCCCATATGTATGGGTACGGGATGTGTAATTTTTGGGGTACCTTTTTAGGGGTGGAAAATAAATTTTGGGGTATCAAATTTGCTAAAATTACAAACTCGGGGTATTATTTTTGCTAAGATGATCAATTTTGATGAAGTCACAATAACTGCCAAATAAATTTCAGCTGTATAACTCTAAAAACAGACTTTTGAGCATTTCTATGTACTTTATTCATATTTCTTTGTGAACTTCGGGGTATGCTTTTTAGAATTTTCATAAATTTTGGGGTCAAATTTTTATTTCGAAAATGGCACAACCCCGTCACTCATCTATTGAAGTTACCCCCGGGACAAAACTAAAGGCTGAAAGCGAAGCTAAATGTTCTGATAAACATATTTTTGTATTTTTAACCTTCTGAAGGTCAAAGGGATTATGAAATGAACTTCGTTCGGAAATAAAAATTTATTAGAAATGAAATTAATCAAAGGCTCTGCACTTTAAAGTTCTTGATTGACAGCCTTATTAGAATAAGGGATATGATTGGTTGACGTGTTACAAGTTCTAATGAAATGTATTTTTGTGAGACATCGAGCCCACCACAGAGACTAATCAGAGCTAAAAATAGAGCTGCCTGAATTGACTTGGCCGAGGGCAGATCGCTCTTCAAAAAGTTGAACTAGATTTTCATGAAAACAAAAGGATTTACGAGAGATTTCTGTGAATGCAATAGGTTTGGAGGATTTCTGCGAAAACAGCCCGAGTTAATCATCCCTCTAATTAAGCTTTAGATTGTTTGAGATTCCAATTGAGGGGCAGCGGAATTTCTTCACAATTATGAAAAGTTATTTTCAAACACCCTCATTACAGTAGCTAGCAATCGCTGATAAACCCCTTATTTTGCTGGCTCGGAGTCATCTACCAGGGGGAGGGCGAGAGCCGTTTACAACGAATGCATCAGTTCAAACAAAGAGTATCATGTCTTGCACTTTGTTCGATGGGGTAGCCAGACATTCAGTAGTGGAGGGGCAAAAGGGCGTGGCCAAGGAAATTTTGGGCGTAGTTTTAAGAATAAGTAACTAAGTTTTAGCCTGCGACACTTTTAAATCAGATTTAGCCCATATACAAAACATATCTTGGTGATGATCAGGGGGCGACTGCCCTTCCCCTGCGCCCCTTTTGTCTGCGCCACTATCTTTATTAACCCATCCTATCTTAAAGCATGGTTGTACGAGATTTTTAGGAGTGAATTGCCCTTCGGGTTATAAAGTTCCATTTTCTAGAGATTTCAAATAAATTTCTTTTCTTTTAGTGCAAACATGGAGTGAGAGCCCAACAATTCACACGAAGGCGACGGGGCAGCTTGAATGTACAGATGCAATGTAAGTTATTCTTGTGATTCGCTTCTTGCAATCACTACTACTTGTACTCGTCTATGTAACTTTCAAAAAGTTATGATTTTAAAAATGGTTATTTTTTATTTTCAGGAAATTTCAAAGGAGATAGTGGCCCCGGAGCCTGGAGAATATGAGGCTGTATGGCGATTGACGAATCAGGTAACCACTTGTATTATATTTTGGGATTATAAGAGAAGTGTTTTTGTACATCTTACGATTTCATGATGAGATGATGATGATGATGATGATGATGATGATGATTATTATTATTATTATTGTTATTATCATAATCATCATCACCATCATGATGATCAGAATGATCGTAATTGATTATGATGAAAATTATCTTGATGATTAAGACGATGATAATTATTATAACATTCATTTTGATGATGATGATCATCATGAGCATGATCTTTGTTGATCATGATGATAATCATGATAATGATCATGATGATAATCATGATGATGATGATGACGATGATGATGATGATGATGATGATGATGACGAGAGGATGATGATTGCATAAATGAGCATTTTGATGATGGTTATGGTGAGAATCTTGATAATTCATGATCTTGATGATGTTGATGATCATTGATTATGATGATCATGATGATGATCATAACCTTTCGTGTTGATAATCATAATGATGATGACTCTGATGCTGATGACAATGATTATTATGATTATAGATAAATGATTATACGTTTCTAATGACTGTTTGTGTCTTTTCAGCCAAGATGCCTCATCATCCTGATCATTTGGGAAAACCTGTCTGATGGTATTGTGTTTGGGGAAGTAACCCTGCGTGCATCACGTAAGTAATAGACAGAGTTTTTTTATTTACAATAAAAATCTATTGTTGACCAATATTTAAAACGAAAATCATAGCTGTTATCCTTTAATGCCGTATTCAAAAATGTATTCGTAAGCCTATAGTAACTGTTTCTGAGGGCAATGCCAGAAAATATTAACCCAAATCGTCAGTACAAAATCGAGCTTGCGACTAGCGAGGGTTAATTTTGTTCGTTATTACCCGAAGGAAACAGTTTTTATATGATTTGTTACCCTATGGACAAGGCGTTGTCATAACCCCCAATGATTACAAAACTCATGCCCTTACAATGAAGCCATTTGGTGCTGCTTTCGGAATCTAAAAATTTTGATCGTTTGAATTAACGAGCAGAACCTACCAATTAATAATGCCCTATCATTACCTCACATTCAACGTTTTTAGCCAATCAGATTGCATAACCGAGTTCTGGCCCTGACAATAGGATAATAATTGTCTAATATTGAATATTTTTTGCAGGTCCCTTTTCATGGAGTTTATGGTCTGTATATTCGATGGCATCTAAAGGTTTTTTGATAAATTTGTATTTCTAATATTACTTTTGAATGTTTTTTAATGTCAATTTTGATCGAAATGCCCCGCCCCTCAGGTGTGCACACCAACCCCAACCCTCCCTCGTTTTATAAATTTACGCTTATACACATTATTTGTATACAGTATTATAGTATTTAAACACATATATACATTCAGATGCATATACACACCTTATACACCCGTTTGATACAAATCCCCCCTCGTTTTACACATTTATGCATATGACTACATATTACGCATATATAGTATAATATTAATACATTCCCATGCATATACACATCTTATATACGCACTTTTATTACCCTTCGCCTTCCTCGTTTTATTAACTCACGTTTATATGCATTATTTAAGAATAGTAGCTACGTTATTATAGAAATTCTCGCTTCCCAGTTTTTAAAACCCATGCTGCCTAGATTTATAACATTACCCCCATTTAATGTATCGAGCTTCCTTGTGCTTCTTTATGCTTGACAATCTTTATTATTTTTTTTTTAATTCTCATTTTGCATTTATTTTTCTCATTTATTTAAACTGTGTTATACGTCACCCCACAAAATGTATTTAAAAGCCCTCATACACCCACTGAGTTCCTTTGATTAAAATGCGCTTTATGTTACCCCCTTAAATGTATTTTGAATTAAATGCACCAATCATACATTCTCCTTCCTCTAAATGCGCTTTATGTTACCCCCTGAAATGTATTTAAAAGCTCCATACACCAATCATTCATTGCCTTTCTTCGAAGCGCTTTCAATCTTACCCCCTGAAATGTATTTGAAAACTCCATACACCAATCATTCATTGCCTTTCTTCGAAGCGCGTTCAATCTTACCACCTGAAATGTATTTGAAAACTCCATACGCCAGTGATTCATTGCCTTGCCTCCAAATGAGCTTTATGTTACCTCCTGAAATTTATTCAAAATTAAATGCACCAATCATTCATTGCCTTTCATTGAAATGTGTTTTACACTACCCCCTGAACTGTATTAGAGTTAAATGCGCCAATCATTCGTTGCCTTTCCTCGAAATGCGCTTTATTTCATTTACCCCCTGAATTGTAATTAGAATTAAAAGCCCCACACATACGTTCTCTTTCCTCGAAATGCGCTTTATGTTACCCTCCCCCCCGAAATGTACTGATATATTATATGCAATGCATCAATCATTCATTCTCTTTCCTTGAAATGCGTTTTGTGCTACCCCCTGAAATGTATTTAAAATTAAATGCACCAATCATTCGTTGCCTTCCTTGAAATGTGTTTTACGCTACCCCCTGAATTGGATTTAGAATTAAATCCCCCAAACACACGTTCTCTTTCCTCGAAATTCGCTTATGTTACCCCCCCTTGGAATGTATTTCAAAACTCCATACATCAATCATTCATTGCCTTTCTGTTTCTCTTGCGCAAATACACGAGTCTGTTACGGTATTCCGAAAAGTTAGCGAAATATTGAAAAATCTTGCGATAATTTTTTGCAAAACAACAAAGAAATGCGTCCCGCGCAAAAGCTTTTTTCGGAAAAGTTTTTTCCTTGGCACTTCAAGAAGATCAATGTAATAAAGAACAATAGATGGCCCATCTTGGAGGGTAGATGTCTGCAACCAGTATATAAAGAAGATGGGGTGTGGCACTTCAAGAAGATCAATGCAGTAAAGAACAATAGATGGCCCATCTTGGAGGGTAGATGTTTTGCAACCAGTATACAAGGAAGATGGGGTGTGACACTTCAAGAAGATCAATGCAGTGAAGAACAATAGATGGCCCATATTGGAGGGTAGATGTTTTGCAACCAGTATACAAAGAAGATGGGGTGTGGCACTTCAAGAAGATCAATGCAGTAAAGAACAATAGATGGCCCATCTTGGAGGGTAGATGTTTTGCAACCAGTATACAAGGAAGATGGGGTGTGGCACTTCAAGAAGATCAATGCAGTAAAGAACAATAGATGGCCCATCTTGGAGGGTAGATGTTTTGCAACCAGTATACAAGGAAGATGGGGTGTGGCACTTCAAGAAGATCAATGCAGTAAAGAACAATAGATGGCCCATCTTGGAGGGTAGATGTTTTGCAACCAGTATACAAAGAAGATGGGGTGTGGCACTTCAAGAAGATCAATGCAGTAAAGAACAATAGATGGCCCATCTTGGAGGGTAGATGTTTTTTCAACCAGTACACGGAGAAGATGTGGGTGTTGCACTTCAAGAAGATCAATGCAGTAAAGAACAATAGATGGCCCATCTTGGAGGGTAGATGTTTTGCAACCAGTATACAAAGAAGATGGGATGTGGCACTTCAAGAAGATCAATGCAGTGAAAAATAATAAATGGCCCATCTTGGAGGGTAGATGTTTTGCAACCAGTATACAAAGAAGATGGGGTGTGGCATTTCAAGAAGATCAATGCAGTAAAGAACAATAGATGGCCCATCTTGGAGGGTAGATGTTTTGCAACCAGTATACAAAGAAGATGGGGTCTAGCACTTCAAGAAGATCAATGCAGTAAAGAACAATAGATGGCCCATCTTGGAGGGTAGATGTTTTGCAACCAGTATACAAAGAAGATGGAGTGTGGCACTTCAAGAAGATCAATGCAGTAAAGAACAATAGATGGCCCATCCTGGAGGGTAGATGTTTTGCAACCAGTATACAAAGAAGATGGGGTCTGGCACTTCAAGAAGATCAATGCAGTAAAGAACAATAGATGGCCCATCTTGGAGGGTAGATGTTTTGCAACCAGTATAAAAAGAAGATGGGGTGTGGCACTTCAAGAAGATCAATGCAGTAAAGAACAATAGATGGCCCATCTTGGAGGGTAGATGTTTTGCAACCAGTATACAAAGAAGATGGGGTCTGGCACTTCAAGAAGATCAATGCAGTAAAGAACAATAGATGGCCCATCTTGGAGGGTAGATGTTTTGCAACCAGTATACAAAGAAGATGGAGTGTGGCACTTCAAGAAGATCAATGCAGTAAAGAACAATAGATGGCCCATCTTGGAGGGTAGATGTTTTGCAACCAGTATACAAAGAAGATGGAGTGTGGCACTTCAAGAAGATCAATGCAGTAAAGAACAATAGATGGCCCATCTTGGAGGGTAGATGTTTTTTCAACCAGTACACGGAGAAGATGCGGGTGTAGCATTTCAAGACGATCCAAACAGTAATGAATACTAGATGGCCCATCTTGAAGAACAGGCGTTTTACAATCAAGAATAATGGACTTTTTATCACAACGGTGTGATGCGTCATGCGCTTTGCACAATGCGCGAAACGTACGTACTGCTGTGCTCCTAAAGCGTTTCCGTAAAGTCAGAGAATGAAAACGCGGCAATTTTCAATAAGCAAGAAAATGCTACTCTATAAATGCGCAAAAATTGCAACGCTAGCGCACTTTTTTGCCAAGATACGTTTTTGACATCGAGACTGAAAGCAAGTCGGAAGTTTCCTGCTATTACCTGGGCTGCAATATACAGGTGATATTAAAGCATTATAGATTTTATTATTATTTTTTATTCAACTATCAATTCTAAGTTAGAACTCCCGTCCCAGGCGTGGGGATTTAGATTGAGCGAATTCGCCAGACATAGTACAGATGCTAACTTTCTGATGGGGTATGGATTTTACTGTTCATGCTATGACTGATGAAGCATTTTTTGCTGGAAAAGGCTGGACTGATGAAGCGTGGATTGTTTGGAAGGGCTGGACTGGTGAAACGCGTATTGCTTTGGGCTTCGGTCCGATGAAACAGCGTATTGCTCTGGGAAAGACTGGACTAATTTGAAGCGTATTCTTTGGAAAGGCTTTTTCCAGTGAAACTTGCACTGCATTGGGAATGCCGGGACTTATGAAGTGTGAATCTTGTTGGAAAGCAAACATTTCTTTGTTGAACGAATTTAAGCAATCTGCTTCTCTATGCTGCTATCGCAACTAGTGTAGGTGCTTAGGCATTAGCTAATTCAAAATAGGCAATGCATAAGTCCTTCTGATAAGATAAGACTGTAAAATAACAATATTTAATATGGAAATTCGCAGCATGAATATAATCACCGTAAAATTATATTGCAGGATCGGATAGATGCTTTGGTTCCCTTTGATTTGCTAAAGAAATAATTTACCTTGGACTGCGCTTGCTATTCTATTCTTTGTCTAAATTTCTCTTAAAATGCACTTGCAATATATCACTCCTTTTAATCCTTTCATTTACGTTTTTCCTGATCTAAATGGAAAGTTTTCAGTCAGCAACCAATTTGCCTAGGGCTGCAGCTTTCTGTAGACAGGGCGTAGCGACCCTGGGCATCCCGAGCTCATGACCCTGCTATGACTAAAATGAAGACCAGTTACAGATATCAGCCATATGGTTTCGTCTTTTTACTGTTATTTTTGCCTATTGGTTTTTTATAAATGCTAAAGGTTCGAACGTGTGTTCAGATCAGAATACCATCATCAATGCTCTTTTGCGCTCCAAATGCTGCAGATTGTTTTCCAATGATCCATGTTTTCTCAAGTTTATCATTTCTTTATTTCATTTCTTTTTCATTTGACATATAATTCATTTGTTTGGAGACAAGTTTTCTGTTCCTATGTGAATTTTGAATAACCTTCTACATGATCTTCTATCCTGCAATACCTAACACATGTTGCTCCATGTAGCTATGACTCAAAGCATTGAAACAACAGTGGCATAATTCTATAGCTAACAAATACTACATGACTTTCTGTGTCTGAATTTACTTTGAGCAGTCGGTCCAGCAGCGGACATTCGGTTCTTTTATATCCTGTAACACCTCAGGCATATTTCTATCTCTGATACAGCTATTGTATGACCTTGTGTTTATACTTAATACCTTGAAAATGCTGGCATGAATCAGCTTTCTTTCTTACTATCATGCAGTTCTTTCAGTTCTGTCAGCAAATTTTTGAAATACAGTAGCTACCTGCCCATGACTGGTGTGTGCATGCTCTGAAATCTCTGTTCCGATGTTCAAGTCTCTACGTTCATCTCAAATGTTGGCATTTTTGAAGATTTAGCGGCACAATTCTCTCTTCCTATATGAATGAATATTGATCAAAATCCTGTGTCATGCAATACTAAGCTTGAGTTGGTTTATGTTTATCTATGCCTTGTGGCAAGTATGGCAAACTTTTTTATCATATGCACATTTTACATCAACTTTTTTCTAACGATCAATGATTTAGAGGTCCGAAGTTCTGAGGATTTGAGGATTGGAGATCCAAAAGTCCGAGGGCAACTTTCTAGGTACCATGAATCCAAAGATCGGAGTTCCTCCGTCTGGAGGGTCGAAGGTCCGAGGGTCCGAGGTTCTAAGGATCTTTAGGTCTAGGGATCGAAAAACCAAACCACTGGGCCTTGTCTTCGCCTTTCGCTACAGAAACTTCAGTTTCTTGGCGGTTGTTGCATGTCCTTTGCTCTGATGCATATCCCTGTGCATATGTTGCATACACTTTCTTGCCAACCAGCATATTGCAAAGGTTGACTTGTATATATTATTGGTTTGGTTTCAGTAATGGAGATTATCTTGTCTATACGTCTGACTGGCGGACATTGTTTACCCTGCATTCGATGAATAAATAGGTATCTTGCACCTTCGTGCCCACTTGCACCTTGCCAATGTTTGCATCTATCATGCCTTATCTTACTATCAATCAAGCACATCTTTAAATCACAGCCATAAACGCACGCTTGATGTGCTTCTTCAATTTTTTTGCAAATTTCTTTTCTTACGATAACCATGTTTCATCATTACGCTTTTCATTAGAGCTACATAAAAACAACCTTGTGCTTTTATTATTGTCCTTTTTAGAATATTTCTCAAACCTTACTGGCACTCTTTGCCTTTAAAATCTCTCCTCTCCTCTTTCACTTACTTCCTATTGGCACTTAGAAAGATCATCTCAAAGGTGCGTACTGTATGTTTTTTGCTTATCGGTACCATAGTAAATAGGCACAATTATGACAGGCATTCTAATTGGAATAGGCACAATTATGACAGGCATTCTAATTGGAATAGGCACACATATGATAGGCATTCTAATTGAAATAGGCACACATATGATAGGCATTCTAATTGAAATAGGCACTCAAAATAGGCAATTCTAATATAGGTATAAATAGAGATATTCATAGTACATATACAGTTTAAAAATAGCATATTCTTTTTTTTGTTTGCTTGTTTGCTATAACAGTAATTTCTTTACAGCACCTTTGTGTACACTTAGTGCCAATGATCATACCGCTATACGCGATGAGAAGATGCCATATAGGGATGTAGGCCTTGTGATGCAATACCGCTAAATGCGATGAGAAGATGCCATATAGGGATGTGGACCTTGTTATGCCGATATACCGCTATATGCGATGAGAAGATGCCATATAGGGATGTAGGCCTTGTGATGCAATACCGCTATATGCGATGAGAAGATGCCATATAGGGATATGGACCTTGTTATGCCGATATACCACTATGTGCGATGAGAAGATGCCATATAGGGATGTAGGCCTTGTGATGCAATACCGCTAAATGCGATGAGAAGATGCCATATAGGGATGTGGACCTTGTTATGCCGATATACCGCTATATGCGATGAGAAGATGCCATATAGGGATGTAGGCCTTGTGATGCAATACCGCTATATGCGATGAGAAGATGCCATATAGGGATGTGGACCTTGTTATGCCGATATACCGCTATATGCGATGAGAAGATGCCATATAGGGATGTAGGCCTTGTTATGCCGATATACCACTATGTGCGATGAGAAGATGCCATATAGGGATGTGGACCTTGTTATGCCGATATACCACTATGTGCGATGAGAAGATGCCATATAGGGATGTGGACCTTGTTATGCCGATATACCGCTATATGCGATGAGAAGATGCCATATAGGGATGTAGGCCTTGTGATGCAATACCGCTATACGCGATGAGAAGATGCCATATAGGGATGTAGGCCTTGTGATGCAATACCGCTAAATGCGATGAGAAGATGCCATATAGGGATGTGGACCTTGTTATGCCGATATACCGCTATATGCGATGAGAAGATGCCATATAGGGATGTGGACCTTGTTATGCCGATATACCACTATGTGCGATGAGAAGATGCCATATAGGGATGTGGACCTTGTTATGCCGATATACCGCTATACGCGATGAGAAGATGCCATATAGGGATGTAGGCCTTGTGATGCAATACCGCTATACGCGATGAGAAGATGCCATATAGGGATGTAGGCCTTGTGATGCAATACCGCTAAATGCGATGAGAAGATGCCATATAGGGATGTGGACCTTGTTATGCCGATATACCGCTATATGCGATGAGAAGATGCCATATAGGGATGTGGACCTTGTTATGCCGATATACCACTATGTGCGATGAGAAGATGCCATATAGGGATGTAGGCCTTGTGATGCAATACCGCTAAATGCGATGAGAAGATGCCATATAGGGATGTGGACCTTGTTATGCCGATATACCGCTATATGCGATGAGAAGATGCCATATTGAGATGTGGGCCTTGTGATGCAATATGTGCCAATTTATGACGTTAAGGATAGAACTATTCGCTCTGGGTTCCATGGGTCCTACTTGTGAAAAGAAGGTGCCATATAGGATAGGAAATAGGGAAAACCAAGCGCACGCGCTGCGAATCATCAGAAATCAGTTATGCTTTGCCATGCTCTCCGATTTTGCCTATGGGAGTATGGATTTCCTTTCCTGATTTTTGGATGATGGAATTATTTGACACTTTGACAGCGAAAACCGTACGGGATAGAAGCTAGCAAAAAAAATGAAAAACAATGATAATATGGTTATTATTTGTATAAACAGCAATAAACATTAAAATTGATAAACATGATAATAAACATAAGGAAATTAAACTCTAGTGCTAAGGAATTAACCTACGACAATTAATAATCATTATTATCATTGTTATAACGCGAGAAACTTTTCTGAAGTCGAAGAACTGTGTCGGCCGAATCATTGCTCCAGCAAAATTTGAAATTCCATCAAAAGAAAGGAAAAACTTGAGCGAAGGGTGCTCCCTTGACGTGGGGCTTGAGCTTTTAACGAAGCGCACCCGGCAAATATTCCGAAAAGTAATTAACTGCGCAGTGAGTTATTAACTGATCTTGTAATGATAGAATATTAGGAAGAGGTAACATGCAGTAAATCCCCGCATATAAGAACCTTTTAGTTTTTGTTCAGGGTATTGTCTAATGAACAATAGGCTATTGTCTAGTCTATTGTTTTCTCTGAAAAATCAGCTTGAAGGTTCTTCTTTTGTTGGTTCATATATGTGGGATTTACTGTAAGATTGCAGCGAGTCCTTAAATGAGAAATCTTTGGATGCGTAAGCGTAAATAATTTCTGAAGAAAGAATATTTAGTCTAAGAACTTGCCAAATTTGCAGTATTTATAACCATCGTTATAAAGAAGATATCATTAAGAAATTTTTGTATCGCACGCATCTTAAGTGCTTAAGAAAAGTTACTGATGGTGATGATGATGCTGATGAGAATAATGATAATGATGAACGTGATGATGATGATGATGATGATGATGTTGATAATGATGGTGATGATGATGATGATGATGATGATGATGATGATGGTGATGATGATGATGATGTTGGTGATGATGATGATGATGATGATAATGATGATGATGATGATGATGATGATGATGATGATGATAACTTTGACTACGTTGGTGGTAATGGTAATGTTGTTGGTGATGATTGATGATGATAATATTAATGATGATGGTGATGCTAACCATGATGATGATGATAATGATGATTATGAAGATACTGATGAGGGCGACGACGATGATGATGATGATGATCATTTTGATGATTTTTTTGATAATGATGATGATATATGATGATGATGATGATGATGATGATGTTGATGATCATGATGATAATTATGATGAGAATGATAACGACAGTGATGGTGATGATGATTATGAAGATTTGATGATGGTGATAACAACCACGCTAGCCTCGAATATAGCCCTCCTCCCTCAATAAGCTTTTACTCTAATATTTGGGTTTGATGAGATTTTATCTTCATATGAGATAGCCCTATAAATGAAATCAATAGACAATTTACAAAAGTTGGATACAGTTCTCCCCCAGTTCAATCCGGACGATGTTTCTTATGCCTCTCTACTCTCTTTTTCATTGCAGTACGTAAATTTTACTACTTTTACTACTTACTAAATAGGTTAACCACTTTTAAAGTGGAAGAAAGAGGGGATATTTTTAGACAGTTCTTATTTTTATACTGCATATTTTAAGAGTGAACTGTAAAAGGTGGTTATTTCTTAACTGCATATTTTAAGAGTAAATTGTAAAAACTGAGGCTTAAAAGTTTTTCTTTCCTATTTTGTTCCGCATCAATCACTTCCTAACATAAATAGTCGTTCAACTTCGTGGTACTTTTTCATATTTCCTTTCCATTTTCCCGCACTTTTTTCAAGAGCAACAGCAGCAACCAATCAAATAGGAAATAATTGAATTGGATGTAGATTAGCCCTCAATCCGTCAGTCTTGTCTTGTTGGTGATTCCTTCTGTCCTTGGTTGGTTTCTGTGTGTGTTTAGCCTCAGGGCGGGAAATATGGTCCAAGTCTAGAAAGAGAAGGTAAGTTTTAGATAGGGTAGATAAAGATATATAAATTCTGTATGTGAGGTACCGTCAAATCAAATAGCCTCCAAAAGAAAGGAAGCGAAGTTTTGTTGATACTTTAGGCCGCCTCGGGGCTCTGTGGGACTTGTGCTGGCTGGCTGTCTGTGTGTGACTGTTAGGAAGGCGTAGGCGACCCCCTTTTTTCAACCACAATAAACCTTTTTAACAAAGAGCCTCAAGAAGCATTATTTTGCACTTCCTGTTTTTTAGGTGATTTCATTTTGTTCCAGTTCCTGCAGAAAAATGCAGTTCTATCAGAAAAAAGTTCTTTGGTTTGTTCCTTTTGTATTCATGGCAATTTTGTCTGTTTTTGAGATGGCTTCTTCTGCAATGCAAAGATCATTCAAGATTGATTATGAAGGAAACTGCTTTCTCAAGGATGGCAAACCATTTCGATACATCTCAGGATCAATTCATTATTTCAGAGTTCCAAGGTTTTACTGGAATGACAGGTTAAAAAAGATGAGAGCTGCTGGCTTGAATGCTGTTGAGATGTATGTTTAGTCATTAGATTAGGGACTTTCTTGTCTCATAGTATTTGTGCCAAATTCTTTTTGAAAATTGTATAATTGTATGATATTGAAACCAATATCCTGAAAGATTTTGTATTAGAAATAAATGCATTTCAACTCACTCAAAATCTGTTGCATATTCATTTCAATTTGATCCAAATTCATTTAATTTTTTTTAATTTGATCTAAATTTCTTTAAAATGCCATCCCATTCAACTATGAATTGTTCCAAATTCGTATACAATGTTTTCAAATACAATAGAGATACTAGCAGGGGGTGTACGAGATGCCAAGGATTAAATTGCCCCTTGCTTATGATGATCTTGTTTATTTTACACCTTGGCTTTAAGTAAAGAATAAAATGCTTTAATGATATTATGTTTTCCTTATAGATATGTAGCCTGGCAAGTTCATGAATCTGTTCAAGCAAAATATGATTTTAGTGGTGAAAATGACATTTTTGAATTCATCGATTTGGCCCAGAAAAATGACTTACTGGTAATTCTTCGTCCTGGTCCATTTATTGATGCAGAAAGAGATTTTGGAGGACTTCCTTCGTGGCTTTTAAAGAAAAAAGATATTGTTCTGAGAACTTCTAAAGACGAGTTTTACATGAAGTCTGTTGGGACCTGGTTTTCTTATTTGCTTCCAAAATTCAAAAACCTTCTTTATGTCAATGGTGGTCCAATTATCATGATGCAGGTATTCTTTTATCTATATACTGATCTCTTAGTGGGTTGATTTGATTTGCTTTGATTTGATTTGATTTGATTTGATTTGATTTGATTTGATTTGATTTGATTTGATTTGATTTGATTTGATTTGATTTGATTTGATTTGATTTGATTTGATTTGATTTGAATTGATTTGATGAGATTTGATCAGATTTGATTAGATTAAATGAGATTGATTTGATTTGAATTGATTTGATGAGATTTGATCAGATCTGATTAGATTAAATGAGATTGATTTGATTTCATTTGATTTGATTCAGATAAATTTGATTTGATTCAATTCATTCCTGTGTGATTTGATCTGATTTGATTTGATGACCAGCAGCACTTTTGAATCACATTGTGCTTGGTCATATGTTGAATTTCAGCTAAGGTGAGCCAGGCAGTCATTTGAATTTGATAACAGTATTCAAAGATAATGACCAAGGTGACATCTCACCTGCAGGTAGTGAGATCTCTCCTAAGTGGATCAGCCCCCTAAACTATCTTGTAAACTTTCTTTGTCACATTGTTTTTTTTATCTTAGTGTAGTTTTTTAATATCGAAATCATTTTTACTTCAGGTTGAAAATGAGTATGGAAGCTACTTTGCCTGTGACAAAGTTTATTTGGAGTTCCTAAGAGGTCTGTTTCTAAAGCACCTTGGAGATGATGTAATTTTGTTTACTGTTGATGATGGTTTCAGAGAAGGAGAGCTTGAATGTGGCAGTCTTCCAACTCTATTTAAAACAGTTGATTTTGGTCCTGACAAAGACGTAGAACATGGATTTGTTGAGTTGAGGAAGATACAGCCAAAAGGACCCCTTGTAAGTTTGCTTACTAGTCTTTGTATTGGATAACACAGTAATATACATAAGGGTCAGCCAGCATTGCACTAAGGTTGTGTTTTACTAAAGGTGCACACAGGTACAGAGGCCCCCAATCTTTGCCAATACATGATTTTTATGTAGGCTTAATCTAGAAAGTGTCACAGAGTAGGACTTTCGTAGAGTTTTTTCATAAAACCACACCCTAAATTTCCTTTACCACACCCTTTTGCCCCCCCGCCCCCAATATTGGGTGTCTTGCTACACCACTGCTCTTGGAACTTTTCCACTTCTGAGTTCTGAAAAAGTAGACTTCCAAGGCTTCCAGATCCAGACGCAAAGAAACTGACTTTCTTGATAAATGGAAGACTTTAGAGATGGCTTTGAAAATTGGACGACTTTTGATTTGGAAACAGTTTCTCTGCGAAGTCTGCGAAATCTTCCAGCTCTGGAATCAGAAGCATTTGGAGCCTCTTATGTCTCTGATTATCTCGAGATTTGTCCGAAAGAATGGGCTTTTGATCTCTCGGAATTCTTTCGATTCCGGGAAACTCCCCAGGAGAAAGAAGATGCAGAAAAAAGGTCTCCATTAGAGTTCTTGGAGCCTGTCAACATCAAGTCCATAATACCAATGTTTTACATTGAGAAATAGTATGTATTCTCGCAAGGAATCTTCAGCTAATCTTATTGATCATCTTGCTGCGTTTTATATGCTAAAAATGTCTGAACGGCAAATTTTTCGTATGATTTTATCGCATCATGCTTCTGCCGTCCAGTGAAGCTCATAGATTGAAGAAATGTTTTTTGACGTGGACAAGCGTTCAAACATTGCTTGATAAGAAATTTCAATTGTTTGCCAAAAATATTTGATCGTTTTGCCAAGGCCTTAACCTTCATCCATGTGATCTTTTCACCAGATAAATACTGAGTTTTATACTGGACATTATGATCAGTTGGGAGACCCACACACAACGAGAAGTACACAGCTGGTTGTAGAGAAACTTGATTTAGTCTTGAAACAAAATGCTTCCGTTAGTTTGTGAGTATCATCTTTCATATTATTTTTTTGCGTGGGACGGTTATGTTTAGTTTCAAAACATTGGCGTGGGCGATATTTTCACAGGTTCTGCTCCATTCATGGGGACATTCTGTCATTATTATTGATGTGAAATGGCGTGGGCTATCTTTTTTACAGATTCTTCTCCATTCATAGGGGCATTCTCCCATCATTGATGTACAATGGCATTTGCCATCTTTTCCACCTGTTCTGCTCCATTTATAGGGACATACTCCCGTTACTGTTATTGACTTGCAATTTCGTGAGCCACCTTTCCCACAGGTTGTGCCACATTCATGGGGGCATTTTTTCGTCATTATTGTGTGCAATCGTGGGTCATCTTTTCCACATGTTTTCTTCTCAATTCATAGGGACATTCTGTCATCTTTTATGATGTGAAGTGGCGTGGGGTATCTTTTCCACAGGTTCTGCCACATTCATGGGGGCATTTTTTCGAAATTATTGTGTGCAATGGTGGGCCATCTTTCCCACAGGTTCTGTTCCATTTATATGGACATCCTGCTATCATTATTGGTGTGAAGCGGCGTTGGCCATCTTTTCCACATGTTCTCCCTCATACATATGGCCATTCTCTCGTCTTATTGATGTTCAATAGCGTGAGCCACCTTTCCCACAGGTTATGCCACATTCAATCATGGGTGCATTTTCTCGTCATTATTGTTTGCAATGGTATTGCTTCATTCATAGGAACATCCTCCCATAAATTTTGCTTGAATTGTTGTGAGCAATCTTTTATCTGCAATTTCACAGTGTATTATGCAATTTCACTATATGCTTTATACACATTTGCAGATACATGTTTGAAGGAGGAACAAGTTTTGGATTTGCAAACGGTGCCGTAATAACTGAAAACGGCAAATTCATACCAGAGACGACTAGCTATGATTTCGACGCACCTCTCTGAAGCTGGTGATCCCACAGAGAAATACTATGCTCTAAGAACGCTTATATCGAAATATCTAGAGATTCCTAAAATACCTGTACCTGGTCCAGTTCCCAAGGCTGCATATGGCAAAGTCAAACTTGATAAGGTAAGAAGATCCACATTTGTAATTGCTTGTTGATAGAATACGGTGATCTCCCGAAGCGTTGCCTCGATGAATATCAAAGGCTTGTCATGGTAAATAGTGATTATCATTTACAGCCTTTGAGCAGTACAAAACTTTAAAATCAGAAACAGAACGAAACGAGAATGTCTCTTTGAACGTTTATACTCTGAGAACGTTTATACGCTGTTTCTTGTAATTGTGATTATCATGTCTAAAATGGTGTCAGAAGCAGCCTTGATAAGTTTAAATATTTTAGCTTTGATAAGTTAATTCATCAAACAAAATCAGGAAAAAGAGAAGTTTAAAACTAGACCTGCATCACCTCAGCAGAAACTCTTTGTGGACCGTTACTCCACAATTGGTTGTATAAATTTTTTACCAAGCATATGTCCTAACGCTCGATTGGCTAATTATTCATCAATTCTTTTAATTTTCCTCCAGTTGATTTCATTATTCGATGCCTTGAAATATCTTGTACCAGATGGACCTCTGAAATCAAAGTACCCCAAAACAATGGAAGAAATCGGACAGCCGTACGGCTTTATACTTTACAGAGTGAATATTCTGAATATACAAGGTATAAACCACATCTTGACGTATTTATTTGGTTTGATTGTTAGAATGACAGTTAAGCATCGTTAAAGCTGGATGCTACATTTTAAAAACCACCAGTCTGGTCCGAAGTCGAGAATTGCGAGTTGAAAACTTGTTGCTAAGGGACCAGTCATTATTAATGCCTTGCAGGGGACCGGAGGAAATTTCTATTTTTAGCCAGAAATTTCGTAGCCCCCCATTATCGTTCAGCTAAAAACTTGTGGCCCCCCTTTTATTCTTAAAAATTTTTGATAGCCCCCCATAACAATACTCTGTGTTTTCTCATAAATAAGAAATTGGTTAAAATACAATAAACTTGGCCTTGGAAATACTTTTACAACTTTCCTGCGAAAAAGAATAGGGGGAGGGAAGTTGAAAAACAAAATTTTAGTTTTTTACTATATAGAGCCAGACATTAAATTTGAAAATGCCACAAAACACTAAAGGCTAAGATCAATTTGCCTGGACTATGGCTTTATTAGATAAGAAAGTGTGCAGCACAGAATCAGCAGATAAAATAAGAGTATCATCAATGAAACGTCTAATCCTAGCCATCAAAATATGAAGCAGAAACACTATTTTGCTGTTCTTCAATGCTTTCAGAAGAAAAAAAGCAGTGATGAATTGTATGTACATGATGATGATATTGTTCACATTGATGGTGATGGCATTGCAAATTATTTTGATGATATACGTCTTTGTCAATGATGAAAGAACTTTTTTTCTGAAGTTGCACATTAAAATTTTGTTGTGAGATTTTGTATGGTGAAAATTTTTGTAGCCCTCTTAAGACACCTTAATATTTTTGTGGTCCTCCTGTTTAAGGCCACAATTTTTTGTAGCCCCCCATGATTTCCTCCAGCCCCCCTCCGGCATTATTAATGACTGGTCCCTAAGATAAAACGGAGTATAGTCAAAGAAAGTCCTTTTTTATGATTGCTTGAAATAAAGTGTACATAATTGGATTTTCAAGAACTTTATGTCATTTGACATGAAGTCACCCGAGCAACTTGCATTGTTTGGCTGCATATTACACTTTTTTATGCTTGTGACTAAATACTAAGTGAAACGGAACTTTTAATTTTGATATTTGCAGAGTCTGGTAAAATGAAATTACACATTGATGCCCTTCGTGACCGCTCCGTTGTGATGGTGGATCAGGTGAGTATGTCTACGTTGTAGAAAAAAACAAGCAATTGATATGACAAGGAAAGGTATGCAATCTTCTTGCTTGCGTGCTTGCTACCCTGGTAATCATTAAACAGGGTAAAAATGGATTAAAAGCTTTGTTGGATTTTTGCCATCTATAAATGGCTGAACTCTTTTTATAAACAAGGTATCTAGGAAATGGGCTTAAATGAAAATACTCGCAAGCATTAATTTCAACAGAATATCTTGTTTGGGACAGAAGCCTTGGTGAAAAAATCAGCTCAAAGCGGCAATCCACTATAAAATAAATTGCCAATTGGTAGAATAACATTGCCTTTAATGCAAATAGGTAATAACGTTGTTGTAATTTATTGCTCACTTGAATACGGTTGATTGTGCTGCTGGTCTGGTGAAGGATCTCCGAAGTTCGACCTTGACCATGGCAGTGAAGCTACCTTGGCTGGGGCTCGAACCCCGGCCCCATGGGACTTTTGATATTACTAGTCAGCTAGATAGACCATTTCAACTATCGGCCTCGTTTTCAAAATAATTGAAAATAAGGTCATAGAGAACTTTCGACTTCAGGTTCGAATTTAGCACCTTCTTTCTAGTGTTAAGGCAAATTTTTATGCTTCTAGTCCTTACGATGTTGATTCTATAGCGCTTAATTATTTTGAAAGCGAGGCCCTTAGTTGAAATGGTCTATTAGACTATGATGCCACAGCAACTCCTAAGTTCTAGAACTAGAACTGAAGCTCTAGAACGAATAGCCTTGGTAATCATTAATTGACTTCGAAAAGATGAATAGCTAAGTTGATTTTAGCCATCTAATGGCTGAACTGTTTTTCAAACAAGATATCTATGAGATGTTCTTTAATTAAGACACTCACAAACATTAATTTTAAGAGAATTGCTTGTTTTTAGGTATACCAGACAACAGTTAACAGGAGTGACAATATAACTTTGGAAATTGATGCTGGAAAACAGATCGATATTTTGGTAATTTGCTCTTTTGCTACGATGTCTTTTTAAGAATATAAATGTTAATTTGCATTGGCCTTTTCGAAACCTTACTTTGTAAGTTATTACTTCTTTCCTCAGGTAGAGAACCAAGGAAGAATAAATTACGTCTATGGGTCTTTCAAAAGTATGTGTGATCCAAAGGTATGTGCCTTCTTTATAAGTGAATTTTGTCTGTTCTCATTTATTCATTTTTCCTTTAAGGTAAAGCCTTTTTAGAAATCCAAAAAACATAGTAGTGTTTCAACTATACTTTTAGGTTTTGGAGTCAAGGCATGTTTTAGCATATGAACTGGTGGGCCATTTTGCCCAATAGGCCCATTTTGTTTTGGAGAATAGCGTTTCAAGTTATAATTGAAATTCAAAAGAAATCATGGCCCCATTCGTATTATGGCCCACCACTGACAATTCGTTAAATATACCTTGTTTGGAGTGCATTAGTAAAGAGTGTATTAAATTCTATTAAGAAGAATTTCATAGGGAGCTTCAAGAAAAGGGCTGCAGCGTGATTTAGTATGTTTTCAAGACCTGAGTAGAATTCATTGAAAAAACTGTTTTGGAGAATATTAGCAATAGCAAGCAGTATCCTAGCGTGCATAGCACCAACTTATCTACAGTGCATATCGCCAACAATATCCTAGAGTGCATTAACGAGAGTGCATTAAGATGCGTTTAGAATGCTTTTATAAGAGCGCAATAGAGTGTAGCATCAGGAGTGAATAGAAGAGTGTTAAATAGAGTATTGTAGACTGTATCAGGCTGTATGTACGTTAGGCTGTATTTATAGAGAGAGTGTTTTAGAGACCACACAAATTTATTGGAATGCATTAGGTAAAAGCTAATAAGAGCATAATCTTGAAATTTATAAGAACATTTTCGAACTAGGGATGTTTCTTTGAAGCATAGCTTGTTGACGA
Organism: Chrysaora quinquecirrha; assembly: GCA_014526335.1. Taxonomy (NCBI): domain Eukaryota; kingdom Metazoa; phylum Cnidaria; class Scyphozoa; order Semaeostomeae; family Pelagiidae; genus Chrysaora; species Chrysaora quinquecirrha. The sequence continues at coordinate 3,154,742 of JACTAT010000035.1, forward strand.
GGGCGAGTATCTGATGAAGAAGGCGATAATTTTTAGGGAATCGTTGGGAACGTATCTCTGAATGGAAAGCTCCTCGAAGATTGGGAGATATTTCCTCTTACCATGGAGAATGTCACAAACATTCCACTGCATGAGTTACCATTCACCGTAGAAAAGCAAGACAGAATTCCTACTTTTTATGTTGGGGAGTTTATTATTGAAGAGGCCAATGACACTTTCCTCAGCACTGAAGTTTGGACAAAGGTGGGTAATAATCTTTTGACTGATATCCTATCTCTTCATGTATTTTATGTATTTAGATATTATCTGGATGATGATGATGGTGATGATGATGATGATGATGATGATGATGATGATGATGATGATGATGATGATGATGATGATGATGATGATGATGATGATGATGATGATGATGATGATGATGATGATGATGATGATGATGATGATGATGATGATGATGATGATGATGATGATGATGATGATGATGATGATGATGATGATGATGATGATGATGATGATGATGATGATGATGATGATGATGATGATGATGATGATAATGATGGTCATGGTAATGGTGATGATGATGATGATGATGATGATGATGATATTGATGACCATGACCATTCTTGTATCTGTACTGGAAGCATTCAATTATCTTTGCAGGGACAGGCTTTCATCAATAATTTCAATCTTGGGAGATACTGGACGTCGATTGGACCTCAAGAGACTCTTTACGTCCCTGCAAACATTCTGAACAGCAAACCGAAAAAGAACTCTGTTACTCTTTTTGAAATCGATGGGGTAACTTCTTATGCTGACGCCCCTTTTGTAGAGTTTGTGGACAAACCAATGTGGAAGAAATTTGAGTAGAACAGCCTTTAATTTTTTTATTATATGTCTGTCCATTATTGCTGCAAAACTGCAAGACTACATTCTTTTTGAAGAATATTTGAAACTTTTTGATAATTTATTCAAGGGGGAGAACATACGCCAAGATTGGCTAAAATATGCTTTTTTGCTGGCACTTGTCCTATTCTTTGCAAATAGCAACGGTGGTAATTCACAAACATAGTTGAAAGAAAGGCTTTCTCGACAACAAAACGTTTTCTGATTCAACCCCACTATAAAGATAACTATGACAAAAACAACAGAGTCTACATTTTTTCCTTAAGAGTGTTCTTGAGGAATGCAGCCTTGCAATCTAGCATTAAGCGCTTGATATGATCAAATATGCCTTTGAGATTTAGGATTTTATAATTGAGATTTTGCTAGTTTAGTTGTAGTTTAATTGACCTTGAGTCCTTTCGGGGAGTCAATGAGTAACAATACTCGAATAGTTTTGGCAATTTTAATTAATGTACAACGAAGTAATTTTTCTACAAAATTTGAATGTCACTATTTTACATACACTATAGAATTAAATAACTTTAGTAGTTTTATGTAGAAATATTTTATAATTAAATGGTATATAATGAATTTCATTACGTTATAAGCAACGAAGAATTAATTTCTAAGCGAAGTTTTACTTAGGTCCTGGCCAAACGATCAAACATTGTTGGTCCAACATTTTAAATTTGCTTTACAACAAATGTTTGACCGTTTGGTCACGTCCAAAAACATTGCTTGACAAGCAAAAGTAACAAACTTTGTGGCGTGGTGTTTTGAAAGGTTCAAAAACATTTCTTGCTTGACGCAAGCAAAAATGTTGGACAAGTAATGTTTTTGGACGTGGCCAAACGGTCAAACATGTTGCTTGACAAACAAATCTCGAATGTTGGACCAACAATGTTTGATCGTTTGGCCAGGGCCTTAAAGTTAAAAGATCAAAGCTAATGACCTTTGGACCTTGTCAAACAATCAAACATTGTTAATCAAACATTTGCGATTTGCTTCACAAGCAATGTTTTTGCCTACGCTCACCAAACTGACGTTATATATTATTTCGATGTTGTGTAATTTTCTTATTTTTATTCACAGAGCAACCAGTGAAGAAAGAAAAAAAGATACACTTCAATGTTTCATTAGACGTCTGATGCATTGAACAATTTTGTTTCAAACGTCAGTCAAATACAGTCAGGTATTATTGAATTGTTTTACCCTGTAGATTTTGTGGTTTTGTAAACAAAAGGGCCTGTCAGTCAAATCGAAATGTTTTGTTTGAAATTGACAATATTGAAAATCCAGACGTCTAAAAGTGGATTGATAGCTGTCAGTTATTAGCCAATCAGTTTCTAGAATTTATCTCCTATTGGGCCAATTGACGAAGCCAGGCCAAATACTCTGTATGCAAAATGCCCATGCGAAGGTGTTGTGTGCCTTTTTTTAACTTTTTGGCGGTCATGTTGTCCTTCATCTATTGTATGAAAAAGTCTAGCGTACATACTGCGTATGCATAAATAATTTTCCAATACTTTGTCGTTGTGTGCGAATATGCACTGTCGCAGAAAACTTTCATCCTTTATCTCCTTCTGTTAGGTTTCGTTCAGTTGCTGGTTTCTAGTGTAGCACAGTTCAACACTTATCGGGTATATATTTTGTCGAATATTAATTATTTCATCGTGTTTAATCTATCTAATCGATTAAAAGCACTATGTTTTCAGCTTTTAGGCCGTCATTATTTCGGTTTTAGTATCGTTTTGCGAAAACTCGAGGCTCTCTTATTAATGTCAATTCACTTTCATCAACTATATCACCCTTTCTTGAATTAGTTCGATCTATAACATCCCGTTTATTATTTTCTTCAGCGAACGTATAAATCTTCCGTGGAGCCTGCCATCTGGTATTTAGCTGAACATAAGGTATTTTGAACTTTTTTCGTAGGGATTTAATCTTTCTGGCAATGTTTGTCACTGCCACTTGTATTTGTCCGTGCCTGGAATCAACGCCTTGAGTTGCTGCTTTTCGCTGTGTTTCTTCATTTGCATTCTTTGGTTTTTCCATTACTTTTCCGCTGGTGTCTGTTTCATTTGGCCTCGGCTGGGCTAAAAATGTAAGAACATCTGCTATATGCTTCGGTTTCAGAAATTATAATTTCATTAATATAACTGGAAGAACTCTACGGGCCGATGCATTTAGGGCTGGCAGAAAATCTTGTTACAGGGATTGTTTTTGGCCTAAATTTCACCCTACCGAGAACGGTGGAATTAGTCAGAAGAAAGATCAACCCAGATTAGCTGGGACTTGAATCTCGTCTTTCACTTTCACCCAAATAAAACGTGAATTTGAAGCAAAATTTACTACACTATCTCTTCTGTAGCGACCACAATACAGGTCGTTGCATGCGGAAAGAATTCCCTTACTCAAGGTGTCCGCCATCTAACAGAAAAATGTTGTGCCGACCCAGAGCTATTTGGAAGGTCTATTGTTTGTTGTAACGTGGTTTGCTTTTTCAATGTGCCCTGAAGCCTATGCAAAAGGTCCAAGTTTTGGCAGACTGAGGTGAAAACTCTCGCAATTCAGAGCGTTTTAGAGTTCCCTTATATTTGTCAATGCATATATTTGTTTGAGAAATTGCCAAATCATGCATTGATTAACCAAGCACGAAACGTAAGATAATACTGCCATTGAATGCATAACAGCACACACACGAAAGCTGTCTAAAACTAGTAATGCGATTGAATTGAATAGATCTGAAATCATTTCCTAACCTGACCGAGAATATAAGTAATCGCCGATTTCACTGTAGCTTTTCTCCGTGAATCTGTTGAACTTCTTTGTGCGATGTGGCTTTGGTTTTGTTTCTAAAATAGAAATTGAAATTTAAAAGTCCTCAATGGGACGGGCTGTAAAAGGGTTTGGAGCGTTCGGAGTGTCTGTATTTTCGCTTCTGGTATGATAGCCTTTAGGTCAATATGTTTTGTACATTTTCTGAAAGATTCCACTGAAGTGAGGTCATATTATAATGGCCTGGACTAATGAATTGATTTGCTGAAAATTTACTGAATATTTACATGCAGTTATTTTGGCATAAATTTCGAGATTTTAATTGAACAAAATAGAAAAGCAATATGCGGATGCGTATACTTGGTAAAGTTCAGTGTTTGTTCAGTTGAGTAGCTGAATGAACTGAACATACCATTGAACCATTGAACAAAATTTTGTTCACCAAACATTTTGGACTTAGATTAACCATCCACTGCAAAAATGTGACTGAACAAGGTGGACAAATGAACTAAATTTTCACTGAACTTCAATTTTGGACGATGTTCAGTGAAATGTGCGGTTCATTTTATCCAGGGTCTAATAAGAAGATTGAATTTAATTGAACTGAGTTGAATAACCTGTTTTTGGCTGGCCTTGAAAAACAGCGCCCAGGGCAACACCACCAGTGTAAGACTCTGTTTTACTCTTCGCTTTCTGTTTCAAACTCTGCATTTTCTTCAGCAGTGTTTCCAGAATTGATCCTTTATGCTTGGCTAAGTTCTTCACAAGAGCTTTTCCTGTTGAGTTGCCAGATCCCTTTCTCTTGCCATCTCCTCGAAATCTATTTGTCTTTCGCTTGGACGCTTTCAGTTTCCAATGTGACTTTCCTTCCCCTGATTTAGCTGGAGTAATCAAAAGATTATGCAACGATGAATTGTGACGATCATCATCATCGCTGTCGTCATCACTGTCAATTTCACCAAGTTTCTTATTCTCAGAATTCTTCTTCTCATCTTTTGCTTTGCTTGGAGTGAAAACTCTACTTTGAAAGCTTTTCGGGTACTCTTCATCATACGATATTGATTTAATCATCTGATCATTAACACGATTTTCACCCAACCCCATTCTATGCCTCTGGTTTATGTCTTTGCCATTGCTTATAAAAGCCACTGTTGGTGAATGTAAATTTCCACTGGCACTCTTTATTAACTCTCTTATCTCAGTAAGAACATCCAGCTCATGAGAGTTTTCTCTTGAGAATGGATTCACTGCGTGCCCGCCTGTTTCACTATTGGTATCATGCTCCTCATTCGCAGCATTTTTCGCTTCTTCTTCACTGCTCGTATCATCTCGGCTACTGCTATTTTCGTCTCCATTATCTGCTTTATCGTTACTCATATCTGCGGATTCATCACTGGCGCCTTTAGTCTCGTCCCTGTTAACAGAATCTAGCGTATTTCCCTCTTCTTCTCGTGGACTGTCGCTTGCAGCGTCATTGTCGTTTTGCACCGGAGCGTTACTCGTATCTGATTCGTCTGAATTATCTTCAGACTTCTTGTCTGCTTCTGCTCCCATGTCGTTGCCTTGTTCTTGGCTTGCGGCATTTTTCGCCTTCGACAGTAACGCCTCATAGTCACTCAGCGTAGCTTCTAACAAATGATTCTGATTTGCAATGTCCTGCTCGTCATCTGTCTTCTTGTTTGGCCCTGCCGATGCGTCATTATCTTCATTGTCTGCATTTTCTCCTGTATTTTCATCTTCCGAGTTCTCTTCATTGATCAAACCCTGATTTTTGTCTTTGTTTTCGCCATCTTCTTTAAAATTTCGTTTCAAGCCTCTATGAGCTTTGATCTCCTTACTTCGCTTCAACGCCATTGACAATCCTATGAAGAAAATCGTATCATGGTCATAACAATGCAAAGTAAAAGGTTTTCTGTAACTTTTAAATAAAACTCCACTAATAAACAGTTCAAGTAACTATGTTATTTTGCCCACCCCATTTCAGTTTAGCTGATATGCAGTTATTATTCCCTTCATCGATTCTGCTGATGTCAAGAGTGTTAAGATTATTCAATATTTTTACGATATGCATCGTGATCTTGTATGGTATGGTCTTTCCTCGTTTCTCGTGTATCCGTCTCTGTGTGGGGAGAGCATTTGTAATGCATATCAAAATCATGTTTTCATTTCCCACTGTTACTGGTATACAGCCTGAGATTTAAATATGACGATTCGCCTATTCGGCTGATTATTTCATGGAAAAATATTACCTATTCATAGTTTACCTGTGATAACTGAACAGACAGGGCGAGTATTTGAACTACATATAGGAATCATATTTTCATTTTCCAATGGTATACTGTACCGCTGCCTGAACAGGTTTAAATATGATAACTCCCCAATACGGCTGATTGTTTCACCCTTGATGCCAATAGCAAATGTTTACATATAGTTTATTAAGTCGAACAAACCTGGATTAGCACTATTAGACCCAATGTCGGAATAGGTGCTGCTCATTTCTTGACTTTTCATGTCATCGCTGGTTAATTCATTATTGTTTATAAGGTCATCACAAATCTGACGGCAGAAACTTGAAGCGTCTTTTATCAATGTCAGACCGACGCCTGAAAAAGAAAAATGGTTAATTGTTGGGGTGTGCGCCTTCTCAAACGTTATGATCACCACTGCAGGATTGCTAATGCAGAGTAAAGAAAAACACAAAGCAAATTGAGTCTCAAATACCCGCTATTCCCAGCATTAAATTCCTGTAACGAATTTTCATTTCTTAACGCAAAGTGAAGTAGTATTGCGATTATGTGACTAAGCGGAATATAAACCCCGATGCGGATCGAAATGCAACAATTAGAAAAGCGAAGCTGGGTGGTATTGTATTTTGAACACTAACTATTTTACGGAATTCACCTGGATGATCAATAGAATTTGTTGCAGAGCGCTAAAGAAAAATAGAACTCTGTCTGTCTATGCTTGAAACCGGCTTTGGTCGATTGCTTCGGCCTGTTTCTGACGTCTTTACTCTTAGGAGTTTCAGACAAAAAGTGTATTCGCTTTTCTTCAGAATACTGAATTGTATTGCAACTCCAAAAAGTGAATTAGGTGAAATTTTTGCATATACAACAGATCTTATCTGCGGCTAATATTATGTGAACCGTCAAGCATTTGTCCTCCTTCAGACGAAGTGACACATCACATGTGATGTAGCCATATATTGCAGCTTTGTATTGCAATTTATAGCTAGCTAAATTTGGAAATCTTTTTAGATTATATTACTATTACAACATATAAGCAGCCAGTCAGATCACTGAAGGTACCAATAACGCCACTTTTTCTAAACCTAAAGACTGTGAAGTCTTAAGACTGACTTCACAAAGTCGTATTATTCTTAAAGTATGCATTCATATACTTGTGATTAATTACAACATAACTTCTTACCAATCGGCATTAAAAGCATTGCTGTTTCCCCTTCTTTATCTGCCATTACCTCTTTCGTCCAGTCAGGCTCGGTTTCTTTGCCTTTACCTTTCAAACCAACAAATACGTATTTCTGTCCTTTCTTTATGCGATTTTTTCTCAGCTGGTGAGCACCACATTCGTCCTAGATAATACGTAAAATATCAGTGTGTGTTGTGAGGAATTGGCTAGCTGATCGATGTATATGAGTTTTGCAATACCAGGCTTTTTAGCTTGGGTGTAGCATGGCACCAAGTAACAAGATGGATATAAGTTTTTACCTTTAGACTTAGTTAAGGTACCACAGCACTGGCCATGATTGAACAACACTGCTGGAGAAGTTACCTTGTAGACATATGCATGTAGACAAAGTTTCTCTCTTGGTGCTTAAGATATACATTAGTTAAAGAAATCTTAATCAACCGAAAAAACGTCTGTATGCTCTCTTCTCATGCTGTCTGTGGGATATATTGACCAGGTCTTCAGCTCCTAACCTAAAGCACATTTCAAAGAGAGATAACGAATCTAGGTTGTAAGAATTAACCCTGAAAATGAAGCGTCGGTACTGAAATCAAAAAAGGAAGGGGTTTAGCGGGAATCACCCAGGTACCTTTTCTCTTTCCTTTCAATATACTCTAGATATAAAATCAAAATACATACCAGTACGTCATAGGCTTCATCTGTCATATCAACATTAGCGTTTCCTTAGTTGCTACTAGAATTATCGTTGCTGGCTTCAAAGTTGTAAGGAAATTTGCCATCGCCTTCGCTGCTGCTCCATCAGTCTGCGTATTGAAGTTCTCTGACGCTTCTACTTTTCCTGTTGTGTAGTCCAGTATAACAATATTGAATCCATCTTCATCCTTGCTAAGGTCTCTACCGTCTACTTTGATGATTGCTCTTGTATCTGAAGACTGAATATCCACCATCACGCTTTTTGCTGCAAAAAAACCAATGAAAAGTTGGCATTTGATGAAAAATCTTTCCACGAACCCATTTGCATGGTTTCCTAATTTCAGTTGAATTCGGTGAAATTTCTCATAACATTGGCCCTTTGTCTGCACGGATACTTTCCAGTTTTTTACATATGATTTGCTACAATTTTTAAAACTTTCAAAGACTCCATTTCTTCAGAAGGTGAAGGTGAAAGAAGAGGGTGAAATGGTGTATTTTTTCGCCATTCGCTAGGATCTCGGGAGTAGTTGAACTAACGAGTCCTCGACTAGGCTGTGACGCTACCGTGGCGCTCGAACCCCGACTTCACTGATTTCCTGACACCACGTGTTACCTGTATTACTCGTAGACCACCCGCCTCAGCAGACAGCATACCTTCAAGTTCAGCACCTTTCTCCAACACCTTTCTCCAGGTAAAACGAAGATTATTCTGACGGGCTTTCTCTTCTTGTTGTTTGTTCACGCAAAAATAACGGACCTGTGATGAATTTGGGTGATGGGACGGCATCAAAAATACCTCTAGAATACTATGCTGCAATAGTATTGCAACGAAGATGATGTGGCGTCGTCGTTAAACCCAGCTTGCTGGGTCATACTGACAGGAGCTCATTGAGATCGTGGTTCCAGCCCTTCTAGCCCCAACCATGGTACCGTCAAAGCAAGGATCGAGCTCCCGTTAGTTTATCTCTAAAACATCATTTCACAGTGCCTTCACTGTAGAAATGGAAGTTGTCTGAAACGTGTTGTCCGCGACTTTAGGTTGGATTCGTAATCTTTTGATTGGTGCAGTTGTGCAATGACGAATTTTGCTGTGTGACAAACGGTATTAAATTGCATACCATTCGCACGATGCTCGTAACAGCGCTTTCTACTTCAGCTCATTGTACATTGAGTGTACTATCTCTACTTCTCCAGGTTTCAATTTTAGAAAATTTGATCACTAGGCTACGAAGGTATTTAGAATAGTCAGATATTTTTTTTATACATTACCTGATTTAGTTTGATCTCGGCAATGAGTGTTACCTGGGAAAAGGAAGATGTTCATTGTCATTGCTGCATTGACCTTATAACTTTGTAAATATTATAAATTTTGTCATGCATTTCACGATGATAATTCAGTTGAATGTAGATTTTTTATAACGAAGCAAGTGAGGTTGGGGAGTAGTAGAAACTGTTTAGAAACCTGTAGAAGATATGTTGGTTAGTTAGTTTGTTTGTTGATAAGCTAGTTAGTTAGTTATTGAGTTAGTTAACTAGTAAGCGAAATGGTTAGTAAATTAGCTTGTAAGTTAGATGGTTAGTTAACAATTTGCCAAAGTAGGCTAACATTGTTAGTTAGTAAGAAATTAGCAACTAGTAGTTTGCTTGTTAGATATCTAGTCAGTTAGTTACTTAGGTAACTAGTTACAAAAGTAGCTCCGTTAGTTGGTTAGCTTGTTTGTTGGTTTGTTAACTTGTTAGAAAGCCTGCATTTTGTCGATGTTTTTCAATGAAATGTTAATTTTTTTGTTAAAGTGACACTTACATTTCTTGGAACTTGCGGATACGTCAGTTGATCTTCCTGAAGCCTTGCTTGTTCCTCCGGATGACCCGCCTGAGATTCCACTGTTGGAATTTTGATTGATGAGATTGGATGACACTTCTTGTGCTACATCCGCGGCTTTTCCGGCGTTGGACAAAGCAGCACCACTAATACCTGACAACCCACCAGCTCCATTGCCACCACCTACACCTCCTCCTGATGAACCTGATGCCGATGCTCCACCTGCTCCACCGATGCCGCCTCCTGCACCACCACCACCACCTGCTGCACCACCACCACCACCTCCTGCTCCTCCAGCGCCACCTACAGCTCCAGCACCTGCTGCACCACCGATACCACCACCGGCACCTCCGGCACCCGCTGCTCCACCGATACCACCACCAGCACCTCCTGCTCCTGCAGCGCCACCTAAAGCTCCAGCACCAGCTGCACCACCGATACCACCACCAGCTCCTCCACCTATACCACCTCCGCCAGCAGCACCTCCTCCATTACTTCCCATGAGTGCTGCTAAAGATGCTGAAGCACCTGCACCAGCAGCTGCTGCCGCACCTCCACCTCCCCCTGCACCGCCAGCTGCCCCACCTATTCCTCCACCTGCTGCTCCACCTATTCCTCCCCCAGCACCAGCACCTCCCCCTCCGCCACCTACAGCACCAGCTCCTCCCGCTCCAACTGCATTTCCTCCAGATTGCGAACCCAACCCTGCTCCACTTGGAACACTATTCACCATTCCGTTAGCCCCTCCAGCAGGATTTACGTCCATAAATCCTCCTTGTGCTCTTGATCCAACTGGTCCTTTTCCAGTGTATTCACTGTCCGTATTCGAACTATGAATTTCCACTTCTCCTCCAGTTGGCATAGCCATAGACCCAGTACTACCACTTGCACCACCACCACCTCCATTACCGCCTGCTCCTTTTGAGCCTCCAGCTCCTCCAGCAGCGCCGGCTCCTCCAGCGGCTCCTGCTCCAGCAGCACCTCCAATGCCTCCAGCTCCTCCTATGCCAGCAGCTCCTCCTATGCCAGCAGCTCCTCCTAGCCGACCACCTAGTCTTCCACCGGCAGCTGCAGCGGCATCCGCTGCTAATGCTCCTAAACGACCAGCTCCTCCAAAATGGGCGCCTCTAAACCCAAAAGCATTAGCAACCGAGTTTTCTCTTGCTGAAGATGCTCCAAGGCCTTCTACAGAATTTAAAGCCTCTGCAATTTCTTCAATGTTTGCTCCCGTATTTGCCAAACTGTATTGACCACCAAGAGCCGCGTTTCTAGCATCAGTCATTGCTTTAGCTCCTAATCCATCTCCATCTATCGAACCTCTCACGCTTCCAGCATCCAGAATACTTCCTCCTGATTTTCCTGATAATGCATCTGAACCAAGACCACCAATACCAGCTGCAAATGCTGCCATTGCTGCAGTGCCTAATTGTTCTCCTTGCTCTGCAAGGCTCAGTATCAAATTACCAATCAATGCAGCAGAACTCTGTAAACTATCTTTTGCTTTCATTGCAGATGCCAACGCTGTCAAACCAACTGTTGAACCAGGGCCTCCTACTTTATCTAACGCATCTCCAAGCTTTCCTTGAGTCTTCTTTGGATCCGTTTCAATGTTGCCTTTGAGGAATTCACTCAAGCTAGCAATTCCTGCTGATGCTGCAGCTCCACTTCCTCCAATATCGGCTACAGACTTTGCAAGTTTGGCAGCAAGTCCTGCTTGTTGTGCGGCTAATTTCTTATCTCCAGCAAACCTAAAGCCACCTACAGTGTTAGCCTCTCCGCCTGCTCCTCCATTGAAGCCATTCACGCTTCCTCCTGCTGCTGCCAAGGCTCCGGTGCCTGCTCCCATCGCTGCTGCTAAATACGTTGCGAATTCCGCTGGCAGGTTTATCTGGTATCCCTAGACTTCCAAAGGCCGTCGAAAGGGAGTTTTCAACATCAGTCGATGATGATATACCATCTGTTACCCCATCAACACCACCTGCTCCCATGCCACTTCCTGCTCCAGCTCCACCGCCTCCAGATTTGTCACTGTCGCCGCCATTGGGACTTGCTGGAGAACCAATACTGCCATAAGCATCATCACTGCCCCCAACCTTGCCACCTCCGCCATCACCGGCACCTCCAGCACCTCCACCGCCTCCTGCTGCGCCTCCAGCTCCTCCTCCAGCGCCAGCTTTGTTACCTCCTGCACCACCTTTTCCACCCTTGCCACCTGCTCCAGCGCCGGCTGCTCCCAGAGGACCTCCTTTGCGCCATTCTTTCCTCCTGCTCCGGCTTTCCCACCTGCAGCTCCTCCTGCTCCTGCTCCAGCTTTCCCCAGCGCCTCCTCCTGCTCCTGCTCCAGCTTTTCCTGCGCCTCCTCCTGCTCCTGCTCCTCCACCAGCTCCTCCAGCTGCTTTTCCACCAAGCTTACCATCCGCACCAATTATAAATTCTCCTTCTTTAAGTTGGTTGCCTCCGTTGTCATTCTCGTTTGTTACAACAGCACTAGCATCTAATGAGCCCCCTTCTACTGTACCGGCCAATCCTTTTCCACCAGAGTTGGTATCAAATCCTGGAGACCCTCCTACTTCGGGTACTAATTTCGATCCAATAACATCTGGCTTTCCTTTACCTCCTTTCCGGTCAAGCCGGTATTTTCTTCTCCGTTTAGAAGCTGTGTTGATCCATCTGCACCTTGTCCAAATCTGGCAGGTTTTCGACTTGCACCTGCACCTGCTTCACCCTGTTCACCTTCAGAGCCGTCAAGACCCAGCGCATCTGACATTGCTAGCAGTTTATCAATGACTGCTGTAGCAGAGCCGGTACCTGGTACACTTCCAAGTCCTAGTGCCTGACCAACATTAGCAAGCTTCTTCAGCTCTGGTATGGGATTGTTGCCAAGTTTTGAACCCTGACCGTTTGCTAGAGCTTCCGTTACTGCGGCTGCTGCGTTCAAGGCTGCTGGTGTTAGCTTGCCATCCAGACCACCACCTGCTCCATTGCCTTGCATGCCTCCTCCTGCACCGCCTTGAGCTCCTCCTGCTCCGTTTCCTTGCATTCCTCCTCCTGCACTTCCTTGGGCTGATCCTCCGCTGTTGCTTTGTGTTCCTCCTGATCCATTTCCTTGTCCTCCTTGGTTGCCTGATCCTCCATTTCCTTGGCCTCCTTGACCACCATTTCCTTGGCCTCCTTGGTTGCCTGATCCTCCATTACCTTGACTTCCCTGACCACCATTTCCTTGGCCTCCTTGGTTGCTGATCCTCCATTTCCTTGGCCTCCTTGACCACCATTTCCTTGGCCTCCTTGGTTGCCTGATCCTCCATTTCCTTGGCCTCCTTGACCACCATTTCCTTGGCCTCCTTTGTTGCCTGATCCTCCATTTCCTTGGCCTCCTTGACCACCATTTCCTTGACCTCCTTGGTTGCCAGATCCTCCATTACCTTGACTTCCCTGACCACCATTTCCCTGGCCTCCTTGGTTGCCTGTTCCACCGTTGCCTTGATTTCCTTGGCCACCGTTTCCCTGGCCTCCTTGGTTTCCACCAGGTCCGTTTCCTTGCCCTCCTTCATTGGCGGTACCTCCATTTCCCTGATTTCCTTGACCACCATTTCCTTGCCCTCCTTGATTGCCTGTTCCTCCAGTTCCTTGATTTCCTTGACCACCATTTCCTTGGCCTCCTTGATTGCCACCAGGTCCGTTTCCTTGTCCTCCCTGATTGCCTGATCCTCCATTTCCTTGATTTCCTTGACCACCGTTTCCTTGACCACCAGCTCCACCTTGGCCTCCCAGGTCACCATTTACCGGAATTTGATCTCCCTGGTTCATAGGAGCTCCGTTATCTCCAACATTTGGGTTTCCAATGCCTCCATCGACAACTCCTCCATCTTGCACTCCACCTGTGTCTGGTGTTGCTAGACCTGCCTGGCCACCCTGCTGATTTCCGTTTCCTTGCAATGGTTCTGTTGGTTGTAGCACTACCAACTGACTTGTCGTTGGTACCACAGGAAGTTGAGCAACTTGCGGAACAGTTTGCCCGACCTGGCTAAGGGTAGGTCTTGTTGTGAGCCCTTGATCCATAAGTCCTGACATTGCTCCTTGCAAAGCTGCAGGATGAGGTGTGGTGCCTGTAAGGCCACCTGAATTTCCCCCATCGCCTCCTGAGCCTCCGCCATTCCCTCCGCCACCATTGCCACCGTTACCTCCTCCATTTCCTCCGCCAACAAGTCCATCTCCACCTTGATCATTGGAACCTGCTGCGTTGTTTAATCCATTAACAGCATTGCTTAATCCACCTGCTGCATTGCTAAGCCCACTAGCTGCTGCTGCTAATGCTCCTGCGCTACCATCACCAGCATCTCCTGTGAAGAAAAGCAAAAGCATCTCATTAAGTAGTGGATCAAGATACATTTTAACTCATCTTTGCCCTTTGGTGATTATGATTAACGAAGCTGTTATGGTTTTTAAAGAAAATAAATAACGAAATAATTTTGTCTTCAGTCATCACGAGTGATCCTTAATTTTTTTCGATAAATAAGTGCAACAACGTGAGTCATGAAAAGTTTATAGATGACAATTTACCTCCAGCTGCTCCTCCTCCGCCCATTGTTCCACCAGCTGCTCCATCTCCTCCCATTGCTCCGCCAGCTGCTCCATCTCCCCCTATAGCTCCTCCAGCTGCTCCTCCTCCCATCGCTCCACCAGCTGCACCGTCTCCTCCTAATGCTCCTCCAGCTGCTCCTCCTCCCATCGCTCCACCTGCTGCTTCACCTCCTCCCATCGCTCCACCTGCTGCTCCATCTCCTCCAATTGATCCACCAGCTGCTCCTCCTCCACCCAATGCTCCACCGCCAACGTCTCCTCCTCCACCTAATGCTCCACCGCCAGCTGCTGCTCCTCCACCCATTGCTCCGCCTGCTCCTCCTCCACCCATCGCTCCTCCAGCAGCACCGCCGCCAGCCGTTGCTCCTCCACCTCCAGCAGCTGCCCCTCCCGCGATTGACCCTCCAACTCCTCCTCCACCTGCTATTCCTCCTGTTCCTCCTCCACTCAATGTTCCACCAAATGAGCCTCCTCCCTGGCCGATGATATTTTGTTTACTATCAGCCTCGGTAGTGCCATCAGAATTACTTGTATCGGAATTCCCCTGGCTACTAACGGCAGGTGCAATTCTGTGTTTAGCTGCTGGGGGTGTTGGCTTTATCAGCATGTATTTGTGATAGAGTTTCTGGAATGGGGTGAGACCTGGAAAAAATCATGCATTTATGTAATCAGGCGATCCATCTTTTTAAGTGTTAAACAGTTTATAATCTATTTATACTAGCATAATTCTGCTACTACACTGTACTACACTGTATAGGGATGCTGAGTTCTGTGCCACCCATGTGATTGTTAGATTCATTCGGGAGCCAGGGAGCCTTAAGTATTGTGTTGCTGATTTTTTATTGATTTCTTTGCTGAATATTCTCAAGCCTTGTTTTTCGTCACACGTTTTCCCCATGAATAGGTCAGAGACGGCTGACAGCCATCACTAATAGTGTTAGTAATGGCTATAATGCGTACGGTTCGCAATAATACGACACAAACTTTAGAAATTGAGATTTGAAAATTCTGTCTACAGTGACTTCACTGGAGGCGTCAGATTCATTCAATCAGCAATACTTGTGAGGAGACATTTGAGCCCACAGTAGACTTATTACATCCCTCCCACTCTATCGGCAACGGCTATTAACAACTGCACAAACATATTGCTGTTTCCTAAGAGTGGGATGGCGGGATGTGGAGCTGCGTGGAATACGACGAATGTAGTAAGTCTACGCCGATGGCACAGGATATCAACAATGGCTGATCTTTTCAGACGTGTGAGTCATTACAGTGAGAAGGGAGAGGAGAGCGAGGGAGCAAGATTAAACTAGTGTGTTTGAGTGGAGATGAAGGTGCTTTCTCTCTTGCAATATTAATGTAATCCGCGGCTTACCTGTAGTGAGTTGTATACTGATAACACTAGGTCCTTTGGATGGTTCACTCAGTTCTTCTCTTATCCAATTAACATCTTTCATGATTTCTTGAGGTCCACTGAACCCAACAAGAGCATAAGCGGATCTAAACTCTAATGCATTTGGCATTGTGATTTTATTCGCGCCCAGCCGTTCCTGAAAGAAAAATGTTGCTTGTAGACTTGAAGGACTTTAAGATGCAATGGCTTCGTGGTTTGCCGCATCTAGCTCGTGTGGTCAAGAGCTCAGTGGGGTCGGGGTTCGAGCCCCAGCCACGGGAGGGTCACAGCAAGGGTTGATGTCTTGTTAGTTAATCTACTTGTGAGTTCCTAGTAACTGGCGCTAATTTCACCAGAAGGTTCTGCTTTAAGCGTCCTGCAATTTTCAACTTAAAGTGGAGTGAAATGTGTATTTATAGGACAGAATAAGCCTGAGAGAGACAGGACTCAACACACGAATCGACATAAATAACTCAAATGGGACAAAATCAAACAAAAACTCCATAAAGATATTTGACACGATATGACACAACACTATTGATCAGGTATTTACGCGACACAACGTGACATGACACAATATTGTGGTAGCAATGAAAGTCCTAAAGTCCTTAAATATTTGATATAGTTCGGATTTTGACAAAAATCGTTTCCTTAAGTTTGGAGTTGTGTATTGCCGACTGTTTCTATAGAATAATAAAAAGTTTTAATTGGTATCGTGTTTTTACTTACAAATTTTTTCAGAGCTGAAGACGGTAGATTGTCCTTAGCATCCTCTCTGATTGCCGCAATTACAATTTTCCAATCAGCCAAACCCTCGATAAACTCATTCATTTTTCTATAGGCACCCGCAATACCATGGGTATTAAACGTCACTGTGGTCTCCAGTTTTCCAGTCTTGAAGTCGACAACTGCGAAATTGAAGCCTTGCCTATTCGGGCTGACCTCGTTTCCGTCTATGACAATTGAAGCCACATTGTCTTCACAAGATGTGCCATCAAAAGGAGGATCAAAGCAGCCGACGGATTTCGCGGTAATCTTGACTGTCTTTTTCTTGACTAAGAAAGAAAAATTAGATTTTGCTGAATATACCGTTGGCAGTTACAGACTTTGAGCTAAGGTTTTTTGCCCACATTTTGTTAAGTTAGAGAATCTACTAAGACCCCTGAGATTACACGAGAGTAACTGGACTGGCTCGGATCTGATCCAGAGCCATTTTTGGCTTGAAGACGCTTTTCCGTTACATGGGACCTCATGCATCTCTTTCACCCTTGCATCTGGATCTTCCTGGAATCTGGATGGATCTGTTCAGAAGAAGAGCTAGCTCGTCACTTACTCTATTTAGACCCCGATGACTTTATCAGCTCTGTTTGCTCTATGCTAATAATGTGCTGTGACTGCATTAACTCTATCAGCTACCCTAGCATTCTGATACTGCATCTGCGCTGTCTGCTGTCCTAATGTACTACGACCTTTATCGGTTGTGTTTGCTCTTTACTAATAATGCGCTGTGACTGCATTAACTCTATCAGCTACCCTAACATTCTTATACTGCATCTGCGCTGTCTGCTGTCCTAATGTACTAAGACCTGTATCAGCTGTGTTTGCTCTTTACTAATAACGTGCTGTGACTACATTAACTCTATCAGCTACCCTAGCATTCTGATACTGCATCTGCGCTGTCTGCTGTCCTAATGTACCAAGGCCTTTATCAGTTGTGTTTGTGCTTTACTAATAATGCGCTGTGACTGCGCACTAACCCTATCAGCTATCCTAGCATTCTTATACTTCATCTGCGCTGTCTGCTATCCTAATGTACTAAGACCTTTATCAGTTGTGTTTGCTCTTTACTAATAATGTGCTGTGACTGCATTAACTCTATCAGCTACCCTAGCATTCTGATACTGCATCTGCGCTGTCTGCTGTCTTAATGTACTAAGACCTTTATCAGTTGTGTTTGTTCTTTACTAATAATGCGCTGTGACTGCGCACTAACCCTATCAGCTATCCTAGCATTCTGATACTTCATCTGCGCTGTCTGCTGTCCTAATGTACTAAGACCTTTATCAGTTGTGTTTGTTCTTTACTAATAATGCGCTGTGACTGCATTAACTCTACCAGCTACCCTAGCATTCTGATACTGCATCTGCGCTGTCTGCTGTCCTAATGTACTAAGACCTTTATCAGTTGTGTTTACTCTTTACTAATAATGTGCTGTGACTGCATTAACTTTATCTGCTACCCTAGCATTCTGATATTGCATCGGCGCTGTCTGCTGTCCTAATGTACTAAGACCTTTATCAGTTGTGTTTGCTCTTTACTAATAATGCGCTGTGACTGCACTAACCCTATCAGCTATCCTAGCATTCTGATATTGCATCTGCACTGTCTGCTGTCCTAATGTACTAAGACCTTTATCAGTTGTGTTTGCTCTTTACTAATAATGCGCTGTGACTGCACTAACCCTATCAGCTATCCTAGCATTCTGATATTGCATCTGCACTGTCTGCTGTCCTAATGTACTAAGACGTTTATCAGTTGTGTTTGTTCTTTACTAATAATGCGCTGTGACTGCATTAACTCTACCAGCTACCCTAGCATTCTGATACTGCATCTGCGCTGTCTGCTGTCCTAATGTACTAAGACCTTTATCAGTTGTGTTTGTTCTTTACTAATAATGCGCTGTGACTGCATTAACTCTACCAGCTACCCTAGCATTCTGATACTGCATCTGCGCTGTCTGCTGTCCTAATGTACTAAGACCTTTATCAGTTGTGTTTACTCTTTACTAATAATGTGCTGTGACTGCATTAACTTTATCTGCTACCCTAGCATTCTGATATTGCATCGGCGCTGTCTGCTGTCCTAATGTACTAAGACCTTTATCAGTTGTGTTTGCTCTTTACTAATAATGCGCTGTGACTGCACTAACCCTATCAGCTATCCTAGCATTCTGATATTGCATCTGCACTGTCTGCTGTCCTAATGTACTAAGACGTTTATCAGTTGTGTTTGCTCTTTACAAATAATGCGCTATGATTGCATTGCCTCTATTGGCTATCCTAATGTTTTGACACTGTGTCTATGATATCGGCTACCCTGATGCAGTGAAACAGCATCGCCTCTATCAGCTATTCTGTTCTAATTTAACTAAAAATAAATTGAAGAACTCTAATTTCGTGACACCTGAGACTGAGACTGCATGGGCTCTTAAAACCGCTAAGCCAGATCTGTCTACTGTCCCTGTGCAGTGAGACTGGGTCGACAGTACACGTAACCCTGGGCTTTGAGATTCTGGTACTATCAGCTTTCCGTATAATGTGGAGGAGATGATGACGGATTCACACATTTTATACGTTTAGTGACATTTCAGCAACTGAATCTAAACTCTTATACCTATATCCTATTTGGTGTTTTTATCCGATGACGAAAGACAAACTTAACATTTCATGACTAAAATTTCATTTATCAAAATAGCATATATCACAGAGAAGTTACTAAATCTAAATACAATAAATGTTAATCTCGAAAATTAGTTTGAAATTTAAGTTTGTTACCGGAGAAACGTTTTGTGTCCATAGTTTTAAGGTGGACAGGGTCATATTTTTTATATGCATTTTGCACCGTAAAACGGCTGCATTAGAGAGACAGATATGTAAGCGGCAATAACCTTTAGGTTTTAAAGGCAGAAATCGCTTTAAGGGTGTTTGATTTTGGTATAAAACCAAATACATTGTACTCATAAACATTGTGGCTCATCCAAGATTTTGTAGAAAACCCTGCAAAAAACGGGGTCCAGTGTCCTTCCAGTCTTACTAGTATTTTTATTTCATTTATGGGCGCTTTAAGTTATCTTTATGTACATATTGTTCATTTGGTGCGTTACTACCTCAGACCTTAAAAAATTGATAGTGTATAACAAAATTTCCACGCGTGGGTTTTCGATGTTAAATTAAAGTAGTAAATAAATACAAATCTAATCACATATTTAAGTCAAAAATGGTCTGTCATATTCTAACGAATTTCGGAGATGTGAATGCACGCTGGAATTTTCTCTTTATCAACAATACAGATATGCCCGCGTGATGGTGAAAACAGTTTCTTTACCCTTTTACTGACGTATACTGTTTTTACTTAATGTTTTCTGTTGAATATTCAAGGACTTCAGTATATCGTTTTTTTTTGGGCATGGATAGGAAAATTCTATCTGAAATGCTTGTTGATTTTTCCAGTATGGAATAGAATACTCTTTGTACTGGCCTTAGCCAGAAATCTTTCTTCAGTTTCATGATGTAGCTCATACAGTGGTACTGCAAGTCAATGCATGTGCGTTGTCTGCATGGAAATTCCTTTATACGAATCAAGTCTTGACATCTACAATGTCAAAATGAACATTTTCTTCTTATATTTGCTGTCTCATTGGGTTTTGATCCTTTTAATGATTTCTTTGATCCCGTGTGTGATTTCTTTGATCCCGTCTGTGATTTCTTCGATCCCGTCAATGATTTCTGCGATTCTGCTGTTGATTTCTTTGATTCTTCTGTTGATTTCTCTGATTCTGCTGTCGATTTCTCTGATTCTTCTGTAGATTTCTCTGATTCTGCTGTTGATTCCTTTGATTCTGTTGTTGATTCCTTTGATTCTGTTGTTGATTCCTTTGATTCTTCTGTTGATTTCTTTGATTCTGCTGTCGATTTCTTTGATTCTGCTGTTGATTCCTTTGATTCTGCTGTTGATTCCTTTGATTCTTCTGTTGATTTCTTCGATTCCTCTGTCGATTTCTTTGATTCTGCTGTTGATTCATTTGACTCTTCTGTTGATTTCTTCGATTCTTCTGTTGATTTCTTCGATTCTGCTGACGATTTCTTTGATCCGTTTGAAGATTTCTTTGATTTTCTGAAATGTTTTTTCTTAGATTTTCTCACGTCATGCTTTTTAGTTGGGCTGACCATCGCATCGCCTGTTTTCTTTAGAGTATAGTATCCTTTCACTTTCACTACTTTATGCTTTGATCTCCTACCAGGCAAAATGCTCTTAGATGCTGTACTGGTTTTCACATTATTTTCATTTTTCAAACTGCTGATAGCTTCAGTTAACTTCTCTTTCAATGAGCCTCCGTTCGAGGCAGTCAGTTTACCATCGCTATTAACATTAAGCCCTAGCTTTGAAGCAAAGTCTGCTCCCAGTGCCTCAAGATTTATCGGCTTCCCGTTACCGAACTGGAAACTGTTTCCACCGCCATTATTTGAAGAGCTACTGCCTCCACCGGCATTTCCTCCCCCACCAGTATTACCTCCTCCACCATCGCTGTCTCCACCACCGCCTGACGAACCGCCTCCATTAGAGCCACCACCGTTTCCTCCACCAGTATTGGAGTTACCCCCTGTGCCCCCATTCCCTTGTGCATTTCCGGTGCCACCTCCCGTACCGCCGCCGTTTACTGGTACAACTACAGGTATAGCTCCTGTAGGAACACTCATAACAGGGCTAGTTGGCCGTGATCCAGCACCCTTAGCAAGACCTATAAGAAGATCCATAGCTTCCTCTGGGGATTTTCTCAAAAGGGACCTCGCGCATATTCCTCCACAAGCTTTTCCTGTTTTCTCTGCATCCTCGTTGGGCAATGCTATAGCGACATCAGCACAAAGTTTCCCGCAGATAGTTTTCATCATTTCCATTTCAGGCTCAAATTTTGAAGCGTATTCTCTTTCAAGTTGAGGTGCCATGACGTTAGCCAACTGTTGTGCTACTTTCGCTTGTAATGGTGATAGTTCAGGTGCTCCTCCTCCTGAAGGTCCTCCTCCTCCTTGAGCAGCAGGTTTATTCTGGGGAGCTGCGCCTCCTCCACCAACAGGAGCTTGCATTCCTCCAGCGGGGGCTTGCATACCTCCAGAAGGTGCTTGCATACCTCCTGCTGGAGCTTGCATTCCTCCAGCTGGGGCTTGCATACCTCCAGCGGGTGCTTGCATGACTGCTGGACGTCCACCTCCGACATTGCCTGGACGAGCAGGTGCTACACCGCCATTACCAACAGGTACTCGTCCTCCTGCAGCTGGTCTTGCTATGTTTCCACCACCTGGATTTCCCCCTCCTGCAGCCGCCCCATTGTTTGGTGCTTGAGCTAGACCGCCATTAGTTGCAACATGTCCAGGAGCTCCGCCGTTAGCCCCAGCAGGCATGGGCCTGGCACCTCCCATGTTGCCACCATTTCCGCCACCACCTTGAGCTCCGCCTCCCATGTTTGCTCCTCCTCCCTGCTGATTCATATTCATTGCAGATTGGCCACCATTACCTCCTTGCTGAACAGCTGATTGTGCCCCACCGCCTCCAGCACCACCGATTTTTCCAAGTCCTGCATTTGCATTAAATGCTGCTGTAGTGACTCCAGGGACTGCTCCAAGCCCTGTTACCCCCGGTTGTCCACCTCCTCCTCCAGCATTTACATATTTTCCTGGCCTCATGGCTGCCGGTGCTGGCGATTTTATTGGTTTGTTATTAGCTCCAGCATTAGCAGTTGCTTGTGCGAGTGCATTAGCTGTTCTTGCCGTGGACGCCTCGGCACCTCCTGGTACACCTGCTTCCTTTCCTTTAACCATTGCACTGTTTGATTTGACTGTCTGCTCAGTTTTGGCAGGCTCCTCTTCCTCAGCTTTGTACCCGCCTCTTGATGGTCCTTGCCCACTGTATCCTTTCATCATTTCATTTGTCTTTCCTCTGGTTTTAGCATTATTTTCTTTTACCGGTTTCTTGGTAGGAATAGAGGGTTTGTTTTTCAGGCCCTCTGCAAAACCGTCAAATTGTTTATTTCCTACATCACTATGTGACATAGTGCCACCAAATGAAATTGCACGTCCATTGTCCGGAGATAACTTGCAAATGAACTGGAATCTGTTCCAACAAGGAACATCACTCCAGTCCATCGTTGGGTTAATGACTGCACAGTCTTCGTTATGTGTTGCTTCTCCATTCTTGATATTACCATCATCTGGTTCCAAGTTACTCCAGTTTGTATACCTGACAGGTGTCCTAAGAAATAAAAAAGAATTTCGGGGTTAATTCTAACTGAAGACCTGATTTATTAATTCCCCTACACACTTATCTTTGTAAGCCTTAATGTCAGACGACCTTCGACGATAGACATTTTTGAAGCTACATAAGGTAGTAACTTTATTACAAGAAAGCATATTGTAATTTCAAGGGCTCACTATGACAGTAGGACATACGAAGGGCAAAGGCGTTTAAATGTACAGCCTTCTAATAATCCCATTGATTTCATAGGGCGTGAATGTGATCGAACGCAACTTGATTCTGTCGCCCCTTAGTAGCTATTCATCACCCGATAGATACCTCTAAATAGTTCTATTCGCTTTTTTGCTAGTTTCTTCATTCCCTTTTTCTTTTCATATAACATATATTTAACCACAAAATCAATTCAGTGAAACATATGATCAATAGGCAAAATAAAGCAAATTTGGCATCTTGTATGTGCTGAAGAATTATGTTCCAGGCTTTGGCACCCATGTACAAAACACCTTTTCAAGTTTACGTCGTTTCAATGGCGTAGCAGTAAACAACAACGGATGACAAATAGTCTGTTTTTGAACCGTTAATCCTATCACCTTCGAAATTTTCAACTTTATGGAGAACGATTCAGTTGTATGCCAGAACTTGGTCAAAAGGTTTTTTATTTGCTGATGAGGATTATTGTGAAAGAAGTTCAAGAAGAGGCTTTCTTCTCTCGAGTTTTCCTTCCCTTCCACACAGACCATCATCAATTCAGATTTAGTTTCAGAATCTTTGTTTCATAATCAATAGCCTTGGTACAAAAAAGTGGATCTGGTTATGAGTACCTCCCTCTTTTTGACAACCCGTACTAATAAACGCCCCTCTTAAAGTTGAAGTGATCAAATAAAAGAA
This sequence comes from Chrysaora quinquecirrha, assembly GCA_014526335.1. Taxonomy (NCBI): domain Eukaryota; kingdom Metazoa; phylum Cnidaria; class Scyphozoa; order Semaeostomeae; family Pelagiidae; genus Chrysaora; species Chrysaora quinquecirrha. Next base: position 3,178,237 of record JACTAT010000035.1, read on the forward strand.
TAAAAGCTCCCGGCGTTTAATCGAAATGATACAGTATATACAAGATTAACTTAGAAAATGCCACTTACTTATCTTTCCATTGCCAAACGCCTTCGTCATCTTGGTCCGTAAATCCAATCCAATAGTGTCCCTTTTCAGGTATAACATTTGTCTGTATAAACTCTTGTTCTTCCTTGTCACCTATGCTAACCAATTCACCACCAATAGACTGACATTTGGAGCTTGCCTCGGACCAGGTTAGCGTATCTATACTGACAGCAAACATGAACTCGTTTCCATCTCTATTTGTGTAGGATATCGCTACAGAAATAGAATCAAAGGGAGGCTGATTAGAATTTTGATCTTCACCAATAAATCTCACTGGTTCAAGAGGCAGTTATTAAACTCCGTGTGTTATTTTGTCACAATACAGAATGTCTATCGTCATGGATTAGTACTTCGTACTTTTCGTTCGAAAGTGTCCTTTAATTTCGAAAGTGTGATTACTAGAGTTGCTTGCTAAAGTAGTTTGATGGTCTCGAGTCATGTTTACTGTCAGGAAGTTGCTAACCTGTATGAAGGAAAAAACACCTTTCATACTATCGTAAAGTCCAGAAGTACTAACCCAAACGAGATCGTAAGGAATATCAAAGGAATAAAGCGTTACAGCAGTACTTCTGTGAACGTTAAGTCTTGAGTACTTAAGAGACAGTTGTCCCAGATACTTTAAGTTCAAGAGTCGTAGTATAGATTATGTCGAACAATTGAAAGCTTCTCCAACCAATTCCCTGCCCAGATAACGTGTAGCTTTATTGAACCCTGCGTGTAGGCAATTGTTAACAAACTGTCTTTTTGCCCCAGCACCTTAAAGTAAAATGTATCGTGAACAGTTCTCCACAATGATCCAAACAGATATGCGATTTAGGCCAAGAGAACCTAAACAGTATTGTTTTAACGGATTAAAATAAGTTTGATAACAGCAGAAATTTGCCTCTGAAGCGCGCTTGTCTGTTTTGGGAAGCTTTTAGTCAGTCGAGCCATGCCGAGCTTTTATAAGAGTTGCACCACGCCGTGCAAGCCTAAATTCACTCGGTTCGGCGTGGCGCGGCGCAAATTATAAAGCTTGTCTTATTTGTGATATTCTAAACAGTTAAACAGTCACTGTATTGCAGTTTTAGCTTGTAACAACTTATGCATTATGCGGAGGTGTATTTTGTACCCAGCGTGTTAAAGAGGTTCAAGACGTAACATGTTGTGCTGCAAAAGCGTTTTTAGCCCCGCCTGCACAATGCTGTTACCGTTTCTTTTGTCTTACGGTAAAAAGATTGATGATATCCCATAAAGTTAGGAATATGAAAAGTTTTTATATTCATAACTCTATGGGGTTTTCAACTTTCTTATTTTCTGTCCAGTATGCCATTCAGGACTCATAACTTCAAAAGTGAGAGTATATATGCATAATATGATGTACCTATATTTTCTACTTTCGTATTTTCTTTCAATAGATTGCAGAGGCATTCGAGTTTTTGGTTGTTGTGCAGAGAGAAAGGCTGCTCCACGCGCAAAAATGTGAGAATCGACATTTAAGTAATTAAATGAAAGGTACGTGGAACTTAGTTTGGATGGTTTTATGTAAATTTTGATTGAAATGCTTAGTCAAATATGATGGGTGATGCAAAATTGCGATCAGAATTTCTTTTCCATAATGAGGCAAGTATGAATGACCTAATGCTTAAAATTTTTGTCTGTATTTTTAGTATACTAAGAGCGGGAGGAGCCCTTTCACTTGGTCTTAGTTATAAGTGACAATAACGTTTGCATTAATCCTACTAACCTCCAGTCATTCCTTCTTGAACCTCTTCTCGTCTTCTTCCAACTTCATTTACTTCTTTACTAACTGTCGGTTTCTTCTTTGCCAGTAGGCGCCTAAAGCCATGCTTTCCAGCAGACTGAATATCCGACTCCTGACGACGGACATTTCTTTGTTTCTTAGATCGACCTTTTGCAGCAGGAGTTATGAATCTCTTTTCAATATACTTTTTGTGTTGTTTATGCGATTTGTTTTGATAGATCTCGCAGCCAGGCTCGGGTACATAAGCTTCAATATTCTCAATTCTTGTCGGTTGTATTTTTGTTTACTGTCATTTCTATTTGAGCTTTTGATATTCTTGTTTACTTTCTTTAATGGTAAGGCTTTGTTTGTTTCGTGCTTCAATTTCCTACTGCCGTGCGCCTTTCGTCTTCCGTGTCTGGTTGACTTCTTGGCAGCATAGTCATCATCTTTCTTCAAATCTCTTTTGTTCGGTTTTTCATTTGAGATCTTCTTTTCTCTTCCATCTGAAGAAGAAGAATTGGAAAGACTGTCATAGTTGCTGTGGCTAGACTTATTACCATTACTAACCACATCTAAATCTGACGTTTTGTTTTTCATTTCAACCGTGTTATTCGTGGAGGTTTCTGTTGCATTGAAACTATTCACAGTTGAATTATTCCCGCCACTAGTTTCATTAGCAGCTTTTGAAGTAGCATTTGAAACTGAGTCTATTAGTGATTTTGGTTTGCTGACATTGAAAAAGCCTTCATTTAAAATTGCGTTTGTTTCATTCAAAACCGCACTTGTTTCTTGCAACATTGCGCTGATTTCATCCGTCACTTTTGAATCAACGAAACTGGCAAAACCTGTCTGTTGTTTTTCAGAGTCCCCTGGCTTTTCTTTAGACTTGTCATCAAACAGCTTACCCGTGAGATGCTTTTTCGCTGCTCGATGATGGTGTCTATGTATTGGCCGTCCATCTGCCGTGTAGAATTGCAGATTATCGTATTTGTATTCGTCAATATCTGGCGATGAGTGGCTTTTGATTCCTTGTAAAGCTGCACTGACTTTAGAGTCAGCTGCTTCGATAGCTTTCACTTCAGACTCCATAGCTTCGTTATCATAGTCAACTCTCCAGTCAGGATCATCAGGAAGGGCATGTCCCGTTGAACCACCAAACAAGCGATATTTCCTATGTTTTAATTTTGCTGGAGCACTGTGTTTGCTATCCTTATGTTTTGAGATGAGGTGTTTTCTCTCTCCGTTTTCATCATCCGGTTTGTCTTCTTCGATTTCATCATCATCATTATGTTGTTGTTGTTTTTCTTTCTCTTCTTCGCCTTCTTCCTCCTCATCCTCATTCCTGCCCGGTCCCCGTCTTTCGTTATCATCGTCTTTGCCATCTTCAGCTATATCAACATCACCATTCTTATTTCCATTGATACCTCCTTCAACCTCAACCTTATCTTTCCCAATATCTTTGATCAGATCCTTCTCAAAATCACCCTCGAAATGGCCTAGCTTCTGTCCATTAGCGAATTTCTCTGCACCTTGAAGTACACTTTTAACATTACTGTCTTCCTCTTCGATTGCTTTCACCTCCATCTTCAAAGCCTCGTCATCTAAATGCATTTGTAGTTCGTCCCTTCCCATCCTATGTCTGTCTTCTGACTTATTATCAGTGAAGTGAGAAACTATATCCGTGATGTCACTATCATCTGGTGCATATGCCCCCAAGCTATTTCGTGCCAGCTCACCGCCGTAATTATCAACAGCAGTCTGTCCAACACCATGGTCTTTTTTCACATTACGATCCATCGTAAAGTATGCTTCTTGCTTTGCCAGAAACGTCCGATGACTTTTTACTTGATCCTTTGGTCTTATTATTATGTCGTTGAATAATTGCTTTAGTATCTGCCGTTTCTGTTACAAATTTCTCTTTCTGCATGATCATCAGAAAGAGAATCAAGAATAGTGTCCGCAGCTTCAATTTGCTCTTTGTCTGAAGATACTATGTTTTTTCCTTCATCGTCTTCATCTGCTTCTACTACCGAACCGTCTCCTAACTCGGATTTCAGATTAGAATTCTCTGTTCTTTCAACGGGAACATCTATTTGATTCACAGGGCTACTAAAATGTTCTGTCATCGCCCCATTATAGTGAGTCCCAGCATCGTGATTATCGTTAATATCAGCATGTTCTTCGTCAGTCCCCGCTGCAACATAATGAGCCTCTACTGAATCGTTCGGCTCGACCGACTCTTCGTCGTGATGGTCTTTCGCCGTTGACGGTGTATCTTCGTTCCCGACGAACATAGCCGGCCCATTGTTGTTTTTGTAGTGCGCTTTAGGCCCTACCTCATCAACATTATCTATCCTGTTGTCGGCGAATTTCCAATATTTTATCTCCCCATTATCAATTGTGTTCGGTGCATCAACTGTTATGTCTTTTTCCTTTCTTGTCATTATCAACCCATACTAGAACGAGACGAAGAAATTCTTAGTATATTGATTGGAAATCAATTGTAAATTTTAGGCCCATTTCACACAGTCTTTGAGCAATAATGAGCCAAGCAGCGATTTTTGGTGAAAATTTTCTTATTTCTCCAACAGACAGACACAGATAAATTAGGTTAATCTTCTCGGCCACTGATCCGAAGAATTCTGCTGCAGTAAATAGGGTGTACTGGCTGTTTTGCACCAAGTTTGAGCCACGACTTAACGGAGTATCTTGGGCCCGTTAGGATAATTTCTCTCGCGGATTCCTCGGGTTTAAAACTTTTCGGCTGCTTTGAACTTAATAATTCTTCCACGAGTATATACAGGGCTTTATTTATGAATGATCATTAACAAATCTATACTACAGAATTAGACATTGCTCACACAATCTAATGAACATATAATCTCGCAAAAGTTTCACTTTGTGTTTTCTTTTTGATAGAACCTGCCTCTAGATACCAAAAACAACACCCGTACGCTTGTTGTTAGGCCAACTATTCTTACTTCTATCTGCTGCTATCTGCCCTTTTTCTAATCTAATGCTATTTTGGGACCCCTCTAGGACTTTAGAGCTTGGAGAACAAGTTGCTCTTATCTAAGTATTTTACTGTGTGAACTGGACCAGAAGTATGCAAAGCGAAACTTTTTGAAAGTAAACTTGATTTACAGCCGGCCTTGATATTTCTGCAGGTTGCGAATTTATTTAACTAATAGCTAGCTATATACCGATAGCCATTTAGCTTTTTCAATGCTTGAAAATCGTAGGCCTATGACAATGACTTATGCACGAACAAAAATCTTCACCTATAAAATTACAGGATGGAGGATATATACCATACGCCCAATGTTTTTTTAGTGGCATAATCAAATATGTTACTTGACTGATCAACTGGCCTGCAAGAGTAAATCCTGCAGTTCTCAGGCCTTACACATTTGATAACAGGGGAGGAGAGCCCTTGGCTGTGTGAATTGGATTTTACTTGGCGATTTCATTTCGCTTTTAAGCTCAGTGAAAACTTCGTTGGCTCTCTGATCATGCAGTCCAAGTTCGAATCCCTTCTATTGTGGTATGCCACTCGTGGAAAAATCTATCTTTGTGTCCCCATTCATGACAAATATAGCTACCTTTGATGAAATTATGCACGTATTGTGAAGTCAGTTTTTCCTACTCAGTCAAAGACAGTTAAGGATGAAGTTAGCTTTATTTCATATAAGTTAGGAATATATAAACAAGCCTACAATTGTTGCAAAGTAGACATGCCTATTGCTGCACTCAGGCGTAATCAAATGGACACATCTGATATATATACCGTCCCAATATCTTTTCTGCTGTTATAATGAAAAATTATGAAGGGTGAACAGTAAAGGTGAACAAGTTCCTATCTTATCTGTTATAATTATTATGTCATACCTATAGTTCCATCAACGTCCTGGTTGGCTCTTAGTTTATGCAAACATGAAACCAGCAAAATTAAGAGATAAAATCCAATGTTTAGTCGCATTGTTGAACATCATTCCTTTTTCAAGCTGCAAAATCTAGACATTTCTGATAAAACCATTCTATAATTTTCTTCTCAAATGAGCAAGATCCGTCCAAGGCAAACAGAGTGCAAAGCTCGTAAACCGTTAAGTTTTACCTGCGCATCGGGTCAAGAGGTCGACATCGTTATTGCCTCCTATTAGGAATCAGTGTTAGAATTCACTGCAAAGAGAAAGAATACCTGCTGAATATAGAGACTAAATGTAAACGATTGACCTTACGTTTTATTAAGATTGCAAGCTATCTAGAAAAGTAACACATGATATTAATACTACGAGAGAAAGCGGGAGAAAATGTTCTTCTGGCTAGCTGTCCTAATTGTTAAAAGTTGGAGATTTTCGGATGCAAAACGCAGATTATTTTTCGCATTCTTGTAATTTATTCATGCCCCCGAACATAAGGTCGAATTTGTTTAACAAACTTCTGTAGTTCTATTGATGATAGGGTGTGACTAATAGTAAAACACAATTTGCTATAATGGGAGGCTATGTTTTGCAATTGCCACGAAGAACGGACTCGTAGTTCGAACAAAGCAATAGAAAGTGAATTAGAGTTGAAATTTTGAAAATAACTTCATTGGCGAAACATGTCTTGCAGTTGTGAACCAATTATCATGACCTACAATTCAATTCAATTCCATATCTGTTGTTTTGCTTGTTTTTGACTGAGGTCGTTTCTCTTAGCGATTCTGTTCTGTCAATTATTTAGTTTTATATCTCCAAAGATGCTATGTTTATAACTTTTTCCCTTTTACAAAACTTATGCCCGAAAATGTTTCCGCTGTTCATCGCAATTTTGATGCTATGCTTTTTTTTAATTGCAGACTTTGTGTCTGCTATGATTTGTACTTATGAAATTGCTATCTTACAAGCAAGGGTTTTCGATTTTGGGCTTGGTCGATCTTGCTTTTGACTTTGGCTTGGTAGATTCGATTGGTAGATTCGCTGGTTCGCTAATGAATTCATTGGGCTTAGTAGATTTCACAATTAAAACTGCTCGCTGGACGCGAAGCTACGACTTGCTACTTGTGATGAGGGGCGATTCAATCCTTTAAAATCTTGTACACGCTTACTTGAAAACCAATTGTTTTACAGAAACCCCCTGGAAATTCTTTATTCTCAGTAGAAATCTCGTAGACTTATTACCTGAGTCGACTCCCAGTTATCACTCATGAAACCGAGGCTAACACTAAAATGAGATCGCTCAGACTGGACGGAATGTCTTAGTTGTAGCGGGGTGTTTTTTGTGGTGGAGGAGCGGAAACTAACGATTAATAATAAGCCTAAAATCTCGTATGCCTTTTCAAAGAGTGAAATTTCTACCTCTCCGACTCATAAAACGTAAACACAGCTGTTGTTTGAGAAACATGGCCTAGGCTAGAAATCTTCATACCATAAATCTCCCCCGAATTCATTTTTAACATAAAAAGCCAGACGTTTAGCGAACATTAGTTTGGTTGTTGTGGCTGTGATAAGGCTGCTGCTGCTTTTTGCAAAAAGCGGGACAGTGTGTAATACTGCTTTTTGAAACATCGTGTCTTTTTAATTTGAAATAGCTTGATGTAGATTCTGCCATCGGGCCCTTTATTTAATCTTCTCGGTCTAAAAGATCGTCCTCTCACTTTCCGTGACTGTTATTCCAAGTTTGATTAGTAAGGGGTAGATAGTCCACCCCTCATTGCTCCTTCTAAAACCCAAATCAATCATTATTAGTTCTCTTCGTTCATTCGTCCAGCCTGAAAATTATGCGTGGGGTTTTACTCGTGTTAGAAGAATTGTCGGCTGCCTTTAGCCATCCTTGCCCCGTCAGCAGCTGACATGCAAAATGAAAGTTTGTCAAAATGCTGGACATAATGTTTGCGACGTTTGGCCAAGATTTTGTGATAGGCCTTAACTCAAAACGAGCGAGTTGTGAATCGCTAATTCAAGCTTGTTTCGCGAATTGAACTTCTCAAGCTGTGTAACTTTTCCTTAAAAGTGGAAGGAAGTTGCAACACTGAAAAATGGTGATGGTGCAAATTCAGTTGCGGATTTTTCAGGAGAATTTGATGGGGCCATTTTACTGAATCTAGTGAATTGTTGAAACAATTGTCGATATTCAGCCTTTTTGTTACCATTGTGACGACTTGTTCAGCAAAGGGGGAGATTTACCCTTCTAAAAATCGTCACTTTTCAAAAAAGAACTCGCAATATATTGACTTTGACATGCGCTTAAGTGAATTAATGCTTAGAGCTTAGATGTCTCACTAAAAGGACGCTGGTAGCGTTCTGTGTCTGCTAGTGGTAACCCACGTCCAAATCCACTAATTGTTCTGAAGCTGCCAGTTTCAGTGTCATACTAAGAGGTTTGACATGATTAGAAAAGTATTTGAAAAGCAACATCCATCCTCACTTACTGCCAAAGGACTGGCAGCTATATCTATTATTTGTTCATTTTTGCTTCTAGCCGTCAGTTAAGGAATTTTCATTACTGAGCCTAAGTCGAACTTCTGTATAAAGAAAAATGCATTTAGTTTTAGTTAATGTCCTTGCTTTAGCGGCCGAGGTAGGGGCAATGTAGCTTTAACCTTTACTGCAGCAAATTAATGAACTTGAGAATTTTAAACATCATGATTGCGAGTTTTTTCAGCCTTGAAAATCTGCAGCCAACTTTATTAGATCTAGCCATATTTTGTTACAAAACGTTTGGCTGTTCTGTTTATTATTTTGAAATCAACTAATAATCAACAAGCTTGTTCTCATTATGCATGAACACTCAAACCGTAATCGGATTGACCAAACATGACTAAACATCACCTCGCTATGTCGAAGGAATAGTTGAATGTTATTTGGCCTTAACGTTAGTCAATCTCACGTTATAATTCCAAGAGGCAACTTTTAGGCTCTCAATTGCGAAATTTGCCATATTTAGTAAAAAATCTCTTCTTATCTCTACTTCTGCTCGCTCTGATTCCTCTCGGTTTAAACAAGTCTGGTCAATGGCGAATTATAAACCAAATTAAACAACTTATAAACTACCAGCTAATTTCTAGATGCCTCTCGAACTTAGGCTCATTAGCGATTCTAGCTTCAAACGAAAATCTCCGAAATTTTTCACACTAACAAGATGTAAAAGTATGTACTGCTGTATGTCAAGCTTGCTGTAAAATGTATAGTTCTATAGTTTTTGAATTGAATTACAAATTCTGGTATTCGTTATAAAAAAAGGACGCCAAGGACTGAAGTTGTCAGTATGAAAATGGATTTTTACAAGTATCGCATAGGCTTCCATTGGAATTATTTTATATTTATCATTCTTGTTTGCAGTGTTGCTGGAAATATTCCAAGAATAGGTATGTATGGGTTTTATTTCTTTTTTTCGTCTATTTTTTCTCTCGCTTTCATTTGTTGTCTTCCTGTCTTCTATTTATTAATCAAAATTCTCTAACGGTTAGTTTTGAACCGCGAGGGCATTTCTCTCCTTAAAATAGCGTACGAAATTTCTGTTTGAAAGAGAGGGTTTCCAAAGGATTTCCTTTCAGACAAAAGGATTTCCAGCATGTGCGAGATGATATAAGCTGCCCCACGTACTTGGTCAGCTTGGAGCCTAATAGTCCTCTAGCTTTAACTTTAGGCTGTAATAACTTCTTTTTACGTCTCTCGTTCACGTACATACAGTGAAAACTAATCATATAGAAATCTACATGCATTGCTCAACCTCTAACCATTTTCTGCCCTTGACACTCTTGAAGTAAAAAGGACCATCAATCACCCAAAAACTGTTCATAAAAAATCTTTTTAACCCTGATTAACTGTATTTCATGCTTTTCCAGAAACATGTTCTTGCAGTTGAATCTGGAATCTATGAAGTGTTGAAATTGTTTTGAAACCAGTTACATGTGTGAAATTGAACACTTGTGCATACTGGTGCAAAAGGTTATGTTTATTGCCTTGTTCGCTAGTATATTTATTTCGTACTTCATCTTCAGCATTTTCATTCCATTCCATATTTAACAGCCTTTGCTGCTTTTTTCGGTGTTAAAACGTTTCGTTAAAAATGATGATAACCCTTTGCACTTTGCAACGAGTGAGTTGACCAAGCAGTTTATCTTTATGTCCTTTTTTTAATGATTTCCCTTTATTTTTACCCAGATAGAGCAAGAGCATTGGCCAAGAATAATCAATTAGCTACAAAGATCCAGACTTCTGGTCCTTCACTTGTCAACATTTTCAAACTATTGGAACCGGATAGAAAAACTTCCGTACCCAAACAACGCACCCCAATTCCTTTAAAACCAAACATTATGAAACCTTTGCTAAGTTTACCGAAAAATGCCAACTTAAAAGTGCCAGTGAATACACAAAAGCTTCAAAAGACTGCAAGAATTTTACAAAATAGAGGGTTGCCTATAGCGAAGAATAAATTAAAATTCCTTTACCGATGAGACCGGTTCCTAATGGAGTTAAGAAGCAGTTGCCGGTAAAGCAAGTAAATTTAGCGAATAAAATGTCTTTACCGAGGAGACCGATTCCTCCTGGAGTTAAGAAGCAGTTGCCTGTAAAGAAGGTTAATTTACCAATCAAATCGCCGAGGCCATATTATTCACCTAAAAGGCAGCGACTTTGGTTTCCGGGACAGAATAATGCCGATGCTGCATCATTGAAACACATTCAGGAAGGTCTTGAGCAAGAATACCAGGTCGAGAAACAGCAGAGTCTATTAAGCGAAAAAGGCGTAATGCCTATTTATCCAGCTACTAACAAGGACCCTTTCGCAAATTTGATAACTAATAAGAAACTTAATGGATATTATGAAACTGCTCTGGATCGTATTCAAGGAGGCAGGCCGAAAGCAGTACCGTCTTCAATTCAGAAGCCAGCAGCAACGAAAGTAACTGGATATGCGAACAAGAATATTATGCCAATTAATGCCGATAATGTCATGGCTGGTCCATATGTTGATCTGAATTTGAGACCACTTTCAGAAACAGCTGCTTATTTTAGACATCTGCAGCCTCCTGTCGCAATAAATGCAATGCCAAAGGGAATCGTTGCAAGGCAAAGCGCTTCATTTAAACCAGAATCTGTTCATATGCCTATGAATAAGGCTGTTTCTAAGATAGATAAAACTGCAAGACGGACTATTGACAAAAAATATGCAAACGGAGTGGTTTCAAGAAATTCAGAAGGAACTAGAGCTAATGCAAATGGTGACGTGTTAAAAGCTGTTGGACCTGTGATATCTCGTTGGGATAAAATTCAAAAGGACAAGAAGAGAGGTGGAGAGGTTATCAGAAGAACAAGGATGAACGCTGGAAGAATTTTGTTGCTGCAAGTGATACTCCAGGGAATATCGAAAGCAATGCCAAAAGACCGTCCATACCCCAAGAATTAGAATCTGCAAAACGGTTCAATGGGCGTCATAATGCAGCATACGATAACTCACCGTCAAATCTACGATATGAATCACAAGAACAACATTCTCAGTCACATTTTGCAAGGAGAACGAAACCTTCACAGGATAGCTATGATTATAAAGCAAAAGCAAAAACAAACGAGAATTTTAATTTTGATAGTAATACACAAGAGCTGTTGCCAGGTGGTGATCCGGCAGCAGTATCTTTGTGTGATTCTCCGTGTGATTCTGGAAAAAATGTCAAAGTCGGTAATCAAAATAACGTTGTTTCGTTGGAGGTTGTCGACAATCCAGAGCTACACAGAGATGAACCAAGTAAGGGAGTCATAAAGCCCAAAATACCAACCGGTGGCAGTAAAAACACACCGTTTGGCAAACCAGATAAAAATGCTGAGAAACAAGGCAAACCTCTCAGCGAACAAAAGAAACCTGGTAAAGAAGACTTAGAAAAGCCTAACAAAGAACCCGAACCTAAGCCTCACAAGCCAACTGAGAAACCAAGAAAACCAGATAAACCAGTTGGAGAATTAGGGAAGCCAGACAAACCAACTGGAGAGTTTGGAAAACCTGATAAACCAGTTGGAGAATTAGGGAAGCCAGACAAACCAACTGGAGAGTTTGGAAAACCTGATAAACCAGTTGGAGAATTAGGGAAGACAGACAAACCAACTGGAGAGTTTGGAAAACCTGATAAACCAGTTGGAGAATTAGGGAAGCCAGACAAACCCATGGGAGAGTTTGGAAAACCTGATAAACCAGTTGGAGAGTTGGGAAAGCCTGATAAACCAGTTGGAGAGCCAGGGGAGTCAAATCAACCCAATGGAGAGCCAAGCAAACCTGATAAGCCAGTTGGAGAGCTAGGAAAACCCGACAAGCCGATTGGACAGCCAGGAGAATCAGATCGACCTACTGGAGAGCCTGGAAAGCCTGATAAACCAGTTGGAGAGCCAGGAAAATCTGACAAACCAGTTGGAGAGATAGGCAAGCCCGATAAACCAGCTTGGGAGCCATGGGAGCCGGAGAAACCAGCTGGAGAGCTAGGAAAACCTGATAAACCAGTTGGAGAGCCAGGAAAGCCCGATAAACCAGTTGGAGAGCCAGAGAAGCCAGTCGGGGAGATAGGTAATCCTGATAAACCAGTTGGAGAGCCTGGGCAGTCAGACAGACCCACCGAAGAGCAAGGAAAACCCGATAAACCAGTCGGAGAGATAGGAAAGCCCGATAAACCAGTTGGAGAACCAGGGGAACCAGAGAAGCCAGTGGGAGAGATAGGAAAACCTGATAAACCAATTGGAGAACCAGGGGAGCCAGAGAAGCCAGTTGGAGGGATAGGAAAACCTGATAAACCAGTTGGAGAACCAGGGGAGCCAGAGAAGCCAGTTGGAGAGATAGGAAAGCCCGATAAACCAATTGGAGAACCAGGGGAGCCAGAGAAGCCAGTTGGAGGGATAGGAAAACCTGATAAACCAATTGGAGAACCAGGGGAGCCAGAGAAGCCAGTTGGAGAGATAGGAAGACCTGATAAACCAGTTGGAGAACCAGGGGAGCCAGAGAAGCCAGTTGGGGAGATAGGAAAACCTGATAAACCTGTTGGAGAGCCGGGACAATCAGACAGACCCACTGGAGAGCCAGGAAAACCCGATATACCAGTTGGAGAGATAGGAAAGCCCGATAAACCAGTTGGAGAACCAGGCGAGCCAGAAAAGCCAACTGGAGAGCCAGGAAAACCCGATAAACCAGTTGGAGAGATAGGAAAGCCCGATAAACCAGTTGGATGGCCAGAGAAGCCAGTTGGAGAACTAGGAAAACCTGAAAAACCAATTGGAGAACCAGGCGAGCCAGAAAAGCCAGCTGGAGAGCAAGGAAAGCCCGATAAACAAGTTGGAGAGATAGGAAAGCCCGATAAACTAGTTGGAGAGATAGGAAAGCCTGATAAACCAGTTGGAGAGATAGGAAAGCCCGATAAACTAGTTGGAGGGCCAGAGAAGCCAGTTGGAGAGCTAGGAAAACCTGACAAACCCACTGGAGAACCAGGTGAGCCAGAAAAGCCAACTGGAGGATCAGTTAAGCCCGATAAACCATTTGGAGAGATAGGAAAGCCCGATAAACCAGTTGGAGAGCTAGGAAAACCTGACAAACCCACTGGAGAACCAGGTGAGCCAGAAAGGCCAACTGGAGGATCAGTTAAGCCCGATAAACCATTTGGAGAGATAGGAAAGCCCGATAAACCAGTTGGAGAGTTAGGAAAGCCCGATAAACCAGTTGGAGAGCCAGAGAAACCAGTTGGAGAGCTAGGAAAACCTGAAAACCCATTGGAGGGCTAGGAGAGCCTAATAAACCAATTGGAGAGCTAGGGAAGCCAGATAAACCCTTTGGAGAGCCAGAGAAGCCAGTTGGGGAGATAAGTAAACCTGATAAACCAGTTGGAGAGATAGGAAAGCCTGATAAACCCGTTGGAGAGCCAGAGAAGCCAGTTGGAGAGCTAGGGAAACCTGAAAAACCCATTGGAGGGCTAGGAGAGCCTAATAAACCCATTGGAGAGCTAGGGAAGCCAGATAAACCCGTTGGAGAGCCAGAGAAGCCAGTTGGGGAGATAGGTAAACCTGATAAACCAGTTGGAGAGATAGGAAAACCAAATAAATGTAAGCCCAAAAAGCCAATCAGGCCGGTTGAAGAAAACGGACACCCCGGTCAAGAGCCCTCCGAAGATGATGCATGCCCAGTCGGGAAGCCATTGAAGCAAGGATGCCCTGGATCTAATCCCTGCCCAGAATTTATACCCAATCTGTACGAAAACGGTGCGGGACCGACTTTGTCAGTGCCTCAAAAGCCAGGTGTTGATCGACCTCCTGAAACTCCTTCTCGGCTCCTCGAGGAAGCGCTGCTGAACCAAATGGAGCAAAGATTGGCAAGTGTTTTATCTCTCATGCAGTATGTTGGTGGGCGTAAGTACATCCTTTGATACTTTTCATTTTCCTTGCTTAAGACGGGCGCAAAACGCGCCAACATTTGTGGCCAATATGTTCGCTAAGCCAACGTGTTGGTACGGTTTGCCATACCATCACAATATCTGAGATGTTTTTGGTTGCTAACGTCATCTACATGTGATCTTTCGCAAACATGGCTGAAAAAGAGGCAGCTGTTTGTTTATTGCTCGCTCGTTTGGTTGTCAACAACTTAAACCGCCAGCTTAAATAAATGTTGGCCAACATTTTTCTGTCAATAACATGTTGTTTATTAAGCCAATATCTATAGCAAACCGTGCCAACATGTTGGCCAACAAATGGCGGTGTTGGCCAAAGTGTTGGCACTTTTTGCGCCCGGCTTTACTGATTAACTTTCGCGTTAGGAATGCAGATGAAATTTGATGGATTACTTAGTTACAATGACCACAGATACAATGTAGGAGTCGAGTAATCAGTCGATAAACTCACTACTTGGCTATTGTCAAACCCTATTGAAAGCAAACAATCGTTAGTTTTTAATACAGGTTGGGCTACACCTCCCAATTGTGGACCAGCTGCTTGTGACTCATAATAATAGCCTGGAATAAATAAACTGGGTACTCGTTTATCGATTTTAGTTGGAAGAAGTGCTGAGTCGATTGTAGGCTTGCGGAGAGCAATTCTGACAATGCTGGGACCGGTGTTCTAATGATCGTTAGCCGAATTCTTTGACCAGGCTTTGACCACTCAGCAAATCTCATGAATCAGCATTCTAATTGAATAACTCAATAGCTGCTCAATAATGCGTGACAATTAGATCTACTATTTACCCTAGAGCATCGAATGCATATTACAGAAACCAAAACTTAACGTTAGTCATGTAGGATTGAACACCAGATATGTTATGTAATGCAGTATGCAATAGAAGAATCACAATTGGTTGTTATATCTATTCATACTTTGTTATGAATATCTCTTTTTCTGAGAATAAAATATAACGAACATGCTGTTTTCAGAATTTGTCCCATCAATAAATGTTACTTTTTATTATTTCCAGTACACACTATTGAAATATCATCGTCAGGCTGCGATGACCCCCGGCAAATGAAGAGAATTGCGACAAAGCTACGGCCAGTATTATAGTTGACGGGGAACAGGTCAGTGATGATAACATTGGCTTCAACATTGCTGTTCTGGATTATCCGAGTTTTGCTGTAAAAACAGTAAAATCGTTCAATACAAATATGGACGTTGCTAAATCACAGCAAATGGCTGCTTTCCTGATGAGTCTTAATAAAAAGAACCTTCTGCTAGTTGCCGTAAAAGGAGATGTTGTTGGGGCAGTTAGCCAGGAAGTCTGGGATGCCCTGGTAAGTACTTAAATTGAATGAAAGACTTTTTGCATTTCATGGTCATTCTGACTGTATTCAATTTTAGAAGACGCCATTTAGGCCCTGGGCAAACGATCAAACATTGTTGGTCAAACATTCTAGATTTTTTTACAAGCAATCTTTGATCGTTAGGCCACGTCACAAAACATTGCTTTACAAGCTAACATTGCTGCGTTACGTTGTTTAGAGTTCAAAAACATTTTTGCTTGGTTTTATTTTATAACAGATGCTTATGTAACAAATTGTAGAAATCCATGGTTCAAAATTAAGCTTGTCTGATTGCCTGTTTATGATATTTCTCGCAGACATTATTTGGTGCTCGACCTCCTTTTGAAAAACGACGGAGAAGTTCATTTGCTTTCATTGGCTGTCGCAGTGGCTGTCAAGTTCCCTGGATTCAACAAGTGCAAAGGCCTCCTTCTCAGGGACCAAGTAATATTCAGTTAATAATCGGTAAGATAAACGATTATATTCTATTCGGTTATATCTCCTGATTACATTTTATGCCAACCCCGCTCAAGCTATCCAACACTTCACCAAACGCTTTGCCACGTAGTTGTGACGTTACAATCCCCCAAAAACATATATTGAGACTGGCCTTTCTGTCTTGTTCTTGGATATAAACCTAATGCTATGCTAGCTATCATGATGTGCTACTTCATGATATGCTATGCTGGCTATGCTATGTTTTGCTTTTTCTATGCTTTACTCTGGTCTGCTATGCCTTGTTATATTATGCTATGCTATATCATGCTACGCTATACTTTATTATGATGTGCTACATTTTGCTTTGCTATGCTATGCTCTGCTATACCATGATATGCTATTCTATGCTATGCAATGCTATGCTATACTATGCCATTCTATGCTATGCTATTCTATGCTATGCTATGCTATGCTATGCTATGCTTGCTGTGTTATGCTATGCTACGCTTTGTTATGCTATGCTATGTCATGCCATGCCGTGCGCTCCTATGCAATGCTATGCTATGCTGTGCTATGCTATGCCATGCCATGCCATGCCATGCGCTCCTATGCAATGCTATGCTATGCTATGCTATGCTGTGCTATGCTCTGCTTGTATGCAATGCAATGCAATACTATGCTATGTTATGCTATGCTATGCTATGCTATGCTATACTATGCTATGCTATGCTATGCTGCTATTTTATGCTATGCTATGCTATGCCATGCCATGCCATGCCATGCTTTCCTATGCAATGCAATGCTATGCTATGCTATGCTATGCTATGCTATGTTATGCTATGCTATACTATGCTATGCTATGCTTTGCTATGCTATGCTATGCTATACTTATGATCTGCTACGTTATGCTATGCTATGCTATGCTATGCTATGCCATGCAATGCCATGCCATGCTTTCCTATGCAATGCTATGCTATGCTATGCTATGCTATGTTATGCTGTGTTATGCTATGCTATTCTTTGTTATGTTATGCTATGTTATGCCATGTTATGCTATGCTATTCTTTTCCATGCTTTGCTTGCTTGGATAAGGTTGTATATCCTATCTAATTTTAGAAATCCTTTTCTTTAGAGGGCTTACATTTTATCTATTTTAATCTTGTTGTGCCCTAGGCTCGAGAAACAAAGAGTACATATCATTTGGAGGAAGTGGTCAAACAGTCGACGATGTAATTAAAGCTGGTACTAAGCCATCATCTACAATGTCTGAAGGCTACAACGCTGGCTTGCCAGCACAATTCTTTGCCCGTCCATCCTATCTTGAGGACCAGTCACGAAGCTCTTCTAGCGAGTCAGGTAGCGAGAGGCTTCAAGACATTGCCGATCTACGCAAAGCAGGAAGACATGGCTTAGAAAAAGAAGCACTTAGTCTATCTCCATATGGCAGAGGTTTGCAAAGAGAAAGCCGTGATCAAGACAAGAACATAGAGCTTGAAAGGGCTGGATACAGGATCTCCCCCGGAGAAAGGTTTGGTAGTCAAAGGCCTGAAAATGCGAAGGAGGATCATGGCAATGAGCAAAAGAATATCAATCAAGATGCGTCAGCAATACCCATTGAGGCTGAGGCTGATAATGAACCTTTTTCGGAAGATGCTGTAACGTTTAAACCTCAGACACCTGAGACAGTAGCTGATTTGAAACTCCAGGAGCATAATGCAGAACTGAAGCAAGAGTCAAGTGAGAAACACAGAAAAGATGGAAATTTCGAGAATAAGCAAAGAGAGAACGCAGATGTCGGTAACTTGGAGCTCCTGAAAGAGAAGTACAGTGAGCACATGGCAAAGGAAAGCAAACAATCTGCACAATTCAGGCAGCCAGAAACAGACTCGCGTTACAACAACCATGCAAAAGCCGCTCGATTTGATGGCTTGGAATCGGCTGATAATGTCAATCCCGCTACAAGAAAGAATAAAAATGACAGAGAGCCCGTATCGGCTGTTTCATCTGAGGATAGAGCGCGCTACGTGGGTCCTTTACGAGCGGACAAGATGACGCCCCAAGCAGAGAGGACAAACTTTAAGTATCAAGGTGGTAATGCAAGAGGTACTAATGAAGACAGACTTTCCGCTCAGCCAGTCGGACATTTTATTGAAAGAAGGCCGAAAGAGCATGCCGAGTTTGCTTCGAATACAGATGGACATAGGTTCAAAGATTGGCACGGCTATGGGGCTTCATCCAAACCAATTTCTGGACACGGAGAATCGTATTATGGCGAACAAGCATTGGAGAGCCACAGAGGTGACAGCAAGAGTGTAGACGCTATCGACAAACAGTCTGTTGCGTTTCAAGGGAACAGAAATCAAGAACGTGTCAACAAGGGAGAAAATTTACCCATTGAAAGAGCAGACCGGTTGACGTTTATCAAGGCAGGATCCGCTGATAGGCAAGAAGCTTTCAAGGCATCTTCAGCTATGGGAAAACATGATTCAAAGTACGAGAGGCTGCAGCCTGTAGGGCCAGATGAAACGCTTTGTAAACATTGTGATGTCAAACCAGAGGTATCCTTTAAGCTTGAAGAGTCTGCTGTTGGACAGAATCCTAAAATCAAATGCCAAGGCTGCAACAAGGATTTTGAACCAGCAGTTGATAGCATGAAGTTTGACATGGCTGTTGCAAGTGACAAAATTTCTCCAAATTCGTGGCAAACGATGAAAGACGAGCCAAGTAAAACAGGCCCTTCAGGGGCAGCTAATAAAATAGTTGCTAATACACAGAGAATGCGTGAAGAATATAGGGCTTCAATGCGGCAAGCAGAGGGCGAGAAAGTTGATCCAAATGTCTGCAAACATTGCGATGTTAAACCAGAGGTTTCTTTTAAGTTACAAGGTTCAGCATTAGAATCTGATCCTAAGAAATATCAATGTAAAGGTTGCAACAAGGATTTCAAACCAGCAATCGACAACATAAAATTTGATATGTCCATGGCTGGTGATAAAATTTCACCAAACTCTTGGAAGACTATGAAAGACCAATCAAATGTGAAGCCATTTAGGGGAATACCTAAAGAGATGCCATTGGGTGTGGAAGCTGAAGATCGTGTTCACAACAAAGATGCAGGAAAGAGAGTCGGTTTTAGTTCTAGTGGTGATGGTAGGAGGCAGCAGAAAGATGCGGAGTCGTCAGGGTCAGTGAATAAACAGCCCGAGAGGCATGAACAAGCCGGGACAGTGAACTCTTATACCCACGGTAACGAGGCCGCAGATCAAAGAGAACGAGCGGGGCCAGCATCAAACGGTTTGTATGGCAATAATAATGATAAACTAGCCAAGCCTGATAAGAGCGCTGGACATTCTGTGCAGAGCTACGAAGAAAGTGCGTTGCAGAAACAAGGCACTGCGCGGCAAAACGGGAACGAAAAAGCCTACACGGGGCAACAAAGACAAGGCTATACTTCATCTGATAACGAAAGAAATAATTCTCCTTCTGATAAAAGTAGAGAAATGGCGAACAGAGTGCGTCTGGGAGTGAAAGGCCTACAAATGATCCGTCCTTGGTTGATGTTGTGAATAAAGGGATCATGGCACTAAGAGAAAGTAGCTTCGATATTAAATTAGGTGACAATAACAATGTCAATATACATCGGGATTCGAAAGATGCATCACAGCAACAGCCAGAGGAACATGAGCATCGAGAAGAGCAACATCAACAGCTACACGAAGGACGTAACCAACATGAGCAGAACGAACCGTCGCAACAAAGACCTGAACAACAGCACTTTGAGAAGCAATCTCCACCCAATCTAATGAACGAGCTTCGCGAGCCTAATCAGCCAGAAACAGACAACCATGGAGACACTAATAATGCACATGAAAACAAGAAAATTGCATGGCATGAGAAAGACTGCGATCCCAATACTGAAAACTGCGAAAAATTAGCAAATTTTATGAAAAATGAAAAAAATTCAGGGGAATTTAAAATATCAAGTCAAGATGTTGGATCATTGTCAAAATTACACCACAATGAGAATAGCCCCTCCCAGGACGCGGAGTGCAAAAGGTTTTTCGCTCTGCCAGAACGATCAAAAAGAAAATTGCATAAAAAAGAAATTGCAAGATACAAGAAAAACTGTTTGCCGAAAACGCCTCAGGAAACTGACGCATTGAGGCTTCTAGCTATGAATCTTTTAGATAAGGGAACGAACCAAAAAATTTCGCCGCAAGATCCACATTCGGAGAGTTCTATAATAGCCTCAGCTGCTGCCGTCAAAGCAACCAATTCTGGCTTTCATCCGGGTTATACAACAATAGCAGAATTCGGAGACGTTTCGTCGGAGAAGAAGGTAGAAGAGATGCCGGATAGTACGGAGACATTTATATCCCGCGCGGTACGACCAGATTTTTCAACACTGCCAGGCGAAAACCCCAGTAAAACAAGTGACATGTCCTTTTATTTCAATCACAAGAATAACCAAAATGAAAAGAGTTTGTTGTACAGAGCGAATCCCATTGGAAAGGAGGATCGGATAATCACCGATGGATCCAATAATATATATGGTATGTAGCATTTATCTTCACTCGCCGTATTTCCTCTAACAAATACCCAGGCAAATAATGCTTTCATCTCCGTCTAACAAACGTCTTCTTCAAAAGCCAGGATTATGTAGACCTACGATAAGATAGAACCAACGCGAACTAGTTGAAACTGCTTAATTATGTCAATATATCAGAACTTATATACAGTTGATTGCGGTCACGAGAGCACTGGTCGAATGCTAATGACGGGAATCAGTTGAGAAGTAATGGCAGTAGAATAGTAGAACATGCCCATCTTTACTGGAACTGTACGCTGACTTGTTGCCGTCAAAAGGGAGAAAGTTGATCAAATAGTGACCACAGCACTAGGTCAGCCTCAGCCGTGTTAAATTAGTCCAAAAAACTCGCCCATTTAGCTGTTAGCAACTAGTTCTGTCTGGGCACAATGTCGACACAAGCCTGGTTTAACAAATACATCAAATTGCTTTAGAATAAACGAATGCGTTCATTTAAGGAAATGTGAAGTAATGTATGTAAAGTGTAAGCTACCGTAAAGCTGTCACCGCCACTGCCATCAGCAATGAACAAGAGGGATACCGCTTGGTGTTTTGAGATAATGGTAGTAAATAAGACCAGCCGCTGCTCGTGATTCATAGGTTGTATATCATGGCTGTATGATTGCCAGTTAAATCACAAATGGAACTTCATAGGTACTAGATACCTCGTGTTTACAGTGCATTCCTGCATTTTTGAAACTATGATAATCATTTTTTTTATTGATATGGTTTACGAGTTTTTAGATTAGAGTAGTAAATAAGACCAGCTGCTGCCCGCGATGCATAAGTTGTAAATCAGCACGGAAGAATTGCCAGTTAGAGCACAAATGGAACTTCATAGGTACTAGATACCTTGTGTTTACAGTGCATTCCTGCTTTTTTGAAACTATGATAAATCATCTTTTTTTATTGATATGGTTTTTGAGTTTTGAGATAAGAGTAGTAAATAAGACCAGACGCTACCCATTATTCATAAGTTGTATATCCCCCCTGAATAATTGCCAGTTAAAGCACAAATGGAACTTCAAAGGTACTAAATACCTCGTGTTTACAGTGCATTCCTGAATATAAGAAACTATGATAATCATCTTTCTTGGTTATATGGTAAGAGTTTTGAGATAAGATTAGTAAATAAGACCAGCCGCTGCCCGCGATTCATAAGTTGTATATCATCGCTGTATAGTAACCTGTAGCGCAACCCCACATATAAGAAACTATGAAAATCATCTTTTTATAGATATCGGTTAGAGTTCTGGGACAAGAGTAGTAGACCAGCCGCTGCTTGCGATTCATTTGTTGTATATCGCCAAAAGAAACTTCTTATAGTGCATCCCCACTTTTAAGAAACCAGATTTTTTATCTTGGGTATTAATTATATACAAGAGGCTATTGTTTCATCCACTGTGTTTTTAAAAAGTCAACCTGAAAGTTGTCTTATGTGTCTATTAATTATAAGCATGGAGTTACTATAGGTACCCTACTCGAACTCAAGTATATAACCCCAAATTTTCTTTTTCCGTTTACACTGGCAAATCTTCTCGAATTTGCTAAAGGGGATCCAATTAGCTATTGCAGCGCAGCCTTTTCTATAAACATACATCAATCATCAGTCTTTTTAATTTTAGATTCAGGAGATATCTTAGGAGCAGCAGAGAGTCTGTTGCAGAAGGATTATTCGATGGCTTTTGATGAAGCAACATCAGCATTAAATCAAAGAGTTGATGATGAACAGAGACAGCTGAATAACGAAAGAACTTCTCTTCTATCGAAGAGAATGCTGAAGAAGCCAAAGCTTAGCAAACAACAACCTCCGCGCTCTTCAAAACCAAATACAGCTGTTCGTAAGTAAAGATACATCGTTATAATAAACTTAGAAATTATTTTGTATGCTATTAGTTGCCTATCAATACGCTGCGTCCACAAAGTGCTCGAGAATAGATAGTGGTTGGTTGGGTAACTGTAGTTACTCACGGGATATTGTTACCTATAGTTACCTCTAATAAGATATTCTGAGATAACTAAAATTACTCTCATGACTATGGGTGCGTTCTTTTGGTACTTTCCTGTTTAAAATTCTTAAAAATGTAGACTTCGGAGGCGTCCGATTCCGGACCTCAAACAACTCACTTTCTTGAAAAACGGAAGACTTTTGAGAAGTTGATTTGGAAACAATTTCTTTGCAAAGTCTACGAAATCTTCCAGCTCTGAGGCAAGAGAATCTGGAGCCTCCAAGCCCCCGCTCCAGTCTCTGATTTTTTTTCATTTCTTTATTTTCCGTTGGTTTTGCAATAGCTTAATATTAAAACTAATTCATACCAACCGATTTCCCGAGAGTTGTTAAAAACGGGCTTTCTATCTCTCGGAAGTCTCAAGAATAAAGAAGACGCAAAAAGTGGTCCCAAAGCACCCTATATTTTTAGAATAGAATTAGCAGCCCATTTTCAAAGAACTCCCTCGCTCAAATTTACGCGCTTATTCTTTGATTTAGTATCTCTGGATTAGGGCTACAGTCCGAATGGAAGTTCCACTGTATAATGCAAAGCTTAATTCAGTTTCTTCTATGTTTCAGGTCGTCTTCAAAAAGGTTAAAACAAACGTTGTATTAGAAGGCCTCTGGTTCAATTTTGGACCCAAGGACCCAGAAGGATTACGGTTTGTCAGAGTCTATAGATAACGTGGTATATATGTTATATATAAAAAACAAACCGCAAAACCCAATAAAAACTTGAAAATACAGCTAGTTTCAGATCATGAAAGCATCACAAAGGCAGTAAGAGAAAGTAATATGGACATAAAATTAGAGAAAAATAAAAATGTTTGTTATCAAACTAAACTAAGCCATAAAAAGTCTTTTAGTGTTATACAAAGTAATACAACTTGATATTAAACACATTTTTGAGTAAAGAGATGCTAATCATAATGCATTCTAAACATAATTTTCCATCAAAGTTGATTTGCATTCTAAAACACCCTGACCAGCCTGGTCTTATAATTTTTCACAGACTGTACAAAAGTGATACCAAAAATATGTTCAGGTCACATTTCAGAATAAAGAAATTAAATTGTTTGCTTTTACTTCAGTAATGCATGAAAATAAACATATAACAAATAAAAATTAATACACAATAAACTGTGGAGATTTGATTAAATATTTTCAGGGCTATTGAGAGGCAGACCGAGCCCTAGCATTAGGAGGTGTTAGGGTGAAGCATTAAGAGAATTGTGTTTTTCACAGGCCCCTTCACAGCCTGGGTGCAGGACATCTGAATCTGACCCTGCCAGACCACCCCTCTCAGCGGTACTGAATATTTTAGCCAATGATAGTCAAATAATTTGCTTTCCGTCAATTGCCAATTTTAAGTGTTAGGACATAGATTCCTGGCAGCCAAATGCTGTTAAATTTCAAATCCTTCAACCGAAACTTTAAGCAGACTTAACATTAACTATCATACTTGAGTTTAATAAAGTATTCTTAATTGTACATAGATAAAAATGTCACTTACATATGTGCTCAAAAGATAGTGAATTTATGATACATTTTATAGTTTGAATAAAACATGGTAATATTATTGAGGCTTTTCTATGTAGTTACTCCCAGTTTCTCCTGTTGACGTCCCTGGTAAAGTGCACCAGCAGTACCTTGTTTTTTGGTGTCCCAAACAGGATTCTTTATGCACAATTGTGGTTCATATTTCCAATTGTCTACAAATTTTGTCCAATCAAATTTGCTTTCTACTTTACACTGTTTTGAATGGGCTAATAATGTATGGTTATCATATATGCTGTATGTACCTCTGTTTTTCCATAAGTTTCTCATTGTAGCAGGGTAACTACCATGAACTCCAATGTATTTCATGCAGACATTTGTAAGATTCTTAAATTGTTTCAATCCCTCAGCAGGAGGGTCATGATGCAGCCTTGTATCAGTATGGTATACCATAGGCAACTGCAGCTGATCAACCCAAGTTGCAATCAGCTGATCTGCCCATGGATGGCAATAGGTTTTCTCAGGACTTTGTGATAAGAATAATTGTACAATGCTACGTGAAAACATTATAATACTCTCCTCGGGTCTTGTTATCTTTGGAAGACAATGAGCCCAGCCCCAGTGAAAGTATTTTACTGGAGGCATTAGTAACTCACTTATCAGTTTATCAAGGCATAGAAAATAATCATCATCCATGCGCAAGAAATAATCAAAATCATAATTCTCCATGGCCCAGTGCAAGTGATACATGTATCTTCTACCAAATTCAACCCCACCCTGAAGTGATTGCAGTTCAATGTCATTATACTTTTTTCTCTCCTGTTCAATTTTTGCAAACATGTCACTTCCTTATTTCTGCTTGTCTGTCATGAAGATGCACTTCACAGTTACCTAAAAGAGCAATAAGAGTCATAATAATACATATTACATGCTAGATGAAAAATCAGGGTACAACTGGAATAGTACAGGGTTCAGATGTTTACAGCCTTCGCTGATGATAATGATGGGCACCAAAACCTCCACACAACACAACAATGCATTCAATAGCAGCAGGGTGCATTTTTGGTCCGGGTAGCTCAGATACATCATGCCTTCTGTCCACTCTCTTGTTGCATTGTTGCCTTTGATTGATAAAGATTCGAAATATGGGAAATGAAACAACGTATGACCCTACGTATTACTTAGTAAATTCACCTTGTTCTTATATTTCGTTGTGTCTTTGCAAAGACCCCACCATGTTTGTCTGATTGCTTGTCTTCTGTCAAACCTTTTTGGTGCCGAAGATACAATAATAAGCAATGTTATTTTTTGTTTAATCTTGACAGGTTTAATTTGAAAACTTTGATAAACTGGATTACTCCTCAACTGTTTCCAGAAATTACTCTCTTCTATCGAATGGTAGGTACGATTTTGAATCGAGCTCTCAGAAATATTTAGGCCCAAAAACTCTTTTCCAAGCTTTGAGTCATATCGAAGTTTGAACTTTGCTGATCCTGGCCAAAGATTTGATACCTTGGCAAAAATAAAGAAAAGTAAAATCTGCAATAAGATAAGAGCCCATATCGCACGAAGTTTTAAATTTCTTGATATAAAAGACCATCCAATTCTGTTACGAAGCATGACGGCCACTGATCGTAACATCGTAATCCCTCATTTGCAGCATTTCAGTGAAGTATCAAAGGTAAGGAGGAAGTCTGAGCTTTTGTCCTCTCCGCTTCGCATTCCCGCTGTGCCAGCTGTAACTAAGCAACCAAGGAATGCCGTTGGTGGGTTATTATATTGTATGCCTTAAAACAACATAGAATATTTTGGAACTTTGTTGGAGAATGTTTACTCAAGAAACATCATTTTTCAGTATTTCACTTTCCCACCTCAATCTCTAACGCTCGATCAATAAGAAATTACGTGGCTATGTATATCACGTGGTTATATCAACGCCGGTCAATACGGCTTGTACGGCTTGTACCGACTGTTGAAGAACCAATCACATTGCCCCTTTGCGGGTCTGAACAGCCGTATTTTCGAACACCATACAATAAAGTGATTTGTTATATGGAAGACAATCCAATTCTGTTAAGAACCATGACGGCTGCTGATCGTAACATCGTAATCCCTCATTTCTACCATTTCAGTCAAGCATCAAAGGTAAGGAGGAAGTCTGAGCTTTTGCTCTCTCCGCTTCGCTTTCCGCTGCGCCAGCTGCAAGCAAGCAACCAACCGTTGGTTGGTATATCGGGGATAAAAGGCTCCAACGCGTACGCACGCCCTTTGGAAGCATATCACTGTCTTGCGCTCATAAACCACAATAAATCTGAGAGTTAATTTACTCCTTAAAAATCTCGCAAATCTTTGCTGGAAGTCCTATTGTTTTAAAGGAAATCCCTTGAAAATCCTTTTGTTTAAAAGAAATCTCGTACGCCTTTCCGAAGAGTGAAAGGCCCCTTCGAATAAATCTTCGTATACATCACTTGAGTCTCTGGTACCCAGTATACACTTGAAGCAATCACCCATTCCGCATTTTGTGTACTGATGGGAATCCGGTTTGGTAGATCAGCTGAACCTACTCTTGCATTACATCGCTTGCATTCGTCAAAAATTATTAGGATAACTATCCAGATAGAGGTCTATTTGAAGAGCTATCCCGATTATTTTGCCACGCGTAAACGGGGTAAATAGCTATTCTGATGACACGATTGCTGATTGCTGCATCTTATGGGTATAAAAACTTGGCCGGCCATTATGATTTATATGGTTACTGTGATGGGGTCTGAGAGGATCTTATTCTTCCCTAACACTTCCGACTGCATGACCGGAAAAATATGTAGCTCCCACACAAAAAATCTCTAGAACAATAATTTTTTCGAAATTTACATTATAAGAATCAAAGATTACATTGTCATTTAATGGATAATGTGTATATGTCCTATCTTCCGAGTCCTTCCTCTCGTCCGCCGTAATTCTGATCATCAACTCCTTCTCCTTGTTGTTTTGTTGTGTTCCATTTTGGGTTATTTTTACAAAGCTTGGGTTTATATCTCCAAAATTCGTCGAATTCCTTCCAATCGAACTTTAAATCTGACTGGCAAATTTGTGAATGATGAAGCAGAGTTCCATTGTTTAAGTAATGGCTTCCACGATGCTCCCACGTACTACGCATTATCTCAGGGTAGCTGCCATGCAAACCAACGTGTCTTTTACAAAATTCGCGTTTGGCTGGCTCTGTCTGGAACATTGAATCGTGGAACAGTCTGTTATCATGACGGTAACGTAACGTTTGCCGAAGGCCGAGATCTTCAACCCACAAACCAAACTGCTGGTCGGCCCATGGATGGCAACGCATCGTCTCAGGGTTTTGCAGAAGAAAGATTTCAAGAACATCTTTTGATAATAGCAGCACACTCTCTTCTGGTCTGGTTATCGTATCAATGCAATGAACCCAACCCCAATGAAACATCTTTAACGGAGGCATTGGTAACTCATTTATAATCTTATCCAAGCAAAGGAAGTAGTCATCGTCAAGTCGAAGAAAGTAGTCAAATTCAAAATTTTTCACTGCCCACAACATATGGTACAAATATCTCTTCCCAAATTCAACGCCACCTCTAAGATCTTGAAATTCCAAATCATGGTATTTCTTAGTTTCATCTTTGATTTGTTTTGCATATTTTGAATTACTGCTTTGCTTGTCTGTGATGAAAAGGCACTTTATTTTCACCTTGAAGGAAAAAGAGAAGGTCGAAAATTAAATGATATAAACATCTTTAAAAGACTTTGAGGATGATGAACGAAGAGAAGAAAAAGAGTCGTAAGAAGTGTTGTAGAAAAAGAAGAAAGCGACAAAGAAAAACTAGAATAAAAACATGAACAAGAGCCGGAAGAGCAGAAAGAGCAGGCGTAGCACTCATTATGGAAGATGAAGGAGGAGAGGAAAAACAAGAAGAAAAACAAGAAGAAAAACAAGAACAAGCGCAGGAAGAGCACGAATGGGACTTTGAGGAAGATGAAAGAGGAGAAGAATAGGAATTGAAAGAAGAAATGTAGAAAAAGAAAAAAGTGAAGAAGAAAAACTAGAATAAAAAGATGAACAAGAGCCGGAAGAGTAGAAAGAGCAGGAGTAGCACTCATTGTGCAAGATGAAGGAGGAGAGGAAAAACAAGAAGAAAAACAAGAACAAGAGCAGGAAGAGCACAAATGGGGCTTGAGGAAGATGAAAGAGGAGAAGAATAGGAGTTGAAAGAAGAGTTGTAGAAAAAGAAAAAATTGAAGAAGAAGAGGAAGAAAAAGAAAAACAAGTGCGAGAGCAGGAAGAGTTGGAATATGACTTCGAGGAAGATGAAGGAGGAGACAAATAGGTGATCAGACGAGCATGGCAACGAGGGAAAAAGTTGAAGATGATGAGGAAAAGAGAAAAATGAGGAGGCTGGAAAGAAGAGCAAGTGAGGAGAAGAATTAGAAGAAGAAGAAGAAGAAGAAGAAGAGGAAGACAGCCAACATGCCTAGCTAGGTTTGATATCTTTAAGCTGCCACTTGCAATTCAGTGGACTCTAACCCATCTCTGTTATCTTGATGTTTGCTTTTTCAGAAAGCAGAACAACACAGTTAATGTCCACGGTTGCTTTCTTGGTAACTAGGCATAAAAAATTGATTTCACTGGAATGCTTGTGTCTTTTGCTGTTATTACCAGCTAATCTTTTAAAGTACCTTCAGCTTAAGAAATATATCTTTTATGTAGTTTTCAAATATTGATAAACAAGTTCAAATATTGTCACGATATCCGTTATTTTTTCATAGTCTTACTTGAAAATACATTAGTACATTCGGCTATCCTCGATTAGCTTCAGTAAAAGGAAAAGTTTAATTCTTGGGAAATTTGGAAACTCTTCAAAAGTCTTTTCTGTTTAAAAAGGACCAAAACATAAGAGAACCTAATACAAATGACGGACCTAAGTTTCTAAAAAAAAATGAGTGTCTGGCTAAACTAGGAAACATGTCACGCGCTACATAGTCACAAGTGCCATGCCCCCTCAATGTCTCCCAGTTAAGCCACCTCGGAAAATTTGTAGCGAGATACACGCAAATATTTCCGGGAGACAACAGAAACATAGCTTGTCTCCGTGGCTCGGAGGACAAGTTGCTTTCTTAGCTATCACTCGCATGTTTAGAAACCATGGGATACATGCCGAATACAATGTCGCGCGCGGCATGTCTCTTAAGCTATGGCTAAAGTAGGAGACTTGTCGAGCGCGACACTGTATTCGGCGTGTCTCCCAGGGTAGCTAAAATTCAAATGACAAGAGTGACAGGCCAACAACATGTCCTACGAGTCTTTGCATGTTGTGGAGACAAGAAATGTTTCTGTTGTCTCCCAGAAACATTTGCTTGTCTCTTGCTACAATTTTTGTCGGGCGCTACAAAGTTTCCGAGGTGGCTAAGCTGGGAGACATCGAGGGACATAAATCTCGTGCGTGACATGTCTCCAAGTTTTGCCAGGCCTTAAGTTTAGCCATAACTTAGGATTCAAGAAAGACTACATTGGGACTTCATATCTCACCTTATCTGTGCTCTTGCATAATTTCCACCAAGTCTGTCTGATAGCATTTCTGCGTTCTGTTCTTCTTGGAGCACTCGAAACAACAAGCAGCAAATTCGTTTCCTCTCTCTTACCTCTGTTTAAAACTTCGAAATTTCGAAATACAGAATTGTCCTGCACCTGCATAAAAAGGCGAGCATTTGGTCCATCTTGTTTAGTTTCCAGCATCTCAGCTCTGGTCTTTGCATTACTTTTTGCTTCGGAAAGGCCTTTGTAAATCCTTGTTCTAAAATACGTGGACAGCAATGATCTTGTTACAAATATAACTACAATTAACTGTAATGACAATAGTAAGATGACAATCCTCCTTCCTCGCTTAAGACCCATTTCCATAGTGGTCTTCTGGTTGCAGTGAAGTTGAAAATTTTGCAGTAGTTAGCTAAGACCGTCTGAGAAATATTCTCATTTCAAACGTCGAATGACGGTTCGATATCAGAAGCTTGGTTGGCAGTACACAGAAACCTGGAACTTCAGGAATGAATTAGCCGTTTTTAGAGCATTTTTATTTACTGTCTAAAATGCTTTAAAATTGACTGAACGTTTTTAACAAAACTGAGTAAAGAGAGCTATTGCCGACAAACGTTCAATGGGTTTACTCTCGTTCCTCCAGATGTTAACAAAATGATGTTGCTAATGGCAAAAGTATTCTCGCATCCAAGAATTTCGTTTTTAGCGAAGCAAATTTTGATCATCCACAAAACGAATTTGCGCAAAAAAACAAATAAGTTGTTCGACACGTGTTGCACGTATTCTTTCTGAAAAGAAACTCTTCAAAAGAAACACCCAAACTCTTAAATAACCAAAAATCTACGAAACTTCAAATTTAACCTTAGAAGCTTTTCACCTCAGTCTGCGAAATAACAGGAAAGAATAATAATAGGTTTTAATATAACATTATTTAAGTCACATATGGTAACGTGTAAAACAATCGCCACATAAAGGCTGCATTTGAAAACTGAAAAGATTTAATAATGAAGTATTGAATTTAATTACAGTTACTAAAAATATTCATATGATAACTATCAACAAACATCATCGAATTGCAAAAATTGAATTTGAAATTAGTATACTGTTAGCCTTCAGCCATCTTCTTTTTAACGTACCAACTCCAACGTAATAAACTCCACTCTTAAAAGGGCAACTATACTCAAATTAATAGCCTTCTTAATGATATAATCATTAACTCAACGAGGCTAGAAAGTAGTGTCATTATGCAAAGGTCCCAGTTACACCATGCCAGCGTACCTCGTCGTGCTTTGAATTTTGTATCGGATAGGGCTTTCAGTTGCACTATCACGACTCAATCTGGTAGCTAAGACGCTCCGCAGCTTTGGAGGTGATATG
This sequence comes from Chrysaora quinquecirrha, assembly GCA_014526335.1. Taxonomy (NCBI): domain Eukaryota; kingdom Metazoa; phylum Cnidaria; class Scyphozoa; order Semaeostomeae; family Pelagiidae; genus Chrysaora; species Chrysaora quinquecirrha. The sequence goes on from JACTAT010000035.1 coordinate 3,209,232, forward strand.
AAATTCAAGACGAGACGCGGCACACAGGCACAGTGTAATCATAGCAATCCGATATACGACGCTCCGAAGCCTTACCTTTTATCGTTTCACAAAACAAATGCGAAGCAAATCTGCAAAGGAGATGCCGTGGCGTCTCAGTGTAATTGCAATGACCGTGATGAAAACCATAGCGCTGCGCTTAGTGTAACTACTGGGCAAGATCTTATGACGGCACGAAAATCAAAACCCGACGAAAACATTCCAGCATAGTGTAACTGGGGCCTTAGAAAACAGGGTTTCTTTCCCTCAAGTTTTTCTTTCTTTCCCATAGTTATAAACCACAATCTTGGACAAAATAGTTTGTAGCAGACCATATGGTTTTGCTAATATCTATGGATGACAATGTTGTTTCGAATAAAAGTTGAAGGGGCTGAAGGGGGCGTTGGAGGAATTAAAATAGAAAATCACTTGAAAATTGGGTCTTATTCCTTTGAAAAGAGGTCCTGTTTCAAATATTGTGTCCAAGATTGAAGCATCCAATTCGAATCAATTTAGCACGTTAGCCATGATAACAAGTTGATTTCAAAACAACGCCTCCTCCTCAGATACAGTCCTCTTAAATGGACCAAAATCACTTTGGACATTTAATTGTAGAATTACGGTATAAAGAAATGCAACACCAGATACTCGAGGAACAGTGTACATTTGGTAGTCAACCTTCTCAGGATATTAACGTTCGACTTATGCATCCAATAGTCCAGAAGAATATACTCATTACCAAAGAAACCCTTGGCGTTCTTGATTTGGATTATATTACATGAATAAACGCTCAAGTTCAAAATGTTGTAATGGAAGAGATTTGACCGTCAAGAGTATCATTGGAACTCTTTTCACTCCGAGCAGTCCAGGTCTTCTAAGATCTCGACCTTTTGACACACACCAGACATTTAATATTTCAACTAGGGTCGTCAATTTAAATATGCCAGCGCAGCGAAATTCTCATTTAATTTTCTTGAGATTCTAGAAAATTTCCATCATGGTGGAGGTTTTCTCCGGTTTCGTTGTTCGCTACATGCTTTCTTTTTTCATAGCTACACTTCACTTCATATGTACGTTTCCCTGTCAGGATCTGGAGGCGGGGTGATCAGTTTATCGGACTCTTCATTTTTCTCTTGCTCAGTTGGATAAAACCTCACTGAAAGCTTTGCGGTATCCCGCTTTGCCGCTTGTCTTATCAACGGCGAATCTGGTACTCGGGCAGCGTATTTCTCCCAAGAATTTTTGAATCCATTCTCGCTCCTTTCATCATTATCATCGTCCACCTTGCTCATCGTCTCGACTCGAGTCTGGCTGCGGCAGGATGGCGATCTTGAATAAGCCGAGAGGAAGACATCGTCGCTGTTGATTTTAAAACATCTCGTCACGGTGCGGAATCGCTTACGGAACTCATCACGGAATTCCTTTGAAACGATGTAATATATAAACGGATTGCTGCAAGAATTCGCAATCATTATAACTCCGGCAACTTCCATGTAGGTATAGATGTGCGGTATTTGGGAAATGTCCATCACCAGTGATAGAAATCGAATGAGATTCCACGGCAGCATCAACAATGCGAACGTGACAACGACCGGAGCGAGTAAGGTCAAGGCGCGCTTGATACCAATGACGCGGCTGTTTAGACCGCTTTGCTTGAGGTTGTTATTACCGCCAGCAGTGAGCCATTCATACTTGAGGGTCTTTTTCAAGTAGGTTCTTATTCGGAGATACGTGAATAGAATGACGGACAGCGGCAAAATGTACCACGCGATCTGAACTATTTGGTAGATCTCTCTGAATTGAGCAGAAGGCCATTTAGAAATGCACCGACTAAGAACTTTGAACTGCTTGTTGCTCTGAGAAGCCATGGGATTCTCTGTGCCGTTTAATGACAACAATGGTATAGATGTTTGGTTCACTGGTAGAAAACCACTATTTCCAAACATTGCTGTGGTATTGTAACCAAATCCAAAAGAAGTAGCATTCAGTGGACGAGACACGGCTGCAATAGGTATTTTCGCTGTTTTCAACTGAAGAACCCAGCAGAGTGGAGCAGATATAATACCTAATGCTATCACCCAAATAACTATCATAGTTATCTTTGCATGTGCAAAACTCATGTGTGTAGTCATTGAATGCAATATCATGCGATATCTGTATATAGCTATTGCTGTAATACAACCCATTGATACGCCGTAAAAGCAATCTGATACGGCTGGTAGTATTTTACACATAACATGACCAAACGGCCAGTTCATCTCTTGTCTGATAATTATCAACGGATAACATATTGTAAGCACCAATATATCAGCAATAGCAAGGTTCATTAAGAATAAATTTGCTATTGTGTACATCTTTTTGCCACTGGCGATGATGAAGCAGACACACACGTTTCCTATAATACCGGTAACAGCAACGCAACCCATTAATATGTACAAACCAAGCCTGAAGCTCTCACTTATTGGTGCTGGTCTTGATTTAGTGGGGCTAGGCCATGTTTGGTTGCTTGCTTTGAAAAGCGTCGAGTTGATGAAACTAGTTGCATTAGTTGAGTTGAAGTAGGCCATTTCTCCAGATACTTTGTCACAGAGAAAATTCAATCCAAAGCACACAGCTAGCAGCCAAAGCTAGCAGCGGTAGTAATAAAATGTGATAGAGAAAATAAATGACAAATTCTAACGTTCAGTCTGCAAAAATCTTCTTTGACGCACGTGTCAGCAATGACTTGTTTCAGCGTGTTACCAAGTATCTGAAACACAATTAAGAAATGTGTGAAATAAACTGTTAAATAACCTAAGTATCTTTTTAAACATTGTAATTAAGCTCTTAAGGTAATTAACAGAATAGGTGTAACTTTTCTCTCATTAACCTTGTTCTATCATAACACAATAGGCATTTAAGCCAAAACTGATGTGTTTTCTGTAGATGGACAGAGCTCTACGTGCGAAGCTTCTCGAAATCATTACCATAACGTACATTTCAACTGTTGCTAAATCTAAAATTAGCTATCAAGTCTTTGATATTGTGTACAAAACTTCAAAATTGAGATAAAAACATATTCTAAAGCTTTTTTCGTCTCATTATGTGTTTAGCATGAACCTCGGAAACAGGTCGAATATGCCGCAGAATATAAACCCAGATTAGGATCGTAAATGCACCAATCAGAAATTTGAAGGTGGATTGATATTGTGTTTTAACATCACTCAGCTTACGGAATACAGTCGTTTGGTCATTTTGGTCAGTCTGCATTCTGTTGGCTAATTGGTGCGGAGAGTTAGTTTACACGCTGAGGAGAGTCGGGCGAAAAAAGCATACCCTATAAGTTCCAAGAGTTTTCTGCTTTTCTTCGCAATAGGCTGTTAACAACATCATTTATTTTCATTAACATAACAGATCTTTTCTTGTTTATTTTAGGGGGAATACTGTAAGTACTGAAACATTGCAAAATGGTCCGTTGTTCCACACCTTTTCGCTGTGATTGTAGGTTCTCCTAAACATTACGTAAATCACTAGCAATACCTGAGAAACGCTTGGGTTCAGGTGCCAGATGATCTTATTGGACTCATCTAGCTAAGTGTACCGTTGTCCACCGTCTGTTCTTGTTTGAGTAACAGTTACTAAATGAACCAGGTAAAGCTATCATGAAGGTGCTGTGGCGTCGTGGCATAATCCAGCTGACTCGTGGTGTCAGGAGCTCAGTGAGGTCAGGGTTCGAACCCAGCCACGGTAGCGTCACAACCAGGGTCAAGGTCTCGGATAGTTAACCTGCTACTGAGATACAAGCGAATGGCGCTAAAATACACCTTCACCATTTCACCTATCATGAACTTTCTTTTCAGATAATATACCACTTCGAAAACTACAATCCCGGACAAAACTCAATGAGACTTCCATAAAGTTTCATCAATTTAGAAATACTTTGTACAAAATAGGAAGAAAATGAATCCCCCCCCTCCCCCAATCCAATGTTGGGTTTCTTTGATGTTCTACAGATTGTCTTTTACTTTCATTTGCGAAAACAACATTGATTCGGGGGAAGGGGGACGATATGTTTGGTAAGAAGAGCATTTTCACTGTTAGTCTCATGAGTTTTGTCCGGGATTGTAGCTGAAACCAACAAGACCTTTGCAGGTGGATTTAGAAGTAAGTCCAAGCATTAATAGTTTATCTTGCTCTGATAGTTATCTCAGCAGCTTTAATAGAAACAAAATCTGAATTTACATTACACGGAATGGAATTGCGGTTAAAGAACGCTACCCGGCCTATCTGTATACTTCTTCTGCTAATCCCACGATACGTGGTCTCATCGATTGTCGCACTATCTAGCTATACTCTATACTAGTTTGAATTCGAAACAAAACGTTTTGACCCCTTGCAAATGAGCAACAGTTCTTCATAGATCATTCTGAGAAGCGTGTACTTCGTATGCGCTTTAATTTCACTCTTCACTTGGAATTGCGACAAACCTCGTACTAAAAAATGTTTTCTTTGTGAGGAATCCGTGAGAGTTTGTATAAAAATATTTTATCTGTTGAGAGATCAAGAGAATTTGTTTATACTGTAATCTGTTATTGAAATGGCCAGACAGAGTAAAAATTAACTTGCTTACCGATAAAAATGCTGTTTAGTTTCAACGGTTATCGGAGATGAATTGCTCAAAACTGCCCAAAACAGTCTTGATGTGCTAGAAGTACGTAGGCTTAATAGAGGCAGAGTAAAACATTGTCTTGCTTACCGTCAAAGATGCTGTTTAATTTCAACGGTTATGAGAGCAGAATCACTCCAAACGGCCAAATTTGCTTTGATTTTCTTTCACACTCTTATCTCTAACTCTTCCCATGTGCTTTTCAACTGATAACGCACAAATGTTTGACGTCTCCACTTCTTTTTATCTCATCTACTTGTTTAAATGCGTTAACAACAACGCTAACCACAATATCTACAGAGGAAATAAGTTTGATAACGTTATCATTATGTTTTTAGAAAAAAATTTCGATACATTTTTGTGAAGATATGAATCTTATATGAATATTAACCACAATCGTAATGAATCCTGATCTATTAAGTAACTTGGACCAAGATCAAACTGAAATTGACCGCCAGAAATAACATATCAGCAAGTCACAGAAATACTCTTGAGAGACATCTGCCACCTGATTGCACTATACTTAGACATGAAAATATAGATATATGTACTCTAGCAAACAAGCAAGCAAACTTCCTTAGTCAGCCAACCAGCGAGATATGACAAAGAAATGACAATGAAAAGGACAATGACAATGACAATGAAAAGAACAATGACAAATCCACAAGATATTTAAAAATATAGCTACTCGCCACTATAGTAATTGAATTGACTGAAACTTAAGTTAGTTATCAGGCGTTACCCTTTACTGATAGGAAGTTTACTTATTAATGAAGGGGTATCTTTAGTCAGAAAATAGCGTCTATCTTTAGTCAGTTGTATCACTATAGATTGATTATTGAACTAGCTGGGTATCTTTTACTGAACTCGGAAGGATAGACAGCTGAGTTATTATTGTAGGAAGAAATAAAGACGGTGTCGAACCCACTTGAAGTTCCCAAACGTTTTCTCGCTGCAAAGTTTTGCATGGTACAGTAAATGGTAGATGGTATACGTTTGCGCAACGCACCATGGTGTTTTGCTGCGGTTCAGCAAGATAAAACCTATGTCATTGATAATTACGAGGATAAGTATATTTTGCGCTGCAGCTTTAAAGGCATTTTCAACGACTCTCGTTGCAGCCTAGCAAAGATAAAGAGTAGGTTAAAGCATTAAAGTGTAAGAAAATTCGTTTACAAAACAGGTTATGCAAACATAGAAGCCTTGATTGATCCTTAAACTTAAAAAGTACCTTGTTGCCTTCAAAATTTGAATTGCATCTCCCAACCTCTATGAAGCTTTTTATGGCCCCTACCAGTCCAGAGACGGAAATGATGCGGGCCTGGGAGCTCTGAAGTTATTGGGGGAGCCCCCTCTTTCGGATTTTTCTTAGCTTAATGGCGCAAAATGACACTTTTCCCCACAGTTTTGGGAAATTAAGGGCCTGTTGGATCAACTGGTCGGAATGTCGAATTGTCAAACCCTCGCTTGGCTTTCCAAAGACTGAAAATATCATGTTCCATGCGGGTATAAAATACTTAGCAAAACATATTGCTAGCTGCGTAAATGTATAAATGTATTATTATAATGTCACAATCAAATCTGGCACCACATGACACAGCACCATTTGGATACAATTACATACAGTAGTCTTCTATAACTTTTATCTTTTACTTTATTTCTAAATCTCTGATTTTGCTATTTTTACAATTGATAGAATGTAGAGCAAAAGATAAAAAACCTACATGAAATTTTTGATCTTTCAGTAATTTCAATAAAACAAAAGCCAATTATAAAGGATGAAGCGGTTGATAAAGTGGAGCCAAAGTGGACCATTAATCTGCTATCCTCATCACCATCGACTTTCAAATATGCATTATTCTTAATAATTTAAGACATTAAGCCCATCCGTAGGAGCTGCTTATTACTAAAGCTCCTCGTTCTGATGAATAACTTCTAAACAAGAATGAGACTGTTTTGCTACATAGATAGCTTTCACTACTAAACGTTTTATTCTGGGAGGGAATCATTCGTTAAAATACTTCATCTTTAATGACCAGAATTGTCATTAAAGATTTTAGATCAATTTCTCACTCCAAAGGCATATAATGACTCCAAAATGGAATTCTCTTTCCGGTAGCCTAAAACGAAATGCTTATAAAGGCCTGCTGGCAAAGCCTTGGAAGTTTTGTATTTGCTTAAACTGTGCCACCACTACATACAATTACCACTAGAACAACAGAGCCACCATTACGATTACCACTGGTAGAGCTACCACTGGTAAGAACAATTGCTGTAGTGGCACTGGTAAGGTAATACCACGCACTTACCCAGACCCCTAAGTTTTGGGAGAGTAGTAAAAAAAGTGATAAAACCGACAAAAACAACAGCAAAGCGAATGATAACTTACTGAAATACAAATGCAGGAAAATAGCTGACGGCAGTTTTGGCTAGGCTTCGCTTTATACTTGACGGTTAATGTTTTCGCAACTTTCGATCTTTCGATCTGCTTCTACCAATGACTATGCTTCCACAAACACCTAAGAAAACTCGAGAGCACCTCCATGCTACACAATATAAATCTAGCTCCTAATAATGGGAATGGGAACGGGAATGGGAACGGGAACGGGAACGGGAACGGGAACGGGAACGGGAACGGGAATGGGAACGGGAACGGGAACGGGAACGGGAACGGGAACGGGAACGGGAACGGAATGGGAACGGGAACGGGAACGGGAACGGGAACGGGAACGGGAACGGGAACGGGAATGGGAATGGGAACGGGAATGGGAACTTTTTTAAAAACATCATTTAAATCTAAATCTTGGTAACTAATCATAATAACATGTAAACATATTGTACGTGAATGTGTATATAATTAACTAACATTTAATAAAACATTTAAGGAGCAACATCATACGACATAGCCCTATGTTATTTTGTTATTGGGAAAAATGATTTCCTATGGATAAGCGTTATTCATTTTTGAATTCATCTCAAATATATTGCTACTTATTTTTGCTTATTTTATTGTCAGTTTTTATCGTTATCAAGTATAATGAATAAAATAATCTCATTCATTAATACGTAGTTACGTCACACCTGAGAAGGGATTATTATCAGAGGTTAAATAGAAAATCATTAATTCCTCCTTACGTCGACTGTAATTTTTTTTATTCAAAAATCAAACTCGAGTCCAGTTATTTTCATGAAGGTTTACAGCAACAGTTGATATTTCATAGAACTTTCAGAAATCAAATGTTGGGTTCAAGCTTCAAAATTACACTACCACTGCGATTTTCACGTACCACAATTGCATAACGAGTTTACAATCGGACATGTCAAAAGATTTAATTTGATACTCGAAACCGCCTTTTGATTGATGTGACTCCTGTGAAGGATAACTTGGGTTAACAATGGCATTATTTACTTTCAAGGTATTTCCAATTTTTGTTAAAAATAACTTGTAGCAAGGATGTCCACAATGTAAAGGGTCTTTAAAGTATCTTGAAATCTAGATCACGAGCACGTCGGCTCTTCTGATGATCATGCATTGAAGAAAGAACTAAATGAACTGATTAATGAGTTTTTCGTTTTGAACCCTCAATTAACGGATCTAAATAGAAAACAAAAATGTTAATTTCAAGACTTTTGACAGGCATGAAGCTAAGGGGGGGAACGGGGGCACTGCCCCCCCCCCCCCGAAGAAAGAAATTTTCGCTCTTCTTTGCCCCTCCAAAAATTGCAGGATTAGCATGTTTGTTTTAACCTTTGAAAAGAATCCAAAAAATCAACACAATTTTGATAATTCTAAAATGCTAAACTGATACTGAATTAAAGGTACCTATTAGCCATGTTTGACGAATGAGATCATGCCTATGAGATCGCAATGAATAGAATAGAATTGCAACTCTTCTCGGCTCTTATCCGCTTGTTCACTCTGATTCCCACTAAAACCAAATCCACCTTTTAGCCCCCTCGGACGCTCTGATTCCTACTTTTTTCCTTTGACAGCCGCCAGATCCCCTTGTTATCACCTGGTTGCGCTGATTTTCACTGATTCTCTCTTCTTTTCTTAGTTCCCTCAAGTTCCTAATGGTTTCCTCGAGTTCTTATTGGTTCTTATGCGTTTCGGCATGTTCCAGTGATTCCCTCTGTTTCCGGAGTGTTCCTGACTTTCCCTGTTTCAGCTTTTAATGATACATGGACAAATTGCTTTAACTTTAAATTGCTTTTAATTGAGTCGTAAACAAATTATGGAGAACAAAGGAGTCGCGATGATATTACGTTCTGTGCAAGGAACAACAGATAACTGGTATGGCAACTAAACACTTGGAAACTGAGAGAAAATCGAAAATTTGACCAATGTGTAAGACTAAAGACATTTAGAAAATTACAGCTTACACAGCATGAGCAGAAAAGGATTCGATCAAAAAAAGAAGCGCCTCTCTAGGTGCATCAGAGCAGAGCTTTCCGTGAACAAAAGTTTATGAGGCTAAGTACAGAGGGCAGAACAATAGGGAACTCATTGATTCAATGAAAGGATGGTTTTCATTGTGTACATAGAGAATAAAATCCTACATAGAGAAAAGAAATTCCTTTCTTTTGTTACAAAACTCCTGAATTCTAGGTATCTTGGTAGATTTATTCCTTCCAGCTTGCCAAAACTCATCCACACATTTTTCATTCCTCAAACATAAAAAGTACTTTTGCTTTGAACCATGAAAATAACTGGACTTGAGTTTGATTTTAAATCGAAAAATTACAGTCGACGTACGGAGGAATTAATGATTTTCTGTTTAACCTTTGATAATAATCACTTCTCAGGTGTGACGTAACTACGTATTTATGAATGAAATTATTTCATTCATTATACTTGATAACGATAGAAACTGACAACAAAATAAGCAAAAATAAGTAGCAATATATTTGAGATTAATTCAAAATGAATAACGCTTATATATAGGAAATCATTTTACACAATAACAAAATAACACAGGGCTATGTCACATGATGTTGCTCCTTAAATGTTTTACTAAATTTTAGTGAATTATATACACGTTCACGTACAATATGTTTACATGTTATTATGATTAGTTACCAAGATTTAGATTTAAATGATGTTTTTAAAAAAGTTCCCATTCCCGTTCCCATTCCCATTCCCGTTCCCGTTCCCGTTCCCATTCCCATTCCCATTCCCCCATTCCGTTCCCGTTCCGTTCCCGTTCCCCCATTCCCATTCCCCCATTCCGTTCCCATTCCCCAGTTCCCCCATTCCCATTCCCCTTTCCTGTTCCCATTCCCGTTCCCATTCCGTTCCCATTCCATTAGTTCCAGCATTCCTCGATTACAAATGCCCACCCGACGGTGTCGTTAGAACCCTACCGAACTAATTGAATAATAAATAATGAAAACAAATTACAGTCTGAACAAAATCCAATTTTCTTTGCTTGCATTTACCTGATTCAGCGAGCGTAAATTTCATTAAAGCGGTGCGGTTTGCGTAAGGTATGACTGCGTTTTGCGTAAGTTCATAGAAAGAATATAGGACTTAAATATCCGATTGAACTTAAAAGCTCGAGAGTTAATTTAAAATGTCTTGCTATATACATAAAAGAAATATATAGGCCCAGTGGGGCCCAGTGAGAGAGGGGTGACAGGGTAGTGGTACCATGGTACCAGAGGGATGATGCCTGGTACCACAGGGGTTAATTTTGGTACCAAAAGCTCTGAAAAAGGGTGGACCACACAGCGGTTAACTCCGACCGAAATTGGGATTACTTGGTACCAATACCTGCGATTTGGGTGGAACCTGCTACCAAACCTTGTGGTACCGGTACCAAAGATCCCCCCTGTCACCCCCCTCCAGTGAGTTGAATGGAGAAGGTATCCACATACATAATTTCGTTACGTTGTTCCTATTCTAAAAAGCTCTTTATTTGAAACCACGTGACTCGGAGATTTACGAAATGTCATTTATCAGTAGTGACACATAAGAGAACAGGCATGGTGTTGTGCTTTCAGATCAACTTACTTAGTAGTTCAAGAATTTCATCAATTCAGAGCCTGCAGGCTGAATATCGGTCTATACATAAAACGCTTAAGTATATTGTAATTGCAACAAATATTTCTTAAGCTGAATATGTTTAAAACACATAAATACTGCTCTGTCATACTAGCTGTATAACATGCAAAGCTAATATGATGGATATATTGTCGGTCCAGATTTTTATAATGCCTTATTGTATGTCTATAACAAAATCACTTTGCAAAATAAAGAATAACGATACATACTTTTCTTAGAACACTAGATTTTCAATTTATTCTCTTGCTTTATCTGGCCGCTTTGCCTTTGATGATTTGATATTTTCATCTCATCGTTTATCTTTATCAGTGAAATTCCAGAACACAAAAGGGTTGTTAACCTTCTCGGTTAACTATCGTGATTTTCATTAACTATGGACCAGAACATAACATTCTGAACATGAACATGTTTTCGGAGCTTTTCGGGCATATTTCTAAATGCTGGTTATTCTGTGTGCCAGTTCGAGAGGCGTGGTTGTTGATAAACGAAATCTAAGCTACTTTTAATATCAGCGTTAATGACAAGTACAAAACAAACTTTTTTAGTTACTCGTACCAAATGCTCTTACCAGCGCCTTTTGTGCTAGCTAGGTAGCTTACTTTAAGCTCGCAATTATGCTCAGTGACTAGATTATTAAATAACGCAAGAAACGTTTAGTGCTACATTGAAAACGTCATTCAAGAAGACAAGCAAGCCTTTACAGTACAACAGACAGACGCACACAGGCAGGGACACAGAAACCGATTGGATCTTTATAAAAGTCTTGTACTATTAATCATAGTTAAAACTTAATAGAGGAGGACGATACTATAAGATGTACACAAGGAGACTTTGAAAATGGTGAATCAGCACCACTGACCCGACAAAACGAACATATAATTCGAGCTCCGTTGCGGAGAGTTAAAGTCTCTGTCTGTCTGCCGTAGATGCCGTAGCATTTTTGGACTGGGACACAGGCTGCAGGTCACAGATAGAGATAATGTATGTATATATGCAAACAAAACAAAGAAATGCTACAGAAGTTTTAAGAATGAGTTTAGAATCTACTTACATATACACTTTAGTAGGCTTTCTTCTTCTTTCTTGGTATGTTATGAAATTCGAGACTGACTTGTTTGACCAGATGAAAACTAAATCTGCTTTGAAAATATTGATCACGTTTTGATCAGAAAACCCTTCAACAATGCTTCCACGCACTGTCAGCTGAATAGAATGCCTTTTTAGGAGGCTAACATCTTTAGATTTTCCAGACCAGTTGCTCTCAATATGGAATTGGAATGTGGGAGCTTTGGACAAGCAGGTCTTATCTACATTGCAGTCGACAAACAAAAGTAGAAACATTTTTTGAAATGTTTCTTCGCTGTTGTTTGACTGATGATGTTTCATTCGTTGCTAAAGATAATTTTTATGCTAAGGATGTTTTTCAAGTTTTAATTTCGGCTGCATTACTATAGGTAGCTTCTGTAGCTATAGGGCGCTGCGCCTACATGTTTAAAGTCTAGTTGCAGGTCCACAGCAGTAACAAAGCTTCTTGAACTGGTGTTTAAGACTACTTGCACGTGTTGCCTGCTTGCAACTTCATCGCCATGTATAGCAGTATTCTCTTAATCGAAAAACGTAACCATGCGTCGAGAGGGCAAATTTATTGAGCAGAAGAAACTTTGGTCTCAAATGCCTGCGGACTTTGCACAATTAGTTCAAGACAATATCCTTGTTCTACTGTTTTACCTAGCTATATAGTTCCTTATTTCAATTATTATCCTAACTCAGCCTACTAAGTTCATCTTAGATGACGTTAAACATTGCTTCACCCTTAGACTGTTGCTGTGTCAAATCACAAAGTTTATTAATCCGATACATTCTTCCGCTGTGAAGACAATTTTCAACTTGATTTTTGTAACTTAAGGTAGTAAAAGCCGATCTGAACTCAGTCACATCGCGCCGAGTCGTATAGAACTGAAGTAAACCCTTATCAATGCTTTTCAGTTCTGCTCTTTGTTCAATCCAAATTCCAGTCATTACTGTCTCGGAGAAGGAGAACTGTGCGTTTCGTACTTATCCTCCATATACGAAGAGTTTTTGTAAGTCGAATCAGTTCTTCCATTGTTCCATGTGCGTGATTGCCTTTTATGTGCACAAGGAGATGGATAAGGCCTATTTGTCTCGGTCTCAGTATGGTGCTATGGCAGCGAAAAACAGACAAATCACTCTAACTTAACATAATGGCTTGTCAGTAGCCGATTGGCTGATAGCTGCAGCGAAAAATTGGAGAAAAAAACTTGATCTGGAATGCTACCCTGCAAAACGGACAGGTCTGCTGTTGACCTTTTCTTTCATTTGAATTCGTCTACCTTGACGAACACTATCCCGTTTTTCATCATCAACATCTACAACGTGATGTGCAGTAACAGAAGGCTGTGTTGTAGCACAACGGACGGGCGGAGGGCGCGAACTGGCCCTCTGTTGATTAAATCTTGGTACAATCTGTTGATTAAATATTGCGAAGCAATTTGAATGGTTATCATCAGCATGCCACTTCCTTGCGACACTTGAGTTGAGCACTTAAGCCCCGGCCAAACGATGCAACATTTAGGTGCAACATTTGTCGCCGACCCGATGTTGCGTCGTTTGGCCACGCATGTTACAATTCCTATTCCGATTTTCAATGCAACAAAGTTCGGTGCCACCAATATGCCTTTTCTGTTGCTCCTTCCGTGTTGGAACATTCTGCTGTTCTGTGTTTTATACCAGGGCGATCTTTGCTGATGATCTTACAACCACGATAACACTAAAGAATTGCTCTTTCTTCTCATTGGCGTCATATCATTACATCAGTTCATTGCTGAACAATATATATAATTTTAGTAACCGACCACAAACTACCTCGATTGAAGGCAATCATGTGTAGTTCATGCAATCTGTGTAGTGAGCATACAGTATCGTAATTTGTTTAAAACATGACGATATTTTTAACAGGCCACAAAGCGATCTCATTGATTTAAATCTTATTTACTTATTTATAAAATACACATCACTAAGCATCAGGCGAAACTAAAAGACTACAGATAGCACACTGTCTTTCAGCAACCAAACAAAACAATGTTGCAACAGAAATGACCAAGTGTGAACTGCTGATAATTTGTAATTTGCCACGATTTGCCCAGAGAAACAGTGGCTGAAACCGTAGGAGCGTCGGGGGTTTATACATTCAGGGATTCAAGGGTTCAAGGGGTGAAGCAGAGCATTTGAAGGTCCTCCAACCCCAGCTCCACTCTTATTCAAGATTCCTAGACAGCAAGGCGTACGAAAATTGCTTCTAAAGTGAATTACTGCTTCGGGACACCATGATATGAACTGCATTTCGTTTCTTCTTCGAATTACTGCCAATAAGCCAGGACACTATGAATTACAGGTCCCAGTGGTCGCACGACAAAATTTGACTTCAATGGTGGGCCAACTCGGGCCAGAACACCATTCCCCTACCCTCTCTTGCTGATAACAGATACCATGGTTTGTAAGGTGGGTCGGTGTGAGGCAACTATTTCTCTTGTGCGAGGCCTCCTTTACACATAATCCTAATTCTTAAATTTTCTTTCTTTTCCTATTTCCTATTGGAGTATTATTGTTTGTCGAAATAAATAGCTGTAAACAGAATCGCCTTCTGCAAAGTCAATATCAACATTTCAGCATTTTGTTTATCTTTGTCCGTGGCCATCTTCGTGCTCACGCAACCTTTCAACTCTTTTCAGAACCTGAAGTTACTGTAGTACCTGAAGCACCCTGGGCAACAAAAAGGGAGGGAAAAGACGTCAATCATCAAAGCCATCAAAAGCGCAAGCGCGGCACCAAACAAGTTGAATTTTTGAAAGAAGTGCACGCATATTCCTTAAATCTGAGATTTAAAGAATATGCGTGCACTCAGAAGAGGACATTTCGCGGAAGAGGACATCTCGTGTGCACCCAGAAGAGGACATTTCGCGGTATGATTTCCACCCCGTGTAACGTGTGTGCAGTACCGTGGGGGATGCGCAGTACCGTGGGGGATGTTCAGTACATGTGGGGAGGCATCCCTGAGTACCGTGGGGGATGTTCAGTACCGTGGGGAGGCATCCTGAGTACCGTGGGGCGACATCTTGAGTACCGTGGGGATGTTCAGTACCGTGGGGGATACCATGATTTCTGTGGGAGGCATCCTGAGTACCGTGGGGATGTTCAGTACCGTGGGAGGCATCTTGAGTACAGTGGGGGATATCATGATGTCTGTGGGGAGGCATCCGTGAGTACCGTGGCGGATATTCAGTACCGTGGGGATACCTTGAGTACCGTGGGGATGTTCAGTACCGTGGGAGGCATCTTGAGTACTGTGGAGGGATATCATGATGTCTGTGGGGAGGCATCATGAGTACCGTGGGGATGTTCAGTACCGTGGGGGATATCATGAGTACAGTGGGGAGGCATCTCTGAGTACCGTGGGGTTGCTCAGTACCGTGGGAGGCATCATGAGTACCGTGGGGATGTTCAGTACCGTGGGGAGGCATCTCTGAGTACCGTGGCGGATGTTTAGTACGGTGGGGTTGATCAACTGTAATCAATCTTCGAATCACTTTTTCCGTTGTTATTTTTATAACTTATCGTGCGGGATTACTACATCGTTTCTTAGTCAACACAACGGAAAACCAGACTACTATGAATGTCAAGTTCACAAGAATCGTTGGGACAATAATAGAAAAAAATAAAGGGAAGTTACACGTATTTTTTTATAAGAAACTCTTTATAAGCGAAAATTTTAACAGCGAAAATTTTTCTCTACGATAAAGCATTTCTGTGACAAGAAGACAAAAAGGAACCCATATGCATGCAAACACGATCGATAAATGGGTTTGGAACATCATTCAGATACAGTAGAATAACTATGTTGCCAATATGGATATTTAAGAAACTCGTAAGAAACTTTTAGTACTCAAAATCTGAAAATTTTAAGAAACTTTCAGTACTGGATCAATTTTTTAGTTTCTTATAAAAAAAATACGTGTATATTAAAAACATAGCGGGTTAAGCTTATCATTTCTTATTGAATCGAACGGAAAATCAGTCCAAAATAACTGTCAAATTCACAAGAATACTTTGCGTGAGATAATTCGAGCTATTTTAAAATGAGTTGCGAGTATAGGAAAACGTGGCCCCTTTCATAAACTCTTGTCAAATTGTTACAATAATTTGTAGGAAGTCAGCAATTCTTTTTATTTGGTCCGTCGTCCACATCGACCTGTTTCGTATGTTGCGTGTCATACGGTTAGTTTTCAGTGCTTTGCTAGTTGGCAGCGTTCGCGTTCGCGCCCTTTCATTTCTGTTTTTCCCATGGTTTTCTTTGCCTGTTTTGCGTCATTTAGTTTCTGTGTGCGGGTCATAAGGCATCTTGCGCGCCTTATTAGCATGGCTCATGTGTCGATGGCTCCTCGTTATTCAGTTTATTAGGCACCTTTAGTTTTTATCATGTTTAGCGTATTCTTTTCTTTATTTGTAACAATGCTTTGTTTTACTTCTTTGCCAATTCGGCTAGACGCTTCATTTGTGTATTTAAGTTCGCTCATTTCATCAGTTTATCTAACTTACACTTAACAGTTGAGTTCATGGGATATAAGTTTGCGAAAATTATATCCACGTGTTTTTCTGTGTTACTTCTGTGGGAAGTCTTCGGCCAAATTTGGGAAACCGATTTACATTGGTGTCAGGTGTGGGATAAAGAAATCTGAAAAGTTTCAAGCCTACAGCCCGAACAAGAACAAGAGATAGAGATAAAGACAAAGACATTGGTTGTGTCGTTCGTAAGTGATCACTGTATATAGACTCATAAACTGCTACAGCTTTTTGCTATTTGTATATATCGCTTAAACTTTGCTGAAACATTAGACTTGAACCTTTTGAACATTCGTTTTGAAAACAAAAAAAATGAGTAAGAAGAGAGCTGCACGATCTAGAGTAGATGATTTTGAAGAACCTTTTGTAATCAAACAAGATGAGCAGCCTAAAACTGTCGCTCAACCAAGCAAATTTTTCGGGGAACCAGGAGACGATATCGAAAAATGGTTGAAAAGTTTCGAAAGAGTCGCAAAAGCTAATGGTTGGTCTGAAAAGCGACAAAGTGACATTTTGCCTGCATTTTAAGGGACCGTGCTGCTGAATTTTATGATGAGCTTTCAGAAGAAAACCGCTCTAGCCTTGGAAAAATAAAGGAGGCCTTAACATCTCATTTCTTGCCTAAGGAAGCACGTAGATTTTACTATGCGGATCTCTATTCACGTAGACAGGGCGAACAAGAATCTGTCGATGATTTCGGAAGAGAAATTCAACATCTTGTCCGCAGGGCCTACGCGGAAATGCCGGTTGAACACCAGGACACTCTCATGAGAGAGCATTTCGTAAATGGTCTCAGAGCTGAATTGAAGCGAATTGTCTTGATATCAGACCCAAAAACGTTCAATAAGGCTCTGGATTTCGCCAAACGAGAAGAGATAAATGAAAAATTACAAATGGGCCAGCACCTTGGGCAAAACAAAAACCGCCTGTTGTACCTGTAGCTGCTATTTCGGGTGAACAACGTTTGAACGAACGTTTAGATCGTCTAGAAGGTGTAATAGAGAAACTTGCGATAACTGTCGCTGAATCTGCCGTCAATCAGAGAAGAAGTCGCAATAATCGAAATTTTGGAAACTTACGTGCAAGTGATGGACGTCCCATCTGCAACTATTGCAAACGAGTAGGCCACATTGAAGCCAAATGCAGGGATAAAGTCGAGAAGCAAGAACAGAACTCAAAAAACTAATTTCTGCTGCACACGAATCAACATCTTTGGGGTGTGATGCAGCTAAGTCGAATATTTTAAATCCTCATTGTTTAAATTCTGAAATTGTTAATACGCCTTTACAATCTGTAACATTTACTGGTTGTGTAGGAAATTTTGAAACAGAAATTGTTATTGATTCAGGGTCGGGAATTACGATTATGAGCTTTGATTTATTTAATTTGATTAATAAGTATGCCAAATCACCGTTAGAAATGAGTAATAATGCTGTGTTAGCTAAAACCGCAACAGGAGAGAGTTTAGAAATATTAGGGACGACTTGTGTTGAGTTAGATTTAAGCGATAGTCAATGGCATGTAGATTGTTATGTTGTTCGTAACTTTCGTTATCCATTCTTGTTAGGAACCGATTTCCTAGTTAAATCTAATGCTACAATTGATATGGCGAAGATGCAAGCGACCATAGCCATGCACACGGTACCCATCAGCGTAGTTAAGCGCGCTCGCCAAGTTCCAGTTTGCGTCATGGAAACCATGGAAATTCCGTCGCGTAGCGAAGCAATTCTTACTGGCCGTATTTCTGGGTTACAGGGAACAGTCTTAGTTGAGCCAAAGTACGAGATTTCAAGTAGTAACTCTATATTGTATCCTGCTAGATCTGTTGCTAATGTTTCTGAAAATAAAATTCCAGTAAAAGTAATTAATGCTAACGATTTCCCAGTAAAGATTTTCGCAGGGACATGTGTCGGCACGGCAGAGACGTTTGAAGAACCGAAAGACCTACAAGATAAAGGTGAGTCAACTTTACACAATCTATCTAATTGTAATTGGCTTAATGACATTGATTTACAGAATTGCTCTATTTCTGATTCTGAAAGATGCCAACTTTTAAGTTTGCTAAGTGAATTTAAAGATGTATTTGTAAAATCTGATTCTGAGTTTGGGCGTGCCAATCGTTTTTCTCATAATATCGATACGGGCGATAACCCCCCTGTATATCAAAGGCCTTACAGGATTCCTTATAGTCAGTTAGATATGGTTGACCAGCATATTGAAAACATGCTCAGTAAGGGAATCATAGGGGAGTCCAATAGCCCATGGTCCCAGCCTTTAGTTATCGTTACGAAAAAGGATGGCTCGCCTAGATTCTGTGTCGATTTTCGAAAATTGAATTCCATCACCAAGAAACAAATTTTTCCAATGCCAAGGGTAGACGATGTTCTGGATTCACTCGGAGATGCTTGCTATTTTACAACGTTAGACCTTGCGTCCGGTTATTGGCAAATACCACTAGAATCGTCGGATATGGAAAAAACTGCTTTTTGCACCAGGAAGGGTAATTTCGAATTCAAAGTAATGCCTATGGGTCTAGTGAACGCTAGTTACACGTTCCAAAAGATGATGCAACTAGTTCTTAGTGGTTTACAATGGCAAATTTGCATGGTATATCTTGACGACGTTATAGTCTATTCTAAATCGTTTCAACAACATTTAGCTAACTTACGGTCCGTCTTCTCTCGTTTTCGTAGCGAAGGTCTTAAACTTCGTCCCAAAAGTGCCATTTTGTAAACCTGAGGTATTGTATCTGGGTCATGTGGTTGGCAAGGAAGGCATCAGACCTAATCCGGATAAGGTAGACACAATCAAGAATTATCCTGTACCGCGCAATTGCAATGAAGTTCGTAGTTTCGTGGCATTAGTGTCCTATTACAGACGTTTCATTAAGGGTTTTGCATCCATAGCTAGTCCTCTGAATAATTTACTTAAGAAAGGGGTTAAGTTTACATGGAACGAGGAATGTCAGAATGCTTTTGAACAGTTGAGAGATTCTTTGCTTCAGGCACCTGTGCTATCTTATCCTGACTTCAAAGAAAAGTTCTGCTTATATACGGATGCTAGTAATACAGGCATAGGAGCTATTCTTGCACAGAACGTTAACGGGGTCGAACAGACTATTGCCTTTGCTAGCCGTAGCTTAAAGCCACATGAAAGAAAGTATGCTACCATTGAAAGAGAATGTTTAGCTATAGTATGGGGTATTAAACATTTCCGCCCTTACCTATACGGTAGAGAGTTTGATATCATTACGGATCATAACCCCCTTAAATGGTTGGACAACGCCAGGGATCCACATTCTCGTCTTTCTAGATGGTCTTTGGCCTTACAAAGCTATGCGTATACTATTAAACATAGGCCAGGCAAGTCTCACGGTAACGTTGATGCATTGTCGCGCAAACCTGATAGCTTTATTGATCAATCTTTGCAACAAGTTATAGATGCGCCTGTTAATGCTATTGATTCGCCAGGGTTACAGTTAGATCGTGTTAGGGAACTTCAAAGGCAAGATCCTTCTTTGCAACATCTTAACGCATATTTTGAATCAGGTACTATTCCTGAAGACTCAGTAAGCGCTCGTCGGTTAATGGCCACAGTGGATGACTATGTGTTTGAGGATGGTATTTTATATCATATTGATAAAGGACATGCTCGTAGTAGAAATACAGTGCGTAAGCAATTAGTAATTCCTAGAGCTCTTAAAGATGAGGTCATGCTATCTCTACACGAAGAAATAACGTCAGGGCATTTATCCTTTAGGAAAACGTATTTGAAAATTAAGCAGCGCTACTTTTGGACTGGTATGTATACGGAAATCGAAAAATGGTGTGCTTCTTGTGTGGATTGCGCTACTAAGAAAACCCCTCGCAATTTAGCAAAAGCACCTTTGCAACCTATTCCGGTCGAAGGTCCATTTGACCGCGTAGCCGTCGATGTTCTAGGTCCTTTTCCGACTTCGGATCGGGGAAACAAATATGTTGTTATTTTTACCGACTATTTTACCAAGTGGACTGAAGCTTTTGCAGTAAAGAATGCTGATGCATTGACCACTGCGAAATTATTTGTAGAAGAAATTCTGTGCCGTCATTCAGCACCACGGAAATTGTTATCCGATCGTGGCAAGAATTTCTTGTCTAAAGTAGTCAAAGGTATATGTCAGATGGTAAATACATCCAAAGTAAATACAACAAGTTATCATCCCGAATGTGATGGATTAGTCGAGCGTTTCAACCATACGTTCACTACGATAATATCCATGTATGTATCTGAACATCATCGTGATTGGGATCATTTTATTCCGTACGCTTTATTTGCATACAGAACTGCTGTTCAATCTAGTACCAATGAGACACCCTTTTATTTGATGTATGGGAGAGACCCCCGTCTTCCTATAGATGCTTCTCTGTTGCAAGCTCAAGAGCTTTATTCTAATACAGATGACTATAGAGGTGTCCTAGCAGATAGATTCTTCGAAGCCCGCAAACTCACTAACGACAACATCGAGTTAGCACAACAAAGGCAAAAAGAACAGTATGACAAAACTGCGAAAGAAATCTCTTATGATATTGGACAACGAGTATGGTTGTACACACCCTGTAAAAGGAAAGGTCTTTCATCTAAATTAACTCATAATTGGCATGGACCATATCGGATCTTAGCTAAGAAATCTCCCGTCAATTATCTTTTAGATGCAAATGATGAACGTAATTACATACAAAATGTCCATGTTAATAGATTAAAGCCTTTTATCTCCGCAGATACACGTCCGGAAAGCGAATACCCTGTCAAACAACACGAAAATGCAAATGAGGAAGAAATTGATGATGACGATGATGGCAGCGATCAAGATCCAGCTGAACTGGCAGTCAAAGCTATTCTTGATAAGAAAGTCGTTAAAAATCGTTCTGGCCGCCGAGAAACTTCTTATCTTGTTCAGTGGGAAGATGACAGCATCGAGCCATCTTGGGAACCTCTTTCAAATCTGCACTGTGGTGAGCTTTTAAAAGAATTTGAAACTTCGCTAAATAAAAGAAAACTTGTTAGCTCGTACACGGCAACCTAGACTTCACTCGCAAGAATCGAGGGCGATTCTTTCCTTCCTGCCCAGGAGGTATGTCATACGGTTAGTTTTCAGTGCTTTGCTAGTTGGCAGCGTTCGCGTTCGCGCCCTTTCATTTCTGTTTTTCCCATGGTTTTCTTTGCCTGTTTTGCGTCATTTAGTTTCTGTGTGCGGGTCATAAGGCATCTTGCGCGCCTTATTAGCATGGCTCATGTGTCGATGGCTCCTCGTTATTCAGTTTATTAGGCACCTTTAGTTTTTATCATGTTTAGCGTATTCTTTTCTTTATTTGTAACAATGCTTTGTTTTACTTCTTTGCCAATTCGGCTAGACGCTTCATTTGTGAGTCCTGAAAAGTACATAAACTTGTACGCTTAGCTCATAGTCTATTCTTAGCTGATACCTTCTTCATCTTAGCAATGAAAGTCGGCGTGTCTCGGGAGTGGCTTGAGATTCTTTTGTTCATTTAGCCCTCCTCCGGTCAACGAGCTTCCACCCATGCTGTTTTTAACCAGTTTTGGAAGCCTGGGATATAATACTTTTGGTTTCGATTCGACGGTGGGTTTAGCTATGTTTTGGCGCGTGTTGGTGCAGCATGATGGTTGGGTTGCAAAATCGCTCTGGTCTCTTGCTTGGTGTAGCTACTTGTGCGGATAAGACGTTTACTCTATTGGGCCACGTTGTGTAGCGCTTGAAGGGAGAGGGGTACCTTCAATTATGCCTACGCTGTGGGTTGTGCTTTTTGTTGCGCTTTTGTATTGTGTTTGTGGGAGTGTTTGTCTAACAATTGTAGAAAACAGTGGCTTGTGTGCCATTGACACTCCCTAAAGTATTATCCCTGCCTCCTGGTAGACTCACTACAAAAGTCGTAGATTCGCTCCCAGCCCCCCACGCAACACAGCCCGCTCATACTACGACTTATAATATTTCAGTGTGGAAAAGCGGACTGAAATTCGTTGCCTCGATTTCATTATTTTGTTCAGCTGAAGATGTGGCGACCCCTGACAGAAATCTGTCATCCAAATTTTTTGCAGTTTCTTCAACTCGGCAAAGCAAAACAAAATTACAAAAAAGTTTCAGAGCAGAGAGATGCAAAAAATGAGACCCAGTTTTGCTTCTTCAGTCCTTTTACCGATCTTGAAATCAATAAACTTGCAGCAGTTGTTTCTTCCAGAATGGCTTGTAAGTTTGCCTTCGGTAACGGGCAGGAAAATAAAATAGACTACCCTATTTATTTATCAAATATACGAAGCGACGAAGAAACAAACACAACAAAGTTCTGACCTGTTATTCTCATTAATAAGTCAAATTTTATCAAATTCTTACCGCTAAAAGAAACTAACTTTAATGATAAGGCAAAAACAACAAAATCCTACTTCTGCACCAGTCAGTTCACCAAAACAAATTTAGAGTTAGATAGACACCATATGTTAAACTAGGAATGAAACTGGCCGCCCAGTTGCAGACAGTCTCAACCTTCAAATTTAATTCAGGTTTTGTTACTTTCTATTGTTGAAGGAAAGAAATCATGGTGAATAATGAATGTTTGGGAACAGTTATTCGTAAATACCGAAATGACTAAACTTAGTGAACTATGAAGGCAATGTTTTTTAAATATTTCAAGGCAAGCCCGCTTGCTCGAAACTAAAAAACTAGATATCTAGAGACCGCCGAAAAGCTTTAAATTAAAAGTTGAAAAAGAAATATAGGAAAGCTGAATTATTTTAATTTAATACTATCATATAGGTGTCTATAATTGTTCTGTAAATGCAGTCAATGAAGCTGAAGAATATTTACTGTTCAGATGTTTGCAGGTCTTCAGAGTTCTTCGCGGTTCTTCGGTTCTTCAGGCTGAACATTCTGTGTTGCCGTGAATTTAAACCCAAGTCCACACAAAGCAAAGCCAGAAAAAATCCTTTCTCTCTCAGTTAAACGCATAAAGCCAACTTTAATTTGCCAAACAAGCACAGTTGAGTTGAAGAGGAACTCTAGAATACTCTTTACCTTTCCAGTTCAAGTTGTAATTTATTTGCTGCGGCGCTGGCGTGAAGCTGTGGCAAAGTTTTCCCTCCATTTTCCCGACTGTTTTCACGGGGGGTCACAATTTAAGAAAAATGAACGGAAAATGGCACGTGAACGGCTCGAAATCACTGAATTAGCCAATCAGAATGCTCGATTTTGAAATGCCGCTCTCTGATTGGAGGAACAAAAATTTGTTCCCGATGGCCTAAGTAGTCCGGATTTTGAAACAGTAATATTATGAGTCGTAGTTTGAGCTGCCGCCATCTAGACTCACTACACGAGTCTCTAGTTTACGCTCCCCTTATTTTGATTTGTCACTCCAACAGAGACTCATGTCCTTACAGCTCTGGAACTGGCAAAAAAGAGTTGCCTCGTTTTCATTTTACCGGTATGTGGAAAAGTCGGAATGCTACCGACCAGGGACTCTTAAGGCTCTCTTGCCTTTATTCGAGAATTAATTCCAATTTTTATTTCAAATTCTGTTGTAAAATTTCATAGCGAATCTAATGATGTTTTCGGCTTGTTTCTATCTGTTTTACAAGACTCACAACTTGTCTTTAAGTCTGCCGACACTTCGGCTCAGGACTCTGATGGGCCTAAATTCGGTGAAACTAAAGTGGGTCGAAAAACAATGTTACTTTGAGCAAAAACTCGATTTCTTTTACCTTGAAGCCAGAATAAAAGCTTTTCTGACTCCCAAAATATTTAACTGTTACCAGCTTGGCCAAAAAGTCACTGAAATCGGGTCGGTTGGGTCTTGATTTCGGCCGCAGCAACTTAACATTTTCCAGACCGGTCCGAGCAATCCAGACTACGGCCTCACTCTGGAGTTTCAGGATTTAAAGGCATTTGATTGGTTCAAAAAACAATACCTATTGTTTTTGAGGCAAATGCTGCAATCTGATTGGGACGCCAATTTTTTGGCGCGGCTTGCCAGTTTCAGAGCTGTAAGGACATAAGTCCCACACTGAGCGATTTTGAAAAACAACAACAACAACATCGAGCGAAGTAGTGGGACTTATGGAGTGAGTCTAACAACAGAAGACTAGATAACATCAGAAGACAAGAATTTCATCAAATCCCCGAGGCTGAAGACTTAAAAGTACTGAATGTACGTGCAGACGAAAGATTGAAGCAAAATTACAAGAGTAGCAAAGCAGTCAGTCAGGTTTCAGGTTTAAACTTTTTTGACTTTTCCTTTTTTTGGAATGGGTAGCCTGGGCACAAACTTCATGTTGCCAATGTCAGAAAATTATAAATGATAATGTTATGGCAGGTGGTCTATCCAGAATTTTAATTGATATTTTCAAGTAGAATCAAGAAGTTGTGTGGCTATCAATCATCATAGCTATCATAAAACTACCAGATTTTAGACTGCTTTGATTGTGATCCATGATCTCCAGATTAATAATTAGTTTGCTTTGCTCTTTGCATGTTGTGCATTCCATGCAGTCTTCTGTAGCCTACCAAGAACTCTGATGTGAAGTTTGATTTTTAAGCTTACCAAGAAGGTGTGGTCCAGGCCCTTCCTCTTGATACCATTGTTTCTTTTCCCTCGTGATAAAGAGTGGGCAATTTCCTGACAAGTTGGTCACTTGAGTATTGAATCATCAATAACTTGAATGTGCCCGTTTTGTGTAATTCCAGGCAAAAGGAATCATTACGTATGGTGGCATCAAGATAGGGTAAAGGACTTAGCCGATTTCAGCCCCTGCTTATTTTTGAAGCGAAAACTAACCTTTCTAAAACTGTAGTGTTGCCCCTGTGCTCAGCAGAGAAACCCATACCTTGCAAACACAGAAAGCTTACTGTATGTGCCAAACCAATCCTGCACTGATACATTAGAAAAGGTACCACCTGTCCATCAGGAAATGTCTAGTATCATCATGGTTTAACTTCTTTATGTTTGATTACTTTCTATCATTGTAGGGATCATTTGATGATGGCATCTGATGGGGTTTCCTTCTTTGATGGCTGGGTGAAAAAGAGAACACTTGGAAAAGGAACATTTGGATGTGTCACACTATGGAGACATCAAGTAAGTAATGATGCTAACACCAATAAGAATGCTACTTTTTTATTCTGACCAGGATCTTTTTTACTCAATTCAAGCAAAGGAATGCTTTTTCAAGTGGGTTTGGCAGCCATAATTTGGTAATTATTCAATCAGTGATGGACACTTACTTGGTGGTAAACTTAGGTGCATGAAACAATAGCTTGGCCCTCCCCAAGAACTGCAAAGATATCTGCTGCTCAGCTCAGTGACTTGCTAACCGAGCACTCACTGGGTCCCTGGTAAAAGGGACTGGGCAAAGCCACATAAAATATCAATAATAGAGCATCAACATATTCAAATGTCTAAATTTTCAGCTTTCTTCTCAGCGATGATCATAAAATCATTCCATTATATATCTAAAATGTATTGATCATGATTTGGTTGGCATAACAATGTCTCATTGGTCAAATATTTTTAACAATGCAATTTTTTTGGGGACTAGAAATTACCCAAAGAGGG
Organism: Chrysaora quinquecirrha; assembly: GCA_014526335.1. Lineage (NCBI taxonomy): Eukaryota > Metazoa > Cnidaria > Scyphozoa > Semaeostomeae > Pelagiidae > Chrysaora > Chrysaora quinquecirrha. The sequence goes on from JACTAT010000035.1 coordinate 3,235,192, forward strand.
GCAAAGGCTCTTAATTTTCAATTAATTTCTTTCAATGGTGGTACCTGCAGCCCAACCCTTTAGATTGTACAACTATAATTACATTATATGATGATTATTACTACATATAACCAGTTATGTCTTATTCTTAGATTACCCATGAAGCAATTGCAATAAAAGAGTGCTGTGTTCAGTTGTCAAATAGAAATAAACAGCGATGGAAAGAAGAGATAGAGATGATGACCAATAGACAGCATCCAAATTTGATTTCTGTCAGAGAGATTCCTCCTGGACTTGAACAAGCTATAAACAGTCCTGAACCTTGTCTAGGAATGGAGCTTGGGGAAGGAGGAGATCTCAGAAAGGTATTATGCTTATTAATAGGACAATTGATCCGTCGCTCACTCATTGTGGCAAGTTTGTGGTTAATTCATATTTGTTACTTGAACTTACTTCACTAGGCAATAGCACAGCCTAGGGAGAAATTGTCAAAATTTCTCGTATTCATGCATCTCCCTCAATTTTGATTTGCCACGCCCCTTTCCCCTCAAATGTTGGGCCTTAGGATATTCTGCTAACAAAGGGCTCCCTAAATCTGCCTTATTCCTACCATTTAATTTAACCAAATGCTAAACAATGTCCTTTTTTCATTTACAGTTTTTAAATCAGCCTGTTCATTGTACTGGACTGAGTGAATTTAATGTCCTCAACATTCTGAGAGATGTTGGTAAGAAAAGATTTGATTCACCAAACCTTTAACATTGAAATTTTTTTACTATAAACCGTAAAAGTCACACAGTGGCTTGGACTATCAAATAGAATAAATTGACAAGACCAGGGGTGCTTAGGAAAAATTCTGTCAAAACTTTCATCACCAGAAACAGGCGTAAATTCAATTTCAGCACTAATTATTTGAAGGCTGATTTTTTTATAAGAACAACCTTCAAGAAACACCAGGCTGAAATTTTGATCAAACGTTTTTGCTATCTCCGAAAATATTTGAGTTCACCAGCGTGAAGCTCTTGGCCGGAAACGCATTTTTCTAGACATTTTTCTAGGTAGGGGGTGACAAGTTAGTGAAAAATCACTTCAAAAATAAGAAACAGGTAGGCTGAAATCGAAGCCAAGTGTTCTTATAAAAAAATTTAACACTTTTGAAATTTTAACGTTCAAGTTTACAAGGCAATTACTAAGGGACTGCAGCAGACTTTTGTGTGGAAAATCTATTGGAAAACAAGAAGTATTCTGCAATATGGGGAAAATAGAACATGGTCAGCAAATTGTCCATTTTAGAAAGCACGACAGCTGCACCTAGTTTGCATTTTTGGAAATTCATTTGTCAGCCATTATGTTATTTGAGGGTGCTGTTGTGGCATCATGGTCTAATACAGCTAGCTTGTGGTGTCAAGAGCTTTAAGATGTTGGGATTCAAGCCACGGTAGAGTCACAACTAAGGTCGAAGTCTCATTGCTTCATCTATTTCTGAGATCCTAGTTACTGGCTCTAAACACACCGTCACCTTCGCCCCCTTAAAGAATATTGACTGTTCTTAAAGATAGTAGTTGAAAGTGTTAAATAGATTAGCTAGTTTTTCTTCGTTGTATCGTTTATTGTCCCATTCACTTAAGGCAATTTAACTTCTGCTACTATCATATTTCATAAACCTTATTTCATTGCCTGACGCATTGGCTGTTTCCTAAAAGGTTTATAATTTTGATATTTTGCTTTCTAGCAAACGCCGTTAGCTTTCTTCATTCACACAAAATAATCCATCGTGATTTGAAGCCAGAGAATATTCTGCTTACTTACATGGGAGATAAGGTGAGACTTGTTTCCTGTTCATAAAATTCAGTATGTTTCCGTGTTACATGGATAGCTTATTACTTTTGTTTAATGCCCGGGGCGTTTATAAGACTTCTTAACTTTAAGAGGGGAGCATATATTTGAGTGGGCTGTTTAGAAGGAGGCGTTTGATTCAAATTAACATGTTTGTAGAAAGACATACGAAAGGTTCTTAATTGAATTTGATGATGGTTTATGTGAAAAGGAAAGAAAAATAAAGGAAAAGATAAACTGTTTTCTAAGAGGAAAGCTCTTCTGAAAAGCGCTTCCTCTTGTGACAATTCTTTATCTTCGTCATGTTATTTATTTACGTTGTTTAGAGTTTGAAGCTGAGAGTGACGTGTCGTTGAATCCTAAAATACTGAACGTATGCATGCCCTTGATCGGTATTTTTGCATTGAATAACGGAAATATTTTGTCTGTATCTTTAGGTTGTTTACAAAATAACAGATCTTGGCTATGCAAAACATCTCGATCATAGTAGCATGGCAAAGTCTTTCGTTGGAACAGTAAAATATGTGGTGAGTGTTTCCGAAAAAAGTTAGATACATTTTACATCACAAACAATGTTTGAAGCACCGTTTGCTTCTAGATTTCTTGTATTTCCTGAAAAAACCTGTTAAATAACACAAAATACAGTTAAGCTGTATTCATCTTTGAAACAGTGCTCGAAAATCATTTTAAGGATTCAGGAAGCACGGCTGAACAACCAACAAAAATCAAAGATTTGTGGGAGCGTTTCTGTTTACTCAAGCATAGTTGTTATATTTTAGAAGAACTGCACTTCATTTTGGAGTCGTCACAGTTTCAAAAGAACAATTTCATTCATGAATGAAGCAAGTCACTATAATACTTCTCCCAATGGGACCATAATCATGAAAGAACCTTTTGGAGCGTATTGCTGTATCTACTGCTACCTCATTCCCAGGCCCCAAATCGAATTTCCTCGAATCTCAACCGTCAAATCGATTTTGGCCCTGGTACCGGCAACAAAAAACTGACACCGTCTACACGACAACCGTAAATCTGTGTATGAAAAATGCTAACATTTAAAATTGGTTTCTAGAATGGAATGTTTTGTTTTGTTGATGTTGAAAACGGAACGTTTTGCAAACATATTCGTGTAAAATACTCTGTTTCGTCTGTATTTTGAAAAATTCGAAGTAGCATCATGGATAATTAAATTTTCCACTTTTAGGCACCCGAACTGTACACATCAAATGATGGTTACACGATTACAGTAAGTCGACCAGTTGAATTCATTTAATCATAAGCGTTACGTATAGCTAATAAGTTTTGAACTGGACTGAACTGACATAGGGTACTAAACGCTTTATTATTCCACAATCCGTCTCAAGCACTGTATTTGCAACCCAGCTGTATTCTTTGTGCTCTGTATACATCTCAGTATACAGTATACAGTATACAGTATTCATCTCTATATACATCTCAGTATAGTTCCTAGAATGTTGGGTGCCATTTAATCGGTTTGCCAGGGATGCTAAGATGCGGGATGTAGTATGAGCTCAACGGAAATGGTATAGACGTATAGAGGTATAGGTACAGAGGTATAAGTGAATGTATAGAGGTATAGGAGTAGGTATAGAAGTATAGAGGTATATTTTTGAAATTAAGGCATAGGTATAAAGGTAAAGAAGTACAACATCCTATTTTGCTTTTTGTGTTTCGGCTATGTCGAGCCTTCTTCAGCACCATAACTATTTATATGCATTTGTCATGAATGGCGAACACAAGGATAGATTTTTCCACAAGTGGCATACCTCAATTGACATGTCGAAACATCGAAACATCGTCGGCGCCCTGATCATGCAGTCCTGGGTTCAAATCCCATCAATTGTGGTATGCCACTTGTGGAAAAATCTATCCTTGTGTTCGCCATTCATGACAATTATATATAAATAGTTATGGTGCTGAGAAGAAGCTATATATAGAAGAATATAGGTACAGGCGTATAGAGGTATAAGTACGAAGGTATGAGTAAAGATATAGAGATATAGAGGTAGATTTAGAGGAAAAGAGGTATATAGGTATGGATTGTAGGTGTACTTATAGGTATAAATGTATAGATATTGGTATAGAACTATAGAGGTAATAAAAGTTAAGAGAAATAGGTATAGAAGTGTAATTAAAGGTATAGCAGTATAGCTTTTAGAGATATATGTGTAAAGGTATTGAAGTATGTTTAAAGGTAAAGAGGCATATAGATATAGAGGCATACAGGTTAAGATATTGAGGTATAGGTTTAGGAATAGAGGTAAAGGTATAGGTATAGAGATTTAGGTACTGGTATTCATGTAAAGAGATATGAATGTATATAGGTATAGGTATATAGAGGTAAAGGTAAAGAAGTTAAGAAGTATAGAGGTAGGTATAGGTGTTTAGGTATAGAGGTATTGAGGAACAGAGGAATGAGCAGTGGTGTAGACTTGGGTATAGGTAAAGGTAAAGAGGTATCGGTATAGGTATTTGTATAGAAGTACAGAGGTAGTTATTGGTGTTAAGATTAAGAGATCAAGGTATTGGTATAGGTATAGCAGTATACAGGTAGGTGTAGAGGTATGTTTTGGAAGACATGTTTGATCATTTGACCATGATTAACTGAGATACAGTCTTGTCGAGAGTCTCTGAATACTGACACTGTAATACTAATAAAGCATTGCTTGCTTTGTTATTCATACCAGAGTTTTCGTTTCTTCCCAAAGGCCGATTACTGGAGCTTTGGAAATGTTATCTTTGAGTGTATCACTGGACATCGACCATTCGATTTGGACATTAGCTTTGTAGATTGGTATGTGGGTTCTATGAACATTTTTTCTCACTAGCGAGCATCTAGTCTTTATTAATTGTTTTGTTACGAAGAAAACTGATTGCAGATACTTTCTAGAAAGCAAGAATTAAACATTTTAATACATTCTTATAGACGAGATGGCCTGTTTATAGTAAAACTAATTGAGATAGTGTGTCATTGTACAATGGCTGTCAAAAGTAGCTGGAAAGCCTTTGTTTTCTTTATGAATTACTGAAATTTGCAGACAAGCGAGCATACATACGAGAAAAGCCCTCTTCTCCCTTGAACAATGTTGATGCTAATTGATGAATCTCTTAGCAGTCGTGCGAGTTCGGAACTGGCGGGAAATATTAGTGTTCAACAACATTGTTCATGGGGGAAGAGGGGGATGGTGAAGCAAAGTGGGCAGTGAAATAGAATTTAGCACAGGTGTTCCACACTTTTGGCAGGCATTGTGGCTTAGTGAATCAAGCGTTGGCTTAGAATGTTGAAGCAAGCCAGAAGTCACAGGCCGGTTTACTAACATAAACCAGGACTTGACCATATTTGTTTACTGATCGATCTATTTATTTTTTACAGGCACGGGTTGCTTTCTGAGAAGAGTTCAGATCACATTTGTGGATATCCTGCTGAAGGTTTGATTAGCATTGGTTACCTCACTTTTTTTATCTACTGGCCAACTGGCTATATATATGATGATGATAAACTACTGTCTACTTCTGACTTGTCATACTCTGAGGAGTGTCTTAGAGCAGGAGAAATTCTGTAATAGCCAATCACGCCGTTTGTTTACATTTCTCGTGCTGACCAATCAGAGTTCTTGTTTTTGTTTTGAACAATTTGAACCTTATAATGAATTATATATCTTTCATATATCTTAACAGCAAACTCGGGGATGGAGTTCCGTACGAAACTTCCAACACCAAATAAACTTTCAAGGTATGTCTTAGCATCTTATTCATGTCATAAATGTACCTTTTTTTCTCCAATAAGCGCACACTTTCTTATAAAATGCTCTCTAATTAACTCCCTCCTTTTCAAGAAATTATTATTTATATCAGCGCTCCGTTCCCGCTGTTCCATGAAATCTTGAATTTTTCTGCAACTCAGAGACAATGTAAATTTTCTAATTACATTTTTGTAGCCCTTTAGTTCCAAAATTCGAAGAATGGTTACGACTAGTATTGGAATGGAATCCGAAACTAAGAGGAGGAGCAAAGGATGAAAACGGACGCAGGCGTTGTTTTCGTATCATAGATGATATTCTTAACACAAAAGTAAGTTTCTGTGCGAATTACTATGTCCTTCCACCTCACGATATAAGCTAAGTGAAGCAGATTCCTGCTATAGAGATTGATGAGCACTGGACTTATTCCAGTGCCGCGTGAACACTTCCGTGAAAGCAGTGTTCCGCTTCTTACTCGTGTAGACCGTTCTGAACGGTTAACAGGGCACATGTTAAGAGTATGGCTGGAGACCAAACGTTATCCATTGGAACAAGACTGAGTCTAAAGCGGAAAGCGGCTAACTGAGACTAGCTTGATCAGGCTGTTGTACAGTGTACTTTGGAGCAAGCAAGCAAGCAATCTTTATTTGTTAACGCAGGTCAGTGATTCTGGCAGCTATACAGCTGATGTGGACCTGCAGCTTGTGCCCCAGACTGGTATTCTAGAACGAATTCCCTGGGTGCTCATTTACTGACCTCGGAAGGATGGACAGCTGAGTTGACTTTTGGCTTGCCGAAAGTGCTCCCGGCGAGATTCAAAACAACGACCTTTACGATCGTGAGACGAACGCCTTGATCACTCGGCCATGCCACCTCTTGACATTGGACTGTGACTTTGGAAAAAATACAGGCGAATTGCAACAATCGTCGGTTTAAAGCAGAAGCAGATAATAAAGTAAACGGATATTTACTGGGTTACTGTCCTATTTACTTTCATTTCTGTCCTAGGTAGTGCACTTATTCTGTGTCAATTCATGTAGGCTGAAGTCATTTTCGATTGAAGAGTGTGAAACGTAAGTAGGATCAATGTTCATATCTAAGTTGGATAATAGTTTAATTCTTAGCGACTCTGAAGATAGCTTTTACGCGATGCAGTGGCAGTTTTGTATGAGTCTTTGCTGGCATCTTGCAAGCAAATTCACTACGTGTGGAAGTCATAGACGATGCCCAAGACCCCTTTCACTTCGAATAACATTGATAGAAGACATGCAGTACTTTACCTTCGGCTTGCAGCTGAGTCAACAAAGTGCTCTCTAAATGATCAATTTATCTATTCTTTGCAACCAAGTTACCCTTTAGTTTAGCGCCTTAACTCGCTATTCTTTCAGAAGCAAAACCACACAATCTTGTGCTTAAATATTGCCCTCAGGAAGCATTTCAGCTATTTAATAAAAGCCTCCCTCTTATAAATGTTACCAATTTGATCAGTTTTTAAACGCCAGGGCCATTTGTTATATTAGCACGGCAGCTGTACAGTAGCTGTGTTTCCAATAGTACATCTGTATTTGTTAATATTATGCAGGATTTCGTATGCCAGCAAACGTTCTTGTCGTAACTTACGAGAATTTTATTTCTTATAAGTGTTGAGCAGTTACAAGAGCGAATAAAAGAAAGCTGTGATGTTGAACCTGATGCTCTTGTTCTACCAAATGGTCAAACTCCACAACCTGAACAATCTCTGTTAGAATTTTACAGTCAAGCTGTAAGTATTATTCACATTTCAGTTGCAGAAGGATTATTTTTTTGATAGACTTTGAATCTTCTCATTGCCGAAACTTTCTTGGAGATCCCACTACTTCAGAAGCCAAATCAAACTTTTTCTCAACATTTCTCTACAAAATTCAAATGTTTGTTAAATTTTGTGTCTTGTATAAAAGGTTTCGTGGTATTTGGGATCGAAATTTAGAAAACACTTTCCTCGTCTTACTTCATCAATTGTTTCTCTGAAAATTCCATTTCTGAAGATCTATAGTTACACGCTCTCTTTGCCTTTCTAGTTTTTTTGACTAATGGGCCAAACCCACAGGAGGTCCCCCTTAGGGCAAGCAATAGATGTCTGACGAGCAATGTTTTTCGACGTGGCCAAACGGTGAAACATTTTGCTGAGTTTAACATTGACTTGAGTGTCAGACGGAAAATACTTTCAAAGTATCTTGAGATCGGGGTTGAGATGCTCGCTTTTGTTCGCAATACTTCTGAATCAAATAACCACTGGCCTTAAGTTTCTTTTAATAATAAGTATACAGAGTATTTTCTTATTTCTAATTCTACAGAACTTGATCTGAATTCTTAAATGTTTTTAGGGTGATAGTGAATGGCTGATTTACTCGATAAATGCAGAACTTTTGCTGAAACGAACCGCAAAACGTTATCAGGAGGCTATAATGTAACCGAAGATATGGCAACATGTGTTCAAAAAATGAGTAAGCATCTTAACCTCTATTTCCTTTGAGTTTTATTTTTTCGAACGCGTTACCATGTCACAGTATAAGACATGTTAATCACCACTTATCATGACAAGCCTTTGGTATTTACCACGGCAATTTTCCGGGAGGATCCGTCTCATCCATCTCATCACAGGGCAATGATAAATGTTGTTCTTCTCTTATTAATTGCGTTGGTCGGATCGAAGTTATAGTTAAGTGATTGTAGGTACCTGTAGGCCTTTGTGGCCGCCAATCACACAAGCAACGAGCAATTGATGATAGCAAAGCAGGAACTTTATTAACAGCGTCAGTAAACCTTTAAAATGTACTACTTTTTTGAGCTGAAAAGCGGAGAAACCAGCTCACTGTTACTTGCACTTAAGGAAGCTGAAACAATCAAGAAATCAATATTTTTGAGAAGAGAATCGAGTAATTTAGTTGGAAAGAGCTAATTGAGTACATTCGGAACCCTACTTCACTTGCACCTTTGAAATCACCCGGCAATGAAACATACAGAAGCTAAATTCCACGTGATATAAAACTTTTAAAAAGTCTTTCTCTTAAGTACCCAGGGTATGTCTTAAGATGCCAACAGTCTTATCTAATGCCAGATTCCGTTTAAGGTAGGGGGGTCTTATTTGAAAATTTTACATTCAATAACTCCCAATAAATGCGACTGCTTTTCATAGAAAAACAAATGTCTGATACTGAATTTTAAATTCAAGAATTATTACGCCAAAGATTTTGTTTTTTCAAGTTTATGCTTCAAATCATGCTCAACATGTCCGGAACAAGGACAATTCACTCTTTGGAAATGATTTTTCGTGGGAATCCCTAAAAAAATCCTTGTGTCTTGACTTAAGTCTTGCGCGCGTTTTAGAGATTGAAACGCCTCTTTCTCTAGAAGTGGGTACAAATAAAATATTACAGAACGGCACGACTCCCAAGCTTATTTTTGATGTTCACCAAAACAGGGCAACCAGCTTCATTTTATTGACATTTGCGTCATGACGTCAGACGGTCGCAGTTAATTTCAAGAAATTTCAAGAAAAACAACAGCTGCAGGACCAAAGACTTTATTTTTACAAATACGAGCTTTTGCTGCCGCTTATACCCAAATGAAATATTATGCTGAGTGACACTCGATAAACAATGGGTTATAGTTTTCCATTGTTTTGTTATCATTATTCCCTGTCAGATTAGTTTCGAATCGATTCAGACTCATTCACTTTTCACTTTCGACTCCGGCTTCGAAACGAGGTTGCAGTGTTGTTTTGTGCAGATTTCAGATTTTTTACTTGACGAATGTGTACGAATGTGAGCATTTATTGCACTTGCATGTGAAAACATAGTTGTCATAATATATTTTCTTGGTTTCTATAAATATATGTTCCAGGTAAGTATAAAAATTTGTTTATTTCACTTAGAATTAATTATTCAAAAGATGTAGAATTTATAAGAGATAGCTGGTCGGCTCTGGAACTGTGCAAAAAAATCAATATTCTTAGGTCTTCTTCATCTGCGAACATAAACATCACACACGACATGTCTTGCCTACGCAGCTTAAAAATTTCGTTACTTTCGTTACTTTAAGTAAGAAAACATTGCCTTATTTTGCTGTAATATTCATGAAATGTATCCAGACTTTCTTTCCGAAACAGTCTTAAATTTCTGCAGGAAATATAGTGACATGTAGGCTCTAAAATAACGTGTACTTCGAAGAAGAACACAGAAGAATTTGCTTTTCACTGCAACATGTTAAAATATTATTGATAACCTAATTTTTGCATCTACATGGATGAGGCCTTGAGACAATTTACCCCATTCTGCCCCCTGTTCTTTGTGCTATAGTGCCATCAGTATGGATAACGCATAAAAATGCAGTGAAACCTATTTAGCGGACCCCAGAGGAACATTTTCGTTGTCGAGAAGAGTTTTCTATGTATAGAGTTTCCTCTTTTACTGTGCAGACGTTTAATTTTACATAGAGAACATAATTCCAGAATATTTGAATATGAGACCAGAATATTTGTCCGTTGTTAGCAACTGTTCGTTATGTAGAGGTGTCCCTCAATGAAGGGTCCACTGTAGTTTTGTGAGTTACTGTATTGGTTACTTTGTTGACTTCACGCTAATGGGATTTCATTATTTTACAGTGGAAGCTCCTGAAGAATCAAAATTATCATCAGAATTGAAAAGAACATGGGCTTGCTCCTTGATTTTTGCACTAGACTTGCGAAAAATTACCGAAGACTTCTGCAAGCGCAACGTGCTATAATGTGAGTTTGGAATTTATAAATTTTTTGAACTCGAAATTTACAGCGATTGACTAACCCTTTATTGTTTTATATTACACTCTTTTATAAGGAACCACTTTATAAGGAACCTACCTATAGAAGGCCCGAAAATTTGAAGAACTTATACTACTAAAGAGAAAATCATTAAGGAACTTTTCAATGTTGAATGCTTTTATCACTGCATATAATCAAGAATTAGAAAGCCAGTTCAATTCATTTGCAGTCGAAAATCACATAAATTGTACTTTACGCGTGTATCAAATGTTTCCTTGAGTAGTCTCGAGCTTTGCTTACATGCAAATGTCTCTGTATGGTAGTCATTAAACTGTATGTGTAGTTAAAATTAAGGAACTATTAAGGAACTTTTGGAACTACAATCATCTCAAAAGAGGTCAAGAAATAAGGAACTTTAAGAACTAGACCTTGAGCTAGGTTCTTTATAAAAAAAAGCGTAAATTTTTAATATTAATGGATGCCTCGTGAAATAGCTGGGCACATATTTGCCTAATATATCTGGGCGCGATAATATTTGGTTATGTTAGATGAGGCTCGAGGTTCGACAAGATTTGACTGAATTCGATAAGATGCGATGACGTACGACTAGGCTGGATTGGATTTAACTAGACCAGCCAATTTAGATTTGATTAAACTCAGCTATATTTGACTAGACTTGATAAGCACGGGCTGGATCACGTGAAATCTGACTGGACTAATGAGATATATGAATCGACTTATTGAAGTAACTACAAACGATTTGATTCGTCAATATTCGATTAGATACGACTCTAGATAATACCAGAGGCGACTTTTGTCTGGGTTAAACTCGACTTGACGTAATTGACCCAATATTAACTGACCATACTCGGTTTGGTTCGACTAGTGTCAATTACATTATTGTGGATCCTATGGATACGAGTAGATGCGATTGAAATGTGACGAAACTCTGTGAGCAAACTAAAGCGTAATGATAGCCAAAAGCGTCACATGTTCCCCATTTTTCTATGCTTCATTGCTGGAAATGTTTGTGGTAATTTTTGATTTTGATTGCTTTCTTGATAATTTATATTCATTTTGCCTGTTTTATTCAGGATTACTCTTAGGAGCTATAACTCTGGTCTGATGCACGAAAATGAAGTAATGCGATCAGAGGCACAAAAATTAAGTGCCAATTTAGAGATGTTTATTGAAAGGTAAAAGAATAGGCTTTTTATGTAATGGTTGCTATCGTAGTCAAACTCGCATAATATAAATTCAGCTACCGTAGCTCAAGTCCTCGCATGCTAGAGCAGAAAATTATTCAGAAATTGAAGTAATCGCAACTATTTAACGTTTGAAATAATTGCATCTGATTTGCTGTAATCGTAGGGGACGATTCCAGCAAAACAAGAAGATACATTACTTTCAACTTTCGAAATTACATTCGCGCACTGTGCGACTGAAATTTGAACGTACGGAATTTACGATGCGCTTTGTCCGCCGAATAAAACTTCCAAAGTGGAAACCGGTAGAATTGTGTACGGCGGACTTGTATGAGTCAGATTTGTGTGTCCACAGGGCTATTCACCCTTCGAATTCACATCAGTCGATTTTGCATAAGTTCAATTTTTCCTCTCGATCTAAAGAGACAGGCCTTATAGCAGTTTGCATTTATTTGCCATATGTTGCTTTCGCAAGGATTAAGTACAGTAGTTTCGAGACATCAAGAAACCAACAAGTATCTGATAGTGAAATAAACCGAAGTATTGCTGCAAATATAAGATTTACTTATTTATAGTACCTTCATTCTTTTTCAGTTGTGAATGTGATTTGAATCTCTTTCACCAGACTGGATTTGATAAAAACCCCGGTATGTTTCAGCTACTTAACATAGCTCTATATGACATTTGCAGATATTCCTACTTTTCTTTGCACTTTTATATTTTAGATGTTCTATCTAGTTTTGTCGATAATTTTAGTTAGCTACTGCCTTGGCAGTCTGTCCCCCGAAAACATTAGGTAAATACTGCCTTGACAGTCTGTCCCTCGAAGACATTAGGTAACTACTGCCTTGGCAGTCTGTCCCCCAAGAACATTAGGTAACTACTGCCTTGGCAGTCTGTCCCTCGAGGACATTAGGCAACTACTGCCTTGGCAGTCTGTCCTTCGAGGACACAAGGTAACTACTGCCTTGGCAGTCTGTCCCCTGAGGACATTAGGTAACTACTGCCTTGGCAGTCTGTCCCCTGAGGACATTAGGTAACTACTGCCTTGGCAGTCTGTCCCCTGAGGACATAAGGTAACTACTGCCTTGGCAGTCTGTCCCCTGAGGACATTAGGTAACTACTGCCTTGGCAGTCTGTCCCCCGAGGACATTAGGTAACTACTGCCTTGGAAGTCTGTTCTCCGTGGACATTAGGCAACTACTGCCTGGGCAGTCTGTCCCCTGAGGACATTAGGTAACTACTGCGTTGGCAGTCTGTCCCTCGAGGACATTAGGTAACTACTGCCTTGGCAGTCTGTCCCTCGAGGACATTAGGTAACTACTGCCTTGGCAGTCTGTCCCTCGAGGACATTAGGTAACTACTGCCTTGGCAGTCTGTCCCTCGAGGACATTAGGTAACTACTGCCTTGGCAGTCTGTCCCCCAAGAACATTAGGTAACTACTGCCTTGGCAGTCTGTCCCCCGAGGACATTAGATAACTACTGCCTGGGCAGTCTGTCCCCCTGAGGACATTAGGTAACTACTGCCTTGGCAGTCTGTCCCTCGAGGACATTAGGTAACTACTGCCTTGGCAGTCTGTCCCCCGAGGACATTAGGTAACTACTGCCTTGGAAGTCTGTTCTCCGTGGACATTAGGCAACTACTGCCTGGGCAGTCTGTCCCCTGAGGACATTAGGTAACTACTGCGTTGGCAGTCTGTCCCTCGAGGACATTAGGTAACTACTGCCTTGGCAGTCTGTCCCTCGAGGACATTAGGTAACTACTGCCTTGGCAGTCTGTCCCCCAAGAACATTAGGTAACTACTGCCTTGGCAGTCTGTCCCCCGAGGACATTAGATAACTACTGCCTGGGCAGTCTGTCCCCCTGAGGACATTAGGTAACTACTGCCTTGGCAGTCTGTCCCTCGAGGACATTAGGTAACTACTGCCTTGGCAGTCTGTCCCCCAAGAACATTAGGTAACTACTGCCTTGGCAGTATGTCCCCCGAGGACATTTAGTAAGTACTGCCTTTGCAGTCTGTGCAGATATAGGAGGACATTTAGTAAGTACTGCCTTTGCAGTCTTTGCAGATATAGGTCTGCTTATTAGGCCAGGAATTTTGTTGTCAAAGATTTTCGAATTCCTCCTCAACGTAAAGGCTTTTGAGATATTTGCTCTAATTAATAATGTACAAAAGTGCAGTGACAGGGACTCTCTTCCGCATAGACCAGGGGTGTTCTGCTAAAAGCCTCCTTGTTTCTGCAGCTAACAGTGAACTAAGTAACAAATGCTACCGAGGCTTCTGTAATTCGTACCAAAGTACTTTGATGAGCAGACATTTTCAAGATTTAATAGTTTCCGTTATTATCCTGAAACTGACTGGAAGGGCCTAAATTTAAGTAACGACATGATGTATTTTTTTCTGTATTGTGTAGGATGTGTGTTGGTCATCATTTTGATTTTGTCTTCTGATTTGTTCTCTGTTTAGTTAATAGTCATTATGGCGACGAAATACTGAAAATGATCGAAGAGGCACAAACATATCAAAAGGTATCTCATATGGCAATGTTGATTATATTGACTCTCGGCAGTCACTGTGAACGCTAACACCAGACTGAATCATAACGCTTACTCTACTTGGAAACTGATGCTTCGAGTTATCTGTCATCTTACCCACAATAGCATTTGAACTCACATTTCACTACTTTAGAGCTGTTTATACTTACGTTACGTCTCCGTTAAAAGATTTCGCTTGCCTAGATGAATTTATGGGGAAAATGTTATTTTGCATTAGCTTTTAGGATGCAAAGAGTTAAAAATTAAACCTTTAGGCCTGGCCAAATCGTCAAATATTGTTGGTTAAACATTTCAGATTTGCTTTTCAAGCAATTTTAACCGTTTGGCCACATTGCAAAACATTGCTTGACAAAAAGAATTTGCTAGCAATGTTTGTGAAAGACTTCATGAAAATATCTCTGCTTTTCAGCAGCATCAATTTTGAGAAACCATGATGTCTGATATGGCCTAACAGTTAAACATTTTGTTTGACAAACAAATATCAGAAGTTTGATCAACAATATTTGATCGTTTGGCCAAGGCCTTACCCGCTTGTTGTTCAAGTCTGAAAAGCAAGCATCATTTTATATACTGCCACGAAAATTTTTCAACCTCGAGAGAAATTCTTTTCAAGAGAAATTCAGCTGCTGTTTTCTTTATATTAGTCGAAGCGTCCAGCAGTTCAGATACATAGACCTAACTCCCTTTCCCTTCCAGAACCTGATTGACGAGCTTATGGCACAGGTGACGAAGGCACAAAGAGAATATGTAGATTTAAAAGGTAGTTCATTGGTTGCAAATACAGAAACTGAACTTGATCAGCTGTAAGTGTAATCACTCATCTTTCCTGACATTATTTCGGTGAATAAAGTGTTTATGTGCTTATAAAATGTCTTTAATTTGTATTCTTCATTCTTAGAACAAAATTGGCAAAAGAGCAATATGAAAAATTAGGAAAGTTTGAAGAAAGTAGGCTCTTTTATTTTACTTTTACTTGAAAAGTTATGTTCCCCATGTTTATCCTTAAACATTGAGAGTATTTTTAAAATCAAGTAAGTTATACTTTGTAAGCATAGTAATACTGTATAGGCAATATTGATTTCAATATTTTCCTTTTTTCAGCTCAAACAGGCGATAGTAAATACATGACACAAATTATTTGGCAAGTGATATCAGTTTGGGAGCGTTTAGAGTTTGAATTCTATTCTCATTTGGGGTAAGTTGATATTGTTTTGTATGAATAAGATCTGTTTCAAACTTGTTACTAGTGAACTCTGGATCTTCAATATTAGGATATAGGATATAGATATATTCAATTTTTCTAGATGATATGTTACTGTAATGAACTGTAATTTAGTCACTTGCCTGCATAATCTCTTGAACGACTGCCATGAATCCTGTAGATAAAACTTCCCCAAGATGAAGAAGGCCGAAAAGAAGTGCCTTTACTTACCACATGGTGAAATACTTATGATTTCGCAACCAAATCTCCACATAAGACAGATATATGCATAAATATGACAAAACAGGTGAAAATTCTCCTGGCGGACGAGGCAAAATTTTAATTGTTTTTGGACCCCCCAGAGGAGAATGCCTCATAGCAGCCGCCCCCTATATGACATCAATTTTGTTTTTTGACCAACAGCAAGGTCGAGTGAAACGATGAAAGAAAAGTGCTAACTTGCAACATAATTGATGCAAATTTGCAACACTGGATCTACCAAGACGTTTGACGGACAGCCTTTGTTTCTATTATGTTTGTTGTTATCACTCTAGTTTAAATCTGCTTCTCAAGTTTTTATTGCTTTTGAACAAAATCAATATTCAAATACCTCGGTCTTCTTCTTCCAGGAAAGTAGTCAAATGCAAATTTACGATGCAGAAACTCTTACCTGATATCAGTGATAATGTTGCAAAACTTCAAGGAATTCGAAAAAAATTATACAGGGTTAGCCTTTGATGATAATTTTCCAGTATTAATAACTACTTATGATGAATATTTATTATGATGAAGTCTCTAAAATGAGAAATAAAAGAGTAAATAAATATATACTATCTTTCAATAAATAAATGAACAAATGGGTAAACTCAATAAATACTGTAGTTGAATAAATTAATAAAAGAAAATAAAGAAAGAAAGGAAATTCATTCATTCATTAATATAAAACAAGAAAGAGCATATATATAGATAAGTAAATCAATCAATAGAATGGCAATTAAGTTGATCAAAAATAATCAATGAATCAAGTAGATGAAAAAAATAATGAAGTTGATTATCAAATTGATGGATAATGAAATGAATTATCATCGTTGCACTTCATCTCTGATTGTAGTTCTCTACAAAGCTTTCAATTCTGATTTTGCTTTGAAAAGATTTTATTACTTCTATGTCACAATAGTATATATATTTTGATAGCTATGCCATTCTTTTACTATTTGAATTCAGATCTTATGTTAGAAATAAGTTAGTAGAAAATGTAGAGAATCAGTTATTTGATATGCCTTTTAAATTCTTGTTATATTGTAATTCCGTTTAAGATGATGCAAAGGAAGCAAGAAATGACATGGAAAACTTTAACTTTAGGATCGGTGAGTTGTTTGAAGCATTTTCCTTCTGCTACAAATCTGTTTTTTTAATAAGATAATTAGTGCATTCTCTAAGGGCATATTCTGGGTTTTCAAAATCTTGTGACTTCTAAGAATCGCATACTTGACAGACTTCAAAAGTCAAAAGATTTAAAATGTTTGAATGGCAGAATCATTGCATGACAATGAGATTCTCTGCAAGGTCTAGGAAACCTCCAAATTTTAGAGACAGAAGGTTTAGAAACCTCTGAAAATCAGTAGTTTTTTCGTTTACCTTGCACATTTCATGTTCAAAAAGCTTGCGGTCAAAAATTTATGGTCTTGTGGCTCTGCCAATCGATTAATTTGTTTCGTGGCTGTTGGTCCCATGTTGTGAGATTTTACTATCAAGAATTGATATTCTTGTGGTCCTGCAAATTTGTCAATTTGTTTCTTGGTAATAGGATCTATGTTTTAAAATTGATATTCTTTTGTTCTTCCCAATAGAATAATTTGTTACTTTGCAGTTTAACCTATGTTCAGTTATATTGAATCTTTCCATACTGTTTTCACAGGTTGTGATGTTCATTATTGTAGAAATATATGAAACAAACACTCGTCCAACCCAACCACTTAGATATTCAAGGAGCTCTCCCCTATTCCTATTACCCGTACTCTTTTTAGTTGTAGAGATATAATAGCCTTGTCTACATTTTGCCTGGCACTTGTGTCAGAATTTCAGAGTGTTTTGGCAATAACCTATTGTTTCCTTCTTTCGCAATCTCCATGTCTTAGCCTATCTTATCTTAAGATAAAACGTATGTGTTGAAAACAGTAATCTATTGAGATAATTCAAACTTCATGCTTTATTCATACTAGCAAATTTAACCAGCTTGAGCTTAACAAGGTTAAAAATGTTGCTTTCTGGTTGACAAAACAAAAAGATCGACTGAGTTTTATTGGCTATACGTTAACTTCGTTATTCTAAAGCTGGTTTGATTGTGTCCTTGTGCAAGTGTGGTTAATATTTTTTAGAGTTATCTTCGCGATTTTTGTCGTCTTCATTATCTCTGTAATCTCTTCACAGGTTTCATCATCGTCTTTATCATCTGGCTACAACTCAGTGACCAATACCTTATCGTCGTTAATCCAAGATGTCAAACAAAGGTTTGCATGCTTTTTGTTTAACTAGACTTATATAGCAAACGTGTATAAACTTGAAAAAACATTGTCCTTTTTAACATGACAAGATGTAGTGTGTTTGCCCGGGCTTTTTCGTTCATCATTGTTTACAGGCGATCCTTTCCCAGGTGTTGATTCCAACTTTGATTGTCACTAAAAACTATTGGCAGAAATGAGAATATCTTATGTTCAAACATAACATAGTTCCAGAAGTTCCTATGTTCAAATCAATCGACATCAGCAGAGAAGTGCATGGACTAAATCTAATGATTTTCAGTCATTTCAAAACTCCTCAAGATCGGTCTTCTCTGTCGAAAAGAGAACCTAAGATCGCTGCACACGAAAGTCTGATGATTGATGTCCTGTATTTGAATACAGTAAGTCCCGCAAATAAGAGACGGACACATGAGCACCAACTTCAGGCTGACTCTGCAAGATACGATGGAAAAAACAATTGTCTATTGTATACAGATAATACCCTGGATAAAATTATGCGCTTTTTTATATGCGGGGTCGCACTGTAGTCTTAGCAAATGCCAATCATAACAGTTTTCTTTTTAAGTGTGCTCGGATTTACTTATCAACAAAACATAATTTAAGCTGAAATTATATTGCCTTTTTTCCCGAGAATTCCATTTAGTTGCACTAAAAGAAATACACTTTTTTTAATAAGCAACCGGTCAATAAGCAACTAGGGCTGAACTGACCTTAACATTAAGCAACTTGAGGGCTCGATTGAATAACTGTAAGCAACTAAGAAGTCAAACAACCTAGCTTATTCTTTTTCTTGTGTTAGGAAATTGTTCTTCGTTCTTATGTTCTGCATGTTGAAGTTCGTTAGCTAACGTTTTTCCACTTACTGTCTCCCAAAAGTCATGTTGTATGCCTAACAGATAACGATTTTGACCCGCGAAGTCAGGGGTGGTTAGAAGGTACAAAAAATGTTAAGCAACGTTTAAGCAACTTTGAGGGCTGAAATGTCCAAAATGTTAAGCAACTTTGAGGGCTGGACGAAAGTTGCTTATGAAAATAAAGTGTATATGGAGCAATATGTGCTTGTAATTGGCTTGTTTCATTTCAGGTCATATGACTCAGTTTCAGTTCTAACAGACAATGACGAATCACTTGACAGGTTTGTGTACTCTTTTGCCATGCCAGTCAAATACACGCTTTCTATTTTATAAAGAAGTTATCTCAAGGCCAAGTTCTTAAAATTCCTTATTTTTGGACCTCTTTTGATTAAATTGTAGCTCCAAAAGTTCCTTAATAGTTCCTAATGTTAACTACACACTCGGGGTCATAACTATTATACAGAGACACTTATATGTGAACAAAAGTCGAGACTAGTCGAGGAAACATTTGATACATGCATAACGTACAATTTATGTGATTTTTACTACAAATGAAAGAAAAAGGGTATCTAATTCTTGATTGTTTGCCGTGATAGAAGTAAACAACATCGAAAAGTTCCTTAGTGATTTTCTCTTTAGTAGAATAAAATCTTTAAATTTTCGTGTACATGTAGGTTTCTTATAAAGAGATTCTTTATAAAAAGGCGTGTATACGCTGATTGATAGTCTTTGCTTAATCCTGAATGTTTTGTTTCAAACACCACATTTATCATAGAGATAGAGCGCACAGAAAGGCTCTTAGAAACTTTCAGCACTAAAAAAGTCTGAGAAAACTTAGAAAGAAAACTCAGTCTGAAAACTTAGAAAAAAACTTCCATGTCTGAGGGACCATTTTTGCTTTTTGGTTTTAAAGGTTCTTGTTTTTCTGCAGGCTTGGATCATTAATCAAATCTATTTCAAAAAAGAAACTTGATAGCTCACAGGTAAATTCTAATAGATTAGATTTTCTGACATGATTATTTATCACTGCTTATCATGAGAAGAATGTTGTATTTAGGTTAGGTATATTTTGATCGTTAGCTATAAAGGTAAAAGCTACTATGATCAAATATAATGAGTCTATAGTCTCTATAAAGACAGTTTTACTGTTCTTCGGCAAGATAAGTCTTCAGAACTGTTCCTGTTAGGTAAGGCTCTCGAAATTCATACATCTTGGGTTGTTTCTCCTAGGACTTATCTAGTCTGTTGTTTAATGTGTTTGTGTTTTGGGCGCTGATGCCATCCTCTGACAAGCTATTCCATACCGGCACTACTCTGTTGATGAAGAAGTTCTTTCTGATGTTGTTTTTGATCTTCTATAAAACTATGACCTCTGGTAAAAGAATCTTTCTTAAATGGTAGTTCAGGTGTTACATCCTGGTCATAGTCTCCTGAGATCATCTTATACAGCTCTAACATATCTCCCCGTAACCTTCTATATGTAAGAGAAGGAAAGTGCAGTATTTTTACTGGGGTAAAGTTTTCGAAGAGCTCTGTTTTCCATCGTGGGGCAATGAGAAATCTAGTTATTCTCTTATTCATTTTGTTGTCTGGTTGAAAAAGTGTAAAAACAGTAGAACCTGTTAGGAAGCTAAAAAATGCCATTACACCCTTCTGGTTTTCATGTTTCATAAGACCTTTTTATCTTCCTGTTTTCTTCCAGCCCTTTTAATTATTTTCTTTTCTTTTTTCAGGGCCCCCGAAGAGTTAGTGCCAATGCTGTTTTAACAACTTTAAAAGAAGATGAAATAACTGATTTAAAAAGGATAACAAAACGAAGGGCATTAAGTGAACCTGTTGAACTATAGCATAGTTTTAATGTACTGAAATGCCTAATGACTGTAATGAATATCCATAAGATTCCCTTTGATATTGTAGAAAGCCCTTGTAAATATTGTGCAATTGCGTTAGCCTATGTATAGAAAGAGCCTTTTAGTCTGCCGCAAAGCCTGTAGGCTAGGTAAATCGAGATCACATCCTGCAAGGTTGCAAAACATGTAGATAAAGTTAAGTACCACGTTAAAGAATCCACTCTGTAAAAACTATACCCTGAAACTTTTCTTAATTTCTGCCTTTTTGGAGAAGAAGGTTTACAAGGCCTTTCAAGCCCGCTAAATCTACCATTTTCAGAATCAAGCACCAGTCAAACACCATTTTCAGAATCAAGCACCAGTCAAGCACCATTTTCAGAATCAAGCACCAGTCAAGCACCATTTTCAGAATCAAGCACCAGCACCAAGTATTACGTGGTGTGGCCGAGTGGTCAAGGCGCTCGTCTCGCGATCGTAAGGTCGTGGGTTCGAATCTCGTCGGGACCACTTTCCACAAGCCTACAGTCAGCTCAGCTGTCCATCTTTCTGAGGTCGGTAAATGAGTACCCAGATTTCTGGGGTAATAACTGACAGTGTCCCCAATTAGTAGAAATGCTAAATACCTTGACACTTAAATAAAGTCATTATTATTAGTCAAACATGCCTTCCAACTTACTTACTCCACTCTTTTCAATACCCGTTGCAATCTAATTAAACCTAATTCCAATACTAATTAATTCAGTTTTTTTATACTTTTTAGTTTATGTACCCTACCATAGGCCTACCTATTACTAGATAAGGATTCGGTAGACTTCATTTTTCCATCCTCATTTCAATTACAAACCAGACTATGTTTGCAATAATTTTTAGTGAATTTATCTAAATTGTAGATATTTGAATTCTATAAATCATTTTTTTGTTCTGTTCTTTCCATTGAACCCCCGCCTCAATTGTATCACTACAAGCACCTAAACTTAAATTTTCATTCCAAAATGCTGCGTCCAAAGATTTGAACCTACAATGCTACAAGGTACCAGAAAAGTACTGTGGATGCTGTGGAGTCGTGGCCTAGTCCAGCTGGGGTTTGAGCTCAAGCTTGGGTAGCGTCACAGCCAGGCTCGAAGTCTCGATTACTTAACGACTGGCGCTAAACACACCAATTCATCTTAGAGTCAGGAAAAAGTTACGGTCGCACGGTCATTGACCGGAGGAAGGTCCACTAGAACAATAGAAAATATTTTGCCACACCCAAAACACGCCTGTTTTTATTGTTAAGTGAGGAAGGTTTCCAGCTAGGGGTATTTTTGTCTGGAGGAAGGTTGAACACTTTTCTGGACTCTGCTTAACGCCAACTTCATTACTGGTAAATAGATGAATACTTTTATTCATACTACACTACAGAAAATTAAGCAGCCGTCAAAAATACTATATCTTTCATTGTCTGCACGGCAGGCTTGACATCTTGTTTTAATTAACCTCGTAGAACGAAGTCGAATAGCGCTATAACGTGTATCGACAAAAATTAGCGACCAATAAGATTTCTCCCGAGTAAATATATTCGGACTTCTCAAGGCTGTTTCTGACACTGTATTAGACATGATAGTCACCACTTATCATGACAAGCCTTTGATATTTAGTTGGGCAACGTTTCGGGAGAGATCCGTCTCCCATCATCGGGCGAAATGATAGGTTCAAAAGGCTTCTAATAGATTTAGGGGGTCATTTCTGAAAGTTTTGAGCAGTTGTGAAAACCTCGGATTTTGGCCAATTTTCGGACATTTTTCCTTAGTATAGCCTTGCCTTTTTGCCCAAAATAGGTCAATTTTTAGGTATTATTTTCTCCTCAAAAACACTTTCAAATAGCCTCGTTATAGGTTCGAAAGGCTTTTAATAGCCTGAGGGGGCCATTTCTTAAGGTTTTGAGCAGTTTTAAAAACCTCGGATTTTAGCCAATTTTCGGACATTTTTCCTTAGTATAGCCTTGCCTTTTTGCCCAAAATAGGTCAATTTTGAGCTATTATTTTCTACTCAAAAACACTTTCAAATAGCCTCGTTATAGGTTCGAAAGGCTTTTAATAGCCTGAGGGGGCCATTTCTTAAGGTTTTGAGCAGTTTTAAAAACCTCGGATTTTGGCCAATATTCGGACATTTTTCCTTAGTATAGCCTTGCCTTTTTGCCCAAAATAGGTCAATTTTTAGCTATTATTTTCTACTCAAAACACTTTCAAATAGCCTCGTTATAGGTTCGAAAGGCTTTTAATAGCCTGAGGGGCCATTTCTTAAGGTTTTGAGCAGTTTTAAAACCTCGGATTTGGGCCAATTTTCGGACATTTTCCTTAGTATAGCCTTGCCTTTTTGCCCAAAATAGGTCAATTTTTAGCTATTATTTTCTACTCAAAACACTTTCAAATAGCCTCGTTATAGGTTCGAAAGGCTTTTAATAGCCTGAGGGGCCTATTTTTTCTTCAAAACACTTCCAAATAGCCTCGTTTAGGTTCAAAAGGCTTTTAATAGCAGGGGTTTTCTGAAGGTTTTGAGCAGTTTTAAAACCTCGGATTTTGGCCAATTTTCGGACATTTTGCCTTAGTATAGCCTTGCCTTTTTCCCCAAAATCAGTCGATTCTTAGCTATTTTTTTCTGCTCAAAAACACTTCCAAATAGCCTCGTTATAGGTTCAAAAGGCTTTTAATAGCCTTAGGGGGTCATTTCTGAAGGTTCTGAGCAGTTTTAAAAACCTCGGATTTTGGCCATTTTTCGGACATTTTGCCTTAGTATAGCCTTGCCTTTTTGCCCAAAATCACTCGATTCTTAGCTATTTTTTTCTGCTCAGAAACACTTCCAAATAGCCTCAAAATAGGTTCAAAAGGCTTTTAATAGCCTTAGGGGGTCATTTCTGAAGGTTTTGAGCAGTTTTAAAAACATCGGATTTTGGCCATTTTTCGGACATTTTGCCTTAGTATAGCCTTGCCTTTTTGCCCAAAATCACTCGATTCTTAGCTATTTTTTTCTGCTCAGAAACACTTCCAAATAGCCTCAAAAAGGTTCAAAAGGCTTTTAATAGCCTTAGGGGGTCATTTCTGAAGGTTCTGAGCAGTTTTAAAAACCTCGGATTTTGGCCAATTTTCGGACATTTTGCCTTAGTATAGCCTTGCCTTTTTCCCCAAAATCAGTCGATTCTTAGCTATTATTTTCTACTCAAAAACACTTTCAAATAGCCTCGTTATAGGTTCGAAAGGCTTTTAATAGCCTGAGGGGGCCATTTCTTAAGGTTTTGAGCAGTTTTAAAAACCTCGGATTTTGGCCAATATTCGGACATTTTTCCTTAGTATAGCCTTGCCTTTTTGCCCAAAATAGGTCAATTTTTAGCTATTATTTTCTACTCAAAAACACTTTCAAATAGCCTCGTTATAGGTTCGAAAGGCTTTTAATAGCCTGAGGGGGCCATTTCTTAAGGTTTTGAGCAGTTTTAAAAACCTCGGATTTGGGCCAATTTTCGGACATTTTTCCTTAGTATAGCCTTGCCTTTTTGCCCAAAATAGGTCAATTTTTAGCTATTATTTTCTACTCAAAAACACTTTCAAATAGCCTCGTTATAGGTTCGAAAGGCTTTTAATAGCCTGAGGGGGCCATTTCTTTAGGTTTTGAGCAGTTTTAAAAACCTCGGATTTTGGCCAATTTTCGGACATTTTGCCTTAGTATAGCCTTGCCTTTTTCCCCAAAATCAGTCGATTCTTAGCTATTTTTTTCTGCTCAAAAACACTTCCAAATAGCCTCGTTATAGGTTCAAAAGGCTTTTAATAGCTTTAGGGGGCCATTTCTGAAGGTTTTGAGCCTTTTTAAAAACCTCGGATTTTGGCCATTGTTCGGACATTTTGCCTTAGTATAGCCTTGCCTTTTTGCCCAAAATCACTCGATTCTTAGCTATTTTTTTCTGCTCAGAAACACTTCCAAATAGCCTCAAAATAGGTTCAAAAGGCTTTTAATAGCCTTAGGGGGTCATTTCTGAAGGTTCTGAGCAGTTTTAAAAACCTCGGATTTTGGCCATTTTTCGGACATTTTGCTTTAGTATAGCCTTGCCTTTTTGCCCAAAATCACTCGATTCTTAGCTATTTTTTTCTGCTCAGAAACACTTCCAAATAGCCTCAAAATAGGTTCAAAAGGCTTTTAATAGCCTTAGGGGGTCATTTCTGAAGGTTCTGAGCAGTTTTAAAAACCTCGGATTTTGGCCATTTTTCGGACATTTTGCCTTAGTATAGCCTTGCCTTTTTGCCCAAAATCACTCGATTCTTAGCTATTTTTTTCTGCTCAGAAACACTTCCAAATATCCTCAAAATAGGTTCAAAAGGCTTTTAATACCCTTAGGGGGTCATTTCTGAAGGTTTTGAGCAGTTTTAAAAACATCGGATTTTGGCCATTTTTCGGACATTTTGTCTTAGTATAGCCTTGCCTTTTTGCCCAAAATCACTCGATTCTTAGCTATTTTTTTCTGCTCAGAAACACTTCCAAATAGCCTCAAAAAGGTTCAAAAGGCTTTTAATAGCCTTAGGGGGTCATTTCTGAAGGTTCTGAGCAGTTTTAAAAACCTCGGATTTTGGCCAATTTTCGGACATTTTGCCTTAGTATAGCCTTGCCTTTTTCCCCAAAATCAGTCGATTCTTAGCTATTTTTTTCTGCTCCAAAACACTTCCAAATAGCCTCGTTATAGGTTCAAAAGGCTTTTAATAGCTTTAGGGGCCATTTCTGAAGGTTTTGAGCACTTTTAAAACCTCGGATTTTGGCCAATTTTCGGACATTTTGCCTTAGTATAGCCTTGCCTTTTTGCCCAAAATCACTCGATTCTTAGCTATTTTTTTCTGCTCAGAAACACTTCCAAATAGCCTCAAAATAGGTTCAAAAGGCTTTTAATAGCCTTAGGGGGTCATTTCTGAAGGTTTTGAGCAGTTTTAAAAACCTCGGATTTTGGCCATTTTCGGACATTTTGCCTTAGTATAGCCTTGCCTTTTTGCCCAAAATCAGTCGATTCTTAGCTATTTTTTCCTGCTCAAAAACACTTCCAAATAGCCTCGTTATTGGTTCAAAAGGCTTTTAATAGCTTTAGGGGGGAATTTCTGAAGGTTTTGAGCAGTTTCAAAAACCTCGGATTTTGGCCAATTTTCGCACATTTTGCCTTAGTATAGCCTTGCCTTTTTGCCCAAAATCAGTCGATTCTTAGCTATTTTTTCCTGCTCAAAAACACTTCCAAATAGCCTCGTTATTGGTTCAAAAGGCTTTTAATAGCAGGGGAATTTCTGAAGGTTTTGAGCAGTTTTAAAAACCTCGGATTTTGGCCTATTTTCGGACATTTTTCCTTAGTATAGCCTTGCCTTTTTGCCCAAAATCACTCGATTCTTAGCTATTTTTTTCTGCTCAGAAACACTTCCAAATAGCCTCAAAATAGGTTCAAAAGGCTTTTAATAGCCTTAGGGGGTCATTTCTGAAGGTTTTGAGCAGTTTTAAAAACCTCGGATTTGGGCCAATTTTCGGACATTTTGCCTTAGTATAGCCTTGCCTTTTTGCCCAAAATAGGTCGATTTTTAGGTATTATTTTCTCCTCAAAAACACTTCCAAATAGCCTCGTTATAGGTTCAAAAGGCTTTTAATAGCCTAAGAGGTCATTTCTGAAGGTTTTGAGCAGTTTTAAAAACCTCGGATTTTGGCCAATTTTCGGACATTTTTCCTTAGTATAGCCTTGCCTTTTTGCCCAAAATCACTCGATTCTTAGCTATTTTTTTCTGCTCAGAAACACTTCCAAATAGCCTCGTTATAGGTTCAAAAGGCTTTTAATAGCCTTAGGGGTCATTTCTGAAGGTTTTGAGCAGTTTTAAAAACCTCGGATTTTGGCCAATTTTCGGACATTTTGCCTTAGTATAGCCTTGCCTTTTTGCCCAAAATCAGTCGATTCTTAGCTATTTTTTTCTGCTCAGAAACACTTCCAAATAGCCTCAAAATAGGTTCAAAAGGCTTTTAATAGCCTTAGGGGTCATTTCTGAAGGTTTTGAGCAGTTTCAAAAACCTCGGATTTTGGCCTATTTTCGGACATTTTTCCTTAGTATAGCCTTGCCTTTTTGCCCAAAATCACTCGATTCTTAGCTATTTTTTTCTGCTCAGAAACACTTCCAAATAGCCTCAAAATAGGTTCAAAAGGCTTTTAATAGCCTTAAGGGGTCATTTCTGAAGGTTTTGAGCACTTTTAAAAACCTGGGATTTTAGCCAAATTTTGGCCATTTTGCCTTACTATATATAGCCTTGCCTTTTTGCCCAAAATAGGTCGATTTTTAGGTATTATTTTCTCCTCAAAAACACTTCCAAAGAGCCTCAAAATTGGTTCAAAAGGCTTATAATAGCCTAAGAGGTCATTTCTGAAGGTTTTGAGCAGTTTTAAAAACCTCGGATTTTGGCCAATTTTCGGACATTTTTCCTTAGTATAGCCTTGCCTTTTTGCCCAAAATCACTCGATTCTTAGCTATTTTTTTCTGCTCAGAAACACTTCCAAATAGCCTCGTTATAGGTTCAAAAGGCTTTTAATAGCCTTAGGGGGTCATTTCTGAAGGTTTTGAGCAGTTTTAAAAACCTCGGATTTTGGCCAATTTTCGGACATTTTGCCTTAGTATAGCCTTGCCTTTTTGCCCAAAATCAGTCAATTCTTAGCTATTTTTTTCTGCTCAAAAACACTTCCAAATAGCCTCGTTATAGGTTCAAAAGGCTTTTAATAGCCTTAAGGGGTCATTTCTGAAGGTTTTGAGCACTTTTAAAAACCTGGGATTTTGGCCAATTTTCGGACATTTTGCCTTAGTATAGCCTTGCCTTTTTGCCCAAAATCAGTCGATTCTTAGCTATTTTTTTCTGCTCAGAAACACTTCCAAATAGCCTCGTTATAGGTTCAAAAGGCTTTTAATAGCTTTAGGGGGTCATTTCTGAAGGTTTTGAGCAGTTTTAAAAACCTCGGATTTTGGCCAATTTTCGGACATTTTGCCTTAGTATAGCCTTGCCTTTTTGCCCAAAATCAGTCGATTCTTAGCTATTTTTTTCTGCTCAGAAACACTTCCAAATAGCCTCGTTATAGGTTCAAAAGGCTTTTAATAGCCTTAGGGGGTCATTTCTGAAGGTTTTGAGCAGTTTTAAAAACCTCGGATTTTGGCCATTTTTCGGACATTTTGCCTTAGTATAGCCTTGCCTTTTTGCCCAAAATCAGTCGATTCTTAGCTATTTTTTTCTGCTCAGAAACACTTTCAAATAGCCTCAAAATAGGTTCAAAAGGCTTTTAATAGCCTTAGGGGGTCATTTCTGAAGGTTCTGAGCAGTTTTAAAAACCTCGGATTTTGGCCATTTTTCGGACATTTTGCTTTAGTATAGCCCTGCCTTTTTGCCCAAAATCAGTCGATTCTTAGCTATTTTTTTCTGCTCAAAAACACTTCCAAATAGCCTCGTTATAGGTTCAAAAGGCTTTTAATAGCCTTAAGGGGTCATTTCTGAAGGTTTTGAGCACTTTTAAAAACCTGGGATTTTTGCCAATTTTCGGACATTTTGTCTTAGTATAGCCTTGCCTTTTTGCCCAAAATCAGTCGATTCTTAGCTATTTTTTTCTGCTCAAAAACACTTCCAAATAGCCTCGTTATAGGTTCAAAAGGCTTTTAACCCTTTGTTTCCCACTGTAGCCAATTGGCTACATATTATTTCAAGTCGTTCCAATTCCCCTCGTTCCGTGTAATAGCCTTGCCTCAAGTGTCTTTTACACACAGCAACACAAGAGGAACCAACAAAATGGCGGCTTTCCAGTCTTCTTTGCAGCGTTGGGAAGAAATTCAATATTTTCTCTCGCCTGGTCGCCAATTTTTCAGTCAGACAAAATTTTTGGCCTAAGTGGAAAATCTAAAATGTTGTTTTATTTAGAAGTAAATAATTTAGTACAGGAAAGGAAGTACTTTTCTTGCAGTTTTTCACCCAAATTTTGGCCTAGGCCCAAAATTTCGAATTTTTCGCATAGGGGGGCGCTGTTATTTGGGGTTGTCCCTTGGGGGACAAAAATTCCTCCAGGCCCCCCTGGTCAATTTTTTCACTTGTTTTGTCATGTTCATACCCAAATCTATTTAATTTGATGATCTGAGTGAGATATGAAGAGTATTTCATAATTTGGGAAACAAAGGGTTCCAAATAGCCTCAAAATAGGTTCAAAAGGCTTTTAATAGCCTTAGGGGTCATTTCTGAAGGTTTTGAGCAGTTTTAAAAACCTCGGATTTTGGCCAATTTTCGGACATTTTGCTTTAGTATAGCCTTGCCTTTTTGCCCAAAATCAGTCGATTCTTAGCTATTTTTTTCTGCTCAGAAACACTTTCAAATAGCCTCGTTATAGGTTCAAAAGGCTTTTAATAGCTTTAGGGGTCATTTCTGAAGGTTTTGAGCAGTTTTAAAACCTCGGATTTTGGCCAATTTTCGGACATTTTGCCTTAGTATAGCCTTGCCTTTTTCCCAAAATCAGTCGATTCTTAGCTATTTTTTTCTGCTCAGAAACACTTCCAAATAGCCTCGTTATAGGTTCAAAAGACTATTAATAGCTTTATGGGGCAATTTCTGAAGGTCTTGAGCCCTTTTAAACACCTCGGATTTTGGCCAATTTTCGGACATTTTGCCTTAGTATAGCCTTGCCTTTTTGCCCAAAATCAGTCGATTCTTAGATATTTTTTTCTGCTCAAAAACACTTCCAAATAGCCTCGTTTTAGGTTCAAAAGGCTTTTAATAGCTTTAGGGGGCCATTTATGAAGGTTTTGAGCCCTTTTAAAAACCTCGGATTTTGGCCAATTTTCGGACATTTTGCCTTAGTATAGCCTTGCCTTTTTGCCCAAAATCAGTCGATTCTTAGCTATTTTTTCTGCTCAAAAACACTTCCAAATAGCCTCAATAGGTTCAAAAGGCTTTTAATAGCTTTAGGGGTCATTTCTGAAGGTTTTGAGCCCTTTTAAAACCTCGGATTTTGGCCATTTTCGGACATTTTGCTTTAGTATAGCCTTGCCTTTTTGCCCAAAATCAGTCCATTCTTAGCTATTTTTTTCTGCTCAGAAACACTTCCAAATAGCCTCGTTATAGGTTCAAAAGGCTTTTAATAGCTTTGGGGGGCCATTTCTGAAGGTTTTGAGCACTTTTAAAACCTCGGATTTTGGCCAATTTTCGGACATTTTGCCTTAGTATAGCCTTGCCTTTTTGCCCAAAATCAGTCGATTCTTAGCTATTTTTTCTCCTCAAAAGCAAGTCCAAATAGCCTCGTTATAGGTTCAAAAGGCTTTTAACAGCTTTAGGGGGCCATTTCTGAAGGTTTTGAGCACTTTTAAAAACCTCGGATTTTGGCCAATTTTCGGACATTTTGCCTTAGTATAGCCTTGCCTTTTGCCCAAAATCAGTCGATTCTTAGCTATTTTTTCTGCTCAGAAACACTTCCAAATAGCCTCAAAATAGGTTCAAAAGGCTTTTAATAGCCTTTAGGGGTCATTTCTGAAGGTTTTGAGCAGTTTTAAAACCTCGGATTTTGGCCATTTTCGGACATTTTGCTTTAGTATAGCCTTGCCTTTTGCCCAAAATCACTCGATTCTTAGCTATTTTTTCTGCTCAGAAACACTTCCAAATAGCCTCAAATAGGTTCAAAAGGCTTTTAATAGCCTTTAGGGGTCATTTCTGAAGGTTTTGAGCAGTTTTAAAACCTCGGATTTTGGCCATTTTCGGACATTTTGCCTTAGTATAGCCTTGCCTTTTTGCCCAAAATCACTCGATTCTTAGCTATTTTTTCTGCTCAGAAACACTTCCAAATAGCCTCAAAATAGGTTCAAAAGGCTTTTAATAGCCTTAGGGGTCATTTCTGAAGGTTTTGAGCAGTTTTAAAACCTCGGATTTTGGCCATTTTCGGACATTTTGCCTTAGTATAGCCTTGCCTTTTTGCCCAAAATCACTCGATTCTTAGCTATTTTTTTCTGCTCAGAAACACTTCCAAATAGCCTCAAAATAGGTTCAAAAGGCTTTTAATAGCCTTAGGGGGTCATTTCTGAAGGTTTTGAGCAGTTTTAAAAACCTCGGATTTTGGCCAATTTTCGGACATTTTGCCTTAGTATAGCCTTGCCTTTTTGCCCAAAATCAGTCGATTCTTAGCTATTTTTTTCTGCTCAGAAACACTTCCAAATAGCCTCGTTATAGGTTCAAAAGGCTTTTAATAGCTTTAGGGGGCCATTTCTGAAGGTTTTGAGCACTTTTAAAAACCTCGGATTTTGGCCAAATTTCGGACATTTTGCCGTAGTATAGCCTTGCCTTTTTGCCCAAAATCAGTCGATTCTTAGCTATTTTTTTCTGCTCAAAAACACTTCCAAATAGCCTCGTTATAGGTTCAAAAGGCTTTTAATAGCCTTTAGGGGTCATTTCTGAAGGTTTTGAGCAGTTTTAAAACCTCGGATTTTGGCCATTTTCGGACATTTTGCCTTAGTATAGCCTTGCCTTTTTGCCCAAAATCAGTCGATTCTTAGCTATTTTTTCTGCTCAAAACACTTCCAAATAGCCTCACATTTTGCCTTAATAGGTTCAAAAGGCTTTTAATAGCCTTTAGGGGTCATTTCTGAAGGTTTTGAGCAGTTTTAAAACCTCGGATTTTGGCCATTTTCGGACATTTTGCCTTAGTATAGCCTTGCCTTTTTGCCCAAAATCAGTCGATTCTTAGCTATTTTTTCTGCTCAGAAACACTTCCAAATAGCCTCAAAATAGGTTCAAAAGGCTTTTAATAGCCTTTAGGGGTCATTTCTGAAGGTTTTGAGCAGTTTTAAAACCTCGGATTTTGGCCATTTTCGGACATTTTGCCTTAGTATAGCCTTGCCTTTTTGCCCAAAATCAGTCGATTCTTAGCTATTTTTTCTGCTCAGAAACACTTCCAAATAGCCTCAAATAGGTTCAAAAGGCTTTTAATAGCCTTAGGGGTCATTTCTGAAGGTTTTGAGCAGTTTTAAAACCTCGGATTTTGGCCAATTTTCGGACATTTTGCCTTAGTATAGCCTTGCCTTTTTGCCCAAAATCAGTCGATTCTTAGCTATTTTTTCTGCTCAGAAACACTTCCAAATAGCCTCAAAATAGGTTCAAAAGGCTTTTAATAGCTTTAGGGGTCATTTCTGAAGGTTTTGAGCAGTTTTAAAACCTCGGATTTTGGCCAATTTTCGGACATTTTGCCTTAGTATAGCCTTGCCTTTTGCCCAAAATCAGTCGATTCTTAGCTATTTTTTCTGCTCAGAAACACTTCCAAATAGCCTCAAAATAGGTTCAAAAGGCTTTTAATAGCCTTAGGGGTCATTTCTGAAGGTTTTGAGCAGTTTTAAAACCTCGGATTTTGGCCATTTTCGGACATTTTGCCTTAGTATAGCCTTGCCTTTTTGCCCAAAATCAGTCGATTCTTAGCTATTTTTTCTGCTCAGAAACACTTCCAAATAGCCTCAAAATAGGTTCAAAAGGCTTTTAATAGCCTTTGGGGGTCATTTCTGAAGGTTTTGAGCAGTTTTAAAACCTCGGATTTTGGCCAATTTTCGGACATTTTGCCTTAGTATAGCCTTGCCTTTTTGCCCAAAATCAGTCGATTCTTAGCTATTTTTTCTGCTCAGAAACACTTCCAAATAGCCTCAAAAAGGTTCAAAAGGCTTTTAATAGCCTTAGGGGGTCATTTCTGAAGGTTCTGAGCAGTTTTAAAAACCTCGGATTTTGGCCAATTTTCGGACATTTTGCCTTAGTATAGCCTTGCCTTTTTCCCCAAAATCAGTCGATTCTTAGCTATTTTTTTCTGCTCAGAAACACTTCCAAATAGCCTCGTTATAGGTTCAAAAGACTATTAATAGCTTTAGGGGCCATTTCTGAAGGTCTTGAGCCCTTTTAAACACCTCGGATTTTGGCCAATTTTCGTACATTTTGCCTTAATATAGCCTTGCCTTTTTGACCAAAATCTGTCAATTCTTAGCTATTTTTTTCTGCTCAAAACACTTCCAAATAGCCTCGTTATAGGTTCAAAAGGCTTTTAATAGCTTTAGGGGGCCATTTCTGAAGGTTTTGAGCAGTTTTAAAAACCTCGGATTTTGGCCAATTTTCGGACATTTTGCCTTAGTATAGCCTTGCCTTTTTGCCCAAAATCAGTCGATTTTTAGCTATTTTTTTCTGCTCAAAAATACTTCCAAATAGCCTCATAATAGGTTCCAAAGGCTTGTAATTGCTTTAGGGGGACATTTCTGAAGGTTTTGAGCAGTTTTAAAAACCTCGGATTTTGGCCAATTTTCGGACATTTTGCCTTAGTATAGCCTTGCCTTTTTGCCCAAAATCAGTCGATTCTTAGCTATTTTTTCTGCTCAAAAACACTTCCAAATAGCCTCGTTATAGGTTCAAAAGGCTTTTAATAGCTTTAGGGGTCATTTCTGAAGGTTTTGAGCAGTTTTAAAACCTCGGATTTTGGCCAATTTTCGGACATTTTGCCTTAGTATAGCCTTGCCTTTTGCCCAAAATCAGTCGATTCTTAGCTATTTTTTCTGCTCAAAAACACTTCCAAATAGCCTCGTTATTTTGAGCAGTTGTGAAAACCTCGGATTTTGGCCAATTTTCGGTTCAAAAGGCTTTTAATAGCTTTAGGGGGGAATTTCTGAAGGTTTTGAGCAGTTTCAAAAACCTCGGATTTTGGCCAATTTTCGCACATTTTGCCTTAGTATAGCCTTGCCTTTTTGCCCAAAATCAGTCGATTCTTAGCTATTTTTTTCTGCTCAGAAACACTTCCAAATAGCCTCGTTATAGGTTCAAAAGGCTTTTAATAGCTTTAGGGTGACATTTCTGAAGGTTTTGAGCACTTTTAAAAACGTCGGATTTTGGCCAATTTTCGGACATTTTGCCTTAGTATAGCCTTGCCTTTTTGCCCAAAATCAGTCGATTCTTAGCTATTTTTTCTGCTCAAAAACACTTCCAAATAGCCTCGTTATAGGTTCAAAAGGCTTTTAATAGCTTTAGGGGGGAATTTCTGAAGGTTTTGAGCAGTTTCAAAAACTTCGGATTTTGGCCAATTTTCGCTCATTTTTCCTTAGTATAGCCTTGCCTTTTTGCCCAAAATCACTCGATTCTTAGCTATTTTTTTCTGCTCAGAAACACTTCCAAATAGCCTTGTTATAGGTTCAAAAGGCTTTTAATAGCTTTAGGGGGTCATTTTTGAAGGTTTTGAGCAGTTTTAAAAGCCTCGGATTTTGGCCACTTTTCGGACATTTTGCCTTAGTATAGCCTTGCCTTTTTGCCCAAAATCAGTCGATTCTTAGCTATTTTTTTCTGCTCAGAAACACTTCCAAATAGCCTCGTTATAGGTTCAAAAGGCTTTTAATAGCTTTAGGGGCCATTTCTGAAGGTTTTGAGCCCTTTTAAAAACCTCGGATTTTGGCCAATTTTCGGACATTTTGCCTTAGTATAGCCTTGCCTTTTTGCCCAAAATCAGTCGATTCTTAGCTATTTTTTTCTGCTCAGAAACACTTCCAAATAGCCTCGTTATAGGTTCAAAAGGCTTTTAATAGCCTTTAGGGGGCCATTTCTGAAGGTTTTGAGCAGTTTTAAAAACCTCGGATTTTGGCCAATTTTCGGACATTTTGCCTTAGTATAGCCTTGCCTTTTTGCCCAAAATCAGTCGATTCTTAGCTATTTTTTTCTGCTCAAAAACACTTCCAAATAGCCTCGTTATAGGTTCAAAAGGCTTTTAATAGCTTTAGGGGGCCATTTCTGAAGGTTTTGAGCCTTTTTAAAAACCTCGGACTTTGGCCAATTTTCGGACATTTTGCCTTAGTATAGCCTTGCCTTTTTGCCTAAAATCAGTCGATTCTTAGCTGTTTTTTTCTGCTCAAAAACACTTCAAAATAGCCTCGTTATTGGTTCAAAAGGCTTTTAAAAGCTTTAGGGGGGAATTTCTGATGGTTTTGAGCAGTTTCAAAAACCTCGGATTTTGGCCAATTTTCGCACATTTTGCCTTAGTATAGCCTTGCCTTTTTGCCCAAAATCAGTCAATTCTTAGCTATTTTTTTCTGCTCAGAAACACTTCCAAATAGCCTCGTTATAGGTTCAAAAGGCTTTTAATAGCTTTAGGGGGCCATTTCTGAAGGTTTTGAGCAGTTTCAAAAACCTCGAATTTTGGCCAATTTTCGCACATTTTGCCTTAGTATAGCCTTGCCTTTTTGCCCAAAATCAGTCGATTCTTAGCTATTTTTTTCTGCTCAGAAACACTTCCAAATAGCCTCGTTATAGGTTCAAAAGGCTTTTAATAGCCTGAGGGGGCCATTTCTGAAGGTTTTGAGCACTTTTAAAAACCTCGGATTTTGGCCAATTTTCGGACATTTTGCCTTAGTATAGCCTTGCCTTTTTGCCCAAAATCAGTCGATTCTTAGCTATTTTTTTCTGCTCAGAAACACTTCCAAATAGCCTCAAAATAGGTTCAAAAGGCTTTTAATAGCCTTAGGGGGTCATTTCTGAAGGTTTTGAGCAGTTTTAAAAACCTCGGATTTTGGCCAATTTTCGGACATTTTGCCTTAGTATAGCCTTGCCTTTTTGCCCAAAATCAGTCGATTCTTAGCTATTTTTTCTGCTCAGAAACACTTCCAAATAGCCTCGTTATAGGTTCAAAAGGCTTTTAATAGCTTTAGGGGGCCATTTCTGAAGGTTTTGAGCACTTTTAAAAACCTCGGATTTTGGCCATTTTTCGGACATTTTGCCTTAGTATAGCCTTGCCTTTTTGCCCAAAATCAGTCGATTCTTAGCTATTTTTTCTGCTCAGAAACACTTCCAAATAGCCTCGTTATAGGTTCAAAAGGCTTTTAATAGCTTTAGGGGCCATTTCTGAAGGTTTTGAGCAGTTTTAAAACCTCGGATTTTGGCCAATTTTCGGACATTTTGCCTTAGTATAGCCTTGCCTTTTTGCCCAAAATCAGTCGATTTTTAGCTATTTTTTCTGCTCAAAACACTTCCAAATAGCCTCGTTATAGGTTCAAAAGGCTTTTAATAGCTTTAGGGGCCATTTCTGAAGGTTTTGAGCAGTTTTAAAACCTCGGATTTTGGCCAATTTTCGGACATTTTGCCTTAGTATAGCCTTGCCTTTTTGCCCAAAATCAGTCGATTCTTAGCTATTTTTTCTGCTCAGAAACACTTCCAAATAGCCTCGTTATAGGTTCAAAAGGCTTTTAATAGCTTTAGGGGCCATTTCTGAAGGTTTTGAGCAGTTTTAAAACCTCGGATTTTGGCCAATTTTCGGACATTTTGCCTTAGTATAGCCTTGCCTTTTTGCCCAAAATCAGTCGATTCTTAGCTATTTTTTCTGCTCAGAAATACTTCCAAATAGCCTCGTATAGGTTCAAAAGGCTTTTAATAGCTTTAGGGGCCATTTCTGAAGGTTTTGAGCAGTTTTAAAAACCTCGGATTTTGGCCAATTTTCGGACATTTTGCCTTAGTATAGCCTTGCCTTTTGCCCAAAATCAGTCGATTCTTAGCTATTTTTTCTGCTCAAAAATACTTCCAAATAGCCTCGTTATAGGTTCAAAAGGCTTTTAATAGCTTTAGGGGTCATTTCTGAAGGTTTTGAGCAGTTTTAAAACCTCGGATTTTGGCCAATTTTCGGACATTTTGCCTTAGTATAGCCTTGCCTTTTTGCCCAAAATCAGTCGATTCTTAGCTATTTTTTCTGCTCAGAAACACTTCCAAATAGCCTCGTTATAGGTTCAAAAGGCTTTTAATAGCTTTAGGGGCCATTTCTGAAGGTTTTGAGCAGTTTTAAAACCTCGGATTTTGGCCAATTTTCGGACATTTTGCCTTAGTATAGCCTTGCCTTTTTGCCCAAAATCAGTCGATTCTTAGCTATTTTTTCTGCTCAAAACACTTCCAAATAGCCTCGTTATAGGTTCAAAAGGCTTTTAATAGCTTTAGGGGCCATTTCTGAAGGTTTTGAGCAGTTTTAAAACCTCGGATTTTGGCCAATTTTCGGACATTTTGCCTTAGTATAGCCTTGCCTTTTGCCCAAAATCAGTCGATTCTTAGCTATTTTTTCTGCTCAAAAACACTTCCAAATAGCCTCGTTATAGGTTCAAAAGGCTTTTAATAGCTTTAGGGGTCATTTCTGAAGGTTTTGAGCAGTTTTAAAACCTCGGATTTTGGCCAATTTTCGGACATTTTGCCTTAGTATAGCCTTGCCTTTTGCCCAAAATCAGTCGATTTTAGCTATTTTTTCTGCTCAAAAACACTTCCAAATAGCCTCGTTATAGGTTCAAAAGGCTTTTAATAGCTTTAGGGGCATTTCTGAAGGTTTTGAGCAGTTTTAAAAACCTCGGATTTTGGCCAATTTTCGGACATTTTGCCTTAGTATAGCCTTGCCTTTTTGCCCAAAATCAGTCGATTCTTAGCTATTTTTTTCTGCTCAAAAACACTTCCAAATAGCCTCGTTATAGGTTCAAAAGGCTTTTAATAGCTTTAGGGGCCATTTCTGAAGGTTTTGAGCAGTTTTAAAACCTCGGATTTTGGCCAATTTTCGGACATTTTGCCTTAGTATAGCCTTGCCTTTTTGCCCAAAATCAGTCGATTCTTAGCTATTTTTTTCTGCTCAGAAACACTTCCAAATAGCCTCGTTATAGGTTCAAAAGGCTTTTAATAGCTTTAGGGGACCATTTCTGAAGGTTTTGAGCACTTTTAAAAACCTCGGATTTTGGCCAATTTTCGGACATTTTGCCTTAGTATAGCCTTGCCTTTTGCCCAAAATCAGTCGATTCTTAGCTATTTTTTCTGCTCAAAAATACTTCCAAATAGCCTCGTTATAGGTTCAAAAGGCTTTTAATAGCTTTAGGGGTCATTTCTGAAGGTTTTGAGCAGTTGTAAAACCTCGGATTTTGGCCAATTTTCGGACATTTTGCCTTAGTATAGCCTTGCCTTTTTGCCCAAAATCAGTCGATTTTTAGCTATTTTTTCTGCTCAAAACACTTCCAAATAGCCTCGTTATAGGTTCAAAAGGCTTTTAATAGCTTTAGGGGTCATTTCTGAAGGTTTTGAGCAGTTGTGAAAACCTCGGATTTTGGCCAATTTTCGGACATTTTGCCTTAGTATAGCCTTGCCTTTTGCCCAAAATCAGTCGATTTTTAGCTATTTTTTCTGCTCAAAACACTTCCAAATAGCCTCGTTATAGGTTCAAAAGGCTTTTAATAGCTTTAGGGGCCATTTCTGAAGGTTTTGAGCAGTTTAAAAACCTCGGATTTTGGCCAATTTTCGGACATTTTGCCTTAGTATAGCCTTGCCTTTTGCCCAAAATCAGTCGATTCTTAGCTATTTTTTCTGCTCAAAAATACTTCAAAATAGCCTCGTTATAGGTTCAAAAGGCTTTTATAAGCTTTAGGGGAATTTCTGAAGGTTTTGAGCAGTTTCAAAACCTCGGATTTTGGCCAATTTTCGGACATTTTGCCTTAGTATAGCCTTGCCTTTTGCCCAAAATCAGTCGATTCTTAGCTATTTTTTCTGCTCAAAAACACTTCCAAATAGCCTCGTTATAGGTTCAAAAGGCTTTTAATAGCTTTAGGGGCCATTTCTGAAGGTTTTGAGCAGTTTCAAAACCTCGGATTTTGGCCAATTTTCGGACATTTTGCCTTAGTATAGCCTTGCCTTTTGCCCAAAATCAGTCGATTCTTAGCTATTTTTTCTGCTCAAAACACTTCCAAATAGCCTCGTAATAGGTTCGAAAGGCTTCTTATAGCCTTTAGGGGTCATTTCTGAAGGTTTTGAGCAGTTGTAAAACCTCGGATTTTGGCCAATTTTCGGACATTTTGCCTTAGTATAGCCTTGCCTTTTTGCCCAAAATCAGTCGATTTTTAGCTATTTTTTCTGCTCAAAAATACTTCCAAATAGCCTCATAATAGGTTCAAAAGGCTTCTTATAGCCTTTGGGGGTCATTTCTGAAGGTTTTGAGCAGTTGTAAAACCTCGGATTTTGGCCAATTTTCGGACATTTTGCCTTAGTATAGCCTTGCCTTTTTGCCCAAAATCAGTCGATTCTTTGCTATTTTTCTGCTCAGAAACACTTCCAAATAGCCTCGTTATAGGTTCAAAAGGCTTTTAATAGCTTTAGGGGGCCATTTCTGAAGGTTTTGAGCACTTTTAAAAACCTCGGATTTTGGCCATTTTTCGGACATTTTGCCTTAGTATAGCCTTGCCTTTTTGCCCAAAATCAGTCGATTCTTAGCTATTTTTTTCTGCTCAGAAACACTTCCAAATAGCCTCGTTATAGGTTCAAAAGGCTTTTAATAGCTTTAGGGGCCATTTCTGAAGGTTTTGAGCACTTTTAAAACCTCAGATTTTGGCCATTTTTCGGACATTTTGCCTTAGTATAGCCTTGCCTTTTGCCCAAAATCAGTCGATTCTTAGCTATTTTTTCTGCTCAAAAACCTTATAATAGGTTTAAAAGGCTTTTATAGCTTTTGGGGTCACTTCCAAATAGCCTCGTTATAGGTTCAAAAGGCTTTTAATAGCTTTAGGGGCCATTTCTGAAGGTTTTGAGCAGTTTTAAAAACCTCGGATTTTGGCCAATTTTCGGACATTTTGCCTTAGTATAGCCTTGCCTTTTGCCCAAAATCAGTCGATTCTTAGCTATTTTTTCTGCTCAAAATACTTCCAAATAGCTTCGTAATAGGTTTAAAAGGCTTTTAATAGCTTTAGGGGTCATTTCTGAAGGTTTTGAGCAGTTTTAAAAACCTCGGATTTTGGCCAATTTTCGGACATTTTGCCTTAGTATAGCCTTGCCTTTTGCCCAAAATCAGTCGATTCTTAGCTATTTTTTCTGCTCAAAATACTTCCAAATAGCCTCGTAATAGGTTCAGAAGGCTTTTAATAGCTTTAGGGGCCATTTCTGACAGGTTTTGAGCAGTTTTAAAAACCTCGGATTTTGGCCAATTTTCGGACATTTTGCCTTAGTATAGCCTTGCCTTTTGCCCAAAATCAGTCGATTTTAGCTATTTTTTCTGCTCAAAAATACTTCCAAATAGCCTCATAATAGGTTCCAAAGGCTTCTAATAGCTTTAGGGGTCATTTCTGAAGGTTTTGAGCAGTTGTGAAAACCTCGGATTTTGGCCAATTTTCGGACATTTTGCCTTAGTATAGCCTTGCCTTTTTGCCCAAAATCAGTCGATTTTTAGCTATTTTTTCTGCTCAAAAATACTTCCAAATAGCCTCAAAATAGGTTTAAAAGGCATTTAATAGCTTTAGGGGGCCATTTATGAAGGTTTTGAGCCCTTTTAAAAACCTCGGATTTTGGCCAATTTTCGGACATTTTGCCTTAGTATAGCCTTGCCTTTTTGCCCAAAATCAGTCGATTCTTAGCTATTTTTTTCTGCTCAAAAACACTTCCAAATAGCCTCGTTATAGGTTCAAAAGGCTTTTAATAGCTTTAGGGGGCCATTTATGAAGGTTTTGAGCCCTTTTAAAAACCTCGGATTTTGGCCAATTTTCGGACATTTTGCCTTAGTATAGCCTTGCCTTTTTGCCCAAAATCAGTCGATTTTTAGCTATTTTTTTCTGCTCAAAAATACTTCCAAATAGCCTCATAATAGGTTTAAAAGGCTTCTTATAGCTTTAGGGGTCATTTCTGAAGGTTTTGAGCAGTTGTAAAACCTCGGATTTTGGCCAATTTTCGGACATTTTGCCTTAGTATAGCCTTGCCTTTTTGCCCAAAATCAGTCGATTTTTAGCTATTTTTTTCTGCTCAGAAACACTTCCAAATAGCCTCGTTATTGGTTCAAAAGGCTTTTAATAGCTTTAGGGGGTCATTTCTGAAGGTTTTGAGCACTTTTAAAAACCTCGGATTTTGGCCAATTTTCGGACATTTTGCCTTAGTATAGCCTTGCCTTTTTGCCCAAAATCAGTCGATTCTTAGCTATTTTTTCTGCTCAAAAACACTTCCAAATAGCCTCGTTATAGGTTCAAAAGGCTTTTAATAGCTTTGGGGGTCATTTCTGAAGGTTTTGAGCAGTTGTGAAAACCTCGGATTTTGGCCAATTTTCGGACATTTTGCCTTAGTATAGCCTTGCCTTTTTGCCCAAAATCAGTCGATTTTAGCTATTTTTTCTGCTCAAAACACTTCCAAATAGCCTCGTTATAGGTTCAAAAGGCTTCTAATAGCTTTAGGGGTCATTTCTGAAGGTTTTGAGCAGTTGTGAAAACCTCGGATTTTGGCCAATTTTCGGACATTTTGCCTTAGTATAGCCTTGCCTTTTTGCCCAAAATCAGTCGATTTTTAGCTATTTTTTCTGCTCAAAAATACTTCCAAATAGCCTCATAATAGGTTCCAAAGGCTTCTAATAGCTTTAGGGGGTCATTTCTGAAGGTTTTGAGCAGTTGTGAAAACCTCGGATTTTGGCCAATTTTCGGACATTTTGCCTTAGTATAGCCTTGCCTTTTTGCCCAAAATCAGTCGATTGTTAGCTATTATTTTCTCCTCAAAAGCACTTCCAAATAGCCTCAAAATAGGTTCAAAAGGCTTTTAATACCCTTCGGGGGGTCATTTCTGAAGGTTTTGAGCAGTTTTAAAACCTCGGATTTTGGCCAATTTTCGGACATTTTGCCTTAGTATAGCCTTGCCTTTTTGCCCAAAATAGGTCGATTGTTAGCTATTATTTTCTCCTCAAAAGCACTTCCAAATAGCCTCAAAATAGGTTCAAAAGGCTTTTAATACCCTTCGGGGGGTCATTTCTGAAGGTTTTGAGCAGTTTTAAATACCTCGGACTTTGGCCAATTTTCGGACATTTTGCCTTAGTATAGCCTTGCCTTTTTGCCCAAAATAGGTCGATTGTTAGCTATTATTTTCTCCTCAAAAACACTTCCAAACAGCCTCAAAATAGGTTCAAAAGGCTTTTAATACCCTTCGGGGGGTCATTTCTGAAGGTTTTGAGGAGTTTTAAAAACCTCGGATTCTGGCCTATTTTTGGACATTTTTCCTTAGTATAGCCTTAGTATAGTATAACCTTTTATTCTGCCGCATCATAGACCAATTGAAATGACCATTTACCCTTTATTAAAATGAAAAATATAAGCTGACGTCTTAGCATTGATTTCCTCTTTCACTATCATTGCCATTGTATCCTTGTTTTTGATTGAAAAATTGAGCCTCTAGTTCATAATTATACACCGTAATACTAGTGCACTATATGCGAAACGAATAATCTATTATATGAATAAGGATTAAGCAAAAAAAGGATGACTTTTTAAATGTCTATCCCTAGCCTCGTTTTCATGTTGGGTTATTTTCTGAGTTCACCAGTTATTTTCTGAAAGGAGAACTTAGTTATTGCGTATTTTTCAAGCATGTAAGGATACAACGTTAGCTGGAAAAAAGTTATA
The DNA here is from genome assembly GCA_014526335.1 of Chrysaora quinquecirrha. NCBI lineage: Eukaryota > Metazoa > Cnidaria > Scyphozoa > Semaeostomeae > Pelagiidae > Chrysaora > Chrysaora quinquecirrha. Next base: position 3,277,145 of record JACTAT010000035.1, read on the forward strand.
TAAGTACTAGCTTTAGCCTTGCCTTTTTGCCCAAAATCGGTGGATTTTTAGCTGAGCAATAAAATGCAGAGTTCTCCTAACATAAATCGTAAACCGGACGAGCTCCTGTCCCTTAGGGACTGGAAAAAATCAAGCCTTCCTGTTTTACGGATTAAAGCAAAGTACTACATCTTGTTGTCTTCCGGCAAGAGAGAAGCTTTCGCAAAAAGGCTGTTTGACTATCTTCAAAATTGTGAAGCAGGCCCTTCCTCTTTACCGACGAATGCTGAGGAACCAAGGCAAGCGGAGGCAAATAAGAATTAACCCCCAGCAAGCCAAGTGACAGAAGACATGCAGTCAAGTAATATTATCATGCTGAACCGAGAAGAATGAGGAATAAAATACGAGAAGGTGTTTACTCATTGATGCAGCAGCCGATCCAAAGGGAGCAAATCCATGTGCCAGAACCAACACAATAGGTTTGAGGGAGCTTACTGATAGTATATTAAAATAGGTAATGTCCTGGTTATGGGGAATGGGGTATAAAATAATGAACAATCATCCCCCTGGCTAGGTTCTATGAGGCTCACGAGTTATAAGTGTGTCATCTTCATAATAAGATTTAAAAGCGTATAATACAATAGCTAATTCTGTAGAAAACCTAGTGTATCGAAAGAGGTTAGAAAACATAGCTTATCAAAAGGAATTAGAGAAGCTTACCTTTGGGACATAGACGATACATATTGTAACAGTGTTGCAGAGAATAATACAAAGAGAGACGATCGAATATAAGTGTTTTCTCTTCATGATAACATTTAAAAGTGTATAACAATATGTGTTACTAGCTTATTCTGTAACTTCAATAATACCTTAAAGTTATAATAATAGCCTTTCAGTAATTCTGGTTAAGTCATGCTTGCTACAACTGAACGTTAAAGATGCGATATATCGTTAATATTGTACAGATTCTTTAAATAATGCATTATGCGTTTTCAAGAGAAAATCATGTCGAATAGTTAGTAAGTGAATAAGAATATATACAGTGGATGATTATAGTAGTATATTACACTTCAACCGTTCATTTCATTCAGTAATTTGAATTCGAATTTGAGGTTTTAAACTCGTTACTTGTTCGCAATAGCAAAAGAAATGTTATAGTTTCACTTAAGTGGGTTGCTATGATCAGTCCTGCAGTCACCATTATTTACAAAATGGCCATTAGATATGGTTTTCACACTGGGGTCTTCGCTGTCTTTTTCCTCAGTTTCAGGCACAATAAGAGCAGCAGTGCTTCCATTAGGATCACCTCTACATAGTTCATTATCGAAAGATATCCCATTAGGTAACTTTGCAACTATTCCATCAGTTACCTGATCCGCATTATGAATATTTTCATCTTCTTTCAATTCCAGCTCTTGTCTGGTTGGAAGTGATTTTACACTCAATACTGGAGAACTTTCCAGAGACAATCTTGAAGTAGCGTCCGATGCCAATTTAGTGACCGCATCTTGGTTTTGTGAATTGCTTTCAGAATCAATATCAGAGGGTTCTTTTTCGGAAATTGAGAACCGGACGCTTGAATCTTTCCGCATACGGATGTCAGCTTGGGAGACAGATCCGTTCAGTGATCCATCCAGAAGTTCGTCTTTTTTGCTCTCAGTGAGCTCTGTCATTGATACCGACCATGCTTTTGTATCAAATGAATCCAGGACTGCAACGAAAACGGACAAGATAAAGCAAAAACCCTCCACACTATACAATATAGCTAACCTTGCAGAATAGGTTTCAAAGATGGCCGTCCAATCTACTTCATACCCTACACACTATTAAGAGAATCAAGATACCCACCATAACCATTCACATTACCTAGCAAATCCCTCTATATTACTCAGAAAGCCTGTAAATTACTCAAACAAGTCATCTACATTACTCAAAAAGGCCTTCATTATACTCAAAAAGGCCTCAAAATTACTCAGAGAAGCCCTCTAAATTTATTAGGCCTATAAAAGCCCTCTACATTATTAAGAAAAGTCCTTTATAATAATCTGAAAAGCACTCTACATTACTCAGCAGAGCCCTCTTCATTACTCAGAAAAGTCCTCTAAATTAACATGGAAAGCCGCCTTCATTACTAAGGAAAGCCCTCAACATCACCCAGAAAACCCTCCACTTTACTAAAAAGGATAAGAATAGAACTAGGTTCACACAAATGCAAATCAAGATCAAAGTCTACATACTTGTTTCTGCACTTGAATTGATACTAGACAATGTAATCTTTCTTGAAGGTATCGTTCTCGTTGCAAAGTTCAAGGTTCCACTGGTCGAGCGACCAAATAGATCTCTTTTGTTAGTGCCAGAAGTACTAAGCGTTGAAAAGGCACGACTCTTATCCATAGAGATTCTAGACATCTCTGTAGCAAGTCCTGGATCTTTACTAAAAAGCAGATTTAGCTGAAAGAAGAAATTATTTTGTTGATGATGAGGATATTAATAAGATATTGAGGAAGAATGTATAAAATGTTCTTCATCATTATACTTCAAACGCCATGAAAATTTAGGAATAATACGAATATAGGTATAGGCGTATGCAAGTTTTGCATGTCCCTCACCTAGCTAAATCTTAAAGCTAAGCTAGGCCAGTAAATGAAGAGACATCAGACTGAAGGTTGATGACATTTCGCATAAGTACGAACTAGGCCATTTCGCCAACAAACTAGCTTAATAACCTAGTTAAATGAAGGAACTTAGAAAACCTATTTTATGAAAAAAGCTAAGAAAAACCTAGTTTATCAAACAAGCTTAGAAAACCTGGTTTATCAAATGAGCTTAGAAAAACTTAGTTTATCAAAACGAATTAGAAAGCTTACCTTTGGGACAAAGACGAGACATATTGTAACAGTGTTGCAGAGAATAATACAAAGACAGACGACCGTATATCCAGCTTGGTGTGATTCAGAGCTGCTCAGGGCATATGTGCAGGTGACACCAATTGCAGACAATGCAGCTACATTGTAAACTGCCATTCCAATGAACTTTGAATCATTCAAGGCAGGCACCTACAATAAAGAAACAGAGTACAGTGTCAACTTTAAGCTGCTCTTTCTTCAAGAAAAATTAGCTAAAGGTCGGTAACGGGTATTATGCAGGGTTTGATCCAAAACCAAAAAATATACTTAATTTTCAAGGTTTTTCTACAAGTGGCATACCACCATTTACAGGATTTGAACATACAAGACTGGATGATCAGAGAACCAACGATAAGTAACTCTCCAAGTCTACAAGTTGCATACCACTTTGTAGCGAGCCAAAGCGGTTTGACGACCAATGTTTGTGGTTTGGCCGAACGGTGAAACATTGTGTTAGACAAGCACGTTTAACAAGGAAACTTCAAATGTTCAAAAAAAATGTCTGAGAATTGAATGTGAAAGAATGAGTTTCTTATTGTTGACGTTTAGCTATATAGGCTACTCTCTAAACTCTTTGTCATGCTATGTTTAGCCCCTGTAAGCCCTTTATTTAACCAATACATTATGTAGGCTGCGTGGTAAAGTTACCTGCAACCTAACTTAGGATCATTAATACTGAAACTGCATAATTAGAATGCCCAGGGGGGTACTCACTAACTTTCAATACGGGGGTCCAAGCCACTATTTCCTTGCAGACCCCAAAATATTGAGTTTAATGTTTTGGAGACCCTAAATATTGCTATCTATCTTTGGACACCTAAAATGTTTTCTCGGGTTTAGCCATCAGTTTCATGACAATTTACAATTTATAAGCTCTTGGCAGTTGGATGGGTCATTGTAATGAATCTCACCAAATCGCAAGATTCTTTCGTCAGACTTGTGGACCCAAATATTGAATTTTTGTCCATGTTATAATTCACAGACCCCAAATATTGAATAAGCTTAAGATCTCGGACCCCAAATATTGGCATGGACCCCCCATATTGAAAGTTAATGAGTACCCCTCCTGGGTTAAAATGCGTTTTTACCTCGACTTTTCTGGTTTCCCAAGCAAGGAACAATCCCAGCAGGAGAAGGATGCCTTTATATGCAAGAATCGTTGAAGAGAAATGCAACGCAAACTTTGCAGAGCAGTGATATACTTGTGTCACTTCGATCATATCTTTAATAGGATTTTCCTTCAAAAGAGATATAAAAACCTTTAAGCACGAAAAATAAAGTGGAAGTATGTAATGCTCCGGTCTTATGGTGCTGAGTTCATTTATATTCCTTAGCCTCAATGTATAACAGGCAACGGTATGGTACAGAGTTAGGCCAACAACAGGGCTGTAGTAGTACGCTAGTCTGCTAAGCTATGTGCCCTATTGACTTTGTACTGTTATTATGCTCTCATGCCCTCGCCATGTATGTACACCCTTGCCTGATCATCCTCCTTCCTTTGTCTAGTTTGCCCTCTCGCAATCACAAACGTACGTATCCTTGTGTCATCGTGCATGCGTGTCTTATTTTTTATATCCCTCTACATATGTACTTACCTTCGCAAAGAACGAATGCTTATAAACAGGAAGAACAAGTAAGATTAAAAGGAACAATAGATTGTTCCTGATGAAGGTACAAAGAGATCGAGAGGGCGCTACAAGGTATAAAAAGCCAATATTGCAAGAGGCACAAGGCATGTAAGAAAAAAGGCACGAGGGCACCGGGACACACAATTTTTATTCGCAAGAATCACCGTCAGAGGCTACATCTTGGACAAAATATTGTGCAAAGTTTAAATTAGCTATTTTCTTGGAAAAGGCAAAGAAAAAACGACTCTATACCCCCTTGTCCCCTAAAAACAATGTTGAATCATAGTCATATGGTTTGCCTTTTTTTTCTTCAACATTGTTCACAGGGGGAGGGTGGAAGAGGCCTGAAAATGTGGTGTTCCAAAAATGAAAGTTTTGCAAAAATATTTTGTCCAAGATTGTAGGTAGTAATTCTTAAAATCTTTCTTTCGACGACAGATCGTGTTTGAAAGTAGGCAGTGGAACGTTTCCCTTGTTAACTGAACAAACCTTAGAGTATCTAAACCGCAGACAAGCAAAATACAGAAGTTAAGGATAAGTCTTAGCAAATCAAACAAAAGAGATAAAGATCAAACTTGGAATATCTAAAGAAAGAAGGGAAAGAACAAACCTTAGAAAATCAAAAGCCAGAGACAAAGACGAAACATTATAACGGAGAAGGCAAGGAACGGCCCTTAGAAGTGTAACGACAGAGGTATAGATCCATCCTTTACAGAATCGAACGACAGAGGTACAAAACTTAGAAAATCAAATGATAAAGGTAAAGATGGAACCTTGGAGAATGGCACCTGTATCACCGGCACCTGTACCACCGGTAACCTGTACCTGAAGGTAACCTTAAAATCAAAAACCATCAAACCTTGGAGAACCAATTAGCATTAGAGAATCAATCAACAGCGGTATGGAATATAGAAAGTAAAGCGACAAATGTAAAGATAAAATCTTAGAGAAAATGCAGGGAAATTTGGCAGAAAAGCTGACACTTTCATAATGCAGTCATCGACAGCTTAAGATACTTAACACGATACTTAACAACGATACGATACGTGTACAAGTTTCCTCAAAGGCTAAAATAAGTAATAACTTACCACTCGAGATATGTCCGTTACGGAAAGGCTATAGGGTGAAAGTATTGTCCATACAAGTAGAATAGCAACGTCAACGCCAAGAAACAAAAAGATGATACCAAATAAGTGGCGATCCAGAATGGCCTGTTTAAAAGAAAGGAAAAGTCATGATATATTTTCTCTTGTTGTTCACTGCTCATTTCTCGCAATTCTGCTCTGTTCTTCTCTCAGTTCATTTATTATACGTCATTGTTCAAGCAACTCATCTACTGTCTGTGGATTAAAATCCTTTCGTTTAGACAGCCTGATTCCTTCTGTTTATTTCTTCACAGTTCTTTATGCTCTTCAAGAACTGCTTTTATTTCAACCTCGTGCAAATGCGATTTTCATGTTGTTACAGTCACTGAAGAAATACTGCTATCACAGCTTTGGTATTTGAGTTGCAAAAGGAACTAAAAACGTCTAATTCAAAAAGGTTCCTATATCAACGCATGTAACAATCAACAATCTCGCCAATGTTACCTAGAAACTTTGAAGTCTTAATAAAAAGATACACGCACCACTCTCTCCATCGTCTTCGCTGCTGTAAAAATTTTATATACTCTCCAAGTCTTGCTAAACAGTGCTCCAAATGACAACGTGAAACCAATGGTCAATGTCCAGACAAAAATCTAACGAAAAACATTGTCAATTATCAACATTTTGAGATTTACATACAATAGAATAACCGAGGGTCCATTGAGCATGCCTATTTACTACATTGTGAAACTTATACCTAGTTGGCGCTTAAGTTAAACGCGCAAGGATAAACGCACTTAAAGAGTGGCGCAGCCAAAAGAGGGCGTCATCGTCATCATCGCCGAGATAGGCTAAATCTGATGTTAACAAGGACGCCTGCGGTGGAAGGGCAAGGGGGGCAACTGCCCCTCCTGCCCTTATCCAAGGGGGGGCAAGGAGGGGCAAGATGTGCCCTCGGCAACAACAATCATTTTATAATAGCTTTAAAGTTGTCTGATAAATATTGTAGAATTGTAGAATAGAAGAAAGGCAAGAAAGGACCATCATATATTGATTTCATTATTTGTTTCTGGGTTGAGGGAAAATCGATGTGAAACTTGTCGCCCGTAATTTTTCAAAAATTAATGCACAGAGAAAATCATTTCTCGAAAACCAATAGCAACATCATATTACTCACTGTTATGACTTTAAATGCATAAGAATTCTTCAAAAAAAATTGCTCTTGCAAATTCGAGTAAATCTTAAACAGTTTTATTGTCAATGAAAAAATTTAAAGGGCGTTTCCCACGTTTTCCAGGCTTCTGAAGGGCGTGGTCACTTAAAATTTTCTTGGGGGCTACGCCCCCAAACCTCCTCAGTTGCCCTTCTTCAAACCTTTGCCCCCCTTGCCCTCCATAAGTGCAGGCGTCCCTGGATGTTAAAATGTCGCAAAGTCTTAAAAATACTTGATGACTTCCTTGTCCATTGTTGCCGTCTAGACCCTTTCGCCCCTCTAATGTCTCTAGCTATGCACCTGGTAGGAACCAACATAAGAGGGGCGAAACCCAAGGTAGGAACTCTCCAAGCTATCTAAATCTGTCGCAAAGTCCTACTTATTTACTTGTTTCTAAAACCACGTCCTAATTTTCGCTGTCAGTTTTTTCTGTCTAGACCCTTTCGCCCCTCCTATGTTGAGTGTCTAGCTACGCGTACTAAACGCATAAATCCACCTAGTAGCAACCCAAAGAATACTCAAAGAATACATAAAAGCCAACTTTGCGCGCGAGTAGATGGTATAGAAGATTGATACATAGAAGTAGGCATTTATAAGGTATTGAAGAATCAGCAATGAATGATTAGGTAAAACGATACGATGTTTGTTTTCGATGACAGTAAACCACACCAAGTTTCAGAAATCATAATAACGTACTTCACGTTAAATCAGTAAATCAACATAAAAATCGACTTACATTACACATGTACGGAATGCAGTTCTTTCCAACAAGTCTTGTATCTAGCCCAAAAAGGAGGACTGCGATGTAACATAGAATGCTCCCAATTATGATGACGTTGTTAATCATAGGTGAAGACATTTTAATCAACCTGTGTGTAGAAAAATCAAGAGTTGGAAATAATTAATGTTTAATAAAGGCAAACCGATAAGAAAATCAATTAGCAAAATCGTTAGACAAACAGAAAATCAATAAGCAAATCAGCAAGCAAATCAATAGGAAAACAGATAGGCAAATCAATAGGCAAGTCAATAGAAAAAAGATAGGCAAATCAATAAGCAAATCAATAAGTAAATCAATAAGCAAATCAATAGACAAACAGATAGGCAAATCAATATGCAAATCGATAGGCAAATCAATATGCAAACAGATAGGCAAATCAACAAGCAAATCAATAGGCAAACAGATAGGCAAATCAATAGGCAAGTCAATAGAAAAAAAGATAGGCAAATCAATAAGCAAATCAACAAGCAAATCAATAGGCAAACAGATAGGCAAATCAATAGGCAAGTCAATAGAAAAAAAGATAGGCAAATCAATAAGCAAATCAACAAGCAAATCAATACGCAAACAGATAGGCAAATCAATAGGCAAGTCAATAAGCAAAAATCAGCAAAACCCTCTCCTGCGACCTGCCTCAATCCTAGTGGCCCAGAGGTTCAACCCCATGCCGCTCGCCCACCACCCGCCCGTCCGCCCGCCAGCCCAGGACGGGTGGTGGGCGAGCGGCGCGGGATTGAACCTTGGGCCACTAGGTTGAGGCAGCTCACAGGAACGCTTAGACTTCCGTACGCATATGCTTCACGGACGCTGCAGTCGTCCGGTCGACTTATGCGTCCTGCTAAGTGCCCGCCATATACCAATGATTAGTCTGTCCGCGTAATGAGTCTAGATGCTGCAGTCATCCGTCGTCATTGCACGTCCAGCTAACCATTGATACATGTTGCGGAAGGGGAATGGCCGAAATCACGCGGGTAATTTTCAAAATTTTCGGGGAGGGTTTTATCCCAAGTTCGAGGTCGGTTTCGAACTCAGGACCTCCGCCATAGGTGGCCAATCTGCTAATCGGTGTGCCATCACGACACTTGTTTGTACACATGGGAATTCTTCTAGTGTTTTTAATTTATCAGCCGAAGTCAAGTCTAGTTTGTAAAGGTCATTTCCTGGATGGGTGACCATTCCGTAATGGTTTCAATCCTCAATCGGTAGCAGTCTGATTGATACTAAACTAAAACCATTAAGTGAAAGGTCACCCATCCAGGAAACGCTCTTCTTATAGCTAGCCTTGATTTTAATCGAACGATAGTACAATAAAACCATCAAGACAAGGTCACCCATCCAAGAAAGGATCTTAACATGGCTACACTTGACTTCTACCGATTGATAGTAGACTAAAACCATTGAGACAAGGTCACCCATCCAAGAAAGGATCTTAACATGGCTACACTTGACTTCTACCGATCGATAGTAGACTAAAACCATTAAGACAAGGTCACCCATCCAAGAAAGGATCTTAACATGGCTACACTTGACTTCTACCGATCGATAGTAGACGAAAACCATTAAGACAAGGTCACCCATCCAAGAAAGGATCTTAACATGGCTACACTTGACTTCTACCGATCGATAGTAGACGAAAACCATTAAGACAAGGTCACCCATCCAAGAAAGGATCTTAACATGGCTACACTTGACTTCTACCGATCGATAGTAGACTAAAACCATCAAGACAAGGTCACCCATCCAAGAAAGGATCCTAACATGGCTACACTTGACTTCTACCGATTGATAGTAGACTAAAACCATTAAGACAAGGTCCCCCACCCAAGAAAGGATCTTAACATGGCTACACTTGACTTCTACCGATCGATACAAGGTCACTAAAACCATCAAGACAAGGTCACCCATCCAAGAAAGGATCTTAACATGGCTACACTTGACTTCTACCGATCGATAGTAGACGAAAACCATCAAGACAAGGTCCCCCAACCAAGAAAGGATCTTAACATGGCTACACTTGACTTCTACCGATTGATAGTAGACTAAAACCATCAAGACAAGGTCACCCATCCAAGAAAGGATCTTAACATGGCTACACTTGACTTCTACCGATCGATAGTAGACGAAAACCATCAAGACAAGGTCACCCATCCAAGATAGGATCTTAACATGGCTACACTTGACTTCTACCGATCGATAGTAGACGAAAACCATTAAGACAAGGTCACCCATCCAAGAAAGGATCTTAACATGGCTACACTTGACTTCTACCGATCGATAGTAGACTAAAACCATTAAGACAAGGTCACCCATCCAAGAAAGGATCTTAACATGGCTACACTTGACTTCTACCGATCGATAGTAGACGAAAACCATTAAGACAAGGTCACCCATCCAAGAAAGGATCTTAACATGGCTACACTTGACTTCTACCGATCGATAGTAGACGAAAACCATTAAGACAAGGTCACCCATCCAAGAAAGGATCTTAACATGGCTACACTTGACTTCTACCGATCGATAGTAGACTAAAACCATCAAGACAAGGTCACCCATCCAAGAAAGGATCCTAACATGGCTACACTTGACTTCTACCGATTGATAGTAGACTAAAACCATTAAGACAAGGTCCCCCACCCAAGAAAGGATCTTAACATGGCTACACTTGACTTCTACCGATCGATAGTAGACTAAAACCATCAAGACAAGGTCACCCATCCAAGAAAGGATCTTAACATGGCTACACTTGACTTCTACCGATCGATAGTAGACGAAAACCATCAAGACAAGGTCCCCCAACCAAGAAAGGATCTTAACATGGCTACACTTGACTTCTACCGATTGATAGTAGACTAAAACCATTAAGACAAGGTCCCCCACCCAAGAAAGGATCGTAACATGGCTACACTTGACTTCTACCGATTGATAGTAGACTAAAACCATTAAGACAAGGTCACCCATCCAAGAAAGGATCTTAACATGGCTACACTTGACTTCTACCGATCGATAGTAGACTAAAACCATCAAGACAAGGTCCCCCACCCAAGAAAGGATCTTAACATGGCTACACTTGACTTCTACCGATTGATAGTAGACTAAAACCATTAAGACAAGGTCCCCCACCCAAGAAAGGATCTTAACATGGCTACACTTGACTTCTACCGATTGATAGTAGACTAAAACCATCAAGACAAGGTCACCCATCCAAGAAAGGATCTTAACATGGCCTCACTTGACTTCTACCGATCGATAGTAGACGAAAACCATTAAGACAAGGTCACCCATCCAAGAAAGGATCTTAACATGGCTACACTTGACTTCTACCGATCGATACTAGACTAAAACCATTAAGACAAGGTCCCCCACCCAAGAAAGGATCTTAATATGGCTACACTTGACTTCTACCGATTGATAGTAGACTAAAACCATTAAGACTAGGTCACCCATCCAAGAAAGGATCTTAACATGGCTACACTTGACTTCTACCGATCGATACAAGGTCACTAAAACCATCAAGACAAGGTCACCCATCCAAGAAAGGATCTTAACATGGCTACACTTGACTTCTACCGATCGATAGTAGACGAAAACCATCAAGACAAGGTCCCCCAACCAAGAAAGGATCTTAACATGGCTACACTTGACTTCTACCGATCGATACTAGACTAAAACCATTAAGACAAGGTCCCCCACCCAAGAAAGGATCTTAATATGGCTACACTTGACTTCTACCGATTGATAGTAGACTAAAACCATTAAGACTAGGTCACTCATCCAAGAAAGGACCTTAACATAGCTAGACCTGACTTCTACAGATTGATAGTAGACTAAAACCATGAAGAAAAGGTCACCCATCCAAGAATTAACCTTTACAAAGCAAGACTTGACTTCTACAGATTGATGGTAGACTAAAGCCATTAAGACGAAGGTCACCCATCCAGGAAATGACCTTAACATAGCTAGACTTGACTTCTGCAGATTGATAGTAGACTAAATTCATTACGAGGAAGAACACCCATTCAGGAAACAATCTTTACATAACTAGAACTAACTTCTACCGATTGATAGTGGACTTCAAAATATTGTTTTGGGGATTGGTTATAGTTTCAGGCTACAAAACAAACAAACTTTCAATGTGCAAACTTACCTGTTCTTTCTGTATCGAATATTGAAGTAAAGGAAAAAGGCCGAAGCTATTAGACCAAGTATGGCAAGACTCCACATCACGGATATCACAGAGATCGGCAACGACTTCGCAACGTGTGTTACAACAACATGATCTAGTGGGGGAGGTTTCCCTGTAAAAGAAAAAAGGGCCAGATATTACCGAAAAAGCGCATGCTAGAGGGTATGTTCATGTTTTACGATTATTTTTTAATTTAACTACAGAAGAACAAGGAGGTTGAATCCTACAAACGAAATAGACAATGCTATGGAAGCTCGCAAGGCAACCCTAAGACACTAAAGGAAGCTGAAAAGGAAAACCTCAGACACGAAAGCCAGCTGGTAAGGCAAACCTAAGACATGAGCCAGTCCGTAAGGCAAACGTAAGGCATTAAAGCCAGCTTGAAAGGCAAACTTAAGTCATGAAAGCCAGTCGGTAAGGCATACCTAAGACATGAGCCAGTCCGTAAGGCAAACGTAAGGCATTAAAGCCAGCTTGAAAGGCAAACTTAAGTCATGAAAGCCAGCCGGTAAGGCAAACCTAAGACAAGAGCCAGTCGGTAAGGCAAACGTAAGGCATTAAAGCGAGTGGGAACCGCAAATTTAAGACATGAAAGCCAGCCGGTAAGGCAAACCTAAGACAAGAGCCAGTCGGTAAGGCAAACGTAAGGCATTAAAGCGAGTTGGAAAGGCAAACTTAAGTCATGAAAGCCAGTCGGTAAGGCAAACCTAAGACAAGAGCCAGTCGGTAAGGCAAACGAAGGCATTAAAGCTAGTTGAAAAGGCAAACTTAAGTCATGAAAGCCAGCCGGTAAGGCAAACCTAAGACACGAAAGCCAGAGGAAAGGCAAATTTAAGACATGACAGGAAGCTGGTAAGGCAAACCTAAGACGTTTGAAAGGCAAACCTAAGACTCGCAAGCGAGTTTTAAAGACAAACCTAAGACATGAAAGCGGGTTGGAAGGCAAACTTAAGACATGAAAGCCAGCTGGTTGGATATAAAGCCGACATCATTTACATAAGTTCGGTCTCAGGCCACAAGTACTTCCGAGAGATTTAATAAATCGTTTCAAACTGGTCAAACGCATTTAAGCCGTAAGTTTCTAGTTTGATGAATCATGTATCGTGTGACAATACTTCGAAATTTTATTGCACATTTCATCGGTAAAGAAGGAGCTTGGAAGTGTATTGAAATGAAAAATAACCTTCAAGAGATGTTTATGTACGCCTTACACGAAGCACTAAGATTTCAAAAAATGATGTCAGCTCGATTCATACCGAAAAACAGCTTTTCACGTGTTCCCTTGTAGAATGTTATATTGTTATTCAGAGAGTTGTGCCTTGCAACATCGTGTCGTGCACCTAAGAGGCAAAATGAATGGATTAATGAAATGGTTCTTGCAGCACAACAATGCAAAACAGATTCTATAGCAGTGGCTACATCTGTGACGTTTTACAGGACATGCTACAAAATGGTCGCCGCGACCATGATAACTGAAAGTCGCACTAGGAGCCAGGGATTGATCCAAATGGCGCACAAGATTCGAAGGGATTTCCGTGAAAACAATAAATTTCTATAAAATATGCCCAGACACTGAAGCTCAATCACTGAAGAAGATCACAGACTGAAACGTTTAAAAGAGAAATCTATGTTTTTGAATTTCTCGTTTCAAGCAAGGATGTACGAGGCTGCTGATTTGACCTCAGTTACTGAATAACAACAGAAAGACTTTATTGAATCCAGTAATGATACACACAAAGCATCCTGATTTATCAATCTGATCGCTTGAAATATACTTTGACTATGCTACAATCAATACGATTTACATGCTACAATCTTCATTGACTGACATGCTACTTTCAATAACCACTGACATTGTCTTCATCATTCCAAAGTTATCTTCTTATCTCAAACTTTTTGTCTGGCAGCGTCAGTAAAGAAAAACTGGAATTCGTTTGCACCTGTTTCACGCCACAACTTCAAGCCTCCATCAATATCATAGTTGTCAAGTCAGAACATACTCCTACACTTGTCAAGTCAACTCTTTACTAAGTAGTAGTTTATGCAGGTCCACATCAGTATAAGCTGCTTTCAGTTTAATTGCAATAAAAAACATTGAATATATGTATTTATGTATATTTGTATGTATGAATGTAATATCAAAAGTAACATAAAGATATTGCTATAAAGTAGATGCCTAATCCTCTCAAGCTGAAATGAACGAAATGATCTCCATGAAAGCAGTACAATACGAGGTGAAATGGCATATTCAGACTGGCGACGCATTGGCTCTGGCTGTGAAGCAACCGTGGTTATAGGTCTAACTTACCAACTAACGAACTAACTAACAAACTAGGTAACTCATTAACTAACAAATTAACTGACTAGCCAACTCGCTAACCAATTCATTATCAATGTAAATAACTATCTGACTAACTAACTTACAAAATAACTGATCAACATACTAACTAACTAACTAACTAGCTAACTAACTAACTAACTAACTAACTAACTAACTAACTAACTAACTAACTAACTGACTGACTAACTTAGTAGCCAAAGTTAGTCAAGCTTAATCATTTATCATATCGCTCTACAATTATTCCTAAGTTTTTCCTACATAGCAGACACTCCTTAAAGCCAATTTCATCATTTCATTTATGTTCAAATCTATCACCTCGCTAGTGTTTCAACAATTAACATTTCAGTATTTAAATGACTTGCTTCAGGATTAATTATTAAGCTTGAAAGCTACAAAAGTTCTATATCTTCCATACAACCAACTCTGTCATATATAATTCTGTTTGAAATAGGTCCCATTAATTATTATGAAATAATAAATGGAAATGCATGAATAAATAAATAGGGCATTTCTAGAAATTTCTTTCACTTATATGCAATGATGTTTTCATTGAAATAAAGGCATGAAATTAGACTTTATAACAAGATTAGAAAATTCACTTCCTAAGCTCTTTGCACTTGTAAAATACTCTTCCTAAATAAAATGAATTATTTAAAGGGAAAACCAATATTAAAGTAAAGCAACGGGAAAACTGACAATAGCATTGAGTCAGCTTTTCGAGGGACAGGAGAAGTGAATGGTTGAATCAGGTAAATTCTAATGATTATTTTGATTAATTAGAACAGTATTTTACAAAAATAATTCAAATGCTATATAGAAAATAACAATAAAATTTGTAATGATTTAATGGTGGGCTGCTGAAAATCACGTGTTAAGCTCATTTTCCCTATTACAGACCCCACAGACCTTAAAAAGAAGGACTTAAACGCTGACAGCTGCTGAAAATCGAGTGAAGTCAAATTGTAAGCTTCGAGGTAGGTGATGTTTTGGAAAATTCATGAGTTGTGTCGTTTTGTCTTAGCCACGCCAGAACTAGATGGAACAGAGGAAAGGATGGACTTGCCAACTCGTCTTTTATAAAATAAAAGGTACTCTCTTTCATCTTAGAAAAAGGGCAACAAACTTGGGCAGGGCAAGTCCAGGGAAAGGACGTTTGCATATAAAGTAAGTAGGGGCAAAACATTCAATCAATTTTTAGATGAAATACAACATCAATTCACGATCAAAATCTTTACAAAAATTTTCATTTTGATTTATATATTTTTCCTTTTAACATTTAAGTCTTTTGACAAGTTTATGAGGTCATGATATTATCTTTATCATTTTTAGCATTATCATTATTATTATTATTAGTATTATTATTACCATGATCATTAGTTTTCAAATATTATTATCGTTATCATCATTATTCTATTCTTATCATTATTAATATTATTATTAAGTTCTAGACTCACGGACACACTGATTTCCCTTGGTCGACGTTGGGTCGCCGAAGTAGAAGATTGTTTGGACTGATTGTCTAGGCCGTTATCACGAAAACTTTGGCCAATATACAGGTGGAGAGTTGGGTTTAAGCGTGTCATTTTCAATGTTGCTAGGAGCAAGGGGCGATTCACTCCCTGGAAGTCTCGTACACCTTTGCTGCAAGTCCTATTGTTTTCATGGAAATCCCTTGGAAGTCCTTTTGTTTTAATAGAAATCTCGTACACTTTTTCGCAAAGTGAAATGCCCCGGCTCTATATAAGGGACGCACTAGGGAAAAATGGGCAAGTTAAAAAAACGGTCGACACAATTCGTCTGTGAAAAGATGAGTTGGTAGGTGAAATAGGGAAGTCACTTGGTGGAAAATGATATTGTTGTATAGTTAGAATAGCTATGGTAACTAGGTTATTCAAGGAAGCTTTGCCTTGATAACTATTTAATAGGCGTGTTAGTAAACTTTAAGTCAAACACAAAAGCCTACAAAGCATGTTTACAGAAAGTTATAATGTTTATGAATTGGCTCGGTCGATCATGGTGCCATGTTGAATGCGCACATCAGCTTAGTTTATAAAACAGACTGGTGCTTCAATACACTGCGTGTTAATTAAAGGAGTCAGCCTTCAGTAAGAATCCCAAACCGTAGCTTTCTTCCCAGCAGTTACAGTATATGTTCCATACTATTCGTTGTCTACGACTCACTCAAACCATAATACGATTCTTAGGCTATCAAATAGTAATCCTAACACTACCCTTGTTTTGCACAATAAAACAATAGATACTGTACTTAAAAATTTATATTGCGCAAATTATTGTGGAAATTTTGTGTCTTTAACTAGTGAAGTTATGTTCAAACTCCTTTCACTTCATATCATTTGCTGTTCACAGCCTGTTGCAAAGTTTGTTACTTTATTGGCATGAAAGAACTGTAAGGAATTGGTGGTCTACTGGTCTACACTTCATAATGCAATCAAGAAGATATACTGAAGCAATCTTGCTCTTGTATTTCATTGGATTTTTCTTAACAGTCAAAGGTACAGTCAGTTAGGTATACTTGTTATGTTTTACAACCGACCCATGAATCGCCAGCGTAGCGTAACGGCTAGACAGGGTCGTTAGATCTTCAAAATTTCGTGGATCTGGACATATTCTGAACACTACAATAACAATACTATTTCAGGAGAAAAAAAGAACGTTTCTGGTGCTGGTCATTTTCTCAGAGAAATTGCTTTATGTATATAGCTCTTTTGAAGTATGCATGAAAACCTGATCAGTCTTTGAAATTTTAACCTAAAATTTCTCCAGAAAAACACTTTTTCTCACGAACGTGGCGGATTGTGATTCTTATTCATAGAAAAAAGTATGCTTATTCATAAATAAACGCGCGATTAAACGTATATGTGAAATAAGCATTAACATAAGCATTAAATATCTACAATGCGGCTATCTGTGAATTTCATGTAGAGGAAAGACGTTTTAACTTGGCAGCAATAGAAATCCTAGACCATTCATCAATTATTATGTATGCTCATCTATGCTACGAGTTCTCGATCCTTGTACAGCTATGTTACAAAAACCAGCCATGCGAAATCATCTAATCAAACTATCCTAAAAAACCGGTCCGTATTCCGGAAGATTCATTTCACGTCTCTTAGATAAGGCACGAAGTATACTAGGGTATGACTTGACTTTTTGCAAAACAGGCCCGTTTCAGTATCACCATTGAGACAAACATCTGTGTCGTCAGCATATTCATGATGCATGCCCAACAACAACAGCAACAACACGAGAAACATGTGCACGACTAGACTTATTACACGAGTCGTTGCTGTCGCTATTGAGTCTATGCTGGACGCTGAAACTACTGAGCAATCATTCTGTGCCATCTGCTGTAGTGTTGTTGTTGTTTTTGCTGTATGCGAAGAGTGGGACTCGTGTACAAGTTTATTGCACGACTACGGTTCGTCATCATAAGTACCAAAGACCCTACATCAAGGGTCATCGTAAAAATCCATGAAAGGATCGGTGACCCGTTAACGTACATCACATTAAAACAGCAGAGATTTACATTCGAATAAAGGGATCTATACCAAGCAATGGGCCGATTACCATACAATAATGAATCAGCGTACAGTAACTAACAAAACCTACTAAGCCATGAAAAGGACCCATGCATGATCACAAAGGAACAAGTCCACCCTTAACTTCTTTACCAGATATTATACACTAACGCTAACACATCGAATACACTAACGCTTCCAACCTTATACACTAACGGAACACTACTACACTACTACACTATACACTATCCACTACAATATACACTATACACTAACGCATCGGATACACTAATGCTTCCAATCTTCCAACCTATGATACTTCCAATATTATATGTCAGCATTAGATTCATTGTATTTCACAATACTATTTTACTAGCTACGGACGTGACGAATGTCGAGCAACAGTTAGCTGAATCACTGGTGAAAAATTACAAGAAAGGAGGAAGACCTGTGCATTCGAACAAAGAAGCGGTTGTTATTTATTATGACCTGAAGATAAATAAACTCGAGCAGCTGGTATGAAAGTTTACAATTACGCATCATTTATTTTATTTTCAGTAAAAGAATGTTTCGGTAATAATGTATATTGCGCCATGTTTGCTCAAGGTCTGCAGTTCAAATCCATGCTAGGGAGCACAAATTGTAAAAACCTTGCTTTCTGTGACTCGGATGATCACGTAAAATGCCCGGCCCGTCTCGAAAAAAAATTGGGATATTCAAAAAACCACTGAGGACGTAAAAAGAAAATTCGGCAAGCAACGTTTTTCATAGTTTGACCTTTTATGTATGCATAACTCCATCAGCTATTTTCACAGTTTCTGTCATAATATTCAAGGCTTAGGCCAGTAGTAATTGCATTGCTGACTTCTTTTCAAGGTGACACTGAATCAAGTTCTTATCATGCACACATTCGTTATGATGGTAAGTTTCCCTCAACTTATAATCAACCTATAAACAAATTATGAGTCGTAGTTTGAGCGTCTTACGTCTTAAGCGATTGAACCAAGGCTAGGAAAGATTTGGCCAGGGGCTACAAAACTTTGTGCCTGTCCGTGTCACCAATAACAGAATTCTTCCAGATGTACCTTAAGTCTAGTTCGAAGCTATTGATTATTCAAAATTTTACAGTCAGTATCAATAACAATTATCTTTTTTCGAACAGAAATGGACTGACCCATATCTAATATGGAAAGAATCAGACTACAATGACACCAACATCATTACCTTGGACCAGTCATCCATATGGACACCAGATATCATGCTTTATAATACGTATGTATAATACGTTCTCGCATATCTGCCTTTTACCTTACTTAACGTACCGTAAATCTACCTTACCGTAGATTGCTATACGGTTTAAAACTATACCAGAGGCAGAAACAGCCTAAAGCCTTTCAAAAACGCTCTTCTGATCCGAAAAGGGTATCTCTTAATGCAATTAATTTTGCATAGGAACATTTTAATGTTATACACCATTACTTATGTTACAATAGAGGTTTACGCTAAAGATGGCAGCCGTTGCTGTCAATCCCTTGTTTTTCTCAAGCTTTCTGGAAGGGAATTCTGGGAATAATTTCTTTAGTTACGAATTCAATGTCTTCAGCTATGTAAAATACGTAACAAGGAAATTATTCCCAGAATTCATTTCGAAAACCCTTAATGAAAACATAGGCTAAAACGGCGGCCATATTTTGCGGAAGCGTCTATTAAATTTACATCAATTAACTTAGCATCAAAGCTATAGTTATAGCTGTAGTTGCAGCTAAAGATTTCGGGCAAGAAACGTTTTGTTAGTTTATTAACGTGAGAGTCCAATGTTGTGATATGATTTTTGGTTATCATTTCCAAAAAAACAACTGCTCGTATTCCCAATCCCAGTTATCATAAAACTGTTCGGACTGCACCTAAACAAGTATGCTCCCTAGAAATTTCCTACACAAGACTCACTCTGTAAATGTTTCCTTATATAGCTACATGTGTCCTTTTTAAAGACAGTGTTGCCTCCATAGACGTTGCTTGATGGGAGGACATGCATTCACAGAGCATGCAGCAATTTATGCTGCAGATATTGTTTAGGTTGTACCATGTAAAGGCAAAACTTATTGCTTATGGGGAAGTTATTTACTTGAATCCACTGTATTCTTTTATAACATTCCCTTCATTTCATTTACCTCTAAAGAGCAGACGACTCGAACAAATCACCATCAGATATCTACAAAGCACCAGTCAATGTGTACTCAGACGGCTCTGTCGTATGGTATGTACCAGTTGTATGGAAAAGCTCATGTATGGTTGATATCAAATGGTTCCCAGTAGACCAACAGGTAAGTCAAAGACAGCTTTTGGCAAGCATTTTTGTGATTCACTATGTGCCCAGACATCTAAGGCAATGTTTGTACTCTGTAGCAATGTTAGACCCAACTAGCTTTCAGTTGCAATGTTTAGGAGGCATGGATCCGGCAGTCCCTTATTTACATGCAGATGTATATCTAGTAATAACTAGCTGCGGATGTCCCTCTGCTTGTACAGACAGAGATGGGCAATGTAAGCGATTCCTAGCTCTATTTCCACTGATAGACCGTATCAAACCTATAATCAGTCGTATCTATCTCTTAGGCCCTAAACGGTCAAACGTTGTCGGTCCAACATCTGAGGTCTTGCTTTACGCGCAATGTATGGCGGTCTAGCAACGTCGAAAACATTGATTAACCAACAGAATTTTATAACACGCTTTTTTATGAAGAACCTAGCTGATCTCTTTTGGTTAAATTGTAGTACCAATTACTAACAGCTCCTTTATAGTTCCTTGAATTTAACTGCATAGTTATTGTGATGACTATTGTACAGAGACTTGTATGTGAGCAAATCTAGACAGTACTCATGGAAACATTTCATACATGCGTAACACACAATTTATACGAGTTTTATACTGAAAACATTGCTCAACTCCTGTGGTAACATTATAAAAGATATTCCTCAGACGGAACAACACAAGATTTTCGCCAATTTTGTTGAGCTGCTATTGTTCGAGTTAGAAAACGATTAAGGTTGAATGAGACGATCTGGCAAGTAGTTAAGGATTGAATGACTTAGCCTCCAGCGCCTTTTTTCAAAATCATCCCTGACAAAAAGCGCTCAGTTATCTCAGATTTGAATAACTCCATCTTTTCTAACAGAATATGGATTGAAAGTTACCAGATCATAACTGTATCATGACTCAACCTGCGACTCAACAATTAATTCTCTATCTTACATAGGTTTGCGAACTGGTTTTCGGATCTCAGGCTTATACAAAATCCAGACTGGAACTGAAGTTTCATAAAAAGCCTGATAACTTCAAGCAGACACACGGTAGGTTGCAGTCTGTCTATATCCACGAACCTTCTATCCACAAGATGATTGGCAAATTGTCAGAGTGAGCACGAGAGAGAAAGAGAGAGTTGTGTGTCTGATTAGCAACTCTGGGCTCTATTTTCTGCTAGGGTCTAATTCCCAGTTAGATAGTGAGAAGAGTCGCCAGTTCTCTGTAATTCAAGGAAAATTCCGATAGAAATCACAAGGTTTGGTCAAATCGAATGGAAGAACATTGATCATACTGTTTAGATTAGCTTTGTGCTGTCCAATGGTTCGGATAGGCTAAAAACAGAAATCCATAAAGTATGTAAGAGCAGCTATATGCTTATGCAGCCAAAACACGTACATAATATGACAGTTAAATCTGCAAATAGACCAAGACAAACTTGTACTGGGAAAGTTTACTACAGCGAAATTTTTCGAGATTCATTAACTGTATGAATGAAAGCGTGAAAGAGAGAAGTATGTACGAAAAATAGAAAAAACGACGAAATTCAGAGGAAAATTGCTAGATGAAACCCTTTCTAAGGACAAGAATAACAAAACAAAAATGTGTGCCTATAGAGTAAAAGGACACGAATAACATGGCTTATGTGACAGAGGCTCAATCTTGAAAAAAAACACGTAACATTTACTTACAATAAACACAAGAGCTTAGTCTAGTTAAAACTATCTCAGTTTTCCTCCGCTCAGAGAGTAACTAATCTCATCATAGATTCTATGACATAGGAAGAGTAAAATAAAATCTGGCATGTAAGCCAAACAATGGACAAGAACCGTACGTATTTCATCTTGCATGTTTGCTTTTCTAGGAAATCATCACGTTACGAATGGTGAATGGCTGCTACTTGGATTTGATGCAAAAGCAAGCCATGCCCACTACGACTATAGCCCCGAGCCTGTATCACAGATAACATACACACTGAAAATCAAAAGAAGGCCTTTGTTCTTCGTGTTGTATATGATCATTCCTGTATGTGCTGTTGTGTTTTTATCACTGTTGAATTTCATCATCCCTCCGAACACAGGAGAGCGAATAGGGTTTGGTGTGACAATTCTATTAACGATGGGAGTATACCTGATGGTGATATCTGAAGACCTGCCAAAGACAGCTCATACCGCTCCGTTACTTGGTGTTCTTTACATCACGTTGTTCTATGTAATGGCACTCGCTTATGTGGTATCAACGGTCAATGTTAGTCTGCTAGAAAAAGTCACAGAGCCACCGAAGTTTCTGTTGAAGCTGGCGAAAAGCAAAGCAGACGTGAGGGTTGGCTTCCAACGGAGACGCAGCACGCGTGATACGGTGAATGACGGTGAAATAAAGAAGAATTGGGAGCCTGTAGAAAGTGAACCAAAAAACGAGCGGGAAGCCTGCAACAACAGCCACCCTGACAAGAGAGACTCCGAAGTTATTCTATGGAGACATGGTGCTAATGAACAGGACCTTGAAAAGGAACAGAAGAACAATGAGAATTGGCAAAAGATCGTCGGACTTTTAGATAGAGTGTTCTTTTGGGTATTTTTGTTTATGATGATAGCTACAGCAGCGGTTGTGCTGATAATTACCACTTTTTCAAGTTGAGGTTCAAATCACAGCTTCTAGCTATATTTTGCACCATGACCATAACCTAGACGGACCACATCACACTTATCGGGTTGATTTATTTTACTGTAATCACTGATAATGCTTTTATCTTAAAAGACGTACAGTAATGTCTAATTGTCACTTTGAATAATGATCTCATATACAGTTACTAAGACATGGTTGTGATGATAATTACCACTTTCTCAAGTTGAGGTTCAAAACACAGCTTGTATCCAAATTTTGTACCATAACCTAGGTGGACCATATCAAACAAATCGTGTTGATATATCTTACAGTATATTCACTTAAAATAATGAATCCAAAACGATGTATAGCAGAGTCTAACTATCACGTTGAATAATGTACTCACATGCTCACAGTTATTAAGCTATGCACAGAATCATTAATTTTATGACAAAACTTCCAGGTATCTTTAGTATTACACAGACATATAGAAGCACAACTGCGCATTCTGGCTTGATGCAACACTGATCATCATGTAATGACTAAGAAAAGAGCTAACTATTCCACAAGAAGTACAACTATGCATTAAGTCAATGGTAAAGATATCCACTTAATGCAGAGACATATTAAAGATGGGTGCCCGTTCAAATCATCCATCACATCCATAAAGAACTGAATTTTTCTGCGCTCTTCTACAAAATGTGGTTTCAACTTGAACCAAAGAATAGTGCAATGACTTACCTACATCTTATTTCAGTAAAATTCAGAAGTGTTTACGAACATTTAAAAACTCTCACTACTAAACTGCACACGTTCAAAAATTACGAATCTTTAGAATAAGACCTAGGTTTCTTAAAGAAAACTATATTCATGTACACATCGAGTTAAGATAATCTCTTAGTTATGCAATCAAAAGTATGAACAAAACCACTTACCATTTCTGACTTGCCGAATCAGTACATAACCCATTCGTTCACCAGCAGTGTCAAACTTGACGGGACCCTATAATATAAAAATAAGTTCAATAATATGACATCACTGTGTGTAAGCAAATGATAATATATCGTAAAGATGGGTGTTACAGAACTGGGCTTAAATTCAGCGGATTGGCAATAATATGAAACAATAAAACTACGCTCTATATATAACATACCGAAACCATAAAAATAACTAGTTCAAATTTTACAACCCCCAATCGTTCCAATTCCCCATTGCTGGCTACTGAGCTAGTAAGTTAATTTATTAGTTAGTAATTTAGTTACTTACTTATAGTAGGCAAGTCAGTTAGTCAGTCAGTCTGATATGTTTGTTATTTAGTTGGTTAGTTAGTTAGTTAGTTAGTTAGTTAGCTAGCTAGTTAGTTAGTTAGTTAGTTAGTTAGTTAGTTAATTAGTTAGCTTAGTTAGTTAGTTAGTTTGTTAGTTAGTTAGTTAGTTGGTTAGTTAGTAAGGAGCCTAGTTAGTAAGTTAGTTAGTTAGCTAATTAGTAAGTTAGTTACATAATTGATTAGTTAGTAAGATAGTTAGATAGTCACTTAGTTACTTAGTTACAAAGTTAGTAAGTTAGCTAGTTAGTTTTTTTGTTACTTAGTAATTTAGTTAGTTAGTTATTTAGTATTTTTAATAGGTAGTTAGTCAGTTATGAGTTTGACGTTTTGAACCAAAAAAGAGTGTTTATTGCCATCTCAGAAAGAAAAACGGGGTTAGGCTGTGCACAGATGATATTACTTACCGATATTCCTTCAAAATCTAATTTACGAGCAATTTCTAGGAAAGAATATCCTTTGGCAAAATTCTTGTAGGTCCATTCAGATAAATTGTAACTTCTCGCAGCTTTATGGAAGGTTTCTGCTAATATCCATACGGCATCGAATGCAAACGAGGCGTAGGTACTTGCAGATGGTTTCTTAGCTGTAAGATTGCCATAGAACTCGGGAGAAGACTGAAAATAGAGAAAGCAAAATAAAAGAAGGTTTGGAGATGGGAACTTTATAAAAGTAGACTTGTTACATCCATCGTTAATTGTCTTAGGGCGAGAGGGAGAGTGGTTGCTTGATACTTCCAAACAATAACCGTTCAGTTAAATAAAAAAAGAAAGGAGGACAATGGAGAGTCAGATTTGACTAGAAATTTTGACAAAACATGTGAAAAATCACTTTCTCGTTCCTTTTGTCTCCTAGAAGAAATGTTGGTTTGATCTTGAACGAAGCTGTCATGACATGGCCGTTTTGCGGATGCTAAAG
Organism: Chrysaora quinquecirrha; assembly: GCA_014526335.1. Lineage (NCBI taxonomy): Eukaryota > Metazoa > Cnidaria > Scyphozoa > Semaeostomeae > Pelagiidae > Chrysaora > Chrysaora quinquecirrha. The sequence goes on from JACTAT010000035.1 coordinate 3,301,948, forward strand.
AAAAACCTGCAGGACCTTCTTATAAAGTTGGGCTGCTGGTACGTTTTTGTGGTTTGTTAAGGCAATTTGTTAGCTTTTTAAGTACATTCAAAGCCCCAGAATAGGTTCATTAAACAGACCGCAATGCTTTGAAGCGTTTAACCAGTTTAACATACGAATCCCTGAAAAGACCGCGTGCGGTCACATTTCTAAAAAGTGCTACAGACTATAGCAATTCATCAGGAATGGAAAAGAGTCGGAACTAAAACAGTCCGGCTTCCTGGCTATGTGATTACACTGTAAGAGCATATCTACTATTTAGAGCATTGTCCATGGGAAAAATATTCAATCGAAACATTGTAGAAGCGTTTCTCTGTTCGCAATGCTTGTAAATTTCTTTGACATTCAGAGAAACTTTCACTACAAGTTTAACTAGGTCACAATCTCGTTAAAGTCACTCCTATTAAGCATCCGCGACTTTCCACATGTTTACGCCAAATACGTTACTAAAATAGCTTCAAAACTAATAGCTTTAAGAAGACATCTGTCCGTATTAAGGCTCAGTTAAGAGAATTTCTCTTGAGAAAACAGACTTCCAATTAACCAACTGAACGATTCTACTCCCTACCATTAGGCGAAAATCCTTCTTAGCTAATAACATGCAAATCGCTATTGCGAACTACCTCTGATTCATAATTACAGGTTTAACTTTAAGCGCTTTTTGACAAAACACTTGAAAAGCCGCTTCCTTTGATACTTTTAATTTAGTCTACTGTAATAACCGCACAACTTTCAAGAAATTTCTCTTCATGATTTAGCTGATACACATAGATTTACTAAAACTTACCAATCCAGACACTAATCTTTTGCCGTCTCTCCTAAGATCTATACTTGTTACGTAGATGTACTTAGATTTACTAAAACTTACCATTCCGGACACTGATCTCTTGCCGTCTGTCCTAAGATCTATACTTGTTACGTAGATGTACTTAGATTTACTAAAACTTACCATTCCGGACACTGATCTCTTGCCGTCTGTCCTAAGATCTATTCTTGTTACATATACTTAGATTTACTAAAACTCACCATTCCGGACACTGATCTCTTGCCGTCTGTCCTAAGATCTAGTCTTGTTACGTAGATGTATCCTTCTGACGCAGTCTTGAGTTGTGCTGGTGTACAAGCATTATAACGTCCTGTTGTATCGATATACCAATCATCATATAAGCTGCCAGTCACAATCCAAACATATTTACTTCCATACATTTTGTTCTTATAGGCCTAGAACAAGAAACAGGTTATGCAAATTTCATCATGCGAATTTCTTGTTCAAGAACAGTCTTATAATTGAGCCAGTTTCGCTTTCTGGGAGCAACGTAATGTTTTCTAGATAATGTAGGCCTTGCTCACAGGCTTCTGTTTTCTTTTACAAAATTCAAGAAATATGTTTTATGAAACGACCAAACAGCTCTCCATACTCGGCATTGCTATAAGGCCCTGGCAAAATGATCAAACATTGTTGATCCAACATTTGAAATTTGCTTGTCAAGTAATGTTGATCGTTTGGCCACCTTTCCAACATTGCTTATGTCAAATATTTCTTTTGTTTATGACAAACTGCAACAGCTTGTAATATTTCACCACATTTCTTAGCAACAAGGTGTTCATGCTTGTGCATTAGCAATAACATTGTTGTTGGACAGCAATGTCGTTAGACATGGCCAAACGATCAAACATTTGTTGTAAAGCAAATTTGAAATGTCGGACCAACAATGTTTGATCGTTTGGCGAGGGCCTAACAAAGAGACTTCAGAATTAAGCACTGATCGAGCACGAATTCCTGGTCTACAAATTCTACGAATTACAGAATCGGACCTAAGTAATATTGTATTATGAAAAAGCCTTTCTTATTTGATCCATGTCAGATCATGTCAGATGAGAAAATGAATGGCTTACACTTAAGTTAAAAGATTGTATACTAACCTCACAGAATACTGATATGGCTCCAAATTTTGAAAGTTCTGCGATTATAATTCTAGCATCAAGTTTCTAAAAGGCAATAAGAGGTAGAATTGGTATTGACAAGTATCTGCCGACACCAACAAAAAAATACAAATGAAAAGACATTATGACTTTCAGAAATGTATAAGCACAGAGAAAATCAAAGATATCAAGAAATGAACGAATCAGCATAGAAGTAACTGCATTTTCCCATTTGCTCCTACGACCAATTAATATTCAGCTACAATTTCAAGTTCAAGTCTAATGCTAAGACATCAGACATGAAAAAAACAATGAATCATTTTTTCCTTAATTAAGCCCCCGGGCGCCTATTTAAAAATCTGTCTCAAAAGGAGCAATTATTTGAAAATTTATTTATAAACTAACGCTGTGCAAAAATTAAGCTTTGCAGCAGCTACCAAAAGGTGCCTTATGATTAATTTCATCAAGATCTTGCACATAAGCTACAAAAGCTGTGTCCGGGACCAACTTGACGGGCAGCTCAATCAAAAGGGGGGCACATATTTGAGGAAATACAGTGAATTGGCAACAGAGACCTGAAATCATAAGCGGAATCATCTTTGCACATATTGAATTTACAGCTATTTTTGTCCGACACTCGTCAGAGTATAAACATCGGAAACGGACCGAAACAATTGACCAAGGAATAATCTATACCCAGATGCGGATCCAAATGTAGCTACAAATCAGAAAGTGAAGCCGAAGAAGCATTGTGTTCTAAACACCAATCAGCTTGCAGGATACAGCGAGAAGACCAATAGAACTAACTGAAGAGTCAAAGTGAGAAAACGAACTCTTTCTGTCTACACAGAATCGCACAGAATCGGATTCTTGGTTTTGCTGTGAATCCTAAATTAACAATTTCCCTCTTCTGAAAGAAGAGTCCAAAGGTCCAGCTGTAAGATTTTCTTCAAAAACTCAGAGACTAGAAACATAGTTTGTTACCTTGAGTCGCTGAACTTCTTGAACTGCAGTTGCTCCGAAATCACTCGAGAATCCTTCAATTGATATGACATTGAAATTCTGTTTCTTCAGATTTTTCTGCAAGTCGTCTATAGTCTAAAAGGAAATTTGTATGAATTAATATACAGAGCAAAGAAGTGCAAAATCCAAAATATTCTACATAATGTTGGCTATATGGCCATGAAAGAGTGCGCCTATAAGACGAGATTATAAGACAATAACCATATAAGACAATAGCCACAAGACAAGAAAAAACACACAAAATATGACAAAATCAAATGCAAAAAAACTTATATTTAATACCACGACACTATGGGATTGGCCGTTTATCAAGAAGACAAGAGGGACTCGAATATAGATATGCTGGTGGAAGGTCTCCCTTTGCTCCATCATTTGCTTCATCACTTTATCAAGACTGAAACTTTGGGGTAGTCAATACAATTTTCACGGGATTTTTGCAATGGATTTTGCTACTGTTGCGCATGCTATAATCCCTTGATGTCTCCCAGTTAAGCCACCTCGGAAACTTTGAAGTGCGTGACAAAATGTGTTGTGGAGAGACACACCGAGTACAATGTCACGCACGACATGTCTCCTAGTTTTGCAACATCCGCTTTAGGTCCTAGCCAAACGATCCCACTTTGTTTGTCAAACATTTGAAATTTACATGTCAAGCAAAATTTTTCAGCGTATGGCTACGTCGTAAAACCTTGCCCGTCTGACATTTTTTTGCATGTAACGAACAGAAAATGTTTTTGAAATCTTTCAAAAGCATTGCTTAGCAATTCTGCTTGTCAAGCAATGTTATGCGACGTGGCCAAGCGTTCACAACATTCCTTGATAAGCAGATTTTATATTGACAAACAATTTTTGATATATTGGCCAGGGCCTTAGGATTGTAAACGTGTTTCGACTCAACTTCGTCCCCAGGCCCCAAATCGAATTTCCTCGAATCTCAACCGTCAAATCGATTTTGGCCCTGGTACCGGCCACAAAATCTGCTCAGATACTGGCAATTTCGGCTAAGGCATAAAAACAAGATGTAGATTCCGAAAGCAGATCTTCTTAGAAAGGAAATGCAAAGAACTTCATTGATAACTGTAAGGCAAGATACAATATCTCATGTAGCATCATTTTTCTGTTTTTCACATGTTTTTCTTACATAGATTTCGGCCTATTTTGGTGTGAAATTTTAAGAAACTGTGACGTCACTTAAAATTTCTATTGTTTGAACAGCCAATCAAATTGCGAATAGACAAGGCCGATACCAGGATCGAATATGGACAGCGGAGTTTCACGTAGAGGCCTATTCACCATGGGGACGAGGTTTGTTTCCACTTTTACAATTTTGAAATGTTATAACTCGAGCAATGTTTTGCAACGTAGCCAAACATTCCAACATTGCTTGATAAGCAGTTCAGATGTTTGACAAACATGTTTCTGCTTTACAATGCAATTTCGAAATTGTTTGTTGATTGAAACTCCAGAGCTACTTACCTCAAAGAAGAGACTATCTTTATAATCATATATTAATCCAACTCTATTCCAGTTGAATTCTTTCAAAAGTGCAATTTTTGCCTTGTTGAAAGAAAGCATAGATGGCGTGCTTCTGAAGAAGTACGGATAACGACCTTTATCAAGTAGCTTTGGCAACAGAGCAGCATAAGTAACCTGATAAAAAAATAAGAAGCAATTTAATAATTATATTACACCTATAATATCCATCCGGACGGAATAACACGTATGATGATGATTGATGATGATGATAATGATGATAATGATGATGATAATGGTGCTGATGATGATGATGATGATGATGATGATGATGATGATTTGTCCAAGATTGTCTATCCATGGAAACGGATAGGAAGCAAAACATGTAGAGACAAAAATACGCCAAGATGTACATGAAAATATTGTGACGTAGGTGGTAATCCATAGATAACAGCAAAGCTGTTCAGGATGTTCAAATATATTTTGCCCAAGATTTTAGTAGATACATAGACGGTTCCTACCTGAATCAAAGCATTAATCGTTGCTCCTAATACAACTGGATACGTAACAGATGAATAGGCAGGACCAAGCAGTGCTATTTTTGTAGGCTTTTGATTGAGAAAACGATAAAGTCCATCAACTCCAACTGATGGATGTGCCTTAAGTAGAAAAAAGAATCATCGAAATCACAATTGGACTATTTGAATTAAAGTTTAAGTCTATAGCCAATAAAGACTGGGTACAAAATGTATGTCGAAGCCATGGGTCAATTCGGATAATTTCAGTACCAGTCATTTCTCCGAAACAAAAAACACATCACTGTACTGAAACCCTGTACAACTTTAGACTAAGATGAAGCCAACCGATGTATTGAAGCTGAAGATTCTTATAAATAGGCATGTGAACAGGATTCTTTTCTTTCATTTGACTTTTGGCAATCATGGGATAAAATGTTCCACTGACTGAAGTTCAACATAGTCAAAACGTTGTTCTACAAAAGCAAGGTTCAGCTGTACATAAAAAAGGTCCAAAAAAGGTGGAACAAGAAAGAATCCTACTTCACAACAATATAGCTATAACATTCACACGATTTTGTGTTTTGTCTAAACTTCCAACCCTGTTGCTTATCCCAATATCCAAACCCAAGCCCGTCAGAAGGAATATCGGATTAGAAGGGGAGGGGAGGGGGCTAAAAAAATTTTAAAGTATTTGACGACGTAATGGTTTTATGGCATCATTCTATTGTTTCCAAAATTATTGCAGGCTGGAGCCCCCACCAGCCCCTGCCCTACGCTTCAGACGGGCCTGACCCCCAGCCCCAAGCAAATAGACACCTAAGAGTATCAATCTTGGCTTTATAATGTTGTTCTATTAGCTTGAAAAAGTAATTAGTAAAGCCTAAATTTCTAAACCCCGAGATATTAAAAGAAGGGTGTTCACTTTAGCTGAGGTGAACAAGAGGAAAGGGCTGGATCGTCATATGGTTGATATGCTGCAGCAATCTATAATCATTTTCTTTTACTTACATAGGTATCCACGTAATGAACAACGATTTTGTAATCTTCGAGAAAGTCAGTTCGGTTGTTGATTTGACCAACTGCCATGTCGATTGCTGCCTTGTAGCCAAATTTGTCGTTTCCGAAAGAGGGCACGAAAGCACCAAAGTGGATCGTTCTTGACTTGTTCACCGCGGATGCTTCTCCAACAACGATCGCCGACATTGTCAAAAATATGACGTAGAACATCGTCATTTCTTTCGAAGATTTTGGAAACTCTATTAAAAAAACAGAATATTACAAATATTAGTAACAGGTACATGGCAAAAATTGCTACGTTGTGTTGTTGTTAGCTTTCGCCTGCTTATGGTAAATACGAATTTATCTATGATAGTCAATATTTAGTCGCATAACAGAAATTAACTCAGAAATCATTGGTACTCCTAGTTTTTAAGCCATATATTGACATAGGAATTTATTTTTAGTGAAATTTCCATGCAGCAAATAACAGTTGAGATAGATTATCTAAATGATTTTACTTCTTCTTGAGTGAGTTAGGAAAACCGGCTAATTTATACTTGAGCGTCAGCGGAATCGTCACGTTAAGATGCCAGAAGCAAAATGAGCTGCCGAAATTCACCGAGACGGATAAGGACGAAAGGTTCTTCTAGACAATTAGTCTACACAAAGAGAGGGGGCTCAGGGCAATTCAGCCTCCCTCGATTTGTCGGCCGGTAATCTACTTTTACAAAGATGTTTTGGCTGTCGGCCAAGGCGTTCGGCTCACGAGTCGCGGGTTTGAATCTGATAGGAACCATTTTCCACAAGCCTAGTTTTAGATGTCCATCTTTCCGAGGGCGACAGGGCGTCGAATGAGCACCAATAGGGTATTCGCTCTAGAATATCGGTCAGGGTGTACCAGCGTGACCACGTAAGCTGTAAAAGGCTTAACATAGCTGAAAAACAAAAAGTCAAACGGGAGGAGAACTTTGGGTGGTATGGCTGAGAGTTGCTTGGCGATTTCATTGAGCTCAAAAGCTCAGTGGAACGTCGTTGGCTCTCTGGTCAGGTTTGAATCCTATCCATTGTGGTATGCCACTTGTTGAAAAATCTGACCACAAAAGCAGTATAGCTGCGTCAGACCCCGACCTGCCATTGTTTTTCATATTGCAGCGCTACACGAATGTTTTGCATAAACATCATAAAAGAATGTATAGGAAACTGGTCCAGTATAAGAAGCTTTTCCAAAATATAACTTAAGTACAGCTTATTTTCGATAATGATGCAAAGACGTCTGGTGCAAGTCTAAAGTTCTTATTTTCATGTCAATACAGTATTGCAGCCTTAACGCATCCTTGTTTCATAAAGAACTTTTCATCTTTTTCTTCAAGATCATTATGTATATTTTTACCTATTTCATCTCAGCCATAAATTCTGACGAAATTTCAGCCTCTTAGGTTCTTATAATAGAGACTGTAATGAGGAAGAGCATAAGAATCGCATTTCAGCCATCAAATGTCCGGTTTCTACGTTGGATCTCAACCGTAATGGAATGGGACGATCCGATTCTAGAACAAAAATTCTTGCAAAAACATTCCAGAAGTATCATCTTCCTGTTTACTACTGCGGGTCCTTATGCCTGCCTGTGATATCCATTACGATGGCGGGCAACTGGAGACCTGGCTTTATTTTACCTTGCTGTTCTTTTCTTTATTTACTTTACTTTTCATTTTTTACCATACCAGACTTTGCTTTACTTTACTTTACTACACGTCCACAAGTAGTTTGTTCAGTTAAATAAATCAATCAGAATCTCGCTCCTCAAGAAATAATCAAACATACGACATCGGAAAAAGAAGAAAGGGGAAAACTGATAAAGAAACTCTATTACATGTGCACGTACAATTAATTCATTAGCCAATTTAGTATTTTTCGTGTTGTTGTACCTGCGCAGAACAGGAAGTAGACTTGCTTAGGCCTCTGGGCCTCTGCCGTTCAAATCTCAAGCGCAGTTACTGTATTTTGGTTGTTAAAAGTATGGCATATAATTTCGTCAAGTTGTTTTGTTTTGCATAGGAAGAAAGTATACACTGTGCTATCTACGAGCGCTAATACTGTACCGTATCGCGACTGTCAAAATTAAAACACAATAACTCTTCAGCTGTAGTATATAAAACACAGCAAAACTAACTAGACGAAACAACACTATGTACATTCCTCTGTGAACATTTCAAGGTTCATTTTCTTCCTCTCATCCTACAGTGTTCTGATCTTTCCCCAATAGACAAGTAGTGAGTGCCACAGTGATAAAATGTTAGGTATTTTCTATCTCCCAGTTATTTACAATAACATTAAGAAAAACAAAGCTTTAAACTTGTTTCATTTACCTCTTTACTTTACTTTCAAGGAAGTTCTTTCGTCCTGTCTTGAATCATTGAAAACAAACACCCCACTGTCTGTATATCAAATATCATAAGATCTCTTCTACCTTAACTCGTAATAATTTATTTCCTCACCCATTCAAAGGTTCAAATTGATAACCAGAGAAGGACGTGGTAGAAGAAGAAATATTACGCTTTGACTCTTTTGTGTATAGTATAGGGCGAAGTCCAAGTCGGGATAATTCTATGTTCTAACAGACCAGACCAGCCAACATTGATAGTCTGTGCATATGTAAATATGTATTTTTACATACCAAAAATCAATCTCTTGAAACATAAAGAGCTCTCATTTTGGACAAATTACTCTTTTGCCCTTCAAGTTAATTAAGCTGGCTCTGCCTGGAATATCTCTACTGTACTGCCATCTGTAGTAAAGACTTGTAAACATACAACTTAGATCATGTCCCACAAACACATTCAAACATGACCATATTCATCCGTTTACTTTTTGTCACTTCCTTGTCGCAGATAAATATATCCGTGTTTTAAGACAGGATTTTCGTTCAACTCAAAAAATCAATTATTTTGCATTATTGTTGTCAGATTACACAAGCAAAACAGTCAATTTCGAGTAATGGCATCAACGCAAATAAATAATAGCAGTTGTCAATCATCACTTCACTGCGGGAAGCTCTTCCTCAGAGAGCAGAGTTCTCACCCCATGTAACGCTTGTCGTATTTGCATTCGCCATATGCAGCACATACGGCGGGGGATGTGCAGTACGGTGGGGGTATCATGATGCCGTGGCGTGAGGAGGCTGGAAGCATCTCTGAGCCGGATGGGTACTTCTGAAGTGCGGTCCTTGTATCAGAGGTACACACGAATGAAAATGTGCAAGAATCAGATAACCACACAACAGCACAACGGCACAACGCCCCCATAACCTCAACTTGACAGTAAACAACAACAAAACATCTAAAGTACTGATTTAAGCGACATACTCGATGTATGCACCCAGCACGAAAGGATACTGTACATGTACATGGAATCCCAAACACACGGGGGACGGAGGACAGTCGATCATCGTGGACAAGCAGCATATATGTGAACACAAATCCTTTACGCATCTACAATCTTGAAAAAATATAGAATATAATGAGACAGCCGGAAGATTCCCAGTTAGACTAGAAATTTCTTAACTTTTGCTTCGATATTGCTGCAATAATTCACTCCCCCTTCCCCCTTGGATCAATGTTGAGTGATAATGAAAACAATTTGACGCAATTTTCTTAACATTGAGCAACGGGAGGGGTAAAATGCAAAGGTAAGACAAGTATCAATGAACACTTCAGTTTGTCTCATAATTTTTGTCCATGATACACATTTACCAAGCCCAAGCCCCTCTGGAACTTAATCAAATTATAACGGTAGATTTCAAGGGTTCTTGTAATTTCGTTGTTATTATTGACCATATTTGGGAGCTCGGAGCTAAGAACAATTTTAAGGCTCGGGTGAATTTAATGCCCCCCCCCCCCCCGGTGGAAGCAAGAGCCGTTCAACAAAAGCTTCCAACTTTATCAAAGAAAACAGTTTAAGCACATTTGTCAAAGACGTTCGCTAAACTTATGCTTGAAGGAAAGGTCTCGTCAGCTCTGAAGCTTCTAGACAAATCTTGTTCATCGGGGTATTATCTCTATCACTATCACCAGAAACAATGCAACAACTACAGTCTGCAGCTGCGCACTGTCATGAGTCTGTGCCTGGTCTGTGCTAATCAAAGGACCGCTTCCTTATGTCGATCCTGCGATGTTCAGCAATATAGACGAAAAAGAATAGAAATAACAACGTTGTTGTTTTTGTTTATGTTGTTGTTGTTGTTGTTCGCTGTTAATTATCATATTGAGGATCCCCAATCTGCAGAGCCTCCGACTTCAAAAAAGAGGTAAAAAAGGAAATGAAAGGAGATACAACTTTCGCCTGATAACAAAGATATCTGATGAGTTTCTTTGAAAAACTGACCGCGAAAAAAGGTTAGATACTGCAGCACAAAATTGCGAAAATCTTAGATTTAAACAGTAGAGTTGCGTGACAGAAGATATTCGCGCTTAATCTTTTATCTTAGGTGATTCAAAGCAGTAAGATGCTCAAAACCCTTGTTTCACCTACCGATTAAAAGTCAACAAAGTGCGATTTCTTCCCCCGAATGACCTGTTAAGCATCAAACACAGTTAAAGATCTTTACTAAATCCGTTATTTTTTAAATCCATCTTTGTAACTGTTGCTGTAAAGAAGATTAAAGGGGAACTCAATGTTGAAAAAACTGCAGCTTAAATAACTAAACGTGAGAATCTAACAAACTGCAAAGAAGCGAAATCCTGTTTTCCATCTTTCGCAAGGCAGATTGAATCGTGTCTTTTATCGAAAACAAAAGTCAAAGACTTGACTTCGACACAACAACAACACAACAACCGCAACAACAGCGAGAGAAGTAGTGAGACCATCATATATATAGCGAGTCTGGCGGCTCTTAGTTCTGTCCTTCGGTCTTTTGATATAGTGGCTCCCAAAGCATATACATAGGGTCCGTCACTTCAAGGTGTTGTTCAATGTTCGGTTCTATGTGTGTTTTCATTTCGAACAAGCAGGGACAACCAGTACCAATCTGAATTGGTTTAGCTGTTCATATATTGTTAAAGACATAAAATAAGTATATTTTGATGCTTAAGAGCAATCAGACCCTAAATCAAATTTCCTGGTTTTTATAAAAATGTTTCTAGAACTCTGTTACAGAAACTTTGCTTCAAATATGTGTTCAAAATTGTCGCGAAAACAACGTGGGATGAAATTACATAAAATAACAAGTTTCTGCATTTGCAAAAGAGCAAAGAGAAGAAAAGATAAAAGCTAACAACTATGTGGGCTGTGTAATGGATGGAAAGCATAACAACAAATTTAACAGGCTAATTCAGCGTAGGAAATCGTAAGGAAATCATCAAAACGGCTCTTCCTCACCGGGCGACAGAGTATCAAAAGGGTAGCAAGGATGTCATTATAGATAAGAGTTAGCAAGCAAAATGAATGAAATATATTGATACAAAAGATGCCTGCAAAACAGGAAAGTTTGAACAGAGAAACGCGAGTCAGAGTTCAATGTAGGCAGCAACCTTTTATCCAGAACTTAATAGGACCTCTGTTGACATTTGGTTATAGAATTTGACTCTTATAACTGAATGTAATAACTGATCGGCATATACAACGGCTTAACCAGCAAGCATAATATTTATGCGACTAACTTTATCAAGGGTATCCCGGATCCCGGTCACAGCCCAATTCTAGCTACGTTTCTTCAAGACATCATTAAACTTATGGGTCAGAAACTACATACCGGAACTGTATCTTTGCCGGAGGAATTGCCAGAAGCCCCCGGTTGGTGTGGCATTGTCAGAAGCCTCCTATTTTCGATACTGTAAAATTTTCCTCCACCCCCAGTTACTAAGTTTCTAGAAAACTCTCACCTCCCGTTTATCGACCCCCCGTTTAGTTCGCACTTAAGAGTAGTAAACATAATCAAGTCAAAAGCTTTCAGAACGCAGGCAAAAAGGAACGACCTCAGACTCTTACAAGAGACTCGCCGGCTGGAGCTCATACATGAGGTTTTTCAAGTACATATTGATTATGTAAATTACGAAAGCAAACTTACGCAAATCAAGTGAACGAAATAGCTTTCGCTTATATGAGGAGCAAGATCCGCCTGTAATTTAGCCTTGGTGTGGCGTCAGTATCATTATGGAATATACTATAGCCTTAACGACAATTAAAATGTTATAAATCAGGGATGGGCTTTGCAAATCGATAAAGAACTGTATTCCGGTCAAAAATATCGATAGATTGGAGAAAGATATTTGAAATTCATTTCGTATTAATGTCTGCTTTCGTGTTTTCCAATAGTTTATTGTGTCAGAGAGCTTGAGAACACATTAAAAAGTACATATGATATGAACCATTTCTATGATATGAACGATAGTTGGAACTCGTAAAGCACAGGGTCGATACTCCATACAAAATATTCTGCATAGGGCCTAAGTTTTTCCTTAGAAAGCCCTTAGATTTATTATGAGATTCCCAGTTATCGCAGCTACCATCTTTAGTTGTTGTTTTGTTGAGGGTAGCGAATTGCTGTGGTTATTGGTCTAGATTGTATGAGCGGAACATGAGAATCGTAAAAAAATCTAAGAAGCCCTTTTTGCAGTATTTCAATTATTTTCTATTCGAGGCTGAACACATCTATTCGAGGCTGAACACATCACAGGAAGTTGAAATTTTAGACTTGTTCAAAGTCCCTATCTTTCGCTCACATTGAATTGAACTGATGTTGTTGCTGTTCGCGACAGTAGCTCGGGTTTCAAGCAATTTAATTCAACAGCGATAACTGCGACTCTGGTAAGTCTAGCTGGAATTGGGATTTCGCTCCCATTACTATATATCGAGGCAAAACCTCCATCTCAAAGTAAACTTGGAGTAGTTCGCAATACACTCATTTTTTTTATAAGAAACCCATTTATAAGAAACTCAGTACTGAGATCAATATTGGTTAAGAAACTTTCAGTACTCGACCAAAAATGGTAAGAAACTCGCAGGTCTCAAGAATCTTTAGAATTAGAAATAAAGCATCGAGAAAACAAACTTCTGTTGCACCATAAGTTTCTATTTTGACAGAAAAAACAGCTGATGTAAACGTGAATTGTATTGCTTCTTCTAGTTGAAGAATTTAAGTGTCAATTGCCCGTTTTGGCACTTAAAAATTTTGATTCTAAGAAGCTGCTAAGAAACTTTCAGTACCAAATTTGTCCCAAAACTAAGAAACTTTGAGTACTGACCAAAAATCTTAGTTTCTTATAAAAAAAGAGTGTAAGTTGAATAAAGGAAATAGATTTTTTATGTTGGGTGCGGCCTCCTGACAAATTAGAGTTACGGATTCATTGATGTGATGCTTTCCACTTTGTAGAATTTACGGATCATTCTTTTGCTACGTATTCATCTACTTTAAGAATTCTACTAAACAAATATGGGAGCTAAAAGCTTATCTGAACGGATAACATTCATCACATTCACTTAAAGATTATTATTATCGTATTCATCAATTAAGAATATTTACATTTCGTCTTCGTCCCTAAACGCATTACCAAAACGAGACCATCACCAAACGAGAACGAGACTATCAGACAGGCTTATCAAAACGAGACAATCAGACAGGCTTTGCCACAGAGTTGCATTGCACGGATTTCACGTTATGAACCTAACCTTCTACACGTTCTATGTATCTACGTCAATAAATACCCGTGAAAAACTAAAGAACTTTCTGTTAGTTAAGAAATGTAGACATTAATTGCGACTACGCCATAAATCATGTGATACCTAAAAGTCTATAAATACTACAGCTCTGTAATTTCTGCCCAGTCATCTCATAATTTGCGACGTTAAATCTTTTTCGCTCCCTCTTTATTTAAAGTATTTCTTAAAGTACTTTTCTACAGAGTAACTTTGGGGCTGAAACACTAGTCCAAATTCTAAAATAGCTAGTTTTATCGCTCAAATCAATAAAGGAGCAGTTTCGTCCTAACTTAAAACTTGGTACCGAAAGGCCCATATCTCTTTTTTTTTTAATTATAATAAAAATGAATATTAAGCGGCTGTTCGTCGCAAGTGCTTATTCCGAGCAAATAAATAATGTATAATGCCTATTATTTTATACATTAGATAGACATCTGATCTTATATATTAATACGAAAAAAGTTTAGAGAGAATCAAACAGCAAAAGCACATCGATTTGACAATGGGATCTGCACTGTGGGGGAGCATCAGAGTCAACTGAAAATCATAAGCGAAACAACGAGAGACAAATAATGTATTTGTCTTGCGAATCAAATATCGAAAATAAGGTTCTCATCTCTCGATAACTTGCTATGTTTAATCGTTAATTTTCAACAAACTGCGGGAGATTAGAATAAGTACTTTCTTTCCATCCATTATGCGACCAAGGGTGAACAAAACTTTCATTTCTCCACGAAAAGGCAATATTAAGGCGAAGCGAAGTGAATAATGATGAGGAGTACGGCAAATTTAGCTTCATTACCAATATGAAGGCATGCAGGTCAATGGCCATAAGCACATGACATCTTACCCACATATCTATATTAACCATAATGTGGCAACATGAGCCAAATTTCGGGTCAGATTTGCTGAAAATACGCAAATTGATTGTTCGATAGATAACAGTAGTCAAGAGAGGGGCGCAAAGCACTTTTATATTGGTCTTATGCCTTTAGTACTGAGCCTCAGCCTAATGGAAACCTCAGTTAAACTAAATCGCTTTAGCTCTATAGAAGACTATGTCCGTAAGAAAGTGTAGGTTCATACGAAACGGCCCTTAATGCGAGGCATGGTGTTGCGACGCATGGGACACATGTAAAGCTATGGCTAAACTAGGAGACTTGTTGCGTGTGACACTGTATTCGGCGAGTCTTCCAGGGTGGCTAAACATGCGAGTGGCAAGCGAGCAACATGTCACCTGAGTCATCTGCATGTTGCGGAGATTAGAAATGTTTCTGTTGTCTCCCAGAAACATATGCTTGTCTCTTGCTACAAATTTTGTCGCACGCTACAAAACTGGGAGACACCGAGGGAGCATCAATGTCGTGTGCGACATGTCTCCTAGTTTAGTCAGGTCTTAAGTGTTACCTTCGCCATACGGCTGCTTCATCTGATTCCGCATAGCAAACGCCTTAATTCCTCAAAAAACTGGAGAAGCTAAGAAACATTTATAACAGAACTTCGCCTTATCTCAAAGAATCAAATGAATGTGCATTTTGAAAACTTCCTTTTAACATATTGCATCTAGAATCGATCCTTTAATTTTCTTAACCAAACAAGAACTGTTTCTCTGATAAACGTTTGTCATTAAAAAGTTGTATTAAACAACACTCACCTTCTTTGACAACAAATTTACTGCGAGATTAAAAAGTATAGTATTCTACCAGATAGAAGACTAAAAGAATGTTCTTACTAGTAGCAAACAAGAATACCTTTGATGTCCCGATACAATCAGATGTGATTTATATGATCTAATAAACTATTTGCGAATTGTTTCCTTGACACCCTCTGACTCTTGTTTCCGTGGCAAGAGTAACTAATTACGTCGTTTTACTGGTTGATTAGAATGAATTCAACAATTCAGAGCTACTTTGTTGATTTGAACGACCTAATGATGGTGTAAAGTCGGAAATCAATAAAACGTAATCTATTAACTTCATTATTACTCATTATAGTATGCATAACACGTATAGAGGATGACCATTATTAAATAGGGTTAGAAATCGACTTATTTTAGAATAGCCCCACAAGTAAGTACGCTAATAATTGCCGGTTTCATCAACACCTTTTACCTGTCATGATTTAATTGAGATTGAACAAAGGTAACGTGTGAGTCACTGCAAATGGACATTACATACATGTAACAGTTCTGCTTACATCAAGTGGAGATAAGAATACTATTCTTCGCCGTTATCTTATCTCAGGCAAGGCTAACTTCAACGCTACCCGAACGAAAATTTCGCTTTAAGGACATAAAGTAAAAGATGGGATTATAGATTGAAGGGATGACCCCCATGGCCACCCTTCAGCCTTTCCTGTACAGGGTGCTGTCACCCTTTAGTTAGTTAGTTAGTTAGTTAGTTAGTTAGTTAGTTAGTTAGTTAGTTAGTTAGTTAGTTAGTTAGTTAATTAGTTAGCTAGTTATATTGTTACTTATTTAGTTAGTTGATAAGTTAGTTATAGATAGTTAGTTAGTTAATAAGTTAGTTAGTTAGTTTGTTAGTAAGTTAGTTACCTATTTACATTTTAAGTTAGTTAGTTAGTTAGTTAGTTAGTTAATTAGTTAGCTAGTTATATTGTTACTTATTTAGGTAGTTAATTAGTAAGTTAGTTAGTTAGTTAGTTATGTTGTTTATGAATTAGTTAGTTACTTTTTTACTTAGTGAAAGTCACTTATTTAGCAAGTTAGTTAGTTAGAATATTATTCTTTAGTTAGTTAGCTAGTTACTAGCAAGTTACTTGGGACACTAAAACATGTTTCAGTTGCAGGTATGCGGTAATAAGAGGTTCACAATTAGATGGAAAATGAATAGAACGAGGCAGCTAGATGGGTTATGGTTATAGTAGCTAGGTTATAGTTACTAAAACGTATGATTCGTAGATTGTTGTTCTCTTGGGACTTATAGAAGACGCAAAGCATCTGGGTTCCACAGAACACGTTGAGAGTTAAGCAATGTGAGAAAAGGCAACCTGCTTGAAGAAAATGTTGATTGCATTACTGGCTATTCATTGAAACATTGATAACTCAGCGAGGGTAGGCGTGTGTAGAAGCTAAGCCGAACAAAATGTCAAATCAAGTAGAAAAGTTTGCAGATTAATTCTAGAAATTGAGAGATATTCCAGAGATATGGGAGGATTAAATTTGAAGGTCTTTAACCATTAAGTCTTAGGACCATCTCTCAAACATAATCTTAAGGTAGCTTGCTGGGTATCTACTCACAAGATAAAGTTGCTTGGAACGCCAATTTCTGTTAAGATCATGGCCACCTTCTTTCTCAGTTTGGAAAACCCAAGCACTGAACGTTCCTAATTCTTTTAGCAACCGAGTCCTACTTTTATAAACCATTTTTGAAGATTCTTTGAGTCGTACAAAATGAAACGTGGAACGCTGAAATATCTTGAACAAACTGAGTATAAACTTCGGAAACAGACAGAAGCAAATGACTAAGGCGGAATACCCATATTATAGCCAGATGCGGATGTAATGATCTATTCAGAAAACTGAAGCAGACGGATGAGGCCAACTTTTGTGAATTGGAGCTATTCACATTCGCACTCCTTTAAGTTTCGCGCAGCAAAGTTCGCGAAGCGTAAAGCGGAGAAAAAGCCTATTTCGCGCATCTATAATCCTGGACAAAGCTAGGAGACACTGACGAAAACCGAGTCTCTCTCGTCGAATTTGGACCCCCCCCCCAAGTCAATGTTGAAGACTCTGACGACTGTTTTTCA
The DNA here is from genome assembly GCA_014526335.1 of Chrysaora quinquecirrha. NCBI lineage: Eukaryota > Metazoa > Cnidaria > Scyphozoa > Semaeostomeae > Pelagiidae > Chrysaora > Chrysaora quinquecirrha. The sequence continues at coordinate 3,319,383 of JACTAT010000035.1, forward strand.
TGTTCCTGTATTTTCATCAGAAAACAACATTGACTCTGGGGGGAGGAGTATCTAACAATAAATTAGGCATTTATTACCCAAAGACGAAAGTGCAGTCTGAAATTGCTGGTGTCTCCTAACCTTTTCTCCAGCAGTGTAGCTCTCGCACAGGTGTATTGGCTGAAATTTAAATCTTGTCACTTAGTGTTTATCTGTATGAATTTCGTGTTCCTTATGGCCGTCTTTGATTTTATAGGGCGAAAATTTTGGTAACTTTTTTGCAGACCTTTCAAATTCTTTTAACTGTAGACTTAGCATGTAAAGTTTCCAAAACAAAAGGTGAGCAAAAAATACAGATGGTTGAAATTGCGAAAAGGCGTTTGTGAATCTAGTTTGGTGGTGCAACACTTAAATGGGATCAGCGCTTGTTGATTCTCGATGCTGCATTGATTATTTAGGGTAAGCTGAGAAAAGAGCAGATCGTAGCAGGGCTATTATCCTTTGTTGCTCAGCAAGAAGTCAGCTTACTTCGGAAAACTGAAACTGCCGAAAAAACACCGGGTTCTGTTGTAGACAAAAAGACAAATATCAGTCATTTTGCAGTCACAAACAAGCACCGAATTGCAATTAGTTACAACAATGTATTAGAACATTATATACCTATACATATTATTATACAACACGTTTTTAGTGAAAAGTTTTTGAGTTGTACAAAACTTCAAAATTGCGATAACACGCTAGCGAATCTATAACCGCTACTGTGGTGGATAATCACTACTGTGGTGGTACTATTTGCGTACTGTGGTGGTAGTTTCTGCGTACTGTGGTGGATAATCACTACTTGTGGTGGTTTACTATGCTTGCGGTGGTGGCAGTTTTGGCTTACTGTGGTGGATAATCACTACTTGTGGTGGTTTACTATGCTTGCGGTGGTGGCAGTTTTGGCGTACTGTGGTGGATAATCACTACTTGTGGTGGTTTACTATGCTTGCGGTGGTGGCAGTTTTGGAGTACTGTGGTGGATAATCACTACTGTGGTGGTATTATTTGCGTACTGTGGTGGTAGTTTTGCGTACTGTGGTGGATAATCACTACTTGTGGTGGGTTATAATGCTTTATGTGGTGAATACGAAATCATAGCAAAACTCTATAGATCAAGCAAGAAAAACCACAAAATCCACCACAGTACGCCAAAACTGCCACCACTGCAAGCATAGTAAACCACCACAAGTAGTGATTATCCACCACAGTACGCCAAAACTGCCACCACTGCAAGCATAGTAAACCACCACAAGTAGTGATTATCCACCACAGTAAGCCAAAACTGCCACCACTGCAAGCATAGTAAACCACAGTAGTGATTATCCACCACAGTAGTGATTATAGATTCGCTAGCGTGGATAAAGAGCGGAAACGTTTTCGGGCATACTTAGCTTAAGCTATTTATACAAAGCTTTTTTCATCTGACACTCCTCAGAGTATGAACATCAATCAGAAAGAAACTAAACAAGTTTTCAGTTACATGAATGTTACACATTTTTTATCTCTATACACAACATTACAGTCACAAACCAGCACCAAAAAATTTCTCAAACTTGTACAGTTAATATACATGTTATTAAAAAGTATTAAACAGTACAACCAGTTTTAGATACATGAAAGTTCCACCTTTTATATCAGAAGGTTTCAAATGAGCCCAGTAACTTTCTGGCACTATGAACCCAGTAAAATTTCTAATGAGTACTGAAATTTTCTTAACTACACGACAATATCGGTATTTGAACTTGCAATATTCCACTTCGAACTATCTTTAAGAAAAACAGAACTACAACATTACCTTTGGCATTCCTATAGGCTTACTATATCTTATATCTTATTATATCTATATCTATTACTATATTATTAAAATCTTTGTCTTTTGTAAAAAGACTAATAGAAAACCAATTCACTCTCTCCTTAAAGCGGTCAAACAATGAAAATTTTCATAAAAAGAAGATGATATTTCTTCAAACTTATGGGGGTTAATACCTGCTTAGTTTTGAAAACCCAGTACTGAACTTTCTTACTGGAGGGAGGCTAAAAGGGTAATGGTGCAGGGTAGGTTATAGCACCCAGCATGCACTAATACGCCTAATTGAAGATGTTAATAAGAGTCTAGATAACAAGAAACTTGCAGGTTCAGTACTAATGGACCTATCAAAAGCCTTCGACTATTTACCTGATAAACAGCTACTAGCAAAGCTTAAGGTTTATGGGTTTAGTGATAATAGCTTAGAATTCATGTTTAGCTATTTAAACATGAGATTTCAAAGAATGAAAATTAACTCGCAATTTAGTAACTGGATGGAAATCAAACAAGGGGTCCCGCACGGATCAATCTTAGGTCCATTACTCTTCAACATATATATTAACGATATCTTCTTGTTTATTAATAAGAGTAACTTATGTAACTACGCAGATGATAGTACGATATGGATATCAGATGTAGATAATTACAAATCATCAATGGTTTAGAATCAGAAATAATATCTCTTAATAAGTGGTTTAGCGATAAATTTATGCTGCTAAACGGGGATAAAAGTAAATTCATCAATTTTCAAGCAAATCCACCCAACGAAAATTTTGCCAACATAAATATAAATGGATGTGATATTGAAGAAAGTAGAAGTACAAAACTCCTAGGAATAACAATAGACAGCCAACTCAAGTTAGATGAACACATTAAAACTTTTGTTCAGCAGCTGGAAAGAAAGTTAATACTCTAGCTAGGGTTGCCTACTATATGGATGAACATGAAACTAAAAGAATTATTTTAATGAAGACGTTTACTGTATCTTATTTTAATTACTGTCCCCTTATATGGATGTTTTGTAGTAGAAAAAGTAACAATAGAATTAATAGGATACATGAGAGGGCTTTGAGAATAGCCCATAAGGATTATGAATCAAGTTTTGAAGATCTTTCAATAAAAGTAAATCAATTAGAATTAGCTAAAATTTTGTTAAACTTAAGCTATAATGCTACCAACTTTAAAGAAAGAAAGAAAAAAACGGGAGGAGTGGCATTTGGTGCAATACTCTGAATAGATTGTGGAAACTGGTACCAAAAAAGAGGGTACCAGTACCCGTTTTATATGGTTTGGTACCAACAATAATTTTGTTAGGATTTCTACAACGAAGCTCATTCAATAGTACACATAATGACAAAGTGTGACTCAGAGAGTGTTTTAGGTGTGTTTGGCAATCAAAATCCTCAAAATTGGTCTTGGGAGATACCCATTTTCTAATTTTCTTTGTTATTGTGACTGTTGCTGTTAAGAACAATATCGCACAAAAATACAACTAAAACCATTCTCTGGACAGCTTTATTGCGTAATGTCACTAGGCCATAGAAACAACCTGCACGACCCTGGTACCTTCAGAGTTATTACATGGAACCGTACGTTGTGGTACCGTATAGGAACCAAAGACCCCCATTGCCCCCCCCCCCTCTCTAGTACTGCTTTATTATTGACAATTTTGTTATTCAAGGCCGTCGAGAAGCGTGTTAAAGGGACAAGCCAACCAGGAGCCTTGAACCGGCTGTCCAACGAATCTTCTTCCTCGTGTAACATCTAAAATAATATTTCTGTTACACCTGGGCCTTTGGTCGCTTTCGACGCCTTTGGTTGCATTTACATGGAAAACTTTACTACAGAAACGTAGTAAAGTATAATTGTAGCTACATCGAGTCTTATATTTTCTACAAGTGTTCGCTTGTCTTAGCTTAAATTCCCACATAATCAGCAGTAAACTGGATCGTTCATATTTATATACAGTATGCCCTCGAATAAATGTCCAGATACGTAAACAGTGTCCCAGTACGGAATAGTATCCTAATTTTAGTAGTAATAATAGTATCGGAATAGCTACAAACACGGAATATTATGTCCCAATTACACAGCACTTGTCTGCTCTTTGTTCAGCTCTCGCACTCGCACTTGGTTGTCGATAACATCTTCTGCTGCTACCAGGCTTCTGTTACGTCTGCAGCGATTGGCCAGGAAATACAAAATGGAGTCGACGAGTGGGTTTAGGGTGAACAAGACATCACATACTGCGTACATGATTGAGCTATGCGAGTAAAAACGAGCAGCACCATACGGAAATGTGCAGATGATGAATGCGAGGGAAATTGACAGTGAATGCACAAGCACCATCTTATGGGAATTTACACTGTTGGGAACAACTGGTAGTGTAGACCGTTTCTTTATCTGGTAGCAAACGAGAACATACACAAAGATAAGAATAACACCACTTGCGTAGATGACAGCACTCAGAAGATACGATGGGATGACTCGAGCTGCGCTTAATACACCAAAGGTCGCTGAACAGAGCCATATCAAGATCATGATTATCATCGATCTTCGCTTTGTGAATATCATTCTAACGTGAAAAGGATGCGTGATTGCATATAGCCTCTGAATAGCAATGAAAATGATATGAGTGAATGAAGATGCCGTTGAGAAGTAGCATCCAGCCCAAGAGAACCGAAGTATCAGGTTCACTACAGGAATCCCTTGCAACTGTAACAGCTTCTTAGCTCCGTGAAAGATAGACATTAACGCAGCAAGAAAATCTGCAATGCAAAGACTTACGATAGTTGCTTCGAAAATCGTCTTGCTTTTTTGCAGTTGAAGACAGGCGAACTGTCCAGTGTTTGAAACAATTCCAAGGATACCAACAGCTATTATGCTGATAGACCATACGTTTGCGACAAGATACATGCTGATTTGAAAGAAGATGCCTTCAGTCTATTATGCCAATGAAATAACCTTTTCTTCTAGAAAGATGAAGAAACATCTTCGATGATCATCTGCTTGATTCTGCTTGAGCAACACGAACGTCCTCTCTCAAGAAACACATAATCTCCAAAGGTAAAAAGCAGATAGTTGCTTATTATTTATAGAACATCAGCTGCGTTTTTCTATTGGCCAAAATTCTCTAAGATATTCTTATATTTTGTAGACAGCGTAGCACCTGCCACGGGACAGGACCATGTTTTTAGCAGATTCCTATTTTGCAGCATGGAAACTTGAGTCATTCACAGAGAACCGTTGCTAATATTCCATGACATATTCCATGTGTCCTAAAAACACCGAAGTTGATTTTCTTTAGACTTGCTACAACCTGCAAGTCTCTCTCGCGGAGAAATCAGGAGAGGGGGGAAAGTATGTCTCCCACTTTTTCCCTTTTCTGGTTTTCCCTGCGAGAGAGACTAAAGCAAGTCCAACTTTCTTAGACACTGTTACATTCAATGAAGTTTAAGTTACCTTTTATATTTATCTTGTCTGAAGCTATTTAAATGATCATTTGGTGGTATAAAAGTAGACTTATTACTTTCCTCCCACTCTTTCGGAAACAGCTTCTAACAATAACAACAACACACAGCTGTTTCCTCGGAGTCCCATGAAGCAAATAGCAACCTGTTGTTGTGGTTGTTCGGGTAATTGTTGGTTGTTGTTTGCGAATAGTACGACTCTTGTATAAAAATAGTACGAGTCTTGTATAAGAATAGTACGAGTCTAGTATAAAAGCTCAAAATCGCTAAAATTGCTATCATATTTATAAAAGCTTTCTCGTCTAAGACAACTCTTTAAAGCATCATAAACGATCAACCACATCTATTTGGTTTGATCATTTCTCATTTTTATACTCTGCGTCCAGAAGAAATAGTCTTAAGATATGTATGTGTTTTTACGTGTTAATGACATGTTTACTACAATTATATCATCCGCTATAGCAAAGGGCGGTCATGTCCCTACCGGGACGTGGTGCTAGGTCTGTTGAGAAACTTGGCTATTTTCTCTGAACTTGCGGCCACTAATGTCCCGAAAAAAAGGTAAGGGAAATGATGATCTTGCTCTGCCAATTATTCGCAAACAATCCTCGCTGTCGTTGTATGAACAGTCTGGGTGATCGAGAAAATGTTGTCCTATGGCTGTTTAGCGGAATCATGCTGCGTGCTGCTTGGAATTGCGGAGACGGGTGGTTGCTTTCTTTGCTGAAAATTCGCTCAAACAATTTTCGGCAAAGAACTTTGTAGATGTGCACACATGTAGATATGTCTGCTCCTCTCTTGATCCTATTTCTTCTATTCTACTCAAATATTGAGAAATAAACATCTTCAGGTTTCTTTTTCTTCACGCGGAGTTCCGTGAGGAGGATCAAAATTCCTTAGAAATCTGCCTTAATACCTAATATACGAGTATTCTCTGATAACAAAACCCGCTATCATTATATGTACATTCCTCTTTTGTCCTAGATTATTCGAGCAAAGCTTCTGCATAATTTCTTCGATGCGACTACAAAGTCGATTTCGTTTGACAGTTTGAAGGGTGGACTGACTTCATCTGAAACATCTGAAATTTAATATTGCTTTATGAAAAAGCTGTAAGTCATTTAATTCTTCAAATCCTCTTACTTTTGTATAACTTGCTTTGTTATCTGGAATAGTTTTTTCTTGCAGGGCTTATCTATCTTTTATCTGTTGTTGACAAAATTTTGGAAAATTCGTAAATAAACAAATAATCATGTTGTTCATCAAGGGGGAATGAAGGAAGTATATTTCAAACGTATCTTTCTTCCAGCCCGACATACGTAATTAAGTCGAACTTAAACTACAAACAATTCAAGTTTCAAGTATATATAACAGTAAGGTTCCTTCAGCCCGTACACTTTCTTTCCTGATCGGGCCTTTACGTTAAAAAGTTATCACAAGGTGTTGTCTTGCCAAGTGTGGGGAAAATACAGTACGCCTTCGTACACCGTAAAATTAACGAATATATACACCCAAAAAATAAATAAAAAAACAGCAAAGAACCAAATAAATTGACTAGGAATAAGGGGAATAGGGTATAAAAGAACGAGAAAGAAGAACACAAGTATAAATTTAAAAAGCAAATAACAAGTCAATAAGAAGGAGAATTGATGTTTTTTGCAATTTCTCTAGAATTGGATGGTCAAAGTCTTCAGAACGGACATTCCGGGTCTTTTTGGACGCTCAATTCATTTCTGAAGAGAAAATCGACCGATATAGGGGTCATTTTCCGCAAACAACCCACCCAGCACCCCTAGGGACTTCAACAGAAATATACACACCAGTCTACTTTGGTCTACCTATCGCCATTCCCTAATCAGAAGCAAGGAACTTATTTTATTTCCTATGTAATTAAATGCAAATTGCATTTGAGCCTCTCATGAATTGCATGAATTTATAAGAGCAAGACAACCCAATCAATGCTGAAGATGTTTAAGATTTAAATTCAAAATCGATATAGCCACGCTATGCATCATGAAAATGAACACACGAACGTACGAAATAGCTCTTTGACGCTATTACAGATACAGGTAAACATCTGTCATGAATGGGAATCAATAGATAGATTTTTCCGTTGTTGGCTCGCTGGATAGATTTTTTGATAGATTTTAGGCTCTCTGATCATATAGTCAAGTTTCGGATCTCATTTATAGTGATATGCCACTTGTGGAAAAATCTATCCTAGTGTCCGTCATTCATGACAAATATAAAATATAGAGTAGATGGGATATCTTTTGAGAAACTCTTGGATAAAGGAAGATATTTCAAGAAAACATACAGGAGATAAGGGATATGCTTGGAACAATTGTGGCTGGTATAGGATTATTGGCCCCCCAAACAGGTCCTCTTCAAAATTTTGCCAATTTATTAGCTGTTCATAAAGAATGCTTGTGCTTCAGCAAAGATAATTCATTCAAAAGATATATCCTATTTCAGGATTTTCTCAATTTTTTCGAGGAAAAAGAAACGTGCGTTAGGACTGTGAGATTCCACATAGGAAAATAACGTTTTGTATGTTTGCAATGCAGTCAAAATAATAATGGTTACCTTGCGATTCTGTCCATTGCGCCTTTCATTAAGGACCAAACACGAAAGCTGAACAGGCTGGGTTTAAGAAGCAATCCTCAACGATCTTTTCAACAGAGCTGTAATAGAATAATAACCATATATATATTTGATAAGAAAAGGGCGGAGCAGGATACAACAAAAAAGCAAGTAGCTACAAACTGAATTCAGTAGACAAAGATCAAATCTGGGACTACTTTAAAATCCATTATCTATGTACTTCAAGCTTGGATCAAGGCGTGTGCAATGTTATTGGAACTTTAAGAAACAATGTGAACAGCAAGTCTATAATACAGAAGAGTTCCTTTATAATGAACTCCTGATGTTATGAACTTCTCTTTATACCGAAATAAATGTCCGGTACCTTAATTAACAAATCAACGAGATTAAACAGTGCAATTAAAAAGTGGTTCGTAATATACTTTTGTTAAGCCTATGTCAATGCAATAAATTTTAATATGAGGTATATCGCAGACCCTTAATAATAACTATAAACATTATGGAACGTTTGAAATTAATATTCTTCGACCCGTATCATCAAAACTTTATGTTTGTTAACTATATCAGGATCTTTTAGAATATTCCCAATATTCCAAGAACAGAGTGAAACAACAAAGAAGAGGTCGATCTATGAAGTTCCAAATATTAATTTATCACAATCAATGTCTATACGCTCGATTCCCAACTCACATGATTACGATGCGATCTCTAAGTTCACTGAAACGATCTGAAGTGCAATTCTACAACATTCATGTCATAAAGTTCATACAAGGAACTAGCTACTTTTAATATCAAACAACGAAATTAAAGTATGACAAATACGTAAGTAAAAACCGTGTGTAGTATGAGTATGATCTAAATATAAGCTCAAATTCCGCGTTAAGTATAAGAGAGTCCTTCATGACTAATGCGAATCTCGTAACGATACAGAGGCTCTTACGCCAGTTTATGCAAATGCAGGTAGAGCATGTGAAGTTCCCACATTATTTGACACAATTTATTTACATTCAAGGCTTGAATGAAAATGGTTAGTTCCACTGCCATTGGTGTCTCAGTTATATTATATTTTGCCAGCGTTGGACTAACAACTGCAGGTACGTCTTGCTTATGCATAAACGCAACGCATTACCTTTATACAATGAAATTTCGCGATTTTCTATATTTTCTCCCTCAATTTTTGCGCCGCATATGTTTGCGCACTCCAAATAACAATATGTTCAGGCACCCTTTAATTTTTGCGCAGCCTTCAAGTTTTAAACGTCTATTCAGTGATTTTACAACTGGATACGTAATAGCCTTGAAAAAATACTACATGGATCGTAATTCCTCCATGCCTATAGATCACAATACAAACCATGTTTCTCTCAACTTCGTTCCCAAGGATATCTCTTGTTGTTGTTGCTAGCTCAGCCCTATATCTCTTGTTGAAGGTGCTGTGGCGTCGTGGTGTAATCCAGCTGACTCGTGGTGTCAGGAGGTCAGTGTGGTCAGGGTTCGAGCCCAGCCACGGTAGCATCACAGCCAGGGTCGAGGTCTCGATTAGTTAACCTACTACTGAGATCCTAGCGACTGGCGCTAAAACACCATTTCACCTTCACCTTCACCTTCAGCCCGCAACAGATACACGGGGCAGCGCAGTGTTCACGTAGAGATCCTATTTACCCTGGACACGAGGTTGTGTTTCGCTTGCTATGAAGTATTCTAGAAGGTTATTCATTCCGCTTGCGTTTTTAGCATTTACGGATAAAATTAGAAACTAAATTGGCTTACTATCTTCGTGTAGTTTCGCGAGAGTTAATTTTCGCGCTATATTCCATGCGCAAAACTTAATGGTATTAAGGTATATCTTTATTTTCTACATACGAGCTGCTATTTTATCAACAGATGCAGGGATCCCTAGGCTCTTAGATCATAGGTTTGGTCTCTCTACTCTGGTCTTGCAATCTCAATATACCCAAATTCATGGCGTGCAGACTTTACAGAGCGGCTTAGTGTACTTAATTAAAAAAAATACGTCTAAAATCTTAGCTATCATGTCTTAGCTTTCAACAGATTCTGTCCCATCCGTGTTGTAGCACCGTTCCAGTACTGGTACATTGAAATTTGCCAGCAATTCGAGAATATATTATATATGTTTCCAAGAAAATAAATACAGGAGCGAAAGATTTTAACTGCTTTTATGGAAAAGCAACAGTCTATTCAGCAGTGCCATATTTTAATAATAAATTTAGCTTTCTCTAGGAAGTTGAAATCCATTTTTCTTGCAAGCAACATTGCACTGTTTCACAAAACATGTTTTGCTCGAGATAAATCTTCTGCATACAGTGTGGAACCGACCTCACAGTATACTATACTTTATGAACTTCCAATAAAAAACCAACATCTTGTCTTATCTTAGCAAACTGCACGATCAATAATGGTGGATGCTCTGTGAATGCTAACTGCACAATGGATACAAACGTAACGGTAACTTGTAAGTGTAATTCAGGATTCGAAGGAAACGGAGTTTTGTGCATGGACACTGACGAATGTTTGCAAAATAATGGTGGATGTGATCCCAGTGCAACTTGCACTAATACCTACGGTTCATTCAAATGCAGCTGTAAAAGTGGCTTCACTGGCAATGGTACTTCATGTATTGACATTGACGAGTGCCAGCAAAATAACGGTGGTTGCCACAGTACCTTGGCAAACTGCACTAACACTATTGGTTCTCGGACATGCTCGTGTAAATCAGGATATGCCGGTGATGGTGTATTTTGTCTGGATGTTGATGAATGTCTGGTTAACAATGGTGGCTGCAATGAAAATGCAACATGTTCGAATACAGATGGTAGTCACAAGTGCATGTGTAAGTCTGGTTTCTCTGGTGATGGTTATAATTGTGCAGATATTAACGAATGTGATACCAATAATGGAGGCTGTGCAAAAGAAGCTACATGTCAGAATACTGTTGGATCAAGAACATGCGTTTGCAAGGTGATATTTTCTAATGATTATTAAAACCAGTTTTGATACAGCTTTCTAAACTTTGAGAAAACCACTATTCTGTAGCCAATTTTCTCTTCCGAAAATTGGTAACGAATTTTCGGAAGAGAAAAAGAACAAACGAATTGATAAGCGAGGTTATTATTTCATTAAAGGGTTTACAATCTGTCCGGATCAGAACCAGTGAGTCGGAATATGTTTTGTTACTCGGACTCTTCAATGAATACTTATTGGTCGCTGCTTCCCTGATTCTGTGCTGACTAATGTTCAACTCAAAACACACTACAATAATTCCAGTGTTCAACTTCTGATTGAGGCATTTGATCCGCATTTTAGGCATTTTTCCGTGATTCTTTGAAAACCGTTCAAAACATTGAAAAACAGCATAAAACGTTTTTAAAGGAGCTCAGTTGATAGACTCACCTATCCAGATTCTTTGGTTTAAGAGATTCTTCCCCATTCAAATTTTCCAGAATAAGATTCCTTAAGCATATTACTCATCATCACCCTGCAAAATAGCAACAACGTCATATCAGCTAAAAGCAGCATTTTCAGGTGATATACAGGCTCCGCTTTTGCGATACTCTATTATATCATGCTTACTGTATTAGCCTTTAGTTGATAGGGAATGCTAGTGTTTAGGGTGCAGTCACACATAAATAGAATGAAGTCTCTCCTATTATGAAATAAGAGCTGTATAATGTAGAGAGGCTGAATCGATATAATTCAGCTAAAGTTTGCTAATGGAATTCACTTATTCATTTTCTTATTTGATTCTTAATCAGGGAGTACAACAAAACCATATGGTTCAACCGTAAACAGTACCTCCTTTTCATTTCATACCCCTGTCATCTACGTCTTTATTTCATACTGTATTCGGTAGCCTTTCGGAGCTCTTTCTCCAAGTTATTAAGACTGTCGGATCGAAAATGTCACCCGTTTGCGAGCTTTATCATGTCTAATACTATCTCCAAATGCTTTTGGCGTTCTATGCTTGAAAGCACCACCAGTTATTGTCATTTTTGTCATATTATCAAAGTTTCAAATTGCGATAAACTGTGGAAACATTTTTAGGCATACTTCAGAGCTTCTTTCGTTTGACACTCCTCGGAGTATGAACGTCAAAAGCTCAAAAACAGACCGAAACAATAAACTAAGGCGGAATTTATACCGAGATGCGGCTTGAAATGCACCAGTCAGAAAGAGAAGCCGAAATTGACATTGTGCCTGGGGGATCAGCTAGATGATAATAAGAAAATTTTTTTGAAGAGTCCAAATGAGAAAACGAACTCGTTCTGTGTCTACACCGGTCTGCACAGAACCAGCTTTTTGGCTTTGATGTCGATTGTTTTCAGATTGTTTTTTTAGTATCCTTTAACATTGTAGACTGGCTTTGCTTTGTATGACGTGGTAAAATGCTATGATATTGATGAATGTATGACATCTGGGCATGGCTGTCATGTTAATGCAACATGTACAAATACTGTTGGATCAAGAACATGCACGTGCAAGTCTGGTTTTTCTGGAAATGGAACATTTTGCGAAGATGTTAATGAATGTTCTGTCAATAACGGTGGTTGCAATAGTAATGCAGACTGTTCAAATACGATCGGAGGGAGAACATGTACTTGCAAGACAGGATATCTAGGTACGATAATAAATAAGTATTATTATTTTAATGCGATTTTTGGGGGTGGGGGAGCAGACCAGCAGCATTCTTTAAGTAGCTTCCACTTTTACCAACATTCCTTATTATGAAACAGACAGATTCGAAGAGATATGCATAGCGTTGAAGTCTTGACTGACCTTCACGAAGCAGTCTTAACTGGCAAAGGACAGGTAACATAACATGGTCATTTGACAAGCTTCAGACGAAATACAGGGTTAGACCGAGGAAAAGGTCGGCTATAAAGTTAGGCTATGAAGAGGTTGGTAAATACCGCTGAAGCTGAACTCCCGCTACCTCGAACTTTTTCCCTTCTCCGGTGGTTTTGGCAAGTGTAGCTGTAAACCTCGATTAGTCGGAATCTATTTCTATTTCCTGTGAAGTTCGACTTATGTCGACTGTGACTCGAGATAAGCCACACATGTATATGCATTGATGTATGTGTATACGTATATGTAATATGTACCTGTAACGCGTGGTACTATTAATGTGGAAGTAGAAAACACAGAAAAGATAGAAATATCCAATACCATAATGGTTGTTTTGACTGGAATGAAAGAGATGTTTGAAACGATGTAACCGGATTAACATGCTCATGTATATGGAGGTAATATGGTCACTTTGGCTTTCTTTGAAAAGATAGAAACTGTTCGATTGAATAAATAGCAAGATCACTGTTTGATTGCTTAGTCAATGTGTAGCACTACGAAAAAGTGTGTTAAAACGTAGAAACGTGGTCAAAAGCCGTTAGCCAATGATGCTACCGTACTGTATTCCTTGAATTTGTAGTTCTGCAGGAAAGAAGAAGCGTGCTGATGTGCATTTGTATAATATTTGTTAACATTTTTCGATTCTGCTCTCATTGGCAATTGGTGCAAAGAGCTTTTTTCCGCGAAGAAACGGCGTCTGAATTCAATGAAATTATCTTCGTGATGCGCTTTTGTACCGTTTCCGTAGCAATTGCTATCCGATGGCACTGTCAGTAATCAGTCACTTGATAGCCGATTCAGCCATTTCCAGAACTGGTAAAGGACAAGATAAAGGCTCATTGACATTGTCATTGCCACTGTTTCAGGCAAGTGACTTTGTCATTTTGTCTGGTACTGAACAACGTAAACAACTTCGTTTGCTTTTAGGAAATGGACTCAGTTGCTTTGATGTTGACGAGTGCTTGAGACAAACAGATATGTGCTCAATGAATGCAGTGTGTAAGAATGCCATTGGTAGCTATCAATGCTCATGCAAAAATGGATACAGTGGTAATGGAACATACTGTGTTGATATTGATGAGTGCTCTAACAGTATAACACCCTGCAGCTCTAACGCAGAATGCAAAAATACCAATGGATCATATACATGTACCTGCAAAAGTGGCTACCAAGGTTTGTAAAGTCGACTTTCATTTTTTTCTTTGCAAAGAGTTTCACGCTTATGAATGATAATATGAATATGAATAATCTCCTTGGCATAAATAATGATTAGCTCATTGGTTGCTAATACAAGAAACCTTTCGAAACCATCCCATTAAGAATTAAATAACCATACAAACAATCTCAGAAAGTTTGCAGTTGACTGCAACGTTGGTCATTTTGACTTACACTGATGATTTTTTTTGGGCATTTTTATTTGGATTTAACAGATAGTCTTTATGACTGACATTGAAGGTTATCTTCAGTACAAACATCCCTTTATCTCTAGGAAATGGACTCAATTGCTTTGATGTGGACGAATGTTTGGCAAAAACAGATATGTGCTCTATCAATGCAATGTGCAAAAATGTTATTGGCAGCTATCAGTGCTCCTGCAAGAATGGATACAGTGGCAATGGGACATCTTGCGTTGACATTGATGAGTGTTCTGGAGGCATGTCTCCCTGCAGCTCTGATGCAGTTTGCAAAAACACCAATGGATCATATACATGCACCTGCAAGAGTGGCTTCACAGGTTTTTTCAGAATGATTTTTCTTTTTTCCCTTGTCTCTTTCTCGTCTTTTTCTAAAAACCCCTCAACCTGGCAATTTGATTCTTGCAGACCTTTCAGGCAGAAATTCAAACATTACTTTAATCACTTCTTCCAAGTTCCAAAAACATGCTTTGCACCTTCCTGGCTCTGTATAACTTGTCAATTCAATATTTGGAAAAATGATGAACTAATGACTTACTTGTGTGGGATATTGATATTTGCGGATTTTTTTACTGCATGCAAACAAGCCCTAAGAAAATAAAATGCCCTTATTTTAGAATATATTTCTAGCAACCTTTTGCTTTCTTTCAATCTTAGGTGATGGAAAGTATTGTGCTGATATTGATGAGTGTCTAGTGAATAATGGTGGATGTCACCTCAGACTGGCAGATTGTAAGAATACCTATGGATCACGACAATGTACATGCCATACTGGATACACTGGAAATGGAGAAATGTGCACTGATATTAATGAATGCTTGAGTGACAATGGAGGCTGCCACTTAAATGCCAATTGCACCAATACAATTGGGTCAAGAATATGTCAGTGCAATTCTGGTTATTCTGGCAGTGGCATCCATTGCATGGATATCAATGAATGTAGTACAAACCAAGGTGGCTGTCATGCTAATGCTGTGTGTAGTAATCAAAATGGAACTCATACATGCACTTGTGTAAAAGGCTACTATGGTAATGGAACATGGTGTGGTGATATTGATGAGTGTACAAGTAATATGTATGCTAATCATTCATGTCACAGTCAAGCTGCATGTACCAATACTGTTGGTGGGTTTACTTGTGCTTGCAATTCTGGATATAGAGGAGATGGCAATAGCTGCAGAGGTAGGATAAAGTTTTTGGGTTTTTTGTTGAAGGACTTTGTACATTGAAGATTCTATTGTTTCATACATTATTTCATAATAAAAGACCATAAGAAAGAGATTGTTCTATAAGCAAACTTTTTTCACCAAAGATCTCACTCGTGCAGGAAAACGTTCAAGTCCTGGCTAAGGTGTGATTATTTGGTGTTGGTT
This sequence comes from Chrysaora quinquecirrha, assembly GCA_014526335.1. Classification (NCBI taxonomy): domain Eukaryota; kingdom Metazoa; phylum Cnidaria; class Scyphozoa; order Semaeostomeae; family Pelagiidae; genus Chrysaora; species Chrysaora quinquecirrha. The sequence goes on from JACTAT010000035.1 coordinate 3,334,936, forward strand.
TGCAGCAACCAGGACTCTAGACAAAGGGTTTTCTAATTTGCAAAAGTTTGAGTTTAGATGCATAGGTTTATTGGTTTGAAATGGTACTAGCCCAATTACTTTTCATTCATCTGCAATAATCATATAGTGTTTGATGGCAAAGCTAGAGGTGCCCAAAAAGGTGGAAATCATAGTGACAAACACACCAACGTGGAGAGTGTGATATAAGCCATTCTACCAACAAGTGCCATCTGCCACAGTGACAGCCAATTTTCCTTCCCCAATGTCCCAACCTAAGACTCTTACCTAAATTTCAAGCAATAAAACGTTATCAAAGATTAACGATTAATTAAATTTACTTACATTACTCACCGCTCAGTTTCGTTGTTGCTAGTCTATTGGTAGGTGATATTGGCAGTTGCTACTTTCATGCTTTGCGACCACGATTTTGCACAGCATAAGATGAGGCATGATCCGACATGCTCGAGGAGGACAGGACCAGAGGACCAGGAGTCAGAGTGGAGTGGTTAGTGGTATAAGAGTTGCCGGCGGTTTTCCTTCATTCATGCTCAGTTTTCCATTGTAATCTGTCAGCTAAAAACTAGCTAAGCAATTGAATGCAGCGTAGCTGAAGTTGTTAAATGAAATCATGCTTATTCTTTATTCGTTCATGCTTATTTTACAAACCCAAAGCAGAATGAAGCAGCTTTAGGCCACTTCATTCAGGCTAGGCCAGCCATTGAACTATGAGGCCAGCAAACTCAAACTTTGAAAACGAGGCACACTACGAAGTTTGAATTTTGCGCGTTGTCTCGTCGCGCGAAATCTCCGAACAGAAACAATAGGCAATTGTTAGGCGTAAGCAAATCGTGATGCGTTTTCTCTAGTATTTACCTTCTATCTGCATATTTATTCTTTGTTTGTTTTACAGCCGTCAAGGATCCAATTGTACTTACAATGAGTTTGATTATAGTTGTTGTTGTCAGTGCGACACTGGTGTTCATGGTGATGCGCTATCACGTGTAAGTTAAATCCTTGTTATGTTGTTATATACCCTTATTTCGAATTTTTTGTGACATGTCCGTCGGAAGAGCCTAGCCCTGTGTTGGTGAAATTATTTTCATAGCGAATTTTCGCAATCTGACGCTAAAACGCTAAACATAGACATTTTCTTCATTTTAGTCACCTGTTAGAAGCTGAATCCATCCCGGCTGAAATATGTCGGCAACACGATGTTTAATGGCAATAGTTCACAATCTCTGCCGCTAAAATTTCGAATATTCAAATTTAAATATACATTTCGACACGAAATCCAGAAAATCATTCACTCCACTAGGTCTGTTAAGTTGAGTAAACGCCTGCCTGCCGTTGGGGTGCCGTTTCAAAGTAAATTCAATTGGACACGGCATAAAACGAAACAATTTTTAAACCAGGGAGCGCCATTACTGGCGGATCTTGTAGTAGAGTAATGAGCAGATCCACAAAAAGTTAACATCTTATACATCTTGAATCCATTCAGGACAGAGTTTTAATTTTCGGAAGCCTCCAAATTCCCGTCGAAGTTCGTAGAGAGAAGAACGCATCTTTTCTGTCCGTTTGCGGGTGGGGCGTAAAAGTGCAGCGTTGCATTTTGAGGCCTTGAATCTGTATTCAATCCATCTATTTTTCAACAGGCTGAAGTTGTGCAAAAAAGGACAAAACGAGGAAACAACTGTATCGTAAATATTCAAGCGTTAGTTTCGCTTTTTAACCAGTATTTAACGCCGCTTTTATGCTGATATTTTACGTAATTCTAAATAATAGCATCGAAAAACTTTTAGTAATGTTTGTAGTTTCAACAAAAAGCATTTGTCATTCATTTTAAAGTCAATATTTATTCATATTAATCAATGTATTTTTTATTTGACTTATTGAATTTACGAAATCAGATTTGATATTTTACCTGTTTCTTTCCAGTATTTCTGTTGAAACAAGAAACAATCATCAGGGGTCCAAGCCCTAGCTAAACAACCAAACATTGTTGGGAAAAATTTGCGATTTGGTTGTGTAAAAAATGTTTGAACCGTTTGGCCATTTCGCAGATGATTGCTCATCAAATAATTTTGCTTGTTGGAAGCAGAAAATGTTCTCGAGCCAAAAACATCGCTATGAAACATGTTTTGTGACGTGACCAGATATAAATTCCTTGTAAAGCAAATTCAAATGTTTGACAATCAATGTTTGATTGTTTTGCCAGGCCTTTCTATACTAAAATAGAGATCGAAGCTACGCGCGTTTTGCTGATAGTCATTCCTCGGTTGCCGTGCAAGCTGCCCAACTCGAACTGCTTTCTTTCCTCGCAGACTTAGGGGTAGGCTTGCCACCGGCCCCTAATTTCTCTTTCTTCTCTCTCTTCTGGGGTAATTGGGGCTTCCCGTTTTGACTTTCGTAACACGACGTTTCGAACAATTTCACAATTGTCTTCACAGCATGGGTTTTCGTCGTAAGACATCGAGGCGAATTGGCGCCTTTGTTTTTAAATCGCCAAGCTCTGTTAACAAAACTTACCCTGGGATTCCTTGTGGATTTACATATTCTGGACATACCGGACGATTTCCTTTTGAAATGATTCAAAACATTAAGAATTCATCAGCGAATTTTCGCTCTCAAAAACATCTTCACCTCGCTGTCCTCGCTGTTTGCTGTTGTGCGTGCGTGATCACTGACATGACTTCCGCAAAACATGTAGTGACAGCAACTTCCGCCTTTTCACTTTGAATTAAATTTCAAATCAAATTCTGTTTAAATGTAACATTATTCTTTTCAAGTTTCAACATAAATTTTAACAAATTAAATCTAAGCAATGTTGAATTTAAATACAAGTTGAATTTAAATACAATTTTTATAACTCTACATGAATAATAACCAGACTGAGGAACATACTAACGAACAGGACTGACGACCATGAATAAAAACAAGACTAAGGAATATGACACAGGAACAGAACTGAAGAACATAAGTAACAACAAGACTAAGGAACTGGACCGAGAAACAGGACTGAGGAACATGAATCAGAACAAGACTACGTAACAAGACGAAGGAACAGGACTGAAGACCATGAAAAGAAACAAGACGGAGTAACATAGCACAGAAACAGAACGAAAGAACATGAGCAATAACAAGGCTGGGGAACAGGAGTGACCAACAGGACTGAGGAACATTAATAAGAACAAGACTAGGGAAAAGGACGAACAAACAGGACTGAAGAATGCGAGCAGTGACAAGGCTTAGGAACAGGACCCAGAAACAGGACTGGGGAACATTAATTAGAACAAGCCTAGGGAACAGGACGAAGGAACAGGGCTGAATACCATGAAAAGAAACAAGACGGAGTAACATGGCAAAGAAACAGGACAACAGGACCGAAGAAAATGAGCAATAACAAGGTTAAGAAACAGGACTGATGACCGTAATAAAGAACAAGCTAAGGTAGGACTGAACAGCAACAAGAAACACAAAACTAAGGAACATGAGCAGCAAACGGTTAAGTTTAAACTGCTTTATTCTTATGTTGCAAGCAACATTAAGACGCATTTTAAGTTGAGGATCGGATTTAAATTTATTTTGAAATTTAAGTTGAAGTTAAGTTAAAATTCAAGATTGAGATTCATTTAAAGTTTAAGACTAAGACAAGGCTAACATCAAGATTGAGATTAAGATTATGATTAACTATACGTTAAGTTCAAGACTAGGGTAAAAATTAGCATTAAGTTTTAAATTTCAGTCTAACACAAAGACCAAAACTAAGAATATGATTGACATTAAAATAAGTAAGATTAGGATTAATATTAAGATTAACATTCACAGCAAGTATAGCAAATTAAAGGCTTAATCCCCTCACCCAAGAGTCCTTGGGAGGAGGAAGTCCTTGAAAGCGGAGGTCCTTGCGAGGCGGTGGTTTCACTCAATGGCAAGGGCTAGTATATACTTGTAATTCAGCAATTTGTGTCTCGTTTTTCTACCCGTGCATTTAAAGTCAAGGTGTTAGTGAAACATCTATATCATAACACATGGCAGGCATGTCAAACCGGCTTATTGTAAATGTCGTCTAACAGTCAGTCTAACTGTATCCTGAAACTTGGAGATGCTTTTACTTCATCAAGAGAGAGCAATGCCTTATCTTAAGGTTCGCAGAATTAGTCTTTCTCTATCCATAATTGAACTTTAAAGCACTTCTCTGAAACCTTCCATTCAAATCTTCGACTAGAGGTTATCGAAAGTTGAGTTCCTTGTAGGCAGACATTGTTGTCCCCACGGTGTCTCCCAGTTTAGCCACCGCTGAAACTTTGTAGCGCGCGACAAGATTTGTAGCAAGAGACACGCAAATGTTTCTGAGAGACAACAGAAACATTTCTTGTCTCCATAACATGCAAATGACTCGGGGGACATGTTGCTCACTCGTTACTCGCATGTTTAGCCACGCTGGGAGACACGTCGAATACAGTGTCGCGCACGACAAGTCTCCTAGATGGAGCTCGTCAATTTACTTGTTGGCGAATGTAATAGTAGCTATTACTGTCATTTTTATGCATAGAGTAAGCTGCCTTGGGTTTGTTGATAAAGAGTGATTTGGAATAACAGAACAGCCAAACAGCTGTTAAGAAAATGAATTACTTAGACTAAGATACTGATAAATTAGCAAAGTCTCGTATAAAATGCTGCCTAATGCCACATCAGATTAACATCATACATTAAATTTGGACAAGCTTTCGACAGTTTAATTTTTCAATGTTTAATAGTTATTTTTAGTTTCGTGTCTTAAAATACAGTAAGCTAGGACAATAGGTCATTACTTATAAAATGGCGTAAGATGGAAACCGGGACCATCGTACAGTACTTTGAGCATATCTAAACAAAGAACGTTGATGGAAACATTTCAGTTGTGGTTTTAATTTCCAGAGTTTTCCAAAATGTGCATTCAAAAAATTTCCGAAATCGCACCACTTGATGTTTTGCTTTCATATCACAAAACGATAATCAAATATTCCAATTTTGTCGAAAATTTGGGTCTGAAACTTTTATGTCCAAAATTGTCTTGAGTTCATGTCAACCAGACGTATTTATTAGTTACTAACCTAAGTAAATCTGATGTGGACTTGATCACCAAAAACATATATTGTTAACTGCTTCCCCTTACAACAATACACACTTAAACTTGGATTTCTTAACTTCACTCTTCTTTTGGCTCTCATTTCTTTTACGCTGTAAAGAGAATAAAAACTTGACGAGTGTGGCTACAATATCGGTTAGCGAAGGCCAAAAAAAGGAAATCGTAGAAAGCTTATATAGACTAACGCATTATTTTATATGAGAATCTTTGGTCAATAACTTAAAGGTTTTTTCAAATTTTGGCAATTTTACTATAGAAAAGATTCTTGAATGTGTCTCAAGAGAGGGCTGACAGGGTAGTAGTACAGTGTCTCGAGAGAGGGCGGACAGGGTAGTAGTACAATGATACCAGAGGGATAGTACCTGGTACCTTTTCTAAAAACAGGGCTAAACCTGGTACCAAAAAAGGGTGGAATCTTGTACCTCTGCCGTTTCACATGTATCAACATTTCATTCGACCCAGTTATTAACTTCGATCTAAATGTGAAATACGTGATACCACTATCTGAGATTTGGGAGGAACCTGGTACCTTAATGGGTGAACCTGGTACCAAACCTTGTGGTACCGGTACCAAAGACCCCCGCTGTCAACCCCTCTCTCAAATTGACTAGCCAAAAAGAATAGTTATCAAATTGAGAAGTGTTGGTTGTTAAATATTTGAAACACAGAAAACAAATGGGTCGAACTTTGAAGTTGTGTAGGTTAAGGGGTATAGCTTCTTAGATTTTAGTTGACTGACGACCCATTCTAGAAGAATTTCTTAATTTCAGGATACTTTAGTGCCGATTTTAATGGACTGCTGTTTTCCTATCGTGACGGTAATTAAAAAGCTTACATATTAATTAAGTTATGAGGATGTATACATTATATATATGCAAGGCTATTAGTTGAAAATGGACAACAAAATTATTGCTGGGAACGACTAGATCGCAAGCATCTGCTGTTTGTATATTTTTCTATTTTGATTCCACTTTGAAATATGCGTGCATAGGTTTCACAGCAGGGCTGCAAGCGAATTTCGCGATTCCTTAGCGGATCATCCTAACACAATAATCCTCTCTCATTTTTATGCCAAAGAAATTTCAAAACACAGCAAAAAGCAAATGAACTAAAGGTACTCACATCTGTCCAAATCTCCCGGACAAGCGTAAAAAATGCTTCTTCCTAAAACCAGAAAGGTCAGCACTGTTACGGCCATTGGAGAATCAAAAAAGCAGCTTCGACGGAAAACGTTTCAAGGCTCAAAATGTTTCACTGACGTCTTCTCAAGCTGCATTAACAGCCAAGTGCTTTCTTTGTAAAACTGTTCTGTTTCCAGCGTGTATCTGAATTTGGCTTGTAAACAAATATGTGACAGTACAGCTTTCTGTTGTTAAATACAGATTTAGACAGGTAATGCAACATGCAGGACAGGCAGGTCCTTTTTTGATTTTCGTAACGAACTGCAAAAGTTTTTCTACAAGCAAGAAGTGAACATACCCTACGCAGCCGCTATTAGTTACAAAGTTAAGCCCGATCTATGAGTTTATCCGCCAGGAATAGTGTTTCAATCCTAATGTTTGCCATTCATGAAAAATATATACAAATGTGTATGGGACTGAAAAAGACTTAACAGAGCAGAAACACAAAGCCAAAAGGGAAGATAGCCTGGGCTTCAATACTTGGGAGAGTTATTCGATGATTTCATTGGGCTCTTTAGCTCAGTGGAATCGCTGTTGGTTCTCTGGTTATGCAGTCTTTGGTTCAAATCCAATCAATCGTGGTATGCTACTTGTGGGAAAATCCATCTACTAGGGTATACATTTTGGGGGATATTGTGACGTCAAACGGCATGCACAGCAGTTTTCATAGTGTAATGTCTTTCGTCAAACGCTTCCCCATTTCACAAAATGAAAATAAGCTTTACCTTTCTTTTCAATATTTCGTCATGAAGAGCCATTGTTACTAACAAACAACTCGATATATTTTAAAGAAAAACAACCTAATATCTCTTGAAGATATTTCGCAAGAAAGCATCTGATCTTTCGACTCTATAAATCACCTTGCGCCGCATCAAATTCCTTCAAAATTTAATCAGAGAACGTGTGGTTGGGAATCATGAAAGTGTTCATCATGATCAAGAAATAATCGATTCGATGAAGATTTAAGAAATATGGGACAGCAAAGTCACGAGAAGAACGGGTAAATAGTGCAGACAGCGCAGTTTTAGAGAACTTCAATCTTGCAGGACTTTATAAGAGGATATGTGAAACCCAAGACGTCCTTTGTGGAGTAAAACACTGAAGTACAACAGTTTTAAGAACAATTAGAAAGCAATACAATTCTAAAGGTTCACTTACAACTCCTGTCTTGTCTTTGCAGATGTTTCGATATACGGTATGCCATAGTCTTGTGACAAATCTAAAGCCTCTTTGAACATAACATCTCTTTTAGGGAGATCAACTTTGTTACCAACCACTGCAATACAAAAGGGTAATCAGGGTTAAGCACGTTCACAAGCTACTGATAGGTTTGCAAAATAATTGCGCCACAACTTGTTCAGTAAACCCTTAATTTTATCGTTGCATTTGACATAAGTTAAAAAAAATGCGAAAGTAGTGCCCATGTTTTCCATGAATTATCTGTTATATTATCTGTGTCTGAATTATCACTCTGAATTAAACTGTTTATCACTTTGAATTCTAATAGAAAGCAACAAAAATAGCGAGTATTTTCAAGCCAAAAACTACAGCAAAAAATACAGCCATATGAGAGCAATGAAGATCTTAAGCCCTGTTGTCTTTGTTACGAAATTTTTTAATTAGGCCTAGAGTTAAAGCTAGCCGCCCTTTTGAGTAAGGTTGTGCAGTACTTTTGGTGCCCGTAAAGTCAGAGCAGAGTGCCTTAACCTCTTTTGATTCATGTAAACATTTGCAAGTAAGTCAGTAAGTTCACATCTTTTCTGAAGCAGGGAGGGGGTTGAATCTGCTTTTTGAGCAAACGGAGCTCCAGATGGAGCTCTACAATATGATTGGGCATTCGACTACCTCACGACCTTGGAATTCTAGAAAATGCGGCAGGTTTGGCCTGTGGTTTGATTTTGGCTCTTGTTTGCCGGCAATGGGTTGAGCAAATAGTTCTAACATCCCGTCAGTCGGTTATGACAATGTCATACAATTTCCATATGTTTTGGTTCATTTTTTCGATATATCCATTATTTTGTCAGAAAGGGCTCAGCCCCCATTTCCCTTTATCGGGTTGTCAAATTTAAGTCAATGATTGGTAATCTTTTCTTCTTTCTTTCTAGAGTCCAATTGCGAACAAATATCGCTTATTCCTTGATTGGGTACATTTGTTAGAGAAAATTTTGGGTAAGATCAGAATGTCCTAGTGGCATGTCCCGTATAGCAAGATAGTTGAGTGGCCCGGTTCTTGAAACTTGGATGACTCAGGACCCAACAACCCCCGGACAGTTTCAGTTTACTCAGCTATGAACTGTCAAATAAGCTGCACGATTCATTGGAAAAATCTGCCGGTAATTTTATGTCCGAAATTGTTTAAATAAAAGTATTCCCCTTCATTTGTTAAGTCTAAATACGCAGAAGAAAGGTTATTTCCGTTATTGTACTACTGTTACTGCTATAAGAAAAATGGCTTACACATTGATTCAAGTTATGATACTTACAGACCATGGGTACTTTTTCTGCATCTTTGACTCGCAAGGCCTAAGTAAATCAAAGTTGAGAAAACAGTTAATGTCTTCAGAAGCTTGCTTGCAATCGAGCTTGAAAGTTGTGTGATGTGATATTCAAGGATATTCAGAAAAGCTTTAATAGAAGAAGCCTAATACATTGCTTCGAAAATATATCTCAATTCGATTGTAATCAACTGGAACACCATCTAGAATAATTAAACTACCACAAACAATATGATGGTGATTTGCCAAAGCAGCCTTATTAGAGCAGTTGACTAGGTTAAGACCCCAACTTGCAAGAAAGCAAATCTTGAAACCACCAAAAAAATTTTATCCATATAAGTTTGTTGTTAATGAAACGATACAGCTCCAAACTCAATTTTTTCATTACTTATAGGTCACTTCCAGTTGGTGTTGAACAACTTTATTCAAAATCGGACGGCTTTTTACAGCCACAGATAGACTGGGAGTGTGCTGTTGGTGTAGCAGTTACGGAAAAATTGTTGAGAAAATACGGAAAATGTACGTTCAGATACTTTATTGCCCCGTATACCCCCTCCCTCGGATATGTTGGATATTTTGTTTCATTCGGATAGGAAGTAACCTTCAACATAATTTCTCCATGATTATAGACCGGCAGTTAGTTGTTGGTGCGTTGCTCGTGGCTTGTAAATAATGAGAATGGTGGGATCCGAGCTTTAGATGTCACCATTTCAAAACCAAAGCGAACTAATTTGTAATAGATAAGAATATAGAATAAACAAGAAATAAAATAACTTAAAGCAATATTTAAAATTAAAATATTTACCTGAGTTCTGTAGGTTTCTATCTCTTGAAAGGACTTTTTACTAGTCACAGCAAAAACACATAGAAAGCCCTCGCCAGTCCTCATATAATGCTCTCTCATTGCACTGAAAAGAAAAGTATATGTTAATTCAAAGTGAGCTATACACTATGGGGAAAAAATCTACTGCTACAGTGATGTAAAATTCCATTGTCACACTGACAGTTCATGTACTTCACCAACATTCAGAAATCAGCCATATGAAAGTACTTTTGACCATACAAATAACCAGGATATTCAGAGAATGCATTATCTCAAAAGGCAGCAAAAATCTCATACCATCATAAGATTTAAAAAAATTGCACCAGAAAGACTTTTTTCGAAGTATTCTGGTGGTCTATCAAATTTATTTTCAAAAGCCAGCTTCACTTCAACGTCTTCTTAAGTTTAATTCATGCTTTACATCGTTAGCTTTACTTTATTTCAAGTCTTCAACGTCTTGAAATATCTATAACTTTTCAGCAGTGCCAGCAAAGTCTCTTGCAATTTCCGCAGTTTGTTTTGAATGTCCAATATTATCTCAAAATTTGCCAGCTATAACTAAACTAAAAATTGCTTTAATTCCTCTTTCAAAAACTACACCTTGATATGTATTGCCTTAAACTACACTTGTGATGCCTTTAGGTGATAGTGCAATATGTGCAGCTCATCTTGCAAAGTCTAACACATATATTGTAATGTTTGAATGTTTGAAAACCTGCTGCAGCTTTGACTACACTTGAAATGACTTCACTTTCTCTTGCAATACTGAAAACATGTTGGTAATGCTTTAAACTCAACTTGCAAGACCTTTAGCTAATACTGCAATACTTCAACTTGTCTTGCAAAGTCTGCAATTTGTCCTGCAGTGCAAACAAATCATCTTGCAGTCTAAAACGTTTCTTGCGAGAGTCCTGAAGTTTTCTGCAGAAAAACTTCAACTTGTCTTCCAACGTGTCTTGTTTGCAAAACTTTATATCTTTCTTGAATGGTGTAGTAAATGTTGTAGTGCTTGAAACATATCCAGCAACGTCTTGTAGAGGAGGCATGGTGTCTGACAAAGGCTGCAACTTGTCTTGTGAAGCCATCAACTCAAGATCAAGTGCCTGCAAATAATCTTGCAAAGTCTAAAATTTGTCTTTCAGTGGCTGCAGATTGTCCTTCAAAGGCTGCAATTTGCAGCGAATGCCAGAAACTTACAGGTAGATTGTCTAGCAGTAACTAATTTTCCTTTGTCTAAAACTTTTGTTGTTTGCAATGTCTGCAATAGACAGTCTATCTTGTAATGTCTCAAGTCTGTCTTGCAGAACCTTAGACTCTCTAGTAATGTCTACAATTTGTCTTCCAATACAAGCAATCTGACTTGCAACTGCATTATCTTGAAATGTCCGCAACTTTTCTTAAGTGCCTGGCAATTTTTTCAATAGGCTGTAATTTTTCTTGTGATGCCTTTAAGCTGCCTTCCGTGTCTTTGACAGTGTCTGAAAATTGTTCTGCAAAGGCTTGCACATGTTTTCCAATGCCTTGTGATTTTTTCAACTTGTTAAACGAGAACACACTAAACAAATTCAGCACCATTTCAAAGTTAATAGACTTGTCATTATTTCAAAATCGAAGACCATTAACAAAAAACTTGAACATTTCTTTATTTTCAAGTGATTATTCATTTCTAATTAACCCATTGCAAATATTGTTTTATGTGTTTTGGGAGAAAAAACAATTGACTGTATAGCAATGGAAATGCAAAGAAAGATATGGAAACACTACAAAATGTGAGCCTGGCTATCGTTTCAGAGTCTTAAGATTTGCAGCAAACTATTGTGAACACTTTCTTTGCACAAAAGCATGATTATTCAATGAAGAAAATACCAAACAAATACACCGCACAAAACACATCTGCAAGGTGAGCATATAAAAAAATATCTACAATAAGGTGATACAAGAGAAGAAAATGTTTACAATACCTGTATTCTTCTTGACCAGCAGTATCTAAGATATCCTATAAAGCAAATTATAAATCAATAAGAAGTCTCAAACGGAAAGCAGAATTAGGGAGGTAGCTGTAGGTAACTATCACATAGAAGAGCAATACAAAATAATTTCAAAGACGTTTTGTTATCAACTTGGTTTATAGCCAACTTACCAAAATGCATATTTCACCATCAACAACAACTTGTTTGATGTAAGAATCCTCTGAAAGGAGAAATTGTTTTGAAAAATAAATGGCAAAATTTTATTTCAAGCAAAACTATCCAACATGCAATGAAAAATACTATTCAATCTTGCAATTAAATGAAGATTTTTTGAGACAACAATCATTTGAGACAGTGGGCAGAATTCACCTATAAATTCTTGCCTTTGAGTAGCACAAAATTTCAAAATTCAAGAAACAGCGGTACCATTTCTGGATATTCTTAAAAGCTTTTTCTACCAGACACTTCTCAGAGTATAAAGAAACGTAAGAATTCCTATCACCAGGAACTTTATCCAGACAATAAAATAGGGTGGAACCATCAACAGACAAATATTTTTGTCTTAAAGGTATTTTCTTTGTAAAAACGAACCTTCATACAACAGACACCTTTACACACACAACAATAAGACTGGGCGCATAGGTCTCTGTTACTTTGAAGTTTTACTAGCATCACTGACAGAGTATGTTGTACTCAATGTTGTTCGTGTCTGCTGTCCTTACTGCAGTGCAATATAGAGAGCACAATACAAGGTTTTTCCCTTCAAATTTCAAATTTCAGCCACAAACTTTGGTGCAGAAGAATAATTTGGGGGAAAGGGCTGCTTACATCCAGCATTTTATAGTGACAGATTCTAGTCTCTTCTGTACAGAAACAGTTTGCTGCTTCGTTTATTTCTTTATTATGCTTGTAAAACAATTTTGTCATTGCATGAAATACTTACCAATTGTTGGATCATAATCTTCAACAAAGCTAAAAATAAAGAAAAGATGAGTTAGATATCAGACCTTTTTGCAAAAGCATTTGCTAGGAAACTTGAAAACATGCTGGGAGTGCCTTATGTATAATTTGGGTACTAGGGACGTGAATTATGGAACAGCATCAATTTTTGTGATTTTGGTATAAGGAACGGTCTTCATTTTAATTATTTTGGTATAAGCATGGTGTCAGTTTTCATGATTTTTATGTTTGAAGAATGGAAAATGGGTATAAGGTTGGGTATACATTATCGTAAAATTGGTATAAGGTTGGGTATGTTTTTGAGGCTTGGGTGGCACTTCTCTTACAAAATTTGATCAAGTGCCCCCCTCCCAGGAAAACATGTTCAGAAAACTCTTTTCCCAGGCACAAAGATATTTGTGCAGCCCAAAAAGAAACATAAATTTGTTTGATGTATCAATGTTTCAACTTATCAAGGTTTGTTCTACAGTGACTTTAACCAGGGAAAATGGAAAAAAGTTTGAAATAGAGAGAGTTAGACATAGGCGGTAGACTTATTAGCAATTGTAGGTCAAAAGATGTTATGCTACATTCAAGTTAACTTAATTGTTACAGCAACCCTCATCTGGATATGATTGTACACTAACAGACTTGTCAAGGTTTGACATTACAAATATGGGATCTCAGATCTCTGTTGCTGAACATATAATACCTTCCTATTTTTCTATTGTTCTTTCTATTCTTCTAAACCGGAAATGTTGGATGCTGCTGTTGAATGCAAGACATATAGGTAAGCATGAAAGAGGTTAAGTATGCAGCAAAAACTTGGTAGCCAAACGCAATTTTCGAACTATAATTTTTTCATGCGGAAAGACTATATTCTTGATATAATGGATCAAAAGCAACATGTTTATACCCTCATCCTTGAAAACAATCATGGCAGGGAAAACGATGCCCAAATATAAACCCTGCACAATCGTTTGGAAATGAATTAGCATTTACAATAAATGCACTTGCTGAATTTGCAGGATATACAGTAAGCATGGTAAAATGAAGCATTGCCACATGCTGCAAGCTTCATATTATAAGCACTAGAATGGGTAATTTAATATTCTTTTCTTGAGACTTCTACATTGTCTTCATAATACAAGATTTTAATACTCACTGGTTCTGAATCAGTTGTATGGTAAGTGCACTCTTGCCAACACCACCAGCTAGAGAAAAAAAATGTTTTTACTGTCAATACACCATCATAACAGAGATATTTTCCATAAATTATGTTAGCATAGAAAAAAGTATAGCCTTTGCAGTACAGTATGCAAAACAGCAGAACCTTATATATTACAGAAAAAGCAAATTCATTTTGAAGATTCTGTGACACTTTCATCTAATCCAGCTAGCTTGTGGGTTGGGAGATGCGGCTGGAGGTTTTGACCTCCAGCAGAAGCGCCACATCAAGGATCAAGATCTCTTTACTTCTTTACATCAGAGATCAAAGCAAATGACACAAAATATACTGTTTCAGCTTCAGTTTCACACTATAGTGACTTTCAGTAAACTATTGCAAGGCAATATCATAAAGATTCTTTCTAGCTACTTTGCAACTTATGTAACCCATTGGGGGCTTTCAAGGGGGGCTTTCAAAACAATTTTGGCCAACCTCTGATTCACCTGATTTACCCAACTTCACTTTTGCCCAACCCTGGTAAGATGTTTTGCTCAACCCATCATGATGGTCATTTTGCCTAACCAAAAATGACACAGATTGCTTCTTTTCTGTAGTTTGTCAATTATTTGATTGGTAAGATTTTGGGCTCTGCCTCCAAACCCCATTAAAACCGGTGACTGTTTAGGTGACACAACAAGTGATAAATAGCAAGCAGTTGGGTGAAAAATGACCAAGAATATTGGGCAAAAAGACAGACTTTGGCAAAAAGAAGTTGGGAGAAACAGAGATTTGACAAATTGACCTGATTTTTTTACTATTTCAATTTCTTTTATACTGGTGTGTTTCCAACAAATTTTATTGGCGGATCAACCTAAGTTCTTTATTCTTTGAGAATTTTAAATATAAAATGTGATGTGGAGATGAAACTTTTCACCACATTTGTTGTAAGCCCTTACGAAATTGCAAACTTAAAATGTTCTAAAGATATAAAAAAATTAAGCACCAGAACGGTGACACTTTAAAACTAGCATAAATTTTGGATGCTTAATACGAAATTGGTATTGAAAGCTTTTGGAAAATTTGGTGATGGTATCTATTTGTTTCTTGAAAAGGGTGTCTTCTGAAGAGTATAAGCTAAAGGTACTAATTAGCAAAGTTTTTATACCTCTAGCGGATACAACTGGTGCTGAACTTCCTCAACAACAAAAAATCTAATGCTCTTTTTTTCTCCAAAAACAAACTAATAGGTTTTCTTTTCAAAAATGTGATTAAAATAGCTTGAAGAGCTTTATATCGATCCATTTAGGCTATGCTATGTGACACTGGCCATTTGCCAGCGTCTGGAATTTCTCTTCAATTTGATACGATTGACTAGACTGGGGCTATGGCTGAGAAAGGCCAAGCAAGGCCTAAATTTTGGGCCTACTGTGAAACCAACCTAGATAGAGAAGGCAAAAGCAAAAACAAAAATTAAACTACAGTGGTTAAATTAACTAAAAACAGGCTTACCTCCAACGACAACCATTTTATACTTTGATGGATCTGCAGACATATCAACTGCTAGTTACTGTAACTACGATACTGATCCTCAAAAACAAGACGCTTCTTTGCAAGGTGCACAGGCACAGGCTAACTTAGGCCCTCTTCGTCTTCGTAGCTCTTCAGTCCTCAGGAAGTTATTTCAGCAAAACCAGGAAAAAGGACACAAAGCATGAATCATCCAAATTATACGGCTTTTTCACTGCTTTCTAGTTGTTGACGATTACGAAGAACCATTGATCTTTGCCAACTAATCTAGCTGGAAACTACACTTCCCAACCCCAGGAATGTACGCCCTATTTATGCCGAAGGATGAATTTTTTTCTAATTCTAATTTTATTGACCAATTAGCACGTGAGACTACGGAATACTAGTCCCAGATCACGTCTTGCACATTTGATGCAGACATCATCATCATCATAATATTGACAAGAATACTAGAATACAGTAATTTTAATACTTTTATTTTTGGTTCGATATTTAGTCGAAATATCACTGCATTTCCTCCAAAACACATGTTTACAGCCTTGTCGTTAATTTTCAAATCTGGTGGGAGAGATTCCACTTCAAGACTGTTCACATTGCACGCAGTTCTTTGGTTTCTTGAACGCCTCAAGATTGCAAAACAGAAAAAAGATTGCCATTTCGTTTGGGTACAGAGCATTTGCCTTTCCTTGCCGCTTTTTGCGTTGCGGAAATGAGCGTCTGATGGAAAATCACGCTGCAATAATCATTCCTTAGCTTTCCGCTATTCCATCCATTTCGTGTGTCCGACATTAGATTGTAGATTTTTTGGTACTATTAAGGCTAGTTTAGATATCAACATTTTCCATATTGGTATACAGTGCGCCCCATCGCCGTCCCCGTTAGCAAAACAATATTTTATCAAGAGTGTTGCTCTAACATATTAGGCTATTATCTGTTAATAGTTTCGTAATTGTTTTTTTTGTGGGTGGGAGAGGGTGAAATAAGGGAAGGAGTAGGAATTTTACTTCAAGAAGCTTTGACCAAACATAACTAAATGGTACTAGGATTCTAGAAAAGCTAAAGAATACTTAATTAAATACCAATCGGGGTCTCGATCCTACACTGAATATAAGAAATACATGTTCCTACCAACCTTTTTGTATTAATAGGAACAGAAAATGGTGCGATTCCTGGGCAAAAATTATTACACGGGAGTCTAAATAGTCTTAGCGTGCGTGAGATTCCAAGGAGTGAATTGCCCCTCTGTCCCAACTTTTTTATTTCAAACCAGAGCTCTCATAAGCTGGGATTTCTGTTTTCATAGAAATCTCGAAAATAAAATCCATTGGTTTCAACTTGTACGCCTTTTCAAAGAGTTAATTGCACCTCGAGTGGGACGTGAATAAGGCACCGATGAGTAACACTGCAAGTCAATTTCTCAACAGTAAAGATAGCTATTCATTCTATGGTCAAAATTTAACAAATACGAAAGTTGGTTGAAATCTTAAAGCAGAGTCTATATAGTCAGTATGTATAAGTCTGAGCTTAATATTAGAGTCTATATAGTCTGTATGTACAAGTAAGAGCTAAGTATTACATGTTAAAGATAAGAGGACTCGTGAACTCACGTTCGTCTTCCCGCAAACTAAACAAAATGGCGGCAACCCTGTCCGTTTCTTGCATAGCTTTCAGATAATCTCTGTACGTATCTTGATCTAGAGTTACAGAAGGGTTATCGTTTACCAATGACTCATTCTCTTTCGTTTCTTTTCAAAGTTCTTTCTAATTTGTTCAACTTGGTTTAATGTCAATGTAGAACTGCTGTTCTGTTCATTATTAGAATTGCCGGCTCCATCATTGGTTTCACCGTCTAAACATTCCATATCCTCATCATTTTTAGCTTCAGTTATGTCGGTCGTTAGATCTTCAGCACCAGCAGATTTCAGATTCTCTAAGCCTCTTTCAGCAAACTTCTCTAAAACCGAAAGCTCATTGTGCATACATTTCGATAGACGTCTGACAAGATCATTGTATACGTCCAATGGTAAAGTTATCTCAGAATCTTTTGGCACAAGAGATGTTATAACATGGCGTAACTGATTGGCCTCTGCTTGGTTTCTAGGATTTGAAGTTAGAAGATAATATCAATCAATAAATCAAATCGATTGAAACAATATGAAATGATACAGAAGTGTATGAGTGTTACAGAATACAACAGAATGCAATAGATGTCAGCAGCATGCGACACGCAACAGAATGCATCACATTGCAACAGCGTGCAACAGAGTCCAACAGAATGTAGCTCACAACAAAATGCACCAGAATGTACCAGAATGAAACAGAATGCAAAGTGCAACAGAATGCAACATGCAACATACAACAGAACGCAACCGAATGAATGTAATGAATGTAACGAATGAATGAAAGAATGTAAGAGAATGCAACAGAAAACAGCAAAAAGCAATATGCAATAGAATGCACCAGAATGCCACAGCTTGCAACAGAATGCAACGTGCAACAGAATGCGACAAACAACAAAGTGCAACAGAATGCAACATGCAACATGAAACAGAACGCAACCGAAGGCAGAAGAAAGCAACATGCCACAGAATCCAACGGAATACAACAGAATTCGTCATGCAACAGCATGCAACAGAATGCAACGGAAGACAACAGAATGCACCATGCAACAGAATGCAACAGAAAGCAACAGAAGGTAGTGCAGCAACATACAACAAAATTCACAGAATGTTACAGAAGGCAGCAGAATACAACATGCAACAGAATGCAGCAGAATTCATCGTGCAAAGGCATGCAACAGAATGCAAGGCGCAACAGAATGAAGCAGAGTATAACATGAACACACCAAATGCAACAGAATGCAGTAGAGTGCATCAAGTAAAAATCTGAGATTGTTTTCGATTGTTTCATCAAAAATTCATGTTTTAAGCGTTAATTGGAAGGATAAGGGCAAGTTGTTACCGGTGTTTTTCAACCAATACAAAGTATAACTAACCACATAAGTTTATTTAGAAACGTACCTTGAGAACATCTCCACTTCAACAGACATTTTTGATTTGGCAAATACCAAATATATTTCAGAACACTCTTCAAATGTATTTATGTTCTTGAATTCCAATGATTCTCCTTCATTTCTGATAAATAATTTGCATTTTACCTCTTTCAGTTCAGCTTCAAGTAGACGTTCCAAGCTAGTGAGCTGACAGTGCTTTGATATTATTCGAAACTGAAAAAATAATAATCAGTTATTGTTATTGTATTATAAATAAAAATCATGAAGATGAACAACTAATTACAGTTGGCTGATATCTGCAGGGAATCATGTAAGTTGATCTGCAAAGTAGGAATTTTCGCGACTTCGATAACTTTTACAGAAACAAGAGGAATAGACAAATCTTTTGCAGGATAGGTAATCCCCATGTCTGGACAGTCGTCCTTCGAGTCACTTCATCTGTGCAAATTAGGATATAATAGACAACGTCTCTTCGCCTCATTCTGTGGCAGTACTCGTATTGTCGAAGCTAAATTCTATTTTGGATAAAGTTATACCATTAGAATTGGCCAAGGTTAAAAGCTGTATAGTATTAATACCGCAGTATAGGAGTATGTCACAAAAGACCCAATGGTTTACATAAAATTACTTTTGCCGTGTCTAATTCTTCCATCTGAGAATTACTTAGCAATCAACTTAATAGTTAATGGTTAACATATACTTATACCTAAAAGTCACTTCTGCTACTCCTTTCACACCGCAAGTTAAACCGGTTTTAATTAAACCAATTTTATGAATGTTGCGTTCTGACTGGTCAGTTCTACAAATCGAATCGTTTTGATTGGCGGAAATTTAACCTGGTTTAAATAAAGCTGGTTTTGAAGTTTCAGTGTGAAAGCAGTATAAGCTACAAAAAAAAGCAAAATAAAGCAATTCACCTTAGTATGAACAGCTGCAGTTTCATAAAACATTCTGTCCTTCGTCTTATACGTTCCTTTGATTACATCAACAGAATTCAATTCAGTTGTACCAACTATACAAGAAATGCTTCGCGGTTCCTCATTTATTCCTTTGCTTTCCTTCCAATCCACAACTAAAAGAGCTCTGACTTTCTTCTCACGTGTAAAGTCAGGAACAGTAGTTTTTGTTACTAGAGTTATTTCTTTGCCTAAATGAAATTTTTCACCATTTGATGATGATTCGTTTTCATACTTCCTTCTTTTAGTACCGCCTTCTTGCTTTTCAAAAGTCGATCTCTGTTTGTCTGGTATCAGTGTTACAGCGAATGACTCACAAGTAATGTTGTCTGCCACTATAGACAATGATAAACTTGTAATCGGCCTGTAAAGACAAAAAAGGAGGGTCTGAATCTCAATTAACAGACAACTCTATACAACAAATACCCCCAGGAAAGCGGAAAATACTTAGGTAGTTTTTTTGGAAGAAGAAATTATGTATTTAGCGCCAGTCGCTAGAATCTCAGGTTAGGGCCCTTTAGATTGCCAGCCGAACAACCTTCGTATGATGAGAGAAAACATAACCATATTTCAGAACTTTTGGAGCGATATTCTTGGACCTAGTACCAGGATGAGAAACTTAGCAAAAATTAGAAGTTACCTGCTGGAGACAATCTTTAGCTTTACAGTAACCACCCATTTATCAAAAACAATCGCCTGCTTTTGCTCAAGAACAGCAAACGGTCTTGCAGACTTCATTTGATTGGGTTTATTACCTGCAAACAATCATAATAGCAGCTTTCTATTGGGAATATTGCTGCTTAGGTAAAAAAAATATTGTGCCTATTAACAGGATACATAACTAAAAGCCCTCAAGCTCTCTTTCTCATTCGATATTATCATCATCAAATAATCGATGAAAAGGGTTGTTACCTGGCCCCAAGGTGGATAGCACTAGTTCCCCTAACACAAGAGACCACGGTTTGACTCTCAAGGCCTGGTTAAACCAGGAGACATGCCGTCCACGACATTGTCACGCGTGAAATGTGGCCCCTTAATGTCTCCCAGTTTAGCCACCTCATAAATTTTGTAGCGCGCGACAAATTTTACAGCGAGAGACACGCAAATGTTACTGGGAGACAACAGAAACATTTCTTGTCTACGCGACTCGGGGGACATGTTGCTCACTTGTCACTTGCATGTTTAGCCAGCCTGGGAGACACGACGATTAGAATGTCGCGCGCGACATGTCCCCTAGTTTTGCCATAGCTTCACACATGTCACTAATAAGCTCCATTAAGAATGTGAAGCATCTTGCATTGAGAATGGGGCGGCTGGTGAAGTTATTCATAATAAAATCGTAAGCTGTTTGTTGAAAACAATATGCTCGAATAAACCTACCTTTAACAGATTCAGAAGCAGAGTCGAAAAATGACACCAGTCCATCACCAGAAAGATCAGTTTCCTTAGGAACGAGGACAAATACAGTGTAAAATTATATCAATTTCGTTTTTACACCCTGATGGGCAAGCTAAATGAAGAAGCGAAAGAGAAAGCAAATGAAAGGAAGGATAACATGATGAAGATGAAGGAGAAGAGAACAACAAGGAAAATAAGAAGAAGATAGCAAAGAAGAGAAAGAAGAGAAGTATACAGAGAAAAACTAAGAATATTGTTAAATGTAGCAAGAGCATGCAAGCAAGTTGCACTTATTAGGGAATGCAGGTTCGGATTAAAGGCAGTACAACTGCTTATATTGACTTAAGAGAAGCAGAAAAAGGCGAAGAAAAAGAAGAAGACGAAGAAGAAGAAGAAGAAGAAGAAGAAGAAGAAGAAGAAGAAGAAGAAGAAGAAGAGAAGAAGAAGAGGAAGAAAAAGAAGAATAAGAAGAAGGAGAGGGCAAAGAAGAGAAAGAAGAGAAGAAGCAAACAAAGAAAAATACAAGAAGATTGTTATGAGTAGCAAGAGCATGCAAGCAAGTACATTTGTTAGAGAACGCAGGCTCGGGTTAAATGCGGTACTACTGCTGATATTGAGTTAAGAGAAGAGGGACAGGGAGAAGAAGAGCAAGAAGAAGAAGAACAAGAACAAGAAGAAGACGAGATAGCAAAGAAGAGAAAGAAGAGAAGTATACAAAGAAAAAACTAAAAGATTGTTTAGTGTAGCAAGAGCATGCAAGCAAACACATTTGTTAGAGAACGCAGGTTCGGGTTAAATGCAATACAACTGCTGATATTGAATTAAGACAAGAAGAAGAAAAAGAAGAAAAAGAAGAAGAAGAAGAAGAAGAAGAAGAAGAAGAAGAAGAAAGAAGAAGAAGAGAGCTAAGAAGAGAAGTATACAAAGGAGAACGAACAAGATTTTAGTGTAGCAAGAGCATGCAAGCAACTACATTTATAAGGGAACACAGGTTCGGGTGCACACCGGGTGCACCTTTCATGAAAGGTAGTACTTCTGCTGGCTTTGAGTTAGAGGAAGTAGAAGAAGAAGAAGAAGAAGAAGAAGATGGCAAAAAAGAGAAGTATAAAAAGGGCAAACGAAGAAATCTGTTTCTGTTTAATGTGGCAATAGCAAGCAAGCAAGCACATTTATTAGGGAACGGAACGCCGGTTCGGGTAAAACGTAGCACTACTGCTTTTAAGAACAAGAAGAAAAGGAAAGCAAAGAAAATATGATGATGATGGCGATAATGATGATTATGATGATGATGATGAAGATGATGATGATGGTGGTGGTGGTGGTGTTGGTGGTGGTGGTGGTGGTGACGAAACAATAAAAAAGAAGACCAAGAAATCAACGATATCAAAATAGTAAGGTATAAAAATAACAGAACAAAGAGATAGATGAGAATAGACAGAGCAAACAAGCAAAAGCAAATAGTATGAAAAGAAGAAGGATGCAAAAGAAGAGAAGTATTAAAGAGAAGAAGAATAAGAAGAATAAGAAGAAGAAGAAGAAGAAGAAGAAGAAGAAGCTAAGAAAAACACGAGCAAGCATTTACTCTATTAAAAAATGAAGGGTAGAGCTACGGGAATCACTGCTGCTTACGTGGATTTAAGAGATGACGATGAAGAAGAAGAAGAAGAAGAAGAAGAAGCATTAACAGTAGAGGTTGAAGAAGAACAAAAAGGAGAAGAAGACAAAATGACAGATAAGAAGAAGACAAAGAAGTAGCAGGAGCAGGAGATAAAAGTGGAAAAGATGTACAAATATCTGGAGACAAAGTAGAAGAAAAAGAAAAGCAGGAAAAAACGAATAAAAAGAAACAACAAATATGTAGAAGAAAGGCGCAGAAGAAAACTAAACAGAAAAAAAAGAAAGAAAAAGCAATAGAAAGTTCTGAAAAAGAAGCAATTCACAACAAGCATCTGAATTGGGCTGTAAAGAGTCTCAATAAACTAGTTTATGCTATTAATCACCAGTGCCAATAAAAATGTTTCAGTACCTCTGTGCTTTCTCCATTTATAATCATATTCTCGAGGGACTGCCATGTTTCTTCAATCAGATTCTGGTTTCTTTGAATAAGAATATCTTTTTCGCGTATTTTTGCTTTTATAGCCTTTGCAATAAAATTGTAAATACATCTTTATAGCATTCATTCAGTCTCATAGTTGAAGGAGTTAAATAAAATAATTAAAATTAGCCAAGCTAAACCTAAAAAGCCATATCAAACTCCTTATCTACCACAATAATATAAAAGCATATAATGTCACATTTATATCATTCGTTCAATAACGGCGATATATTATTCGTTTGTCTTACTACACTTTACGTTTATCATCGTTTGAAGTGGTTGTGTTTGCATGAGAATGTATCAGCGTTTATCACAATAATCAACATTCTATAACTCGTTAATTTTGATCACGATGAAGAGCTCTGTCCTTATGATATCACCAAGTAACTTCAACAAAGTTTAGACACAAGAAAACGTAGCAGCGTATCAAATATAGTATTTAGAATATTAAGGCGAATAACAATAGCCAACGCTTTCTCAAAAACTAGGTGTCGATCTCAATGAAAAACTCTATCATCTTATGATACTATCAAGCAACTTCACCAAAATTTAGATACAACAAAGCATGGAAATGTAGCAAATATATTTTAGACTACCAAAGTCGATGGCAATACCTGAATATTCGCTGAAAGTGCATTAGCAACGGAGGACATACTTTCTTCTACTTGTTTCTCTGATTGCTTTTGGTTTTGCATTGAAGGTCTTGACTCCTGGAGAGTAAAAGATACGTAAAACGTTGTGGAAGTAATAGTAATAGTCCATTGTTTTCTTCAAAATTAAACTGCGAGTTTTCGAATTTTTACCACACAAAGTTAAAATTCTGGGCTGAAACAGTCACTGCCCGTCACAGCTATCAGAATAAATATAGTGCAAAATATGGTTTTGATCTCGCTGTGCTTGACTTAAGCTCAAATCGATTGCTTTAGTTGCAATCTTGCAATACAAGGAAATAGATAAAATCTCAACGATATTGCAACAGTCTGTAAAATTTAAAGAACTTTCAAAAAGGGCAAATTTACTCTTACAATTCGCTTGCAATTCAGCAGATGCCTTGAATGCTGGGATTTCACATGTTAAGGGTCTTGAAAATTCACATTTTTGTCTTCTCTTCAACTCGATAATTGATCATGCAAGATGAAAATTTTATGAAGCAGTTCACAAAGCTTTTCCTTTTCATGAACTATCAAAGATTGCCAGTGAATTACATTTGAAGAGCAATGTCATTTAGCTAAAATGTATGTTGCAAAATTTAAAAAAAAATGCATCAACATACCTTTTGGCAGCAATAAAGATCAGTCAAGGAGAATTCAACAGGTGAGTCTGTCAGTGCAAGAGTTGAATTTTTAAAAGAGATGATTTTCAGAAAAATGACTAAAAATTTGAGTTGAACGATATTTTTGGATACTTCTCTAAGCATCTTTGGTTCCTTGGTTACAAGTGACTAAGTAGCTGCAGTGTGTTTAAGTATATGTAACTGTTTATTTGGCAAAAATAACAAAAACCACTAGAATTCAAATTTTTATTGTAACTAAGCTAAGAAAACAGCTATAAATTTTTGAACGCACAGTATTTGATGAGTCAATTTTAACTGAAGATACACAGAGGAATATCCAAAACTTTGGAACATGTCTTTCAAACTCAAACTGAGTCGCTTTTTTAAACTCAACTCCATTCTCAATGCAGAGAAGCTTTTGCAAAATTTGTAATAACACTTACATTTGCTAAAGAGGATTAAGATTTGATTGTGTCCAACATGCAGAAAATCATCAAAGAAAACATCTTGAACACCATTCCACTGCCGGATGACCTATACAAATAGAGAAAAGAAGTGGTCGATTTGGAAAAATTATTAACCATGGAACATACATATCTCCAAATAGATAATCATGTCTTATATAACCAGCCCTATTTTAAGAGGGGTATTCTTGACATGTCTTGTTGCTATTTCAAGAATGCAGGCGTAGCTGCGGCAGTACTGTAGGTAGTCAGCATAGGTCTAAATATAACCACTAAGCAAAAAACAGATAAACCACTCAATGACTAAATGAGGTAAATTACTCAGAAAAGATAAAGGACTGAATCAAAAAATCTTTATTAGGATACCTTTTTCTCCTTCCAGCTAACTAAACAAGCATCTGATGATTTTGATAGAAGAAAGAATCCAGTTTCTTTATTTGGAAGCTAAAACAAGAGAAATGTTTTAAAGATACGATGGTTCACCAATCACAAAAAAGTCAACCCTGCTCCATTTTTATTAAAGCGTAAAAAAGCATACATAAAAGCAACTGATCCACAAGCAAATTTGAAATTTGTCTGATTGAAATATGGCATAGATAAGCCTTTAAGATTCTACCTTGACGAGATTAACTTTAATGCAGTTTTCAAATGGTATTGAACAGCAAATCATTGAGTCAATGCCACTGAACATAAGAAACTGCTTATTTTCTGTTACAATAGCAAACATCTTGCTCTCATTCTTGTCCATCAAGGTGTCATAATCCCAATGATACAAGTCTTTCTTTCTGAACATAAAAAATGCAGTAATAAAAGGCCAGTATAATTTCGGAGGTGTGAATTTCCCAGTAATGCCTTTATCACATGAGGATGAGTTTTCAGAAGACGTATTATCTAAGGATAATTCGTAATATTCAGAAACATTTTCTCTGCACACAGAATCTTTCATTGATAACTCTATTATTGCACACAGAAATCTGCTCCACGGATCTGCAGTAAAGCACTTTATTTTGGAAACATCCACATCACTTTTATTTGAGTAAGGGTACGCAAGCGAGAGATCAAGTCTTTCAAAAATAGAATTTGGACCCATGTTGCCCAAGAACGTGCTTGTCCTATTTTTACTCAGCATCAAAAGGGTTGGTCCATCAAAAAAGCAAAATTCATAATTGTCTATACTATCATGATCCCGTTGCCAAGGCAGAGGAAGACACTTAACTTTGCAAATTTTCCATTGAATAAGACAAAAACAATTATTCTTTTGACTTTTCCATTTCTTCCTTCAGTTTCCGACGATACAGCGAAGAAAGGCAACTTCATGTGAAGTGGCTTCGACACGACACAACCAGCACAAATCAGATTTAGACACTGAAAAGCTCCGATATTGTGGCTTTTATCATACCATGTCAGGCTCGATCCAGCGTCATTACTTTCTAAAGATTCTATGTTAATAAGATCTAAAATTATTTGTTTATTATCTTCTCCAATTTTGATATGAATTAGACTACCAAGATGAGAAATTACGGTTGATCGTGCAGCCATGATGGATTTAGGCCGCAACATGCTTTGCTTTGATTTTTCCGCAATTTTCAAACCTCAATTTGAAAGAGAGGTTAAAGGAATTAGAGAGAAAGGGGGTGTTACAGGGTACAAACCACAAGGTGGGTTAATGAAAACGTGAATAAAAACAGAAAATACTGTCACACATACAGTAATAAGGCATTCATCAATCGTTCTACAATCACAATCAAACTAAATATTTTATATGTTACGCCATGACTTATTCAATTCTATACACATTTTTTCTTTAAACTAAACTTTTCTAAAATATTTGACAAATTATAATTAGATATGAGAAGTGTAAAAGTAATGAATCTGAAAATACAAAAAATTAGGAAAATTTTGAGGAAAGAGTTCCTATTATATGTAGCTATTTTCTACTTTATCTCATTGTCGTTGAAAAGCAGAAAATGCTTTTAAACTTTTCAAACACCATTCCTAAAGGTTCGCACAAACCATGCCGAAATTGTTGGCCAACATGTTGACAAACAACAAGCCAACATGTTGGTACGGTTTGCCATACCATCACAACATCTGAGAAGCTTTGGGTTTGCTGACATCATCTACAAATGATCTTTTGCAAACTTGCCAAAAAAGGAAGCAGCTATTTCTTCACTGCTCGCTCTTTTGGTTGACGACGAAGAAGAAAAACTCATGTTCATTTTAAGGGTCTCCAAAAGGACGACCGAAAGTGAAAATGCTGTGCTAACATGTTGGCGAGACATAACGAACCGTACCAACAAATTAATTTTGCTCAAATCGAAGCAAATGTTGGCCAACATCATAAAATATTTTTTCGTCAACAACATGTTGTTTATCAGGCCAACATCTATAGCAAACTGTGCCAACATGTTGGCCAAACATTGTTAGTGACGATGTTGGCTAACATATTGGCAGGGTTTACGCCCGGCTGAAGAGAATTCTTCTTTTCAAGCAATGTTTTGTAAGGTAACTAAATGGTCAAGAATTGCTTGAAAAGCAAATCTTCAATGTTTGATAGAGAATGTTTGCTAGATCGCTTTGTCCAGGCCAAATGCATGAACAAATAAGCACCAAAACTGAAATTTGTTTCATATACAGTGAAATTCATATACGTTCAAATACAGGATACAGTGCGATTCATTTAATTTAACGTAAAAATACAACAATGCGTTCGGGTATTTATCCTACATTCGCTTAAATACGACACTCGACTGTCACACAACCAAATCAAACTGAGCTTAGTGCATGAGGACAGTATACTCACACCATAAATTCACGACACACTTCAACGTAAACCATTACAGTTGCAATCACAAAAATTGTCATTTTGGATGGGAGGTAGTAAATTTAATAAAGTGAGAACATTGAACCTTGAGGCAGCCAACAAAATTCCTGACTGATTAAGACAGCATACCATCTTTATTGAGACTCCATTTCTCTACTCGGCAGCCTAAAATAGAGATCAAATAACAGTAAGTAAATAAGTTTGAAAAGCTACACAGCTACAGAAGGCAGCTACACAGCTACACAGGGCAGATTGTAGACTATACTATTATAAGACTTTTAAAGCATGAAGACTATACTACTGTATTATTACCAAAGTGGCATACCAAAATGGGTAGGATTCGAGCCTGAACAGTATGATCAGAGGGCCAACCACGTTTCCACTGAGCTACAGAGCTTAATACAAACCATCTAAGTCTATTGTTGCAAAATCTACATTTAGACAAATCTATCCCATTATTCGATATTCTTTACAATACGCTATCATTATTACCTTCTTCTTATTGTCTCGATTCGAACACACGCCGTATGACTTGAACCTATTCTATACTATTATCAATACGCAGCGACATGAGCAGTCTCGAGTTGTCAAATACCAACCTCGCGTTGACGCGTAACCGAACTTTGAGTGTCCGTGTCCTAGGTGCAGGAGTTGGCAAATAAGGCATAAAGCCTTCTTCCTTTCCTGATTTTATACATCTGTCCGAAATTTGTTAAAGGTTCTTGAATTCCTTTCCTTTTCCTTCTTTTCATCTAATGTCCTCCCCTTGAACGTGTTTTAGCTTTTAATCCATCTAAATTGTGGTTAAATAGCTCAATGAGATCGGAGCCAGGCCACGGGAGCATCACAGCAAGGGTCGAGGTCACGTTAGTTTATCTACTTCTGAGATCCTAGCGACTGGCAAACAATACACCATTTCCAAAGTGTTGGAATGCCTGTGCTGAAATCGAATTCTGCTGTCTGCTATCGCATCATCTCCCCCCTCTTCCTCCTCAAACAATGTTGTCTAGGGCTGTAATATCCTGTCAATTCAGGTTTCGCACGAATGCTAACAAAATCTCAATAGTTTCAACATTGTTTGAGGGGGAGGGGGGTTTTCTCTTCAGTATGCCAAGTTGAAGGAAAAAGTCAATAATTAATACGATAAATCTAGGGCGTTCCAACTACATATGGCAGTCATTGTCGGTTATTAGTAAGTATGCAAGAAACGTTTTTCATCGAATGCTTAGACGTACCTGAGAGCTTCAAAAATACCTTAAGCTCACTCACTACGCTTGAATGCTCGATGATATAATGTAATGTTATTCGTTATCTGTGACACAAACAAATTGAATGTCCCAGTTTCAGTTCGTGCAAAAAAAGGAATTTTTTCTTCATAATACTGTGACCATTCAAGAACATATAACTAAGTTATAAGGCTGAAAATAGCAGGATAAAGTTGTTCTATCTCAGACTTACCATAAGCAACCGGAGTTAATTTGAAAACAGTGTGAAGAGGAACATTCATTCCAGGAACTTCATCTAAAGATAAATTAAAATACTTTGAGGAGAAGGTAGACAGTGAAATGTGCCAGAGGTTCCTAATTCTAAAGATTCATTTCTGCTAGGCTCTTCGTATTCAACCAGAAAGCAAACCTAAGGAGCTCTTAAGAGTCTTTTGGAATCAAATGGCACCCATGTTTCAAGAAGCTTATCATGTTAAAAAAGCTGTCCAAATTTATGGTGCAAAACGGGTTAGAAGTTAATTTTGCAAACCAAGTCACCGCTGCACTGAAGTAACCATGACCATCTTTTTTATAATCTAGACCAAAATTACAGAAAGAGAGAGAGACACTGACGTTTCTAAAGCAAACCGCGTTTTCGAAGCCCCCCCCCCTCCAAATGTGTGTTGGAGAAGAAATATCACTTCTTAAATGAAAGGTTATACTCTTGTCTTCAAACGACGTCAACATTGATTGAGAGGGGGATTGGGCGATCCCTCCTATTCAGAATTATTTGTTTCAAGTTTTGTGTCGACGAGAGATTTTCTGGGAACGTCTCTAGGAATTTTGGCCATTATTGCAGTATCTTTGAATTTGAGTGATGGTACATTGAATTTCAATAAACAGGAAACTTGATTTCTGTTCCCTTAATTCTACTTCTATTTCTGCCGATTTGATCACTGGAACGAGTAAAATCGCTTCTTTAATGTAGCAGATAGGACCATCAGTCACAGCAGTGACGTGTGGTTGGTTTGAGAATGGGGTTCCAACTGTCGATAAATTGAGTTAGCGACACGATACCAACGATAACCCTTATGAACTTGGAAAAAGCCAAGATTTTGTGTACGTACCTGGGTTATGATCTAAGAAGTATGCAAGCAAGCACCTCATTGTTGTCTGAAAAGGAAGGCTTAGCATTACTCTCTATTACTATATCAATTTCTATATCAATTTCTGTAAAAATACTCTCTGTAAGAAATACTCTCTACTTTAGAAAAAGCAGCAAACGTATAACTATCAGTAGGATATAGTTACCTTTATAACGAAAATGTAAGAAGCAGTAGAATAAAAGCAATAGAACCTACTCTGTGTGAAATAACGAGCACATTTTCTTGCCTTTCTAATTCCTAGAGAAGAATGGATATCAAGACAACAACAACATAATAACTGGTTCCTAAGTTTAAAGGGGGTTGTAATAATCAGTGGAAGTTGGAGACATATCCATCAAGTTACAGCACAGGGGTCACAAAAGTTGAAAATGGAAATTTTAAGAGCTAGACGAAGTTATATAGGACGAGGATGCATATCTATAAAGCTTAAAATGGATGAGATTCCTGGTATTTGTAACATTTTGCTTTGAAAACAAGTTACTAGTTGTATCCAGTCATTCCATCAGCCATCCTTCCATGAACTATTTTAAATGCTGTTAGGGTTGTGACAATATCTGCGCGTCTTCTGAGTATGGAAACTGCATTTTTAGGAGACAAGAGAAAGGGAACTGTTTTTTTGGTTGTTGACTTACCATTATAACTGGTTCCAAGCGAGAAAGCATATCTTTATAGGACTAAAAGGGAAGAAACATCATTATATCTATGAAATCTGATGCAGTTAGTTCGTACTCAGAACCAATAAATGAATTGATGAAAACTAGGGGAGGCTAGGGCTCCTTTCTTCGTGAATAAAATCACCTGAAACATAATTTGTTTTGTTTTATTGGACATAATTATTTATTTAATATTTCGACCTTACATTCCAAAGATCATCATCGGAATAAAATTTCTAAACACAGAGAGAATCTAAAAACAATTAAAAAATTCGTATAAAACGTCTCTATAGATACATATTTACAATAATAGAAAAACTATGTAAAAAGCTTCAATGGAACTGATTTCTCTTCTGATCTCCAATTACAATGCATACCACAAGGACTTGGAATACCCCAAGAAAGTCAGATATACTTTTGACAGAAAAAGCAAGCAAGGCAATACAAGCGGCAATACTCCAAACTCTCCGAAAACAACGCTATTTGGGAGAGTTGAAGGAATCTTTTGGGTTTTCCAATGTTTTTTGTACCAAAAACGCGATTTGAACACAGCAAATTTGAGCTATTAAAAAACAAACAAAATTTCATCGCTCTAGCCAACCGATCAAACGTAGTGGGCATGACATCTGAAATATGCTTCTCAAACAAAAAAGATTATTTTTGAAAACATCAAAGTATATTCAGTTTGTCAGGGAATGTTTAGCTACCTGATGAAAAGGTCAAACATTGCTTGTGAAGCAGATTTCATATATGCTTGGTAGTTTGACAAGGGCAGGGCTTAATACTTAACACAATACAGCCTTTTAAGTATATCAAATCGAGTGAAGAGCATCCTTTGAGTCTTACCTCTCCTCCAGGATACCTCCAAGTGAAATCCAGTGGTCCTTTATGGGGTGTAAACATGCCAGGAAATTTAATAGCTAAATCTTTGAATGCTGTTCCATGACAATCACCCTAAAACGACATACTTTATCCAGTTTGTTTCTCAAAGAAAGGAAACGCTGAACTGCAAGATAGATAAACCTATTTTCACCGTATTCCATTCTCTTTCATTCAATTGGCTAAGATAATGAGAGTGTGAAGGAGGCATCGCTGTTAAAAGTCAGAGAGTAGTGAAACCGTCCCTGCAGGAGGAGTAGAGCGGCATTTATATCTTATGTTGTGAGTTGCTGAAGGAGGATGCCTTGGACACATGCATTGAGATATACAATCTAGGGAATACCGTGGAAGGGTACTGCTTGGCTTCCTGTATCTCGAAAGCGTTGTTTGATTGGCTTATCTGTGCCTTATTACAAACTCAGAGAATTTCATCCGGAAAAGTAGACCAATATCAACCAAATTTCTTATACGATACAGCTTCAGGGTTTCAGTATAACGATTTCAGAACATCGTTTCAGTATTCGATTTATGTTATAATGCCGAGATAAGTGCTTTCACCCTCACTTAAAATGGTGGATGGCAAAAAAGTTCTCTTCTCTCCTTACATCATCCTTCCTGTTTACGGGAACTAATGGATTTCTTAATAAGCCCCTTCGCACAATAAGGCCTCCCCTCGAATAAGTCCTCATTCAATCGAGGATTTGCGGTACGATATGAGGGAGTGCGTTATAAAAAAAAGCACTGAATTGGATGAGAATGATAAGTTCTCACATGGAACAGAACAGTGTATGCAAGAGTAGCTATAAGTATTTTGCTGAGTTTTTGTAGAAGTATATAGTGTAAAACAGTGAGGGAAACGTTTATCCCTGATGACAGAAAACACGAAATAACTATAACCTTGCAAAAGCTAGGACCCTTCAGGTCCTCGATTTTGCTAGTTGGTCTTTTCATTCCTCCTCGCGAAAAGTTTTTGAGAAAATCGACCAAAATCGACCGTGTGCACCGCGCATCAAGGTGTTAACTCACTTAATCGCTAAAAGAATGAAAGTCGCCCGTGTACATGGACCTCAGCATACCAAACAACAGTAAGACAATAGGTGAATAGAGATATTAAACATTAAACTTACACAGTCGAGGTAATCCAATGCTTTCCACGTTTCACTTGACACAGGAAGGTAATCCGAAGTTTGTTTCGGTCCATCCAAAGAACTTATCCAAACCTAAATATTTAAGACGAAAAGAATTTGATCAGAAATTAAATAAAAACAAATTAAAGCTACAGAAAGAGATTTCTTCCCTGAATTGACATTGAGCAGATAGTGTGTCTGTGCTGCAGACAAGAAGACATCAAAGTGAGATTTCCATTTTCTAGAACGAATGGCGAACAAAGGAAATGCCATCTCATACGACAGTTGATGAGATTCGAACCTGGATGGCATGTTCAGAGGGCCAACAACAAATTCACTGAAATAAAGAGCTCAGTGAAACTTCTTTTAACATTTCAGAACATCTTAAGAACATTTGAGGTTGAAATTAGGTTGAAAAAATCTAAGAACAGACCCAATTTGAATTCACTGGTTCTTATAAATACAGAGTCTATTTCTTAGGAAAAACTTAACTCAAAGGAGCCTAAGCCTGTATGATTTGGAGATTTACTCGGAGATTTCATTATGCTTTATTAGATCAGTGGAAACGTTATTGGCTTTCTGGTCATGCAGGTAAGCTTGGAATCCCATCTATTGCAGTATGCCATTTGTGGAAAAAATATCTCCCAGTGTTCGCAATTCATTACAAATATATACAAATATGTATGGCCATGAAGCACTCGACACAGCACCAGAGCCTTGGGCTGTATGATCGATAGCTAGGTGAAAACGTTGATGCTCTCTCGTCATGCAGTCCAGTTTCGAATCCAATCTATTGTGCTAGCCCTTTGTGGAAAGATCTATTCTAGTGTTCTCCAATTAATGACAAATATAACTCATAAGAGAAAAATAATTATAGAATTGGGGATCTACAACGCACCTTCAAATCGTTAATATTTTCATTTTTGACAAACTCTGCAAGAGCTTTTGAGAACTAAAATGGAAAAGATTATATGGATGAAACTCAAGATGAAATATGAAGAGCTATACATTACAGAGAAGAGTTCAAAAAAATGTCACTCATTGTAATCTTGACGAGACATATTAGTGTAGACAAGAGAGAAGGAAAATATCAAAAAAACACAACGTGAAGGCCGACGGGCGATTCATTCCTTGGGCCTCGTACATCCTCTACTGAAATCTCTGTTCTTTTTGTAAGAATCTTTACGAATCTTTTTGTTTAAATGGGTATACCGTACTGTACACTTTTTCAGGTGTGAACCGTGTTTTACAAGTAATTCTCAGATGCTAAACTACAAGAAATTCGTAAATTAGAAACGTGTTGCCTTAGTCTGCAATGCTTCACACTGTTATATAATAACGCCTCGTTTCATTAAAAAGTTGCTTATTGCAGTTAGTGATAATGTATATATGCTTTGTACCTGCTCACCAGCAGGAGCAAGACTTGAATTCCCACCAACTTCACACTCCAAATTATGTTTGCATTCGCCATGCTACATAAAGAAAAAACCAGTTCTTTTAAAAAGGCTATTTCTAAAAAGAGGAACGAGGAGGAACAAGAGGAACGAGGAAGAACAACGAGAAACGGGAAGGAACGGGGAGAAACGAGGAGAAACGAGGAGGAACGGGAAGGAACGAGGAGGAACGGGGAGGAACAATGAGGAACAGGGAGGAACGGGGTGAAATGATGAGGAACGGGGAGAAAAAAGGAGAAACGGGGAGATACGAGGAGGAACAGGGAGGAACAAAGAGAAACGGGGAGGAACGGGTAGGAACGAGGAGGAACGGGAAGGATACAACGCTACCACATCTAAATACACTACTGTGGTTGATACGCACTACTGTAGTGGTATTTTTGCGTACTGTGGTGTATAAGCAACATCTTGTGTCTTGTGTGTTGTATTTTGCAGGGTTGTTTTTAAATAAGGAGGGCTGACCTTGATCAGTTTGGAATAACTGAAATGCATGAGATTGCTCTTGTGTACATCTGTTTTTATTTCGGAAGACAGGAAAGATTACCCACGCTGTATGCTGGCCAATAGTATTTTAGTGGTAATCGAAATTAGAGCCAATAACAGAGGGGACATAATGGACACAAATAGCATATGTAGAAATAGATGAAAAGTTATCTTACAGTCGTAATGTAGATTGATCTTGGTAGAATATGGATGTTCATCAAATAATAGACAATTTGACTCTGCAGATACCCTTCAAAGGAAAGCCAATAAAAATAAGAGAAGGAACTGGAAAAAATTAGCCAGTCTGCCAGTCAGTCAGTTAGTTAGTTAGTTAGTTAGTTAGTTAGTTAGTTAGTTAGTTAGTTAGTTAGTTAGTTAGTTAGTTAGTTAGTTAGTTAGTTAGTTAGTTAGTTAGTTAGTTAGTTAGTTAGTTAGTTAGTTAGTTAGTTAGTTAGTTAGTTAGTTAGTTAGTTAGTTAGTTAGTTAGTTAGTTAGTTAGTTAGTTAGTTAGTTTAGTCAGTCAGTCAGTCAGTCAGTCAGTCAGTCAGTCAGTCAGTCAGTCAGTCAGTCAGTCAGTCAGTCAGTCAGTCAGTCAGTCAGTCAGTCAGTCAGTCAGTCAGTCAGTCAGTCAGTCAGTCAGTCAGTCAGTCAGTCAGTCAGTCAGTCAGTCAGTCAGTCAGTCAGTCAGTCAGTCAGTCAGTCAGTCAGTCAGTCAGTCAGTCAGTCAGTCAGTCAGTCAGTCAGTCAGTCAGTCAGTCAGTCAATTAGTCAGTCAGTAAGTCAGTTAGCTATTGAATTAGTTAGTTGGTTAGATAGGCAGGTCTTGAACCTGCAACCTCTGGTTATGTGCACCAAATTATTGTAAATATTGTTATCCATAGAATATAAAATCATAACAAAATAAGAAAGAGTTTAAAGCTGTTAGTCATTCGTTCACTGAACTTACCATCCACGTTATTTACAAAGAATTGTCTTCCTGCATTTATGATTTTCAAGAAAGACAGATCGCTAAAAAAACAAAAAAGTCAAGCATTACAGTTGCAACTACATCGAAACACAGGGTAATAGTCTGAACCTTTTAGATACTTAAACAACTATGTAGATAGAATACAAAGAGGAAGGGATAATACTTGGTTGCAATTCATTCATGACTACACAGGAATGCGAAAGAAATATTAATTTCCGTATATTCCCTTGGCATCCTTGACGCACTTGCTGTTCTTTGAGTTCCAAACTGTGCTTATTATCCGTATAGTCCTTTCTTCAGTCAAAACGTCCTTCATTAGGATGAAACTTACCCTTGACACCAATCATTACTGCTCTCGGCAATATTTGCTAACCTTCTTCCTATCCTATGGTGATCCTAGATCAATACAAAGGTGGCTTGAGCCACTCCAAATTGAGGACTGCTGTCTTTGAATCAATGAATTTATTTTTTCAGCAAAGGTTCACACAGGTTATTTTTCTTGGTCTAGAATGCAAATTTATCATCTACATCTACATCTACCAGATACTGTCTCCTTCCAAAAGGAAGATTACGACAGGGCGACAGGCCAAAGTGGAAAGTCAGCTAATACGTTTGCAAATATTGGGACCTATGATCAGTATTGGATTAGGAAGAAATAATCTACTTGCTTCTTGCTTCCAGCTGCCCATATTGCTAAGGAAGTGTACATAAGCTCTAAACTGAGCATGAGATATCATGGTCTTGATATCAATTATATGAGATACCCTGGTCTTTTGCCGTTAAGGTCCTTAATAAGGATAAGGTCGAGCAAAACACAAGTATAGAGAGTATGACAGACAGGAAACTAAAGTATACAAAGGAAATCGAGGATGAGAAGGAACAGATTAAAGAGGACAGGTAAATATATAAGACAGCAACAAGAAGATGATAAAAACAGTTTGAAAATAACATGGATCTGTACAAATGGCAATAGACTATTTCAACGAAAGGCCAAC
This sequence comes from Chrysaora quinquecirrha, assembly GCA_014526335.1. Lineage (NCBI taxonomy): Eukaryota > Metazoa > Cnidaria > Scyphozoa > Semaeostomeae > Pelagiidae > Chrysaora > Chrysaora quinquecirrha. Next base: position 3,371,119 of record JACTAT010000035.1, read on the forward strand.
AAGATTGGATTTTTTCAAAGCCTCAAGATAACGAGTTTGCAATGCTACAATCTTAGCATCTAAAACTTTGTCTAGTTGCAAAGTTTCGCTGTCCTAGCGATTGTGCTATTGATTTTACGAGCCTCCATTCCCAATTCTATAAAGGCTTTGACCGTGAAAGGTGGCTGGGGTGAAACCTTTCACCCCATATGGTCAAAGCATTTATAAAAACGTGAACTTTGGACGCTCATAAAATCAATAATACGAGAGCTAGGATAGTGAAATTGTACACCTAGAATAACTTTCTGCTGCTTAATACGAATTTGGTATCGAAAATGATGTATCTCGATATTGTAAAAATTTCCATAATCGCAGGTGTTGGTTGAAAAGTTCTATACTAAAGAGGACAGTAGAAATACTAACAACTTGTTCCCACTAACAGGTCTGTGAGATCATGGTCAATAGAATAAACAGTGTTTATTCTATTGACTATGGTGAGATCTAGAGATAATATCGTTCCGTTAACAGGGCTGCGAGATCAAGAATTGAAAAATAAATGATTACCATTCTTCGCCGTATTCAGAAAGAGGTTCATAAGCGGACTCGTAATGCTTGATCCTCTCTTTGAAATCTTCAATTGCCTTATCAGGATCAACATTCGTATAATCCGGAGTGAAAATCTTCACTTCCTGTTTGGAAACAAGCATAAAAATAATCAAACACACACACATATACATACAAAATATACCACAATAGATGGGATTTGAACCTAGACTGCTGGTCAGAGAACCAACGATGTTGTCTCTGAGCTAAAATATTCGATGAAATCGTCCAATAGCCAAAGCTCTCCTCCAGTTTGACTTTGTGCTTCGACTATGTTGAGCCTTTTTCAGTACCATGAAAATTTGTATACATGTCACGAACGCCAAATACTAGGACGGATTTTTCCACAAGTTGCCTGCCACAATACATGAGAGTCAGACTTAGACTGCATGAGCAGTGTTCCAACAATGTTTCCATTGAGCTAAAGTGCTCCTCTTCTATTTGATTTTGTAAAGCGTCGTTGGCTCTCTGATCATGCAGTCCAGGTTCGAATACCATTTTTTGTGGTATGCAATTTCTGGAAAAATCTCTCGTTGATGGAATTATACATAAAAAACATTCAAGTTTTACTCACTCTAACTGTCTGTGAAATAAGATCTGGGTCATCGCAGTATGATTCCACAAAAAAGACCTAAAAGGCAAAACAGTTATAAAAGTCATCTTTTTAAGAGACCATGTTGTCATCTTTTTAAGAAACCATATTGCAAACGTATCCCCAACGAGGATTTCAAACATTACCTTACCAAAGAACTTGTTAAGAGCTAGTACTTAAAGGTTATTCTAGGCATAAACTCCTTATAGAGCTTAATAGAATAACGCCTAAAAAAGAATTTATTGTCAATTGTTATCTCACAGGTCGATTTCAGGTTATAATACTTCGACGAAGGTGAAGCAAAAAATTTTTCATTGTTCCTTTTCGACACCTTTTCACTGCGCAAGGTTCTAATCATCATTATCATCGTCATGGGTATTCATTTCAACTACCCAAAACTTCTAATCATTATTGCTATCATCATTGAATTCCAATTTTGCTATAGCGAATTCTAATCAACATCATCATCATCACCAGGTTTTGATTTTGCAACATTGATAGTAGACTGACTCTGTTCATCAACTCGACTTTTCTTTTTCTCCTTCGTCTTCCATATCCTATCTTCCAAACAAAAGTTATCTAGATCTCTCGCAATTCTTCCACTTATGCAACCTACTGTATTTTCTTTACTTAGTTCGTCAATTAGTTCTTGATTAGCCAAATCTATAACACATCTCTTCACGAGACACGTTCATTCCAAAAGCTGACTACCGATATTCTCTTGCAGTGCCACATTTTAAAACCTTCTAACCTTTTCTTATAGTATTTCAAGGATTTCTTAGATTCACACCCAACAAAGACCATAAGAAAAGATAGGGATTCTGGAGTCTTAATATAATATACAACAGTAACATTTCATCTGGCCATGCTGGCCATTCTGCTTGGAATGGAGCAATTGTATTTTCCCTCTTTGCAATACCTCCCCTCTCCCTTTGTCTGAATTTCGCGGGTGATAAGTAGTGATACACTTGCGAACAAAAGACACAGATATCGAGAAAATAACTCTAAACCATTCTCAAACAACATTGTTCCGAGAGGTCCTAAGGGAGAAGTGGCTAGCTATCAGTACCTAGAAATGCTACCATTTGCTGCGAGGACATCCAAATATGTGGAGGTTCCAAGTCAATTGGGCAGGTACTGCAAAAATTATTCACACTCCCAGAAACTCGATTCTCTAACCTAAATTCCGATTATAATATACAAATCTGCTTCAATTTCCCATGTTTATGCATTGCACCAAATATTGATATTCTTGAACTTTACTTAAACATTCCAATTCAGACACTAATGTATTCAAATCGTATTTCTGCGCGTATAAACAATTAGAAATGAAATGAAATGAAAAACATCAAACGACATAGACAATTTAAGTTGTACTTTCTCTTACCTTAAACTGTTCTTTCATGCAGTGCTCTAGCAGCATCTGACGTCTTGCTTTTGTTGTGTTTGTTGCATCGAATATCTATCGCAAAAAGGATCACATATGTTATTAAATGGCATTAAAGCAAGGTGGATATTAAGACCAGTGGAAAAATGTACCTTAATTAAAGCCAAATTCAATTGTTCTACACACTCAATGGGGAATATTAATGGAAGATGGAGCTCTACATGATGGGAGACTGATCTCTCCCAAAAAGTTGCCTTGGTGAACATAAAAAGCTTCTATTGATGACTGATTATCATGCCTTTGTACAATATGAGTAGATTTGAGCATTTCAATTGAAAAAATAACGACTTCTTATTTTTACCGCCACTCTGTGTTCATTTTTCAGCCAATCTGTAACATCAATAAGAGCTTCCAAAGCACATTTTCTGCAAAAGAGTTAAAATAAGGAATGCCATAAATATGTATATGTGCTGTATTCATTTCTAAATTTCTAAATTAAGAATTTCTAAATTATGAATTACAGAAAGAATGTATTGACATACTTTCTTATCTCTTGGGCTTCTGCATTGTCAGGTCTGAAAAAATCATGCATTCTGTCAGTTCCAACAGCTTTGCGCCTGTACTGGCCAACATTATACACTGGAAAAAAACATTAAACTATATTTATAATTGTGCATAGAAGTAGAGAAAACAGAAAAAAGGTGATTGCAGGATATATATCAAATACCTCGAGTTGCGATCCCAACCCAGTTCAAATATCTGCATAGCTTCTTTGCAATGAAGGTCTTTCCTCTTGCTGGTAACCCAACCATAACAATCAATGTTGGAGCATTGACAAACTTGGGTTTCACAGCAGGGTATGTGCATCTGTCTGTAAGAAAACACAGAGACATTCATGAACATAAACTATCATCCAACATCATTTGAAGGTGCTGTGGAGTTGTGGTGTAATTCAGCTGACTGGTATTGCCAGAAGCTCAGTTTGGTCAGAGTTCGAGCCCAGCCACAGTAGCGTCATGGCCAGGGTCAAGGTCTCGATTAGTTAACCTACTACTGAGATCCTAGCAAATGGCGCTAAAACACCATTTCACCTTCACTTTCACCATCTTGTTTTACCTTGTCTTAAGAAAACAAGAAAAGGAAAAAAGCAGTTTAGCAGTCTCTAGCTACATGCAATATTGTAATAGACCTTTTGACAAATAGCCACGATTATGGAAATTCTTCAAAATTTCTAGAAAGACAGTTTTTGATACCAACTTCCCATCAAGCAGCCAAAATAGAAGTTTTACTATCTTAGTGCTTCTATCGTTGACTGGATAATGTAATTACATTACTGGACAAACTTAACTGACTGATCAAGATGCTTCGGCCAACCTCCATTTCAGCAAACAACCATTTTGGCCAACCTTGTTGGACAGTTTGGCTAACCTCAGTGGATGGTTTGGCCAACCTCAGTGGCCAATGTCGATGGTCGATTCAGCCAGGTACTTCAATGAGCAGAAATATTGCACTCTTACTGTAAATTTATATTTCAGTAATTTTGGAAGCTAGTGTCTCTCTATTCTGTGTACATACATACAGACATACATAGGCCCATGCTGCCCATCATGGAAAGGCAGGTCATATTATTGTTAGGCCTATCAATATAAGGATAAGAAAGATCAAAGAGGCAAACTAGATATTTGATGAGAATTCAAAAAGTTACAGTTTTATATAATGGCTGAGACCAGTTAGTTAGTGTGAAAAGGTTCCCCCAAGTAAGTTTTCGCCAACCCGGTAAATTCAACAGTTTTAACATTAAATTTCGTTTTAACCGCCTACTTTAAGCGGTTTGTGTGTTTCCTTGCTGGTCTTCCATAGGCTTTGTTGGTCAGGCCCCGGGGCCCAGGCCAGCAGAGAAAGAGGGATGTGATTTGGTTGGAGGTCGTCCAAACAGATGACCAATTACCTGTTCGATACTTGTATTCATCCTCCATGATTGTATCATGTCTTCGAAGATAATGTTGACTTGGACCATCGACATCCATTTTGAACAGATTATGATATTTTGTCCAGGGAGCAGATCAAGAAATAGGCACTCTCACGATACGAATAACCAAAATTTTCAATCCTAATTTTTAAGCCCCTTTTGCATTAGCCTCCTTCTCGAATTCAAAAAGCAAAATAACAACGAGGCTTGTGTGGAATCATGGAATGACCATTGGGAACATTGAAATCACAGAATGTTTGGAATCGTGGAATCTTTCAAATTATTCAGAACCGTGGTGGCTAAACTCTACTACCGTGTTGCACGAATAAGTGTCGCATCTTCGTTTGAATAAGGGGCAGCTCTTCAAGATGAAGGAAATAATATTTAGTTCCGTTCTTTGAATAAAGTTCCCTGAATACATTCACTTATTCATGTTTTTCGCATGCTACATTGTTTCTTATATACATTACGTACATAAGAGGTTTCTAATGAATGAATGAATGAATGAATGAATGAATGAATGAATGAATGCATTTTGGATAATGCTTCTCCGATTAAATTCAAGGAGAACTGAAACAACTATAAGCTACAACCAACTACTAGAATCTTTATTACCTGTTCTGAATCTGTACTCTTTTCCTGAACAGAAACTCTCGAAGGTCGATGACATAATTTTTCAGTATCTAAAGACTGATTTGAATTTCGACTAGCACAAGAAAGATTCGAACATGCATCGTTTAAATCGTAACCTTGCTTCGCGCTTGTCCATTCTTGTTAGCATGTCAAGACCAGCCACAGACTGGCAAAGCGTAACAAAATGTTATTGTGACGCAAGATTAAGGCGCTTATTGTGTTTTGGTTGAATCATTGGTCAGATTTGCATAGATAAACTTCATTCCGGTTACGGAGATTTAGCATTTTAATTATTATACTGTGGTATAGCTTACTTAATTGCTGCACTCAGAGCAAAACAATGTTACAAAAGTGCTACTTAATTTCCCTAGAAAATAAAGCACCCTCAGACATATCGCTCATTCATCATTTATGTAAATATCAGGCATGAGGCTATGTTCTCACATCATAGGGAGCTATTTTGGGCTTTTGGTGCATCAGCCCAAATTCGCTTAACCTAATCCTAATCTGATGATTACAGTATTAGGTTTATAGCGAAACCAAACCCCTAAAATCTATTATTGGGAAATCGGGACAGGGAATGAACAGGAAAATCCATGTTTTCCCGGTAAGACTGATGCACTTGTCATACCTAGATCAAAACAAAACCTAAGAGATGATGCAAAAGGTATGAGAAGCAAGCAAAAACTATATCCCTAAATAGGACCAGATTTTAACCCTACCTCAAAAAAAAAGGGCGGGAGGGATAAGCGGAAAAAACTTTCAACCAACTTCAGCTTTGAGGAAACTCAAATGATGCCCAATCCCAGCATCGAGACATACCACCAACATACCATTCAAAGACATACCACCGACCCCCAGTTGGCATTAGAGAATAAAGAATCTATACAAACCACAGTTGAATTCCAGCATCTCCTACAAACACACCAAATTCATCAAAAATGCAATCCTTAAACAATCCCATAAGAATTCGCTTGAATCCCGTCGAATTCTTACGGGAAAGGCAACACACGCTCCTCGTGCAATAAACTGTGATAAAGTTGCATTTTATCAGCATAACATTTAGAAAATTCAGTCGCCACAGTGAATCCTTCTGCTCTTTTAGGTCCGGTTAGGTGTCCAAATATGCCATATCCGCAATAATATTTTCAGACATATCCTTCACCTTCTAAATGTTGTTTCTGAATCAATGGAGACTACCATTTAAATACAGTGAATACGGCTCTTTGCTTTACCTTGACTGGTCTTCCAACATCTCAAGCTTCTGTTAAGACAATTCATGATAAACCTAAGGTGACGTTGCTGTATGGTTCTAAGCTGTCTGATGTGTTTTCGGTAAAGTTTCCACGTTTCGCTCCCATACGTTAACAAAGGAATCCCACACTGATTATACACTTAATATTAGTCTCTGTTGTTAGATCCTATAAAGCAGACTCGAGATTGTTAGGCCTTGGCCAACCAAACATTGCTGGTCCAACATTTTAAGCTTGCTTTACAACAAATGTTTGGCCGTTTGGCCACGTCCAAAAACTTTGCTGTCCAACAACGATGTTATTGCTAATGTTATTGCTATTGCTGTTAATGCACAAGCACGAACGACTTGTTGCTAAGACATATTGCTAGGTGGTGAAATGTTGCAAATTATTGCAGTTTGTCAAAAACTATTAGGAAATGTTTGACAAGCAATGTTGGAAAAGCAGCCAAAGGATCAAACATTGCTTGACAAGCAAAAATAAGCAACATTTGTGGCGTGATGCTTATGAAAAAGCTCAAAAACATTTTTGCTTCACTCGAACAAAAAATGTTGGACGAGCAATGTTTCTGGATGAGGTCGAACGGTCAAACATTTTGCTTGACAAGCATCAAATGTTGGACCAACAATGTTTGATCGTTTGGCCAGGGCCTTATATTTTGTTAGCATTTGTTATTTCTGTCATTTCTTTTGAGCATTTAATGCGTGAAATCCTTATTGCGAAGCCTAGGGACTCTGGGATGCCATAAAAGCAGAGCGATTTTCAATGCAGCGTTGATAATGACTACGAAATAATAAAGATAACAAGAGGGAAAAGAAAAGGCCAATCATCTAGGAGATCATGCTAATCAAAAATTTAAACATGCATTTACATAATATACTGTAAAGTCACAACGCTTGGTAGGGTAAGGCTCCGTCCACACGGATAAGTTTTCAAAAAGTTGAGTTTTCATGTCAATGAAAACGTATCGAAACTTTGCGTCTACACGAGAGCATTTTCAAAACGTTTTCATTTGAAATCCTATACGTCTAGACGGGACCTAATACGTGTTAACGTATAAACTTTTCGCTTTTCGCGGTAAAACGATTGATTGACAATTACAATTTAACATAAACCTTACAGTATTATTATGTCAATTTCTAGCGAAATTTTAACATAAATAACATGAATCATATTCTGATAATCCATATTGCATATGGTGCTTGTATTACATAACATATAAGCATATGTATAACTATATGTATAACTATATGTATAACTATATGTATAACTATATGTATAAATATATGTATAACAATATGTATAACATAACTATACTGCTTTCACGCGCAAACCAGCGATATTTGAACGAGGTTGAATTTCCACAAATCAGTTCAATTCGAATCCTTTAATTGACCAATCAGAACGCAACATTTGTTTAACTGGTTTAATTTAAACTGGCTTTACTCGCAGTGTGAATGCTGTATTAGGCAGAACGTCAATATGCTTCAATACAAAATCTGTGGGAGACGCCACGCCAAACTCGTTAGCTGGCGCTTCACAGCCAAAGTATCAATTCATGTAGGTATCTACCAATACATTGCATTCTTAAACGGACTCCAACCATGTATAGTCCTAATAGTAATATTACAGAGCTGTACGATACTACATAATGACAGCAATAAGAACATATTATTTTCATATTACTTTAACGCAAACATTAAAACTTTTACATGTATTTGTTCATAAGAAACAAAAAAACTGACTAATTTTCAGATTTCTTGTACTAAACGTTTTTTGAATATCTACATTGGTGACACAGCGATTTTTTAATGATGTTATAAAACCATTAGTCCAATCGTATTTGGATGCTTTAGCTTTTTCAAATTTTCTTTTTGGTTACGATAAATCCTACACTCCCGTTTGATGATGATTAACGCGGAAAAGCATAAAACCAAGAGACAGGCCCCTCACTCGAATAAGCACCTCGTAATAGTGGGCGAGGGCATTTAACACTACAAAGGCTGGCTTTTTAATTATATATAGCTGGGGTACCATCAGGTTATATCATAGACCATTTTGTGGTATATACAAGGAGCAATCTTATCATAGAAACTGATAATTCAATTTTTTACCATATAAGAAAAAATGATGACTTTGTCAAAATGAGTCCTCCGCAACAAAAAGTTTTTGCACTAATATAATCCTGAACAGATTTTTAAAAAACTCGAGGAGTTTCATTGACTAACCTCCTTGCTAACACTCAGTGGTTTAGAAATTATGCTGGTAAGTTTCTGCCGCGGGCCCATTGGCCCCCCCAGCCTGTGTAGGGTTAAAAGAGGAGGCTTTTTTACAAAAAAACTGATAAAGTCTAAGAGGAAGGGTTTATTCGAGAGGGTTTTAATGGCCTCCTAAAAATATTCTATGAAAATACTACGATACCAAACCAACAACTAACTGTATATACTGTACGAATACTACTTAACCTTTTTTATAAATTAATAAAGTTCTAAACGATCTCCGTTTAGACGGTACCTTTCTTCATTGCAACCTGGAATAAACGAATGACAGAAGATTCCAGTGCTGGCCAAGAAAGTAAAAATCGTTTTTCATATCGTCAGCGACGAAGCATGTCGCCGTCGACGGGGAGAGGTGAGAAAAAAGTTTATATTGAACCAGTGAAGCATTCAATGCAAAGTGCACACTTTCGTAAATAAGAATACAGCAGTCTATAAGAATTTTTAGGGACAAAATCGAAGAATAATTTAAGAATTATCCCAGACTCGAGCTTTATGAAGACAATCTTTTTAATTTATCTGGGACTTCTTGATTAGGTTTTTGATTATAAAAAGGCAAATGACAAATGTTTGACTTAGTTCTCTTTATCTTCAGGCAAATTTACAGCATTATCAAATAAGAATAATCGAAGATTATTTTCAGACTCAAATCGAGAATCAAATAATCTTCTTTCAGAAGTCTTGGTTTATCCGTAGGCAAGATACAGGTAAACATCATTGTAAAAAGAAAAGTATTTGACATATCTTTATTTTATCAATTGATTCTAGAAGAACGGTAGTCAAGGCTGAAAAGTGAAACACATGCAGAAGAGATATAATAGAAAACCCAATAAAAGTATTTTTACTTGGGCACGAATCTTTAAAGCACTCAGTTTAGATATATTTGATCTATTGTCAGACTTACCATACGCATGCGGAGTTAACTTAAACACTGTGTGCATAGGAATGTTAATTCCCGGGAGTTGAGCTGAAGAAAAAAACAAGAACATTTGTGCAAATTTAAAAAAAGAAAAGAAATGTTCAAAAAGCAATGGAACAAATGCATAGAGTAATCCAACCCCTGCAAAGCTAATGACCAACCAAGGCCTTCGGATTTACTTTGAATTTACAACGTACACATTCCGAAACGTACTTTGAATCTAGTTCAAACGAAACGCTGATTTCTGTTTTGCTTCTGCAACATAAATACAGTTCTTCATTATCGGTTCATATCGCATTGCTTTATATGGTTCAAATTTTGGTCTACGGCAGCCAACAAGATTTGATGGATTTTACGATGCAATTTAGAGAATACAGACCCAGAAGAGCAAAGTTTTCAATATCAAGTATGCTCTGTATTTACTATCTGTGCTTAAGAGCCCGCCCAGGAACATTTAAGCAGCCTAAGATTCTACTAAATGACATTTAGGTTAAGCTGGACGAATTGAGGCTGATAGGAGCCACAAGAAACTTGCCGGAAAAACAGAAGCTTCAGTTCCTATTCAAGAAAATATTGGACAAACGATATCCATGTTTTGGCTGATACATAATAAGACCACGTACCTGGAGTATAATCCAAGAAGTATGCAAGAAAGCATCGCATAGTTGTCTGAGAAAGAAAAAAAAGAACGCTATAATTAGCTACGATCAAGTGGAGAAGGGTGCAGTTGTTAAACGAAAAGAAATGGTCTGATAACAACAGTGGAACTAGACTTACTGCATGAGTCGTAGTTATCGCTATTGAATTGAATTGCTGGACGCTCAAACTAACTGAAGCGAATATTAATCCTGACTGAAGCGAGCAACAACAACATCAATTCAATTCAATGTGAGCGAAAGTTAGGGACTTAGGAAGCAAGTCTACAGTGGAACCTCCATCGACAGACACTGCTATACAACTAGTACGTCCAAATTATTGACAAAAGAATATTTCTTTGCTATAACATCTGCCGAGTCTAGCAGGTTTACAGAGTGTCTGCTAGGTTGAGTTTCCATTGTCAATAAATTGAGTTTTGAGAAATTTTGACGATATTGTAAGACAGCAAGCAAATCAATTCAGTATCTTATGGTAAAAACATCGCAAATAAAAGCAATAATACTTACTCTATGGGAAATAACAATGATATTTTCTTCCCTTTCTATCTCCTACAAAAGAATTAATGGGAATGATCAAACCAAGAAGGGAAATATGCTATGGAAATAAGAGGGAAACAAGAGGGAAACTTTTGAACATTATCGAAAGGTAGCCCAAAGCCTGAAAAAACTAATGATTTATGATTCAAATTAAGACTAGCATGAAAATAATTCAAAATAAAAGCTCTTCAAGAAAATGACTAAATTTTGATGAATTTATTCAACGTTTGCTCTGCAAGGCTGTTGGAACCAATTTTATCTTGATATTAAACTAATACTAGCCCTTGCCCGTGTAAGACCACCGCCTCAAGAGGACCGCAGCCTCTAATGAACTCCGCCAATAACAACTTCCACCTAAAGGCACTGTGCATTGAGGTGGCTATATTTGCTGTTAATCTAAATCTTGATCTTAATTTTAATGTTAGTCTAGTCTTAATCTTAGTGTTCAACTTAAATGGAATCTTAATCTTAACTTTTACCTGAATTGGAATCTTAACCTTAATCTTAATCTAAATGTTAATCTTAATCAGAATCTGAATCTTAATTTTAATATTAATCTTACTCTTAATCTTAATCTTAATGTAAATCTTAATCTTAGTCTTAGTAAATCTTGAACTCCATCATAATATCAGTCATAGTCTGTGTTAGTCTTGGTAAGTATCAGTCTTTCATTTTTGAACTTAAACTTAAAGTTATTCTTAATTTGCAAACTGAAGCTCATTTTCAAATCAGTCTTCATCTGTACCTTTACGTTAATGTTGATGTCAATGTGAAATAACATTGAAACTTAAACTTAATGTTAATGTTGTTCTTAATCGCCACGTAATCGCTGTTTGCGATTGTCACTTGCGTTATTTTACGTATTTATGCTTTTTCTCAAAATCCACAACAAAAAATGCAAAGTTTCTTCGTTCTAAGCATTGTTTTTGTCCCCTCAATGGTCACAGCGTTTTGCGACTTTCGACACGATCTCTTCGCGACACGATCTGAGCTTATCACTAACATCACGATTTACTTTAACAAAGTGCGATTGAATTATAATGAGCGAGTAAGAACCAATCAAGGGCCAAGTTAGAACATACGTAATAAATAGGCAAATGATTAATTAAGGACAAGTAAGAGCATGGTCGTTTTAACTACCTGTTTGATGACAAAGCGAAAAAAGAATGCAACGGCTAGTTTTGTTAGTTTTATTCGATAAAAGTGAAATGTTCTTCACCTATAAACGATTAAGATATTAATAGCGTATCTAGAAACTTTTTGTGGAAGTGTAGAGGCAAAGCAAAAACCCAAACAAAGGGTGTATCCCATAGATCACTTGATTTTGACCCATAGCTACTTTATTTGATTTTTCGGCGCCTTTTGCACGAAACCACTAAACCAGGCTTTTTTCTCCGCTTTCCCAGTGGTAGGCAGTTAGGTACCTTAGAAAAGACAATGTTTGCTTTACAACTCACAACTTATAAGACCTTAAGTCGTGATATTAATTCACAAATTAGAACCAGTAACTCATACTTAAAACTGGCTATATGACGATAACTTGCAATTCGATTGCTACTAATGTACAAGTTTCTGCCATGATAACCCTGATACAAATAAATACAACTAAGATATAACTTACCATGATTATAGGCCTCAACCTTTTGCATAGATCCTTGTATGACTAAAAAAAAAGAAGATTGTTATTATGCACTCTTATTTTCATTTGTGCGTCCGGATGCTCGTTTGATTTTTCAGCTGTCATGGGATGAGAGCGACCAATTCGAAGGGAGCGGTAATTCCAGAGTGTACTAATATATCATGGGTTAAAGATATTACCCATCAAGTTTTCAAAGAAGTGTGCATGAGACATTTATACTGCCCTGCTATTACTGGATTTTATCTCAGATAAGCTTGAACAAATAGCACATATTCGAATAATTAGTTCCCTCCCTCGAACCAGTCACTGTTTATAAAAAATCTTTAACATGTAACTGACAGGAAATTTATTATTGAAAAAAGAGCCATTACCTCTCCTCCCGGATACTTCCATTTATATTCTAAAGGCCCTTCCCTTGGCCCAAAAACATCAGGATATTTTTCTGCCAGTTTCACAAATTCCATCCCTTTGCAATCGCCCTAAAATATGAAAAACATTCAGTTATAATGATTCTATCTATTCTGGCTATATCTTTTCAGTTTGTTCGAAACACAGCAGAAGAAACCTACACTAACGATCAGGCTCGGCACACGCACACACTGACACTAACATGCATTTCCTTTGGTTCTAAAATCTCTTGTAGCCACGCTCAGTTCACAACTAATGACACGATTTCAGGTTTTGACACTTTTGAAATAGTAAAAGTTTAGTTGGCAACTAATCGCAAGTACAACATGTCCAATTTTTGTGGAACTATGCGCGCCGACTAGTTGCTGTCACCTAGAAACTATTTGCCAACCAGTTGCCAGAGCGCTTATAGCTGCTTACGATTGGCTCCATCAGCAGTCCGCAACTGGCTCTAACTGTGCGCAATGTCGACATAACCCTGACTTAAGGCCTAATATTAGGACTAAGTGAAGAAAATTTCAACTTACATGGTCAAGATGATCGAGGTCTCTCGATATTGTGTACGATACCGGAAGATGAGCTCCGGTATCTTTTGGGCCATGCAACGAGCTTACCAACATCTAAATATTGAATTCAAGAAACGCAAATATAAAGATAGCAACTATCGACTTTTTTGCAATCTTTTCAACTTTAATTTTCATTTTGACCATTCACGATTCTAGCTACATTAGATGCATTTTATTGTAATAATCATACATAATCATACTCTTGTTTCAACGTGGGAAGAAAGGTAAATTAACAGAGCCTATTTTATTTTATATGGAATGACGGAATGTGATAAGGGTCTATTAATTATCTTTCATTACGAATTATAAAAATGTTACAAAGTACCATAGAATAAATCGTTATATAGCACCATTCCATGAGAAAATGGGTTATATGAGCCTTATGGGATATTGTGAGTAAATCTGAGGGGACGGAATAATGGGGGACTAGGATAGAAACCGTCAATTTTCATTTTTCTAAATAACCCCGCCATTTTGTGGGAAAATGTGATTTATCAATGTGATTGGAGATCTTCAACGCACCTTCAAATCATTTATATTCTCTTGCCTGACAAAATCTGCAAGAGCTTCTGAAAACTATAATTGATAGAAATATATCAATAAGAAGAATTATAACTGAAACATGAAGAGCTATTTATTCAATTATTCTACTTAGGAATGAAAGCAATAAAAGTGAACTTTATTTCTTATACGGAGATTTTGCTTTGATAATTGACATTCGGAAGTTCAGGGTCTGGGAACTAGTTAATAGAAATTAAGCACTGTCTATACAAAAGCATTGACTCGAGACATTAAGTATCTGAAAGTCTCTCAAATCAATGACTCAATATTTTGTGGCTCCTGCAGGCTTAGAATCATAATTTTTCTTCTTCAATGAAAAAAAAAACAATTAAAACCGAGAGGCATGCAACAAGACTATGCATGCAACAAGACTACTAGGCAGGGAATTTTCCATAACAATCTGACTTTCAACCTAACTTTGAATTTTATTACACATTTTGGGCAAATCGATGGCGCTGATTCCAAATCCGAGATGGGCCTCGTGAAATTTTGACCGGAAAATGGACTTTTCGATGACGTCATCAAAGAGCCTTTCTTGCCCTTTGACTGAAATATCTCTCTAGTAGTGTATATATATATGCAAATATGGATTCTCCTGACTTAGAGCTTTCGAATGATATATAATTGAGTTCGATTTACTAAACTTTACCCAAATCATGACGTCATCATGATGACGTCATCATTGTAAAAAATTCTCATTTTGGTAAAAAATTTTGCGTGGAATTTGTACCTATCAGCATAAATAGTAGAATAAGACGATCGCATCTGTACTATTTAAACAACTTTTACGTTGCCATAGCCATTTCTATAATGATTTGCTGACGTTGGTATGTTTATTTGTACCTTTTGTGTCTTACTTTCAACTGATATCTTAATTAAATAAAATATGAGAAATGGGAATATTTACACTCTTCAAGCAATCATTGAAGCCACATTTAGGTCTCACATAGTTGGAAAATTTTTCAAGCAAATTTCCCACACGGACTCAAGCGAAAAACCCATTACAGTAATGCGATTCCATTATTCACGGAAAAAATTTTCAAATGTGATCAAGTACATATACTATGACTTTTTCTACTATTTATGTTCATAAGTACAGTTTCCACGCAAAATTTTTTACCAAAATAAGAATTTTTTACAACGATGACGTCATCGTGATGACGTCATGATTTGAGTAAAGCGTAGTAACATCGAACTCATTATATATCATTCGAAAGCTCTAAGTCAGGAGAATCTATATTTGTACTTATCGACCTTCTTGGATACACTAGTAGAGAGATATTGCAGTCAAAGGGCAAAAAGGCACATTGATTACGTCATCGAAAAGTCCATTTTCCGGTCAAAATTTCACAGGGCCAATCTCGGATTGGAATCAGCGCCATCGATTTGCCCAGAATGTGTAATAAAATTCAAAGTTAGGCTGAAAGTCAGATTGTTATTGAAAATTCCCTGCCTATACTTGTAAATTACGTGTCATCCATATCAGGAAAGGACATCGTGTCAGTTTACATATTACAAGCTTCCTTTCTGTTCTGCAATAGTTGATAATGATTTACATATTACCTGCTCGCCAGCAATGGTCAAATTTGAATTTCCTCCAAGTTTGTTTTGGAGGTTGTGCATGCATTCACCATGCTATGGGTAAGAAAAAATGGAATATAGTCTTTAGAGCAAGTGACAGCAAATAATGTTCTATAGATCTGTAAT
This sequence comes from Chrysaora quinquecirrha, assembly GCA_014526335.1. NCBI lineage: Eukaryota > Metazoa > Cnidaria > Scyphozoa > Semaeostomeae > Pelagiidae > Chrysaora > Chrysaora quinquecirrha. Next base: position 3,386,804 of record JACTAT010000035.1, read on the forward strand.
CAGATTTTAATCCCAAAATTTGTGATAACAATAATATGCAGAGTCAAGAAAAGTATTCGACCTTCCTCCAGACAAAAATACCCCTAGATGGAACCTTCCTCACTTAACAATGAAAAACAGGCGTGTTTTGGGTGTGGCAGAATATTTTCTATTGTTCTAATGGACCTTCCTCCGGTCAATGACCGTGTGACCGTAACTTTTTCCTTACTCTGAATGACAATGATACTGAGGCTAATGAAGATGAGGTCATGTGCATTAAAGCTCAACTTGCATTATTAAAGAGCGATAGCTTTATGGACAATATGTCATGTGACTAGTCTAATTGCGACGAAATTACATTATCTATCATAAAGATCATTATGTTTTGATAATATCCGATTGATCGACAAGAACAGAGAATTTGAAAACGTACATAAAACATTTACCAGAAAAAAGATTTAGTCTTCAGAAGTATAAAATAGCTCAGCAATTTAGACTATTGTTAAATTAATTGCATACAATAGTCCAAAACTATCTGATAAAACTTCTTGCCTTCAGATTATGCATGCGATAAGACAAGAAGATACAGTACAGTAATTACGAAAAATTTTTTGCAGTTCAAAAGTATACGGTAGCTGTGCGTTGCGTTGTACCCGTGACCAAAGAATACATTTCAGAATAAAAACACCGGCAGTTGAACAGTTGGATTTCGCAACTACACTCTTTTTTAGAAGAAACCCGTTTATAAGAAACTCAGTACTGAGATCAATATTGGTTAAGAAACTTTCAGTACCAGACCAAAAATGGTAAGAAACTTTCAGGTCTCAAGAATCTTTAGAATTAGAAATAAAGCATCGAAAAACAAACTTCTGTTGCACCCTAAGTGTCTACTTTTACAGAAAAAAACAGCTGATGTAAACGTGAATTGTATTGCTTCTTCTATTTGTCAACTTTAAGTGTCAATTACCTGTTTTGGCACTAAAAAATTTTGATTCTAAGAAACTGCTAAGAAACTTTCAGTACTAAATTTGTCCAAAAACTAAGAAACTTTGAGTACTGAACAAAAATCTTAGTTTCTTACAAAAAAAGGAGTGTAGTTGACCTGAAGATTAACATGTTTTCGAAACATGTTTTCCCTCAAATATCTTGTTTCTATTCAAACGGTAGATAGTAGATAAATTAAAAATATATGAAGAATACATCACTTACGGTAGAAATATAGATGGACTTTTTACCACATCTTAAATTCATTAAGAAGTGGCAAATGTCAGTTTCCAAACGACCTTTAATGAAATAATCAAGAAGATTATCGTCAACACAGTAATAATTAATGCAGTAATGGGTCTTTGACTGGATAGAAATTCTTTGACTGGATAGAAATTGATACAAATACTTGAATACACGCTTTTTTATAAAGAGCCTAGCTCAAGGCCAAGTTCTTAAAGTTCCTTATTTTTTTACCTCTTTTGAGACGATTGTAGTTCCAAAAATTCCTTAATAGTTCCTTAATTTTAACTGCACACACAGTTTAATGACTACCGTATAGAGACATTTGCATGTAAGCGAAGCTCGAGACTACTCAAGGAAACATTTGATACATGTGTAAAGTATAATTTATGTGACTTTCGACTGGAAATGAAAGGAACGGGCTTTCTAATTCTGGATTGTTTGCAGTGATAACAATATTCAACAATGAAAAGTTCCTTAGTGATTTTCTCTTTAGTAGTATAAGTTCTTTAAATTTTCGGGCCTTCTACATGTAGGTTCCTTATAAAAGAAAAAGCGTGTAAACCTTCTTTTTGGTATGAAATACATCAAAAAGGAGAAAAAACAATTGTCGCAGTAAAAAACGGTAATAACAGTTCTGATCATAACAGATAACAATAATAAATTTTTTCATTCACTTACTTTGTACATTAACGGATAAGAATTTCTTTCCATTATTGATAATTTTCATGAAAGATAGATCACTGAAAAAACGAAGCATCAATCGTTCATTTGATCATTTGATGTATAACTCAGCCCAAGGTGCAGAGTGTCTATTTGCCTAAAAACATGCTCTTAAATAAGAAACCGATTTAAAAGAAAACTAGATCTGGAAGTCCTCAGAATTAAAGCAACTTTAGAAAAGAAACTAAAGCAAATTAGAAATTCAAAGTTCCCTTGTTTGATAGAATATAGGTTTTTTGAAAATAATTTGTGCTCTCTTAAACATATACATAGTAGGTTTTCTTAACTCTGAACACAACTAGTATAGCAACCGGTTCTATCAAGAGTTTCTTAATCTCTAAATCGAAATCTCGAAAAGTTCATGAAATTCCTTTTCTGAAGCGGTTTAATGTGCAGGATCATAGAGTAAATATATTCGGACTTATCAAGGCTGTTTCTGACACTGTACTAGACATGATAGTCACCACTTATCATGACAAGCCTTTGATATTTAGTATGGCAACGTTTCGGGAGAGATCCATCTCCCATTATCGGGCAATAGAGTCAGCAAAAATAAGCTTGTTGTAATCCTCACTACTGAATAATATTATAATAATGGTACAAACACGTACCCTTCTTCTCCATGTTCACTTATGGACTCATGGACCGCTTCCATGAGCCTCAGTCGTATCTTGAAATCTTCGACTGCTTCCTCGGGATTATGAAAATCTTCATATTCCCGAGGTAGATCTTGCACTCCCTGTTTTTAGAATAAGATAGAGAATGTAAGGATCATAGATAATTTGAGCTTTTACAAAAGTGCGCGGACTGGTTAAAAGTATCATAAAGCACAGGGACAGGCATGTTTTGGTGGATAGACAAACATTCGTTTTAAGGTGTGTTAATTTATGTGTATTGCTTCTTTACTCACCACCGCAATGTTAAGCTCGAAAAGTCGAAACGAATTAACAACCTTTTCATCCAGGCTGCTCGATAATAATGGATGGACAATGGGAGACAGAGAATGGAGAAAAAGTAATGGGCAATTTGGAGTTGAATATAAGGAATGGGGAACCAAGATTAAGAAATGAAGAATAGAGATGTAAAATTTGAGTCTTTTTCTAGATGAATATCATGTATGAGAGTTCAAGATTAAAATTCACTCTGTACCCAAACTATCATCTCGTAGTATTAAGTTAACACATGTACACCTTTTTTAACCCACTTTATATAAGCATCGAGGCTCGATTTGCCAGGAAAATAAGAAAAATGTTAGAGCATGTCCAGCCTCAGATAGAGTGTATCGCTTTCGCTATACACACAGGCCTTGATAAAAAAAATCCCAGCGAAATAGTAATAGATTAAAGAAGCTTCTGCCGACAATGTGCACAGTCAGAACTGGTTGCCACTGTTGATCAGCACTTTTGGAAAACAATTATAGCAAATAAGTATGGCACCTGAAAGGGGCAATAGCAATGCACTTTGAAGTTTTTACGTAAACTTATCACCCAGGTCGTACTTATTGCCACATTGAATTGAACAGCTGGACGCTCAAACTACAGCAACCCACTTTGAGCAATCTCATTTAAGTGTAAGCCTCGGTCTTATGAGAGATAACTGGGACTCACGTAATAAGTCTAGTTCTGATGAAGGCTGAAATGTTATTAATCAGCTTCCTTCTCAATACTGCCTGCCACCTTGCGTTTGCGTAAATCATAAATGCTACAGATGTCAAAGTAAATTCTATCCAGGATACGATTATATTTTTCGGTGGTATCATAAGATGGTAACCAATCGTATGTACTAGACAGTATTTTTATGCTAAATAATAAAAGGCGTCATTTTCCCTTAGCCAGTGGCAAACGAACGGTCTAGCCTAAAACATCACACACGAACACGAGTTAACACGAGTTAGCACGATTGAACGCGTGTGAACACAAGTGAACAGGCTACAACATCCCTTAAATGTACAAACCCTTCTTTTATTTTCTGCATTGTGCTGAGTAGTCTGTCCAACGAACACCCTACCCCACCACCCTTTTTTGATTTAATCACTCTCGATAGCCAAATGTGGTCTAGGGCAACAGAAACTAAAAGAGCATGCTTGGTACATACATTTTGTTACTCGTCAACTCTTTGTACTTCAACAACCCCCTCTCACCATCCATGCACTTAACTTTGGATTGCTGTTGCCTTTCCTGTCCGACAAAAGACTGACCGCCGTTTTATAACGCTAGATAGTGCCACCAGGCAACAACTATTCCAAGCAGTCCTCACCCCGAAGAAGCTTTCTATAACAAGGACGGGTCTTGCCCAACTGCGATCCTGTTGCAAAAAGTGCAACATAACTGCACTCTCCCCAGAAAAGACTCAGAATTGTTACAAATTACAGCTCAGCTAATGTTTCACACCAAAGCTGGACAAGGATGTTCACAATGGGGACCTGGCCCACTCTCATTATCCATGCACACTTCTCTGGATAGCTGACTTCACACGATCCGACAGAGCCCTCTGTAACACATCGCTACTCAATCGTCAAGCACACAACAAGTATTCTCAAGGTTTCGCATTACTCGCCCAACCATAGAACCTTGAACCTGCCTCTTGTCACGTCACACCTTCAATGCAAACTATAGCAGTTAGTATGTTAGTAATGAAATGTGGACAGTATGTTTCTGTATGTTTTTGTAGAATGTTGATTTCTTATTTGGTGTTCTAAATGAAATTTGATTAGTTGTTGCAAGCATACTTATGGCTTATTTCTCTGTCGCATTTCTACGCGCGGGAAAAGAGGGCTTGTTAATTTTTTATACGTATTATTTCGTTTTTGCCTGTTCTCTGTCTTAACTCGTGTTTACTTGTGCTAACTCGTGTTTACTCGAGTTTGCTTGTGTTCACTTTTGATTTTCACTCGTGTCCGGCTCGTGTTCTATTCGTGTTCACTCGAAATCATTCGTGTTCTGTCCTGTGTTGTATTTTAGGATACAGGTATATTTCAAGGAACATCTTGACTTTCATCAAGCACTGAAATTTTACTTACTCTTATTGATATGAGATTTGGGTCATCAAGATACGACTCCACGAAGAATACCTATAAATTTAATGTATGAATAACAGTGTACAGTGTATTAATATTAATAATGTATGATAATGTGCACTTTTTGTAAATAAGCAACTGGACTTTCGGACCAGCCCGTGGAGTTGCTGAACGTATTTGGTCTTTCAGCCCTCACAGAATGACTATGTACCACCTAAAAACTCTTTTTTGCCTCCTTTCATGCTGTTCAATGTAATTGACAAGTTTGCATGATGTATTGTAAAAAGAAAGCTATTTCAACTAAAAATTTGAGCAAATCTCAGCCCTTAGTTACTTATTGACCAGTTTCTTATTTAAAAAAGTGCACAAATAATAATTATACTGTACTTTGTATCTACATGCATCATCTCTATTACTACGATTCATATTATGCTAATGAGCTTTCCGTTGTTCTGCTCCCCGAAGCTTAGCAATAAACGATTAAACAGCAAAGGCTTTTTCCCTGGGCTAGGTAGAATAATGTACTAATATTTATAATTTACATAGATTTCGTCGAGGAGATTATGTGTTAATAGTAGAAACATAAATGTGATAACATTTGGAACACGGGAAATTGATAAAAACATTTGACCGAAATCTTTAGAGATAAAACAAGTTTTTCCATTACCTTCAGGTTCTTTTCTTGACATTTTTCGATCAAAAATTGTCTCTCTGACTTTATTATGTTACTTGCATCCATGATCTATTTAAAGAAAAACCATATAATAATAAAACAAGGATTCAATTGAAGCAGCAATCCAGTGGTTGCAAAATAGAAAACATGCATTTTTTACAAGGAATGATCTCGGATAGGCAAACGCAAGGAATTTCTAGTTCTGAACCGAAAAATTGAATCTTTAAATGCACGAGTTTTCATAATGCATTTCAATAACTATTATCGATGGAAAACAAACACATACACATGGGTATGTATACAGCCGAGCATAAAGCAGCTTTAGTGACATCAAGAACAGCATTAGTGTGAACCTGGCCCACTCATTTAGGTTAAAACGATGAAGTTTTGTAAGTTGATCCTTTACATTTATTAACATATTTATCATGAATAATGGGTTTCAATGATCAATTTTTTAGGCCTTCTCCTCTTCTGACACCTAAATATTTCCTTGTTCTTGGGTTTATTTAAAGAAACGAAAAGTAGCTAAAAGTTTAAGGGATTGCTAAGGAGTTTCAAATACTCAAATTAGGTCATTATGGTTAAGGAATTGTTAATACTCACCAGGATCCACCTCAGGAAGTGGGCGTTTAGTGCATTAGCCCTTGAACTGCCTGAACTAAAACTGCACCTTTAAGATCGGTGATTGAAACGGGAAAACACAGTTTCCGGCCAATGCACCTGTCACCGCGGAGAAAGAGCCGCGGGAAAAGGGAAGAAAAGAAGCAGAGAGTAGAAGGGCAGAAAGCAAAAGGAAGAAGAATATTGCAAAAGTAGAATTTATAACTTCAAATGCTCAATTAAAGGGAGGGCAGGGAGGGGAAAAGTCATGACGGCGAGAAGACATCTTGCTTGAAGCCGTCAAATTCGGTAATGCAACATCATCTTTGCATCTTGAGTTCTATTCAACAAGCGGAAGACTCTTTCAAAGGATCAATGCCCAATGTTGATCTTATTGATATGGCGGAAGAACTATTCAGTAAATTCATCCTCCATGAAATTATGATGGAGTGAATGGGGAAATACCCAAACTAGATACCAGATCCCATAGGAAAGAACCCAAATAGATACTGTATCATATTCCCTATCATGACATAAGCAATAACAAGTCTCCTGGTGGCATTAACCCCGGTTAAACCCGTGCTCTAACCGGCATTTAGCCCGAGACTTGGCTAAAAATCCACGCCAAAAAAATGCGTGAAAACGTTATAAATTTAATAAAATTTAGTGCTTACTTCAAAAAATTTACCATATGACTGGATATACGGATTTAATTTCAACCAACATTGAGAAATTTTTCACCCATTTTGCATTTTTATACTTAAATTGTTTTCTGAAAGTAAAGAGCAGAAAGTAGTCTTGCAAAGGAAAATTTAATCGTTACCGCTACTTCTTTTTCATCAGTCCAGTCCATGGCATCTTTTAATGCGTCAATGTAACATTTTCTGAGGAAAGTACAATAAATGTGATAAATGATGTTAAAAGAATTAGGTGAAAGATCACGTTCCTCTCCCATTAGATTTTAACGAAGGAGTATCTTGCATGAAAGTATTGAACAAGGTTCAAGGGAAATGCTGATAAAGAATGAGTTAGACTTAGTGAATTCTTGAGACAACGATCGGGGGTTTGAGCTATCGGGAGTTTACTGTAGCTATGTGCTTGTGCTTGAATAACAAAAGGAAGCCATTTTGAGAACAATATTCCTGAGACTTCAAACACGTAAAAAGACAAAAAAGAGAATTATGGCATACTTTCTTATATCCTGAGCCTCTGCATTGTCAGGTCTAAAAAAATCATGGCTCCTCAAACCAACAGTATTCATTTCGTAGAGGTCAACACTGAATACTAAAAGAAGATGAACGTTGGTATTTGAAATTAAAATCGAATGGTAAAAGTTATGACAAGGACCAATCCTTGATAGATGCTAAAACCGGTAACTCAAAGTTGAAAGTAGCAACATTTCAAACTCAAGGAAATTTTGAAGAGAGCACAAACGACAGAAAAGAGGCTGCCTCTATCGCTATGACTATGCAAAAATTAGTATTAATTTCAGGTGTTATTGCTCAGTATCTTGACAGGGGCATTTTACTCTAGACGCTACGAGATTCCTGTTGAAATGCATCATCTAATACATTTCAGTTGTTCAGCCCCCCCTCCCAATCCGAGATCCCTTCCGACGGTCTTTTAAACATTAGAATTTCCAAGGTATTTACGTGAAGTCAATGGAATTTGCTGCAAGGGTGAACGATATATTCTTATAAAACATGTGTATCCTATGATATTTCTTGTTCTCAAATAATTGCATCTGTCTGTTTCCCCTCCACAGAATGACACATTTTATGTTGCACATAATTATCATACAATCCCTCCCAATTACTCAGAAAATCCAATCCTTTACAATTTCTGCAAATCTATCGCATTTACATATATGGAGTCAACATTGAAGTACTTCGATAACACCCATTCGTTTTTTCGTTTGTGCCTTCAAGTGATTATTTAAAATGTGTGATAAGGAATAGTAGATGCAATACCTTTAGCTGTTATTCCCATCCAATGGAGCATTTTGCTGAGTTTGTTGGCCATAAATGACTTTTGTCGCAATGGTAGGCCAACCATAGCGACAAGAAGAGCATCGGATGAATTTCTGGCCGAAGGCTTTTCCTGCACGACCATCACCCCTCTATATTTTGAGGCTCTAAGTCGTGCAGCATTCAGCCCTTCGGCCCTTGAAAGCTTCCAGTTTTTTGTAAGCTTGAAAATTTCAAACTGTTTTCTTCCCAATTTTGGGCAGTGCTGCCGGATGGAGCTTGTGAATTGTTCTTCGTTAGTCTCCACCGGCATCGTGATGGCCTTGATCCGGCCATCTGGAAAACACTCTTCTTGGATCTTGGTAGCCTGAAAAACATGAAAAAATTCGGTTAAGGCTGAACCTAGTTGACAACAAATAATCAAGTATGATGATGACATGACCCTTTTTGATAATTACGGAGAATGGATCAATGACCAAGGGACGAGGAGCGAACCCCAGTAGTTGAGAGTCCAGAATCAGCATTCGAATATTAATGCAAACTTAATGGCAGAATGGCAGATGTACCAAACCTTGGTAGTGAAAAGACCTTATATGGAATAACTTTTGCCACCAAAAATAGCATTTACAGTTTTGAATAGATTTCTTATGATCCTTTTTGTGTACTACAGAATTGATCTAAATTGAATAAACGGTGCGAGACACACAGAGAGAGAGAGAGATACCTCATCAAATTATAACAAAGTTTGTTAACTGTTTAACTTTACTTTGAAAATTCATACCATATCGTCTTTTGAGTTTGGGTCCTCGTAATCAGGAAACGAAAACAAGCTCAAGTTTTTCGAATTTAAAGAAGTCGCCATTTGGTTTATAATTTTCGTCAAGTTCCTCCCAATTGCCTTGAAAGATAAAGAAAAGGAATGAATTGAAGGAAGAACAATACCCGCCATGTTGGCAATGTTGCATGCAAACATTTCGGTCAGTCAGCCCAGCCAGCGTGGTCTATTTGTAACAGCAAAAGCAAAAACATATGATCCGGTGCTGAGATGGATGCTCCCCACTTGCATCCCATTACAGCAAATCGCTATTCTCCCATGAGTTTCCGCCAGCCTACCGGGGGAGGGGATACCCGGACCGCAGACCGTATGCTTTCGCTATGCTTCGTTTGATTCGTACTGAAGAACCTACCTTCTGTCTTAAGTTGCTTACGGCATTTACTGCATCAATTCTAGAGACTCTTGCCGCTCTTCAATTTCATCCTTCATGTTTGGTTCCGATGTTGGTTGTAGTAACAAGTCAATACGGTAGCAGGACTCCGGCATTGTCCGTTGTCCCCGCTTTGGCCATTGTTGTTTCTTGTCCAACGTACGCTCCTTGGTCTTGCGACAGCTCCATTGAAGGAGGCCCATTCTCTCAAATTTTTATCCTCATTGCTCATTTTCATTGGAGGTTTTGGAAAATCACTAAGATTTAATCTGTTCTCTGGCAAAGGATACCAGCTTTCATTTATTTTGAAATAGTAGGCAATCCAGGATGAAAGTGATTGTTTTCCTTCATAGCTGAGCTGAAGGATCTAGCGAACTGCTGCATTATTTGTGTGCCATGTTTATGATTCACGGTAGAATGAAGGTACTCAGTATCTAATGTTTTGCAGCAAGTAAGTCGCACCTTAGTAGGCTAAGTAGGTCTTGGCAGGTCTTGGCAGTTTTTTGGGAGGTTGGGCTGGGCTGCTTGGTAGCAATGTGATGTATCAAGTTGCTCTTTCTTCAAAACAGTCTTTGACCAACGCAATGGCACTCTCAGCAGATTGAATATCGAAAAATTCATTCAATGGCATCCATATCTTTGTTTCTTTGTTCTGTTTCTTTAGTCTGTTGGCAAAGCAATATCACTCAGAGAACCGGTGTCCAGATTAATTAAGCTTATTCCTGAACTGCGTAAGACTGCGGTATCTTAATAAAAGTAAGTACCAGTGAATGGACATCTGAGACCATGTGCTAGGATACTGATAAGGAGCGTTTTCTGCTGTGATACCAATGCCATCTGGTGCCAGCTTCAGAAAGTCGTTAGATTTTGTAGACGAACAAGCAGCACATGACAATCCAAACTCACCAATGGAAAAAATGCAGTCAACGTTCGCATCATTATTCGCTATACAGTTAACGACTTCTTACAGGATCAATTTTCATCACGTTCGGCTGCAATTTTCTTCTTTTGTTCTTCGACGCGTGCTTTGCACGTCTTAAAATTTTCCGCCAGAACTTCTCTCAAATTATGCTGAATGCATTTTAGCGCCATATTCTTTCTAATGCTTCAAGTTTTAATCACGCCATCACCAAGTTCAAAGCCGCTTTCACGTAATCACGCGGGGGAAAAATCGATTTTCACGTGCACAGAAAAAGCGCGAATCACGCCATAACGCGTTGAAAAACCAATTTTCACGACATCACGAGCAAAAAATGCGTTATAACGCATCACGGCAAAGCCCTTGGGGGCCACTCTAATAGCGCATGCGAGGTGATGCATAAAATTTGATGAATTTTGCTTATATACGGGCATGAAATTCCAATCCTCGCTTCATTTCCAAACTCTAATAAAAGCAGTTTTCTGCCGTCCTCACTCAAATTATCATCACATTTGGTGCTGCTTTCAATTATGTCGAAATCATGAAGACGGAGTCCAAGCTTCTCCAAGCAGCCAAAGGTTAAAGCTGCGCGTATGTTAGCGTCGCATTCGCTTGCAAGAGAACAATCAAGAAACAACATGTTACATTCTGCTTTTATCATGACAATCAACTTCTTATTTACAGAGATTAATTAGATCAAGACAAAGACTAACATTTGTTACAATACGATTTGTAAATTTGATAATAATGATGCTTGAACATTTGGCACTTTGGAACACACTGCTTGAAATGCGTAAATACCTAATAGAATTCATTGCGTGATGTTGTTTCAGAAAGTTCAAAATGCAATCAACAAGCATTGTTTTGCGATATGGCCAAACGGTAAAAAATTGCATGACAAGCAAATTCAAATGTTTGATGAAAAATGTTTATCTGTTGGCTTGGGCCTATAGCATGCAATTTTCTTTTCTGAAAATCATATAGATGTTTCACTGCACTTTTTAGAGACAATTGATTGTTTCAGAATACTGTTCCCAAAAAAATGGTACTTTTAAATAGCATTGGCTTTTAAATCCCTGTGGACAGTCGCGACAATTTGGTAGGGTAAAACTGTATGGATAATAAACAATAATGGAGGAAAAGGCAGCATCGCCAATCTAGACATTCCAGGTTATTTTCTGTTTTTCAAAGGTTCTCAAGGAGATGTTCGTTTATTTTTATCACCGAAAAAGATTGAAAACCGAGTATAAAAACGATCGAAATGCTGCTATATCGTTATAATACTTACTATTACTATTATTATAAATTACAACTAAAATTACAACTTTTATAAGCAAAGGTATCGATTGTAAGAAATATTCATCGATATACTATTACTAAAGAAGTCAACAAGGTAACACTCTTTCCGGGGAAAAATTCCGCAATATCAGATCAAAATGGCGGTTTACAGTGGCCTACAGCCAACTATAGAAAAATTTATATACGAACATATGTATGAGAAAATTTGAGGAAAACTGTTCTAAAACAGTAGAAACAATAAGCGATCATTCAAACACTGTCGGAAAATATTAAATCTGATCAGCCCTTGGGATAGCATTAGATCCTCAGATCGGCAACAAAAGTTAACGGTATTCATTTAAGCCATTTTTGTAAACGGCGCATTTTTTTTGGGGGGGGGGGACGATGACGATGAAATCAAAGCCAGAGAATGCAGGGGCAGTTGTACTCTAGTCTCAATGTTAAAGAAGAAGATAGTGGCAAGTGTCTCATTGTGTGGTGCTTTTAGAGGGCCCTGAAGCGGGTGGCTTATCCCATTTCACACTCGCTGCCAGAAATTAACATGCTTATGATTAATTTCGACATTTTTTTTACTTTTTACCAAACGAGAAATTCAGATAATAACAGAAAGAAAAATAGTATGGGGTAGGTAATACCAAAATCATGTTTGTTGTTAAGAAAATGCGTCTATGCCATCCAATTCTCTCTTCGAAAGAAATGACAAAGACAAAGACATCCCGATGTTTTTAATCAAATTCAAGGACCTCTAGAATATAAATGGAGGTATCAAGGAGGAGAGATAAGGACTTAAGCACAAGGCACGAAGTAGCGGTAAGGATTAACACAGTATGGATGCCACTGAAATGGTTGGCAGATCAGAGACCAATTAACCAATGAGATTTTGAATTGCTAATAGAATGGGAGAAGATGCAGTGGTTTGGAAAATATTTCACATCGGCATTGGCGGGTATGTTTAATAATGTCGTCACTGAGTTCAAGGCAAGATTAAGATACTACGAGTATAAATACTAGCCTCTTTCCGAACGGCGATGGAAGAAGAGGATTATTGATGATCGCATGCAACTTTTTTCTAGGCACAAATCGTAGGCATGGCAAACCTCATGCTTTTGCTTACGCGCCTGTCACACAAAACCAAAGGACAGGTAATGAAGGAGAACAATAGAGCCAAGAATGTTAAAGTCCTATAGAAGATCTGTAGCTGCGAATGTTGTCGCTGCAAGGATCCGGCACCTGCAGGGCTACTAATTGTAAAAAGGAAGGGCAAAATAAAGGAAGAAACTTTTACAGATGAAACGCGTGCAATGTTTTTCAATGGAAAAAGGAAAAGAATTTACTTATTCGCTGAAGCTGCACCAATAATCAGACATCTTGGTTGGAAAACAATCAAAGAACTGATTGATTCCGAGACCAAGATTATGGTCTTTAAATCCCTAAATGGTTTTGCTCCCCCGTATTTAAAAGAGCTTTTTGTGAGAAATTCACTCGAGTCCTTACACGCACTACGAAATACATCAACTGACCTGCGGTTGCCACTCATGAAAACTGCAGATGGTAAAAAATGTTTTTCATTTAGAGGAGCTAAACACTGGAATTGCCTCTCAGCTGAGTCAAAATCTGCCTCATCGCTCAATTCCTTCAAAACGACCGTTTAGATAAGATCTATGATTGCTGTCATATTATCCTGCATCTTTTCTTCTCTTTTCTTAGTGCTTGATTTTTAAATGATATAATTTGTAAATATGTAGCACATTAGGATTTTAAAATATGTTTTCTTATTAAGTATATATAATGTAAGTAGTTAAATGTAGAGCACCTTGAATACCAGCATTGCTGAAGGGTTACTCTCCGTAAACAAATGAAAATGAAGAATGAAAATGAAATGAAAATTCAGGCACAAAACAATGCATGGATCTTTATGGAGCAGTGGCGGGAGGAAGAAACAAAGAGATCCTCTCATCTAAAAAAACAGTGCCCCAGTTTGCTAAATAAAATATTTCAAATCGGCATTTACGGGTATGTTTAGTAATGTCGTCACTGAGTTTGAGGCAAGTTTAAGATGCTAGGAGTTCTAGATACCAGTCTCTTTCCGAACGGCAATGGAAGAAGAGGATGATTGATGATTGCAGACCAGATGCAGTATATTGTCGTTGCAAGGAGCCAGCACCTGCAGCGCTGTTTTACAGATGCAACGCATGCATTCTTTTTTTTTTTAGTATTTCGTACCTTGTATGAATATTCATCTAATAATGTCTTCGCTATAGATCAAGGAGTAAACACAGTTTTGTAAAATGACATAACAAATATCCAGTGGAAGTTCAGATGTCAGTGACAAAAATAGCTCACATAAGCGTTAATTATTAGATTATGCGCGGGGTTATTTGCACCCATACACTGAGGAAACCTCGGAGCAATGGCTTTCGGCTTCCAGACCAATTCAATGTTCCATAAGAGAGCAGGGGGAAAAATACAGAAAAGCAGCGAGCATCGGCTCGCCCTTTAAGACAAGACAATGGTAAGATATATAGCTGTTGAAACATAGCTTTATAGCTGCACATTTGGCGGTAAGCCAAGAAAAACATCCGTAGAAGAACATAAGGAGAGGAAAGGAAGGGGCTCAAAGATGATAGGCTGCGAAGCTATAATAGAAAAAGTGTGACCGGCGACCGCGAGGAAGGTGCTGGAAATTACCGTCCCAAATTATCAGCATACCGTCCAGTCCATTTTCCTCTCGAAGACTCTTAAATGACGACTTAATCATTTATCTACAAGCATCTGAAGGAATTAAGAACTTGCAAGTTACCTGGAAGGAAGTAAAATTGCAAGCGAATCGAAAGAAAATTGCACTATTGTAATCAGCCATATTGCTTTGACATCGGATTCATACGAATTAGATTGCTTTCTTGTACAATCATGTCGGAGCTAGGGCTCTTAGAGAAAAGCGTGTCATCATCGCACTGTATTCTTGCATTCTGTACCTTATTTTAAAAAAGGGAGTGCAAGATCTACCTCAGGAATACGAAAATGCTCAAGTTGATGAAGCAATAGAAGACTTTCAACAAAGAATTAGAGTCTCCCCTTGGTCATTGATCCGTTCTCCCAAATCATCAAAAGGGTCATGTCATCATCATACTTGATTATTTGTTATCGACAAGGATCAGCCTTAACCAAATTTTTTCATGTTTTTCAGGCTACCCGGACGAATGTTTTCCAGATGGCCGGATCAAGGCTATCACGACGCCGGTGGAGACTAGCGAAGAACAATTCGCAAGCTCCATCCGGCATTACTGCCCCAAATTGGGGAGAAAGAAGTTTGAAATTTTCAAACTTACAAAAAACCGGAAGCTTTCAAGGGCCGAAGGGCTGAATGCTGCACGACTTAGAGCCTCAAAATATAGAGGGGTGCTGGTCGTGCAGGAAAAGCCTTCGGCCAGAAATTCATCCGATGCTCTTCTTGTCGCTATGGTTGGCCTATCATTGCGACAAAAGTCACTTATGGCCAACAAACTCAACAAAATGCTCCATTGGATGGGAATTACAGCTAAAGGTATTTCATTTACTATTCCTTATCACACATTTACAAACAATCATTTGAAGGCACAAACGAAAAAACGAATGGCTATTACTGTAATGCTGAAATCACATCGGAGTACTTCAATGTTGACTCCATATAATGCGATAGATTTGCAGAAACTGTAAAGGATCGGATTTTCTGAGAAATCTGGAGGGATTGTTATGGGAGGGTTTGTATGTGCGGCGAATAGTAATCATGTGCACCCATTCATTTTCTCCATTCCCTGTCTCCCATTGTCCGTCCACTATTTTCGAGCAGCCTGGTTGAAAAGGTTGTCAATTCGTTTCGACTTTTCGAGCTTAGCATTGCGATGGTGAGTAAAGAAGCAATACACATATAATAACACACCTTAAAACGAGTGTTTGTCTGTCAACCAAACAGGCCTGTCCCTGTGCTTTATGATACGTCTAACCGAGCTTCTAACCAGTCCGCGCACTTTTGTAAAAGCTCAAATTATCTATGCATCCTTACATTCTCTACCTTATTCTTAAAACAGGGAGTGCAAGATCTACCTAGGGAATATGAAGATTTTCATAATCCAGAGGAAGCAGTGGACGATTTCAAAGAACGACTGACGCTCACGGAAGCGGTCCATGAGTCGATAAGTGAACATGGAGAAGAAGGGTACGTGTTTGTACCATTATTCTAATATTATTCAGTAGTGAGGATTACAACATGCTTATTTTGCTGACTCTATTTATGCCTTTTCCTAAAAATCAAGAGACTCTCCTCTATTTTATTGTATTGTATTTTATTTTATTTTACTTTATTTTATTTTATTGTATTTAATTGTATTGAATTGTATTGTATTGCATTGCATTGCATTGTATTTTATTAAATTGTATTATATTGCATTGCATTGCATTGTATTTTATTAAATTGTATTATATTGCATTGCATTGCATTGTATTTTATTAAATTGTATTATATTGCATTGCATTGCATTGTATTTTATTAAATTGTATTATATTGCATTGCATTGCATTGTATTTTATTAAATTGTATTATATTGCATTGCATTGCATTGTATTATATTAAATTGTATTGTATTGTATTGCATTGCATTGTATTTTATTAAATTGTATTGTATTGCATTGCATTGCATTGTATTTTATTAAATTGTATTGCATTGCATTGCATTGCATTGTATTTTATTAAATTGTATTCTTGTTTAACATAAACTTTATTCTAACCTCTCCCCTGTCGACGGCGAAATGCTTCAATATATGTTCCCATTAATTATTTTCCCGCCGCGTTATGGTTTCAGGTGAGCAGGACAAACAGATAACACAAAAGAAAACAACAGTTGATTTTGTGGGAGTACACGGAAGTAATTCTCGGAAGTGATTCTTGGCATAAAGCTTCCCCCTGTTTTAGAGTTCCTAGCACAAAATTTTGCGCTAGGATAACGATCAGCGTATCCGTCGTCGCCGACGATATGAAAAACGAGTTTTACTTTCTTGGCCAGCGCTGGAATTTTCTGTCATTCGTTTATTCCAGGTTGCAATGAAGAAAAGTATCGCCTGAACGCAAATCGTTTAGAACTATATTAATTTTAAAAAAAAGTTAAATTATCATTATAAAATCACTGTGCCACTGTGTCACAAATGTGGATATTCAAGAAACGTTTAGTACTAGAAATCCGAAAATTGGCCAGTTTTTATCGTAGTACTTTCATAGAATATTAATTCTTTGATTTTTAGCAGTTCCTTTTCTAAAGAAATTGGGGCCTATTATAGGTTTGCGGCTTCGCGGCTTCGACCCCTTTTTTCGTGCGGTTTACGGATTTCGCAATGATTTTGCTACGGCTTGCGGCCTCAGAGAAAGTTGCGGCTTGCGTCTTTCGCTGTGTTTTGGCCTCGGTTTACGGCTTTGTGAATGCGGCTGCGGCTTTTATCGAATAAACAGCCAGCGGCTATATTCTGAATTTCACAACAGACGCGCTGAAAAGGGCTCTGTGCCGCTAGAAAATGTAATGGGTGAGTACAGTAACCAGGGAAGTAACCAAGTAACCGGATTAATGTCAATTGACAAGCTAATGTTAATGAGGAGGAGTGGAAGGCTAAACAATAGCGGCCACGGCTTGGCGATTAATTTCATCGCGGATTGCGGCTTTGAGCTAAATTTTTTGCGGTTTCGCGGCTTTTGGACCCCCTATAATAGGCCCCCCTGGACAGATGAAAAAGAAGTAGCGGTAAGGATTAAATGTTCCTTTGCAAGACTACTTTCTGCTCTTTACTTTCAAAATGGAACATTCCTAAGTCACACATCTGTGGAAATACTGCTGTTACGGAGACAAGCCCCTACAGAAAACTATAGAAGGGCAGAAAAAAGGAGAACAAGGGAGTCAAAAATGATGGGTTGGCATGGGGTTGGCAAGCTGAATTAGAAAAGATGCTCACAGTGACGGAAGAGGACTGGAAGTAATGGAAATCACAGTTCCAAAATGTCCTTCCAACCTTCCAACAAAGTCTCAGTTCTTCTATAACTTTGAAAACATAAGGACCTCAGGAGAGGGTTCGCGCTCACACTTCTGATTATCAATGTGTGATTAAGATAAAGATTATTGATACTGCTATTCCTCTTTACCAGACCTCTATGTTATTTCGGCGCGAAAATTGCATAAAGAAAGGACAGAAACGTTTTATTTCTACTTCCGTTTTGCAAGAATTGATCAACTCAGGATCCTCACGTTGCAACAAGAGATGCATGATTATTACACTAAAATGCATCTTATGTAACTAGAATTGTGAATGGTAAAAATGAAAATGAAAGTTCGAAAATATTGCAAAGGGATGGAATTTATTAAACTTGGAGAAAAATATCCTGATGTTTTTAATCAAATTCAAGGACCTCTAGAATAAAATGGAGGTATCCAGGAGGAGAGATAAGGACTTAAGCACAAGGCACGAAGTAGCGGTAAGGATTAACGCAGTATGGATGCATTAAAAGATGCCACTTAAATGGGTGGCAGATAAGAGACCAAGTAACCAATGAGATTTTGAATTGCTAATAGAATATCCTAATGTTTACAAAACCGTCGGAATGAATCTCGGATTGGGGGGGCTGAACAACTGAAAAGTATTAGATGACGCATTTCAACAGGAATCTCGTAGCGTCGCGAGAGAAATGCACTGTCATGATACTGAGCAATTATACCTGAAAATAATACCAATTTTTGCATAGAGGCAGCCTCTTTTCTGTTATAGCTTGTGCTCTCCTCAAAATTTCCTTGAGTTTGAAATGTTGCTAATTTCAAATTTGTTACCGGTTTTAGCATCTATCAAGGATTGGTCCTTGTCATAACTTTTACCATTCGATTTTAATTTCAAATACAAACGTTCTTCTGCTTTTAGTATTCAGTGTTGACCAGTACGAAAAGAATACCGTTGGTTTGAGGAAGCATGATTTTTTTAGACCTGACAAAACCATATATAACATTGATACTTATCTCAGAAAATGTTACATGGAAGCATTGGCAGAGGCAATGGACAACAACGATGAAAAAGAAGTAGCGGTAAGGATAACAGTTCCAAAATGTCCATCCAACCTCCCAACAAAGTCTCAGTTCTTCAATAACTTTGAAAACATAAGGACCTCAGGAGAGGGTTCGCGTTCACACTCCTGATTATCAATGCGTGATTATGATAAAGATGATTGATACTGCTATTCCTCTTTACCAAACATCTATCTTATTTTGACGCGAAAATTGCATAAAGAAAGGACAGAAACTTTTTATTCGTTTTGCAGAAGAATTGATCAACTCAGGATCCTCACATCTTCACAACTAATTACAAGCTTTCCATTTAAAGGCAAGGTTCTATAACTGCATGTTCGGAGGAAAGTCCCGAAAGATGACCCTCAAAGAAGGGCAGCAAAGGATGAGGGTGCGAAGATAAAAACGATTGGGTGGTCAGCATTGCTGGAAACCAGGCTCATAGTGGCCGAAGAGGACTGGAACGCCACAGTTCCAAAATTTTCACCGCTTCTTACTCCACAGAAGATCAATATTGGTACTCTGATATGCGTTTAAAAGCTACTGTATATCATATATTTGATAACGGATTTTTTCCCTTGATGAAATAGTCGAAGCACCCAAAAATGTAGCATCCACTAATTATGAGTTGCGTTTCGAGCAAACTGAAAAGATATAGCCAGAATTGACTAAAATGCATCTAATGTAGCTGGAATCGTGAATGGTCAAAATGAAAATTAAAGTTGAAAAGATTGAAAAAAAAATCGATAAGTGCTATCTTTATATTTGCGTTTCTTGAATTCAATATTTAGGTGTTGGTAAGCTTGTTGCATGGCCCAAAAGATACCGGAGCTCATCTTCCAGTATCGTACAGAATATCGAAAGACCTCGATCATCTTGACCATGTAAGTTGAAATTTTCTTCACTTAGTCCTAATATTAGGCCTTAAGTCAGGGTTATGTCGACATTGCGCACAGTTAGAGCCAGTTGCGGACTGCTGATGGAGCCAATCTTTAGCAGCTATAAGCGTCTAGGTGACAGGAACTAGTCGGCGCGCATAGTTCCACAAAAATTGGACATGTTGTACTTGCGATTAGTTGCCAACTAAACTTTTATTATTTCAAAAGTGTCAAACCTGAAATCGTGTCATTAGTTGTGAACTGAGCGCAGCTACAAGAGATTTTAGAACCAAAGGAAAATGCATGTTGAGGTTGGTGTGTGCGCGTGCCAAGCCTGATCGTTAGTGTAGGTTTCTTCTGCTGTATTTCGAACAAACTGAAAAGATATAGCCAGAATAGATAGAATCATTATAACTGATTGTTTTTCATATTTTAGGGTGATTGCAAAGGGATGGAATTCATTAAACTGGGAGAAAAACATCCTGATGTTTTTGGGCCAAGGGAAGGACCTCTAGAATATAAATGGAGGTATTCAAGAGGAGAGGAGAGATAAGGACTGAAGCACGAAGGCACGAAGTTGCGGTAAGGATTAACGCAGTATGGATGCATTAAAAGATGTCACTGAAATGGGTGGCAGATCAGAGACCAATTAACCAATGAGATTTTGAATTGCTAATAGGATGGGAGAAGAAGAAAAATGCAGTGGTATGAAAATATTTCAAATCGGCATTGACGGGTATGTTTAGTAATTCTGTCACTAAGTTTGAGGCAAGATTAAGATGCTACGAGTCTAAATAACAGCCTCTTTCCCGAACAGCGAAGGAAGAAGAGGATGATTGATGATTGCAGACCAGATGCAGTATATTGTCGCTGCAAGGAGCCGGCAGCTGCAGCGCTGTTTTACAGATGCAACGCATGCATTTTTATATTTTTTCAGTATTTCGTACTTTGTATGAATATTCATCTAATAATGTCTTCGCTATAGATCAAGGAGGAAACTCAGTTTTGTATAATGACATAACAAATATCCAGTGGAAGTTCAGTTGTGTCTGTAACAAAAATAGCTCACATAAGCGTAAATTAACAGATTATGGGCGGGGTTATTTGCACTCATACATTGAGGAAACCTCGGAGTAATGGCTTCAAAGATTCGGCTTCCAGACATGTTCCATAAGAGAGCAGGGAGAAAAATACAGAAAAGCAGCGAACATGGGCTCGCCCTTCAAGACAAGACAATGGTAAGATATATAGCTGTTGGAACAATCTTAGCGCTGAAGTCAAGACATCGCCAACATTAAATCGATTCAAAGCTGCATATAAAGCCAGCAAGTAAACATCAACTCCTTATTTATATACTTTTATTTAGAGCTTTATTTACTGCATGTAAATCTTTATAATTAGACATTTTTAATTTATTGTTATTTCACAGGGCAGTTTGGAAACCAGTATTTTAACTGTATGCTTTACCCTGTTAAAAGGATCTAAAATAAAAGGAATGAAATGAAATAGCTGTATAGCTGCACATTTGGCGGTAAAACAAGAAAAACATCCATAGCAGAACATAAGGAGAGGAAAGGAAGGGGCTCAAAGATGATAGGCTGCGAAGCTATGATATAAAAAGTTATTGTGACCGGCGACGGCGAGGAAGGTGCTGGAAATTACCGTCCCAAATTATCAGCATACCGTCCAGTCCATTTTCCTCTCGAAGACTCTTAAATGACGACTTAATTATTTATCTCCAAGCATCTGAAGGAATTAAGAACTTGCAAGTTACCTGGAAGGAAGTAAAATTACAAGCGAATCGCAAGGAAATAGCACTAGTGTAATCAGCCATATTGCTTTGACATCGGATTCATACGAATTAGATTGCTTTGTTGTACAATCATGTCTGAGCTAGGGCTCTTACAGAAAAGTGTGTCATCATCGCACTGTATTCTTGCATTCTGTACCTTGTTTAAAAAAAGGGAGTGCAAGATCTACCGCAGGAATACGAAAATGTTCCAATGATCCATTCTCCCAAATTCTCAAGTCATCGTCATACTTGATTATTTGTTGTCGACTAGGTTCAGCCTTACCCGAATTTTTTCATGTTTTTCAGGCTACCAAGAAGAGTGTTTTCCAGATGGCCGGATCAAGGCCATCACAATGCCAGTGGAGGTTAATGACGGTTAGCTTAAGACTTCTTTAACCTAATGCTTCATACAATATTTTGAAAGGGAAAATTTATTTTTCTTGACTTCACACCTCCCATCTTATAGGGTGACAGTACGTCGCTTAAAGGAAACATTTGATGATTGAGGGTGTAGGTTTCCGAAATGACATTTTTATACTTTTTTCTCTAGTTTTGGAGATCGTTCGAAAATAGTCCTTGGCAGTTCACCTATACGATTCTACATAGGTATGTCCATGACATATTTTTATATTCTTTATTATTTTTTTAGTTGCTACTATTATCTATAGCCATTCAAAGTTAAAGTCTTTAAAACTTTAAACATGGAAAAATTCTGCGATCTATTATTTGATAAAAAAATGTTTTTTTCTGAATTTGGATTGTCAGCCTTTTGCGAAAATAGTTAAGATCGAGGATTCCTTGATTTCTGTACAACTTTTGAAACGAACGCTATCTAACTCCTACCGCACTGAACTTCAGCAAGCGTACTGAGAGGTAGCCTCTGCATTTTACGTTCGATTAAAATAACAAGAAACTGTCACAAATAAAAAATTTAATTAAACGGTTAGCTTAAGACCTCCTAACCCTAATGCTTCATACAATATTTCAAAAGAGAAAATTTCTTTTTCTTTACTTCACCCCTTCCATCTTTTAGGGTGACAGTACAACGCTTAAAGGAAATATTTGATAATTGAAGGTGCAGGTTTCAGAAATGACTTTTTTTAATACTTTTCCCCTAGCTTTGGAGATCATTTGAAAACAGTCCTTGGGAGTTCACCTTTTTGATTCTGCATAGTTATGTCCGTGACATATATTGTACAGGTATGTCCATGACATGACATACAAAGGCAAAAGTAGTATTGTGTGCCGTAGAGAGCTGAAACATCCGGAAACGAGTAAAAAAGCGATGCTGATACTTGAAAGCAAAAAGCACTAGCGCAAATCACCCTGAAATAAGAAAATCTTTAACAAATCGACTGTTGAAGCTTAGCATGAATATAAAATCTTCAAAAGGGAAGACCTTACCACTGTACAATTTGTGGAAATAAGATCCAGTAAAAAAGTTATCTTTCACAAGCACTAACTTGTCGCTGTGAATCTATATAGTCCACAAGTGAAGAAGTCAAAGAAATCTAGGCTGAAGGCTGAAGGTTGCAGGCACCTCCAAAGAAAAGCACCTGAAGGTAATGGAAACGAGTGTATATACTAATATGCAGTTATGCAAATCAGGTTGCCCCATTGTGATGGCCCTTTGTTCGATTGTGCACCAAAGGCTCCAGTCCTGGGCTACCTGGAAATGCGATTCTTTTTTTGATCGAAGCCCTTTCTGCCCAGGTAGTGCATGCCGTATTTTTCTAAATCTTTTGAGAACCGAAAGTTGGTAAAAATTTCGAATTTGTCTCGGCCTCGAAAAGTTTCGTTTTCAATGGCGGCCATCTATTATGTTCTTTTCACTACACGCACAGTGAATCATTGAATCTTTTCTTCTGCAAAAGTTTGTCGTGCTTACTAAAACGCGGAACCACTCGAAACGACCCAAAACCAGCCAAAACGACCGATGATAGGATTAAAACAACCTAAAACCACCTAAAATTATCCAAAATAGTTATTTTCATTTATGAGTGGCCAGAAGACCCCCAAAATATTCAGATTCTAGCAAAATATCATCGCTGTGTAGTAAATGATCATTTCCCTTTGGGCCAGTAACGTGAACAATGCGCTTTGTTACTTATTTTCAGATTAAATCTTTTGCGTGCAACTCTCAGGGTTTATTCAATCACTTGCGGCTTTAAAAGCCTGGATTTCACATAAAATCTTAACGGTTGTACGATTATCGCACATTCGTGAGACGTTAGAATTTCTTTTCACAAGATTATCGCACGACCATAAATACAAATTGTGAAATTTTGGTCGTAGCAGAGCCTTCCTGATTGCATTAGTACGACTAAGTTGTGATGTAGTCTTTCTTGCAAGATATTTTGAGATATGAAAATGAAACACGCTTTCCAGACAATGGGTACCTTTCCCCAACGGTATATTTATTGGCAGCGTGCGATTGTGTCTTTTCATCTCTCAACTTCACGCTCAAACACAATACTACATTACTGTTGTGAACAAAAAAGGCTTTTACGACTCCAGCGATGTAAAAGCTTTTTATGTCAACAAAAATCCCAAGACGAAAGTAGAATTTTAAGAGTTAAGAATGACATTTCAAAGAACATGAGAGTTTCTGGTGATTTTTCAAGGATTTTCTGCCAGTTAATAGATGATTCCAGGTGAATTGGGCATTTCTGGGTGGCTTTGGGTGCTTTTCATCAAGTTATGGTTCGTTTTGAGTGCTTTTGGCTGACTTTGGGCAATTTTGGGTTGTTTCGCGTTTTTGGTAAGTACGTTTTCGCGTTTTCAGGGGTCAAAGGACGTCAAAGGACACTAGGAGACTGTAATTCAATTTTGAATTTTACTCATATTCTTTCCGTTTTCAAGAAGAGTTCTTGCTTTGATTATTTCCATAAATCGCCACGCTAAATTTTGTGTTCAAACAACACCAAGAGGCCATAAATTTTTCGGGTTTAAAGTTGAATGTTCCTTTGAAAATTCAGAGCACAAACACACACAATGAAAATCGTTTCGATATAGTGAGATATTTATTGTTCATGAAGGGCATTTAAAATTAAAGTATGCGATGAGATTTTCGAATTTACGCAGCACTAATACAACTAATTTGGCGTCTTAAGTTGACACAAAAGCGTTTTGAATATTCTCAGTAGATCTGGAAATTTGGTGGCAAAAAATTTAATTAAGCATTTACCATCGAACTGTTCGACTTTTATTTAGGCTGTTAATAATAGGATTTTCGAGTGCAGACAGGGCATAGAAACGTTGCATTAGAATTCAAGTGGACCGAACACAGTCAGAGATACCCTTAACCTCCGTGATCACTGGCTCACTATCCCACCCAAGGTTTTATTTTATAAAACTTGGCTTATATTTGACCTTCAGCTTTCATATTATAATGATGATGATGATGATGATTTTGATGACATGAAGATTATGATGACTGTGATGATGTTGATGATGATGATTATTATTAATATGATTTTGATGGCATGATGATGATGATGATGATGATAATGATGATGATGATGATGATGATGATGATCTGATGATGATGATGATGATGATTATGATGATGGTAATAATGATGATGATGATGATGAGGATGATTCTAATGGTGATTAAAATGTTATAGTTCATGATGGCGATAATTAAAATTTCGATGGTGATTATAACTATGATGATGATGATAATGTTCTTTTTTTGTCCAAGTTTAATACCCTTTTATCAATTCTCTTATGTGTTTACCATTATAAGTAGACTAGCTTTTTAACTTGACGCCCGCGATGCGGGCGAGCTTTTTACCTTGACACCCGCGATGCGGGTGAGTTTTTTACCTTGACACCCGCGATGCGGGTGAATGTTAGTACCAGTTTAGCCTTGGAAAGACAAGATACCACTCAGCTGCCTTTTAACTTGCTGCATGCCTTTTAACTTGCAGCCTTCTGAACTTTCGCTAGAGTCCGGGGAGGTTAGCTCCCATGGCATCCCACAACCGAGTACAGACAGGGCATAGAAACTCTTTGCTGCATTAGAATTCAAATGGATGGAACACAGTCAGAGATACCCTTAACCTCCGTGACTCACTGGCTCACTATCCAACCCAAAGTTTGGTTTTATAAAACTTGGCTTATATTTGACCTTCAGCTTTCATATTATAATGATGATGATGATGATGATTTTGATGACATGAAGGTAATGATGATTGTGATGATGATGATTATTATTATTATCATGATGTTGATGGCATGATGAAATTTGATGGCATGATGATGATAATGATCTGATGATGATTATGATTATGATGATGATTATGATGATGGTAATGATGATGATCATGAGGATGATTCTAATGGAGATCATAATGTTATAATTGATAATGGCGATGATGATAATTTTGACGGTGATGATAACTATGATGTTGATGATGATTATAATGTTCTTTTTTTGTCAACAGTTTAATACCCTTCTATCTATTCTCTTATGTGTTTTGTATTACAAGTAGACTAGCTTTTTAACTTGACGCCCGCGATGCGGGCAAACTTTACTTGACATCCGCGATGCGGGTGAGTTTTTACCTTGACACCCGCGATGCGGGTGAAGATTAGTACCAGTTTAGCCTTGGAAAGACAAGATACCACTCAGCTTCCTTTTAACTTGCTGACTTTTAACTTGCAGCCTTCTGAACTTTCGCTAGAGTCCGGGAGGTTAGCTCCTCATGGCATCCCACAACTTCCCGGACTCTGGCGAAAGTTCAGAATTATATTTTTATATTCTTTATTCTTTATTTAGTTGTTACTATTATCTATAGCCATTCAAAGTCAAAGTCTTTAAAACTTTAAACATGGAAAGGATCTTTTAAGGATCCGATCTTTAAGGGTGACAATACAACGCTTAAATGAAATATTTGATAATTAAAGGTGTAGATTTCGAAATGACTTTTTATAATTTCACTCTAGTTTTTGAGATCATTTGAAAACAGACCTTGTGAGTTCATCTTTTGATTCTACATAGGTATGTCCATCACATATTTTTATATTTTGTATTCTTTATTCTTTATTTAGTTGTTACTATTATCTATAGCCATTCAAAGTCAAAGTCTTTAAAACTTTAAACATGGAAAGGATCTTTTAAGGATCCGATCTTTAAGGGTGACAATACAACGCTTAAAGGAAATATTTGATAATTGAAGGTGTAGATTTCGAAATGACTTTTTATAATTTCACTCTAGTTTTGAGATCATTTGAAAACAGACCTTGTGAGTTCATCTTTTGATTCTACATAGGTATGTCCATCACATATTTTATATTTTATATTCTTTATTCTTTATTTAGTTGTTACTATTATCTATAGCCATTCAAAGTCAAAGTCTTTAAAACTTTAAACATGGAAAGGATCTTTTAAGGATCCGATCTTTAAGGGTGACAATACAACACTTAAATGAAATATTTGATAATTAAAGGTGTAGATTTCGAAATGACTTTTTATAATTTCACTCTAGTTTTGAGATCATTTGAAAACAGACCTTGTGAGTTCATCTTTTTGATTCTACATAGGTATGTCCATCACATATTTTTATATTTTTATATTCTTTATTCTTTATTTAGTTGTTACTATTATCTATAGCCATTCAAAGTCAAAGTCTTTAAAACTTTAAACATGGAAAGGATCTTTTAAGGATCCGATCTTTAAGGGTGACAATACAACGCTTAAATGAAATATTTGATAATTAAAGGTGTAGATTTCGAAATGACTTTTTATAATTTCACTCTAGTTTTTGAGATCATTTGAAAACAGACCTTGTGAGTTCATCTTTTTGATTCTACATAGGTATGTCCATCACATATTTTTATATTTTTATATTCTTTATTCTTTATTTAGTTGTTACTATTATCTATAGCCATTCAAAGTCAAAGTCTTTAAAACTTTAAACATGGAAAGGATCTTTTAAGGATCCGATCTTTAAGGGTGACAATACAACGCTTAAATGAAATATTTGATAATTAAAGGTGTAGATTTCCGAAATGACTTTTTTATAATTTCACTCTAGTTTTTGAGATCATTTGAAAACAGACCTTGTGAGTTCATCTTTTTGATTCTACATAGGTATGTCCATCACATATTTTTATATTTTTGTATTCTTTATTCTTTATTTAGTTGTTACTATTATCTATAGCCATTCAAAGTCAAAGTCTTTAAAACTTTAAACATGGAAAGGATCTTTTAAGGATCCGATCTTTAAGGGTGACAATACAACGCTTAAAGGAAATATTTGATAATTAAAGGTGTAGATTTCCGAAATGACTTCTTTATAATTTCACTCTAGTTTTTGAGATCATTTGAAAACAGACCTTGTGAGTTCATCTTTTTGATTCTACATAGGTATGTCCATCACATATTTTTATATTTTTATATTCTTTATTCTTTATTTAGTTGTTACTATTATCTATAGCCATTCAAAGTCAAAGTCTTTAAAACTTTAAACATGGAAAGGATCTTTTAAGGATCCGATCTTTAAGGGTGACAATACAACGCTTAAAGGAAATATTTGATAATTGAAGGTGTAGGTTTCCGAAATGACTTTTTTTAATAATTTCCCCCTAGTTTTGGAGATCTTTTGTAGTCCTTGGCATTCATCTATACGATGCTACATAGGTATGTCCATGACATATTTTTATATTCTTTACTCTTTTTTAAATGCTACTATTATCTATAGCCATTCAAAGTTAAAGTCTAGACAGGGTTTTTTCCGCAACGATCTAGCAAAGAGGGTAACCTTGGGTTTTTTCAATGAAATCTACTAACAAAGGGTCGGAGAATACGAATCCAAGATGGGCCTTCAAAAATTTTCACCGGAAGTAGCCTTAATTAATGCCTAATTAGGCCTAATTAAGTCAATCAAAAAAGTCGCACTTTTTCAAATCTGATTACTGCAATATTTAGACCTTGAAATGCTGAGTAAAATTGTCTTTGACTGTATTTCAATACGACCTACCAATTTCGAGAAAAACTCGTTTGAAATTATGATGACGTCATCACCATTAGGATCAGTACAGACCTGGATTCTATATTTCAGCTTGTATAACTTTATGGGTTGGGGTGCAATAGTCACAAAACCACTAATTATGCGATAGATGTACGCTAAGACAGCAGAATGATGATTATTGGGTGTGGTTGTGACATCATAAGGGGTCCGATGACGTCATTGGGGCGACTGACGTCAAAGTGGTACCAGAATGATGCCCAGTCATCCATGAGCCAAAAGGCGTTGTGAAGAACTACTCATGTTCGAGATTTGAAGTTTTAATATCAAACCTGCTGGAAATGGCGAGAGGTCAAATTTGTCATACAGTATTCATAATGGGAATCCTATTGTTTATGCAGTGAACCCCCTTTCTTCGTTTTTCCAAACTTGCGGTGGGGCTTACTATGCTTATTATGCTTTTATACATACACGTATCAAATTGTAAGCGGTTTTTTGACGATTCGACTCCTATTTGTGAAGTTACGCGAGTTGATAAAAGCCCATATTGAGCGTTAGGACGATGACGTCATCATTATTTCAAACGAGTTTTTCTCGAAACTGGTAGGTTGTATTGAAATACAGTCAAAGACAATTTTACTCAGCGTTTCAAGATCTACATATTGCAGTAATCAGATTTGAAAAAGTGCAACTTTTTTAATTGACTTAATTAGGCATAATTAGGCGTTAATTAAGGGTACTTCCGGTGAATATTTTTGAGGGCCCATCTTGGATTCGTGTTCTCCGACCTTTTTTTAGTAGATTTCAATTTAAAAAACCTAGGTTACCCTCTTTGCTAGATTGTTGCGGAAAAAACCCTGTCTAGTCTTGAAAACTTTAAACATGGAAAAATTCTGCGATCTATTTTTGATAAAAAATGCTTTTTTCTGAATTTTCATTGTCTACCGTTTTATTTTTAGCAATTCAAAGTCAAAGTCTTTAAAACTTTAGACATGAAAAGGATCTGTTATGTATTTTTTAATTAAGAAAGGCTTTTTTCTGAGTTTTAATTGTCTCTCGTTAGCAAAATTATTTTCATCGAGGGTTTCTTGATTTTTCTACAACTTATTTAACGAATGCTATTTTACCCCCACCCCACTGAACGTCAGCAAGCGTAATAAGAGATACCCTCTGCATTGTGCATTCGATTGAAACAACAAGAAACTGTCAAAACGAAAAAAGTAAGTGAAACGGTTAGCTTAAGACCTTCTTACCCTAATAATGCTTCATACAATATTTTGAAAAGGGGAAATTTCTTTTTCGTTGCTTCACCCCTCCCCTCCTTTAGGGCGACAGTACAACGCTTCAAGGTAATATTTGATAATTGAAGGTGTAGGTTTCAGAAATGACTTTTTTAATACTTTTTCTCTAGTTTAGGATATCTTTTGAATAAAGTCCTTGGCAGTTCACCTATACGATTTTACATAAGTATGTCCATGACATATTTTTATATTCTTTACTCTTTTTTTATTGCTACTATTATCTATAGCCATTCAAAGTTAAAGTCTTTAAAACTTTAAACATGGAAAGGATCTTTTAAGGATCCCATCTTTTAGGGTGACAGTACAACGCTTAAAGGAAATATTTCATCGTTTAAGGTGTAGGTTTCAGAAATGACTTTTTTATAACTTCACTCTAGTTTTGGAGATCATTTGAAAATAGTCCTTGGCAGTTCACCATTTTGATTCTGTACAGGTATGTCCATGACATATATTGTACAGGTATGTCCATGACATGACATACAAAGGCAAAAGTAGTATTGTGTGCCGTAGAGAGCTGAAACATCCGGAAACGAGTAAAAAAGCAATGCTGATACTTGAAAGCAAAAAGCACTAGCGCAAATCACCCTGAAATAAGAAAATCTTTAACAAATCGACTGTTGAAGCTTAGCATGAATATAAAATCTTCAAAAGGGAAGACCTGGCACACTACCACTGTCCGATTTGTGGAAATAAGATCTAGTAAAAAGTTAGCTTTGAAAAGCACTAACTTGTCGATGTGAATCTATATAGTCCACAAGTGAAGAAATCAATGAAATCTAGGCTGAAGGCTGAAGGTTGCAGGCACCTCCATCCGGAAAAACTGCCCGAAATTGGCATTCAGAGGTGAAGTGGATTTTCCTCGTTTCATAAATTATATGGTTTTTCTTTAAATAGATCATGGATGCAAGTAACATACAGCAGTCAGAGAGACAGACAATTCTTGATCGAAAAATTCAAAGCCATTCAACAAATGAACGATGAAGAATTCTTACGTACGGACGAATTTAAAAATCATTTGTTTTTCGTATAGATCGGTCAAGTGGCTTATAGCCAAATAACGGCCGTTACCGGTTACAGTTACAGTTACAGAAAAATGCCAAGAAAAGCACCCGAAGGTAATGGAAAAACTTGTTCCATCTCGAGTGGTTTTATTATGATTAATACGTTATCGTCGATTATTAATTATCAATATCAATACATTATACACGGACCTCTATCCGAAAAACTGCCTGAAATTGGCATTCAGAGGTGAAGTGGATTTTCCTCGTTTCATAAATTATATGGTTTTTCTTTAAATAGATCATGGATGCAAGTAACATACAGCAGTCAGAGAGACAATTTTTAATCGAAAAATGCCAAGAAAAGTACCTGAAGGTAATGGAGAAAAGCACCTGAAGCTAATGGAAAAACTTGTTCCATCTCGAGTGGTTTTATTATAATTTATACGTCGTTATCATGGATTATCAATATCAATACATTATATTATACATTATATCTATACACAATATCTATAGATATTTTTCGTGGAGTCGTATCTGAATGATCCCAATCTCATATCAATAAGAAGAGGTAGAATTTGCAACAACCTTGCAAACCCTTGCAAACACTAACAGCAAGTCGAATTTGTGTTTTTCTAGGAACGTTTCATTTATAAGAATCAGAAATGGTAGCACACGGGTGTCAATGAACAATATAGACGGCAAGTTAATATGCAGTAAACCGTATTGGCGTATTATTGAATTTACCAGCAGAGAGCAGCAAGATACACCACGTATATCCGTTGGAAGATGATGGGTAATATTGATAAGGCGGAGGAGCTAAGAATGTGAAACTTTTATAGAAGATCTGGTTCATGGTACTAACGAACACCTTGAAGAAATTGTTGGTAGAAAGAGCACACTTGGAAACGAGTCTCTAGACGCTTAACGGTTGAAGGAATGCAACGAGACTTTACTTTACAGAACTTTACTTTAAGTTCAAATCCTTTTTTTCAGCTTGCACTATTTTTGCAAATCATTGCACCGTGTGTAATCGTAATCAAAAACTGTTTGTCGTTTCCTCAACTAGTTGTTGACAATTTTATACAGTCCTTGAGCAAGAAGAAGTAGAGAAAAGACTAGAATGTTGACTCTTCATTTCAGGACTTGCAACACTCGAAAACACACACACGATGTTGCATGCGGAGATGATTCGGAGATGATGATGTCGAAGGCAACCCCAACACACGCGAACCCCAATGCACATCCGGAGAACATCCTCGCCAACGAATATGATTGTGTGTAGTATGATCGAATATGACAGCCCCATTGTGTGTAGTAGGCAACTAGGCAAGGCAAGGATAAGAGAGAACACAGTATTGTTAAAAAAGAAAAAAGGCAATAAAAAATATCTGCGGGCGACAAGCTTTCGCCAGTAAAAGCTCAAATCTGGTTCCAAAATAAAAGAGCCAAGACAAAAGAAATAAAAAATCCTACATACAGTTTCTCCTGAAAATAACCTTATGAATTCATATAATCATATAATGGTAATGAAAAGTCTGGTCAAAATTACTTTCTACAGTTTTAATTTCCGAAAATCCATTGTTGGGGATATTGCATGTGATAAAAGATACGACGCTAAAAGTGATAGTTATTGGTGGGAAAAGGACTCTATACATTGAAAGGTCAAACCTACCAACCGTCCACCATACTATGCAACGAAATTTGTTTTTGAACTTTAGCTTCCAAGTCATAGCTGTTTTCCTGACGAGAACAGGGATAATAAGAAACGAGAAGAGAGAATATAGCCTCGTTAATCTATAGATAGTTCTTATTCAATAATCAAAGTCTCTAGTTGATATGGGTTAACCGCTGAAGAATTAGTTCGAAAATGCTTAGTGGCTATGGTTGGCACCAAACAAGGGAAAGAGGTGGCCAGCGACTAAGCTAGCCAACTACATGAATTGGAATAATACTACATCAAAAGGTCAGTTGAGGCGAAGATGAAAACCCAACAATGTAAGCATCAGTGATGAAGCGGAAAGAAAGTACAAAGCACAATCCCTAAGAGCTCACTGCAGAATCATACACAATTTGAATAGAATACGACGAAAAGCTTACCAAATCGCAAAAGACGCGTAAAAAAGCAATCCACAAACGCTTTAAGACAAACTGAACAAAACTGAGAAGAAATGCGCTGAGAAGAAATGCGCTGAATCATTCAGCCCATTTTTAAGATTGGAAGAAGAGGGAGACATTTCTAAATAACAAGACTGTGCCAGTCCTTTTTCAACAACAAAGCAAGAAAGGGAAAATTATAAGATTTCATCCGCCTTTTAACATTGCAACTAGCATGCCGATGCACTCTCTGCATTTATTTCCCTTCCCCAAGTTATGGCTTCCATGACCCAGTAAAAAATTCCTTTGCAATGATGACTTAAATAAATACTGCTATATTTGTGCAGGACAGGATGTTGTGGAGCTACATCTCCTCAAATATTATCATTAATGACCCCAATTGTTTGGAAGATAGTTTGAATGATCAGATAAAGTTCCTTGGTTTTAGAATAGCTCAAAGTCGCTTTCATTTTCCCAATCTGTTTTCAATGGTTTTATTTTCATAATAGACCACTGTTTGCCGAAATTTCTGTAATTTAATGCATTGCGGAACTTTTTCTCTAAATGTGTTCCCTTCCTTAAAATTACCTATGCATGTTTAAATAAAAAATGCTGCATTTTAAAAGGATGCGTTGCATGTCCTTAGGCACATGATTGGATAAAGGTATCAATTGTAGTCCATAGGAATGGATTCCATAAGCAACCACCAATGATGATGATCAGGCATGATCAATTAGATTTAAAAAGACAGATGAAAAATTTAACAATTTGCTAATATGACCCACCATATCAGATTGCAAGCCAACTCTCAATTTCTTCTGAACGTACCATGTGTAATGTCTTTCAAAATCAAATGAACCAAATGCAACAGAAGAGTGCTTTGAAGCTCTTGGATGTAAATAACACAGCCATGGCTTTTATTGTCACATCCAACCTTTGGGCATACATTCTTGCAAAGCGAGCATAGTCTTCTCCAGCTCCCTCTGTTGGTATTGTTAGTTCTATTGGACATTCAGTCGGAAGACAAGCTGTTGCAAAGCCTGAAAAAAGGAGAGAAAACAAAGTAACAGAAGGTGCTGAAAAAGTATATATCTATACTCAATATAGCTATAAGTAGATCCCCAATTATTGTAAAGAACAGTTTGCTGAAGAAGATCATAAGATCGAAACGTTCAATGATGAATCTATATTTTTGAATCTCCTGTTTAAATATTTTATATAGATAAAGGAAAATAGGTAGCTTTTTGTCATAGTTATACTCAATTTAGATATGACCTCTCATAAGACTGTCTAATGGTCTAATTAGACAAGAAAAGCCATCTTAAATATGAAATTATTTAGACACCCCTTGGACACATTCCTTTAGTACACTGCCTCTCTCGAAAAGACCCTCCCTCTGAATAACCCCCCACGGCAAAATTAATTTTCGTAAGTACTGCAAGGATTTAGAATAGGTAATGGGAAATAAAAAGGGCAACAAAAACATAATAAAAGGAAACATACTTGAAAAGAGTTGCAAGACTTTATCTCTGAATTGAATGTTGCCCAACGAAGACATATTGACTACAACAATTAATGAGGGCCAAAATATCCTCTTCAACAAATCTTGAATACTAGGAAAAAAAGAAGAGCAATAAAATTTCAAATTTTGCCACAATTTATGATCAAGAAGAAAATGAAGAAAAAGAAGAAGCATCATCATCACCAACATCATCATCACCATCACCATAACAATCATCATCACAATCACCATAACTATCATCATTATCATCATCACCATCATCATTACCATAACAATCATCATCATCAACATAAAAATCATCATAATCATCATGATCCTCATCACCATAACAATCATCATCACCATTGCCACCATCATCATCATCATGATCATCACCATTACCATAACAATCATCGTCATCAACATAACAATCAGCATCATCAACATAACGATAATCATAATCATCATGATTATCATCACCATAACAATCATTATCATTATCATCATCACCATCACCATCTGATAGTTTTGCAATGTTTCCATAACAAGGGAGCAAGAAACAGGGTTTTATAAGAAATATACCGCAAGGCTTCTCGGAAAAACATTAAGGCATTTGTTTTTTGTAATGGTTACGGTACAGCATTCAAGAATTGCACTTTATTTACAGCAGTGGCTATCCTTTTTCTGCTGTTTTGTAATACGATATGTATTTTCCTGTAATTTGATATTATCTGTCAGGAGCAGATTTTGTGGATGTGAGAGCTTTGGCTAAAGTTTTTGCGTGCTGTGATGGATAAGAAATCACAGCAAAAATCAATAGATCAAGGAAAAAATCCACAAAATCTATCACAATAAGCAAAAAATATTAATAGAATTAGTGCGTGGGGCCATTGGTTCACTAGGGTGAATTTTATCGTTTTAAAATGCAATCAATTTGAGAGTTTTTCATTCGAAACAGGGAATTTCGCGTTAGAAACAGGACAACCCACGTCTAAAATATTCCCCACAAAGGATTTTTTTCTCAAAAACATTTGATCGCGTTAGTAGAAAAATGTCTCAATACCTTCTTACCTCATGATTTTCATCAATCAATTGCAACCAGGACCCATCGAATCCGAAAGCCTAAAAGAGGGGCATTGTGTACTTGGAATGTCGTTCTCCATTTGCTGGGATTTATGATTTCTTCATAGAAACCCCTTGGAAATAATTTCGTTTCAACGGGAATCTTACACCACGTGCACGTCTTTGGGGTGAGTTAAATGCCTCTCGTGAAGGCAGCTAATAGCTTTCGTTGTCAGCAGGCCTTGAATACTAGAAATAAACATAGAAAATGTAATGGTTTGCAATTTAGCGCACTCCACAAAATTAATGCTTTGGTGCAAGTTAGGCTAATGATATCATGTACTGAAGAAAAATCTCAAAAACCAGCTTTGCAATTTACAAACTCCGCGATAACCTTTAAGGCCTGGATAAACTAGGAGACATGTCGCGAAAAAAGCAACAAAAAACAAAAGAGTTACAGAAATTGTATTGTTTTGCTAAAACTATGCCTAAAAAATACGAAAGTTGTTCTCCCAGTTTAGCCAACTCGGAAACTTTGTTGCGTGCGACAAAATTTGTAGCAAGAGACACGCAAATGATTCTGGGAGACAACAGAGACATTCCTTGTCTCAGGGACATGCGACTCATGGGACAAGTGTTTAGCTCGCTGTTTCCTAAAAGTCACTCGCCATGACTGTTTAGCCAAATTTATGGAATCCTTCCTGCGAGACACTACCCACACCGAATACACCGATGTCGCGCCTTCTAAATGTAGCGACATGTCTCCTGTTTGTTTAGCCAATCCAGCTTTTTAATCGAAAAAAATCGCACAATTTTTAAGATAAGTGAAATGTCCCTTGTCTAAAGAATTTAACTTCCAATGGCGATAATAGCAGTAATACGGTATAGTCTGCTTATAACGTACTCTCTGATATAGCGTACCGTTTAAATTGTCCATAGGGCCACAGAACAGAAGAAAATACCTTGCTTAGTTATAAAGTACTACGGATTATACTGTAAATAGCTTCAAAAAGAATATAACTGTTTCGTGGACATACCTCATAATTGAGCAGGAGCAGCGAAGATTTTCGTAGTTTGGTAGTGAATGAAGGAAAGCCAAAGTCTACCCTGAACACTGCTCTTCAAAAGATCTTGAAAACTAGGAGAAAACGCATAAAAGAAATCATTTTCGATGCCGAAGCTGAAGCCTGTACCTTCAACGTTAAATTACTTCAAAGGCTTTCAAGCTACAATTTTCAAGAAGCTCGAAAATCAACAACGAAATTTCGAAAATGAAAAATAACGCAATCAAAAGTCCTCTTGTAAATGAGGATTGTACGGCGTTATTATGTGGTAAAACGACAAAGAGATAATGTTAAGGCCTCATAGCGTCATATGCAAGGCTTAAAGGCCATGAAGGCTGCTTGAAAGTTGAAATAGAACCTCAGAGACTTACTTGATTTTGTCACCAAAACACTGCTAGGCCAGCAACGACCATCCCGCACAAAACAACGTGGCAAAGAGAGCTCTGGCCTCTGGCAAACGAAAAACATTACTGATGCAATCATTAATTGCACGAAGAAGTTAGTGAAGCATTCACTAATTGAACGCGTTAAGCGTGAATTTAAGAAGCAAGTTTTTAAGACAGGAAAACAAAACAAAAATAAAAGAAAACCATACAATACAATAGTGTAACAACAAACAAAGAAAAAATTGCAAAGAACAGAGAAGTTCCAAATTTTATTGTTGTTACTTAAAACCTGCCACGGGATAAGGTGCAACTGCACGATGCCAAAAAGGCTGGAATCATTTTTTAACTCTTGTTGCTCTAAAACTTGTTCTCTGGAGACCGCGACAGGGTTTACTCAAAAAATATTTGCGTTCCTGAGAGTCTTGTTATGAAGTGTTCCTGCAATGTGTCCGTGTCATTTGCCATTCGAAACCCCTCTATTTCGGGCGGTATTTTGCCATTTCCCTTCTTCATAGCCTTGCGTTTTACATAGAATTTCAGGGTTTGATGTTTTCGAGCTTATGAGCTAAACATAGCGTCATATGCAACGCTTATAGGCAAGCCTCTATAATACCCATGAAAAGACAACGGAAGTTTGTTTTACTCCTTGAGTGCTATTATGATTATTAGCAGTTTGAAAACCCTTGATTTTTAGCTGTTCTGCTACAGCCTTGCTTTCTGGTCAAAAATGAATGGCCGAGTTTGAGGGTTTTTTGCCTTTTTTAAGCTAAATATCTGCATTATAGCCTGGGAATGGGGTTTAAATGATCTATTTCACTAATCGAGCGCTTTTCATCGTTATGAGCCACTTGATTCTAGAATGCCTGTCAGAATACTTGGAACGCCAGATTGGCTTTCCTATTAACGCAACATTGCAACACCATAACACCATGAGACATACCTTGGTCTATAGGGGTCCAAATTTCAAGGGACTTTCAACCCCGACAGTAAACAAAAACTTTTCTCTGCAAACACGTTTGAACTTCCACCGCATCATAAAACATTAATTTTATACCCTCTAAAAACTCGATTGTCGAGAAAATCGCTGCATTGCTCCTAAGAACTCATTGGTCGCTAATAACAAAGTTGCATCTGAAGCTGCCTTGGGCAACAACAGCAAAAGCAAAGAAAGTGAGGAACTGGTGTAGCCTGTCTTCAAAAATATGGCATCCATTTTACCTTTTTCCAGGCAATACAAGTTATGATAATAATTTCAAACTTGTTAATCGATATGTACAATTAGCATGACTTCATGATAGTTCATTTACGAGGGATTGAGCTGTCCGCAAGTTCATTTGATATTAATATAAAAGAAAGGTTACTGACTTCAACGTCATTAAAATGCAGTCTTGTTAAGTTCTGAATTCAGACATCTTTAAGTTCTGTACAGTATTGCGAGCTGTGTAGAGAAAAATGAAAATAAAAGCCTGGTTTCCATATGGCGAAAATCGGCTGTGCCAGTGCTGAGACACGGCTGTGCAATTGTGGGGACAGTGCTGTAACGTTTCAAGTTATAATGGAAACACTTCCTTTCGGTGGCTCTACCATGGCTGGACAGTTGCTCTACAGTGGTAGTGCCGAGATTAAAAGATGAATTTGGTTAAACTTTCCCGGCCCTTATGACGCTTCTTCCACTAGAAGATTTTAATTGAAACATGTGGCACAGCCGTGGGCGACGTGTCTGTGGCACTTGCCATTGTTCTCATTGAGCACATGACGGTAACAAGCCGACCAAATGCGAGGAAATATGAAACCATTTTATAGCAACCATTGTCTCAGCACTGGTACAGCCGCGTCTCAGCGTATTGCCATATGGAAACAAAACGTCGCAACACTTTCTCAGCGCTGGTACAGCCGTGTCTCAGCACTTACATAGCCACTCGTGACTATATGGCAAAGAGGCTTCATAGAAAGACATGCATAAGAACACTTCTACAATCAACATAATCTTTTGTAAGTCAAACCAAAGCACTACTACGATGCTAGGCACTTTGAACTATCAACAGGACAAATGGCACAACTTACCGTAAAGTCCAGACAATAAGCCCTAGGCTTACATTCACTCTTAAGCCCTTTTAGTTGGGCTTATAATCGCGAGGGCTCAAATTTGGAGGGGGCTTACTTCAGTTACTGCAGTGTGCCATTGCGACAAACGTAGTGACAAGATGATTGAAAAGTTTCAGCTCCTAAGCAGGTCAATTTTCAATAAAAGAGTTAAGATATCTCCAATCCACACAGCGGAGAAGAGGACTTGGTTATTAGCAAATGAGCAGTGGAAATCATTCCATTTCCTTGTGAACAAAATGCTCTTTAGTTGAGTTTTCGCTTTCAATACACTAGGATAGATAAAAAGTGGCACTAAACTCCTGAAACTCGGTCTCGGTATCTAAAGCTGTGGCTTAACTAGGAGACATGTCGCGCGCGACACTGTATTCGGCGTGTCTCCCAGGGTGGCTAAACATTCGAGTATCATGCTAGTGAAGCGCATTCACATGTGGCCGAGACAAGAAATGTTTTGTTGTCTCTCAGAAACATTTGCTTGTCTCTAGCTACAAATTTTGTCGTGCGCCACCAAGTTTCCGAGGTGGCTAAACTGGGAGACACTGAGATGACATGTCACGCGTGACATGTCTCCCAGTTTAGCCAGGCCTTAGCTCTTAGTGTGGAATTTGATAATGGCGAAAATCCTTATAATGACAAACACTCGTATAAAAACTGTAAAGATAATCACCTTCAAAATAAGTTGTATCAAAGGCATCATCAGGAACAGGAACAAAAGGCGCTTCTTGCTTATGAAGATTGTTCCACTGAACATCGGCAAAGAATGGGTGAAGCTTTATCCCTGGAATACAGAAGAAAAATTCAATTTCATCAAGGGATGTAACCTAGTACCTTGACGTAAAATTTGAACTTTTAGATATTTGTCAAGTTTTTCCGAAGACTAGGAACACATCATCCGTAAAATGTTCTCCGCTCTTTTTTGACAATTAACAACAGAACATTAGAAAATCATAAAAAGGAATTTAATTCTCCTCTTTGGGCAAAACTTCAAGTCAATGACAAAATTCAGGACTTAGGCCACACTTTTTATGGGCCTAAAGTTTCTTATAAACAGAGGGACTGTGTGCCAAAATGCTCCCCGTTTTCAAAAAAAGATTCATAAAGCATTTCAAACAAAACATTAATATAGAATATAAAACTTCTTTAAATGTTGCGATTCATGATTTTCATCAGCAAAAAGGAGGGTTACTGTACTATCTACATACATATGTATATATTTTATTTTTCCCTAGTGCTTAAATATAGTCGATGCCTTTCAGAAATAACCAGTATTATTCTTAAAAGGATGAAACTGAATCCTATCGAAACCCACTGACTATAATATTTTCATTTCACCTATTTATCAATTAGCTGCTTCAACTACTTTTGGAGAAAATGCACTTGTATACTTAATGGATGTAAACTTTGTGCTTACCATTTGCGCCGGGTCTTTCACTTGGCTTCAGGGTGAGGATCTTATTGATGACATCAACAGAATTTTGTGAAAGTGCTTCATCACCTTCAGGCCACATTAAGTCTAAAGTAAAAAGAACATCATTGTGATTATCAAGAATGCAATGAATAGATTAACATACTTTGAGGCTTTTCCCTGAGGCCAAAACTTCTTATCTTACGATTTTGGTCATTACAAACAAAAGCATTCTCTATGATCCTCCACCAGCTGCCAGAGGAGAGGATATTCAGCCCTAAGACCATAAATGAATATTCCTTTGCTGGAATCAAACTCATGAAACTCGAGTCTAAAGCCTGTGAATATATCTCTAAGAATTTAAAATACAAATTACGGATCACACTATTAAAATTCCTTGACATCACTATACGGACCATACCATGGGGAGCAAAGACTATGGCTATCAAATGGCGTTAAAATTAAGCTTAAACAAACAGAATCACGAGACAAATAAAAAACGTTTACTTAAAGAGACTCCAATCATTACTCAGAGACATCTGAAGCAAATGTAGAATGGAGACCCAGAAGTGAACCTATCAGAGAGTTAATAGCATTGTTTTTAAACGCAATCAAGCTAACAAGCCACAGTAAGATTAACAGAATTAGCTGAAGAATTAACTCCAGATTGAAATAGCTGGTCTGAAATTTCGGAATTTTCGCAGTTATCACTTGTTTTGAAACTTGTCATGCCCCATGTCTGATACCATGCCTTGCCGACCAACGAACGCATAAAAATGTGGTTTAAAGTTCAATAGCCCTTTGTAGCTCAATAAACTTACACCACTCTTCAACATAGAAAGATCAAAATACTTGAAGTCAGCTGCACTACAGAATAAAAAATAAAGAATCTTCCATGTTAGAATAGTACGTACCTCTGTTTAAAATGTGCTGAAATACTTTGTCTGGGGTTTCGTCATTGAATGGTGGGATTCCAGTCATAAATTCATAGAGGCAGACACCCAATGACCACCAGTCAACTGAAGGACCTTTCGAAAAATAGCAAGGTATAAAACTAGAGAAATCTTGAATTCCGAAAATCAAACGAGTAATCAGTTTTCTAATGCTGAATTTCAAATCACTAACTCTGTTTGATACGGGCATTTCAAACCAGCTTTACATAAACTAGGCTCAAGTGGTACCAATGAAATGAAACTGTAATGATCATTCGTTAGGCCCTGGTCAACCTCTGTTGACCAAACATATGAATCCATAGGGTTTCAATACTTTGACTGGGATTTAAAAGTAACCTTTATGTGAGAAAGCCTTTTTCATTAACTTCAGTAATGTTGCATCGAGGGCAATTATAAGCAAGGATTGAGCCACGAACCATGCTTTGTTTCTGTCTTAATTGACAATAATTCTAAGTTAAGAACATACACACCTCATTATACAAGAACCTAAAAAGGCCGCATTAGAAAATTTAGGTTCCTATGTGCGGGTTTTTACTATAGCCCTTGGCTCAAACGAAAACATTACCCCAACAATTAGCGATTCTAGTTGATGAGGTTAAAACAATTTTTGTAGATAAAAAAACAATTCATAAACAAAAATACCATGTTCTTGATTTAGTAGTATTTCTGGGGCCAAGTAATCAGGAGTACCAACAATACCACCAGCCGGTTTCTCAGCCTCGCCACGTCTACAGCTTTTTGGTGTTCGATAAGGAGTCTTTTCTGAGCACCAACCTAAAAAGGTAGAAACATGTTAAGAAGTTAGACTTATTACCCAAGTCGTAGTTATCACTATTGAAATGAATCGCTTGCACGCTCAAACTATCAGTTTGAAGGGTCTCAGTTTGGTGTAGTGTCGGTCTAACGAGCGATAACTGGGACTCAGGAAATAAGTCTGTTAAGAAGTAGCAGAAACGCTGACCAATCACTTTGTTTTTTTTTTACGAATTCTAAATCCCTTGAAGTTGGTTATGCAAGGCAGTAAATCAAGTACCAGTCAATTTGTTAAACGAATAAGTATTGTTGCAGCTAAAATCCTATGTCAGTTTACGGAGAGGATGGTTCTTTATGGGGTACCCATACCCAATGCTAAAAAGAAAAGTCACACTCTTCTCAACTCTGTATAGAACAAGGAAGCATGGATATAAAATCAGAAAGAGACAAGACATAACACCTTAGTTGGAGGGCTAAAGCCTGTCTTTCCTATAGCCGTAAGTGAGGCAGCAGCCTTCGACTTTGGCTTTGCCCACCCATTCAGAACCTTAAAAAATTTGCCGGGTTCCTGCGTTGATATCTCTCCAACGGAAGCACTTTATAAGTAACACGAAGAAACGAAGTAATAACAGGCGAATAAAGCTATATAGAAACTAGGCTTAATAGCCTGGTAATAATATATCTTGTGATAGGCAATAGCTTGAAATAGAGAGGTAAATTTGACAAATGCAGTCAACTATCTTTGTCTCCAACTCTCAAGGGGCCGGCAAACCTGTTGGAGAGAGAGAAAGTTCGAGATACGGAAAGAAAATGAGGTGCAGTCACCAGAACGAAACGAACTTCAGATAGAGGATAGTCCAGATAGACAGATTTGACTATATGCATGTCAACCTCAAGATGTGGGTATAAGTTGTATAAAAAATTAAAACAGAAGGCCTGACAGGTATGTCTATTTCTTAAGGCGGTGTATAATTTGTCTGAAAAACGAAAACGATAGGCTTACCATGTATTGTGTTGGTTGAGCAGGAGTCCTGAATGCATGATTATCATAGATGCTCATATCCATTGAAGATGAGATTCTCTGTCTGTCAATGACTGGTGTACACATAGGAGGAATGCTAACACAATCTGAGACAGACATACTTATATGCTTTGAATGGTTATGAATCTTGCACTGACTTGCTTCCACGTTTTCAATAATATTATCTTCTTCAACAATTTGCAAAGGTGAAGATGAAGAAAGACTGCGACGGTGATGTTCCTGTATATCCATAGGCGACATTGAGCCAACAGAGCAATGAATATTTACATACGGAGGAGTCAACTGCATATTAGAGTTTAGTCGTGGATGTGATGAATGTTTTAAAATGTTGTCTCCAACTGGTGATAAGAGTGTAATGTCATCATATTTAACTCGTCGCTCAGATTTATCAGAATAAAACAGAGAATCACTTGAGTCGATTTCTTCATTTTTTCGCAAGCTCCTATCTTCGACGTCACTTTGAGCCAAACTCACTTGCGTTGTATCTGTCAACGTTGTCACTCCGCTAATATTGCATGTTCCATAGCCGGAGCTTTGACCAGTTGGAGAACATATGGAGTTTTCAAGACTATTTGCCATACTAGGCGACAGTAACGACATGTTCTCTTTATTATCAGTGTGTTTGAAGCATGATTCCTCATTCATGAAGTCAGTGCTTTCTTTCTTGATTTCACTCAGAACTTTTGAATTAAAGGTTACTTCATCATCACTTGATGACATATTCAAATTGAATGTTATTTTTTGAGGTGATGATACTCTTGCTCGTTTAGTCTTTGGTTCACTTTCATGTTCACAATCAGATTCATTTTCGTTCGAATGACATGACCCTTTATCTTTTCTCGTATTAAATATTTCATTCGGCCTTTTTCCAGATGAACTGAATTCTGTTTTGATCAGTAGATTATCAAGTTCTGTTGTTAGACCAGTACAACGCACGATAGGCACCGTATGTGTTGGTTCAGCTGACTCATCACCTTCTGATTCAGTTGGAGAAGAAAAATCAATTTGTTTCACTGGTGGTGTAGATTCTGCAGAGAAAAAAAAGCAGTGTTAGGACGTTCATTCATTATAGGACGACCGGGTGAGTGTTTACATGGATACAAGGGCAACCTGAAAAGTCCATGGCCTGTTCCCTACAATGCTCGTGAAACTGTGTGCTGTTGAGCCACAGCTTACTCGTGTCCAGAGAAAAACATCAATCACCAAATTTCAATTAATCAACATTTAGGAAAAAATTAACAGCTGCTTTTGCATCACAAGACGATTCTTGCGTATCTACACCATGGAAAAAATATGAATTCTGAGGCGTTCAAGGACACTTTTAAAGT
This sequence comes from Chrysaora quinquecirrha, assembly GCA_014526335.1. NCBI lineage: Eukaryota > Metazoa > Cnidaria > Scyphozoa > Semaeostomeae > Pelagiidae > Chrysaora > Chrysaora quinquecirrha. Next base: position 3,431,118 of record JACTAT010000035.1, read on the forward strand.
CACGACTTACCACAATCAGAATCTGACATGATGTTATCCAAGGGTTTATGTGAATAACAATTTTTCGGTGTGCTTAAACTTGCGATACGTGATCTTTGGAATTGTCCAACAGAAGTACATCGATTTCTTTGATTTATTGGTGAGCTGAATTCAAACACTGATTTTGCACTTGAAACGTTCATTGAAGATCCTCTCGACCCAGAGCTAGTAATTGTGCGCAATCGTCGTGTTGCAGTGACTTTTTTCTTGGTACTTGGCATTGACTGTCAAAAATGAAATAAAATTAATTTTCGAAGGGGTGAATCATTTTCACATCATGGCTCAAGACATTTTAGGACAAGAAATAGGGTCTGGCCTTTCAAAAACTAGAGTCCTGTTACGGTCCGACCTGTTTAAACCTAAGCCAGAGAGCCCTTTAAACATGTAGTGTATAAAGCAGATAAGGGTGCAAAGTCTTATACGTTTAGGCATTCAATTAACAAAACAGCACTGAAAATCATCTTCATTGCTGTAAATGCAAAGCCGATCCCACCAAGGTCAAACATGCCACGAAGAGTAAGGAGAGTTCCAAGTTCACAAGGTGTTGTTACCTCGGGAGGAAGGACTGGGATCTCACTGCTTAGATTAAACCTGGACTATTCAGTGGACACCAGTGCTTGGCACAGAAACCCTTACGTTGCGAAGCCAGTAAAGTGTGTGTGCCTAACTAACTATATGCACAAGTACTGAAATCTAGTGTACGCATTGAAGTTGAAAGAACAAGCTCCAAAAACACAACCAACAGATTGGGCTGGTTAGCAAGTAAAATTAGACTTATGTCACCAGGACATTGAATGTGGTTTTATTTATTATTCTCGTCGCACATTTCTGTTTGAGAATGCAGAAAGTCGTCAAAACTGAACTTTGTTATGTATGTTCAGTTCTTTCTTCATACAAGTTAGGCAGTCTGGCAAATCAGTATATGTCATGCACGTAGAAAGGTATTATGAATGTGTTAATTACAAGGGCAAAGCAACTCACAAAGGTAAATTTGCTGGTTAGAGAAAGTATTTGTCCAGGTGTCCTCCAGAAATTGCTTCTGTATGAAGGTGACATAGATTTGTCAGCACTTGGTGTTTCTAGCAGGTCATGAAAATTAGGCTCTGAAAGACAAAAAGAAAGAAATTTGGTTAAACAGGACATCATATTAGGCTTATGTTTGGTGGAGGTACTCAATGGGCACTTGAACAACGAAACACTGTTTCAAAGCTTTGGGTCTTCAGGACAGGATAATACTACAGAAGCAAACCAAAGTAGAAACACATGGATTGCTTACAATTCCTCACAGTGCTAATAGTAGAGTTTTTATCATTACTATCAATTTGCAATTAAGGAGAATTTTTCACACTTATAAAAGTGCAATTACAACAGTGCAAGGATGACGTGTATAATTTAAACGAAGCATACTGTTGATGATGGTATTGATGATGATGAAAATGATTATGAAGATAATGAGAAGGAGGAGGATTCTGACGACGTTGATCATGATAATGATGATGAAAATGATGAAAGTGATGGTAGTGATCACATTGGCCAAAACAAGAAGCGTAAAATGGTGCGTATTTCGATTGTGATGAACAAAAGAGGAGAATGATTATGATAATGATAATGATGACTAGGATGATGATAATAATGATGATGTTGATGATGGCGATGATGATGATGATGATGGCGATGAAGATGATGGTGATGATGATGATGATGATGATGATGATGATGGTGGTGATGACGATGATGAGGATGATAGTGATGGTGGTGATGATGATGATGATGATGATGATGATGATGATGATAATGATGATGATGCAAATGATAATAATAAAGGTGATGATGATAGCGATGCTGACGATGATGATCGGGATGGCGAAAATAAAATGATGAGGATTTAGGCCATGATGATGATTGATGACAACGCGAGGATTAGGACGATGATGATGACGAAAGTGATAAAGGTTCTGATTATGATAGATAATGATCACAATGGTCGAATTACTAGAAAAAATAACAAACAAAAGTCGTAGATACACCCTTAATGTAACTTACTTCTATCCCTGGTTAATCTGGTTAATCCAAAGTCAGTTAGCTTTACGTGACCTTGATTTGATATCAGCATATTATCTGGTTTGATATCCCTGAAAAGATTAAAATAGCTGACGTATTACAAAGTTGCACTATGGCGTCTCAATCTGATAGAAGACGCTCCAATTATCGTCTTGAAAAATCATTGCGCTCTGGGGGTGACATGAAAAGTAAGACGAGACGCAATGGCAAAATATAATCATGTCACTTCTGACATTCCGAAACCTTGTGTTCCCATTGTTTCACAGAAGAAATGCGAAGCAAATCTGCAAAGAAGCTGCCGTAGCGTCTCAGTGAAACTGCAATGTATAATTGCTGAGCGAAATCTTATAAAGGCACGAAAATCAAAACGCGGCGATTTAATTCCGGCGTAGTCTTGAGGCCTGTGTTCCAGACAAGGAATCTCAGATCTTTAAACATTGACTTCTATATGTTAGCACAATTATTTATTCAAGTAGGTGAATTGGCTTTCACTGCAGATAAATAAGGAGAATTGCTAGAAAAAATCTGAGAAAATATATTACCTGTGAACCATGCCATGACCATGGAGATACTCCAAAGCAAGAGTAACCTAAAAACAATGTCGAATTTTTAAATAATTTACCAAAAAACATTGAAAAGCAATTTTTGCTTGTCAAAGAATTTATTAGGACTTTGGTTAGGATCTAAAAATGTGACATTTTAGAGATATTGATTAAAATGAAAAAGACCATTAAACATTAGAAAGCTTTTTCTTCTGATACTCTTAAGAGTATAAACGACAGAAATAGGCAAAACGATTAACTACTATGGATAAATATCCCAAGTGGTGGATCAAAATACATGGAATGCCTCCTAAAGACTGAATGGTGCTTAAAGCAGAATAAAGTTTCGGTCGTAGCTGAATGTTTTGGTATACTGCTGATAGAAATAATCTTATAGCAGTGCCAGACGAAAAGTCTTGACCTTGAGTATGTTCAAAGATGATCTGCCTTTGCTCTGACTTTGATGTTTTATGTTTAAGATAATTCTTAGACATTTTACCTCCGCAATATAGATTCTGGCCATGGACTCGTCAAAGTAACCAAGGTTATGCAGAAGAGACTTGCAGTCACCACCAATGAGATATTCCATTACCTTAAAAAAACGAATACAGTTAACGAGATAAACACAAGAAAACCTTCTCAATGTTGTATCAGGAAAAACTATGTATAAAATATACAGGGCGACGGTGATAGTGATGATGGTGATGACGATGATGAGGATGAAAATGAGGGTGTTCTATAAACCCAGAATCTGCTTTAGAAACTTCTTTTATTACGGAACTGAAGCTTCGAAGCTAAGAAATCAGGTAAAGTGTTCAAAAAATGTTGGAAGTAGACTGACAACATATTGAACATTGAATATAAACAGGTATGAAAACAGTGTTTATGCTGAGTTGTGCATTTTTGAAGTGCACATTTCATGATTAAAGGGAGAAATTATTGACAACATTGTCTCAGCAAGCAGATTTCTGATTGATTGGTTAGAGTGAGGCTTTAAATTTGTGATGACACCAGTGAATAGCCCAGGGCCAGGCTAGTTGCCAGAGTTTGTAGAGCAATTGCCTACAAAGCCAAAGATCGCAAGTTGGAAACCTATTCTGACTATTTGCTTTAACTACTATTTGGGTCAAATTTGGTTCTATTATACATGCTTTATTTTGTTTCTTTTGGGTTTAAGATGTGATCAGAAAGGCAACTTACCAAGAAAATATTGTTCTTTGTCTGGAAAGAGTAAAACAACTGAACTATGAATGGGCTTTTTGAAAGTGCTAAAGCATCTCTCTCAGCAACAACTAAAAAGATAAGAAAATAATATGATGGATCTATCTGGAACTTTTATTCAAATTTACCAAAGCTGAGCAGTTGGGACCATTCATGACATTGCTATTACCTGCTTTAAAAAGCCATTAATGCCACAAATGTTCAAAGGTTAGTGATGATGTGATGTGCTGTTAATAATCATGATGATCATTATGATAGCAATGTTGACATCATGTTAATGATGATGATTATGATCATGATGATGATGATGATGAAGATAATAATGATGGCAAAAGTAGTGGAGAAAGTGATGGTGGCAATAAGGTAATTATGCTGCTGTTGATGGAGATAATGAAAATGGTGATAGTGATGATGAAGATAAATGAATATAATATGATGTTGATTTGATGAGGATATGAAAATGATGATGACAAAGAAAGGGGTGATCTGATGGTAATAATGATGATGAGAATAATGGAAAAGACAAAAGATGATGATGGTGGTAATAGTAATATGATGGTGGGACTTGTAGTGGTTATGATAACAACTATGCTACTGATGATGATGATCTTGATGATAATAATGATAAAGATTGTGACGATGATGTTAATGATTATAATAATAATGATGATGATGATGATGATGATGATGATGATGATGCTGATGATTATCAAAATGATAATAATGATGATGAAAATGATAACAAGATCATGATGATGCTGATAATGATGGTGGTGGTGGTGATGATTGTGATGATAATGATGATGATGATGATGGAGATGATGATTATGATTACAATGACAATGATAAATGATGATAAGGCTTACAATGAAGATGATGTTGGTGGTGATGCTGGTTGTGATGACAATGATGATGATGGCAGTGGTGATCATGAAGATTATCATGATGATGATGATAATGATGATGAAGGCAAGGTTGCTGATGTACAATGATGTTTAAACAACTTATCATCTCAGAAGAATGTTAAAAACAACTGCAAAGCAACAAGCTTTTTGGTCATTGAAGAACAAATACAAATGGTGATTGTGAATATCTACCTTGTTCTATCATATTTTTATTCAACACATCACTTTTCTTCATTGCTTTCATTGCATAAAGTTTATCTGTGCCTCTTCTTTTCACCAAATAGACATGACTAAAAGAAAATTTGTATGTATTCAGGTACAATCTGAGTGTTGTCTATATAATATGTGAGTGCTGTCTAAAAAGGAAATTACTGATACAAAAACAAAATTAAAGTTCCAAGGGAATAGTCATGCCTCCCAATAAAAATTTTACTGCAGCTACTGCAGTTATGTTATGTCCATTCTCTTGATAGATGAATAATTACCAAGAGTAAATTGTTTCTCAAATATCAGTCTGATTGATGGCACAAGAATAGGGTCCATGACAGCAGTAATGCTGTCCATAACAAAGAAACTAAGATTAAATTGTAAACTTTGTTTTGTATAATTCCTCTAATTTGGCATCTTCTCTAATAACGCATAGGATATACATACCCAAAGGCACCTTTGCTAATGGGCTTGAGCATCTCAAAGTCATCAATGCCTGGAGCCTGAAGAAAAGAAAATTTTCTTTAATGCAATTTCTTGAGGTGGTCAAGGCATTTAACCTATCAATACAAAAGTGTGGTTCTAACACCTATTAGGAACATTTCTACAAGGCTGTAGCAAATTCAGCTGATAAACTTTCTATGCATGGTGAGCATCCTGAGTTTTTAAAATGAGAAACACTGGGGCATCAGTCATATGTCAGCTACATTTACGGTTTCAAACCTTGAACCATTAGAATCAGGTTATGTGGAGCCACAACACTGTCAATGGTCACGTGGGGTAAAATTCCAAGGCTAGGGCCCAAAGAGGCCCACAAAATAAAAAATTTTCTTATTCCACCCCACAAATTGCCTGGTGCAACTTCATTACCTTGGGGCCTATGTTTCCTCTTGATTGGCCCTCTGCATAGAGTCAAAGCCCTGTCACTTTTTTTAAAAACTTATCTAGTCTATACATAGAATAAATTGTTTGCTGTCACAATGGAGAACTTTTGGCTTTAATTTTGTGATGAATTGGTCAGGAAAAGCAGACATTCTAGTTCCTTGCCTTGTAATGTTTCACAAAGGGTATTTTAGTGATTCAAAACAAAAATACTACTACCTGATGACTCTTTATTCTCACATTGTATCTGGTCATTTTTGAAAACTTCTTTTTCTGATAATCTAAAACTGGAAAATTTAGAGTGAAGTGAGTGATTTCCAAAGCCAAAATAAACGTTGTCAAAATAAAGAAATGAGAAATGAGACTAACAACATCTCTTCTCTTCTCTTGGAATGGTAAATGAAAGGAATAAAAAACTTAAAGGAAAACAACACACAAGCAGTCGTCAAGTATTAAGAGGAAGCATGAAGAAGTAGGTAGCCTGGTAGGCCAATTATACCTGTGTGTGCCGAGAGAGGCTAGGCCTCCACAAATGTAAACATATCTTAAACCATGAATCTCTCAGATAACTTGGTAAATGCAAACTCTGAAGCAAGGTTTATTCCTTGATTTTGTACAATAAATAGTGATTCATGTAGTACGTTAACACACTAAAAAGAAATTCGCTCAAGTCAACATCGCTGCAGCCTGAGCGTTTCCGTGATCAGATCAAAGCTTTGGCCTACAGATATTTTCAAAATAAACCACCGATTTCTGAAATCCCGAATTAACCAATGAGAAGAGAGTAGAAACAAAAGCGGTTTTGTCTTCACATTAACATGGATTAGCAATGTGTAAAAGAAGGAACAAAGAACGCTGGAGCGGGGAAAGGGGAATGCACTGGATTGATTGGAACTGGAACCAACATGGACCTCAGATTCCGTAAATCAACTCAAAGTGCGAGCCATAATTACAAACTCCTAAAAAAAACCCTGCAGACATTTCCGTAGGGCGAACCCCTTTACCTTTTGAAATCAATATATTTTCTCATTGAAAGCAAAAGCTTTTCATGATGAACCAGTGATATCATTTTAAACCAACTTAGCATATTCATAAGTCCAGGTTAACTGTCCTTCAACTTTTTCAAAAGGATGATATTTGTATGTAGGAAGTTAGTGACTAGAGTGGACAAAGAAGGCTCATGAAATACCAATAAGTAGGAATTCAAACACATTGAGAGAAATCAAGGTCACAGTGAAAGACTTCATACAAGCCAACTACACGACAATTTTTCCCGAAGGACGAATTAGATCCCACCTCTAAATCACAATGTCTTCTTTCAAACCATTAGATATAGAATATGTTTGCTTTGTATGGTTCTATTACCTGTTGCGAGAATGCATCTGGTTTTATTTGGCAAAAGTTTGCAATGTGTCCCAATTCACATTGCGGATAGATATACAGACATAAAATTGTATCTTAATTGTGCTTCACGAAGTAGAAACATCTTCTAATAGTGAAGCGTTATTAGAGGTAGGAATGTTTTTTTAAATATTTTTCAGTGTCAAGTAGATTCTGAAGAGGCTTTCCGTAAACGGCGGGCGTTCTCTCACATGTAATTGGCGATGCTTCACAGCAAAACAAATGCGGGGCTTCAATTTGCTACAGTTGCTAACAACAAGAAGACAACTGTAGTCCGTATCTCAAAAGAATGATGCCAGTTTTAGCATGAAAGTTAAGAATTATGAACTATTTTGGGTTGTACTGTATGTTGAGAAAATACCCTCTTTATTATCTTGAAAAGAGTGTTTTGCAACGCACATTTTTTGCAAGATTACTATTTTAGCGTCGCATTCTGTTCAAAATTGGCCCTTCCGCCCCTATCGTAACTGAACACTCAGGATCGCACAGCTAGCTTCGCTGTTTTCAAAAGTTCGTCATTCACTACCTTTCTTTTGGTAGGCAACGAGAGTGCTATATTTTTAAATAAAGTGCTATATTTTTAGCTTTTGAGATAACAGTCAAAGCTGCAGTTAAAAATTCATATATGCCGACGAAACCGTATGCCTCAGAACTGATGTTAACAAATTTGTACAAGCGGTACTTTTAATAGTTAAAGGGTTTCTTTGAGTAAAAGCAGAAAGATCTCCCGTTAGCTCTGGACAAACAATCAACATCGTAATTTTTTGACAAGCAAATTTCAAATGTCTGATCGTTTTGCCATGCACAAAATAATGCTCGCCAAACATTTCTTGCCTGACATAAGCATAATACGTTTTTGCTGAGCGCGTTCGTCATCGCAAGTAAAGCAGAATGTTTCAGAATTAACAGTTTGAAAAATTAACAGTTTGCGAGAATATGTGCAAAACGCAGAAAGAGTTGCACTAGAACAGAGGGAGCTATAGATTTTTCAGCAGTGTTTGCGCTATTGCTCTGGCCAAAGGGTCAAACATTGTTCGTCAAACCTGAAATTTGGTTGTTAAAAGGGTTAATACGTTTGGCCACGTTGCAAGACAAATGCTTTTCAAACAATTTTTGCTAGTGATAAGCAAACAATAGTTTTTAGGTTGTCAGACACATTGCTTAGCTGTTCTGCTTGTCAAGCAGTGTTTTAACGTTACCAAACGTTAAATGTTGCTAGCAAATCAAATCTCGAATGTTCGACCAACAGTGTTTAATCGTTTTGCCAGGGCCTTAAGAAATTCTATTGAGCGTTTATCTGCATAACTGAAAATTGGCAATTGAAAAGAAGGCCTTAAAATGCCACAAATTTAGGGCTTCAAGCCACTTCCCTTAACAGAGCAGTTTGGTGAGACAGTGGATAATGAAGGGCTGAAGCGAAAATTCAACAATGAGATATACTGTGCAGTCAATGGAAGCGAGAAAACTGTTCATTTTAGCACCAGCAATCGGCATTGATCAACTGCTTCTGACAGTATCTCTGTAGTAACTATAGATAGAGATTGAAATGGCATCATGTACAAGTATTTTAAGGACTTGAAGGGAATGGGTTTTCTTAAAAGTTAAGTTCTTTTAGCGATTACCTTCATCACTAACCTGTGGACGCTTGTCTTGTCCAATCAGAATGTTTTCTTGAACATCCAGCGTTTTATGTCCGATGTTGCCAAGGTTTGCACCTACCATCACTTTCAGCAATGGTATCCAGGAACGATCAATGATGGACGCTTTAACTTTGATAGGGTATAAACCATATTCATAAATTTTAGATTGGAACAATTGACTGCAGTGAATAAAAACCATTTATTCTGTCCATTTCCATTCGGGTGGAATTGAAGTCTTCAAACTGTGCAGTTCGCTCGTTATATAGATAGATAGCTCATACCGAAAAACCTCGTCAGATGTTATACTAGACGATGTACACCAGAGTAGCCACATCTAAATTCAGGCAATCCCTGATGTAAACCCTAAAATCAGGTCATGGTCATGCTCGCTCTCACTATTATTCAGAGCCTTTATTGACCTGATTTTGATACTCCACTGAACTTTAAAAGCACTGATAGCCATCCTTCTCGATGCTTTAAGCCTCAGCAACAAATTGCTGTTGTCAGGCCTGACGTCACATGTAGTGTATCAAAAACTCGGTGTAGTTCAGCAAAAACATATAGGAAGGGAAGTATTTCAGACTCCTTGTTGGGTACAAGCAGCGTTCACAAAACTCTCAATTTTGAAAGGTAACCATGGAAATACAGTAATGATCATCCACCACAGTATTCAAAATTACAGCCACATCAAGCATAGTAACCTATCACATCAAACATGATGACCAACAACAGTAGTGATTATCCACCCGAGTGCGCAAAACTACCACCACAACAAGCGTTATAACCCACCACATTAAGCATAAAAACCCACCACAGTAGCGATTATCCACCAAAGTACGTGATTATCCACAAAAAACCCAACACAGAGTAGTGCGTATATACAACAGCACACAAAAATGTCATCACGTACCCATAACAGTAATGCGTATAGATTCGCTCGTGTAACCATTGGTCGCAAGTTTTAAAAGACCATCAAATCAGAGTTCAGGTTTTACTGCTGAAGGTGAAATTTTGAAACAGTTTAGCAATTTAACGAGTCCAAACTGCTTCATTTTGCAAAGCTGGAAAGATATAATATGCTTAGCAGATTAATACCTGATACATATACCTGAAACCCAAACCCTGCACATGAGTTAAAAGGAGTTACTCTTCAAACTCGTGCTCAACCAACCATTGACAGGTTGTTTGATGAATGATCATGATATCCATTTTTATCCTTGCTGAAGACAATTGAAAGCTTCTGTAAAACTCTTTCTTGCCAACCTACTGATCGATGTCTATTAGAACCGAAGCATGCATCATGACTAGCATCGTCTGATGCGTTGGCACTGCCTGAAAGACTCATTCAAAGGGAACTTAATGATGTTGAATCTGTTCTGCAATTATATGTAGGTAGGTTGATGAATTTGTTTTGCTGCTAGAATGAAGTAAACATGTCACACACAAAAATATGAGAAAGTGTACTATAGGCAGATGTTAGTCGACCGTGGTATAGCTATAGTATTTAATTGCTGGAGCTGTGAACTCCAACAATCTGGTCGCAGAATCTATTAATTCAATAAATACCTGGGGGTGTTCCTAATATAACTTTGGCACGGCTATCTGCCGCCAATATGGGTAGGGATTTGGCCCTCAAATTCTCCTACATGGATGTGAACCAAAACGAGGGTTGAAAAACGTAATCTAAAAACGTTTACTCTATTTGAGTCCAGAGAGCTAGTATTGTCATTTGAAACTTTTTTCATATTGTTAAAGGAAGTTTGCAAAGGAAAAATTTGACTCTCGTTTGTAAGAAGCGTTCCATTTCCAGGTTATCTTGAATAAGCGTAATTTTCCATACATCCATACCGTTAACATCCCGTCAAAGATCTGCCCGTGCACAAGAGCCTTTACCTTTATCAACTAAGATGGATCTCATTTTGTTCAATTCCGTATCGAACCTGTAGAACGAATCATAAGAGTGCCCATAGGTGTGCCTATTGATTATCAGTATCAAGTAGGATAACTTCCTCTGTTTTTAGACATAAAACATTCCCAACGTATGCAGAGGTCGGAAAGAGTTGGTTTTATGCAAATACTGGTGACAGCCCCAAAACAGTTTTTTTGACGTGAACATCAAGAAGGGACAAGTAGTTGTTTTGGATAACATATATAATAGCCAAAGGCAGTCACAAAGGATTGCCCATGGCAACGCCGTCCGATTGGTGGTCCATTTAATCTTGAACAGGTATAAGGACTTTTACGAGGCTTTTTAATATTCATCATCCTATGATACCGATGTTATATCCTGCACCGTACCAATTTTCGCTAATTCCACGCCATCTTTGCTAAAAGCTAAACTTACCTATTAGCCTACACGCACATGCCATGTCTTGTCATGTTGAACACTAAATGCGCATCATGTTAGGCCTTCATCTGATGAATAGTCACCACCGTGCTGATGTTTATTAAGCATCCCACAAACATAGCAACCTACACCGCACTGCTAGCCTTCCAAGCAGAAAACATCGAAATTCAGCCGTCGAAGACATTGCCTGTCACCTTTGATTTTTCAGGATAGCTACCGCCGTACTTAATGCTTTGCCCCCAACGATACAATTAGCCCTAAGATATACTGTTTTCAGTCCGAAAAGCATTACTTTGGCGTTCCGATACACTTACGTTACCTCTCTAATGGGTAACCTCGGCCAACAGTACTGCCTTGCCACTGCACTGAACTACAAGCTGGCAGTCAACTCAGCTTTCAATCCGTCTGATCAGCTCAGGATAGGCAGATCGTGGGTTTGACTTTCTTCCGCGAGACCAATTTCCGCAAGCTTACAGGTAGCTCTGCTGTCAATCCATCTAGATCGGTTGAGCACTCTCAGGATAGTAATTATAGAATTATAGACTTAGCTATATGATGCCATAAACTAGACGCATACTGATGAAAATCTGTTAATTGGGCTGCTCGTAATCTTGCCCTCCCGTTTGCAGCACTACAGTATTTTTCCATGGCCTAATCCCATTCTAAAATTCTGTAGGGAGTATTTTCTACGACAAGTCCTATATGTTGATATATTTTTCCGGAATGGGTAGGTTTTGAAGTCTAGAAACTTTTTCTCTAAAAAAGAGCATGATTCTGCAAATTCAAAATTGGGATAGGGATGCGAAAATCTTGTTTTCTTTAGACTAGGGCTAAAATGATAGGTTTTCGAGAAACCTAGTCTTGGTCTGATTTCTAGCAAACCTATCATTTCAGCCTCTCTAAGAATTTAGCTAGAAATGTTCGAAAATCAGTAGATCCTACTTTTGTCGAGAGTATTAAAAGAAAGAAAGACGGAAGTTGAAGCATAACTTTATTCGATAACGAAAACAAGAATAAGATAAGTAAGGTTAAGTAATTCGTCTTACAATATAGCGTTGTAACATTTACCCATTCCCGTTGAAATAGGCACAAATTACACAAGCTCAAACTATAGTGGGAGTTCATATAAATATTCTTGATACAATTGCAGCAATAGCAGTGTTTGGCAAAGAAAGGTTGCTACCTTGAAAGAGCATCGAAGTTTACAAAGGAAGAGCGAAATACAATGTTTCCCAGAAGCAAAGCTCCATGTTTCACCAAATATTCTTGATCATCGCCTCTACTGAATACGGGGTTGCACCAGGAAAACTTTTTGTCAAAAATCCTGTCATTTAACTGGGCATGTGAGGCAAGTATTATAAAGAACCTTACAGAAAATTCTAGGGGTATTCTATGCAGGCACAACCCCGTAATATTCTTTTAGAGACTGGATTAATAAACCAAACTATTGCACTTATATAGTCTTTCTTTCAATTCTTTGAGTCTTGGATACGACTTGAATAAGTGGGGCTGCACAAGATGCCCCTTTGGATAAAACAAACTGTAACTGTTAGTAAACATATTTCAGTATCTGACGCCCACTTTAAATATTGTCTGATGATAGCTAATGTTTGTAGGTTTCTTCTCTTTAAACTAAGGTCTTTAATTCCAGCATTTGATATATCAGCAACCTTCAAAAGAGATTTGAAACTTCCAACAACTGGCCAATACAGAGAAGAAAACATCATGACTATACTGTATGCAAGTGTTGAACTTTCCAGGTACCAGAGACAGGGAGGATTTTACTTTGTGAGATGACTGCAAGACATAGCCATTTATATAAACGATTCCATAGCGTTGGAGGCTGCTCGTGTCGCAGTCACAAGTAAGGGTTTTCGTACTTTTGAAGCCTTCGGGCTCGAAAAATTCCGTACTGTTCTTAAAAATGTAGAGACTTTGGTATTCATTTAAGATTATGAATTTAAAAGTAGTTACATAAAATATTGTACCATTAGTACTATTAGTCTTTGATTTTAACACTGTTGACTTTCTTTCCATTTAACTGTTTAAGGGTTTTAGATCGAGGGAGATGATTGTCAAGTGATGAACAGAGGGCATTCATTACATGCACCATCGTTTTGTATCATTGATTTGTTGTTATTTATATTAGTGTAAGTATATAAGTATTATATACATCATTATTATATCCTATATCATGTTATGTTTATTATATGTATCTTATTGTGATATATCACAAGTTAAAACACACGATTCATCCTTGTTTACATTTCATGTTATTTGTAGGTCTTGTTTCACTTACATCTATAGGTTCTAATATTGTTGCTATGGCCGCCATTTTGAATTCAGGCATTGCAATACTTTTGTACCCTTAGCGTATATGTGGCTTCAACTCGCCTACTGTCGAAATTCTTGAGCTTAGACTAGTGGAATTTCTCGAAGAAGTGTATATGGTGACTAATGTGTGATATGATTATAATCGATCGATACTGAAAAATTTCACATTTTGTATTACTTTTGCGCCGACAACTGCATATCCCAGGACAGGCAAGGGGAAAGCAGTAACCAGATTGTTAAGAACAGGCTCTTGTTTCTTAACTCATGCAATGGGAAGCATAAACTTAAGAATATCTTTGATCTATAAAGTCACAATGTACCACATCCTGCGATATCAATATTACTGCAATATTATCAAATTATTTTATATCAATTCTGTTTATAATTTGGATAATAGTTGAGATATTAAAATGTTAGTCTTTTTTAATCTGATTAGTTAATTCGTTACCTAAAAGCATTGGCAGGCAAAGTTTGTGTAACCATGAGGGTTCGTAAAAATTAGCGGGAACGAGAAGTTGGGATTTCGACATTTTCCTTACTGTTAGAACAGACAACGACTTAGAAGGGCTGTCAATAGACAAAGCGAGAGATAGACTTATTAAATGAGTCGTAGCTATCGCTATTGAGTCTATGCTGGACGCTCAAACAACTCTGAGCAATCAGCTGTATGTTTGTTGTTTTTGCTGTTTGCAAAGAGTGGGACTCAAGTAAATAGACAAAGCGAGAGAGCAAGAATAACTGGGTTCGATGATTGATCACATGACGAAATCAGAAGAATCGGAAAAATTGAAAGCATGAATCTCGAGAACACGTGCAAGAAGTTTTTGGAAGGTTCCGCCCTTACCCTTGTCATTATTTTGATGTCGAAACTGAAGAAAGTGATGATGGTGATGGTGATGATGATAATGACGACGACGACGACGAAGATGATGATGATGACGATGATGCTCTTTTCATGAGTTTGAAGTGGAAACTGAGGCAAGTGATGATGTTGATGATAAAGTTGATGATTATGATGAAAATGGCGACGAAGATTATGATAATGATAAACTCCAGTAAGAATAAACGGACCAGGTGAAACCAACGGGAGAAAAATACTAATTGATGAAGATAAAAAGTTTGATGGAATTTGAAGTTTTTCTTGAAATTTTTATGTTGCTTTTACTGAGAATCTGAATGTAGCAGGGAAATTCGCTAAATTTTTTATCATAGAGATGTCATAGAGGAAATGTCTGGTCCAGATTTGTCTGGTCCAAGTTTGAGTATGAAACTTCGAAAATAGAACTGAATAATATAAACCCTGATGTAAGTCAAAATACGCCAGTCTCATAGATGGAGTGGGATTAGTACTGTGCTTTGGATACAGATGAAGTACTGTGTTTTGGATACAGATGAGCAGATAGCATATTATGGGATGGCCTAAAAAAAGCTCCAGAGACCAGGCACCATATCCGGCAGCACCGGTAGCTGTGCTAGGAAATTTTTAGAACACATATTTCGTAGGAAATTTTGTTCAATTTGCAGGAAATTTTTCTCGAAAATGTTTACTCAGACTCTTGAAATGTTTCTACTTAGAAGAAAATTCGGCTAGATTCCCCCAGGAAATTCTGATTTTTGACCTTTGCTGTGAGGAAGGAAAACCTTTTTCCGGACCCGGGCCAGGATCTAATAAAGACACAAAAATTGTCATCATTTTAATTTCTTGTACAGATCGCATTATGGAGAAATTTTGCGTCATCGTGAGGCCATGTTTACCAACGTTTTATAACACATTTGCATGGCTTTGGACTTTGACTGTCACAAAATGCTCCAATGACTAGCTTTCAGGAAATAGCTTCCAGAACTAGCTCCCTAAATCCCGATAATCTTCTTTTGAACTTTGAACGAAGTCAAAGGGCTTCACCGTCTCAACGTAGGAAGTAAGACTTAGCCATTGAACTGAACTTAGCGTGGATAACGAAGAACGTTTAGGCCTTGTTTTCCAGAAACAAGATTGGTTCATGGTGATTGAAAAAAGGAGATTCATTTTAAATTTAATCATTTAGCTGTCAAAACTGCGGAACACAATTCATGGTTCATTTTTTACCCTGTCTATAAATAAAGCTTTGTTACCGTTTGCAATTTGATATACTCAGACGAATCGCTTGATAAGAAACCCTTCATTTTAGCAGCATCGTTGATTTAGCTGTTATTTTGTAGGATAACGCGAATACGCACGTTGAAAGAGAGGCAGGAAAGCGTGTTTATATGAATCGATACCGTTCAAGTCATTGGGACATAATTGGGTACATAAAAGCATTTTCGAAAGATAGTTTTCAGACAACTTCAACAAAGCATATATAGAGAAGGTACTTTGGATAAGCATGTACAGAATGCCATCCAAACCATTCGAGGATGCAAAGCATGTGATAATGAATATGAGGATCATTTCATGGACTAAACGAACTTATCGTTCACCAGACACCTTCACTACGTCAGAAAACTGGTTGAAGGTGGAAATTGTTGAAGAAAATGTAAGCATTCATAAAAGACAAGTAGATAGGAGATATAATCCGTAATCAAGATCACTTACCAAGCTGCTCGGTGTATTAAAATCTTGAACCAGAAGGGCCACCATAACCACCAGAAGGCTGTTGGGAATATTGTCTACCCGTGGGCGCTCCAGCTGAGCCATACGGGCCTCTACCATACGAGTCTGGTTTTGTCGGCTGAGGACCACCTGTTCTGCCATACGACCCATAATCCTGGCTTGGAGATGCTGAGCTGTATGTATCTGGTTTGTTGTAGTGCTGCCATGGCGGAGCAACGGAACTGGTCTGCTGGTTACTTCTGCTGTCTGAATGACTGTTTTGAGCACGATTAACTGCTTGGCTTGTTTCTGAAGCAACGGGTCTTCTGTAAGTTTCATATTGCGATGATTGTTTCTGGCTACTGTCAAACTGAAAGAGAAACAAGTATCATTTTTCATAACATATTCGAACAATGTTAGCGATGGGTACGCTATGCTCTGGGCATATAGTAGGGTTTCTTAACTCTGAGCATAATTGGTA
Source organism: Chrysaora quinquecirrha (assembly GCA_014526335.1). Taxonomy (NCBI): domain Eukaryota; kingdom Metazoa; phylum Cnidaria; class Scyphozoa; order Semaeostomeae; family Pelagiidae; genus Chrysaora; species Chrysaora quinquecirrha. The sequence continues at coordinate 3,447,747 of JACTAT010000035.1, forward strand.
TAGTAAAAGTTTCTTGCAGAGTTTCTTAACTTTAAAATTGAACCGAAACGCCGTGCAATAATGATTTAATATGAAGTATCATGTTCTTAGCAGTCAAAATATGGACATTTACCGGAATCTAAGCATGATAGTTTTTGGGGAATATTTTTACGTAAACATAGCAAAATGCACATCAGAAAATAGAAAGTAGAAAGCTGCATTTTAAAGCGGTAATAGTTTCTTAGTTTTTGTTTTACTTCTTAGTCCATATAACGACATATAAAAACAGAAAAAGGCATATAAAGTTTCTTATAGTCGGTTTCTTATAAAAAATCATAATCAAAAAGATTAAATCATGATCATAATAAAAGAAATCATAAAAGTATAAGTAGTCTTTTAGCTCGGCCCCAGATTAAAACCATCAACCTTGCAACTGTATGCTTAACGCCTTGACGACTCAACCAATCAGCGATTTTGTAACTTAATTCAAAATCTAAATAAGCATTAACCTCATCTAAAAAGGTAACAATAAAAAGTTCAACTTTGAAAACAAATAATCAAAAAGTAATTTTGCTTACTGATTTAGGATCAGATCCTCCCCAGTCTCTCTGGTCAGCCCTGTAGCTTCCAGTCGGTGCGCCGTACCCAGTTGAGTTTCGTTGTGAAGCTGCTAATTTGCTATCTGGTTGGTTAGATTGCTGGCTTGGATAGCCTGAACCTGAATCACCCATATAACGGCCAGTTGGTCCTCCATAACGGTCCTGAGGCTGACCTTGTTTGCTGCCATAGCCTACATATTCAGATCTTTCATTCTGGGATGTTTCTCGGCCTCTGTTTATCCTAGATGCATCTTGTGAATCTGCATACTGCTGGTAGCTACTTCTGTTACGTTCAGTTGGTCCTTGATTTTGTCCTGAGTAGCTAGATGATGTACTCATTCGTGATTCAGCTCCATAGGCAGAGGTAGGTTGCGTCTGGGGTCTTGATGATCCGAGGGTGCCAGAAGGTACATACTCAGAAGATGGTCTACTTTGATAGCTGCCAGCTGAGTGGACAGCACTGTCTGATGCAGAGCGATAGCCTGAATAGCTATTATCATTATCATATCCTCTGTTTCTTTTTGAAGCTATCATGGCAAGGTCTTGATTGGAAAATAAGGGAACAGGATCAGCAGGATGTTCTCTTTTCCTACCTGGTGAGGCGTATCCACCAGCAGCATCACGATTATCTGGTAGACGGCTAGAAGAATAACTTTCTCTTCCTGGAACGTTTGATTCTTTCGGGTATGTGTCCCTAGCAAAATCTCGTCTCTGGGAAGATGCAGGATCTTCAAAGTTTCTTTGGTATTCTGGTTGTTTGCTACCAGCATTTGAATAATCTGAAGACGGATCTCCAGATCTATAGTTAGAAGAGTAGCTTGGATCTCTAAATCTTTCTTCCCTACCTCTGTCTGAATAACCCGACTGTTCTCTAGCAACGCTTCTGCCGTAAGAGTCACTTCTAGGATATCCTGCTGAATCTGTAGATGGAAAACTTTGTTTACTTTCCTATTCCAGTCATTGTAGCTAGACTGATTTGAATTAACGGCACGTGGTGCTGGCTTCCCATATTGGTCTTCCGTTCGTCTTGGCTCTCCCTGTTGCATATCTCGTCTGCCATATGCGACTGAAGGATCTCCTTGCCTTGCTCTGTTTCTGTCTATATCCTGATTTGTAGAAATACGCTGATAGTCCTGATGAATCCTGTGAAACGAGAAGACACTTGCTCTTCCCTTGGTGGCATGGATCTGTCTGATTGTCTTACTCCGGACCCAGGCATTACCAGAGCTCTATCTCTGTCATTTGAAGGGAATACTCTTTCGTTATTTCTTGAGTACGGATCAGAATTTTGCTTGGCTCCGTCCTTTCGAATCCACTTGAGCCATAAGAGTCACCATGCCTCTCGCGTAAAAGAGGACTTGGGTAACTCTCATCCTCTCTCCTTGAGACTCTGCTATCATTTGGCATAATCTTGGGCGATCATGATCTCTTCTATCATTTGCGTAGTCCCGACTTCTTCTGTCATCTGAAGCTTGTAATTGGCTTGTTTGTTTGTCATGAGGTCTAAAATCGTCGTATTTTGGCCCTCTTTGCTGAGAAAACTCATCAGTTGGTCTATCTGCTGGTGCCCTCTTTGCAGCTGGTTCATTGTACAAGTTTCCTCTCTGATCTCCTCTACCCAACATGTCTGGTCGACCTCTACTATTGTCGTATCTTGATTGACTAGCAGTGCTTGCATTCTGTTGGGGAGATTCAAACTGTCTTTTCCTTTCATTGGGGTTAAATCTGGAAGGTGCATCTCTTCCACCGGAAAACCGTCCTGAAGACTGCTGTGTATTACTAACTGGCTTTGGACTTTCGGAGGGCCTTCTGAATGGTTCCTTTGACTCAGAGTGTGCCGAAGAGCTTCTGCTTCTGTCCTCCGCTCTTGGTGGTGCTAGAAGAATGAAAGTATACATGATATTGAAATAACGACCTATCGTAATACACAAAATTGAAGCAAGGCATGCACTGCAGCTCATTCCCCACCCATCCACGACGATTCCTTTCGCGTTAATTTCTGCAAAGAATAAATATTTAAACGTAGTTTATTCCTGTTCATAAATTTATCTTTATTCGTGGGTTCCAAAACATTTACAACTCACATGTCGAGAGAAGTTATATTGTTTTCAAGCCCTAAAACTGAATTCCTGTTTGTTTTCACCGAATTATCCTCTCCACTCAGTTTTTTAATTTTTTTTTCTGATATTCTACTTCTTTTAGTACTGCTACCTTTTTGAGAAACACAAAGTGTTTCAAATCGAATTATTTATTCTCTCGCTTCAAAAACTTCCTAATAACTATTGGCAAAACATCCTCACCAAATGGAACCTTTTCTGACTGTTTACAGAAAGGTTATCCTTAAAAAACTTCCAGATCTTTACTTATGTAACGTGAAGTTTCACAAAAATGCACTTCGGCCCAACGGCCTTACACAATCTTATAGTGCAAAAAGGACCTAGGGCTTAAAACAAGCTTAAAATAGAGTACGAAACTACATAGCATACCACGGTCACGACTGCTTCCTCTATTGCTTTCTTCTCTGTTTCTTTGAAAGTTACCTCTTGCATCTTGCTTTCCACTAACTGCTCTCGCGGGACTAACAGAAGGAGCACCTTGAGACCTTTGCGTTGGTATTGCTTGATTTAACTTGTTAGTTAATCCTTGTGATGGCCTAGGAGATTGCATTAAGCCTTGTCCCATCGTGTTCATTGATGCTGGGGCTGCTCCTAACAATCCAGGCTGTTTTTGAACGGCAGAGCCGTTGCATACTTTGTCCTCGGGGCGCACCATCGCCTAGAAGACCGGGTTTTTCATTGTCTCTACTCACACTTGTAGATCTAGGATGTTGACTTGATTCACTATGGCGTTGTTGACCACCTCTTCCTGAAGGGCCACCACGTCCTGATGGGGAACCTCTTCCTGCAGGCCTTCCTCTTTCTGATAATGCACCTCGTTCTGGAGGGCCACCTCGACCACCTCGACCAGGCTGCCCAGTTTGCCCTCTCGGTGCTGCTCTTCCTGCACTGCCACCTCTAGATGATTCAACATTTGTTACAGGTGGTCCACTTCCACGTCCAGGCACTCCAACTCTCCCTTGAAACCCTCCTCTTCCCGAATTTCCATCTTGCTCTGGATTTCCTCCTCTTCCGGTAGGAGGTCCTCCTCTTCCTGGAGGCCCTCCACGCCCTCCTCTTCCTGATAGCAATCCTCTTCCTAAAGAAGGTTCACCTCTTCCTGGGGGCCCTCCTCTTCCTTGAGAAGGTCCTCCTCTGCCTTGAGATGGTCCACCTCTTCCTGATGGCCCTCCTCTTCCTGAAAATGTTCCACCTCTTCCACGAGAAGGTCCTCCTCTTCCTGGAGGCCCTCCTCTTCCAGAAGAAAATCCACCACGCCCAGAAGAAGATCCACCACGTCCAGAAGATGTACCATGTCCAGATGGACCTCCATGTTCTGAAGCATGGTCCTTATTTGAAGACCAAATAGCAGCAGATGGTTCACTGTTCTGATGCTTTGGTGGTGGGAATCACTGCCAGATTTTTCAACTGCATTCTTGGCATTTGAATTAGCAGATGATGATCTGGCTTCTGGAGTGGCGCTCAGTCTACCAGATGCAGATTTCTCTTGAGGACCACTATCAGAAAGTCGTCTTTCTAAAGAAGATTTTTGGTTTTCCTTTGAGCCTGGTTTTCCACTACTTGGAAATGATTCTTTTTTTGAAGGTTGGTCTCTGCCGAATGGCATTCCTTTTCCAGATACAGTCTTTCCATCTGGTTTATTCTCAGGTTTACAAGGGCCAGCTTGAGCTTGAGAAGTCCCTCTACCTGCTGGCTTCCCAGTTGTTTTTGTTCCAGGAGCAGTACCTTTAGCAGCTGGCGTTCCTTGGACTTTCTTTGTTTCAGGCTCAATTCTTTCTTCTTTTCCTTTATTACCAGGAACAAGCTTATCTGTCTTACTAGCCATTTCTGACTTTTCATTTTTCAAAGTTTTATCTGGTCCTCCTGAAGTTTTTGGCTTTTCAGAAGCACTTTGAGTTACGCTAGACTTTGCAGAAATTGGTCGTTTTTCTTCTACTTTAGAGATCGGTTTAGCATTTGAAGAAGAAGAGGATTTTGAATCCACTTTTGCAGCTGTAGCATCTTTACTCTGGGCAGAGTATGGCTGACTTGTTCTTGAATAGCTCACTTTTATTGGCCTGCCATTGAATATCTGTCATAAAATAGAACAAAATGTTATTAAAAGGACTTTTAAAACTAGTAATAACAAACAAATAAGTTAAAGTTAAATGTACATCTACATTTGACCTTCCTCTAAATTTAAGTGAAGGTCAAAAGTAGATCTACATTTGACCTTCACTTAAATTTAGAGGAAGGTCAAATGTAGATCTACTTTTGACCTTCACTTAAATTTAGAGGAAGGTCAAATGTAGATCTACTTTTGACCTTCACTTAAATCTAGAGGAAGGTCAAATGTAGATCTACATTTGACCTTCCTCTAAATTTAAGTGAAGGTCAAATGTAGATCTACTTTTGACCTTCACTGAAAATTAGAGGAAGGTCAAATGTAGATCTACTTTTGACCTTCACTGAAAATTAGAGGAAGGTCAAATGTAGATCTACTTTTGACCTTCACTGAAAATTAGAGGAAGGTCAAATGTAGATCTACTTTTGACCTTCACTGAAAATTAGAGGAAGGTCAAATGTAGATCTACTTTTGACCTTCACTCAAAGTTAGAGGAAGGTCAAAAGTAGATCTAGATCTACTTTTGACCTTCACTGAAAATTAGAGGAAGGTCAAATGTAGATCTACTTATGACCTTCACTTAAATTAGAGGAAGGTCAAATGTAGATCTACTTTTGACCTTCACTTAAATTAGAGGAAGGTCAAATGTAGATCTACTTTTGACCTTCACTTAAATTAGATGAAGGTCAAATGTAGATCTACTTTTGACCTTCACTGAAAATTAGAGGAAGGTCAAATGTAGATCTACTTTTGACCTTCACTGAAAATTAGAGGAAGGTCAAATGTAGATCTACTTTTGACCTTCACTTAAAATTAGAGGAAGGTCAAATGTAGATCTACTTTTGACCTTCACTGAGAATTAGAGGAAGGTCAAATGTAGATCTACTTTTGACCTTCACTCAAAGTTAGAGGAAGGTCAAATGTAGATCTACTTTTGACCTTCACTGAAAATTAGAGGAAGGTCAAATGTAGATCTACTTTTGACCTTCACTTAAATTTAGAGGAAGGTCAAATGTAGATCTACTTTTGACCTTCACTTAAATTTAGAGGAAGGTCAAATGTAGATCTACTTTTGACCTTCACTTAAATTTAGAGGAAGGTCAAATGTAGATCTACTTTTGACCTTCACTGAAAATTAGAGGAAGGTCAAATGTAGATCTACTTTTGACCTTCACTGAAAATTAGAGGAAGGTCAAATGTAGATCTACTTTTGACCTTCACTTAAATTTAGAGGAAGGTCAAATGTAGATCTACTTTTGACCTTCACTTAAATTTAGATGAAGGTCAAATGTAGATCTACTTTTGACCTTCACTGAAAATTAGAGGAAGGTCAAATGTAGATCTACTTTTGACCTTCACTGAAAATTAGAGGAAGGTCAAATGTAGATCTACTTTTGACCTTCACTGAAAATTAGAGGAAGGTCAAATGTAGATCTACTTTTGACCTTCACTTAAAGTAAGAAGAAGGTCAAATGTAGATCTACTTTTGACCTTCACTGAGAATTAGAGGAAGGTCAAATGTAGATCTACTTTTGACCTTCACTCAAAGTTAGAGGAAGGTCAAAAGTAGATCTACTCTACTTTTGACCTTCACTGAAAATTAGAGGAAGGTCAAATGTAGATCTACTTTTGACCTTCACTTAAATTTAGAGGAAGGTCAAATGTAGATCTACTTTTGACCTTCACTTAAATTTAGAGGAAAGTCAAATGTAGATCTACTTTTGACCTTCACTGAAAATTAGAGGAAGGTCAAATGTAGATGTACTTTTGACCTTCACTGAAAATTAGAGGAAGGTCAAATGTAGATCTATCTTTGACCTTCACTTAAAGTTAGAGGAAGGTCAAATGTAGATCTACTAGACTTTAGACATTCCCTTTCCATCTCCTCGGCAATCAACTAGTCTAAAGTCTGCACCGGGCTGATTTTTCACAGTCCAAGCCCTTGTAGAATCAGGAACTTTGAAAGCTCTTAAAATCAATAGCATAATCCCCAGGACAGTGAAACTGCATCTAGACTAAGTCTTAGATGCTTTGTATGATTTTTGCATCAAAAACTCAATATGTTTAAGTTTTGAAAAATTTCAATCTCAGCAGCATTTGTCAAAAAGGTCTGTTGCAACTGAATTAATGAATGAACTGAAACTAACCTGTCCATCAAGGGTTTTAATTGCTGCTGCAGCTGATGATGAGTTCTTGTATTCAACATATCCAAAGCCTCTTGAGAAGCCAGTTATCTTGTCTTTTATAACAGTCACTACAAAGAAAGACACAAGGTATCAAAATCTAATGAATATTTCTGTTACTGACTTGCTCTGAAAGGAAAATTAAGTCCAAGGTTGCCAAAGGCTGCTTGTTCCGATTGAAAACACAGAATTCTACATTAGATTAATAAATTTGATTAATATACTATAAGATTTTTGACTAAAATTCCTTAGAGTACATAATGTAAGAAAAAGACTAAATTTGCTTATATACTATATAAGACAGAAAATCCAGTACATTTTACACATTCTTTTATAAGGACCAATTTGTCAAAATTGGCTAGAGCTCTCAAATTCATACAAAATCGAGACTCTAAGTTCTTTAAGCTAATTTCTAGTTGTCAAATATTTTCGAGTATCAGTTATAACAGCAAATTCATAACATATTTATTTTATTTTGGCCCTAAACAGTGAAAATACATTTTTCTTGATAAAAAATTTTCTAAAAGCAGGCATTGTCAGGAAGATTTTAGTAGGTGAGCGGTAATCACTCTCCTACTAAAATCCACCCTTATCTTCATATTACAAAACAAAATAGTTTGGATACATTAGCAATTTAAAAACAAGAACAATTATTACCATTTTTCAGTTCACCAAATCGAATAAACTGGCCTGCAATCATTTCTTGGTTGACCATTGGATGGAGACTTCCACAAATAGGGTAGTCATTTTGAATGTTTAACAAAACTTCTACAAACAAGAGAGAAGAAAGAATTATTTACAAAAAATTCTGAGCAGGCAAAATAGAGGATCGGGTGGTGGTGGTTGGTTGGGCTGGTTATGCCAATCATCAGTTGAAGTACCTAACACTGGTTAAGCAGTGACGATCGCCGATCTTTGGTGTCAAATGCGACGGTTAAATAAATAAATAAACCTCAAACTTACCAAGTAGTGATTGTATCTATCTTCAGCAACGGAATTGAATAATAAACGGAGCTTTATTTTCAAGAGAAAAGCTGCTACAAGTACAAGCTGTTGGCACAACCACGAGCATGAATTCAACAGCTACTGCGCAGGCGTCACAGGAAAATCCCAGAATGCACATGTGCACTTGCAAATTGCTGACAAAAATGAGTTCGGTGCACCAGTACTGACTGCACGTACATGATTTCCCGGATTTCCTAACATTTCGGTAAAATTGAGGGACAAATTACAGATTACAAGCCCGAAAATTTACCTTTTTAAATTCCCGGATGTTTTCGTCAGCATTTACGTAGCACCCCTTTCCTTTGTATCTGGTCCTGACGATAGGCATGAAAAACGGGCGCATCTCAAGGTTAAGCATTGGCAACACGCGGCATAAATAGCTGCTTCTACTGATTTTGAGCTGATCGCTTCCATAATACAACAAAAAATTGCGTAAAAAAGGAGAAAAATTTTTTGACACTCCAAGGCTTTTTCCGTCTGACGGACTCTTCAAGTATAAATGTCAGACTAAGGCAGATTTTACACAAAGATGTAGATCGAAATGCGAATTGCACAAAAGTGATGAAAACCCTTAATATGCATGCGGAGTAGCTAATACAGGGAATAGACCATGCGTAAGTAACGCGAAGCGCTCCTCGCTTTTGTACTCGTTGTTCCATAGAAAAATTTCCAAGAAACTTGCACCTTAGAATCAAAGATGCTGCAAAGGAGGGTATCACATTTCGCGCATCTATGCATCTATCTATTTCATAATTTCCAGAACCCAATTTAGGGATATCGCGCACAGTTCAATAATATATCTATTTTGGAGACAATCAGGAAGACCATTGTTAGTGAGGTGAGTGATTTGAGTTTCTTGCGCTTATAAGTAAATCATAGTGCTCAATACTAGGGGCTCCAGGAACTTCTTGTAAAGCGGATTCTTGAAATGAATGCAGTTGGTGTAAAGATAATTCAATCAACAACAAAATGTTTGATTCTTTCTTTTGCTTATGTCCAATATCATGTTTACCGTCTCTACACTACTGTAAATAACCATTTAACAGAAAAACTTGCTTTGCAAGTTATTAATTCTGTTGAAATACATACCTAAATTTACAATAGTAACATACTATATAATGCTTGGGTAGCATTTTTTTTATTATTATTTATCGCTTAGTACGTTAAATTCGTTGACTTATACATCTACATTAAATGATTATAATTTGAATAATTGACTGTCGCCTTATGGATGAATAACAGAGCAAAGTTTCTTAACGGAGGTAGGGTACCATACTTACTATTACTTGGAGACCTTGTTCTCGGGGCAAATATCTAACAATAAGTTAAATTAAAATTTTTGGTGCATTTCACTGGAAATTGAAAGCATATAAAATTCTTAGAACAACAGTGGACTTTACCTTGCAGAGCTGAAAGATATTTCCAAATCCAATAAAATAGTTGAAATCGGTCGGTCGGTAGTCTCATTGTCCCCCTCTCCCCGACTCAATGTTGGCGAAATTCATGTTGTCAGTGGTCCCAACGTTGAGTCGGGAGGGGACCAAAATACCCAAATAATATGTTATAATGGGACCGGATTTTTAGGGTAAAACATACTTATAGCATAGTGTCTCCAATATTTTTGGCCATGATTGTAGTTGCTCGGTTTTGATGCCTGAAACGTTTAAGAATACTCACAGAGCCTCAAAATAATTAATGATCTTGTCATATGTTACTGTACTTACGGTGTTGCAATTATCATACTCATGTCCCTAATTCTGTCCATTAACTTAGGAGCCGGTATAATCGGTTTATTCAATTTACTTCTCTCTATCGGGTTGTCAAATTGACTCGATCGACCAACTAATTCCCTTCTTCGTTTCTTCTTACTCACAAGATGTGATTTCCTCAGCAACGAATGAAAAACACTTCTCTTCTTTCTTCTAGATTTGCTCTTCACATTCCCATTAATACTTCTTTTCTGAACTGAGCTCATGATGTTCAACGGTGCCTGCACTGGCATCTCAGCGCCAGGGGCCATGTCTTTAAGAGCCGCTAGCAGATCAGTACCAGTTTTAGCAGATCCAGACGTAACTTCAGAAGAAATCTGACTAAGCAAAGCTGCATTCAGTTTCTCTGCTGTCTTTGCCATCTGCATTGCCTTTGCTTTATTCTGCAGTGCCGTGTTCGGTGCTGCCACAACATCTTTCTTCACAACGGAAGCCAACAGTGAAGTCGGACTTCCTCCAGGTGAAAGAACTACAGCTTTTGCCTTACTTGGATCACTTATCAATTCTTTTGCTGCAGCAATTACATTGGTAACACTTTGCTTTGGACTTGTAATAATGGCCTTTTGATTAGCTGCAGCACTGTCTATCAATGACTTGGCATTCGCATTAACATCGGTTTTCTTCGCGGCAGCTGCTACTGAAGGCAGATCACTAGTTCTTCCTGTTATCGTTCCAAGTATCAGCTGCTTGGCTGTGTCAATTGCTTTATCTGTTTGGGTTTGAACTTTCTGTTTCTTCTGTAAGGCAGTTTCTTCTCCAGTTGTCTGACCAGTCATGAAATTCTTAATTGCATCTGGCACCGAAGCATCGCCTGCTCCATCCCTGCTGCCAAAACTGTTGGAGCGCCATTTTGCAAGAATTTGCTGTGCTGCTTGTTTCTACAATAATAAACTTCAGAAATTAAAATTTGTCAAATAGCTGGTCTAACACTGTAAACATTGGTAGCGTATCATCTGGCTGCGGCGATTCCCTCTAGGCGAACTTATAAGCTTTTTTTAGTTTTTAAGCGAGAAAAGGAATCCTGATTAAAATACAAGCAAGGTTTCCGCTGTTGAAAAAAAGGGGCGAATGAATGACAAATCATTTATTCTGAATGTAATTTGAACGTCAGTCTTGTTGTCATCTTACCTCTTTACTGGATGGAACATAGTTGCGCATTCTTTCAAGTGCATATTTGTATGCTTCTTTCGTTAGTACCGGCCCATTCTTTGAGATTGATGCCCTGAGCATAGCATCTAGAAAGGAGAAGATAGTAAAATTAGTTTATCATTTTTGCTATAACGATGAAAAACACCAGATCTATAACATTCCATTGCTTGTAAAACTATTCTGTTTAACTGCCCAAATTTGTTTTTTCATCATGTCAGTCTTTAACGTACCAGAGATTGGCAAAAATTCAAAAAAGTTGCTGATAAATACAGGCTTATGGGAGTATCATACAACTGTATTAAAAAACAAAATTCAATGTAACCGAGCATTCAAGGGTGTGAAAAACTTGATTAGGATAAGCAACACAACGCTATTTTTGGTGTAGTATAGTGGTCAATAGGCCTTTACCTAGGCGACAAAGTCAACCAATAATGGTTATCAGTAACTATGCAATGGCGTAGAACCTTTTACGTAGCTTCATCAAACATTGTCATCGCTAAAGTTGACTCGTGGTGTCAGGAGTTCAGCGTGTGGTCAGGGTTCGAGCCAAGCCACGGTAGCGTCACAGCAAGGCTTGAGGTCTCGTTTAATTAACCTACTGCTGAGATCCTAGCTACTGGCGCTAAAACACCATTTCACCTTCACCGTCATTGCCGTATTGAAAATGTGAGCTTTCCACACAGGTTCAGATGGAGCATAAAAATTAGTCTAGGTAAAACATTTATTGTCCTAGCACATTAGAACAACAAACTTGCACCTATAGCAACCTTTCATGCTCAAAACATGAATTTAAAAATTTCCATATTGGCAACCGTTCGTCGAAGGTTTCATGTAGATCTTTCGCTGTTAAGGAGCATCATTAACGTGCCAACACAAGCACATTTTGTAAGGCAGAAACAATAGGTAACGCCAATCCTCTGCCTTATTGACTTTTGTTTTTGCTCTCAAAGATGCCACACAGAAATTACAAAGTTAAAGATACTCATTTATAGTCACTTACTTCCTTGGCTGGCAAAAGGATGTGCAGCATTAAATTCTGAATCTGCCTTTTTGCATTTCCTCAGTTGTTTAAGATAATCAAGAAGTGTCAATTCACCATTGCTATATAATTTTACAAGACCTGCACACCGAGCAGGAAAATTGTTTGGAATTTTGACATCTGAAAAAGGAAAATGTAAAATGATTTAAAACAGATTCAAGTCCATCATCAAACATTTCTGTAAACGGAGACTCAGGTAATAAGTCTACGAAGCAGTTGGCACAGCAGACACAGCACTGAGTTCACTTACAATCTGCAGTCTTCCCTAAAAGGTTCCTAAATATTTAAACTGGAGAGACCGAAAACCGTTTAAATACTGTTTTGGTAGCTTATCTGTAACAAAAGAATATGCCAGCCACGGAAATTCAGTGAAACGGTAAACACAGATATGGTTATCTATATTGGTAAAATCTGAAGGTGCCTATTCCAGCGTCGTGGCCTAATCCAGCTGGCTCGTGGTGTCAGAAGCTCAGCAAGGTCGGAGTTCGAGCCCCAGCTATGGTAGCATCACAGCAAGGGTCGAGGTCTCGATTAGTTAACATACTACCGAGATTCTAGCGACTGGCACTAAATACACCATTTCACCTTCATCAAGTTTTCGACACAGAAATAAATTCATAGCGAATTTACCTGCGGTTTTGCTGATATTTTGAGGCACTTCACCAGTATCCGATGCCACAGTTTCTGCTACTGGATTTTTATTATCTGAACTCAGTTTGGTATTATCAGCAGCAGAGGTAGTAGCACTTGAAGCAGTAGCTGTCTGGTCTTGTGATGCAGTTTTGTCTCTTTGAGCTGAATTGCTGCCTGTAATAGTAAAATTTAAAACTCATTGACTGTAATGATGTAATGGTTCTAAGAGAATTGCGATATACGAATAACATTAATATACGAATCACAGACATAAAAACACGTAAAAGATTAAAAAAGGAGAAAAAGAAGAAGAAGGAGAAAGAGAAAAAGGTGATATAGAAGAAGAAGGAGAAGAAGAAGGAGAGGAAGAAAGAGAAAAGGAAGATGAAGATGAAGCAGAAGAAATAGAAGATGTGATGATGAAGAAGGAGGAGAAAAAAGAGAAACGGAAGAAGGAAATGAAATAGAAGAAGAAGATGAAGAAGAAAAAGAATAATAAGAAGAAGAAAGAGCAGAAAGATTAAAGGAAGAAGAAGAACAAGAAGCAGAAAACAACATGACACACGAAAGCTAGAGCAAAAAGAAGTAAGAAGAAGAGGAGACAAAATAAAAGAAGGAATGGAAGACAAACACAAACAAAAATACTGAAATTTTTTAGCAATAACACTTACTGGTCTCAGTTGATGCCTTGTCAAGAGTGGCAATATCTGCTTGATTGCTCACACTTCCATTCAACAATTTGCCAACTGGCCATGACACCGTATCCTTTTGTATTGCACCAGAGGCAATCTGATTCATGGCTATCAATTGCGCCATGTTAACTGGTCCAGGCCATCCAGGGATTCGTGCTGTCAAATTCATAACTTTGTTACCATCCTTACCCCAGTTAAAAGTTGGGTAATCCTTTTTTGGTTCATTTGCAGGGTTCACTTTGGCAGCTGGTCGTTGGTTCTTTTTATCATGGTTGTGTTTATGATGGTGGTGATGATGGTGGTGGTGATGACTACTTTTTGATTTGCTTCGTTTGTCGTTTTTCTCTAAAGTTTTTGATTTTTTAGTAGCATTTTCTGTTTCTTTTTTGTCTTCTGTGTTTTTTGATGAATCTGTTTTTGAATCTTTTTTATCGTCTTTCTTGTTTTCCGCATTATTTTTATTATTAGTTTCTTTATTGATTTTAGTCACATCCTCGCTGCTATTTTCTTTCGATTCTGACCCTGGTGAGGAAAAATAATGAAACGCGAACATAAATCACGAATTTGTCAAATTTATAGCACGTTTTACAGCATACGCGTCATACACCTCGGCAGCATTGTCAATCGTGTAAAATCAGTAGATTTGGGAGTTTGAATCTTGTGCTTCCATAGGAAGCAGAAGTTTATCATTTTTAGGATTAAGCAGATAGATATAGAGGGTCAACAGAAGACAGGCTTTAGAAAATAGAATTTAGAAGGTCAACAGAATACAAACAGTTCTTTTTGAACATTAGGCAGAAACTATTTGTGTATAATAACGTATCACGCAGAGGCGAAGAGCCCACGATCTGCAGCTTCAAATAACTTTGGCTATATGCATCTGAAACAGTGGTAACCTTCCTCTCTCTCAATCTCTTTCTTCTTCCTTTCTCATTCCCTCTTCCGCTGGTTCTAAGGATAATACAATGTAATATAATGTAAATACCTTTACTGGACTTTGATGATTGTCTTTCATTGCCAGTACTACCTTGCACAGATTTTTTCACAGTCTCAGCAATTTTGTTCTTGTCTTTCTCATATTTAACTTTGCTCTTAACATTGATTGGTTTTCTTGCATTCTCTTCTTCATTATTTGCTTCACCGCTGCCTGACTCAAAACCGGAGCCATCGCTGGGTTTGTCTCCGCTGTGCGCAAAACTTTCGTCAGTGTCCTTAGTAGCTGCAGGTAATAATGTTTGAGCAACAGCAGCTGCAGGAAGTGATGTTTGTTTTATTTTATGCCTTGTAGTATCATCTTCTTTTATTGCATCTGTTTTGGCACTTTTGTCAGATGCGTCTACACTGCTTTTACTGGAAGCTATAAAGTAATGCAAACGTCACATAAATTAAAGCATTTAAAAGACATTATTAGAGAAACCCTTAGTGAAACACATTTATGTGAATTGATAGAGAGATCAATACGGCCATGTGTAGAAGAACTAGGGTGAATCCAAGTAAATGGAAAAGAAGAAGAAGTGGACGAAGACGAAAGGAAGAAAAACAAAGAAGATGATTGAGCTTAACAATAAAGAAGACAAAGATGAAGAAGAGGCAAACAAACATCAAGTAATTGAGACAGAAGAACAGGACGAGGAAGAACAAGAAGAAAAGAAAATAAAGTTGAGAGAAGATCAAGAAAATTGAAAGGAAGAAGAACAAAAAGAAGGAAAGAAGAAAAGAAGAAGAAGGAAACAAGAAGAGGAGAAATGGGAAGCAATTTAATAACAATGCATCAACTAGTTAACAAGATAGCTAATAAATCTCTTCTAACACTATTCGCAAAGCCAAACATTTCGTACCGGTGTGACTCTTTACAATGACTGTTGCATGCATAATGAAAAGGAGTCATCAGGAATTGCTATAATGGGACATTTTGGGACATACTGTCCACTTTACCTCTTCTTTCACCAGTCTACTTTCCACGGATAAAATGTGCGAAGAATTATTCAAGAAATTTGAAGTCTAAACTATGGCATATTTCAAGCAAAATAACTTTGAAAACTGTACCACATAAGCACCGTTTATAAGAATTTTAGGCGTCAGCATCAAAAGTATTATTTACGTTATGAAAAAAAGGGGTACCACAGGGTTCACAAGTTTTGAGAATTTCTCCTTCTTGAGTAGGAGAATATAGGCCCATATTGCAGATATTGATGACAAAGATGCATATATTCAAATATATAATACAAATGAATATGTATATATTTCATTTGAACATATATTTAGAAAGTTAGAATTTTGTTATCTAACAGCAAATACAGGACTTGGTATTAGAGTAATCTAATACTCTCTCTTAAAAAGAAAAAACTTGAAAAGTTTCTTAAATTTTTGACAAGGTTGGCCTACAGGTTTTTATACTTTCAACAGCACTAGTGCTGAGTATCATATGGCCATCTTTAATTAAAAGTCCTGTTATATTTCAATTCAAGAGAGTTTGAATGTATATGTTATAGAAGAATTTCATACAAGGATAATCAGTATACAGACCTTTCTTTTCCTTTGAGTTTCTTGTTTGGTCATTTTTCTTTCCTTCCGTTATGGAAACCAGCAACAAAACGCAGACGAATGCCCAAACAAAGAAGAGACGCATTATTGTGACTATTTAGAGTTTTTACAGCATATCATACAGAGAAAAACGACAATACAGGCATCGGCCAGAATTCCGGGAGTTCTATATTACAAAGGTGTTTTTAATTACCGACTCTGCTGCTCATAGGCCAGGAGGTTCCCTTCAAGATTACATCATGTTAGACAAGATCAGCCGTATGAATAGTGTGCGTCAATTCCCAATGAGGATCAACGGGAATCAATAGATAATACAACAGGTGTTTACGCTCGCTTATTTGCGCGGGTAAGTCAGGTAGCAAAGATCTGGTTAAATTTATATACACTTAAAATAGAAACGTTTACTGGCAAAAACGATGTATTATCCAACCTTACTTTATCTCTAAGCTAGGCGTCGGATCAGACTTTGTTGAATGCGTTTGACTGGAACTAATCCTAGCTACAAATGGTAGACTTGATGTACTCGGAATTCGTGTTTGATTGGTGCTGAATTCCGAAAACGGTAGATTTCGCAGCTTTCGGCAAGCCTTCTTAACCTGCTCCAAGAGTGCACTCGTTCGGAACTTTTATCTCTTTAAATTCTGAAAAACGTAAACTACGGTGGCTTCCGATTCCCAGTATTCAAGACGCCAAAAAAACTAATTTTCTTGAAAACGGATGACGATTGGAGAAGTTGATTTGAAACTGAGAATCTCTGTGAAGTCTGTGAAATCTTCCAGCTCTGGAGAGTTTTGGAGCCTGCAAAAATCTCCGATTTTACCTCGAATTGTTCAATTAACTACATTGGGCCTAAAATGGGCCTAAAAATTTTGTTAAAAAATGGATCCTCTAATAAAAAAGGTCCTTGACGTCTAATAAGTTTTTAGAGCCCGTTGATTGTTTCAGAGTGAAAACCATCTTCCCCCTTGCCCAATGTTTGCAAACAAGCAATCAATATCTATTTGTTAAAGCAGGTTGGGGGGGGGGGGGGTTCTAGCAGCTATGCAGCTGATGTGGACCTGCAGCTGGTGCAGACTGACATTCTAGAACGAATACCCTGGGTACTCATTTACCGACCTCGAAAGGATGAGCAGATGAGTTGACTGTAGGCTTGTGGAAAGTGGTCCCGACGAGATTCAAACCCACGACCTCAAGATCGTGAGCCGAATGCCTTGGCCAATCAGCCACACCATCTCTTATGTCATTTTGTTGGTCTTTGGAGAGAAAACTCCACAAATGTCCTTTCTAGCGCTAAATAGGGAAGGAAGGAGTTACTGTAATTAATCTCACCGAACACTGAGCAAACTTTCTACTTATGGCTTTGATTATAGCTGTAAGGCTCCACTAGCCATATCGTCAAGATGATTCGTTGGAAGATCTATACCTGTGCTGGAAGATAATTATAATTTGAATAGATTTTCAGGTGACTCACAGAGCAAACCTGAAAGTCAGGTACGCCATTTCCCACCTCACTTCATAAAGGCCATCTAAGGTATTGAGAAGTAATATCACATATAAAGAAAAAGAAAAGTGCTCTTCAGATATGCTCCGGACGACAATTTTTACAATGACAAATAATTGACTTGCGAAGCAGAAATGAAATTTAGATATGCTAATAATTTTCCCACCACACATCATAGACCTCATCTCGCCTCACAAGCACAATCAAAGGCAATGAGAGCAATATCACATAAATACCAAAAACACTCTTCTTGAAGATCACATTTAGAAAAATGTGACCAGTACATTTTCCTGTTTCGAACATGTGCCTGCAAGCGTACCCTCGCGTAGCTACTTTGGTGATGCCTGGTCAGTTACCATTCATGAATTATCTCAAAATGTTAAAGGTTTAGGTCTAGTACTCTTGTAAGTTCCACAACAAATTTTGTCTCTCTGGCAGGTCTAACATACATTTCTATGGTGTAAATCTCCAGTATTTAATTTCTTCTACTAGTAAAGTCAAAAGGACTTCTAGCAGAAAATTCCGGTACTATTGTAAATTCCAGAACAAATTTTGTCCCTCTAGCAGGTCTAACATACATTTCTATAGTGTAAATCTCAAGTATTTTATTTCTTCTACTAGTAAAGTCAAAGGACTGCTAGCAGAAAGTTCCTAAAATTCAGCAACAGTCAGCACACCATTGTTTTGACCTGGTTTGATTTTATGCTATCGCTATGCTACAACTTACAATACATGATCTACTGATGCAACATCCTGAACAGAACATCTCGATTGATTTCGATTTACCTGTGCTCTCCAAGATTCTGCTACTTTTGCCAGGGGCTTAGAGAGCCAGGCAAGTGTGAAAACGAACGACTGGACACTGGAGTTGTTAGGTGACAAGTGTGCAGTGGCGTTGAAGCAGTCATCTTAAAAGTACATAGTAAAAAAACAGATTTTAGAGGAACCTAGTTCTGAAACCCAAAATTAAAGAATCTTTTAGATTTATATCAAAATTAAAAAACCTCAGAAATTCGACGTTCTGAAATTTGGGGGGAAATAGGATCAGGAAAAAGCTACGTGCCACACCCAAACCACGCCTAAGGATTGCTACTTTGCTAGTAATCGCATTTTGGTCTTTAACAAAGTTGAATAGTTTTCTGGATTTTGGGAGAACGGTTTAGCAAGAATGCCGTCAAATTGGGTTTCAGATTGGCTTTTAGTTTCCAATTTAAAATCTGATAAAACTTTTGGGCGTTAATCGCAAAACCGAAACTGCAATTAAAACAAACAGAGGTTATCATCCTTATCGCAAAGTTTGCAAAAACGTTTATCCAAGACAGAGATAGGCTCGGCTTCTTATTAAGCAAAATTTTCAACATTAAGAGACAATGTTTCGAATTAGCTTTAAATTGAAACACCAGCAAAAGCTTTCCATGTGGCCATGGTCTTCAATAATGGTACTATACACTACGAAATATGAAGCAATGTATTAGTTCCATTCAGTTAATAGAATCTTTCACGTTTTCGAGTAGAGCATTCATTGTACCAAACTTCAAAGTTGAATAGACATTCCGGCATTAAGTAAACCGGATGAAGTTAATTTTGGCGATAGAAAGTAATATACCAAGAATTAGTCTATTTTTCGTCTCCTAACTATTTATTGATCTCTGGAAGAGAACTCGGTCATAAAGAGACCTTAGAAAACAGCAACAGCAACAGAATAAACAAAAACAACTAACACGGTACCGTAGGAAGTGAAACTTAGAATCTCTTGTCTTCGAAATATAACTATTGAGTTGGATTCCTCCCTTTGAAGTTCTATTGCTGTCTAGAATAGAGCTTTGTCAATTGTCATAAGGACACATTAGAAAATTGCAACGGTAATAATAACAATAACAACGACTGATGCAGCGAGTGCATCTTATAAATGCAGCCAACTTGAACTCTAAACTTCACGACTTTTAACTGTAACTAGAGAAAAACTCTCGCTAACCAACGCTTTATTGGTCTCTGCAACGGAAATTTGTCATAACAAACAAAAAAAGAAACATACAACGACAGTGATTGAAGCATTGGAAGCATTGGGAGCGTATATGCCGATATAAACTAACTTGAAGTCTCTAATTTTTGACTAATACAAAAGAATAAAAGACTTCTAGCTCCAGCTCAGGGACACTTTAATTTCTCTGCAGTTCTGCAATAGAAATTTGCTACCCAAAGAGCGACCACAAAACAACGAAAACAAGAACGTGCAGAGAAAACGAAAAAGAACTTATAGAGTATAGAGGAACTTATTCAGTGGGTCTAACTATAGATAACCTTTTATCGCACTCGAGAACATATTTGAACATTTGTATCCGAGCATCCATTTGAAAGTTTTAGGCAATCTGTGAACATATCCAAACACTGAAATTCTGAGCAGCAACACCAAGCTGTTAGAAACAAAAAAGGCTGCTCAATGAGTTTTTTGTAAATATATCTGGAATCGAAAACACTGATTGAACTTGTATTCATGTTTAGGATGACACCATGGGTTCTTTAAAACCAATCTGTTTGGCCTCTGTGCAAGGATGTTGATCGTGTTCACAAATAACTTCAAAGCTTCTGCTGTCTTAGAATGGAACACCAGCAAGGTCATTTGCCGTTGTTCAAATCTTATCTGTTTGTAAAGAAATCGCAGAAGATCTTTGACACATCCATATTATCGAAATATCAGTATTCCACAAGAGGTCAGGAAACTTAAGATATGCAAAAATTATAACGTATTGAAGCAAGAAGATATTTTATCTTGAACTGAATCGCTTGTTTGGTTTTCTCTTTGAGCAAGCAATATGGAAGAGAATTTGTGTCAGTTGATTCGACTGCTGAATAGCTGAGAAGTTTGCTCTGAGCAGACCTGAGGCCAGACATGTGGATATTATCTTTAGAGTTCATGGCCTTTGTAATTCACCTTCACAGTTTGATAGTTCAGTCGCTTCCAGTAAATACAACAAATAGTGGTGAGTATCACGCAGATATTTGATAAAACTATCTTTATGCAAAGAGAATAACTCTATTTTGTGTAAACTCGTTCAGTGCCTGAAGATAACTCAAATTACGAAAGATTAAACAGCTTGTGCTCAGTATTGCCTTGGGAGTCCTCAATTTCTTCACACAGCAATACCCATTAATTGCACAGCTACAAGGACTTCTAGATTATTTGAGACCGCATCTCTCAAGATGTAGGTCGCAGAAGACAAACTTTCCTTTGGAAAGGGAAAATGGCATAGGATAGAGGATAGAATACGTTTCTTCTTTGCACGATCCCGGGAGCGGTAGTGCGACTAGCTGGTGCACAGTCAGCCTTCTAGAGTTTTAGGACAATTAAACCGCATATCTTTGCAGTAAACATAGCAACAGAAAATAGTTTAGCTAGACAAAACAAACAGGGATGAAAAAGCTGCAAACAATAGAATAAAGAAAAGGCTTGATATGCTTTCCGTTTCGGGCACTGCTAACAAGTTTTCTTTGGGGGTAGCCAGGTTAGTTATGACCCGGGGCTTCAGAGGGCTCGCATGAAATAATAAAGATTCAAGACAGAGCTTTATTTGTCCAACTAGTTAAATTTAAAAAAACTATCCACTTAAGCATTAAGTTTTAGCATTGCCTTGTCATACTTTTTTGCTAAAAATGCGGCATTTTAACTTTGCATTAAAAGTCGTGGCAAAAGCAAAAGGGCGAATTCCAAAAATTGACGAGGCTTCTAAGAAGCGAGTCCCTACCGTCTCTCGACAAAACTTCACAGACATATGCACATTTACTGTACACCTACATACAAACATTACTGATATAGCAATACTAATAACAATTATCTTCTCTTCGTGTAACAGCTGCAAATGACGTGACGGAGACAAATAGAAGAACAGAACCACATAACAGACTAGACATTTACTTTGTCGACAAACATAAGGGAAACGTGAACAGTGACGAAACTCGACCGTACACATCAGATATAACACCTGATCCATTTGGTGATAATACAGAGAGAAAGCTGAGAGGTCTGCCAGAGGATACTGTACATGAGTTTCTGTTGACTGCAGCGGACAATAAGCAAGCTAACAGCAGACATGAGTTATATAAGAACCCCAAAATTCCAGAAATACAATTTAGAACAGAATCACCGTTTTCTTTACAGACTGTCGCTTCCCCGTTCTTTTTGCAAAATGTACAGAGCGTGCAAAATAAACAGGTCGTGCAAAATGTACAGAGTTCTGGCAAGGCAAAGCAACGTTTGAGAAAGCATGTTTCTAGACGCAAGCGAGGTGTGATACCACAGCTTACTGATAATAAGGAGTTTCCCCAAATTCAAGTAAAAGACATATCATGGTTTAAAAAGTACCAGAATTTGTATAATAATATCATGAAAAAGAATAACATACAGTTGAGGGATCAGATAAATTTCCAAAAACAGAGAGAGGCAAATTATGACGAACAAAATTGGCATCAGAACTCAGTGAATCCAGTCCAACGAAGCCAAATACCAAGCAATGATTACCACCAATCTGGCTATGTTTATCCTTTATATCATCTTCATACAAGCGATTCTCAAGTGATGCCAAGCTATATGGTCCAGAACTATGCTAGGCCGCAACAAATCACCGAAGGTCGACAGCCTCAAAGTAACTACAATGGACAGGGATACTATTCAACGCAGAATTCACAAAGAAGCCCAAACCAATTGAAGAATCAGATGAGAACGGATGTTCAGAAAGCTTACCCACTAAAGCCACCCTCACAGAATGTACTTTACCAATTTAAACCTCCCTCCAAAACATACTCGCCTCATCAACAGACTGCAGCGAGTGAGACTGCACTACAGAGTATCGGTCTAAAAGATGATGCTTCGTTTATTGACGCAAGCCCGAATTTCGACCACAGCGCTTGGACACTGAATGCTATTCAGTCTATTATACCCAATGCGCAGGCAAGAAATGCTATTCCCCATTTGGAGAAAAAGCCCATGACAAGTATACAGCAAAATAAACAAGGTGATAAACAAACGCAAAGTAATATCCCAAAGACTGTTTATCTCTCCAAACCTGTTCAGGATGTGAACTCAAAGAACAGTAACTATGTCACAAGGCCTAATGTCCTTGTGAATGCGGACAAAACTAGGTCAAACTTTCTTATGAACGCAGCCAATAGTAGACAGCTCAAAGTGGATAAGCCTGTCACTATTTCTTCCTTACAAAATAACAGAGCATCTAAAATAACGAGTCCTTCAGAAAACAACAGTAATGGGAACAAATTGAAACTGGAAAATATTGACCACTCAGGTAGCATATCGCCTTCGAGTGTTGTGGACACTGAACAGAAGAAAGCAGTGATACCAACTGCAAATAACAACAACGTAGAAATTAAAAGCCTTACAGGGAATTTCTTCAAACCAAGTAATGACCCACATGCACCGAAAGATACATCATCGGATAGTAACAGCAGAGATGTTATATATAAAGAGATAAGTCCTGGAACGGATATTGACTCAGATGACGTCACAGCTGAAAACTTAGTGACCATTTTCAGTGAATTAGACAGTGACGCGAATGATGCTGTCAGTGAGCTTGCCAAAAAGGATGCTATATCAACACCAGAAAGCGAGTCATTGCAACCGAATAATCAGATCGAAATGACGGTGTTAAAATCTCCCGCAAAAGAAGACAACATAAAAAGCCCAGCCAAAGAAGTCACTTTTATTAATGTACCATTTGAGAAAGAAAATGCCATCAATTTCGAGCAGAAAATTGAACCACTGAAACTGAAAGAAAGGCCTGTGGATTCTCCTCCAAAGGCTAGAGACACCGTGGCAAAACAGAACTTCGATTTGAAAAGTTTACATTTTGGACTTTCAAACGGGAATACATTTGAGTGAGAGTTGTGACATAAGAAAGTCAAGAGTCTTTATTCCAAATCCAAGCAGTGAAATATCTTCGATATCTATGCAACCATGCAGTAACCTAACAGGCGACTTGCATTGAGACAAGTTCAAATAAAGAGAAACGTATGGAGTCATTCTATAACTAGAGCTTGACCAAAGTCGTCGAGGCACATTTGGAAAGGGCAAGAGAATGCATCTAAAGAGCAGCAAACAAAAGTCTCAAGAAAAAACTACTCACTTCAAAAGATTTTGATTTGATAGTGTTGTTCCTGCATTCAAAAAGGAAAAGCTACAGATCGATTGCTTCAAACTGATGTTTCCCAGCTTCAAAAGCAATACGTGTTGGCTCACCAGTGAACAGAATGTAAATAAAAAGAATAGTGAAAAAAACACCCAAACAAAACAAGACTGGACTTGAGCTCTACCATAATCATTTGCCATGTTCAGCGATCTAGGTAGTCATGTACAAGATTATATTAATTAACAAGAAATGGTGACGTAAGTAAATAGCATTTAAACCTGCGCTGTATCTTAGAGGTCAAGCATTGCTTCCAGCATATAATAGCAACAATTTTTCATCATAAAGGGTTGCTTTTTGTATTTAAGCAGAAATTATTATTGTTGAAAACGCCAATATCAGACTCAATTTGAATTAGCTTAAGAAATTTCAAGCAATGGTCCAAGGCGACTGACTTTTCCGACAACAATCCGATACACACGGAGATTGGAGATGGAAGTCCCCAGGCTGCTATCAGACATTATAAAAGGGCTTATTTTCATATACACTAACTTTGGCTATCGAAAGGTCTTAAAAAAGGCTCATGAATGATGATGATACAGAGGCTTTCAAGTATTGTCCCTTTCTTTCTAGTTAGCCCGAAGCGAACGAGCCTCATTGACATAAGAGCTGCTATTAGAATTAAAACAAGGACTTATTTACGCACACTCACTTCTGACTGTCCAACAGTTTTAAAATTGACTCACGATCACGTAAGGATTTCCAAGCACTGTCTTTCTCTTTTTTGGTTAAACCTTTTTTCTTTTGTTTAGCAGCAGTTATCTTTCTAAATGCATCCATTACCTCCGCATCAATCACCTTGGCTCTTTGTTTCAATTCTTGTTTTTGCATTTCTTTCTGAGCTTTCACCAGAAGCGCTTCTGCAGTACGTTTATTCTTCTGCATCACTGTCTTTAGCTCATTCTGATGACGTTTCAGCTCAATCAATACCTAAAAACCAACAATAATACACAGCTTTACGCGTTGATCGTGTCAAAATTGCTGACCTTATACACGCGTTTTTAATAAAGAATCACTTCATAAGGAACCTACATGCAGAAGGCCTGGAAAATTAAAGAACTTATTCTACTAAAGAGAAAATCACTAAAGGAACTTTTCAATATTGATTACTTTTATCACCGCAAACAATCATTTGCAGTCAAAAATCACAAATTATGCGTTACGCATGTATCAAATGTTTCCTCCACTTTTCTCGACCTTTGCCCCCATATAAGTGGCTCTGTATAATAGTCATGATATTAAGTGTGCAGTTCAAATCAAGGAACTATTAAGGAACTTCTGGGACTACAGTTGACTCAAAAGAGGTCCAAAAATAAGGAACTTTAAGAACTATGTCTTGAGCTGGGTTCTTTAAAAAAAAGGGGGTGTAGTGCAGCACTAAAGAACACCATATTAAGGGAAATCAATGTTTTATTTATTGACGGTTCAACGGACACTTTCGAACAAACAAAGGACAAATATCTATCACTGGACATATTCATCAGCGCTTTTCAACTATTTACCCCCTTAGCTCACACCATTTTTCTTATTACATTCCTCCTATACTCCTTGGAAACAGCTACTAACAACAAGACTAGTCTACAACAAATTTAATAAGTCTAGCAGACACCTCTCTACAACTGCCAAAACAATGGTCAATTTTTGTCCGTCATATGGAGATTCCACTTGAATTACTCTCAAACATAATGAACTTTTCAATTTTGCAAGAGGAACATTCCTGTCAAAATAGGCACCTGGGTTTTTTTTTAGTATTTGTAAATGTCTTTATTGTCTTCATCAAGCTTCCATTGTCTTTGATGTGTCACAGTTTTGACACAGTTTATTTGCAGGCACTTCTTTAAAACACTCGCAAGTCTAACTGGACTAGCAATTATTTAAGCCAGGCTTATGTTGACCTGTGATACAATAGAAATAAAGCCAACTAGTAGCAACTGCTAATTTATGTTGACATATTTCAACAGTCAACACCTTTCTAGTCAGCACTTTTAGGATACAGTTGATTGAAGTCGCAAGAGTGCTCATATTGACTGGACTGACAGGAATCAGCTGTCAACTAATGCATCGATGTAGAACATGCCTAACTTTCTGAAATTGTGCATCCACTAGTTCCCCTCAAAAAGGAACTAGTTGCCAACTAGTTGCTAGAGTGCTTATGTCAAAAAGTCAGTTGAAATAAAAAAGCTCCAGAATTTCTGGAGTTGTTGATTTCTGATTGTTGATTAAGCTTTGAACACAAACTTCTCACAAGATTATAATGTTTTCAGTTTTCAAATTCCTCAAAAATTGCTGAGTGATATTATTAACCTTTTATTCAAACAAACTTGCAGTTGGGATTTTGCTAGAGCAGTGAGCACTTTATGGACCGGATACCATTACTGGCATCCAACAATGGCTTTTCCTCAAATTAAGCCTGGCCTACTAGAAAGTAATATCTGGAGCCTTTAACGATCTTCACCAAAAAGCTTGCAGTTTTTTTCAACAATTTTGGCACAGAATAAGTAATACTTTAAAGTTTATATCAAAACATTATTAACAGAATTACCTCATCATCTATATCCACATCACCTTCCTCATCACTTTGTGGCTCAATAAGCCCAAGATTGACCAGCTCATCCTTGATTGCATTCTCTAGTGCTTTTGCATGTGGAATTGTGAAGTTCTTTGTCTGTGATGGAGTGTTTGCTTGACTGTTATCATTATTTATATTTGCCTTTGATGATTCTGATAAATCACTTTCATCCATTGGTGCCAGTATATTTTCATCCACAAGAGCAGATATTAGTCTCTGTGTGAGTGGTCCAAATGGACAATTTTCTTCCTCAGTTTGAATCGAGTTCATGTCTACTTGTTTTGCTTTCTTTTCAAAATCAACATTTTCTGAATTTGTACTCAATGTAGTTCCAGCTCTGCGTTTTTCATACTTGTTTCCTTCTCGTTTTTCTTCATTTACATCTTCTTGTGCCCAAACTTTAGTGTAATGTTTTCCTAATGATGGTACTTTGAAATATTCACTTTCTTCTGTAGGGGTATTTATAATGTCCTCTAAAACTTTTAAATCATCGAGAGTTATATCAGCACAGTAAGGTTCAACAGCAGCCCAGAACTTATTAGGAGCATCTGTTGCAGCTTTTGGCTTTGAAACATAAACTTCTGGGTCTGATTCACACTTTGGACCCTTGCCTGAACCCTTTCCTTTCACTTTTGACGACGACAAAGATTTTGCTTCCTCACTTTTCTGCTTTTTTGCAGGTCTTTCATCCAATGTAGACTTTGAAGACCTCTTGCCTTGAAGTTGGTTTAATAAATCAAGTTCAAGGGAACTTTTCTTGTCTTTCTTATCTGCCCATTCACTGAGGATTTTCAACTCAGACTCAAGCTGTCTATGACGGATATTAGCTGCTCCAAGGAGACTCTCTAAATCAGTATAGATATCATCAAGTTCATTCAGTTGTATATGTGCATTAGATGGTTTTGTTAATATTGAAGAATATTTTGGGCATCTTTTGGTGTGGTCTAAATGTTTGAAATCATGAAACTGAAGAGGCAAGTCACCCATTTTATCTTACTCACTCTCCACCTTAGATAAAAGAAGACAAATTTCAGTTAGAGTTAACAAATATAGAATTTCAATGGAAATGATTGTTGGGGGAGGCTAAATGACACAGTTGACTATGCCAGGTTGCATTGCATGTATGATGTGCCTGAGATTTCTGGCATGGAAGAGTGATTTTCTGTTGGTCTTTCTATTGTCCCATTGTGTAACCTTTGGGGTACCTGGTCTGTACATGGAATGCATCATAAAACAAAAAAAAATTAAGGGGAACACCAGAGAGCAAGAGCAAAAAACTTCAGTCCGTAACTTCATCACTTTTGATTTAAAACTTTAAAAGGCTGCTTTTCTAGTGCTATTGCACCATTCAGGCCTTTTTTATAGATACTGCAAAAATCTCGTTTGGCAAGCTGTACTGGCTCTGCATTTGATTTCCTTCCCTTGTTCTTGCGCATACTCGACCGTATAGCGTATTCTGGAATCGTGAAGTTTAGGCCCATCAGACTCCAAATTCTTAGTTACTCCCAGGGTCTCAGCAAACATACAGATAATAGTTAAAAACACCCTCTCTCCATTACTATTATAGTTACCTTCACAGATTCTTTCTCAGAAACGACATCAGTTCTATCATTTATCAATTCTATACACGTTTTCCAGCTTCGTTAAAGTACCAACATCCACTGCACTTGTCATCTTTATTTCGCTAGCGGCCTTTACTATTCACCAAAACCTGAACAACAATATGTCGAGATAAAATCCAGGCCAGGTGAATAACGCGTTTGCGGACCCTGAAATCCAGCATATTCTGGTCCACAACAAGTGGGACCCTTTAAGCAGACCTTATGATTTCATTCACGGACCTCTTCTGATGTTAACAGCTAAATTGCAACGACCAACCCGCGACCAATATTAAACCAGACAGCAGAAAAACAATTTAACAGATCAAGCTCAAATATGATAGAAAAATCGATAACTGTTTTGATTTCTTTTTAAAGAACAAATGTATGAAGTGAATAATGCATACAGTTGGAGTGGGGGAGCATACAGTGCTGGGGAAGAATTATATTTTACTTAATTTCATCTTTTAACATCCACAAAATACAATAGTCATTCAGTATTTTTAGAATTCCTAATCATGATATTAAAATGAAAATCTTAAAATACACAGAAATAAAATAACAGTTTTCCCTACAGTATGATAAATACTATGAAAATTTCCACAATACAGTATTGGTACGGAAGCACTTAGATGGCACACACTATCAATTTTTGGTACTAGGACGTGCCGTCCGGAATCGGAATGGTTCACTTCACGATTCTGGTATAAGGGACGATGTCAAATTTCTGAATTTAGGTATAAGAAAGGGTAACGATTTTAGAAATTTTGGTAAAAGGAAAGGTGCCGACTTCAGATATTATAGATATCTCGACATTCGATATATTTTGGGCAAAATTGGGATTAAGTAATGTTAGCGAAATTGGTATTAAAAGGGTATATCTTTAAAGCTCGGGCGGCTAACCAAAATCAAGCTAAGTACCTCCCATTGGGGAAAGCATCTACCCACTTGTATATTGATTGCTATGTCTTTTCTCCTTGTATTATTTAATGAGTTCCAGTCAAAAATGCTTTTATTTTCGATTTGAAATTATTGATTGTAAGTCTTAAATTACTTGACGATGTAATACTCAATTTTCTGATAAATTGTTTGTTTTTCTTTTCTGTTTCATGTGTCTGTTAAACCACCAACCGTCATCCACTTTGTGAAACAACTAGACAAGGAAAAGATGCAATGAGAAAATAAATAAGATCCGATGAACATTGTTAGTATGGTAAGAAGCGTATATACTATAAATGATCGATAAAGCGATGCCAGATTATGAAACACAGTAGTGGAGCCTCCATGAAGCGATACTGCACATAAAGAATAGACACAATCCAATAACAGGCAAATATCTTCGTTTCAAAGGTCATTCCTCGATAAAAAAACCTGCAGCAGACACTTATCTGCAGCAGGCAATAACTTGGGCCCCACAAGTGTCCATTGCTAGGAGGTGCCTCTTTAACCATCTTTTTCGACAATACATCGCACCAGCAGTTGGGAAATATTTTCTTATACTGTGGCAGTCCACGGCAACTACATGTTAATTGCTTTTTTCAGAGAAATGCTTTTATTCTGTTATTCAGTTTTAACATTGACCTAGGCCTTGGCAAACGATTAAATACTGTTGGTCAAACATTCGAGGTTTGCTTTACAACCAATGTTTTGACAGTTTGGTCAATAGTTAAAAACATTTTTGCTTGAAGCAAGCAAAAATTGTTTGACAAGCAATGTTTTGGGACATGGCAAGACGGTCAGACATGTTGCTTCACAAGCCAATTTCCAATGCTTGCTCATTAGGCAAGGGCCATACAGAAGATAAAAAATTTTCTATGTACGTTCTATTGTATTTCGTTTTAACTTAGAATTTAGTTCTAACAAGTTCTAACAAAATAAAGATGCGAAAAATAATAAGCAAGCTACCTTCGTTTTCCACTTAACTCCCAGTGCTTGTCGTTGTTTTTCTTCTGCTCTTTGCCTTTCTTCAAGCTATAAAGAAAATGCAAGAAAGGCTTAACGGATTCTCTTATTAAAATGATGGTAATATTTTATAAAGAATATTAAGGGTTAAGCTTTCAGCATCCAAGGATAAACCGTGTACAAGTAAGGGCCACTGGAATTAATGGTAATTAAAAAGAAGAACAAAAACATTACTTTTTTAGAGATACAAAGCTAATTTTAGCTAATAAGGACATTCTACTGACTCAGTTTTTTTCCACAGATATGACAACAAGAAACTGTTAGCAAATTTCCAGTTCTGATTCCTTTCTTTGACTTGGAAGATGCACAAGAAATATATACGATAATATATAATAATATATGATAATACAATAAGAGTAATACATATCAAAACTTGCCTTATGTTTTGCTGCAGTCGCTGCTTCTAGATTTCCATCTTTCAATGCAAGAGTAACATCATTCCAAAGCCTAATAAAACAATGCGCAATAAAGTAAAATCTGGTTGGCACTTAATGAATCCGGTGACCCACGTGAATAGGAAGCTAAGTAGAGTTTCGCTGTTTATATTTGAACCTGGTATCGGCCTGGTCAATTCGGAATTTAATTGGTTGCTCAATGAACAGAATTGCTAAAGTGACCTTAAAATTTTATCAAATATCACGCTGAAATTTGCCGAAGACATGTAAATACCATTATATTAAAACTAAGAAGTGATGCTACATGCTTCGCTGTATCAAGCCGCAATTTTGCTGCATTTCCTGGCTTAGAACATCCACAAAACTTGTTTCGAAGCCTACGCAAAAATCTCTCTTTTTTGGTAAATTTTGTGGTTGGATATAAAGCCAAATCGGTTGACGTAAGGTCAGAGAAACTCGTTTTGGGGCTGGGGTGAGATCGATACTTATCATGAATTGTTGCATTATGTACGTTATAGCGAGGTATCGTCTTAATGTTCTGTTTTTTGCAAGAGCTAAGAAAGTCATGAAAACGGAATAGGTACCAATTCTAAACAGGATATACCTATAACCGCAATAGCTTCCCTTTCTTGGCATAATGTTATTAGTCTTGCACCACAGCAATATAGAATACATTATTTAGAATACACACTAGTCCAGAGATACGAAGAAATAGAGATACGAAGAAACAAAGCTTACCTTCGTGACTCAAATTCTTTCTGCATTTCTGATGGCCTAACACGTTTGAGGCATACTGGAAGCTTCTGAACAGCAACTGACTTATCTTTGGCCTAACAATAACAGAAAAATGTGATTTTCCATTAAAATGGGTACCCTATTCTGTCCAGTCAAATTTTGATGTGGCTTTTATCCAACAAGGGCTACTGCATTCTAATTCAAGTCTAATGTAGGTTGGAAGGTGGTATAATTAGATAAAAAAATTGAAAATTGAAACTTTTGTAACATTATGTTTCTTCTTTTTCTGAAAAAATCTAGTGCACAATAAATATAATAAATGCATAAGCAAAAAGCATCAAACTAAAATGAGGAGTCTTCCAAGTCGGAATTGGACAACTTTTGAACGAGCAAAAATTAACTGACTAACCTCTTGATTAACATGAGTGAAATCTATACTGCCATCCCATGATCCTTCGGCACGACAGCAGACGTTCCCTGTTGGTATATGCCTAGAAAGTTGAGAGTGAAAGACATTAAGACTTATCACTTTAAAATCAAACCTGGAAGGAATTCCAATATCACAATCTTCCGATTTCTCTTCGTCTATATCTACAGACTTGCATAAGGCTTGTATAGACTTGAGAGAAGAGATTGCTCAAGTCTGCTCCTAAGCCTTTGATAATCTTCTTTTTCATTCAACAATTAGCGCTGCAGTTTAGAAGCTATAAAATGCAGCTATCTTTTATAGATAACTAAACGGATACTTCAAACCAAAACAAACAACGACAAAGCAAAATAAATCAAACTCACTTGATTTCAGCAGAAACCTTGTTCTCTGTTCCACCATAAAAAGGCTGAAAAATAAATAGGATATTGAAAAATTTAGGTTGCATCGATTTAAAAATTCGAAAATTTAGTCTTTGCTCAATATGTTATTTCATGAGATAAAATTTTTACATAAAACTAGTGTTGGCAAATTAAGCTAATTGAGCTCTGCAACTCATGATCCAACAGGCAAAATCAATCGTAAAGTACTGTCGGTGCACTTTACGACCGAGGTAGTAAGCTTGACAGATATATGTCAACAATATGGATAGAAAAGGAACAATAGGCAGCTTATAGCTGCATGTGGCTACTGCTTTATGCAAAGGGCGCAAATCTTACGATGTTCTGTTGTTGTGTAATGAACTGATCCGAGCCTGCGAACGGACCCTGATTATGCCCGAAGAGGTTGCTTTCGGAGATCAGACATCCCGAAAAAGTTACGTCGAAAAAGTTACAACGAGAATGTTGCACCAAAAAAGTTACGCCGAAAGTTACGCCGAGAAAGTTACGCCGAAAAAGTTACAGCGAGAATGTTACACATCCCGACTGAACTCGACAGCATAGTGGCTCTGCGACTAGTCTTTGTCTAGGCAGTAGCTCTACAGGGTGGCCCAAAAAAGGGACCCCCTAACTAAATAATTTATTAATAATTTATTCGTAAGTTGGAATTTCATGAAATTAATACTACATGATATTCAACTCAAGTGAGATATATCTTGTAAATATCAAGAAGATATGGGTTAGTATCTCTGAATAAATTGACTTTAAAACTTTACAATCCAAAAACGTACTGTAACAAAACATGCAACTTTATACCCTTACGTAATCCTTACGCAACAAAACAGAAAAATCAATAACTCATTCTTTCAGTCAAATGATATTCAAAATGTCCTCAATCCTGCTCAAAACACTTCACTAATATGACTGACCATACATTAATGGTCGTGACAATTTTACTCTGGGATAATGATTCTCCTTCACGCACGATTGCAGTACAGTATGCAATGATGGAATATCAACAGCTGGTTTTTGGACATCATGAATTTAATGTCCCATTGCGCCGAGATAGAAGCTCTTATCACCAACATATTTCTACACGATAGCGCACTTGACTTGAATATTACCCGGTATAAATTTGATAAAATTCCTCCTTGAGAAAATTTCTAAGGGTGTCCCTTTTTTTTGGGCCACCCTGTATGCAATATGCATTTGGAAACGTAACAATGTATTCTTCATCGTAGTCTTGTAGTCTTATAACTCCTGAAAATGTATAAAGAAAATGAACATTAGAACGCGAAGAATATTCGTTTTCTAAGGAAATACAGACACCAGAAATTGCCTTTTGTTATCTTATAATGCTTTAAATTGCTTAGACAGCTCAAGGTAGGATCAAACACAAGAATAGCCTGCGTGCAGACTTTACTTCGTAACTGCGGAGGAGAGGCGAAGAGTCTCTTGTAAAGTTTTACAAGAGACTCTTCGCCTCTCCTCCGCAGTTACCAAGTAAAGTCTGCACGCAGGCTAACACAAGAACGAAGCATAGTTAAGCCCTACACAAAATGCCATGATATTAACCACCAGTTTTCTATTATTGTAACAAACTCTTATGTTACGATTAAAGCCACGGCTACACGTGCGACTTTTCGCTTGAAGTGGTGACGCGACACACCTTAGAAAGTCCTGTCATGAAAAATCCTAAGGTGGCTACACGCTGCGACAGAAGTTCTGCGACAAGCCACTCGCGTGATAAAAAGAATGCGTCCTAGAAAATTTCAACGAAAAGGCACGAAAACAATGCGTCGCCAATTCAAAAAACCGGCTACACGCTGCGACATTACTGGCGACAAGTAAATAATGTCGCGAAAAGTTCAACCAAAGCAATGTTCTGCGACCGTATTTCCTAAGGTCGCAGGATATTTTGTTGAAAAATATATCCCTGGCTACACGTGCGACTCTTAGTTTTTCCAGTCGCCGCGGGAATTTTTGAACATGTTATGTCGCCATCTCAAGCAAAAAGTCGCATGTGTGGCCGTGGCTATCCCTGAATAAAAATTTCATCAATTTTCCTAGGATCCACCTATGCAAGACACTTAAATTACCTGATAATAATAAGCAATAATTACAATGTATTCTACATCACATGGTGAAACCTTTGAAGAGAAAGAGTCGCCAACATACGGGAAAGACATTAGGCAGTTTAAAAAAACGCCATTCCTTACCAACAGGAAGACTTAGCAAGGGGTCATATTGACAAGATTAAGTTTGACTATGTTTGGCTCTCTTAATTTACACCAGGTTATACCACACCAAACGACTTTGACAAAGGCTCTTGTTGTCAAAGATTTCAGGACGCTAAACGTTGCAAGCGTTTTATTTCAAATAAAGAAAGTTTGAAGGTGAAGGTGAAATGGTGTTTTAGCGCCAGTCACTAGGATCTCAGTAGCAGGTTAACTAATCGAGACCTTGACCCTGGCTGTGACGCTACCGTGGCTGGGCTCGAACCCTGACCACATGAGCTTCTGACACCACGAGTCAGCTGGTTAACACCACGACGCCACAGTACCTTCATGTTGACTAGAAACAGTTTGAATAAATCAACACACAAAGCCCTACCTTCTCCGACATTGACAACACCAATCGACATGCCATAGAATTTCGATTTTGTCCAAATATGAGCGTTCATACTGATCTTCTTATGCGGACATTCAGCGTAGAATGCTGAGACTAAAAGTAAAAATTAGAGAAATCATGAGAGATAGTATGACTGTACTTAATCGAAATTCCTTTATTTATCACAGAGTAAAACTAACGTAGTTACTCTGCAAGGTTTTTCAAGAAAGATCTATGGATTGGGGATGGGTAATACTTTCCACAACAACGAGGATAGATGGAACGTATCACCGACATACCCTTAACAGCTGCCTACTGCAAAATTCTGGCACTCCAAAATTATCAATTGATACTACATGAAATGAAGCATTTGAGATAAAGATGGAATACTCACTTGGAGGGTGATGAGAAACTTGTTCAGAAACGTAATGGACACGATGGCTTGAATCTGTGGTTTGTCCGCTATTTGATGCCATTTCCTCAGAACTTTGAGGCACATCATAAGAACAGTGAAATGATTCGCCTATGATTGGATTGTATGGTTTCTTTGCCACTGACGACTAGAAATGTAAAACATACAGTGTTATAGGATAACAATTCAAAATATTGTTATATTGCGCATGATACAAAAGAAGGGTCAATGGCTAAAGCCAAATGCAGCTAAAGCCAAATGGGAAGAGAGCCTTAGGGCTGTGTGGCTTGGAGATTTTGCCGGATATTTCACTGAGCTATCTTGCCCAGTGGCATTGTCATCAGCTTTATTGTCATCAAGTAGTCCTGGTTCAAAGAATCGACTAGTTTGGTATGCCACAAGTGGAAAAATCAGTCAATGTAAAATTGTACGCATTAACTGTTAAGCTCCAGATCTGTTAAGTTGTGTCTGTGATATTATTTCCTTCTTAGGTACTTATTGTAACATTAACGCGATTGATTCTCTAATCAGATATCTTTCATTAATGGAAAGAAAGCAACGTCTACAATTTTATTACAAGACCAAGTACTTCCCCCGGTTTCAGCAGAAAAAACAAGTTTAATAAACTGACCCGACTATATGTCAGTAGACTAAGTCTTGTCATAAATTACATAAGCAACTTAAAGATTTTTAAATCTGCAGCAAATGATGCTTGATGCGATGATTGAAAAATCAATCGGATTATTTGAAATGAAAACTGGAAAATAAAACCTCAAGGTTAAAAAGACTAACAGCTTCAAATAAACTTATTTTACTCTCTTATAGATGCTAGAGATTTTCCTTCTGCTAGCAGTAACAATTTCCGTATGATACAACAAAACTGGTTAAACCAGCGTGCAATAGTAACAAAATATTGGGGTAATGGCAAGCAGTTGCAACTAGACAAAAAAACTTGAAAGATATTTTACAAAATAGAAGCCACAACAAAAACCTGTTTCCTGGGGCATTCAATAAATACTTTTTTTGAAGGCTTGTTGAATTGGTTTTAATAGGAAGTAGAAAATACGACAAACCTTTCGGCCAACATGAAATGATGTCAAGTAGAATTCTAAAACAGCAAACATCCTTTCTTCTGGAGTCTTTTGGTCAGGAATCCTAAGTGGGAGCAATATTTTATTGATTTTATAAGAATTAAGCTATAACAGATAAAATGATAAAAATAAAAAATTAGAAATACATGTCTTTTAGGAAAAAAATTCTCGCTTTTAGGCCCTTCTTGGTCTCTTAAACATGAGCCGAGGCTCCCTTTCAACTAAAGAAATCCTCCCAGGGTAAAATGGAACGCAGTGTTGTGAAATAAATCTAAACGAAATGAAATGAAATAGAATGGAATGGAATAAAATGTAAAGAAATAGTATGAAATTGACTGCATTAAAACGAAATGCAAGGGACAAAAATAGAATGGAATGCAATGGAATATGGTAAAATGGTGTTTAAGGGCCAGTCGCTAGGATCTCAGTAGTAGGTTAACTAATCGAGACCTCGACCCTGGCCGTGACGCTACCGTGGCTGAACCTTGACCACGCAGAGTTTCTGACACCACGAGTCAGCTGGATTTCACCACGACGCTACAGCACCTTCAAGTGAAGTAAAACGAAATGTATGGAACAAAATGGGAGGCAATAGAATGAAATTTAGTTCAATGGAATACAATGCAATGAAATAGTATGAAATGGATTGAATTGAAATGAAATGCAAAAAATTAAAATGCAATGGAAGAAAATGTAAGGAAGTGAAGTAAAACGACATGAAATGGGACGAAATGGGGGGGGGGTAATAGAATGAAGTGGGGTGGAATTTGATGAGACAGAATTTAACGCATTCAGGCTGAAAACAAACCTTGCAAAAAGATCTGCATGAGCAAAGAAATCTGCATACATTTCAAGGAGCGATCTTTTCTCCAATACGAAAGTTGGCAACACAACCTAAATGAAAAAAGAATCAACAATAAGGTAAAGGTTGGGCTTCATACATGTTTAGCAAAAAACGAGAGATCAGTACTGCCTATTCGAGGCCTATTCCTAAAGCTATAAGATAATCATAAATCTCTAAGCAAACAGCTGCTAAATTACAGTCTCAGCATTGGTTAAGTCGAACAAGACAGACGTCATTGGCTAATTCTAACATGCAAACATTTCATTGCACAGGCTTAAAGGATGCTTTGTCTTAACCATTCATTTCATGCTATATGTCAGCTATTCATTTAAACGCTGATGTATCAGTCTGTCTTTTCAAAATAGCATAAAAACAATACATGATTGTTATTTGCTCTTTGAAAGCAAAACTCTGCCATCTAACTCTTAGATTTTTTTGAAAACTAATAAGTTTTGCGTACAGCCTATGCTGCTAGCAGGGAATTCTATAAAGAGACAAATACATGAGTTGTAATAGATATTTTCCACAAATGCCAAACACTAGGATAGATTTTTCCACAAGTGGCATACCACAATAGATGGGATTTAAACCTTGTATGCATGGCAAGAGAGCCAACGACGTTTCCACTGAGCTACAGAGCTCAATAACATCGTTGAGCAACTCTGCAAGTCATATAGCCCAAGGCTCTACTCCCGTTTGATTTTGGGTTTCAGGTAAGTTGAGCCTTCTTCAGAACTTTAAAGCTGAGATGTAACAGGATAGAATTTTCGGCCATATTAGTAGAATAATGAACAAACCCTTGTCAAGTCCATTCCAAGCTTAAGCTGTGATAATATACTGAGAATCATAGTCCTATGTGGCTCCATACTTTCATTAGACTCTTCTAGTTCTCTGCTATCAATAACCTCAGCCTTTTCGTACTGCCTTATATCAGTGAACTCTAAAGACAAAATAGTATCTGAGGTTGGAAAGATATAAGGTTTTACAAACGATTACGTTGTGAACTCTTGAAAATATGGGACTGCAATGGGACAATGATATACCGTAAAAGCTTTTGGCCCCCCGAGGGGAGGCTTACT
The DNA here is from genome assembly GCA_014526335.1 of Chrysaora quinquecirrha. Lineage (NCBI taxonomy): Eukaryota > Metazoa > Cnidaria > Scyphozoa > Semaeostomeae > Pelagiidae > Chrysaora > Chrysaora quinquecirrha. The sequence goes on from JACTAT010000035.1 coordinate 3,485,357, forward strand.
TCGGTTTGGAAGTTTTTGAGGGGGGACTTATTAGAGAGGGACATTTATTAGAGAGGGGGGGGGCTTCATAAATTATTTTGCATATTTTGCTCTTTCTTTGTCAAGACGAATGCTACAGACATTAAAAATGAACTATAAAAGAAAGTTTTAACCTTAAAATACATGAAATTCGTAGTAATTAAGTAGCTAGCTATTAATTGTTGTAAGACACAAGTTTTGGATATCAAACACGTTACAACTTAACTTCATCTAAATTCGTACGTTTACTATTGAACTTTCAAGTAGCCAAAATAAGAGGGGGGCTTAATAGAGAAGAGGGGCATATTTCGAATTTTCATTTGAAAAGGGAGACTTAATAGAGAGGGGGGCTAAAAAGAGAGAGGATTATATTTATATACTTATAAAGGATACAAATACTGAAAATAATAATAAATCACGAGCTGTAAAGACTGAGTAATGGTACCGATGTCTGATTCCTTTCCACCATCGTTGTCTATTTGATCATCATCTGATGCAGCCTCGTTCGACTTATCTCGGTTAGATCTTTTGTTCCTCAGTTCACTCCGATTTCTGCAAAACGAAGTTTTGTCGACATTATCAAGGAAACATTTTATATCCAAAAGCATATTCTGATATGTAAACCATCAATGATTCAATCAGTACCAGATTAGCTTCACCAAAAGTCAAATAACAACGCTGTATATTGCAATGCTTTTGTCTATTTTGCTGGCCTCTTCTGCGTAGACAAGGCAGTAGAAATGTTATGAACCCATATTGGATCAGTACATCCAGACCATGGCCATGATCAGCCCAACGCGATTCGTCACTTTACAACCTCAAAACAAACCAATTAAAATCCACAAGAAAAAGATGCCAAGCATCAGACTGCAATATTTTTCAACATGTCTACATTTTTTAAAAGACTTGATATCCAATCTAATGAAATTGTTATCTATAAGAAAGTCATCAGTGGGAGTAGAATATTTCGCTACATTAGCATGCATTGGCTATTATTTGTTCAAAATTATCACCATATCTGGGAAAATTATTTGAAATTGTCCAGAATTTGAAACACTATGTTATAATGCATGCAAAAACTTACACTTGATGGGAGGGCTCCAACCATTCTATGTGAGCACCTGAAAAATTGAGAGAGATTTGAGTGAATAAAAGGCTTTATCATAGTGAGAATCCTTCTTGATGTGAGTTGTTAGCACGCAAATTAAGGGGGGAAATAGCTTCAGAAATGTCCACCCCAATAAGTGAGAGCTCCCAGTGAGGGTCAACAGCGGTCTTGGACTTGAAGTTCAGCAACATTTAGTTGTGATCACATAAAAAAAGACACACTAAGGGTGCATTGTTTTGGGAAATTTATCTCTTCTGAAATCTGGAAAATTAGACTTGGTGATTTCCAGACGCAAAAACCCTACTTTCTTGCAGACGTTAGAGAAGAAGGACGACTTCAAAGAAGTTGACTTGCGGCCAATTTCTCTTATAAGTCTACGAAGTCTTCCAGCTCTGGAGTCTCAAAAAGTCAATGATTTTCCCGATAGATGTCCAAAAGAGCGGGCTTTTTATCTCTCCTAAGTCTTAAGAAAAAGAAAATGCAGAACAAGGTTACAAAAGAACGCACGGTAAAAGTAGTTAACGAACTAATTCTTTAAAGCTGAAGTCTTATAAGATGGTGTTTAAGCTTACCGGGTGGAAGTCCAGTTGCCTGAGCTGTGGCCTGCAAATCAGTTGCCTACAAAAAAGATTTTCATCAAAAGAATTGCAGTTTACCTACTTGTACATACGTTGCACATTGCTTAAAAATATTGGACAGTACCTGCAAAGAACCAAATTTAAGAGGATACCACGGTATCATGGGTTGAGCACGAGCAAGTCTGTAGCTAAAGAGCGCGACAAAAGAGCAGCGTAGCTTAGTGGTTAGCACTTGCACCATTTGGGCTTAAAGTCTGTGGTTCAAATCCAGGCTAGGGAGCACAAATTTACAAGGTGTGAAAACCATGCTCTCTGTGACATTGCACCAGGGTATAAAATTGGCAAATTTGTGATGAAAGCAACGAGTCGATATATGCTCCCTAAGGAGTATAGCAAAAAAAATGGAAAAAGAAAACAATGGCAGAACTAAGGGGGTAACTAGTTGTAAAGCGCTGCTCAAAATATCCAGTGATGGATAACGGCGTTATATGAAAGCCATGATCTTTACCTTTATCTTTGCAAGAGGCGACTGAAATGGGTGCGTAAACCACACGTCGTGAGGGCTATATACCTGCACGTCTACACAAAGTTTTTTATACTGTAGGACATTCTAATGGCAAATAAAGTGGGTAATCTCTACAGTAAAGTCTCTAATACTTGCATTCAGGTATGTATATCTAATGTTGCATTACTACGGTTATTCTTAAAGATTACAGTAAAAAACAAGATGAAACAATACCTGTTGCTGCAAGATTGTGTAGCACTGATGAAGGATATTCACCATAGCCTGCAAATATATAGTAAATGGTAAAAGACAATAGAATCTTTATTTAAATCCGTCGACTTTTCTTCTATGTTTATTTGTCAATGCAACTCAGGGTTCAGACAGAATTTTTGCTGGGTCTGACTTGCAGGTTGACACTACTGTGTAAGTTTTGCCACTTGACCATGAAATTTGATAGACTACTGACAAACGTTTTCTTATGAATTGGCAAATGAAGCACAAAATCCTATGCCAGGCCTATGCCAAGTCAGTGTTTATTTGTTGCATTACCAGCGGAATCGAAAATTGAAAAATGAAACATTTTGTGCCGCTAAAGTTCAAAATCTTCAATAACAGTTGAAATATTGTAAAACATTTTACTGAAAGCCCTTTGGTCTGATAGCCCTCGGTTTGTCAGTACGAGACGTCCCAGCAGTGTTCGAGATAACAGACTTTGCTACTCTAAAATTGTTCCGGTCATTTATTGAAGCTCCAAACTCTGAAGAGTTTCAAATTAAACAACAACTTAAACTAAACATTATTTTGCTATGCTCTGTGGAATTCGAAAGTCATTTGTTTCGTGTGTTCATAAGCTGGCGGTTTGAGTTGAACCACGAGTTTTATTCTTATTTATTGTCAACGAAAAGAGCGGGCAATAAACAAACAGCTGATTCCTTCTCAGCCATGTTTGCAAAAGATCATTTGCATATGACGTCAGCAACCCAAAACATCTCAGATATCGTGCGGGTATAACAAACAATACCAACGTGTTGGCCTATTTTCAGCCAACATGTTGGCCAACAATGTTGGCGCGGTTTGTGCGCGCCTTAGCTATAAATAAATGAATCAAATCAATACTATTACAATTTAGCAAACCTGGGAAGTTGCTTTCAAAATCAACACGTTCTGTGGAGAAAAAATGAAGTTTTAAACGAATAAAAGAATAAGAAAAAAGAAAGCATATGGAAAATAAGAATATTTTAGCTATAAGCAGCTACCTCATCTAACGAATGAGCTGGTTCTCCAGATTGCGGTCCATTCTGTAAAAAAAGCAAAACAGCATATCAAAATATAATAAAAATCCATAAGAAATTGCAAAATGTGTTGTCAGTCGTAAGAATCTTAATTATCAGTACAATGTCATATTCAAAGAGCTTGGCTTTATGATATTTGAGATAGATAGAGCAAATTGAGCATAGGTAGCTGGTAGACTAAAAAAGATGCTCTTATACATTACAGATCTGGCAGACACCAAAACCTTGCTATAAATGGTATATAAAAAATTTCAAAGAAGGATCCCTAGGCAAATTGCACAATTACTGGCAATTGAGTCCACTGTAGAGATCTTTGAGAATTCGTTAATGGTAAGGAGGAAAGAACTGCTGTTCGTCTAGATATGGAATCTACCGTCTAAATATCAAATTCATGCAAGCAAATTGGATTCACTGCCCTTTTTCCTTGCATAATGGCACATCTAGAAATATGGCCAAGCATGTACACTAACAAAAACATACCAGAAGGGCTTAGCGTCAGTCACTAGAATCTCTGGTGACTGGAGCTCGAACCCTACCTCACTGAGCTCCTGACCCCACAAGCTAGATGGATTAGACCCCAAAGCATCTTCACGAAATAATTCCACGGCATCTTCAAAAGGAACAGGGTACATGGCTATAATAAATTAAGCCCTTCACAACACCTTAAAAGAGTTCTTTACCGACTTACCTCTAACGTCTCTATGACTGAAGCATGAAATTCATCAACACTATTCATAGCATCTTTGACATTATGAAGCTCGTCAGCAGCGGGAGCTGACACAGGTTTTGGAGGAGATGGTCTGAAAGGCATTCGATGATGTGCATGGGAATATGTGGCTGTACGCTTCAATGCAGATGCTGCTGACTTCGCAAGATGGTTTGATCCTATTGTAGCACTTCTTTGGAGCGATGCAGGTGATTTGTTTGGTTTAGCTTGAGATGTACTGTGGTATTCTGTCACTGCTCTTAACATATTAATCCAATGCTGTCGACTTCTTGCATCTGCAGCTGTAAAAAACAAGGTTTTCATTAGCGAAAACAATCTGAATTCGCTATAGTTAATCCTTGCACATTTTCATCTGGCCAACAACCTACTATCTTTCATTGCCCTCGAAACAATCAAATTCTACTCTTGCTTACCATCTACAGGCGCAACAGTTACCAGTGAACAACCAACACTAAAATGTATACTCAAAATTATACGAAAATATTAACTCGTTCACTACTGTATATGCTAAAATGTACTATAATATGTCCATTCGAATCAATCTTCACCAAGAAAAGTGAAAACAAACGAAAATAAGACCGTTGTTTATAGAGTTTATACAGATTATTGAGAAATCAATACCCTTATTTATACCAATTTTCAAAGAATTAAGACCCCTACGTTTATACCTAAATCATGAAAAACATACCCTTTTGGGTGCTACGTACCCGGTACCCAAAATATATCAAGTACCCCCCAACTGTCGTGAGGCATTAACTGTGAATAAATTTGAATCTTCATCACTGGGTGCAATGACTGCTCCCTGAAATCGAAATAATGAATGAAAGGAAAAATACATCTTTTCTAGTGTCCTTCACCTGAACAGAGCATACATCCTATGTCTTGTTATTGAACAGAAATGTTCAAGGATTTCGGTTCAAATGTGCAAGGGAAAAATTAAAAGGATTGACATAATACAGTTCAAATTCGGTTCAAGTATGGAGGGAAAATTTACAAGGATTGACATGATACAGTGAATTCCAATATTTGGAATCTTAAGTAGACTTAGGACGTCCTTTCGGTAGACGTCGAAGCGTATTTTTTACCGTCTTCTGAAAACGGCAGGTTTAGTAGGCCTCCAAAACCTTCTGTCCCCGAAGCTGGAAGGTTTCGCAGACAACGTAAGGAATCTCGTTCTCGCTTCAAAATGAATGGTTTAGTTCGAGTTTATTCTGATTAGCCTACCGTTTTCGGCAGCTGTGTTTTTCGGTTCAGGAAACTTTTCCTACCAAGTCAACCATTTTCAGAATTAGGAAGGTCTGCCAAAAACAGTAGGTTACCAAAAAAATACGCCCTTAATGATAGGCATGCTATACAGAAATAACGTTTATATGGGATATTTTATTTTTGGTTGGAAGGTATTTTCTTTATGTTTTTCTGTTCATTTCATTTCATCTGACCCTGCAACAACGTCCACTATTACGTCCCCTAAATATCACCTACTGAACTCCAACAATCGAAATCAACCACCAAATTACTGGTAAACAATTTGATTTAGTTTTGGTTATTATTACTCTGATGAAGCACTGAATGCCAGGGCAAAATATTAGTATTCAAATCTGAGTCTTATTTGCTTCATCTTCTCGTCACTTTGCAGTGTTACTGCTTCTATTTGATATTTTCTTTTCATTTGTGTCGTGAGGGACAATTTTGATGATTTTATTCGTTTAAAAGTACTTATAGGTCATGCAAGAACAGTAAAGACATGGAAAATCTGAAGGACACTGTTACAAGCGAAAAGAACATTTCTGTGGATGATACTTGATAGTTGTTTAAAACTTTGCAAAGTCAAAAAATATCTAAAACCCAGAAAGCAGTTGGGATATGAAAAAACGGAAAATTTTGTTAAAAATACAACTTACAGACAAATGAACAGATCCTCTTGGAGCTTGTTTGACTTTCTCTTTATCCTACGAATGAAACATTTATAAAGTCAAGAATTTACTTACAGCAACAAAGTAAAAAAGTAAGATAATTTTAACATGCACTTTATCTACTTGTGTGGCCGTCTCTGCAGGAAACAGCACCCTTGAGCATTCCTATTTATTTTCTGAAAAAAGCAATATGTGCACCTCTCAATTGAAAGCCCACTAGTTTAAAAAACAGGGTCCTATTTACATTAATTAAAGCTGAATGTTGCATTACTATAAAAGCACTATGAAGGTGATATGGCATCATGGTGTAACCTTGCTAACTCATGGTGTCAGGAACTTAGGTTGTGGTCTTAGCAATCTTAGCAAGACCAAGTCACAGCAGCATCACAGGATCAAGGACTCGTTAGTTCATTTACTTCTGAGATCCTAGCAACTGGCACTAAGTACAGAATTTGACATACACCTTCAGTACTGATTAATGGAAATAGCTGTATGTTAAACTAGCTGTATGTTATTCAATCTCCCTTGCTTCATGCAAATCACTCTTTGGGGGAGGGTGTCTACTATACAAGAAGGTAATAAGTTACTGTAATTGCAGCAGAAGAATGGTGGTATATCAAGGTTTGCTAAAATACATGCCTTGATTCCAACAAAATAAATGGTTCAAGGTAAGCTTTTGGTTATAGGGTAAGCTGGTATAACAAATTTCAATTTTATGAACCTATTCAAGTAAAAACAAGATTGGTTGTTGACTTACCAGATAGTAAGCCAATGTTCCTTGTTCAGGGTCCAAAACAAACCATCTGTTCTGCCATCCTTTCACCAAGTTTGTAAATTTACTAAGTTGCCCCTCCATCTCTTTACTGAAAACAAAAACAGCATTCCAAGTTAGAAATAAATATTTTTCAAGTGGTGCAAAATTTTAAAATAGTCTCTGGACATAGATGTTTTTTCCCATTTTCACATTGAAAAATAAAGACATAGAAAAATCATCAGCCAAGGCATTGATGTAATCTTTAGTGCCAAATAAACAGGAAAGAGACTTCTTAATTTTCCAATATTTTTACCCACAAGCTTATAAGGACCAAGTTAATTTTGTCGAGAAGATCAAGGTCACAGTCTAATTTTCCTTTCTATGTAAGAGGCCATTATGAGTCACAAGTTTGTTATGGTTCTTAATTACCTACCTGTTTATCAATCCCTTGCATTTTTAGAATAGTCTCACAACCCCCACCCAGTTTATTACGACCACTCTGTTTATTTTTCACTGCAGACTAGTAATGGTATAAAGAATCTATAAAATTACCTTCTCAGAAACTTTCCACTCTCATTTTTCGTAAATTCCTAGAATACACAATTTTGGATTAGAATAAGATATCAAATTAACTGTTTTACAATGCAACAAAGAACATATAGCTCAGAAGTTTCTCAGAAAGGGGGGGGGGATTTCTACACAGTTCCTAGCAATTTGAGTGGGGCAGACATTGATTTGACCCTGCTATTAGCAACTTGTAACTTGAAACTGGTAAGTCTAACTTGGAACTAACAAGGTATATGTCACTTACCATGGTCAGCAAGGTAAACTTCCTAGATATTGAATCCTCTATGTATCAGGGGATAATCTCCTTATTGGGTCTTTGTTGTACTCACAAGGGGGTTGCAAGCTCTGTCAAGTGTGATGGAGATACAGAGCAGGCCTTATTGTCAACCGATATATAGATAAAAGAATTTTAAAATACCAGCGAAAAACCAAATTAACTATTTAGGAATAATGGGAATATAAAAGTAGAACACAAGTATAAATTCTAAAGCCAATAACTAGTTAATAAGAACAAAAATTGATGTTTTCCTAATTTCTCGAGAATAAGGACGGTGAAAATCTTCAGTAAGACGGACAACCCTGGGTATTTTTGGGCGCTGAATTCATTTCTGCAGAGAAAATCCATTGAACGGGGGTCATTTTTGCCACAGGCTCAATTTTTCGATTTCAATCCCTCAATCGGTGGGTAATCACCCGATCTGTTAGTGATTTCAATCCCTCGAACGGGAGGGGATTATCACCTGATACACGGAGGATCTCAGTATCTGGGAAGTGTACCTTGTTAATGGTGGTGAATTTACATATTTTTGGAAGAAACAGCCTAAAAGCAGATTTCCTCCATACTAAGCTTTTGTATATTTTTGCGCAATCTTTGGCACAAAAACTGGCAAGATCAAAGATGGGGAGGGCAAAGGGCTGACTTTAAAAATGCCAAAGCAACAAAACATTAACAAGGAAGTAAAATGGATTGAAATTAAATTGGATGTGATCAGTCATTTATTAGAAAAATTTATAGCAAAGAATGACCAGAAACCTAACTGGGGTTGAAATTCAGGCCTCGGGAGCAGCATGCTGAGAACTGAGAGGCCATTGGCAATGACCCGAGCACCTGACTGTGACTGAGCAGGTGACATTTTTAGTTTAGCCTAGCCAGCCTAGGCCCGTGTAGGTATAGGAAGCGTTGTATGATGAATATACAACGGGTATTTAGAGGCTGATGGATATCAGGACCTATCTTATAGATTTATCAACAAAACAAGTCTTACCTCTACTCTAACCATAACCTCCTTTATTTTCTTCTTTTCTTCCTCGCTCAACCAAGACTGAACCTCAAGATTCAACTCCTCCAAAGACGGATTCATTCCGCAGGCGTTCACGCAAGCGTAATAAACCGGATCAGGTCCCGGAACATTCGCCATGTCCACAGACGCTCCGCTTCTTCTCTGCACTCTTCCTTCACTTCACTCAACGACGCATTCCAACAATCACCTATCAGTACCTTCAGCTTATACAAAAAGCTATTTAGCACGTTTTTAAGATTCAGTGAAGTTCAATTTCCACAGCAAAATATCGAAAAGTTTCCGTCTTTTCCTGGCCTAATTAGGCTTATTGTTGTTTATCTCTCCGTGTTGCGCGGACCTGTAAACAGTTGTTGTTGCTGTTTTACTGATCTCCATAACCCGGGGAACCGACCAAGCCATTGTGCCACGACCAAGGTCCTGATCAAACCTCGACCAAGCGGTCATTGTTTGTCAAACATTTGGAAACTTCGATAACTTTGGTTCTTTTAACTTTTAGCAACTTCTTGTTATCTATATGGACTTGTCTAATTGATTTGTCGAATATTAACATGGATTTGTCTTAAATTTGCAATGAATTTCTTCGTCGTGTACTTCTTCGTACTTAAAATAATAAAACTACTGCGTTTTCCTGAAAATGTACCGATTTCCTGTTATCTAGCTGTCATTTCAACATTTTCACAAGGCAAATAGGAATTTCCATCAATGCTTCAGCTTTACTTTATGCGCTTAATGCCCATTCCATTGCACATGACTGTGATTGACATTGAATTGAAATATGCAACGCAGCGTTTACCCCATTTTTTCCTAACTTTGTCCGAGCCTTAAATTAAAGGTGTCTTTCTTTTTCATTCTTCACGTTCATTAATACAAATGGAACGGGAAAGGGAATACTTAGTTTTAAAAAAATATATGATCTGAAAGATCAGGATGAAAAAATACACATGCAAAGAATAAAATTTCAGCAAGATAATGATGGAGTTGCTATTATAACGTGCAAGTCATGCGATCGCCCTGCGATCGTCCATAATTTCAAAGTTTTTCTGCTTTCCTAAGCAATGCTCAACATACGAGTTTATAAAAACTGAGTTAGACTCTCTTTTTTAAGTCCTCGTAAAAGCCTTCATAAGGACGGACTGATTTGCATTCAATTTGAACTTGATCACCCATCTTTTTCATGATTGGCAAATCCATGCTCATAGCGTCAAGCTCCTCGGGTGTCTTCACTCGCAACAATGCATGAACCTTGAGAAAATAAAATGCTTTAGTTAATCAGAGATACTTTAAATTCACTAAAGCTATGATTGAGCTTTACCGTGTTAAGATTTCTAGTCATAGTGTACATGAACTCATACATAAAAAGAAATATGCTGATAGTGTGACTTTCGGCTAAGCTAAGTGTGACTTTCAGCCCGCTTGTCTGTGGTCTGGCTTCCATATAGTGGGGACAGCGACGACGGGGATTCGTCCACGTCATTGATACGAGGACGCTTACCATGGTATAGGAACATATTTTAAAGCATTTCGCCCGACCGGGAACAGATCAAAAATTGAAATCGGTTCAACATTTTTGAACGACGCCATCACGTCCCGTCTCTAATGCAAACATTGACATTCCCATCACGTCGGGAACACGACGTGGATGCGCCCCCATCGCTTGCGACGATACGGAAACCAGGATTTACGGCTTGTTTTCATTTTCCGTAATTTGTCGTATTCCATCGCATTCCCCGTCACACTATAAAAAAACTGCATGAAAACTGTGAATTCTATCTCATCTTTAAATTTCTTTGCAATTTATTCCAATGCACGGTCAGCCTGATTCAGCTTGTAGATGTCGAGATATCGTAGAATACGAGTTTAATGGCCGTCGCGAGTTCCGAGTCTGTACAATGAAAATGAAAAACCATGAAATATGGCATATGAAAACCAGCCTTCGCTATTTTGTTACAGTTAATGCAATAGAGCCACATCGCCGAAAGCTACAACAAATGTACCACGCACAGCTACAACACACGTAAAGTAAATCTCAAGCTTAAACATAAGTACAAAGTTTGCAATCTCAGGAGATATAGACAGGGTATATCATTGCTCAAAATAATCATTACCTCTCTTTTTCCAATGCTTTTCCAAATGTTAAGGGCATCATCTCCAGATCCTTGTGTTTTCATTACAAATTTAGCTTCTTCTGCCCAGATTTTGAAGAGTTCTTCTTGACTCATACCTGCAAAACCAAGACAAAGCCAAATTCAAAAAAATAGCTATCAGATTATTATAAAACTTCAAACACAAGCGAGGGGCAATTCACTCCTTGAAAGTCTCCTACACCTTTGCTGGAAGTCCTATTGTTTTCTCGGAAGTCCCTTAAAAGTCCTTTTGTTTTAATGGAAGTCTTGTACACCTTTTGCAGAGTGAAATGCCCCTCGAACACAAGAACATCTGAGATTAGTGTGACAGCTCAGATCAATGTCAAAGTTACTGTACTTCACCTTTCTATTCTTGTAAATATCAAGGCTGACTTGGCATCACAGACATGGCATTGTACCAGTCTGAACAGCTGTATTTTCGAACGCCATATAATAAAAACCTTAATGAACTTGTTGTTATTTTATTTTGAGTAAGCTGTTATTTCTAACTTTTTCAGCTAATTTAGGCCTACTAAGCATGCTGCATCCATGGAACCCCTAGTTTAACGTCGCTTCCGAAGAACGGCACAGTGAGTTGTTTAGTCATCCATCTGGAAAGTCACCCATCCAGATGCTGACCTCACACAGCCAAGCTAAACTTTGGTTGTCTAACGAGAAGTACCGGAGAAGTTTGGCCACTCATTCCACATAATAGTACTTAACAGGACATTACAGGGCACAAATTCTCACTGTCATCTGACAAGCAGAAAAAGGGACCAACAGAGAATTGACAGCAATTTTTGGTGCAACAACTGTCATTAACAATTTCAGACTTAACTTTTTCGACAAACCAAAGAACTTTGAACAACAGATTTCTAACAGTTACAGAAAAATTTACAGAAACTAACATATGATCTCATAACTATACCTGAATATTCAATGTGAAAAGTCAACCAATAGAATATTCCTTCCTTAGATGTGTCCACAGGTTTTTCTCTGACTGGATGTGTAGTTTCATCACCCATACACTTATTCAGGAAGTTTGCAAAGTTGTAATAATAAGTAACAGGAGTGACATCAATCTGAACTTGATTTCCAAGTTCTCTCATAATCGGGAGACCCATTGAGAGCTCATCCACTTTTTCTGCTGACTCAACATCAACAACTAGAAAACAGAATAAAAATATGAAATATTTTGTGGGCCAAATTATATAATGGAAAGAATTGGTACTTAAATTTTGGGATATGCCTCTCACATGTTACTTTCTTTATAACTAGCAGTCTAAGTTGAGGATGACTTTACTGACTTAGAGCTTGACAAGATGCTAAATTTGGAAATACTCTAGGCTGGCTGCTAGAATTTCAATTTTCCATTTTTGGAGTGTTGAATTTAACTTTTAGTAGTAATTTCAAAAGGATGTCATTTTCTGGAAATAAATCTAGCCAACGTAACATCGTAACAAAAAATTGGACCACCCAATCATACCTTGATTATGATGATGATGATGATGATGATACACCAATCAGCCCTGTGATGATGATGATGATGATGATGATGATGATGAAAAAACATTCTTTTCAAAAACTTTCCCAGAAATAAGTTTATTCCACTCACCTACATAAATCTTGCGTTCTCCAACAACCTACAAAGTAAGGAACAAACTTAATTAAAAACACATTCGACAAAAATTTGCAAGTAGTGCCATCCTAACACTGCCTAACTTAAGTCAAAAACATGGTCGAAATATGGGCCTAGAACAAGACAAAAGGACAGTCAACAACACACTGCAGAGATAGGCTACCTTCCAAATTTCTTTTACGAGACCACTTGCTTTGGCAGCAACAGCTACTTCAGCTTCCTTTATCCATATTTTCAAAACCTCAGGTTGACTAAGACCTCTATAATCAATCGTAAATTGGAGGAGGAACAGCATGATGATGAGGATTTACGAGTTCAGAAAAAGTATCTTCAAGTTCAAGAAAATTGTTGCATGTAATTAACAATGGAGGATTTTTCCTTTATTTGATTGACATTGCGTGATCAAAGAAAAGAAACCACTGCTCAAACATTTGGACAATGTTGTGGCTTCTTGTTGAGATTACAAAACTGCCGCAAATGGTCGAAAAGGTCTTGTTGTCTCTTGTTCTTTGTCCCTTCTCCTTTCCCAGGGGAGAGTCGAACAATCAATGATAAGGAATTACCGTGGCTGATTTGGACAACTTGACTTCGTAACTTCTCAAAGTTAAGACTGGCGGCAAGACTAGCGGCCGCGTGTCTTGATGCGCGGCCGCGCCTTTTAAACTCGCGGCCGCGTGTGTTGAAACACAACTTCAAGACATGCGGCCGCACGTTTGAGACACGCGGCCGCACGTTTCAGATGCGCGGCCGCGCATTTTGAGAAAAGACTTTAAACCAGTTGTTAATCGTAGAAAATGCTCTCTTATTATATTCTGGTCCGTATTCTAGTCAATGCATTTATCAAAACCTTTGCCTGAAACAAATTCTGCAGTCCGTTCAATATAGTTGCAGAGGTTTATTTTGTTTGGCTGGAAGGATTGCTTTGCTGCATCACTACAACCGGTTTTCCAATTCGGCTATGAAGATTTCAAGTTTAGTTTCATGACATTAGAATGACAGATGAGAGAAGAGAAGATATATTCGGTATTGAGCAAGCAGCACACAGTTTGGGTTGAACAAACATTCATGAGCAAAAACTTTCTACCTTCATACTTAATGATCTTGAAATTCCAATTGATGCTGAGGGCGAGTGCAAATTACATGCTAAAATTGTTCAAACTTTTCTCTTTGCAAGAATGACAAGTTTAAAGTTTAACTCAATTTTATATTGAACTTGGTTTGCAAGTGGAAGATATTGACAAATAGACAGGAATATTACAGTATGATCCCCTTAATTATGAATGTAGAATGTAACTAACTAAATTTCAACATTAAAAAAGATCCCTTTTTGAAAAAGTCAGAAATATCATTTACTTTTGTAGAAATATCGGAACTCCCTATTCTGTGTCCGAACACTTAACAAACCACAATCTATGGAACAGAATATTTCTACTTTTTATTAACTACAGACCAGCTCAAATTGTGAACCCTGAAGTATGCTGCTAAACGTTTTGAACCAAAATGTGCGGCCGCGCATCTAAAACGTGCGGCCGCGTGTCTCAAACGTGCGGCCGCGTGTCTTGAAGTTGTGTTTCAAAACACGCGGCCGCGAGTTTAAAAGGCGCGGCCGCGCATCAAGACACGCGGCCGCTAGTCTTGCCGCCAGTCTTAACTTTGAGAAGTTACGAAGTTAAGTTGTCCAAATCAGCCACGGTAAAGGAATTGCTTTACATGCTTAAGTTTAATACATACATGTGGCTACATTATTTCCATAAAAAACCGTGAGCATTTAAGCAGTGATTTCTGATTTGAATGAACCAACCTGGAATCACCCTTGAATGACTCACATGGGCACGTCGTGACCGTTTATCCTGATTGTGATTAATCCAAACGTTAATCGACCTTTGATCATTGATCATATTACCTTGTCGATTGAATTGTCTTCTTTGGTCGTCTTTGCCGTAAGAAATTGAAAGTACATTACGAGTAAACTTTTCTCGAGGAGCAATTTATCAACTCGCTATACAAATCAATCAAGCTTCTGTCTTACCTTCCAAATTTCTTTCGCAGTACCTTTCTTTTTTGCAGCCAACGACATAGAGGCTTCCTTGGTCCAAATTTCAAACAACCTTGATTGACTTAACCCACGGTAGTCGATCGTTAGTTGTAGAAGAAATAGCATTTTGGATTGGAACTGTATTGGAACACCACTGCAGGACACGAAAACTGCTCGGGAAACGAAAAAGCTCAAATGAGATAGAAAATAATAACGTCTTTAGCTTCACTAAAATAAAATTGCTAATTCATATGCATTCATACAATCATCTCGCGAGACCTCGAGACATAATCAAAGTTTAACTTATTCGCGTAAATGAGTTTTAACACTGGTGACATTTGAAGTAAAATCCCAAAAGGAATTTAAAAATCTTACAGAGGTTCTTGGTCTGCTAAGGACACTCTTGAGATCAGTTTCAAAGGTATTTCAAAAAATTTTATACATGTTTGAACATGAAAATTGAAAGTGGGGAGCAAGACCTGAATAAGCTCTTCAGAAGCAGAAGTTTAACCTAAGTCTGGTTCAAATTTAGCGAGCCAAAACGCAACATTTATCAGAAAAAGGTACCATCAAATTGATTGTTTGGTAGGTAACGCTAAATTGTTATGTTACCTTTTTCGAGATTGTTACAATAACAAAATAATTGCAACCACAATACAATACAATTAACACATTGTAAGAACAATCGCAAACGCAATCAAAATAGCAATTGCAAATACAATACGAGACATTACAATTACATGCACTAAAATTACAATTGCAACAACAATTCCAATTACCATGCAATAAAATACAATACATCACAATAAAATGCAATGCAATGCAATGCAATGCAATGCAATGCAATGCAATGTAGCTAACACAATGCAACACACTGAATTACAATACATGAGAATAAAATACAATTTTGTTTAGCAGGCTAGACTGTTCATCAGGCTTATGTCGACCTACGATACCAGTACGATATGATAGAACTAACGCCGACTACAATGCTTACCAACTTTTGGCAGGCATTGTAGTTGTAACTGCTAACTTATGTCGACATTTCAACAGCTAGTCTGCACTGATAGGATACAGCTGATAGGGATCGCGGGAGCAAAGGTCGGCTGCAATTGACTGACGGGAATCAGTTGGCATTTAATCGCAGAAGTAGATCATGTCAAACTTTCTGGACTCTGTGCCGATTAGTTGCCGTCAAAATGGAACTAGTTGCCAGCTAGTTGCCAGAGTGCTAATATCGAACAGTCAGCTGCGAGTTCCAAAAATCGCCGATCACCAGACGGCAACTAGTTCTGACTTGCCCTACAATGCCGTCGTAGCTAAGTAAGTCTGACTTAAGATACCTTTTTTAGACGTTGACTACAAATGGTAGTATAGCAGATGTTTACTACAAACGGTATATCAGATGTTGACTACAAATGGTATAGCTAATCCAATGATAAATCAAAGTAAAATTTTATACTTCTCTGCTCTTGGTACTCTATTAATTACGATTCGTCCATCATACGATAATGATGCAAAAATCCATGGATCAGCAGCTGACCATTCTACTATATAAACACTGTCCTCGTGTTCGTCAAATGTTCCTATTAATCGATCTTCTACTGGTTCCTGCGGTCTAAAAAGAAAGAATTGAGAGTTAAACGTAAATGTACGTCAATAGTCATTAAACTGAAATTGCCGAAAAATGGCAAGACCATATAACTTGGATCACTGGCTGGCTGGCTCATTAAAACATCTTCTTGTAGCGAAAGAGACAACGAAGGAATAGAAACACCGCGACGCAAGCAAAAACAACTGCCTCATTTAATAAAACTTCTACTTCGCCATGCTTTGCTTTTCATCATAGTTTAACTGGAAATTCAAAGCTTTTTTCGTTCGACATCCACACGGGTAATAAATGTCAGAAATAGGCAGAAAAACAGTCTACTAAGGTTAAATATATATACACAGATGGGGTTGCGATTCAAATGACCAACGAAGAAAATTGAGGCTGGCTAGGTATCATGTTTTGAACATCAGTCAGCCCAATGGTTTCAGCAAGATGACTAGTAGCATTCGCTGAAGGAACAAGTTGAAAAATCTGATTCTGACGGCTTTTCTCTGTGCAATCTGAGTTATTCTAGTAGTGTGAGGAAATGTACCCTAGGGATGAATCATGCTTAAGTGTGGTATGTTAAGTGCGAGGTGGCTGCTCTCTTTAATGAAACTTTCCCTGATGGATACTTTATGGAACGAGTTGTTTAAATCTATCTCCTAGTTTCTAGGAAGTGCGATCTAAGTATCGGCACGAAAATTCATAGGCAATGGAAGTATGTAGATCACACTCTGTAGAGACTAATAGACAGAATATTGGCCATATATCATACGTCAAGCTTCGATCAATAAACTTACCTTGATTTTTCTTCTTCATTTTCTTCATCGTCATCTAAGTGACCATATGGCTCTGATGATAATGATGCTATACTTAACAATGCAACTCTGCTGTCACTACTTGAACTGAGGATCAACTGATCGTGAAAATGATTATATCGAACACTCCAGACCCTGAAAGGAAGGAAAATTCGATGGTTAGTATCTATAAGTATCTGTAAACCAGCAAAAAAAAATCCTGGTTGCAGAATCAAGTTTGTTCAAAAGAAATCATAACACATATATTTACTTATATAAACAAAAACTCACCAATGAGAATGGTCATTTCGGACCATAAGAGGGCTCTCTGTGTTTCTTATGTCCCAGAACTTGGTTGTACAATCATCTGAACAGCTTACCATGTAATACTGCTTGTTCGGATTGAAATCGAGATCACGGACTGTTTGACTGTGAGCATTTTCGATAAGAAATGTTTGCCTGAAAAACAGAAGAATGCTTGAAGATAAACATGGTATCAGTGTGACATGACAATATGAAAACACCCCACCCTTGTAGAGCAAACCTCAGTTGTTTGACAATTTTGTTTATTCGTTCATTAACTTAGCCGAAAGATTCACAGATACCTTGTAAAAATTGTTACAAGCGTTTAAGAAAAACTGAATCGCTCTATTTATCACTAAGCAATAAACAGGATGTTTCTATTTATAAGAACGGAATCCTATGTCAGAACTACAATTTATTAAACAAGATAATAACCTCGATGAACGCAGATCCCAGCCTCGTATCGTTGTCTCTACAGCAGTTGCCAATTGTTTACCAGCGTGGTGTGGATTAAATCGACCAGTGAGGAACTTTGGATCTCCTTTTCCCTCTAGTGTCATCGAGTCTACCAGCTGCAAAATGACATAGATAGCAAGACAAAAGTTCAAAAGAAATGACAATAATAGGAAATCTTACCCAAATTTAAATAGGCCTTAATCTCGGAGTTCGTGACACTATATTAAAGTCTTTTGCTTCCAAAGATCGCATGTAGGCCTAAGTGAAACTGGTCAAAAACATTAATCAAGGATGCATTACATTTCAAGTATTTTCCTCAAGCGCTGATCGAAACGCACCAATCAGAAATGGTTTTGCTCAGAAACATTTTCGATGAAAAAGGCGCTTTTTTGTCAAAACCTAATACACTGAAGAAAATTTGAGACTCTATTTAACCTGTAAAAGTATCAAAACTAGGTGCCATATTATTTAGTGTAGTTATTGTTTTATTTCGGCAACGGTGTTAGAATCTCAAATAGTCAATTATCACGAATTCAGTGTTCTTTCTAGTGCTTAGGGTGAAAAGTTCATCCTTGCCTATTCCTTGTGAATTTGTGGCAGCTTCTGTGGGTTCACGATTTGCAAGTCAAGAAAAGATGGCGGTCTAACGGCTGAGAATCATGAGAATAGTTGTTGTGTACGCTACTTACAAAATTTTGTGTAATTTGCCAGAGGATGAATACGAGCTTTCTTCGCTCAGGGCTCAAGCTTTCAGCTTTATATAAACATATCAAGAATTCTAATGAGCACAGAACTAATATTTGCGACAATTTCTGGAAGAACTAGCTTAGCTATATCCGTCAAAATTGGCTACAAAGATTTGCAGGCTCGACAAAGATATTTCCGCAATCTTCAGTGTGAGGGCAACATTCACTTCAATAAATAGAAAATATAAATAATGAAAGTTACCTCAGCTCTTCCTTCGTCCACTGTCCAAACATCGATGTGATGATCAGCTATAGTAAGGATTCGACTGCTTTCTCCAGATGGGTTCCACAGCACACTACGGCAAAAAGAGTATATAAGTAAGAATATAAAGATCCCGAACCTCGGAAGCAAATGCAAGCTGATTTAAATAAATGGAAAGGATCACATTTACATCTTTTAGAACTACTTAATCTTAATTTGCTTTGATCTACAATCGATATAACTGTTGAAACAGGATTCTTGGAAAACGAGGAAATTGTAGCCGAAATTCAGACAAAGGCTCAATATAACCAAACACAGAGCCACAATGGAAGATAATTTTGGCTCCATGACTTTGCCAGCTACTTAACAATCTTATTGAGCTCTTTAGCTCAATGGAAGTTGTAGGTGAAACGGTGTATTTAGCGCCAGTCGGTAGGGTCTCTGTAGTAGGTTAACTTATTGAGTTCTTGACCCTGGCTGTGATGCTACTGTTGCTGGGGTTCGAGCTCCGGCCTCGCTGAGCTTCTGACACTGCGAGCCAGCTGGATTAGACTACGACACCACAGCATCTTAAAATAGCAAGCTCTCCAAACAGTCTAAGAGTCAAATGTTTTTCAATTGTGTTATACCATCTGTGAAAGTTTGCTTTGATCTGGTGGGTAACTGACTTTTTTATTCGGAAGCGAGTCAAAGTTGGTAGTGCTTTCTTGAACGTTTTCTACTACTCTCAATGAAAGTGCCTTGGGCCGACATTCCATATTTCAAGTATTATTTGACAAGAAACTCCAATAAAATCAAGTTTTGGTCGCAAACAAATACTAACTTTCTGATATTCTTATGCTCTCCCTCAAATGTGCAGAGTTTGTTCAGTGAAGCTGCATGTTGCCCCCGCCAGCAGGGCTTCCAAAGTCATTCTGGTTTAACGGAGGCTCAGTGTCATCAGACGGGGGTAGCCTCCAAAGAGCAGCTTTGAGCTCTGCTTTATTATCAGCTACTGCGGAAGGAAAAAATACATTGAAACTGGTTACTCAAATGATGATTTTTGTTTCAAAATTAATGGTTAAGAATTAATATATGGACAGCATGTGCAGATAACTAGTCTACCAATCAGGCAGGGTCAGGGAAAAGTTCCGGTCGCACGGTCATTGATCGGAGGGAGGTCGATCATACCATGTCACAGCCACAACCAATTCACGTCCGTCTTTCATTGTCAAGTAAGGAAGCTTTGCAGCTGGGCGTAATTTTGTCTGGAAGAAGGCTGACCATATTTCTGGACTGCCATAGTAGATTGATATAACGATACAGATACAAGACTGGTGTGCAAAGAGTTTGGGGTAGGTATCTTATAACGTCCAGAATGTTTACCAGCTAATATTTGCAGTACAAGGTGAAATTCTCTCTGTTAAACAATAAGAAATTACTCGAGCAGAATCGCAATTAAGAGAATGAGGTGGACACGTTTTCATATACTGCACAGGCAAAAATAAAGGATTGCAGTGTCAATCACAATGATTCATTCACAATGCGATGAACCTTAACACAGTTGCAATCGTTGCAGAAAGCAAAACTTTCTATAAGAGTTTGACATCTGACAATTGTAGCAGGAGTAAAACTGGTAGCACATTTGATTGATGATGGTACATAAGTCAATCCGCTACCACTTATTTACGAAATGTGTCGCAATTCTTTTTTATAAGGGCAATTGCAACGTGTAACAGTAAAACTTGGGGATATGTATTGCCTAAATTAATTAATCAAATTTTAAGGGGCCACGTCATTTTGTATATGAATTTTATTCTGACGGAAAGTAGCTGTGTGAAAGCATCTTTCTTTTCATCTTTCACATCTTTCTCTTTACAGATAAAATGTGTATTTTATTTGAAGCAGAGCATTGCCCTTCTTGATTCCAAAACGTTTAAAAAGAAACTCATCAGGTGCGCAACATTAATGAGGCACTTTCGAAAACATGCACAACAGGAATCTTCTTCTCTGTTACAAAACAAGAACATAAGTTAACATTGGTTAACGTATAACGTCCTTCAAGCCAAACAAAATTAACTTTGAAAATATATTCTTAAATATTAAGCATTGGGTGTCATCTTTACAATAAATGGACATACTTATATATTTATTTGTAATAAACTGAGAAAACTGATTACCTTGACTATAACAAGTAGATATAATGTTTTTATCGGCAGGACTTGAGTTAACATGCCTAAAAAGAGAAACAAGAATAAAAACTATTTGCTTCTAATGCAATTCAATAAACAAGGAAATGACAAGGTAACTGCAATGTATTCCTATGGTAGCTGTGCTTTCTTTGCTGAAAGTGTTATCGAGATCTATCTCACTATCTACATTAGCAGCATGCACAATGCATTGTTTAAAGACGATAATTATAAGTAAATATATAATAAATATAAATTATAGAAATTGTATAAATTATATAAATTTTTATCAAAATTTATTTGACAAACATTAATCAATATACTGAAGCATTGATATTTTTGATTAATTTTGTTTGTCTAACAATTTCGTTTGTTAAGAATTGCCCAAATATTATCATTCTTCAAACTATAAGTTTATGTTTGCCAAGTTCATGATCTTATTATTTGCAGTATTCTGAAATATTTTTGGATAATGCATTATTTTCTGGATTATTCCTTTTATGTTTGGACAAATGAGCGTCACTGAGGGGTACTTCTCTGCAAAAACAAAAAGTCGGCAACACAAAAAATCCCTTACTAAGAATCAAGAAAGCTTTCAGAGGTCAAATTACAGATTGCAAGGGAACCAGTTAACTAATCCATTTTCAGAAATGTCACCAATCTATTTTGTATTTTTTATTCAACTACTTAAATCAATCAGCTAAACATTCTTACCATATTTCCCCTGCATCATGTGAAAATACATGTTTATTAACAATATTGCTTTCATCATCAAAGTCTATCAAATGAACCTGCAATACAACATCGACAAAACTAACTATCAAATTCAATATCCGTTTTCTACCCCTTAATTTTTCTTATCTGGTCATAATTTTACACCTTTAACTTTAAAAATTGTTTTCAATCCATTGTGATATTATTTGGTACAGCGGCATAGTCAGACATCCAACAATGGACAGGCAAAAGGGTGTGGTCAAAGAAAAATAGGGTGTGGTTTTTAGAAAACAACCAAGTTGTAACCTTAAGAAATTTTTACATATTTTACCCATATAAACAAGTCTTGGTGGTGATTTGGGGGGGGCAGTTGCTTTGCCTTTGCCCTTTCTGGCTACACCACTGATGCAGATGCATGTTGCTTTCAATGATATCTTTCAGTCATAAGATAACCAATGTTAAAACAATCTTGTTAAACTATTAATATCATTTGCTTTTTGCATTACATACCTGATTATCAAATCTCAATGACTGGGTCCCCACAAGGAATCTAACTGCATCAGTTTCACCATATTGTGGGCAAAGAGATCTTGCCTAAAAATATGAAAAAAAACATCAGCAGTGTTACAGCATCAATACATTGTGATGAAATGCATTTATTTTGAATGAAAATCAAGTTGAAATATCTGACATCTGATTGCAGTACATATTTTTCAGAGACTCCCAGTCTGAGTAGTAAGAAAGACACTATGTAGCAAAAAACTTGCATGGCGAAGGCCATGGAATTGAATAGAATAGAAGTCTTTACAAGACAGCAAGAAAAATTTTGTTTACATACATAGGCCATATAGGTCTATACCTATATGAATATAGACAGTATTGGTAGGCCTGTACATTTTTTAAATCATCTTATCATACTGTCATTTTACCTGTAACTCCAGCCCATAGATGACTGCTGAGTCGTCGTCCATTTGACTCGCGTTTGTACTCAAAAAAAGTCCAAACACTCTTCTGCTCTTTTTCTTTTTATGTTTTCCTTTTTCTCGATTTCACCGAAAAAAACTTTTGGGCTTTACGTAACCTTTGGGGTTTTATTGAGACCTGTGTCTGGGCCTCTGGGAATCTTGGATGAGGGTTTCGTCTTGAAGATTCTTTGAAAAGAGTTTCCCAATCAATCCTTGTCTTCTTCCTCAGACTTGACACTATCAGCAGGCACAGGCAGGCTATCAGAGAATCTTGAAGTTTGGCTAGGCCATGTAACCTCGTTCTGATTACGAAATCTTAAGTTCACCTTGTGACGTCATCAAAATGGCAGACAATTTGCGCATTTCCACGAACACGATTCCGCGACAACACTTATTTTTTCAGTCACCTGCATGTCTAACGTGCGCTTCGCTTTGGAATAAAACTGATAAACCGATGTGGTATAACAACCCGATAATGAGTTACTTACAGTACAAGATTACAAATGTAACAAATCAATTAACCCAAAATACCAGAAATCCTAATTATGAATGCAGCGCCAAAATTTAAACGAGAGAGGCTAAAACAGCCCGGAAAGTTCATAAAAGTAACTTTAAAAGGAATGAAACAGTCATTTATTGCTCTATTTCGCAACATAAAAAAGTCTGACTATACAGGAAATGGTCTGTAATCATTGTAATTCTACTAAAAGGTTCGCAAACTGTGATGTGAAAGTTTGACTTCAAATGAAATTGCGCAAAACGTATATCAACTAATTCTGATATTGCTTCCCAATTAGTGATTATCAAGCATTATCATCCAATATCCACTTCACATAAACAAGAATGAATGGGGCAATTAATAAAACACGTTAACGATGTGCAGTTGAAATAAAAGTGAATTAAAAGAATTAACTGATTCAATTCCTATAAAAGCTAACTGTTTCGTCGTCGAAGCTTCAGATGCTTTTTGAGAGAAGTTGGAAGACTGTCAAAATTGTGCAAGAATCTTGAATAACATTTTTGTTTTAAGATAAGATATAAGGAGCTTTATAAAACTGAACTCAATCTACTTAAGAATAAGCAGCAAGTGTAAATTTGTATTGAAAATGCATTATACAATGATTTCTGCAGCAGTAGCACTCCTTGCTACTTCTGTGCAAGCTCTGTCTCTAGGTATGAGACCTATGGCGATGCAGAAATGCACAACACTGGAGCTGAATGCATGCAGTCAGCTTGGCTACAACAAGACTCGAATCATTCCACAGATGTACCTATCGACAAGAAGATCCGAACTATTCGGATATTTTGGCCTGCTCAGCTTGACCAAATGCTCAAAAGACTTGCTGTTCTTCATTTGCATGATGTATCAACCGATTTGCTTTGAAGACTACAATGACAGAATCCTCCCTTGTCGTTCTGTTTGCGAAGATGTCAAGGGAAGCTGCCTGGAAACCATCACCAAGTTTGGTTTTCAATGGCCTGATGATCTGAACTGCGACTCCCTGCCTCATCACAACACTGGGGTCTGTATCAAGCCAAGTGCGATCATAAAGAGCAATGAAGGTATATATGGGCTGTTATTCTACACGTTTTTTTAATTTATAAGAAAGCGCTTTATAAGAAACCCACTAGTAAGATTTTTGGCAAATTACAATAGATTCTTTTGTTCTTTTGCTTCTTAATACAAAAGAAAACAATAGAAAAATTAAGAAACTATTACTAGTGGGGCTTTAGCTTGGTTTCTTATATAAAAAAACGTGTATTTCATTCTCCACTACGGCGAAAAAACCAAAACAGAAACTGGTCAATTTTCTGCGAAAAGGGAATAAGGACAATAAGCTTTGTGGAACTAGCCTGCTTGCAGCGTCAAACTCCTCTTTACGAAAGAAGAGTTTGAGGCTGCACGAAAGAAGAGTTTGAGGCTGCACACAGGCTATGTGGAACCACTACAAGAAGGTAGGACCACACCCCTGATATCAGAAGAATAAGTAGCTCCTTTTTTACAAGATTTCTGTTAAAACAAACGGATTTCTTAAGGGATTTCGCTGAAAAAATAGGAATTCAAACAAGGTGCAAGGGCATATCAAGATTTTCAAGGAGTGAATTGCCCCTCGGACCTGTTAGGACTACATTTGTTCATAGATGATAAGTTTGCATATAAAATCATAGGAATGCGAGGTAGAATTATTTCAGGAAAGCTAATTGCTTGTTTGAAGAATTCTGATGAATCCTACGATAAGAAGCAAAGATATGCCGTTATCGCTGAGACAATTTCCCAGTTCAGATAACTAAGATACCTTATCAATGATAAGAAGTAATGAATTGGCAAAACCGCGTACTACGTTAATTCAATTTAGAGGCGAGTGATGTGTTTCCTTCCACCGTTTACATTCATATTGTTAACCTTGTTTTTCTTGAGGAAGAAGCTATCGCGCGGCAACGATTGCTGCTGAAAACGTTATCGAAAAGGAAATTACGCAGATCTCCGCATGCGAGTGTTCTAGGAGATTTCAGGATGACAAGGCATATATTGGATACAGCGGGCCTTTTCTCTTAAGCTGTCCACCCTTTTGTCTGTTATTGTACTTAATGATCATAGTATAAGCGTAATAAAAATCAAAAAGTACTGACAAAGCGGAATTTAGGGAGAATGCACGCATTTCAGCGTGGGTTGATGCCAATTCACGTAAATTACTACATGCTTGTGAAGACTGCTTGTCCATTTTGAAGTCAATACTCCTACACGCTTTTGATGTAATGAGAAATGATACTGTCAGTGTAAAATAAAGTTTGATGAATTTCATTAGTAGATAGGCTATTTGGCTCTCTCTAAGATGATAATTAAAAATAACTTGCAATGAATGCATCTAATAGGGAAAATAGGAAGGTGTGTCGTCGAAGTAGAGAGAGTTTGGCTAGGTCACTCCCTGTACTGTAAAATTCTTCCGTATAATCTCGCAAGAATGGTTTGTGCAAGTTTTGATTTAATCAGTAAACGAGTTAATGATGTCCTTCAGAAGCTACGAGCTCGGCAAGAAATGCCATGGACACCCTTGTGCTGGCCAACTACATTGCATCATTGCAACTAGCAAATTTTTGTATACACTATCAAAACATTGTTCTTTAGCACCAACAAATAAAACAATTGAACATCGAAACGCGTTTTCGTAAATTCAATACAATAAATCGTCGAGGCTAGCGTTACAGCTTTATCTTTCTTCAACAACATCTCTACACCTTACTTTTTGTCCCTTTTTCCATAATATAATTTTAGAGTATAGATCAGGCTCATATCGAGGATACTTAAGGAGAGAACACGAAAGCAAGACCCTTCAAAGTGCCACAGTTTTAAAATAAAATTGTACCTTGGCATGCGAAGCAAAAGCAAAACGCCTTCCTCTCTTCCTCTTAGATTTTTCTTTTTCACACATTTTCTATTTCTTATAAAAGATGCCTATATTCTAATTTCTCTTTACATGACAGTTGAGAAGAATATGGAAATAAAAGAAACAAGCCCACGTGAGAATTCAGGTGAGCAAACAGAAATTCTAGTATTCAACAGACTACCACCTTAAGTTGCTGTTAGTGTAAAAGGGCACCTCAAACTGGGACTCATACCTAACTATAAACTTATTACTTGAGTCGCTACTGAATTGAATTTTTGGACACTCAAACTGATCTCATGGTAAAGTTTGTGTTTCTCCAGGGATAACGGGACTCAGGTAATAAGCCCGAACCTAACCACACAAAAATTGGCCAGTTACACCAAAACGTTAACAAAAAATAGCTAATTTTGAACAGTTTAGTAGCGAACTGCCGTTGTTGTTCCAGTAGATTAAATGAGCGGAAACCGATATACTGTTTTAAGTCTACTGTGTATCCATTTGAAATGTATCAATCTAGCGAAATAGAGCCAGTAAATATCAAAGCAACATGAACAGTTGCACGATTTTTTGATGCTTCATGCAAGCGAAGCGAACCTGCAAATGTATACTGAATAGCTTTCTGAGGGGTTCTTGGTGTATCGCTTACGTCATACAGTAACCACATTTGTCGTTAAAGACATTTTTCACACAACAGTAATGCCCCTGTAATGCCGTTTCAATATAACTCTTACCATCCAAACAAAGACAAAAGGAAACGTTTTATCCAATAAAGCATAGACATCACAGTGATCAATCCACAGTATTATACTTAAAAATAAAAGGCCAAAGCCCTAAAGAGTGCTCTATTCCAATCTATGCCAGAGAATACCTTTGACTAATA
Organism: Chrysaora quinquecirrha; assembly: GCA_014526335.1. Lineage (NCBI taxonomy): Eukaryota > Metazoa > Cnidaria > Scyphozoa > Semaeostomeae > Pelagiidae > Chrysaora > Chrysaora quinquecirrha. The sequence continues at coordinate 3,512,128 of JACTAT010000035.1, forward strand.
CTGATCTCATTGCAATTAGCTATAACGCACACACTATTACATCTAGAAAAATTAGGTAAAACCCTTCCAGCTCTTGCTCGTAAGTATAAGAATAGGATTCTCCAGCTGCAATGATATTCTCTTTGCATACATCATTGCGTTCGTGAACTCATCGAGAAAGCTTTACTATATTCTGAGCGAAGTAGAAAGAAAGGACTTCAGCCTCGACACTCTAAGTGTATTTTGAACTGTTGAATTATGAAATACGCGTTAATCTAAAGTAATTTCACTACTGTTACAAACTTGCATTTTCATTTATCTGCTACTGAAGCTGCGTTGCTCTTTGAGCTCCAGTGTTGTTATTAGAGCCCACTAATAATAGTCTACTTCGCATATAAGAGCCTTAATTTTCGAAGCTATCCATGGCAGGTTTGAAGAAATAAACCATTAGTCCCATTACTGTACACGTTTTATTTTATAAGGAACACCTTTGTAAGGAACTCCAGGCTGAAAATTCCCAAAAAATTAAGGAACTTTAAGGAACTGTAGAGGCTCGGATGAAAAACTAAGAAACTCTTTTTTAAAGAACAAGACGGTTTGCATCAAGAAGGAACAGAAGTACAATATATTTCCCATCGTTCTTCCCCATTTATACTTAAAGTTAGAAATGAAGAATAGTCTATACAAATTTGCTGTAAAAATTAGTATTTATACATATCTCACGACAAGGAACAGTATAAGGAACTTTCAGCCTCATTTTGTTGAAAAATTAAGGAACTCGAGCCTCAACTCAGACCAAAGGTTCCTTATAAAAAAACGTGTATTGTACAACAGTCACAGAATAAAGAGGGTAAAGGAGAATGACTTTACTTCTTTATACGCAAACAGAATTGGGTGATCTAAGTTTATACTATATGTATTTTCCTTCACATTGATGCTCTGCGTTATTAAATTATCATGAAATTCGAAGAACTCTCATTAGATATATTTCTTTGCAATATATTCTACCAAAGCAATTTGAAATGTCTGTATCAAATATCGAAATCTGTCCAAGAAGCAGTGAATTGTGAATTCCTATATAGGTCTTTCATAGGCGACAAACAAGAATATTCGAGAACTGAAGGTTCAGTGATTTTCTTAAAGTTTGATTCTGATAGTTTCTTTTAACATTTTCTTGACGGCCTAGTTTGACAATGAGAAAGGGTACCCAAAACTTACTCTACGTCACTACATACGTTACAAATTTATAGCCGTATAATTCCAACAACAAATGCAAAAGTGAATGAACCCTATCCTGATTTCTTGTAGAAAGATTGTTACAGAAAACATGCACCTTGTTCGGCCTCACTAATACCACCCTTATTACCGTTGATTTTTGTTCGGATTTGTCCCTCGGTGAACAGAACTGGCCGGGCTAGAGGCCTGCTATCCTTACGAACGTTTGACTGCGGCCAGTAAAGAATTGACTTAAGGAGATTTGATCAGAACAATTAATTTTGTGGAAAGTCTGCCAAACCGTAACTAAAGTATACTTTTTCTCACAGTTGAACTTCATGCGCCATCTTGTCAGGAATGTAAGAAGAGCAAAAGATTGACCAGATTTAAATATTTCAAGAAAGCTGATTACGGTAGGTTAAAAATGTAACAAACATACTTCATCATCAGACATGCATGCTTTCTATAAAATTTGAGAAAACTTCTGACAAAATAGGCCTATCATAAAAGAATCGGAGGAGGCAAGACCATTGGACGGTTTACCCTCAATATTTTCAATGAGTTCAAGGGGTTTGTACCTGGATGGTGCCCAGCTGCAGTAACATAAGGAAATTTGTCCCTGAATTTCATTCGAAAATCCTTAATAAAGACAAAGGTCTGAAACAGCCGCCATCTTTAGCGGAACGTCTATTTGAGTTTCTGAAAAATGACAGAGTTAAAAGTTTGGAAAAGTGTATGTCCTAAAAATTTAAAGAAATGAATCGATTGTTTAATTTAGATGAAATTATGAAGTCTTCACGCTATTGTGCACTTTCTAAGCTACAGGGTGGCCCAAAAAAGGCCCCTAACCTAAATACATTGCATAAATAATTATTCTAAGTCTGAAATGAATTAGTATTACTCTACTGTGGTTATAAGAACACATACAACGTAAGATGTAAATATAAAATAAAATGATACATAATTACGATTACCTACATTATTTAATGATTCTCCTTCACGCACGATTGCAGTACAGTACGCAATGATGGAATAAACAGCTGGTTTTTGGACATCATGAATTTAATGTTCAATTGAGCCGAGATGGAAGCTCTTATCACCAACATATTTCTACATGATATCGCACTTGACTTGAATATTACCTGGTATAAATTTGATAATATTACTCCTTGAGAAAATTTATTCAGAAATTATTTACCTAAGGGGGTCCCTTTTTTTTGGGCCACCCTGTATATATACAGTAGTGAGTACAAGGTAAATACGGAGTTAACTAAAGGATACAACGTGCAAAAAAGCATCTATACGGAAATCTACAAGGCATGATGGACATAGCGACATGATACAGCTAAGGCACCAGAAGAAGGCCTTTGGAGGGTATTATCCTACACCAGTATTGATTTACTATTCAAATGATTATGTAAACGATTTCTTAGTTCATATGAGCTATTCACATTGACTAAAGAGATGAAGCGAGTGTGCTATCACAAACTTTTAGACTTGCGTCTTGTTTCAAGAGTAACAGCTTGCCTTTCTTATGGACACGCCTTGCAATATGTAATCTCTCGAGTTAAATCTATAAAATAAGGACAAACAGCGAATGATCAATGTCATCGATGCTTGCTTGGGATTTTAAAAGTGTTTCAGTTTGAAATCTCAGTTAGCAACATCCTTATTAAGTATCTATCAGTGATATTCTCACATGCAGCTTGGAAGTATTAAACTGTGATTTACCGTAAACAAATCGGCAGTATATCGATAGTATATCTTAAGAGGAGTTCATCAACCGTGTGAATGTAGATTTATGGTCTATGGTCCGAGTACGATAAAGACGATTTTGTATGGTCGCATTCGCATCGGCTTTGTGGTCTCATATGTTGTCAGCCGTAGGGTTCTGTAAGCAGGCATCATTGGTTCTTGGCCACACTGGAAAAGTATGTCAAGCCCCAACCACAACAGTTTTTATGAACTTGCAAAGGTTTTGATGATAAATGTGGTCAATTTCGTTTTACAAGAAAGGTTCGCTGGTTATTTCTTACGACTGGAACTGACTGGGTTACTAAGGTTATATACATTATCCACTGGTATACGAAGAAGAAAATTTGGGGGGCTGAAAGAATAGCAACAATAGAGAAGCAACAGTAGACTTTTCCAATTATTAGGGGTGACCAAATTCCACAACTCTCCAACTCTCTGGGTTTTTGCACAAATTCAACCATCAAACTCTCTGGAGAAAACCTCCACCCCATACCGTGCCATACTGACTCCCATAGATCTCAAAAAGAAAAATCCAAGATGAGTTGCATTATCTCCAAGTTCACACAGTGAATAAGATAAATAAAATCATAATTAACCAGTAAACAGCATAATGAATCAACTAAGTTGAAAATTGAGACATAATTATGATACTTAATCGGTATTTTTGGACTTAAATGTTCTGACGTAATTGCAGTTTTTGCAGTATAAGCCGCAATTTATGCAATGATTTCGGCATCTTTTCGGGAATGATTCTTTGATTATCCAATAATCGTTTAATATTGATAAAATTTTGAGAATATTGCATCTTAAGTCGTGTTTTCGACCAACTTTAAAGTTATTTTCGCGAAATTAAGTGAACATAATCCAGCAGATTGTGTCATTATTGCATGTAACAAGGATATTAACCAATAACTGCACATGCAATACAGAGCGTTATCGTGAGCTGTATAGCAAAGAAAGGCTTTTTGCTCTCATCAGAGACTTTATATAAAGGCAAAAAAAGTTTTGGTTTGATTCATAGCGTTTTGAATTTTAGCAAACGGCAAGTCAGAAACAAGCAAACAATGTTTGTTAACTGTATACTTGATAACTCGAGAATCTTCTAACTACAACTGGTATGGACCTGGAGTAAGGGAAAAGCTATAACAGAAAGAGGGCACCCATAGGTACATAAGCCGAACGCTAGGGCATTTAGTTAGGGTCACTTGGTTGGTTTCTGTTATTAGATGGCCAGCTCTTCATGGTAATGCTGAATCCTTTGATCCTTTATCTGTTGCCTTTTAGCAGATGGGCGATAGCTCAAAAAAGACTTTCATACCTAACTTTATATAGAAATAAATGTGGGCAACACCCACTGTTTCTAAATGAATAAGTTTGTGAACCAAAGAGAACCGTGTCTTTTTAGCATGTGCAATTTTCTAACCACAAAGCAGAGAGGGGGCGGCAGAGAGGGCGACAGAGACGGGCAGCAAAGAGCACCGTAAGTTGAATCCTTGCAACCTAAGCATTTCAACCATCCATGATTGTAAGATGACAAGTAAATTATGGATATTAGTTGATGCAAGATGTGCATAGTTTGAATGTGGCTGCAGAGACATGCCTTCTACGATGAAATGTGCATATATACACCACCCTAGGTATTGTCCATTTAGAACAGGGTAACGTAATGGCATATATGTCTGTCTTATATGCATCTGCAAACCAAATAATATTGTTTGAAATTTGGGTAAATCAATTTAGATTGATGGGGCAATAATAAAAGGCATCTCGACGTCTTTGAAGGTTCCTTATTAAGTAACCTTGATCATGATTAAATGTTGAAATTTTGCACTGTATGCATCTTTTGGTATGTACTTAGACTTTCTTTTCTTTTTAGTTATAAAAGGCATACTCCAATCTCGATCAACTGCTGCTGATGGGCAAACAAAATTGACATTTGAAGTTATCAAAATCTACAAAGCAGGTTGGTTATTACTGCTTAACTAGAAGGCATGAATTGCACCCGGATTGGATCTAGTGTTGTTTGCTTATGTGATTAGGTAAAGGCAATACCATCAGCCACCCATCACGTCCTTCAGAAGCCAGATACTGCTATTTAAAGAAGGACCACCACCACATACACATAAGATTTGCTAGACTTATTACCCGAGTTCCTCTCTTCGCCAACACCACCACCAACAACAACAACAACTAGAACAACAAAAACTACCAAACAGCTGTTTGCTCAGAGAGGCTATTTTGCGGTTTTGACGTTGATCATTAAGGTGGGAGCGATAACTAAGACTCGTGTAACAAGTCTAAAGATGCGTGCTTGATTTATATCATCCGAAAGGCAAGGTACAAGACGCCATTTTACTTGGCCAATCTCCAGTTATTGCATCATCCCCCCCCCCCCCCGCTTATTAACTGCTGCTAAAAGCCCTTCGGAAAAATTACGTCTGGATAAAAATGTGGGGCTCATTTTTCAGGGGGTGCTTCCTTTCATCTGAGAAGTTTCCAGTACTCTGGACCATTCAATCTTCTGCAAACGTTCCATTAACCAAGAACCTAACATTGGGAGTTCTTGAAACGACAGAAACATTCTGACTTCGTATTTTTGTGGTAGCAGTTAGTTCACGATGTATAAAGTATTATAACAATATTTCATTTACTCTTCTTCCATTTCAGGAAACATCGTCAAAATGGGTACACCAAGAATCGATATTTGGTCCAAAACACCATGCACGTGTCCCAAACTAAAGTTTGACCAGGTATATTTCATAATGGGTAACGAGAGTAAGGATCAAGGCAAGATATGGTTCGACGAAAAAGCCATTGCACTACCTTACTCAGCATCGATTGAAAAGAGAATGACAAAGCACTCACGAAAATATGAAGCTGTATTGATGAAACGAAAAGCAAGGAAACAGAAAGTGCTCAAATGGATGCTGGCAAGAAAACAGCTTAAAAACAAATTTGTGCCATAAAGTATATATTTGTCTCAACATTTGCTTACACCAGAAACAATCACTAAAATGGTGCTAACTCTAATACAAGAGCTCGAGAGAAAAACAGAAGAAGATATGAAATGAAGAAGGATTAGCTACTGTGTGAGTTTGATATGAACGGGATATGAACCCACGAACCCATTGCGAACATACATTTTTATACAGGCAGTCACAGAAACAGCATATGGGGTTATAGCGTTAGTTACTGGTACTGAGGGTTATCCGAATCAATGATGAATATATACAGAATATATACATGAACATATGAAGCTAAATTGACTGAAATGACAATAGGAAATGAGCTGTTTATACTGGTATCTCCAGGCTATTAAATGTAAAAGACACACATCGAACTTATTGCTTTAAAATATGACTATGATTTCAATATAGTATATGAAAAATTACATTCTTCATTTTTTAACAAAATAGAAACAGCTCCGTGAGCTGAGATATCAGAGCACTATGAAGCAGCAATGGCAAGATGGTGGAGGTTTGGCGAGTCCAACAGAAACGGTGACAACAACAACATCCCAAAGGCAAGCTAAGCTTCCTGGTATCCCTGGAACAAAACATGTCCCTCAAATGTAAGAGGGTAAGGCTTGGGAAGATAAACAAAATTAGTTGTCGTTTGGGTTTCTATACCAAATTCATATGAAAACCTACCTCACTCGAGTTTGTGTTATGAAATCTAAGTATATAAGCATTATATTATATTTTAACTGACGTCAGGGCCCCCAGTTGAGTTTCATATAGGATCCTCCAAAAAAGCTGTCTCCCACCGTCAGCCAGTGTTGGACATGACAAAGTCTCAAGCACAAGGCAAATATTGTATATTAAGTAAAGTTGTTTAACGTAAGTAAGTTTATTCTATATTCTAACTCGTGTTGAAAAGTTTTTATTCTTATATCATATATTTTTGGTTATAGCTATATGTAGCTAGTTACATACTTTGTGTGTATGGTGTTAATTGTGTGAATAAGGAAGGGTCTAGGTTGTCAATAGTCTGCTTTAGAGATAAAGGTCCAAGATCGTGTTCTTTCATCTCAATTATTCTTTTAACGTTCGGTCGTCACTTTCTTCAAAGTACGTTGACCTGACTGAAATGGGACTGGAATCATATTATTTGCCTGAAACCCATGAAGGAACGCTTAATATAGTTACTAAGTTAGTTAAGTAATTAGTTATTCGGTTTTTACAAAATTTTGGTTAGATTTCCACCAATCAAATCACAACGCAACATTTGTTAAACTGGTTTAACTTGCAGCAGTGTGAATACGGTATTGGTCAAGTTAGTTTTTTGATGCTCTGCAAGCATCGAGACTAAAAGAATGCCTGGAACGTGCACAATTAAGTTATTTTTAGAAAGGGGTAATTCCATGATCTAATTCTTCATTATGCTTTATAATTTCGAATTTTCTTTGCTTTCTATTTGTTTTTCCTCCTCATTCTTTTCTCTTTTATATAGCGCATTTTCCACATTGCGGGGCAGACACTTGCAAAAGCAAGAATAAATTTATGCTTCACGTTGCGTTCTTTAAAGATTAGTCCACATCCACATAGCTGCATCAAATCGCGAAGGAGTGAAGGGTACCGTCGTTACTTAAAGGTTCTTTTCACTTCTCAAAAATACGGCACCATGGTCTTCCAGCAAAATTACCCCGGAAGCAAATTCACTGCTAGAAACCTTTTCTGTTTTAAACAAACTTGTTTTACCTATTCCAAAATCCTTAAGAATCCATTTGTTCTCGTACCTTTTTATACCCTCAGCTCTCATTAGTACCTTTTTATATCCTCAGCTCTCATTTGGACAGCTGTAAAAAATCGTCTTCATGGTGGGAGGAAACCAGGCAAAGGGAAGGGGTCGGTGTAAGAGTTTAACAACAAACTTTTTAACTTTCCAGTAATCTAATGATTAAGGGTGTTGATGTGGGTCCGTTAGAACTTGAAGAAAAGTCTGACCCTACTGCCAATATCATCAAAAGATATTAAAATGTAAAAGATGACCATATTCCTTCAAAATTTTGGAGCTCACTCTGTCTACAACCCCCTCCCCCAACTCATTCAGTAAAAGAATATAATTTAGTAACCCAAAAGAACAGCAAAATTGGCTAAAAATCTATTTTTACTGGGGTTAGGTAACTATCATATCTTTGCAATTTGACACATCTTTTTACATTTTGGCAAATGTGTTGCAATTATTACATTGATATTTATTACATTGAGAGATCTTCTATTTTCCTTGACGCTTTATGCTTCTGTAGTATTCAGCAGAAAAATAAAACACAAGAACAATAAACAAGCTGACAAAGAATACTGTCATCAAAGTCATCAGAATTGATGATGTTGTCTCATCCTTATTCAATTCTGAAGATTGCTTTTCCATGACATGTTGTTTTTCATCAAGATCTTCACCATCCTGGTGAGAACTAATTTGCTTATCTTTCTGTTTTTCAATATAGGCCTGTCTTCGTTTTTCCTTTTCTTGCAATTTTGCTCTTTTTCTAAGCTCATTTTGCTGTTCAAGCTCTGATGCCTCCTTAAGTTTTCTAACTCTTTCAATCTCTGCTTCTTTGGCTTTTCTTTTATCATCTTCTGCCTTCATCATTTGCATGAAGTTAAGCATTTTTATGGCACAATTCTCACAATCTTTTGGCTCAAGGCAGTCACCAACAACATCAAACAAGTCAGCCTGCACAGGGTTATCCTTCAGATCAAGCCATTTCAGTAACTTCAATTCAGAGAAACTGAGAGGCAAGCTGACTAAATTATTGCTGTAGAGATCAAGTCGTTTTAGATTTTTCAGTTTACCAAAGTTTGGAGGTAATGATACCAAACAGTTTTTGCTTAGATCTATCTGAGTTAAATTTATCAGCTCGCAAAAGGATTCTGGAACTTCAGAAATCTTGTTACAGGAAAGATCAAGGATTTTTACCACAGGAAAACTGGAAATTTGTTTCACTGGAACTTTGACAATCGAACATAGGCTGAGATCAAGCTCATTTCCATCCAAACGTCTTTTTAATTCTTCTTTTGAAAACTGTTCTTTTTCAGGCATGTTTACGTCGTCTCTTGAAACCGATTCAGAATACCTTTCAGGAAAGATAACTTGACGTGGCCTAGGCCCAACTGGTAGTTGATAGTTGTTCTTCTTCCTCTTTCCAGCCTCGTTTCGAAAAAACCACGTGATGATAGTCCTACGTCATAAAGTGCCCCCTTATTCCCCCTTATTTCCCTGCTTATTTTCAATACCCCCGCAAATGAAACCCTTTGAATGGCGTTTTTCGAAGTAATCCGGTTATTAGGGTTTGGTATATCCAGTAGTGTCGCAAGGTACTGCGCTACATAACATCCCATACAAGACTCCAGGTCTGCACATCCCCACAATTCTTCAGAGACTTCAAACTTTACCGAATCATAATGAGAACATCATCTTATTTTGCGAGGATTTCTTCGCATTTTGCGAAGTATTAAAAGTGATCAAAACGAAGAGAATGTCAATTGCTTATATCCAATTTGGGCAAGAATTTACAAAGACTCCTACAAAAGACAATATCCGATTTATTAGAATGTCTTTTCAAACATTTTCTAAAATTAAGCATCCACAAGAGGCTATTGGACTTTTATCCCATATTTGCTTATGCAGTTATATGCTGTTGATTTAAAAAGAAAGCAGAAGCCAAATAAATCCTACAGGCTTTAGGGGATCTGTTGTAAAGGCAACAATAGCGTAAATAAACGAATCTAAAAGTAAGGCAGACCGAATCTGACAGGCACAGTAAGAGATGAATATCTGTCTGCATATCCAGCAGATACATTCTTCACACAAGAGACTGAAACCAGGGTATCAGCGCCACTATAAAGCAATCTTAACTCAGAATTCTTATCAAAAGATCGTCGATAACTGAAGGCAAGCCACATGGTTAATAAGAAGTTACCAGAAACCTGCATTAGATGGAGCAGCGAAAATAGGTGATTCAATTGTTTGGCTATAGTGAAGAGTTCTACGAAGATTTCAGGCTTATAGCTCAAAGCAGTAGTAGTTGTGTAGAGAAAAGGTAAGCTGTTGATGAATTGAGAAGAAAACGGTGAATTTATGACATAAAACGAAACGATACAGCAAAATCAACTATAAATGTTAAAGAAACGTGACCTGGGCTCTATACCTAAATAAAAACGAAATACAACTTAAGGCTATACAGCATAGTTTCTTTATAACGAATCTCGTTAGAGTATCTCAAGGATCGTTAATGGGCCCTTTACTGTTTGACTGATTCTGTTTGCACGGTGCCTTGGGCTTTACTATTTTCTATGCATAATATCAAGTAGAAAACAATAGTTTGTCATTCACCAAGTAAACATGATGGAGATGTAGGATAAAGCATAATCTATATTACTAAACTCCTTAAATGCAAATTAGGTTGCCCCTTTGTTGTGGCCCATTGTTCGATTACACAACAAAGGCTCTTTCCCTGTGCCACCTAGAAACGTGGTTCTTTTTTGATCGACGCCCTTTCTGCCCAGGTGGTGCATGCCGTATTTTTCTAAATGATTTGAGAAGCGCAAGTTGATGAAAACTTCGATTTTATCTCGAGTTCAACAAGTTTTGGTTTTGATTGCGGCCATCTATTATGTTCCTTTCACTACACGCACATTGAATCTTTTGCGTGCAACTCTCAGGGGTTTATTCAATGACTTGTGGCTTCAAAAGCCTGGATTCCATACAGAATCTTAACTGTCGTGCGACTATCGCACAATCGTGAGACGCGAGAATTTCTTTTCGTACGATTATCGCACGACCATAAATACAAATGGTGACATTTTGGTTGTTAAAGAGCCTCCACGATTACATTACTACGATTTAGTTGTCATGTAGTGTAGTCTTTCTTACAAGATATTTTGAGATATCAAAATGAAACACGCTTTCCAGACAATGGATACCTTTCCCAACGGTATATTTATTGGCAGCGTGCGATTGTGTCTTATCTCTCAACTTCACGCTAAAACACAATACTACATTTCTGTCGTGAACAAAAAGGCTTTTCCCACTCCTGCGATGTAAACGCTTTTATGTCAACAAAAGTCCCAAGACGAAAGTAGAATTTTAAGAGTTAAGAATGAAATTTCAAAGAACATGAGAGTTTTGGTGATTTTTCAAGGATTTTCTGCCACATAATAGATGATTCAAGGTGAATTGGACATTTCTGGGTGGTTTTGGGTTCTTTTCATCAAGTTATGATTCGTTTTGAGTGCCTTTGGCTGGTTTTGGGCAATTTTGGGTTGTTTCGCGTTTTTGGTAAGTACGTTTTCACGTTTTTAGAGATCAAAGGACGTCCAAGGACAGTAGGAGACAGTAATTCTTTTTGGATTTTACTCATATTTTCTCTGTTTTCAAGAAGAGTTCTTGCTTTTATTATTTCCATAAATCGCCACACTAAACTTTGGGTTTTAATCCATATGAAACGCTACTAAGAGGCAATAAATTTTTCGGATTTCAAGTTGAATGGTCCTTTAAAAATTCAGAGCACAAACACACAAAATGAAAATCATTCCGATATAGTGAGATATTTATTGTTCATGAAGGACATTTAAAATTAAAGTCTGCGATGAGATACGGATAGGATTTTCGAATTTACGCAGCAGTAATGCTACTAATGTTGCATCTTAAGTTGACATAAAATCGTTTGGAATATCCTCAGTAGATCTGGAAATTTGGTGGCAAAAAATTTATTAAGCATTTACCATCGAACTGTTGGACTTTTATTTAGGCTGTTAATAATAGGATTTTCGAGTGCAGACAGGGCATAGAACATTGCATTAGAATTCAAGTGGATGAAACACAGTCAGAGATACCCTTAACCTCCGTGACTCACTGGCTCACTATCCCACCCAAGGTTTTGTTTTAAAAAACTTGGCTTATATTTGACCTTCAGCTTTCATGTTATAATGATGATGATGATGATGATTTTGATGACATGAAGATAATGATGATTGTGATGATGATGATGATTATGACGACGGTAATGATGATGACGATGAGGATGATTTTAATGGTGATTATAATGTTATAGTTGATGATGGCGATAATGATAATTTTGACGGTCATGATAACTATGATGATGATGATGATGATGATGTTCTTTTTTTGTCCACAGTTTAATACCCTTTCATCAATTCTCTTATGTATTAACCATTAAAAGTAGACTAGCTTTTTAACTTGACGCCCGCGATGCGGGCGAAACTTTACCTAGACACCCGCGATGCGGGTGGGTTTCTATGACACCCGCGATGCGGGTGAATAAATATACCAGTTTAGCCTTGGAAAGACAAGATACCACTCAGCTGCCTTTTAACTTGCTGCCTTTAACTTGCAGTCTTTAATATGCTTAAATGCAAATCAGGTTGGCCATTGTTCTGTTCCCCGTACTGAGCCTTATAAACGGTCGGACATGAAAGGCTTTTCCCTAGGCCACCTAGAGATGCGCTTCTTTTTCAATCGATCCCGTTTCTGGCCGGACACTGTTTTAAGATTTTGCTAAGCGTTTTGAAACCTATAAGTTGATTAAAACTTCGATTTTCTTTCGGCTCGAAAAAGTTTTGATTTTGATGGCGGCCATCTATTATATTCCTTTCACTACACGTACATTGAATCTTTTGCGTGCAACTCTCAGGGTTTATTCAATGACTTGCGGCTTTAAAAGCCTGGATTCAATGTAAAATCTTACAGGCGTACGACTATCGCACAATCGTGAGACGTAAGAGTTTCTTTTCCTACGATTATCGCACAACCATAAATACAAATGGTGACATTTTGGTCGTAGCAGAGCCTTTACGATTACATTACTACGATTTAGTTATGATGTAGTCTTTCTTACAAGATATTTTGAGATATCAAAATGAAACATGCTTTCCAGACAATGGATACCTTTCCCAACGGTATATTTATTGGCAACGTGCGATTGTGTATTATCTCTCAACTTCACGCTCAAATACAATACTACAGTACTGTTGTGAACAAAAAAGCCTTTTCCGACTCCAGCGATGAAAAAGCTTTCATGTCAACAAAAGTCCCAAGACGAAAGTAGAATTTTAAGAGTTAAGAATGAAATTTCAAAGAACACGAGAGTTTCTGGTGATTTTTCAAGGATTTTCTGCCACTTAATAGATTATTCCAGGTGAATTGTAAATTTCTGGGTGGTTTTTGGTGCTCTTCATCAATTTATGGTTCGTTTTGAGTGCTTTTGGCTGGTTTTGGGCAATTTTGGGTTGTGTCGCTTTTTGGTAAGTATGTTTTCACGTTTTCAGGGGTCAAAGACGTCAAAGGACACTAGGAGAATGTATTTCATTTTGAAATTTTACTCATATTCTTTCCGTTTTCAAGAAGAGTTCTTGCTTTGATTTTTTCCATAAATCGCCACACTAAACTTTGTGCTTTACTTTTTTTTACAATGCATATGAAACACTACTAAGAGGCCATAAATTTTTTTCAGCTTTCAAGTCGAATGTTCCTTTCAAAATTGAGAGCACAAACGCACAAAATGAAAATCGTTCTGATATAGTGAGATATTTATTGTTCATGAAGGACATTTAAAATTAATGTCTGCGATGAGATAGGGATAGAATTTTGCGTCTTAAGTTGACACTAAAGCGTTTGGAATATTCTCAGTAGATCTGGAAATTTGGTTGCAAAAAATTTCATCGAACATCTACCATCGAACTGTTTCACTTTTATTTAGGCTGTTAATAATATGATTTTCGAGTGCAGACAGGGCATAGAAACGTTGCATTAGAATTCAAGTGGATGGAACACAGTCAGAGATACCATTAACCTCCGTGACTCACTAGCTCACTATCCCACCCAAGGTTTCGTTTTATAAAACTTGGCTTATATTTGACCTTCATCTTTCATATTATAATGATGATGATGATGATTATGATTTTGATGACATGAAGATAATGATCATTGTGATGATGATGATGATGATGACGATGATGATGATGATGATTATTATCATTATTATGATTTTGTTGGCATGATGATGATGATGATGATGATGATGATGATGATGATTATGATAATGATGATGATGATGATTATGATGATGATTATTATTATTATGATTTTGTTGGCATAATGATGATAATGACGATGAGGATGATTCTAATGGTGATTATAATATTATAGTTGATGATTGCGATGATGATAATGTTGACTGTGATGATAACTATGATGATGATGACGATGATAATGTTCCTCTTTCGGCCACAGTTTAAGACCCTTCTATTAATTCTCTTTTATGTTTACCATTTCAGAAGACTAGCTTTTTAACTTGACGCCCGCGATGCGGGCGAGCTTTTTACCTTGACACCCGCGATGCGGGTGAGTTTTTACATTGACACCCGTGATGCGGGTGAATATCTACATTACTAAACTCCTTAAATGCAAATTAGGTTGCCCCTTTGTTGTGGCCCATTGTTCGATTACACAACAAAGGCTCTTTCCCTGGGCCACCTAGAAACGTGGTTCTTTTTTTGATCGACGCCCTTTCTGCCCAGGTAGTGCATGCCGTATTTTTCTAAATGATTTGAGAAGCGCAAGTTGATGAAAACTTCGATTTTATCTCGAGTTCAACAAGTTTTGGTTTTGATTGCGGCCATCTATTATGTTCCTTTCACTGCACGCACATTGAATCTTTTGCGTGCAACTCTCAGGGGTTTATTCAATGACTTGTGGCTTCAAAAGCCTGGATTCCATACAGAATCTTAACTGTCGTGCGACTATCGCACAATCGTGAGACGTGAGAATTTCTTTTCGTACGATTATCGCACGACCATAAATACAAATGGTGACATTTTGGTCGTAAAAGAGCCTCCACGATTACATTACTACGATTTAGTTGTCATGTAGTCTTTCTTACAAGATATTTTGAGATATTAAACTGAAACACGCTTTCCAGACAATGGATACCTTTCCCAACGGTATACTTATTGGCAGCGTGCGATTGTGTCTTATCTCTCAACTTCACGCTCAAATACAATACTACATTACTGTTGTGAACAAAAAAAGGCTTTTCCCACTCCAGCGATGTCAAAGCTTTTTATGTCAACAAAAGTCCCAAGACGAAAGTAGAATTTTAAGAGTTAAGAATGAAATTTCAAAGAACATGAGAGTTTCTGGTGATTTTTCAAGGATTCTCTGCCACTTAATAGATCATTCCAGGTGAATTGGACATTTCTGGGTGGTTTTGGGTGCTTTTCATCAAGTTATGGTTCGTTTTGAGTGCTTTTGGTTGGTTTTGGGCAATTTTGGGTTGTTTTGCGTTTTTGGTAAGTACGTTTTCACGTTTTCAGGGGTCAAAGGACGTCAAAGGACAGTAGGAGACTGTAATTAATTTCGGAATTTTACTCATATTCTTTCCGTTTTCAAGAAGAGTTGTTGCTTTGATTATTTCCATAAATCGCCACATTAAACTTTATGTTTTACTGTTTCAATGCATATGAAACACTACCAAGAGGCCATAGATTTTACGGGTTTCAAGTTGAATGTTCCTTTGAAAATTCAGAGCACAAACACACAAAATGAAAATTCGTTTTGATACAGTGAGATATTTATTGTTCATGACGGACATTTAAAATTAAAGTCTGCGATGAGATACGGATAGGATTTTCGAATTTATGCTGCAGTAATACTACTTATTTTGCGTCTTGAGTTGGCACAAAAGCGTTTGGAATATTCTAAGTAGATCTGGCAATTTGGTGGCAAAAAATTTCATTAAGCATTTACCATCGAACTGTTTGACTTTTATTTAGGCTGTTAATAATAGGATTTTCGAGTGCGGACAGGGCATAGAAACGTTGCATTATAATTCAAGTAGATGAAACACAGTCAGAGATACCCTTAACCTCCGTGACTCACTGGCTCACTATCCCACCCAAAGATTTGTTTTATAAGACTTGGCTTATATTTGACGTTCAGCTTTCATATTTTAATGATGATGATGATGATGATTTTGATGACATGAAGATAATGATGATTGTGATGATGATGATGATGATGATGATTATTATTATTATGATTTTGATGGCATGATGATGATGTTGGTGATGATGATGAGATCTAATGATGATTATGATTATGATGATGATGATGATTGTGAAGATGGTAACGATGATGATGAGGATGATTCTAATGGTGATTATAATGTTATAGTTAATGATGGCGATAATGATAATTTTGACGGTGATGATAACTGTGGTGATGATGATGATGATAATGTTCTTTTTTTGTCCACAGTTTAATACCCTTTTATCAATTCTCTTATACGTTTACCATTACAAGTAGACTAGCTTTTAACTTGACGCCCGCGATGCGGGCGTGCTTTTTACCTTGACACCCGCGATGCGGGTGTGTTTTTACCTTGACACCCGCGATGCGGGTGAATATTAGTACCAGTTTAGCCTTGGAAAGACAAGATACCACTCAGCTGCCTTTTAACTTGCTGCCTTTTAACTTGCAGCCTTCTGAACTTTCGCTAGAGTCCGGGAGGTTAGCTCCCATGGCATCCCACAACCTCCCGGACTCTAGCGAAAGTTCAGAAGGCTGTTGTTAAAACAACAAGTTAAAAGGTAGCTGAGTGGTATCTTGTCTTTCCAAGGCTAAACTGGTACTAATATTCACCCGCATCGCGGGTGTCAAGGTAAAATTATACTGCTGTTGCTGTTTTGAATGCCAAGAGTGCGGTATAAAACCTCCATTAATGGACACCTCTGTACAACAGCCTCCTTCGAATAACGGATGAGCAATTTCAAGCAAAATCCTTTTGAAAAAAAACTTTATAAGTTCGGTCCACGATTCCCCTAATAAAGATCGTTTTCCAAAAAAGATACTGATGACAGCTTTTGGGCAAACCTTTTAGTTTGAGGTTTTAAGTACTTGACATCAATAAAGTATACTGAACTCTTCAATTTCATGGAAAATTTTGAGCCATAAAGACAGGCGAATCCTTAAAGACAGGCGAAAATAAAAAGACAGGCGAATCCTTAAAGACAGGCGAAAATTTTGAGCCATAAAGATGTTACATTGGCGACCAAGCCATATAGACAGGTAGACTTATTACATTCGTCGTAGTCTACGCACCTCCACACTCCACCACCCCACTACAACTACTATACCCACTCTGAGGAAACAGCTATATGTTGTTGTAGTGGTTAGAAGCTGCTTCCGAAAGAGTGAGAGGAAGGTTATAAGTCTAATAGACAGGCAGAACTATCTAGTTACATTGGCGACTTGTTCTACGATAGCTAAGGCTAAGCTCACAACAGGTAATACTCTTCTACTTTACCGATCTCTAGTTACATTGGCGACTTGTTCTACGATAGCTAAGGCTAAGCTCACAACAGGTAATACTCTTCTACTTTACCGATCTCCCGTAGATTGGATGAAACATAAAAGCCTTGTAATTCCAAACATTTGATAAAACAAGGTGGGGAAAAAGCGTTTTATTAATACATTTTTGTGTTTTAAAGGTTTCGAATATAAAGATAAAGATAGATTTGACAAATATGATGGACTATTTTCCCATGACCTCGGTCAATAATCAAATCAATAGACAAATCGATAGGTGAATCAATAAATAGACAAATCGATAGGTGAATCGACGGGCAAATCAAAAAGCAAATCAATAGAGTATGTTAAAATATTTAGAAGTATTCAAAAATTAAGCAAAACCCTCTCCTGCGACCTGCCTCAATCCTAGTGGCCCAGAGGTTCAACCCCGCACCACTCGCCCACCGCCCGTCGGCCCTCCCGCCCAGGACGGGCGGTGGGCGAGCGGCGCGGGGTTGAACCCTAGGCCACTAGGTTGAGGCAGGTCGCAGGAACGCTTAGACTTCCGTACGCATATGCTTCGCGGACGCTGCAGTCGTCCGGTCGACTTAGGCGTCCTGCTAAGTGCCCGCCATATACCAATGATTAGTCTGTCCGCGTAATGAGTCTAGATGCTGCAGTCATCCGTCGTCATTGCACGTCCTGCTAACCATTGATACATGTTGCGGAAGGGGAATGGCCGAAATCACGCGGGTAATTTTCAAAATTTTTCGGGGAGGATTTTATCCCAAGTTCGAGGTCGGTTTCGAACTCAGGACCTCCGCCATAGGTGTCCAATCTGCTAATCGGTGTGCCATCACGACACTTGTTTGCACACATGGGAATACTTCTAGTGCTTTTAATTAATAGGCCAAAGTCAAGTTTAGTTTGTAAAGGTCATTTCCTGGATGGGTGACCTTTCCCATGATGGTTTCAGTCGGCGGATTAATACTAGACTGAAACCATTATACTACAAATTAATACTAGACTGAAACCATTAAGACGAAGGTCGCCCATCCAGGAAATGACCTTTATATAGCTAGACTTGACATCTACAAATTAATAGTGGACTCAAAACATTAAGACGAAGGTCACTCATCCAGGAAATGACCTTAAAATAGCAAGACTTGACTTCTACCGATTGATAGTAGACTAAAACCATTAAGACTAGGTCACCCATCCAGGAAATGACTTTTACATAGCTAGACTTGACTTCTACTAATTGATAGTGGACTCAAACCATTAAGACGAAGGTCACCCATCCAGGAAATGACTTTTACATAGCTAGACTTGACTTCTACTAATTGATAGTGGACTCAAACCATTAAGACGAAGGTCACCCATCCAGGAAATGACTTTTACATAGCTAGACTTGACTTCTACAAATTGATAGTCGACTCAAACCATTAAGACGAAGGTCACCTATCCAGGAAATGACCTTTATATAGCTAGACTTGACTTCTACAAATTAATAGTGGACTCAAAACATTAAGACGAAGGTCACTCATCCAGGAAATGACCTTAAAATAGCAAGACTTGACTTCTACCGATTGATAGTAGACTAAAACCATTAAGACTAGGTCACCCATCCAGGAAATGACTTTTACATAGCTAGACTTGACTTCTACAAATTGATAGTGGACTCAAACCATTAAGACGAAGGTCACCCATCCAGGAAATGACTTTTACATAGCTAGACTTGACTTCTACAAATTGATAGTCGACTCAAACCATTAAGACGAAGGTCACCTATCCAGGAAATGACCTTAAAATAGCAAGACTTGACTTCTACCGATTGATAGTAGACTAAAACCATTAAGACTAGGTCACCCATCCAGGAAATGACTTTTACATAGCTAGACTTGACTTCTACAAATTGATAGTCGACTCAAACCATTAAGACGAAGGTCACCCATCCAGGAAATGACCTTTACATAGCTAGACTTGACTTCTACAAATTGATAGTCGACTCAAACAATTAAGACGAAGGTCACCAATCCAGGAAATGACTTTTACATAGCTAGACTTGACTTCTACAAATTGATAGTGGACTCAAACCATTAAGACGAAGGTCACCCATCCAGGAAATGACTTTTACATAGCTAGACTTGACTTCTACAAATTGATAGTCGACTCAAGCCATTAAGACGAAGGTCACCTATCCAGGAAATGACTTTTACATAGCTAGACTTGACTTCTACAAATTGATAGTGGACTCAAACCATTAAGACGAAGGTCACCCATCCAGGAAATGACTTTTACATAGCTAGACTTGACTTCTACAAATTGATAGTCGACTCAAACCATTAAGACGAAGGTCACCCATCCAGGAAATGACCTTTACATAGCTAGACTTGACTTCTACCGTTTGATAGTAGACTAAAACCATTAAGACGAAGGTCACCTATCCAGGAAATGACTTTTACATAGCTAGACTTGACTTCTACCGTTTGATAGTCGACTCAAACCATTAAGACGAAGGTCACCTATCCAGGAAATGACTTTTACATAGCTAGACTTGACTTCTACCGTTTGATAGTAGACTAAAACCATTAAGACTAGGTCACCCATCCAGGAAATGACTTTTACATAGCTAGACTTGACTTCTACAGACTGATAGTGGACTCAAACCATTAAGACTAGGTCACCCATCCAGGAAATGACTTTTACATAGCTAGACTTGACTTCTACAAATTGATAGTCGACTCAAACCATTAAGACGAAGGTCACCTATCCAGGAAATGACCTTAAAATAGCAAGACTTGACTTCTACCGATTGATAGTAGACTAAAACCATTAAGACTAGGTCACCCATCCAGGAAATGACTTTTACATAGCTAGACTTGACTTCTACAAATTGATAGTCGACTCAAACCATTAAGACGAAGGTCACCCATCCAGGAAATGACCTTTACATAGGAAGACTTGACTTCTACCGATTGATAGTCGACTCAAACCATTAAGACGAAGGTCACCCATCCAGGAAATGACTTTTATATAGCTAGACTTGACTTCTACAAATTGATAGTCGACTCAAACCATTAAGACGAAGGTCACCCATCCAGGAAATGAACGTTTACTAAGCTAGACTTAACTTCGGCGGATTGATAGTAGACTGAAACCATTACGGGAACGGTCACCCATCCAAAAAACTGACTTTGCAAAACAATTTTTACAGAGTTTTGGATGGGTGACCGTTCCCTTGCCTAATGGTTTCAGTCTACTATAAATGCGTCGAAGACAAGTCTAGCTCTGCAAAGTTCATTTCCTGGATGGGTGACCTTGCTTGTAATGTGTATTGTATTGTATTGCATTATATTGTTTTGAATTGTATTGCATTATTGTACTGTAATGTATTGTATGTATTGTATTTTTATGTATTTCACTGCATTGACTGTATTGTGTTTTACTGCATTGTCTTGTATTGTATCGTATTGTATTGCATTGTATTTAATTACATTGTATTGATTAATACACTAGAACCTCCATGAACGGACTTTACAACCGATACCTCTGAAGTCATTTTTTGAAACACAAACCCTCCACAGTAGACTTACTACATGAGTCGTAGTTATCGCTATTGAATTGAATTGCTGGACGCTCAACTGAAGCGAACAACAACAACATCAATTCAATTCAATGTGAGCGAAAGTTAGGGACTTGGAAAGCAAGTCTACACAGCAGACTGTATTAGGACTGGACACTAACCCATAATGTATGCTAATTTATGTTATTATAGTATGCAGTATTTGATATGTAGTAATTAGTATGTAGAGTTGAAAAAATACAAAAATATGAAGCAAAAATACAAACATACAAAGATATGAAACAAATACACGATAAAGAGAATTTCCAGAATAGATTATATTGCGTACACAACTACCTCTCCCTGCCATTCTAATTGTCTACACACTAAAGACTTGACTATAGGAATCCAATCCAACGATTACGTGGCTTATCGGTAATCAGAAGAAGCGGAAGGGTAAAAGACGGAAGAAATAAATAGGAGAAATTGAGCGGCAGCTCAATGTACAGAATTCGGCATAGTCAGATACATTCTGGAAAAATGGTAAATGATGATAGCTAATCGCTTTCCTTCGGCCCAAAATCGATGAAAAAGAGATCCAATGAGACAGAAGGTATTGAAATTGCAGTCAAAACAGCCGGTTATGCTAGGATGAAAGAGTAAGAACGAAATGCCGCATTCAAAGGCTCAGCGCGTTCAACAGACCGACTTATGAATGAAATTCAAGAATTAATAGCTAGGGGTAATCAAGGTAAATTTGACTCTGCCGGGGCGGACTGATGAGGCACAGATCCGTACATTCAAACAACACTGGTATTGATATTGACCACCGAAGAACACATAGCACAATTAATAAGTACATAAACATTATTTTAAAAAGAAGATGAATTTTTCTATCAAATGCCCTTGCCTTTAAAGATAATTTCCATTGCTCAGAGCTCTTAAGCCGCAGTTTAATGCTTTACCTCTTCTTTCTTGTAATTAATTTAGCGTTACAGCAATTTGAATTTGGAAAACCTTTGCCGTTGAATAGGTCTGGTTCGAGGGGATAATTAACGATACTTAGTGCACTTGTAAACCAAAGCTCCATCCCCAAATGAATGTGAGTGTAACTCGTTGCTGATATGAGCATTCTGAATTTGGAAGGGTTTTGCCTAGGACGAGTAACAACATTGCACACTTTCAAGGTAACTCTGCAGCTCAGGTTTTCTATGAAAGGCTTGACTTTACCCAAAGGGTGGACTGCAAACCCATAGATTTCACAATTACATTAGGGTAGTAGTGATCCAATATTTACTGTTAAAACATGCCTGAATTTTCTTTCGAGTAAGAAAAATCTCCTAAACTCGCAGTTTTTATACTGCATTTTTCTGTTCCGTCAATAAGCTACTCGTCCTCCCAGTGGTGCAGCAATGAATGACGGACATTTCGTCTATCCACAAAATTCGATCTTGTAGGAATAGATTCTCGTTGTGTATCCACTTGATGCATTTTCCTCTAACTTTTTCCTCAAATGGATGTGAGTTTTGAATAGTTCGTCTGGACATTGCGATTGCAAAAATGTTCTTAACATGTCTTGATTTGAGGATCTTGGCTAGGTAGTAGGCATTTAGGTATATGTATGACCATACTAATTTAGAAGGTGCTGTGGCATCGTGGTGTAATCCAGCTGACTCGTGGTGTCAGAAGCTCAGTGCTGTTAAGGTTCGAGCCCAGCCACGGTAGCGTCACAGCCATGGTTGAGGTCTCGATTAGTTAACCTACTACTGAGATCCTAGTAATTGGCGCTAAAACACCATTTTACCTTCACCCTTATCTTCTACTAATTGGGGCAGTACTCTACGCCTCAATATGGACAGAGGGCATGTTACGTTAAGATTACCCAAAGAAGTCTCAGTCAACTAAACGCTATGTTTTCTGTATTTTCTGTAAAGTTACTAATATTGCTAAAACCTTTGCTCTGCTTTCACTCTTTCAATTATTCAAAGCAGATTTTGTAAGATTAAAGAAAATTCTTGGGCGTGGTGATAGCTATGGGTTCCAACTAACAAAGCTATTCGCAAAAAAGTTGCTAAAACCGATCACATTAGGATATAAGAAATGAAATATAACAGCTTGAAGATTTAATACGACAGGCAAATCGAATTATGAATGAAGAATATAGAGTAATACGGTGTTGAAGAGAGGTTGATCTTCTCACCACAATCTCATGGACACCGACCACGCGGCTGAAAGGCATGCTACGGGCCATTCGGTATATCCTGTCCTGTTACATTCTCTGATAATCTGCGAATATCTAGCTATTCTTAAACCCAATATAGTTAAGTGGATCTTGTTTCCTTTCAATTCCAGCCATAAATTACAAGCCAATCGCTCACTGGTAACAGAAACGGAATTGTACTGAAGAAGAGCTAGTCACAAAGCCAGGCTCTTGAGAACATACCGTCAAGCATAACAACAAAAAACAGAGGGTAGAAACAAAATGGCGTCTTCTACGATTTCCACTAAAATCATTGCTTTACTGCTCTGCTTCACAGCAGCTTCAGCAATGTTTTCATTCAGTTTTCATCAAAGAGATCACTGTCAGCCATTGGAAATTCCAGCCTGCAGAAAACTTGGATACAACAAAACACGTACACCTACTGACATGTACCCTAGCATGCCATTCCAAGAAGTAAAGAAGTACATAGAAATGCTAGATAGCATCAAGTGCTCGCCAGATTTGCTGTTCTTTTTATGCAACATGTATTCACCCGTGTGTTTTGCTGGGTACGTGCCACGAGTTCTACCATGCCGTTCTGTCTGTGAGAATGTTAAGAAAGGATGTTTGCCATACGTTAAAGTTGCTGGGTTTACATGGCCAAGTGAACTCGATTGTCAAAGATTGCCTGATTATAACACTGGTGTTTGCATACAACCAAGTGCAATAGTCAAAAGTAAGTGTTTGTTTTTATTCTAGCCATATAGAGGTATAAAGCGGAGAGGTATATAGTAAAATGTAATAACGACAGTTTAGCGATCTTGGTCATTTTGTTTAGCGATTCGTGTTTTGGGTATGAGCTTCATATCATCACATTTTCTTATAAGAATGACGTTTTTAAGAATACCGAGGCTGAAAAATAACAGTTGAAAAGGCGAAACTTCAGAACAGTTAGGCTTGTTATTCCAGAATCCAGTTTATGGCTTCCGATGCATTGATATACCTTATACCTATGTTATTACGTATTCATACTAGTGTACACTTAAGTCATCATCATGAGCAATATTAAAGCAACGTGGGTTGTTTCCGTTACAGCATTGTTAAAATTACAATCAAATCGATACATTGCAGCCCGAAGACAACATTCTCGAATCCAAATCATTCGGACATTTTCAAAACATTATGTATTGATAACAACGTTTTAATATATAAAGCCCTATAACGCATAGCAAAAGACCAGTCACAGAAATACCAGGTCTGGTTAACGTTGCCATTTCGCGCACTTTTCTCTACTTTTCTTATTCCTGTAAAAGACAAGTTCAGTTCAGACAGAAAGACTTCGTTTTCTCACTTATCTCTTCAGTTGATTTTCTATTGGTCATCCTGCTGAATTCCCCAAGCTGAATGAAACGGTAATGTTTCATGAGGTGAGAGGTATACAGTATTACAATACATATTCAGCATTCTACAACACACAACTAATTGCACGCAAAGTGTGCAAGTGCTAAAGGCTCAGGCAATACTTTCCTTTCAACAAACGAAAAATCTCCTCCCGGCTTTCTTGAAACTAACATAGTCCACCAACGACAGCAACAGTTACTGTTACTAGGTGCTACACACCCCCCACACACTCTACAATACCAAGAAAAGGGAGTATAGGCATCTTCGATCTTTCTCTTATATAAAGGCTCTAATAGCACTAAAAGACATGACATACAGTTTCGTGTCTTGATATGCTGCCAATTTTTGACTAAATTTAAACAGATTTAGTAGTCAACAAGACTTACAATAGCCGAATTAGGTCCATTTCTAAGCGAAAATATGCGAAATATTGACGGAAGAAATGATTGGAAAACGATGGCGAGCGTAATGCCAAAATGAATCCTCGATTGCAAATTATTAGGCCGTATTGAATTAATCTAGTTCTGCAAGCTATAACATTTTCTAATAAACCTGTAAAAACGCCTAAGTTGACTGTCTGAAGAACTTTACCGCGCTAACATGCCGTTACAATTTTTCATTTCCCTTAATTAATTACAGCCGTCAATTAGCTTACCTATTACCTTATCAATTTAAAACAGTGTCCATAAAACGAATATTACACGAATTAAGTGTAACAAAAACAATAGGCTGTTACAAGCAGTACCTTAATACACTTAATTAGCATAGTGGCGAGTAGGGCTAATGATGCTCTAATGAGACGTAATTCTTGAAAAACGTATTTTCATCAGTTCAGTGCAGGAAACTCGTAGTTATCGAACCTCTTTCTCTGGATAAGTTTTGTCCATCAACGAAGACCGTAAACTATCTTAATGACGACTGTTGTTTAATAACTAAGACCATTGAAACATTATGGTTAAACTGTCTTCTTGCAAGCAAATCTTAGAGTTAAAAAGTCTTTGAAATTTCATACAAAACCTTCATTTGTGTTTGTATATGTATGTATCCATATGTATGTATGTAACCCATTTAAGTATCCATATGTAGAAACCATATTTTTTTATGTAATTTAACGTAAGCAATGTAATGGTACCTACTGTTAAAGACTATGTGAGAAGAAAATGGAATATAACCATATGGCAGTACCCCTTAAAAAAGCGAAACGTTTTCACTTTAGACAAAAATCAGAACCGCAACACGGTTAAACCAAACTCTTCAATGATTGAAGACACCCCCGATGATCGACAATGGTCTAACCGTTGGTTGTGTTCCTGAGACTGACTCCTACTTGTTTGGGGTTTGGGCCTTGGGGTAGTCAAAAGTCTTCAACCCAGCTTTTATTCACGTCATCATTAACTGTAATGGATTCAACTTTCCTATTTAAATTTCCACAAAGGTGAAATCAATATTCTATCGTTTCAGCAACTAGAGATTTTCTCGCCACGGATTAACTCCATTTATTTGGCATTTCAGCACGTTTCTCCACAAAGTGCCAACCAAGTTGATATTCTAGCTTGCTTTCATCTCTAAATCAATATCGTACACGCATACACCGCACTTTATAGCACAGAAAAATTTTTTCATTTTGATTCTTTAAAGCCAAAATTGAAATTCTCTTAGATGCTAGGGGTTAGAATTAGTAAGGGGTCGGAGTTTTAAATGCAGGGCCAGCAGGACCTAATCACTGGATCATTTGCATGTCCCTCTGAGTTCATTTTTTTTCGAAAGGACCGCACAGACATTGACGATTCACAAGCCTTCAGCGCAATCAACAACACAAAATATACTCTGAGCAGGCCCAAGGAAAGACAACACCGTTCAGTGTTACAAGTATGATGATCAATATGAAACTATATGAAGCCGAAAAGCCAAATCATGTTTACTTGGCTTAGTTCACAACACACGAGTCAACTATTACGTACATAGCCGCACACCAACATCTTCAGTATCTTAATATTAACTGAAAAGCCAAATCAGGTTTACTTACAACGAGTTATTTGTTATCATTTCCAACTACATTGCGTAAAGATTACTCCAGATTTTAATAAGGTAAGAGTTCAATAAGAGTTGGGTTGAATATTTCAAGACTGATACTGTAAACGGTTTATTTAAACCAGGTTAGATTTCTACCAATCAAATCAATTCAAATTTCTAGACTGACCAATCACAGCGCAACATCCTTTAACTGGTTTAAGTTAAACCAGTTTAAATTGGCAATGTGAATCCGGTTACGGCTACAAGTAGGCACTTATAAGTATTCAAAGCTTGCATCATACATATACGACATAGAGTATGACGTGGCATACGATGCCCCTTAACTTGACAACAAGTTGCATTTTTTAATTTCACTGTTGCTAATCGAACAGAATGAGCAATTTGGAGATTAAGCTAGCCAAATTTTAAGCCAATCGTATCTTTGCAGGGGCAGGAAATCGACATAAGAAGAACTTACCCGAAGGTTAGCTAATTACATTTCTATAATTGTTCTTTTCCTTATCATAATCTCATAGTTTCAATTAGGAAATCCTCATGATTACTATCTAGGTGATGATGAATAAAGCTGCAGTTTATGAATTCATGATTACGAAAGTACACGTTTTTTTATAAGAAAGTGGTTTATAAGAAAGTAGTGCTCAACGTCTCAAAAATGTAAGAAAGTTCAATACTGGATTCTTGAAACTTAAAAAAGTTTTGTTTCATACTTTCGCTCCTAATGTTCTGTATGTTAATTTCGCTCTTCTGTTCAGTCATTCATCTTGCTATTAAACGAGTCTAATGATTATTTTCTTTGAAAAACGTGGTATTTGTGCCATGTATACAGTGCCTTAAACTGTGCATTCTTAGAAATACTGCATTCCAAAATTTTTGCTTAGAAAGTCACAAGAAATTTTTGGTATACTGAAAACATGAAATATCTAAGAAAGTTTCAATACTGGCCCAAAAAACTTTCTTATAAAAAAAAACGTGTATGTATATATGCTAGTTTAGTTGTCCCGTTGGTTTAGGGCTAGTTTCGCGTGCGGTGCGATCCCGGTTCTCTTGAGGCATAGCAGTAGCCTCGGCGGTAACTAATGAAAGGGTCGCTTAGGCTCAGTAGTAGTGCTCAGTATTAAGATCACTTCTGGGTTCTCTTAAATGGTTCGTCTTTTGTACAGCTATAGTTAGTCATATTAACCAAGTCTGGCTCATTAATCTTTAAGTTTCTATAACCAGCCAAGTTTTCAGCTTCAAGTTTTAATTCAGTTTCGTTTCTTGCTAATTTTGTTCTGAGTTCTTTTGAGGTTAAAGTAGTTTAATGTTCGTTAATGATTAGTTTTAGGTTATAGTTTACGATCAATTTAACAACAATTTTTGGTTAGTTTTCGGTCCGTTTAAAAAGATTTGGGTTTACTTGTGTGCTTGCTTAAGGTAACCTATTTTTCAAGAGATTTTTTCATTCATTAGGGTTAGTTGTGGTTAGTTTTGAGTCTGTTCTGGGTTCACGAGTCTGTGCTCTCCTTATGCAAGCTCTGTCATGACTTTCTTATTTTCTAGATAAAGTTGTAAAATGCAAGAAGTGCACGGGATTACAACAACTGAAAAGATATAAAAAATTTAAAAAGGCTTCTTATGGTAAGAAAGGCAAATTTGCTCAAATTTGCTCATAAATTTGCCATTCAGACATACAATGATTAGTTAAAAAGAAAGGGAAACGAGGGGTTATCTGACTACGACCAACTTTGTCCTGCATGCAATTTCTATACTTTTGAGCCAATAGGCCCCATCACAGGAACAAATGAGCACGCTCCTTTACAAGCAAAATGATTATAAGAAACATGAGTTTGAAATTTGGATCAGATAAAACCTCAGACGCAACAAACAGTGCTCCTTTCTCGAACACATTACATTATAATGACAGGAGAGGATGGTGAGAAGTATGATAAGATGATAAGAAACCAAATCAAATGATGGTAAAAGTTTGTCACAAGGTGAGAAAAAAACAGACTGAAAACGAAGCTGTGTGTGCTTTTAAAATAAAAAAAAGCATGTAACGAAACCTAGTTATCGGGAGAAATAATAACAAAATAAACCTTCATCGAAAAGGAGTGGACATTAGGAACGAAACCAAATCATTACGCGATAACAGCAAATGACAGTGATAAGTAAATTTTACAATTAAACTGGACTGCAGCAAGCATTTTCCGGCTATCTATATTAGTAAAATTGCTTTCCTTATTTGCTAGGCAATACACTTAATATTATTCCGTAAACAGGATGGAAAGATAAAGCATCCCTGCGTTTATTCTTGCACGGAGCAAAGCTATTGTGGACGCTATTGAGATACAAAGAGACGATGCAAAACCACTTTCACTTTCCCTCTTAGGTACTCGCATATTTAGGCAAATTTAAACTATGACTGACAAACTAAATTTGGCACACAAAAAAGCACAAAAATGTCTTCAAACCAACAAGAAAATATATTTATTACAAATTTATCAATTAATAGGTTTGTTGGGAAGTTTTGCTGTTGCCCTGTTGTTAATGGAGCTTTCAGCTTAATGAGATCGGGGTTCGAGCCATAGCCACAATAGAAAGGGTCGAGGTCTCGTTAGCTCATCTGCTTCTGAGAGCCTAGCGACGTCCACATCATCCTTTCACCTTCACCTCACCAACCTTGTTTCCGTTGGTCTGTCCCAGATACGGAGATATCCATGGGTGGGCATTGTACTAGGCCCAAATCTCCCAAATGCAAAATGACTTGAAAAACACCATATCAGAAAACTCCTTTTGCTTTATACCTACAAATTTCTTTTATATCACAGTTATTCAAGCTGAAGTGAAATCTAGAATAACAACAGCTAACAAAGAAACGAAACTCGTTGTATACATCAGCCGAATTTACAAACAAGGTATGTGACAACGTTCAGGTTATTGAACGAAAGCTGACTGTAGTGCTGCAGTGCAGATTAGTGGTGGTGAAGCTACTACAATGGAGTGTAGTATAGTAGAGTATTATATTTAAACCCTAAAGACGGGCATACGTTCCTTCCAACTTGCATCTCTGATTAGGATTGCCAAGGCCCGAACAGAAAAGGTAGTGTATTACATTGAGTGGGCTAAGTTACCCAAACAGACAAACGAGCTATACCCTAGTAGAGTACAGCAATACAATGGAATAATAAAGTGTAGGATAACAAAGTTTGGTATAATATAGTATACAGTATTATTCATAGTGCAGTGAAGTTTGGTACATTGCAGTTTTATACCAGTGCCCCTTTTCATTATGATGTCACTTTAGCATTTTTATGCCTAATAGCGTAGTGTATCATTATACTATCAAAAACATTACAGAGTGGATTATCTTTATCATTTAAGTTGTCACAGCATAATATTTTGAAATGGCATTACAGTATGCTGTATTTAATTCCAGGGAAAGTCAAGATTTATCCAGGCATAGCACAGATATGGTCAGCTACTAGATGCGTGTGTCCAAACATTGAATTTGACAAGAAATATATCATTATTGGCCAAGAAGACAGACAAAAGAAGAGGCTCATTTACAATTACAAGTCAATCATTGCCAAAAGTACTGGCGCATTAGAAAGAAAATTGCAGAAATGGAGAATCAAGTACAACAGGATGATTGCTAGAAAGTTGAAAAGAAAACCAAATGCTTGAGATAGACTCATTGCAACTATAAGCTAATAAGCCTCATACTCATGCAGTGAAAGCTATAGGGCTTCTTTCAAACTATTGTAGGTTTGACTTTGAAAACTGAATAAACGATATGACGTCAATATGTAAATGCGTAAAGACGTTTTGTTAACAGAACTACTAAAAGAGACCAGAATGTAATGAGAAAGCTCTCGAGTCAATAGATTCAGGTAGTGTATATAGTTAAACAGTAAATGTAATACGTGATCAACGTCTTGCGTATTTTTGATAAGTTATAAGCAAGAAGAAATAATCGCCAACAAGCTGAATTTTAGCTAAATCAGCACATGATTAAGTTTGAGTGGTGCCATAAGGTTTTCACATCCTTAACGATCAATATGGGCAAATGCAAAACGAAATAACAACAATGTATTTCAGTCCCTTTACATGGTTCGGTTCAGAAAAAAGATAAACGGTGCACAAGGACTAAGACTAACGGAGTATAAGAACATAGAAAACCAGCAGTGAAATGGTATTTTTAAAGAAGTTAGGGATTGGTCTTAAACTTTGTACTGAAAAACTGAAATACTGCATAAGCGTGCACACGGTTTTGATGCAGTCACAAAGAGAGTCATCAGGCGATTCGTTTTCCATGCTTAAGAATCATGACAAGTTATGTAAGTTATGTAATCAAAGTATGGCTTCGAGGCCAAACAAGAATTCTCAACCACGTGCATATACAAAAAGAGTGCTTACAATCTGAAAAGATTGTATGCTACAAAGTATGCTGTGGGGATGAGAAATGTCTGAGACTGAAGTCTTCTTAATACTGTGTTTCACAAGCAGTCTTTTAACAAATCAACTATAAGTACCCTGGTTTTGACAAACAGTTATAACCTTGTGCAAAATGTAAGCATATTTCAAAATTCCACAACTTAATCCCAAAACTGGAGATTTAGGCCAATCTGATAATACGCTTTTCTCTCTTCGAGGTCGACTTTGTAAGAACTAAACAGGATTAATTTATGGTTTTTAGATTTTAAGCACCACATTCTTCTTTTAAGTGTAACTAGATTCTGTTAAATAGTCTGGTACTAGAGATAGTTATCATGAAAGAAAAGAAGAGTACGTTATCAAGTGTATTTTCAGTTTGAAAAGTTATCTCTGTGTATGGAAAATTGCTTAGAGAACATCCTAAATCTTAGTGCGACTACGTTTCACTTAGATAACAACATGCAACGCAACGCCAGCTGAAAGATAGCAACTGTTTAACTCTGAATTCAGTCAGTTTACCTTAGTTTTAGTGAGATATCATTTAATGACTCCTCGACACAAAATCATTGAGTGCATGCAAGAGGACTAACTACCATTGTTGTTCCTTATAGGAATATTGTAGTATTTTCAGCCATTTTGACAATCAGAGAATCTTCATGACAACTGGAAATCTCGCTAGATAGACATCATTCTCATTTCACACATACAAAAGCTTAACATTGGTGCGTTTCAGTTAGCAAGTAACACAAGAAGCTATGTTTGGTAACGAGGATCAAAATTAGGGCACTACTTTTGCAATTGCAGAGCCGCAGCTTGTACCTGCGGCTGAGGTTCGAGAACAAACAAAAAGGTATTAATTTTCCAGACCTCTGAAGGATGGTTAGCCGAGCGTACAGTTGATTCGTAGTTCGTGCTTTCTATGTTAGACGGATTCCAGCCAATGAAGAACGAGGTGAAAGGAACAATCCATGAAATACCACATTGCCAGGAAAACAACTGCACAACTAAGCAACAGGACAAACAACGACACAGCGATTCTTTACACTAATTTGCAACCACTCAACAAACTCCATGAGGCTCAAACATGAAATTCCCCAGAAATAACTATGAATCTTGCCTTCTTAGTTTATCACAAAAGTAGACAGCAGTTAAGAAACATTGAATATGAGAATATAACCGTTGTCTCACAATACAAATTTAAAAATAAGATCTAAAAATATAAAGTATTTCACTTACATTTCAGAATATCTTGCTAATTTTCAACATTTTCTTTAGTTTGTCGTTTAACGAGTTCAGCATATAACCCATTTTTGGCAAGTAGCTCGTGATGTGTTCCAGACTAAAGAGGAACAACACATAATACTACTTAAGAAACTAGATTAGGACAAGGCCTAAATAATCTATAAACTCACAATCATGGACAAAATTGTTGAGACAAAACTAGAAATTCTCTTTGATTTCCATTATTTCCCAGCTTTCCTCTTCCCCCTCCCATCTGAGTGGTTGCCTCAGCCATTGACTATGCCTAAGCATACTGTATTATGTCCATGATTGAAGATCAGATTGGCGAGTTTTCTGTACAGTATACTGGCCTATATTCATCTCTTTTTCTTTAGAGACTCATGGACAACATTGTTGAGACAAAACTAGAAATTCTCTTTGATTTCCATTATTTCCCAGCTTTCCTCTTCCCCCTCCCATCTGAGTGGTTGCCTCAGCCATTGACTATGCCTAAGCATACTGTATTATGTCCATGATTGAAGATCAGATTGGTGAGTTTTCTGTACAGTATACTGGCCTATACTCTTTTTCTTTAGAGGCTGCTGATTAAATGTGCAACTTTTTCCTTTAAATGGTGACAGAACATATTCAAAGATTGTCGCTGAGACCGGAAAAACTAAGAGTTGCACGTGTAGCCAGAGACAGATTTTCGAACAGAATCTTCTGCGAACTTAGAAAAGACGGTCGCAGAACATTGCTTTGGATGAACTTTTGGCGACATGTTTTGCTTGCCGCCAGTAATGTCGCAGCGTGTAGCCGGTTTTTTTTTAATTGGCGACGCAACACATTGCATTGTTTTCGCGCCTTTTCCTGGAAATTTTCTAGGACTCAATTTTCTTATAACGCAAGTTGATTGTCGCAGAACTTCCGTCACAGTATTTTTGTCGCATCTTGTAGCTACCACAGGATTTTTTAGAACAGGACATTTTCAGGTGTGTCGGGTCAACAGAATAGTTGAAAAGTCGCACGTGTGGCCGAGGGTTTTCTAAACCTTCTAGGCTGGCACACATTCTTACAGCAAAAAGCTATTTCTCTACAACAATAAATTTTTGATGTCCAAACGAAAATTCTCCTTGCATAAACCACACTAGCGATGTATAGGAAAGGACATTTATCCCCCTTTCAAAGTAATAAACAGGCATAGAAAAATATTGTCCAAACCACATAAGACAAATAGTTTTACAATAAATTCCTAGAACAGAGTATCCCGACTAAGCCAGATAACTCAGAAAACCAATATAGCTGTCTGGAAAAACAGGCTGTTGATTAGCTTAGAAATAAGTCTGTTTACCTCTTGTACTTTTCCATCCGAAATAACAACTATTAAATCTGTAAAAGAACGATAAATATGCGGTAAAAGACGTGTGTGCTATAGCACATATCCATAATTAGCCTTAACAAATAGATAGACATAGATGTATAGCTATACTGGGTTCTAGGGCAAACAGCACAAACAGTAAGCACAAACAGCGAGCGCCCTACAGAAATTCTCCGAGAACGCTTGTATCAAACACTACAATACGGGGTGGAAAAACTGGATTTCAAGTTTTACACGATAAGAATACTGAAGCCTTTCCTGTTCCTTGCCATTTCAGTTAAACTCGCGGCACCGTTAGTTCTATCAAAACTTTAGTTTCACCGACAGAAACAGCCTAAAGCACCCACATATCATTGTCATGTTGTAGCCAGTTAAATTGCATTTTTAATAGGTTATAGTAGCGGCTGACGAGAAACAGCAGCATAATAAGAGTCTAAAGAAACTCATGAAATCAAGCATGATTTCTTGAAGTGAAGTTAAAACTCGAGAATAACCTTGTACATACGCTTCTGGTTAAAGCTAGTAATTCAATGCATGTGTAGATGTTTAGGTGAAGCTAATTCTAAAAAAAGGCCCGTATAAGATAACCGAATTGGAACGAGTGGATGGCTTTATCTCAACGACTTACAAATTATACTAGATAGCTAGAGCAGATTTGAATCGACAGTTATTATAAGGGGGGGTAGAAAATGCTATACCGAAAAGGTGCCACACAGAATAAAGGCAAAATGAAAAAATAAGCGAAATTGAAGAACTCATGTTTAATAAATCACTTGCCTGCATTCATTATGGTGCTTAGTCTGTGAGCAATAACAAGAACAGTTCGTCCTAAAAAGTATTTATGGCATGGAAATCATATACGAAGACTATGAAGTACTCAAGTACAGTAATGTATCTAAAACTAATTCATAGTTGAAAGTTTCTCGGGAAGTTTCTTAAGAATATTTGCAAAGTACGTTAAAAAAACCTCCTTCTTTCAAATTCATTTAACATGTCCTAAACAATAAGTTGTTTCTAATACAGAAGGCACTCTTTCAGATCAATTTTGAAATTTTACAGTGTTTTTGAATAAAAATACAACATTTTAAAGCTTTTTGGTATAGGAAAAATATTCAAGTATTGCACTGTGCCGCACTGAGTAATATGTTCTTTATCTGCAGTCTATAAAGCAATACCGAACATATGACTGTCTTGTTAAAATAATCATCACATACACATATACAGGCTTTCTGAGGCAAAATTTTCCTTCGAGTTCGACCGCACATAGAAGAAACAGCATCGAAGAAATTTCAGAACGAACCGGCAATATCTAAAGATAACTTTAAGAGTGCTTTTAACTGTTTTAAAGTCACCTACCCGTAGAAACCTTATCGAGAGCTTCTTGAACTATTTTCTCAGATTCTGCATCCAGGGCACTTAAATAGAAATCAGATTAAGAACTGTTTTAAAACTCGCATATTTAGAGAGAAACGTTTAAACCATTTTTGACACGACCCTTCGATAAAGTAGAAAACTGCGGAAGCCAAACTGCACCAAATTCTAAACTGTCTTTAAGAATACTGCCAGTGTGACTAGCAACGCAAACAAAGAAAGCAAACACATAAAGTAGGGAATAACAACGGAAAAACGGTCACCTTGTAGCTTCATCTAGAATTAATATTTTCGGGTTCTTTATCAGAGCTCTTGCAATAGCAATTCTGAAATTAGAGATTTAGGATTAATGAAAAACATATTACTCAATGGTCAAGTCAAGTCAAATAAAGCCAAGCTAAGCCACGCCAAGTCAAGTCAAGTCAAGTCAAGTCAAGTCAAGTCAAGTCAAGCCAAGTCAAGTCAAGACAAGTCAAGTCAAGTCAAGTCAAGTCAAGTCAAGTCAAGTCAAGTCAAGTCACGTCAAGTCAAGTCACGTCAAGTCAAGTCTGTCAAAAGGACCAATGACAATATCATTGTTTTACCTCTGTTTTTGGCCTCCAGAAACCGTTGTACCCCTTTCACCAACAACTGTTTGATAGCCCTGAAAAATTTTTTAAATCTGATAAAGGAAACTATAAAACGTTAAAAATTTAGAAATTTTTGTGCTGGGGAGCATTTAGCACGAAACATGCATTCAATGAGTGTTTAGCTTGGTCAAATCAGGTCAAACGATCCAACACATCACCCACAATGTAGCACAAAATGATTTGTGCATGCAAGACTTGAGCTTCACGAAGGTCCCACGCACCTAGCTAGTTGACTTGCTGGAGCACTTTGTACATATTCAAGGTCTCAGGTTCGATACCTTTCCTGGGTCTCAGGTTCGATGCTTTTCCTGTTTATATCCTGAATTAAATTTTCTCAACACCTCTGATTAAATAGGTTGACTTACCTCTGGAAAACCTCTTATGAATTTGTCAGCATTTGCGAGCTTTGCAGCCTCATATACCTGAGCAAAAATAAGAAAAAGCATTGATAAAACATCAAGACCTCAGTCATCTGTTTGCCTTAAGCGCGACACACATCAATCGTTAGATTTCCGCCCACGTAAGGAATCAAGATGCTGCAGTCATCCGTCTTTCTTATACAGCCTGCTCTTGTTTCATGCTACTATCGATCGGCCGAAACCAATTATATCTTTGTAAAGGCCATTTCCTGGATGGATGATCTTTCCCAGTTATTGTTCAAGACTACTGCAAATCAGTACCTAAATTAAGTGAGCTGAGTATGCTTATGTAAGAAAAGATTGCCATTTTACTTGATAGCTTCTGAGTAACACAGATCCAAGTTTTATAACAAACATAAAATTTTGCTCTTTCTAGACAGGCTGTCGTCTATACCTAGTAGATGGGACATAGGTGTTGCCATTTAATTGTATCACTAGATGCTTAAATTATGACCCAAACGAGCCAGCAGATAAAGGCCTGATACACGAGCGTCAAGGAAAAATAACACTGGTGCCAACAAATAACACTATACTGAAATTATCCAATGCTGTTTTGATATCTGTGATATATGATATGCTTTGATAATATTGCAATAGGCTATCAATGATAACAAAATGCTCTCTAACCTCTTCATCACTTGCATCTGGCCTTCCGTATCTAATGTTTTCCATAACGGATGCTGCAAACAACACAGGCTCCTGCAAATTAAAACAAGTTGATTGCAAAATTGATAGAAAAACAAAAACAGAAACAGAACAAGCATCGAAAGATGAGGAACCAGCGATTGGAAAGTATCTTCATCATTTGGCAGCCACGTTTTGCGCTGAGAAAGGACTGTATGCCAGTTGGAAATACAGTATTGGTATCAGTTAACTATGGTTCATTTTCAGTTTCTATATCTTCTATATCTAACCTCTGCATTGTTCCTCGTTCCTAAATATTTATCATATTCGATGCAAGTGCAACTGGTAACAGAGAAAACGGCAAATCAAGTGATTTTCTTCTTCGTATGTACGGTCAAAAATATCGTTTTTTTTTAAAATAAAATGCATAGAAAAGCTCTGCTTCTGAGAAAGTGCTCGCACAACTTCAACCAATAGCTCAGTTCCCTTATCACGAAAAAAACCTTATCAAAACCTCAACTTTGAACCCCATAGAATTCAACAGCTACATTGAAAATAACTGTCCAGGGAGAAGATAAAGGTGAAAAGGTGAAATAGTCGCTAGGATCTCAGGAGTAGGTTAACGCTACAGTGGCTAGGGTTCGAACCCCGACCTCGCTGAGCTTCTGGCACCACAAGCCGACTGGATTGGACCATGACGCCAAAGCACTTTCAAGATTTAGAACATTTAGGACAAAAAGGTAGAAAGAGATGTACATTTTACAGATCTAAAAAGCATTTTCCAGGGTTTTCATAGCTTCATAAATGGAATTTTATGCTCTTTGGCTTGACAAACAAGATTTTCATTTGAATGTTCATTTACCTTTCTCTTATCCAGCACATGTATTGTGTTCACAAAGTTTTCTTTTGGTAAAGGAAACTAAAAAAAATTATGAATAGAAGTGTCACCAAAACAGCTATAGATGTGTAACGTACCTGATTAATAAAACCAATCAGTTCTCCTCTTAGCCAAGATGAATCAAGTTCTTTGACATCTATGCCATCGACAGATATACTTCCAGAATCGATATTGTAAAACTTCTCAAGTAAAGCTGCAACTGTTGATTTTCCTGGAAGAACACAATTTAGAAAAGATTTAACGAAGAGAAACCGGTAGATAGGTCAATACACTTGCTATCTTCGCACGATTTCTGTGCTTAGTACAAGGAGACCACTGGATAGCCCATGGCAAGTCTAAGCGACCCAGTCCTTCCTCTCGATATAACCACACCTCATTCCTTTAAATAAGGAACCAAAAACAGCAGGTAAACCAGTACTCCAAGCTGTGGCAGCAAGAATGTTTGGAAAATGTATGGTCAACGTATAGCAATATACAATTCAAACATTGCCCCATGTTTCCAGAAAAACCTACGCACAACCTTTGAAATCAAGACAACCAAGTTGCGAAATTTGAATACAGCAGAAAATTCGAAACATAAAACGAAGTTAAAAGACTGTAAAACTGTAGGTGCTATGGCGTCGTGGTTTAACCAAACTGACTCGACCTGCCGAGCCCCAGCCATGGTAGCGTTACAGTCAGGGTCGAGGTCTCGTTAGTCCATCTACTTATTAGATCCTAATGACGGGCACTAAAATACCAATCTTACCTTCACCTTAGCAAAAAAATTCAACTTAGACGTTAAACTAGAGCTTTGCTAGCATCAAGATTTTCATTCGACTAAGATCACCATGGCATTTGCACGACTTAGCTGAATCCTTCACGAACAATAGATTTCTAATGTTTCATAAATCAAACATACCTGACCCGCTTGGTCCACAAAGTGCAATCACTTTTCCTTTACCGATGTCCAAGTTGAAGTTCTCCAATACAGGCTGCTCTGGTCTTGTTGGATATCTGAAATCAACTTTATCAAATCTAACATGACCAGCAATGCTTCCAGGGGATATTTTCTTGTCTCCTTTGAATTCAACTGTCGGTTTCATCTTAATATACTCAAAAACACGTCCTCCTGAGCTCACACCTCTGATAACTTGACCAAAAAGAACTGACAATGTTCCAAGAGATCTAAAAAGGGGGTTTATAAAACAGTCGTTGATATATTAAACATAGACAAACCATAGATGATTAGAGGCTCCACAAACGAGTTAAATAATTCATTTAGAATCTTAGTTTTAAAAACAAACATCGAGTGAAATTGGGTTCAGCTTCTACAAACGAAATGATTACAGAGTGGTAGTAGGTAGTGAGTCAATAAAGAGTAGTAAAGAATTGAAACGACCAGTTATTTGTTTGAAAGGCTTGTTGTTCAATCTTGAAGTAAGAAAGTATGAAGAATGAAGAAGTCACCTTTGTATAGTCTGTGTAGCCATGAGGAAACTCATAAGGTCACCAGCTGTGATCTGATTCGAGTCTAGTAAGATACCACCAGAGTATAAAACAACAAGAGTCATTCCATTGATTGCAAAGTTTGAAAGTCCTTGAAATACACCTATGCCTGCTCCAAGAAACTCGTTCAAGTATCTTGATTTCTCTACTTCGTCACCATACCAGCTGGGGAAAAAATGACAATTAAGTCCAATTAGCCAACATTTCTATTTTTTGAATTAGTAAAGAATTATTAAATGGAGCGCACTTTCTGATTTAGAACACATGGCATGGAGAAGAGCACACCTACTCAGCCCAGCCAGCGATGTTGGCTGAGATGTAAAAAGATCGAACATTTCATTTTACACATTCCACATTTTTTATTTTGATCAGATTTTCCCAAACATCAGAAATACAAATATTGGTAGACGCGACATGCTGTTCAAATGTTTCAATATTTTAACCGACCGACATGGATGTTGGGTGGTTTTAAAATTGAGCAAAGTTGAGCATTGATGGCAAAACGATTCAATTTTTCACTCGATATTTCACTTGATCTTTTTCACTCGACGTTAGCTTCTTAGCGCAATTTCCCCAGCAAAAACATGTTGCTGCGCATGTTTTTACTCAACTCGTTCGGCAATTTGGCCAGACGACTCGGTTTTCACTCAATTTCTTTTCAGGTGAAAATCAAGTGAAAATCGAGTCGCGAGGGCTTCAGGCGATTTAGAGCAGACTGAATTTTGGTAGAATCATTCTGATCGCTTCTGGTGGCAGAAATGATCTTCATGACAAACGATTATACGGAAGCAAAGTTTCTAATATTATTTAAAATATTTATCAAAAACTATGTAAAACTCTACTTTTGTACTTAAGATGGCAAAAGCCAAAAGCTTTTACGGAAGTTTTACATAGTTTTTATATATCTTTAAATAATGCTTTAATAATTATTATTACTGAGTGAATTAACAATGTGTGATAGACTTACAGTGCCTCCTTTTCTTCCATAGCAAAAGCCCTGACAGTTCTTATGTTACTTAATGCTTCATCAGCAACAGCAGTGGCATTCGCAACTTGTTCCTGGGACTTTCTTGAGAGCTTTCGAAGCATTGAGCCAAGAAATGATCCAACAAGTACAACTCCTGGTACCAGAATCAGCATGATTGATGTAAGTTTTGGGGACACTAAATATAACATACCAACACAGCCCACTGTTTGTGTGATGCTTTTTATACCTTGTGAGATGCACTGCTTAAAAGCACTCTTGAAATCCTGCACATCAGCAGTTAATCTGAAAGGAATGTGTCATGAAGCATACAAACACTTGGCTTTAAAACACAACACAATACACAAAGATAAAAAAAATGAGAATAGATAGAGGCTTGAGAAATACCAAGCTCTCATGTACCTGTTTACTATTTCTCCAGTTTTGTGTGCATCAAAAAAGGCAATATCTTGATTAATCAGAGAGTCGAATAAAGCTATTCTCAGCCTTGCAGCAAATCTTTCTCCAAATGATGACAGAAATGTAATATATAAAAATGTCAGACCAGCTTGAAGACTGAAATTCCATATCAACTTTATCGAAGGTTTGTATAGAACATTAAAAGCTGTATTGTTCACATCTTGGTCTTGAGTCAGGGAAGTTATAGCATTTATAAGTTCACCAAGTAGATGAGGTAGCTTTATATTAACAATTGCCACTGCTAAGGCCGTTAATGATGCAAGTGTAAACAACCAAAGGTCTGGTAGCAAAAGCCTTATAAAGATATTCC
The DNA here is from genome assembly GCA_014526335.1 of Chrysaora quinquecirrha. NCBI lineage: Eukaryota > Metazoa > Cnidaria > Scyphozoa > Semaeostomeae > Pelagiidae > Chrysaora > Chrysaora quinquecirrha. Next base: position 3,552,782 of record JACTAT010000035.1, read on the forward strand.
AATCAAAATTTGAGTTGTCTTTTTGGTTTGTTTTACTGTCTTTAATAGGAATTTGGCTTTTATGACTTAGTTTCAATTTTTCACATTTAGCAATGCTGTTTTTCCCAAGAATGCAAGCAAATACAATAGGTGGTCCACTATATTTACTCACACTAATTCCAATGTTTTTAGACCAATTTCCCAATTTGCAAAAGCTAATTTTACTGTTCCTAAAAGACAACAACAAAAAATTAAAAAACCTTGAGTGTCCAATGAATTAAATATTAAAGAAAATCAATAAACGATCAATGACTGTAACAATCTATGTACATCCTGCAAACTTCATGTCATTAACATATGCCATGTTAAATGTATCCACTGTGTGCAGACCTCCCAAGAGGCAACCTGGGTCCTGGGGAGTAGAGAAAGTGCAGGCCCTCTTTTTGGGACACACCCCTTTTTAGTGGAAACTTCCATTTTAATGCAAAGGCTCCTATTCCACCTTTTTATACTCAACAGCTGTTCCATACAGTCTCCCCTGTGTCAAAAATGAGGCTATTTTAGACGACTATTAGGAGTTCCGGAAGAAAACATTCAAACTTATCTGTGCGTGTGTGGTGTGAGTTGCCTTGCATGCAGTAAAAGCAATAGGTAGGCCTCACCTGGTATTTGGCAAAAATTTAAAAAAGCTCAAAAGCAAAACAGTGCTAAGACCAATACAGGAAAAATTAAATACTTGAAATATTTTTGCTCTACTTACCACCCATTCTTTTTCACCAAAGAACCCAAATTCCTTGCTACGGGCCTAACTGCTTTTCCAAAACTTAGACATGAAGCATCATGCAGCAAGCTTCTTCTTGAGACTTGCCAGCTTCCATGGAATCTACCCACTATTACTGTATTCTTAGTTGCTATACTTGACCAGTTCTGCTTTAACAATGGCATTAAAGCATTCATAATAAAAATGCCCTTGTTTTTCCGGGGCCACTCGTCAAAGTCTTAACATCTTTGATTAGGCCATATTCTCTTTCCTTTCCTTTCCTTTGCTTGGCGAGCTCGAGAACGAGGCTTGCAACAGAGAGAAAGTTATGCCCGTTATGCCCGTTAGAGAAATGGTTTAACCGAGGTTAATGCCACCAGGAGATTGTTTTCTAATGTCATGATATGGGGATGGGATTCAGTGTCTAGTTTGGGTTTTCCAAATATTCCAAATATTAATGGGATATGTTTAATATGATTTCATGGAGGACGAATATACAGTCTTATACCACTGAAAATCTGAAAATGGTTGGACCTCCGTAGCGGCAGGACAAAAAACAAACCAGGGTTAACGATAGCACTGTAACCCCTTTATCATAGCACAAACAGCATGACAAGGCCCACATCCCAACATCATATCTTCTAATCTCATGCATATCGATATGACCCATGGGACCAAGAGTCACAGCATTGGTAACTCTTCTCGTCGTAGGTTACAAATGGACTCATGGAAACTATGCCATCTCGTTTCAATACATCGTTACAGTACTGAAATTTCTGCGGATCCACAGCAGTAGAGGTACAGATAAAAATAACTTTAATACTGGTACCTTTGTTTAATTTTAGATGTAAATAAACAATACAAGTATATACGTTTCAAAGTGCTACTTAATGCAGGCTTCCGAAAAAGAGAGCTTTGTTTTTACGTCGAATTTGTTGAATTCCTGTTACTAGGGAAATTATTCCCAGAATTCCCTATAAAAATAACTGTATGTAATAAAAACCATTGACTATGTAAAAACAAAGGTCTAACAGAGATCGCCATCATTGAATTCCCGTAACTACAGAAATTGTTCCCAGAATTCCCTACAATAATAGTTTATAAAAACTAAGGACTGAGAGCACAGGATGGCCGCCATTTTTGTGGAAGCCTCTTTTTGTAGAACTCATGGGATCAACTCATGGCACCATGTACTTCTCCCTCTTGCAGTTGCAGTGACCACCTTTGGCGCCAATGGTCGGCTTATCAGTAAGGTTCCAAAATTGAATGTCAAGCGAATGAGACCTCATAATCAGCCCACAAAAACCAGCAGTAAATTGGAGCATTGCTTAAGATGTGAGATATTGGAAAACAAAGGGAACAAAAACTATAACTAAATCCGAACAAACAAAAAACAAGAATACCATTCTGCAATACATGTGCTATGTGTATCATAAAAGTGAGTCTCAGTCTTTGCAAACATTTCTCTTTACTCCCGACCACAAAATCCTTCCACAAGACGATTTATAGTTGTGTAGAAGCTGTCCGATCAAACTCTGTTAGCTGCACCGGCATTCGAAGTTCTCTGTTAGCATTAAAGTTATGCAATACACCATTCCTTCGCTTCTGACAATGATTGAATAGAAAATACAGAAAGGCGTCAAACGAGGGGTTAATGACGTACATTAGAATGCTGAAAACGGCTAGAGACGTTGGGTACTTGACAGAATGACTGATTGCTTCAGGTACGATGCATGCAATAAAGGCGACAGTGACAGTAATTGAATACAGTAGAATTCTCCTATCCTCAACTTGGCGTTGTCTCTGGATATTAGGACGGATTCGATTGTTATATCTGGTGATAATTTTGTAGCAAATAAATGTATAAGCAACTATTAATGTGACACTGCTTGCAAAAGCGAGCAAGCTAAGCACAAAAAACATGCGACTCGAAACCATAAAGTTTGAGGCTACAGCAGAGAAAATGATTGACAAAATCCACAATGAAGCCAGAACCACATAACATTTTCTCCGTGTTATGATATATCGTGTCCTTAATGGATACAATGTTGCAATGAGTCGCAAGATAGCAATAAATGAAACGTGAGCAAAGGACGACATTAAGGAAAACACAATTCCTATATCTGCATATTTAAGAATAAGGGAAAGGTCTGTCCAGTTTTTGGTGATGCTAAATGCAAGATATGATACACCTCGAAGCAAAAGCACGATTGAAACAATTATATCTGCAGCAGCTAAACTTGTTATTGTGATTCCAAATACCGAGCTCTTATGAATCTTCTTGTAGCAAACGAGGATGATCTGAATAATGTTAGTGACTAAACCAAGAAGTCCAGAAATTGTGAAAATACATATCAATGCCAGAAGTAAAGTTTCCATCCTTACGAAGCAAAGCGAACAGCTGAGGCAGCTGAAGTAAAATGAATTAAATACCTCACGCTGGTGGTGTATATATTCTTAAATATTAAATCAGTTGACAATACTGAATACATAACAAACTTATATGCAAATTATACATCATATGTTCCACCTGCAACTGTCTTTTCTTATACAGTGATTTTTCAATCGGCAGATATGATTCTTTTTATTCATTAAGGTAAAGAAATAATACATCATTATGCAATGTCTAACCTTTATTTTACATCCAAGTAAGAGTAGTCTATACCCATGACGGCATACGCATAATATTAGCAAGAAGTCCAGTGTACAGGCTTGTGGTACAAATGTGCTGTCCGGTTTATGGGTTGTGCATTAGTAAACGGAATACTCACAATTAGTTGAGAGGAACCAGTTAATTAATATGATGACGGCAAATGAGAACAACTGTACACAAAATATGAAAATATGTAAGCAAGAAAGATAGAATGTTACGGCATGAATTTCTCATGAACGTGTTTCTTCACAACTTGCGTACACAAAATCGATATTCGTAGAGTATTTTGCAGTGTAGACATTATGCATCACATTATCATTTCGCTGTCAGCAATGGTTGAAGTGATAATACAGAATAGCATCAAAAAAGGGTCGACTGCACACTAGAAAATGTCGAGAAGAGCCACAGGTATTGTGTATTTGATGCGATAGACGAGGGGTTCAGAAACATTGCATATAATAAAGGTAACACTGACGGTAACTGAGTAGTGTAGATTCTTGATATTAGCGCGGGTTTCGTCGTTCTAACTGTTGACGATCTTGTAGTAATTGAATGCATACGCAAGTACTAATATGACACTGTATTCGATATTGGATGCAACAGCAAGGGATTCAGGAACATTTCATGTAATGTAATGAAGGCAATAGTGACAGAGACTGAGTATAGCAGAAATCTTTTCCCAGGTACTTGGCGTTCATTCTTAATATTAGCACGGATTTGCATAGCAAGTACTTATGTGACAGTGTTTGCAAAAGCGAGCAAGCTTATCTCAATAAACATGCAATACAAATATAGAAATCTAAAAGCTACAGCAGGTAATTAATCGCACATCAACCAAGTTTCGCATTTGAAATAAAGTCGGCAAAAAGTTATCTTCTGTTTTGCCTTATCTTTTATTTGATGACATGTATCGGAAAATAACACTTTTTTACAAACTACAAATGTCAGCTAGACAAACTGGACTCCAAAAGAGTTCGAATAACAGAGTTCCCATCATTAACTCAAGATGGGCGAGATCGAGTTCTTAATCTTTTAATGTTAGTGCACTGGCCATCAACACAGATTCTCATGAAACAGAAAATAAATTTTCTACTTAGCTCTTTACTGGGTTCGGTTTATCACTGTCATGGTTTTCAACATTTCTTACAAGTCTGTATAGTGTTGCAGCTTCACGAACTCCGCTGAACTCTAGGCAAAATGACTGAACTTCGATGAATATATCCTAAAGTACAAGAGAAGTTTTAATCAAAAATACAGCTAACGTAGATAAGTAGACAACTACAATCATCGCCAAAATATTGGGGACACCATGTTATAAGTTCGTTTTACATTAAAAATCTCCAAAACTCCGATCCCACCATAATATATTTGGGCAATTAGTCCTCCCTCCCCCCGACTCAATTTTGGAACCACTGACAACACCAATTTTGCCAACATTGAGCTGGGGGAGGATCGTCTTTAAAGCAAGAATTTTGAAAAAAGTCTGTGTCCCAGCATTTTTGGAGAGGATTGTAGCTACGGGATAGCTTTCAATGCTTGACACAACCCGTCTGGAGACTGATAATCTGAATTTGCAAAGTTGCACACTCAGGTTGCAAAGCAATTTTGAAGTGAAATTTTATGGGTGCAAAGGTGTAGCATAGGTTTAACGTATTTCTATGATTTCAAAACTCCCAGGACGAGAAATGCAATGAAGCGCAATAACACCAGTATAAGAAATCTCAGCAGTTAAGAATAGATAACGAGGTTGAATAAAGACAAAAACAAACCTGAATATTGATGATTTTATTTCTTATCAAAGACTGCAGAAATACGCACACCTAAGAAAATTGAAATTTGTATAAACAAAGGGACTTATAGGAGCTAAAAGAAGAAAATTATCATTCTGAAAGTGCTGTCCCAAATACGTCAACCTAGAGGTGAATCTTAGCGACCAGACTCGATATGATACGACAGTAACGCGGCTTCCTTTAAGGGAATGAAGACTAATTACATTCTTCGTAGTCTACGCTCCTCCACACTCCACCACCCCGCTCCAACCACTCTGAGGAAACAGCTGCATGTTGTTGTAGTTGGTAGAAGCTGCTTCCGAAAGAGTGGGAGGACGGTAATAAGTCTAACGGGAATCATACCGCTGCTCTTATAAGGCTGGAACAAAGTTGTCTATATTCTCATTTAGAAGGAGATAGAGCCAGATAAAATGTGTCCGTATGTTTTTTGCTACGATTAAGCAAGAAAAATGATGTTTAGATTGCCCAATCAGACAATATTGCATTCATGACCAGCACTCCCTAATGAAACACGAATGAAAATGGCCTGTTTGCTATCAGCTGACAGTAACAATTTCAAATCTAAGTTGACAGTCTGAAGTATTAGCGGTAAAATTATATTACCCATCTGTATGACGAAGCGCTGAACTTCCTAGACGTAAGGGTTGAATGTGGGCTGAGAATTTTTAAACCGAGGAATATTTTGTCAGAAAAATACAAGATAATGAATATAAAAATCGAACTTACAAGACGAACTAATCTACTCTGAATGTACTTGTCCTTTATAGTTTCACACTTTGAAATGCAATTTGATATATAAAGATGAATAAATTCACGTGGTAATTCAACAGCCTACAAAAAAGCAAAACTGATCAATCGGAAAAAAGAAAGATGCGTGACGCGAGTCTAGGTAGCAACAATATTCTAAGAAGATTAAAGGTTTCAAGAAGAAGGAAAGTTGAAAAGAAGATATGCAAGCCTTCTAGTATAGTAGTCTACTATAATGCTTAGGTTAGAAAGTCTAAAGATAGTAGAAACGATTAAGAGGCGAGGTACAAATTCCTTCTTACTAGTATTTTAGATATAAGGCTCCTCTGACAAAAGCAATGCTGTGAAGGGTCCTTTGGTACAATAGTGTTTTGGGAAAGTTAAAGGCTATTTTGTTAGAAAACGATTGAGTCCTTTGGTACAAGCAATACTATAAGGCAGAGAAACGGTTGGCAAAGGTCATTTCCTAGCACCAAATGTAAAATGCTACAATGTCTTTTGAGAAGTAATGATTCTATTAGGAAATTCTGAAACCTTTTGACTCACAGAACGTTGTGAGAAGTTGCTCCCAGTAGTAGCAGTGCTTTGAGGAGTCATGTCAGGCGTTCTTATTAGTAATGATACGATACTATTACGAAATTCCAAAAATCTTGCTATCGTCAGCAGTAACACCATAAGAATATGTGATAATGCAATGTGTCAAATTCACAAAAAGTCGAAAATGTTTTCTCACCGTTGTTAGACGGTTAACAACTTCCATTGAATGAAGAGACATTCCCATATTTACAAGAACAGAGAAATACCTGTGGAAGAAAAGAACAACTCTGTGAACACAGGATCTTCTAGACACACAAAAGATCTATCTACGTTTATGACTAAAGCCATTTAAACAGTACACGTATGAAAAATACTACAAACATTTTTAACTGCTTTCAATGTTTCAGGCATGACAATGGAATTGTGTTATGAGAATGTTAAAGCAAACAAAAAGCTTACTCAGTTATTTGTGTTGACTGCATCATCTTAAGTAGTACTTCAATCGCAACTAGTGGATTATTCTCAACAAGATCTGGAAGCTGAAAAATACACTCACTCGTTAACAAAAAACAGGAATTTTCAAACTGCACATTACAAACAAAACGTCATATTAGCTTCAGAATTGTATAAGGGTATCTTAGAGGCTGTGTGAGAAGTTTTACACCTCAATATATCGATATATCCTTAGATAAAATGTCATACTTTTATATCAAGATAACAAAATTTTTGCAAAGACCGTAAAAAACTTAAATGCAGAATAGTTTGGTTTGGTAATGTATATAAGAATAATAGCTGTTTAACCGTGCTACATAATCAAGCAAGCCATATAAAATACAGAATTTTGAGCATATGATCGTCCAATTGTTGCTTACAAATTTGTAAAATAGACGCTGGACACTAGAACAGCAGTTCTCAGCGATCACTTTTAAAAGTCATCCAGAGATTAAGAAACGCGGGTACTGTGTGACTGGTTACCATTAATTCTGATGTAATCAATTTGCTTTCAAATAGCTTACTTTGAACGGTGTTAGGCCGACATGATAAACAAGCTTTGGATCTTTGTCAAGTTCATTCAGCAAGTGCTTGAAAAGAAAGGAGTTTATTCACAAGTTAGAAAGTAAGATACATGTAATGATAAGATAGAAATAAATCTAAAACTGAATTTAAGTTCTCTAAAATAATCTCAGAAGAAAAAGCAGGACTATCAAGACGATACAGAACATCCATACTCAATTTAATATAAGAAATAAGGTCGTGAGGGTTAATTTAATTTTCTCCGGTGAAGGTGAGGAAAGGTGGAATGATGTTTTCAGCGCCAGTCACTAGGGTCTCAGAATCAAATCAGCTAACGAGAGCTTAATCCAGGCTGCAACGCTACCGTGGCTTGGGCTCAAACCCCGATCTCGAGCATGAGCTAGCTGCATTACACCATGACGCCACAGCACCTCACTCACACACCTTCCCATTGAGCAATAAAAAGTTTGTCAGCACCTGAGAATTGGTTAAATCTACGATGTTTTACCAATATCTACAGTATTAATCCTCCTACAGTATAGCCAATATGCTGATACAAACTGTAAAGTAAATTATCTAGTATTTGAATGAATTACGTATATAGAGACAGAAGAAAGAAAACGGTAAATACATACAGACCTGTTGTTGAATTAAAGTTAAAGGCCCTTTGAAAGCTCTTGACATGAGTTGACGAAGTTCAACTTCTGAAAAATAATGTGATGCTATTAAGTCTACACTGTCGTTTGCATTTGCAAGTACATTATAACGATGAGCAATTGCACTGTATTGCAATTGAATATTGTGCTGAAAATAAACTAATAAAATTGAAACTTTCATCTCCAAATCGAAGAAATGGCCGCATGACACACAGACTAATCCGATTCTTTAAGGAAGAAAAATATTTATTCACAAAAATAGGACTAAAACAGAAATTAATATACATACCTTTTGTGTTCTCAGCACACATCATTGTATCCCATTCAATCTTGAAGTTGGTATCTGGTGGATTTAGCCAGACCATCTATATAAAGATTTGATCAATTCATACATTTAGTAAAAAAAATCAAATTCAAAGCAACATATTAAAGAGTTTCAAAATGACAATTACCGTGTCTAATTAGATAAGTATACAACTGATGATTCTGGGAATCCTAGCACATGTTGGGGATTCTTTTACACTGTATAAGTAAATATCAAGTTGACAAAAGAGATCACTTTAAAAGACATTGTCCATTGCGTCTAAGATTTTCTTAATAAACTTAACAAAAACTTAAGAAAACATCTTGTTTACCTCAGACTCGCTTTGATGCAAAGGAGGTGCAACTCTGATAAACGGAGGTTGAAAGCTGTCTTCGATAGGTGGGTTTGAAGCTGCAGAAAGAATAAACATGTGCTATAGAATGGTGCACTGTGCATCTTGTGGCTACAATTTTTTATAATAGAGAATAAACGGGAGGTCAAAACAAAAGGTGGGGTCTTCAAATATGGAAAATTCTTATGTGGCTCTAATATATCGACTTTAATATTGCTCATGGAAATACACACCGATTTTTCTGCATATTTGTCTTTATATTCGTTGCAGTATACCTGCCTTGCTTTTTTTTCAGGAACACAGCTTTTTCTTGTCAACCTAGTATTCATTTAGAAGGTAATAATTTAACTAACGTACCACATATTAAATTTTCTGTAACTTCATGAGCAGTCCGAAGATCAAATGAACCACTAGAAATAAAAGATCGATGCATTTTAAAGAGATAAAGACGTTATCCTGAATATAGAAATTTATCATACAGTAAAAACAGACGTAATCTAGTATTCCTAACGGAGATTACACTGTTTATTTCCCCCCTAATTTTAAAACTAAAGGGTTCGAAAGATTTAAGCTTGCAGGACTTTATGAGCCTTATCTCACGTTGACGTATTTCTATATCTACTAGCTGGTTACCTCGTTAGTATGTAAGTTAGTTAGTTAGCTAGTTAGTTGGTGAGTTAGTTAATTAGTTAGTTAGATAGTTAGTTAGTTAGTTAGTTGGTCAGTTAGTTAGTTAGTTAGTTAGTTAGTCAGTTAGTTAGTTAGTTAGTTAGTTCCTTCGTTCCTTAGTTAGTTAGTTAGTTAGTTAGTTAGTTAGTTAGTTAGTTAGTTAGTTAGTTAGTTAGTTAGTTAGTTAGTTAGTTAGTTAGTTAGTAAGTTAGTTTAGATAGTTAGTCATAGCTAGCAAGTTCGGTAGTTTGGTAAAAAGTTAGCTTTGTAGTTTGGTAAACAGTGAGTTAGCTTGAAAGTTTGGTAGTTTGTTAATTGGTTTGTAATATGGTAAAAGGTTGGTCTGATGTTGGTCTGAAGCTTGGTTAATTTAGTAGCTTGGTAGTTTTGTAGTTGGTGTGATAGGTTGGTTGGTAGCGTTATACTTTGTAAGTTACTTTGTTAGTTTTTCTAGTTTAGTAATTAGTTAGATATTTACTAAATTGGTTAGTTTGGAAGTTAGTTTTGTAAAGTTAATTAGCCTCATAGTTAGTTTGATAGTTTGGAAGTTAGGTTGGTAGTCCGGTTGTTAGTTTGGCAAACTTTAAATAATCATCTGACCTGTTATCAGGATCAGGGTCTGCAATGATACTTTTTATACCAGATTTGCTTATTTCTGATACCTCCTTTTTCCTTTCTGCCAATGCCTGTTGCAGGCCACTGATGTCAAAAGTCTGAAGAAAGATCAAGAAAACATACGTTAATACATTGCTTCAGCCATACCTTTTTTCGATACCTTTGATGTTACTAGATTTCAAAATCGACGAGACTAGTGAAGAAGTGTTGGAAATTGAATTTACGAAGAACTACATCTAACACATTGAAAGTACGGAATGACAGAAACAGGCTGAAACAATTATCCACAAAAAATATAAAACCAGAGGTACTTAGAATTAAGCCTGTTCTTATTGACAGAGCAAAGATACTGCTGAGCTTGCTTGTTTTGCAGATAGCATCTAAAACGTGCGTTATTTTTTGGTTAAAATACGATTGTCATGTCCTCAATTGCCTAGTCCTTTCATATCCTCATATTCTGAATACCATCAGTATTCCACATAACACCCTACGAAATCCTTTCTTGGTTAATATATGACTGTCTGTCATGTCCTCGATAGCTAAGTCCTTTGGAATCTTAATATCCTCAAAATCCTCGGTTTTGCAGATAAACAACCTAAGACATCCCTTGTTTCTTGGTTACAATACAACTGTAATGCCTTTCATTACCAAGTGCTTTCTTATTCTCAATATCCTCTGTTTTGCAGATAACACCCTAAAATATCCTTTGTTTTTTATTGTACATGCAACTATTGTTTATTCAATGCAAGCAGTTTTGCATTGTATCAAGTTTTTGTTACGATTGTTACACAACATGCTCGTAATTGTACAATGGGAAACATACTTTTTAAAGACATAATACCTGATTTTCACTAAACTCAACATTAAATACTTGTTTTGGAGTTTTCTTCTGCAGCTAGGAGGGAGGAAAGCATTTGATATTATTTCAAACAAACTAAGACTATAACCTCAGAAAATGGATTATATAATGTGATTTTAGTCTATGATGGTTCTCAGTTCTCCATATCTTACTTACCTCTCTTGTAAAAGCAGGTGAAGTTATTAGCTGATGAAGGAAGATTTTTTCAGGAATTGTTATTTTTGGTAGACTGTAATTCCCATTCTGATCATCCTGGAACAAACAATACTGATATCACAAGAACAAGATAGAAACAACAAGGTTAAATGTGTTAAGTGACAATTATGAGAACTAGATTTTATTGACAACAAGCGAGTACCTAAGCAGTTCTATCCGCTAATGCAGGCCATTTCTTGAGGCAATTGTTTAACAGGTTAAGTTAAGTTTCTGTGACAAAAACCATTGGTACTCAAAAAACTGAGTTTGTCATCAGCTAAGTTCACAAGGATATGAGCAGGAGTTAAACTCATGAAAGAAGCACCCAAAGGATACAGGGTGGTGTTCGTTGGATGTACCTTCATTGTAAAAAGTCAAATGCTTTTCAAACAAAATAAGTTTAGCCCTAGGGATCATTTCAGAGAATTGAATGCCAGTTTGTGCAACTCCTGAACCAGTTCTAATCCTGTTCCGGTTACTTTGAAAAAGTCTAGAGTGAATTCAGTAATTGCACATCCTTCAAAAGTAATTAAATAAGTCCAAGGAATTTGTTCTAGAATAATAGTGTGAGCATGAGTTCAGTTTCAAATTGCCTTTATAGCTGCAAGGACCTCAGACTTGCATTATCAACTGAAGATTTCTTGATGGCTTGCTTGCATAGCACTCTCATCAGATTTTTTGTCATACTGAAGTGAACTTCAATGAGGACAGCAACATTGCTCAAGAGTAGCACAAAATGATCTTAAACTGGATATAAATCATCATAGCTAAAATGTTGGTAGGTGCTTAACTAAAAGTCTAGTTATGAGCATAGCAATAGAATATGAAAAATTGACATACCAAAAGAGCAATGAATAATGGTGCAAATGGATTCTTGATAAATGGTTGTGATTTGTACATTTCATAAAGCAAGACAAGCATGCTGATTCTTTGATACTTGTGTGGTAGTAGGTCAGGTTGCTGAAGAAGCATTAGCTGTACAAGATACAATGTTAAATTATTAGAATATTGCATGGATGAAACAATCTTAAATACAAAAGATAACAGAACAGATAAAAGAGTTGGGTAACATGCAAGATTTCGCCTACAAATGGTGCAAACTGTCAGGGCGGGGTTAGAACTGCTACAGGTCATGCCAGAAATAGAAGCCTAAGGGTGCAATGAGTCACATTCCTTGAAAGGTGAAGGTGTGCAATGGAATGTTAATTGTAATTTTGGGTTTCTCCAAACAATTTCTGAAAGTAGATAACAAAGATAATTGGGATGGAACAAATATTAACCCTTGAAATAATGGCAGGGACAGAAAACAGTTATAGATTATCACATAGCTTTTTACACAGACATTCTCATTGCAACAATTCTTGAGTGCTGTGGGCAAATAAGTTAAGAGTTATAATTTTCATATGCTACAGTTTTAAATGAGGCATGTGATAAACCACACTCTTTGGCAAGAAAAGGAATGTGCCAAGACACTGGTGTGGGGTCGCATTCCTTTTGGAGTATGTCCTTTACTATAGAAGTACGGATGGCATAAGTTTCCAATAATAACTTTGGAAAAGGGTAGAATGACAATGTCATTTAGGTTTACACATCCAATTTTAACTCATTTAATATTTTATTGACATATAATGCAAGCTACTTACAATGGATGTTCCAACTCTAAAATAATCATGTGGCCCAAAATGATGATGTAAACCATTTACAATTGTTTCAAATGATGTTGATCCTGAGACTGTTTCCTCAGTGAGAATGCTGCAAAGTGATACAACAAATTAGTTTTTTAATGGCACATCATCCATTTAGATTTACAAATTTAGCTGACTTGTCAACTTGATATGATAGCAGAAATGGGAAAAAACTGGAACGTAGAGTGGAAGAACCCTGCACATCATTAGACAGTGCTAACTGATAAACAGTAAAGTGGGTGCTGTCAAGATTCAAAGATTCAAAGATTGAAGAAGCCTGTCCCCTCTTCAGGCCAGTCAGAGGCATTTGCCAGAAGAATGCAATGGGGGAGAGGTGGGGTTCCAATCAAATGTTATTTCCTAAATGCCATTAAAAAATATAAAAATCAAAAGTTGATGGCTCCTTGGAGCAAACTCTTCACTGTTAACATTAACAGTATACAGCACACCAGTTAATCAAGTCTTTCTTAAAGAGTCAAGAGTCACAATAGGTCCCTTAAAGGCCTTATCAGACATTGATTTATGCTGCCCAAATCTTTTGCTTCTACAGGAATGAAAATGCCAGTTTTAATTTTGAGCTATCATTAGCAAGAAAATATGGAAGAAAAATATTCAAATCAGAAGTTGATGGCCCCTTACATCACTGTCCAATCAGATTGGAATCAGTATTGGAAAGGGAACAAGAATTAGAATTGCAGCATCTGATTCGCAGCAGGCATGCAATAACTGCATGTGATATTACGCACTGTATGTAGCTACTGTACGCTACTGTATAGTATAGGCATTACAAGGCAAACTCAAACTGTAATTTTTTTCCCCAAATAAGATACCTACCTAAGCAAAGTTGACAGCTCTTTTGGTGATAGAGACATTTTTACGGCTTTAGTTTCTTTTTTATTTCAGATCCACTGTTCAGCAGACAAGGAAATGTAAAGCTGTCACGTTCAATCTATGGGCCTGTTCACTGTTTGTGTTGGCCTAGCCCTTTTAGACAAGACAACTTCTCGGATGATAACTGCTTTTCAACTGGATTCAACAAAACAGATACAAAGAAGGATTTCTCTAAAACATGGTTGACACAAGATTCTTTAAAGTACACCCCCAGATTGAAAGAGATCTTTGACTTTAGCTATGATTCACAACTTCACAACTTTAAGCATCACAGCTCAAATCTTCAAGACTTGTGTTCAATCCAATTCAATCATAGGTTTCACGGGCAGCTATTGTTATTATTGATTTTTATTGATTATTATTGATCAACGCTCGGACATGGTGTGTTCACCTAATATGTAAAGGACAAAGGTGATTTCGCAGCTCCAAGAAATTATATTTATCCGTTTTTTAATTTTTCTCGCACATTTACTTTATCACAAACTTCGTGCCATTTTCTATTTGCTGATTGAGCCTTTTTGATTTATCCATAACTCCTCTTCAGGAATCTTGGGAGTTCGAATTCCCGGAGGAGGGGAACTTGATCAAATTTTGTAAAGGACCTGCCGCCTAAGCATCAAAAACATACCCGACCTTATATTAATTTTTTTTAATTTACTCCCGACCTTATACCAAATTTCCATTCTTCAAACATAAAAATCGTGAAAATGAAGAAGACCGTTCCTTTACCAAAATCGCGAAAATCTACACAGTTCCAGGCAGCATGTCCCCAGTATCCAAATTGTAAATAATGACCCCCCCCCGGGCTTGTATTTCCAATCTGTCCGTCTGCTCTTCCTTTTTTCTCTTTCCTTCTCACTCCTCTCCTTTCATAAGGTGACTTGGTGCTGTAAAACGGAAAGAAAAGAGGTCTTTGTTTATAATTGCATTTTGAAGATTTGTGAGCAAGAATGATACTTGGTCTTTATCGGATTTTATATCATCATATCGATATGTGTTGTAGTTCGGCGAGGTGACATGTGTCCCTGCCATTGAACCAAGAATCCCCCTAAATCTTTTGAATTGCTTCATTATAACTACTGTTAATCCGATAGCTAAATGAAATATCAAAATCGTATTGGGAATTGAACTAAATAACATATGAAATAAACATAGCAACAAGAAAACTAATAAACACAGTTACTAGGTGTAGCGAAAATCAAATCAACGAATCAAATATACAATACCAAAGGCAAAAGTGATTCTTTGGGCCCGTCTCTTCAAGACAGCCTCACTAAAATAGAAATAACAACCGACCGGCACTGATCAGCCTTTCTCAAGCACTGATAGTCCGTATTTAATATCCGATCAACCGGCACTGATCAGCCTTTCTCAAGCACTGATAGTCCGTATGTAAAATGTATAAATATAGGCGCCACAACTCTAATCTAAACATGAAATCTACAATATACAGATATGCAAAGATACAAATACTTTAACAAGCTACTTGCTCTAAGCAACTACTCGTCCGACAATAGCCTAACATGTCCGCAAATGAATAATATTCTAATATAAGCTGTTCTACAGAAATTAACTGTATTACAGTGCCTCTGCCAACATTCCTCAGTCTAACGTGCGTACAGATTCAGGAGCTCACGGAAAGATTAGTTTCTAGCTAACTAGATACTCTTCTTACAAGAAGTGTTTGAGAAGGCTCTGCGTAAGCGACTTACCTACTTTGCTCTCGAGAACCTACTGTGTAAGCTCTATGCTGGGTATTCCAAGAGAAGTGATCTTTGTAACTGTTATAAGCGAGAAAATATGGGAAAAAATACAGGACTGTTGTTTTCGAGCAAGATGCGGTATGAGCCTCTGAGAATACGATTCAAACTGTCGGCATATACAAGACAAATAACATAATCATGGCTTTTTCATTCCAAAAAATATAGAAATTTTATGTATTAAATAAGATTAATATAAGCTTACTTTCCAACAGTTCTTTTTGCGATATTTACAAATGTACGAAAATAGAAATAGACCTATAATTAAAGTCCCACACATAAGAACCGAAATATTCGGAAGCAGAAAAACTGCTACACAAATCAGAAGAACTAACCACTATTATTGCTAGACAACTAACTACAAGTCTATCTATAAAATAATAGTTTTCCTTACTAAGCAGAATTTTTAAGAGTTACGGTAAAAAATCAAATTATTCAAAGTCAGCTTGTTTAATCCTTAATAACAGATATAACTTTGATCAGGGGTAACTTTGAGCCTAACTTAATTGACGATCTTATAAGCTTGCATTTGATCGATAGGGAATGGTGAGGGAATGCTGCGTCGAGTGAAACAGTTAATAGCACCACTGATAGAAAGCACCTACTGGCCAAAAGTATTTTGGCCACCATTACAGGTGAACAACGGACCAAAATCGCCCATAGTTAGAAGCTACAAATCTACCATATTTTCTTGCTTCTATAACTTAAGGTCGTGAGTTAATATGGTTCTTTGTGTGGTTAATGCTTTAATTCTAAAAATACAAAATTGCTAAAAAGAATCATTCAGTCCCAGCGATAAACGCCAAGCTTTTGCTCGGTCAAAGTCGCTAGAAAACTTCTACCATTAGTATTAAAATGCAAAACGTCCAATACAGGCATATGGGAGGGTATTTTCTGAATCTGAGCACCATTACTGCAGTCCCAGACATGGGTCTAAAAAGATAAATTGGAAAAACTTAGATGAAAATTATCCTTACCAAACGATCCATAAAAGGTTGTGGTTCACATCTGTGGCTGTTTCACTTTTTGAGAAAATGCACGAGACGCTCGTTGAAACAAGAGGATTGTATTGGATTTACGTTTCAAAAGGATAGTCTTATATAATGCATATAAACAAAAGAGCAATCCATAACAAATGCAAGAGGCACTTGCGCAAGGCGGGAGCAAACCGAGCCAACATCGTTGGCCAACATGTTGGCTGAAAATAGGCCAACATGTTGGTACGGTTTGCCAAACCATCACAACATCTGAGATGTTTTGGGATGCTGATGCCATCTATATATGATCTTTTGCAAACAAGGCCGAAAAGGAAGCAGCTGTTTGTTTATTGCTCGCTCTTTTGGTTGACGACGAAGAACAAAAAAAACTCGTGGTCCATTTCTCATTTCAAGGACTCCGAAATAACAACCAAAATTGAAAATGTTGTGCCAAAATATTGGTGAGACATAGTAAACCGTACCAACACTTAAATTTGGCCAACAATTGTTGGTGATGATGTTGGCCAACATGTTGGTACGGTTTGCGCCCGGCTTTAGACATCGCGAATGAGTTCCTTAAAAACTAATGATATGAATATGCAGCAAAGTTAATTAATGATATATCACTATCAAAATTGTAGATTTCCAAACGGTATAGATATGATGGCAAAATCAAATTACCGTTACAGCGGAGATTATTGATTGATAATGCAATTTACAAAAATTCAATTTATTGGGGTTTAATATGTGACAGGGGCTATTTTATATCATTATTCCCTACTTGCATCGCTTTAGTGTTTGAGAAGCTGTTATGTGTCTCATGATTGGTGGAACCTATTTTATAAAAAGTGATTCCATATATAGCAGTGTTGCTATGGTGAACAGGATTAACCCGTGCGTTTAAATTTGGCAGCTATAAATTTACGCCACGTGGTCTGTGCTTATCATTAAAACTGAACACGAACTGTGAACGGGGAGCGTTTTCCAAGCGCTGGTCAAAACGATTTTTACTAAAATAATGAACATTATTAAAGACAGACTGAAACTTACTGAGTTTGACCCTTCATCTCCAGCTGCTGTGTATAAATTATCATTGTCATCAATACAAGTAAACAATGCTGATCTTGATAGAGCCTTTGAAATGCTACCGGCAGTGCATTGTTGTATTGGAGTTATTGAACATAACGATTGTTCTCCTGATGTAGCTATACCAGATCCAGTTAGCTTGTAAATCTAAGAAGAAATGGTAAGAAATTTGATGAAAGGATGTTAAACTGTTTAGCTTGCTGACCGGTCTATATCGTGTTTGCACCAAAGGCCTTTAAGTTTACCACTGGCTATCTAAGGTCTTGCTGTTAAAGTAGGGTGCCCTGGTATTTAGCTATTCATAACATAGATAGCAAAAGATAGCTAAAAACCAAAATATAGCATAGATAGCCAAAGATAGCTATATAAAGAATATAGCGCCGATAGCAATAGATGGCAGTAGATAACTAAAGAGTGCATAGATAGGAAAATAAGAATCTACATATATATAACATAGATAGCAATGTAATGTAGGCTGATATAGCATAGATAGCAATATACGGCATTGGATAGCAACAGATAGTAATAGACAACTATATCTAGCATATATAGCAATAGATAGCAACAAAAAACAATAGAGAGCAATGCATAGCTACATATAGCATAGATAACAATAGCAATAGATGGCAGTAGATAGCTTAAGAGTGCATGGATAGCAAAATAAGGGGAGCACTGAAATATATCCACCATGAAATAAATTCAATTTCTTGAAATATATTAAAATGCATTCACATAAATTATAGATCATTTACATCAACAGAAATCTGATAATCAATTAATGAACAATTTTAAGTACTTCTCATCACAATTCAAGTGCTTTGTGGTACTTGTCAGTACTTTGTGGTACTTGTTGGTCCTTGGTGGTACTTCTCGGTACTTTTTGGTACTTGTCAGTACTTTGTGGTACTTTTCAGTACTTTGTGGTACTTCTCAGTACTTTATGGTACTTGTCAGTACTTTGTGGTACTCGTCAGTACTTTGTGATACTTCTCCGTACTTCATGGTAGTACTTGTCAGTACTTTGTGATACTTCTCCGAAATTTGTGGTACTTCGTGTTAATTGTTAGCAAAGGTTTCAATAGCCTCGTGCCTTTCTGAATTCATTTTTTCATTACCAGCTCTGGCTAGTTAAACGTGCTCTTGGTTTTTAAAAGGAATAGAGACTAAGAAGAACACTTACTACATGCTTCGTATTTGGAAAGTATTTCGAAGGTCGGTACGATGCCATACAGTGCCTCGTATTTTCCTCAAAGGAGATGCCAGTAAGACTTCCTAAAAGGCAAAAGAATGAAATATTGTTTATAGTTAGCACTGGGGCTCATTCTATACTGAATGCAAAATAACACGTATAAGAATCACAAATTATAAGAACCTTTGCCTTAAAAATTTTCATGAAAAATATTCAAAAACTCTTTAGAAACAGTAATAACCATATACATATATCATTGGAAATTTCCCATAACCCAGTCCCTTAGCCTCTTAGGCGGATTCTTGCTGTAACAACAGAATTTAGCTAAATGACAGGAGGGCAACAAAACTTTCTCGTTATTGTTTACACAGATCTTTCCTTCGTTTTAAAATTCACCTGTCTGAATAGTTTGGCATAAGTAAAAACAAGTTATATTTGCGAAGTAGTTAGAACTCTTACAGTATCGAAGAAAGAGATGGTCAAATTCTACTAATCCCGTTAAATCTACAAGCATATTACATATTTAAATAAGTCATTTGAAATTTGAAAAGCAACTATACCTGGAGTGAGATTTAGAGGATGTGGCAAATATTGGGAATCTGGACATAGCTCCCAGAACCAACCACCATTAAGTGTTCCAACAAGCAGTCCTTCAGCGCTACGAAACAAAGGTAATGTAACATGACTGGTATTCACATGTACGTTTCCTTGAATCGCAAAAAGTGTCATCCATCGTTAGTACTGTATGTATGCCACGAAAGAAGGTTTAATATAGCCGAGCCACGAAGCAAGATAGGAGGGCAGCTTTGGGCTGTATGCCTTAAAGAAAACCTCGATAGCTTCACTGAGCTTTTTCTACCTCTGTGAAAAGTCGTTAACTCCCCAATCATATGGTTCATAGCTCCAGACCCATCAAGTGTAGTATGTCATTTGTAAAAACATCTACAGTGTCAGTTACCTGAAATTTGATTCTTGGCATCGAGGAACATACGCTATAGATACGATAGGGCAGGGTACTCCACTTGGCACTTGGAGACATCTCAAAGAACTTTCAGTATTGCGAATGTCATAAACCAGACAAGAGCCATTCTGAAGTCCACAGTATATGAAATTTGTGTCCGCTTCATTCCATCGGCAGCACCAGACTGGAGCCGGACACGTGTAGCTGATTGAAATTAAGAAAAATGATTTAAAATACCTTGTTTCTTGATGTAAAGGCCTATCTGTTTTCAACTAGAGGCGAAGGAAACAAACTTTAGGACAAGCAGAGGTCTCTTCGCCTCCATTTTGATGGAAATGGCACAACACTATCTCATTAGTTGCTGACATTAATGTTTGGGGTCATCTCTACACCGAATCGAAGCCGATAGTCAACTCAGCTGTTCATCTCCTATGCAAATAATTAGCCAGGGAATTCATTCTAGAATATTAATCAGGGGCCACCAGCTGAAGGCCCGCAGCAGCTGTGGAGCTGCCAAACCTCTTGACCTTAACTCTTGACCTTAACGTTAACGAATAAAGATTGCTTGCTTGCAGGCATTAGTCAATAGAAAAGCTATCCCTAGTTCTAGGCAAGACTCTAGTTTGCTACACAGTCGTTGTTCTATAGCTGATCTAGCAGTTATATAACATTCAGTCACGAACATTCGTGAAGAAAACCTTGTGTAAGTGTTCGAATTAGATAAATGAATACAAATACTAGCATTGAAATACCTTTGTACTACTGTATTGCTAGCCATACTTGTAAGTTTCAATGATTTGTCCATAGAAGCAGATAATAATAGTTTGTCTCCTCTTGAATTGAAGCAAACATCTCGAACGACTTTCTGATGAATTGATACATATTCACTTGAGCGTGATTCAAGCGAACTCACCTGTAAAACAATATTGCAGCTATAAGTTGTTTAATCCTTCTTTGAATTGCAGACTTATGTTATTGAAATTTTTCGAAAACATTGCTGAGCGAATTCTGCTTGTCAAGCAATGTTTTGTGATGTGGCCAATCGGTCAAACATTGCTTGTTAAGCAAATTTCAAATGTTTGACCAACAATGTTTGATCGTTTGGCCAGGGCTTAACACAACACAGTTTCTAGGTTATGAAGAAGGGAAACTTCGATACTTAAGGGAAATTAAAAAAGATCCTTTTTCATGGCATTGCTCTACTTGAAAGAATCCCCGAAAGAAGCAAAGGAAATGCAACAAAAGTCATAAGCAGCTTCGTTATTGATCTGAACTTCCACGATGCTGTAGGCTTATAGAATGAAAAGACGGAATGAGCGGTTGTCTTCGGATCAGAACTTACGATTTTATAAGGAGAGTGAGGAAATTACCACTGTCGCACATGCACTAGTCAACAACTATAGCTTATCTGTGATCTTAATTTCCGAAAAAGATTTTTATTTCAAACCTTCACGACGCCGAATCCAGGAAAGAGTTGATTTGGAGATGGTTTTGAGACAGCCATCATGCCATGTTGTCTGTCAAATGCCATTACTCTTGCATTATTCTAAAACCAAATTATTTAAAGATATTTGAGAAACAGAATTTTAAGAGTTGGAAATGTTGATCTAACGACGATTACATTGTGCCTAAAAACGTGCATATTTAGAAGTTAAGTTATGCAGATACTTGCAACTCTACTAATTTAGGATTGCTAACGATTGTAGAAGTTTAAGAAAATTGAATGAATACCTGAGCTATCTGAATGATTTTCTGAAGAATGAAAGATTTTCTTGAGGTAGACTGGCTAGAGCTTTGTGACGACGAAAGTCTAAAAAAAACGATAATCAAAACAATCATTTGAAACTTAGAAATAAGAACTTCTTCGTGCAGACTTTTGCCACAAGAACTCCGACAATTAAGCTATGGAACATTTTAGAGCTTCACTACAAAAACAAGCGTTAAATTAATCATTTGGCAGGAAATTTCGAACTCTCATCTAGATAGAATTTTACCAAGCGCTTTTAAGAGCTTGCGGCAAAAATTTATATTGTGAGGAATATTTCAGGATTGTGATAACAATTACGAAGATATAATTTGAAGAAGATTTCAACATCATTGAATCTGAAGAGGCCCTTCAATCATTGTGATGAAAACTTGGTAGGTGTACCAAATAAACCACCAGAGACAAAAGTTTTGAAATGTTGAATTTTTTAGGTACTCTTTACCTTTGTAATTCCTCATACACTAATAGATTAATGCTTTTGCAATCAATAGGTTAACTAGCTTAATCTTGAGATAAATCTATAAAAATAGTGGTCGGCTAAATCTTGAGATTGTGCGATTGGTCTGACTGGGGCTCATGGAGAGATAGGTCAGTTTTGACAGCATGCACATACAAAGCCAAAAGTCACAGTCTCTACAATGGTCTAGGCCAAGTCTTGTCTTGCTTGGTCATAAGGTCGGTCTCCACTTCGGTAGTTTTGGTCAGCTTATTTATTTAATTCATTTTAAATTCTTTAACTACGGTGGCCACGTCAGTCTAACGACTGGTTTACAGTGGGCCTTGCATCTACATAATGTTACAACCAAATTTTTTATAAGAAATATAAAGATACAAATTCTATAACAAAATATTCTATAAAGCTGTAAACTTTCTGTAAAATAGTAAAGTAAGGATGATTAAAACATTGAAAAGAGGAGTCACGATTGGCCATTATAATTGCTCATACTTTTTTTGAATATCTCATAAGTTTTTGATGATTTGACTTCAACAGGAAGATCATTCCACAGTTTTACACCTTTATGAGAGAAGCACTTTTGGCAGCTAACTGGTTTTGGACGGCGGCTGCCGAGACCTTAGCTTCAACACTCCCAGGCTAGAGCAAAAACAATGACAAAAACAGACGACAGAGAATACTTGCTAATGAGGGATGCGATACGTTTTAGCTGAACAAAACTACCGAAGTTGGCGCCGGCCTTTATTTATAACAATTCCCTCTGATAAATTATCGTTAAAAAGAGAGATGGAATTCAACAGAAAAATATTATATCCACCTATCCTTCTGCTGCAATACTTGTTGCTTATAATGAGCAGTTTTGACCTGTTCCTTTAATCTCTCTACCTCTGCTCTGACCATTTCGAATTGTAACTTAGTTCGCATGTGCGCTTCTTCAGCTTTAGCTCTTCTCTTCTTTTCTTCTTCAAGCGCTGCTAATGCTCTAAAAATTAAGACATCTATATTTGTAAGGTATGAAATGCAATGTGCGCACGAACTCTTAGAGTCAAGGCTCATGCTGAGATAGCACACTGATTTTTACCAAGTGAAATCCTACTACTCTGAAGAGATCTCTGCGTATTATAGATACTCTGAGTGATTTTGAAATGCAGTGTAAACCAATTTTGAAATGTCACAAAAACACTTAATTCAGAACACAATGACTTCAGGTTCTGCTTACCGATCTCTTTCTGAAGTATCTATGACCTTGAGTGCTTTGCAGTATAAATTTCTTATATCTCTTCGTTTAGCTGGACAGTTACATTGCGGGCATTTGTCACTTGATTTTCCTTTCAGCCATCTTTCTATGCAGCTGAAAAAAAAACACGATAATATAAAAGATATTTTAGTTGCAGTTACACAAATATGAGGGAAACACAGATAGATATCGATATGGATAGGCTAGCCATGGCCCCAAGGTAAGGACTTCTGTATTTAGCGCTGGTGACCATTTTTTAGCCTAAGGCTGATCTAAGCAATGCAAATCTTAGTTCTTTCTCCAGATGTTTCCACACACACGTCGTGATTCTTTTGCCTTTTATCCAAAATCACAAACAAGTAGATGGCGAAATAAGCTTCTTTGGCGATGACGTTGACCTCGGTAGGAAGTAGACCCACCAGCATAAATTTCAGAACGACAACTAGCTTCTTAACTTTGCCATTCTCGGATCAAATGTGAATCACTACAGTATTTATGATGTCAGTCAAATTTACCTTCTACCAAATAGATGACCACAATTCAACGAGCAAAGTCGATGGGAGCCAGAGTTGGTCCACTGCTCAAAGCAAATAGGACATCCTTGTGCCTAAAAAGATAACAGTTTGAAATTAACTGTATAAACATTGTTGTAATGATTCAATAACAAAAATTCTACAAAACAACTTCAATCAATGATGATGATTATCACATATTGTTGATGATGATGATGAAGATTATCATGCTCATTATGATGATGTTGATGATGATGATTTCAATGGTGATGGTGATGATGCTGATCTCAATGATTATAATAATTATCACCATGTTGATGCTGATGATTTTTATGATCACGTGATGATGATGATTCTAATTATGATGATGATCATGATGATCATGAAGATGATGATGTTAATGCTCAAAATGATGATCACCATGTTGATGCTGATGATTTTTATAATCAGGTTGATGATGATGATCCAACAGATTATAATGATGATGATGATTATCATTATTATTATTATTATTATTTTTATTATGATAAGGTTGATAATGATGATGTCAATTATGATGAGGATGGTGATTATCATTATGATCAGGTTGATGATGATGATGTCAATTATGGCGAGGATGGTGATGATGATGTAGATGATAATGATGCCAATTATGATGAGAATGATGATGATAATAATAATGATGATGATGATGCTGATGATGTTTATCATGATGATTATTATTACTTTGATAATGGTGAAGATTAAAAGCATGAACATGAGGATGAAGTTTGTGATTATTAAAATGATAATGAAGATTTAATTTAATATCAAGCATTCATTACCTCATTATCACTGTCAGAGCCAGAGTCATTTTTAGGCTGAGAGCTCTGGACTTGCTTTGGTTTTTCCTCATGAATAAGGACTTCATTTCTAATCTCAATTAGATCAATATCTAAAATACAGGAAAAAATGACTTGCTTGGCATCAATATAACAGGATGTTATTGGCAAAAATATGCAGTTTAGCAATACTTCACTTAATCACTCTTGCAAAATTAACCCAAGCAAAAAGTTTTGAACCTGTGTTTCACATTATGTGCTGGTTGGCAGTCATCTTGTAGTAATTTGCAGAGCGTGAGTGGTGCACCAAAGATATTTTTGGTTCATTGATATGGCGCACAAACCAACCACTGTTTTATGGCTTTTGTGCTGTAAAGTTTATGCTGAATAGTTTGTTGGTATCTTCAGCAAGAATTGCTTTGCTGCTGCACAACCTCAATCTCATCAAAATTGTGCCCACTCTGCAGACTGGAAGTCATGCAAGGCAATGCAGAAATTAAGGAATTTTTTGCTGGGATCTTAGATGCAGCAAAGTTTCAGAATTAGAGACAGTTTTGAAGAGATGGAGGTTGGGTAGCCTGTTGAATTCTGGTTGAAATGAAACCCAGTCTGTGAAGTATCACAGTTTTCAATGAGATTTGGTAGGTGCAAAAGTGCATGTTCCTATTCTTCATTTCTATTGTTCTGTTGGTTAATCTTGCATCTGAATGAGCCACACTCCACAGATTGGGTTGAAAACACAATTGAATGAAGATGCTGTGAGGCCCCAAGAATAGCAAGTGCATCAGAATACATGTTTTGCTATTGATCATAGAAAAGAATTTTTTGAATCATGCTTTGTTTACCATTTCCATATTGGTCTCCAGGGGGTGGAATAACTACATTCATTATCTCAATGCTCTGGTTGCCATTGTCTACATCTGGTTGCCTTCCTTGACCTTGAGCTAAAGAGCCAAACACAACACAATTGTTACATAATTCTATCTTTATAATTTCCTTAGACTTTAACATACAAAATAAAGCAATCGAAACAAAGAAAAATTCCGTTTACCTTCAGATCTTTCGTTCCCTGATATATCCTCGTCAGATGAACTAGACTGAATCTGAATGGGTTCCATTTCTCACGCTTTTTGCATTCTCGAGTCCAGTCGACCAGTCCTGCCTTTGCCTTGCCTAGGCCAACCACACTTCACGCATCCAGTTAGTCTAACCAGTTTGTTTAGGGCAGTTTCATTGCTTGATGATCAAAAAATTAAAATTTCCCAAAAAACAACGATAATGGTGGTCATTAATGTTTATTTAATCAAAATCACCGATCTCCAGAATAGAATCCACAAGCAAAGCATCGAAATTTCTTCCCGCTTCTTTTGAATCGATGAGGAAGAGGAAGGAAACTGGGGCGGACTGAGCATTCGACAGCGATCAACATCAATCAATCAATCAATAATTTTGTTTTGTTTCAAAGAAGTCTTGCATGCCCATGGTGCAAGGAAGGTATGGGGCCTGTTCGGTGTTGTGATTTAGACATTTTCTTGTTTGCAGGCTTCTAAAGCTGAAGGGAAGAGCATTAAATCACAATCTATCTATTCTGTTGCTGAAAATCTATCAAGGTAGGTAGGCTATTTATTTAATATATTGACATCCCAACAGACGCATGATGCCACTTACTGTATTCACTGACAACATGGTCATGGATGATACGTTTTTATGTCTTTTATCAGTGGATGATCATGGATGATCAATTGAGTTAATGATCAACAATGGATGATCATTGATTGACCATAGACAATCAGTAATCAATGATCACTGATCAACCACGAATGATCAATCATCACTGATCACCCATGAATGATCTATGATCAATGATGAACAATGAATGATCATTGATTGACTATAAGCAATCAATCATCAATGATCACTGATCAACCGCAAATGATCAATCATCAATGGTCATTGATCAAGGAAGATTGATCAGTGGTCAATGAAATGATAAATTGAATGATTCATAATCAATCATGAATAATCATTAATGTTCAATGGTCATTTATCAATGATCACTGATTAATTGAATGATCAACCATCTTTTATCAATGATCAACCATGATTGTAAACCATGAATGATTGATGGTCAACAATAAATGATGAATCATTGTTGATCTATGATCAACCATAAATGCCCAATTTTCAATGATCAGTGGTCAATCATGGAGGATTAATGATTAATGATCAATTGTCAATAATCATTGATCAATGATGATCCATGGATGATTGCAAGCTTTCCAATGGAAAGAGGAGACAAGATGGAAAAAGAAAGATGTATAAGGTAGGGACAACTTGACAGGGCCATAGCTATGGGGGTGTGGGGGCTGTGACACCCCCCTCCCAGGCTAGTCATCCATTGGCAAATTTGAGAAGAACAGAATTTTTCGGCAATAGAATCTAAGGGGGAGAAATGGTGCAAATCAGAAGAAACAAAAGAAAAGAAGCTTGAATTTTTCTTCCGTGTCGGCAAATGTCAGCACAGCGTCCATCACATAGCTTGCCGACGAATACTAGCATCCACTTTCCATAGCTGCCAACATTTTAGGTGTCAATAATTTCGTTGTTAAGGACGAGCAAATGCGGAGAGAAAGTGCTTCCTTACCAGCTAATCGTGTATAGGCCAGTTTGCCAGCCATAACAGGTACAAGTGCGCAGCAGCAAACCGGATGGACATGCAAGACACGGGTCGCCAAGACTGCCCTTGTCTAAAATTAGAGGTTTAGCCCTATTTCAAACTGTAAAGCGCTCTAGAGTGCATTATCAAATTAGCCTCAAATTATACAGTGTATACAAGAATCAAAAGCTAAAAGAGCGTTCACGTATGTTTGACGTAATCGAAAGCTAGCAAATGATAACAATATTGTTGTTCAACAGCTTAAAAGGTTGCGTTTCACGGCATTTTAGAGTTCAAATTTTTAAAATTTTTCCGGGCCCCTCTCGCATGTATGTCCCCCCATTTCTATGATGTTCTATGATTCAAGCATAGTAATCCTGGCCTGACGGTTGTGTGCAAAACATGGGAAACGAAAAGAAATTCGCCAAGGAAAGGTCAACAGCCAAGCCACACCCATTTCTAAAAAACCACGCCCATTTTGTCGGCAAAATACCGAGCTACACCCCCCCCATCAGTCGTCGAGTCCTAGCAACGGCCCTGCAGCTTGACGGCGAACTTGAAAAGACCTAGACGTAGTCCATTATCACACTACCTGGCGTTCAAAAGTAAATGTAGGAATGAAGAATGCAGAACATGATAACAACTCGCATTGCAAGGATCTGCAGAGAAAACTAAATGTACAAACCACCGAATCATCTTCCGTTCGAACGAATTAGTGTGTGCACTATGTGACAGAAATTTCGAAGGCGCATCTGCCTTCGGACACTTATGAAAACACATCAATGAAGCTTGATGATACGGGGGTAATACTCGAAATCGAGTGACGAACATGCACAAATTGTTACTATATCATCACTATTTGTTTTAGATGCTGCGAAATTGTATGATGTTTGGGAGAAGCTCTCTGAGGTTTAAAACACTGCTTTCTAATGGATTCAAAGCACCCAAAGCCTTTCCAAAACCAACATTTGTCAGTTCTATCAGCTCTTCGTCTGTTGATCTGACAAAAGAATTTGGTCAAGCTTTGGAGATACCAAGTCCAACAGATATGGCTTATCACGTGGAAAAAGCTGGTGGCATCCAAAACTTTAGTTTACTTCTGAAAAACCTGCGGAAAGAATATGGGAATATTTTCCAGTTGGAACTGGGTCCTGAAAGACTGATGTGTCTTGCTGATCCTTATATGATCGAGGATATATTCCGAAAAGAGGGAAAATACCCAAGAAGGCAAAAACCATTTCCAGCTTGGGTAGACTACCATGAGAAACGTAATTTGCCAATGGGCGTTTTTTTAGCGTAAGTATTTAAATACTTTATTCAACTGTTATGTATACTGTCGTTACGACACTGGCTCAAGTCACTTTGTGCCTACTAACTTCGAAAGCCACGAAAACTTTGTCGATTTAGAATGCAATCAACGTGTGTTGACCAATGTTTTTATTTCGAGCTTCCACTTAGTGCTTAGACATATTCCGGTGGATGATGAGTGAAAATCTCTATAAGAAGATATTGTTTTGCAATAATGATTTGGTTAATATTTCATTCTAAATCTAATGACCATTGACCCTTTAATTTTGTTTAATTTAGAGAAGATGAAGATTGGTATAAAGAGCGAAATGCACTGAATCCAAAGTTGTTAAACATCAGACAAGTCGAACATTATGCTGATGATTTCAATAATGTTACTGATGAACTGATGCGTAAACTCCTGTCACTGAGAGATCATAATATGGAAATTGATCACATCGAGAAAGAGTTGTTCAAATGGTCACTAGAAAGTGAGTACGAAAAAGTGGTATTCGGAAACGTATGGGGTAGAGCTTTCTTTTGCTAAAGCTTCCATCATTCCGTATGATCATTGGAACTGCAAGATAATCACATGGCACGGTCGTTTCAAAATCGTCAATGCAAATAGAAAGCAGTTGGTCGTCATAATGACTGTTTACGCTAACGTGAAGGTGAAATGGTGTATTTAGCGCCAGTCGCTAGGATCTCAGTAGAAGGTTAACTAATCGAGACCTCGGCCCTGGCTGTGGCGCTACCATGGCTGGGCTCGAACCCCGACCACACTGAGCGCCTGATACCACGAGTCAGCTGGATTACACCACGACGCCACAGCACCTTCAGATTATGCTAAGATTATCGTCGAACGATGACTTTAGCATGAAGTGGTAGTCAACGTGCTTAGCGTCGACTGTTGGTCAACTAGAAGTGCGCCAGCCATCAGATAGTATGGTAGACATGCAAGCGATGGGAGGACAAATTTACAGGTCTGCGAAAATTATAGGGCCACGCCCTCCAAAGTGTAGGGGAAACGCCCACTTATATTTGCTAGAATTATGATTTGGCTCCCTTCAACTTCTTGTTTTTTCTTGATTTTGTTTTTTCCGAAAAAACATTTTCCTCAAATTGATATTAGAGAAAAGTTGTGCGGACATGTCCCCCGGTTCATGCCGTAGGAATAGATTCAACTTCACTATCTGTATACTGTGCAGTAGAGGTTTTTTCTATGAAAGCTTTCTATTGGATATTGATGAGAAATTACTTTTTTGGCTTATGCATGATGAAGAAGGAAAGGGCCTGTAGGTGCAACTGAAATGGCATTTATGGGAAGTTTAATGGGCTGTTTGTTTGAAAACATCACTTTAACATTTTTTATGACCATGCTATGCCTCTTCTATTTCACGTTTTAGGTGCATGCACTGTGCTCTTTGAAACCCATATTGGTTGTTTCAGTAAAAGCAGTGATCGTTACGTTGAATTCATCAATGTAGTTCATAAACTATTTGATGTTTTTCTGCAAGTCTACTTTGACATGCCAACTGAGGAAGGTGATGAGCCACAGTCGCTAAAAGATTTCAGGTATTGCTTGGATGTAATATACAAAGTAACGGATGAAGAGATAGAGAACAAGCTGAGAAAAGTCTGGTGATGCTAAAGTTGATGAAAACACAGCAAAGGAATTCATCCCATACCTTTACTATGTCCAAAAACAGAGTTTGGCGCAAATCAAGAGTAACATTGCTTCTTTGATGATGGCTGCTGTTGACAATGTAAGTTAAAGTGTATCCCTGTATATAAAAATCACAGAGTATTGTTAAATAGTTTATATACAATATGCTATTGTTTTATTGCTATTGTGGTCTATGTGGCGCAGTGGTTAGCGTGCAGGGCTCACAACGAAAATGTTGTGGGTTCGAGCCACGGTCTTTCCACTTGTGATTGCAGAGATAACAACCTTGGGCAAGTTGTTAACACAAATATGCCTCTCTCTACCCAGGTGTATAAATGGATATCTGGTCGGTAGTTATGAGCGCCGTTTGTGGCTGGACCCTGCTATATGATGCATCCAGACCAGGGGTAAAGTGTAAAGTCGACTGAGTGGGCATAGGCTAGTAGTAGACTCAAAAACGGCAACTTTACTTTACTTTACTTTACTTTACTTACTTATTGTCTTTTCAGAATCAGCCTGAAAATTCTTGTGTCCGTTTATTATAAGAGGGGAGTCACTGTAGCATACAAGTATCAGTATGTCCACTCGTCTGTTTAAGAAAGCAAAGCAGATGCTTTTTACCAGCATTCTATGTTACTAAAGTCATTGAGGTTTACAATGCCATCTAGATAACTTGTTTTCCGAGCCAGATGCGGTATCCACTAAATAGCACAAGACCATTCTAAACAGGCGACCCAAGTCTTTCCTCTTGGTGTGACTACAACTGGTGGTCCCTTTCGTTGGTCCCTTTAGGCCGGAATTCTAGGTTCTGCAGACCTTCCTCGCCGTTCGTCCTGAGTTTGACCCAAGGTTACTCTTGTTTTCAAGCCAAAGCCTAATGAGTTGTTGTCATGACAGTAGGTCGGCACATACTACACTGCGCAGAAAACCGTTGGCCTTTCAATGGTCCCTAAATATTGTGCCCTGTACAGATAACTGCACGGCCTTTCGATCTAATCTTAGTAGGTATATTTTATTTGATAAATTTGTTTTCCTTTTCAGACTTCAACCTCTGTGCAGTTCTTGCTGTTCAATCTCGCAAACAACCAAGATGTTCAGAGAAAACTTTACGAAGAAATCTCATCTCAGGTAAAACCTGGTGAGCCAGCAACTCCAGCAATGTTGAAAAGGATGCCATATTTGAGGGCAGTAATGAAGGAATCATTTAGGTAACTGAGAAAATTTCAGCAATGTATTCTTCAAGGATTATTTCTCTAATGCCTCTTTTTGATATAGCTGTCAAATTCTTTAACCATGTTTATTGCTTCACGATCCCCAATATTCTTTTATAAGAATATAGTATATAAGAAAATTGAGGCTCAAAACTGCTAAAATCCAAGAATAAATGAAGGATAACAACCAGGCTCAAACTTCACCAAAAGCATAATTTCTAACTATCCGAGATTTTTCACGATTCCTTACGTTAATTTAATGTTTTTCCACTTCTAATATGAAACATATTGACTTTCACGTAAAATTGCCTAGTTTCATTGCATAACGTTATGTGAGTTCTGAGCAAAATTTCGATGATTTTAAACTGTCGCTTAATTTAATAGTTTTAGAATAAATTTAGGCTCAAATTGAAATTTCTTAACGTCGAGTCTAAACAAAAATTAGGATATCCTTTAGAATGACATTGGAGTTATTTCTATTTTCACGATTATATATTCAGAAGTGCTCGGTCTTTACGTAGCTAGACAGCGATCTCAACGATTACAGCGAGCATGGCTTCCATTCGCATTTATGATCTTGCTACCATAGTGTGAATACGAAGTCTCATGAACGCAACCATGGCCGTACAACCAGAGTGATCTTAGACTGAAGACATGATGTTATTTCTTCATTCTAGAATATAACTCACACTTCTCTCGTTCTTTATTCAGGATGAATTCTACTGTTCCATCCAATTCCAGATGGTTTACAGAAGAAACATGCATTGCCGGATACAAAATCCCTGCCTACGTAAGCAGTCTAATGCTATGCATAACCATCATTCAAATAGCATTAAAGGATATCAAAGATAATACCAAGACAGGTCCAGCAGAAACGCCAAGATAGCCTTACATAATGATACGGCCTCTTTAAGCTGTTAGTTCCCACTATATAATGTCTAACGGCATTTTGTCTGAAACTTGACTCCATGATAAAATAGACTCGAGCCACTCTAGCTTTCTGCCACGTCTGTCATATTCCAACCAATCAAATCAATGCCTTTCAGCAAAGTTTCACAAAACTTTTCTCCTAAATTAAGAATGCCTACTGTGGCAGGGAGCACCTGCCAAGCAACCAGCTTAGTGCTTAATCCCTAGCAACCGGTATCTCACGTCGATTACCAAGGTTGTAGCGGAAAAGCTGATTTTTTCACGAAGGAACCACTATAAGGATTGTTCTTGAGAAATCCAATAACATAGTGCCTTTATCAATTCTCACTGAGTTAGCGTTGAAGTATTTCGACAGAAAATGAGGATATAGGTTAGAAAAGCGAGAAATGCCTCAAAATTACCTTGGAAATTTCTAAGTAGCGTGAAAAAGTACTTATTGTGAAGGTCACGTAGGTCACGTGACGGTAAAATGTAAATGTAACGGTAATTGTAAAGGTTTCAGTTTGACCTAGGAGTCACGCTTTAGATTAGAATTCTTGTAGACGAGCAAGAGCTTGCGGAATGGTAGAATGTTACAAGTAAGAGATATGTGTTTGTTGTAAATAGATGAGTTCATTACAGTTTATTTATAACGTCGCCTTTTTATTGCCTTATTCCTGACCCTACATACATCCAAATGGTACTAGTTAGCCCTCATTCCTAATCTTTTGGCAACTTATATATATTTTTCATTATTTAGACAACAATATTTCTGCTTCATGACGAAGTTTGCAATGACAAAGCTTATTTTGATGAGCCTGATGTTTTCAAACCAGAAAGGTGGCTGAGAGAAAATAAAGGAGAAAATGATATTCATCCATTTGCGTCTTTGCCATTTGGACATGGACCACGAGGATGTCTCGGTGAGTCAAATAACTAGTGAAAGGAGTATAATTGACTTACTTTGTACGTTTTACTTTTTTATTTAAATTGGAAGGGATTTGAAGAAAACTATTGGGATCCCTATGGCTATCTCACGTATGATTACTGATACCGCTACGCGCTATGAAATCTAAATCCCCGGCAAACGACTATACTTTCTATCAAAATCGTAATAAACATTGAAGCTTCTGTAAAATTTTGCCAAGGAAATTGCAAAGTGCGGTACTACTGTAATATATTGTCATATTTATATTACAGGATCAGGTTCAGCATTTTAAATTAGTGTGCTAGTATTATTATATATGTTTTCAATTACCTTCGCTACCGAAACTTTGCCTATAGATGCAAGAAAACATTTACCAGTAAATCTGCAGATATCGCTTAAGCCTGTAAATATTTACCTATAATATTTCTTTTTCCCGGATATTCGATTCTTTGTGGTCATGTTTTTCCATAAAAGTCTTTAATATTTCTACTTTCTTTCAGGGAGACGACTTGCTGAACTTGAAATCCAGCTTCTTTTGACGAGGGTATGTGTACATTTTCACATTTTCTTTGCATGTACCACAAAATTAAAGGGCTTTCTATTATTTTATCTTGATTTTACTACATTATATATTTGATACCCATGGTAATATATGAAAAAATCATATTTTGGGAGGCACTCTGTGGTTCAATTTTGAATTTTGCCCCCTTTCCCGAATTTCAATTTTTCGTCTGATAGACTTCATTACTTTATACTGGCGTTGATTACTTGAGAGCCCTTTCTTCCGCTTATTATGGCACACGCTCGATCTCTTAGCAATCTTTAAGCTGTTTGGCCCCTTTCATCCAGCACTGTCTAGTTGCTTAGCTAAAACAACTGTTGTAGCTACAAAACCATGATCAATTGGTTAATCCTAGTGTGCTAGACTCTTGCTCTTAGGAATTCCAAAACATTGAATGCTTCTTGTAAAAAAACCATTTTCCAACAAATAAGAGTTTATCTCTTTCTTTTTACTATCCTGCTCTGTTGGACCTCAACGCAGTACAAAGAAAGTTAATGATATATACAGGGTGGCCCAAAAAAAAGGGACCCCCTTAGGTAAATAATTTCTGAATAATTTTTCTCAAGGAGGAATTCTATAAAATTTATACCAGGAAATATTCAACTCAAGTACGATATCGTGGAGAAATATTGTGATGATACGAGCATCCATCTTGGCGCAATTAGACATTAAATTCCTGATGTCCAAAAACCAGCTGTTTATAATCCATCATTGCGTACTGTACTACAATCGTGCGTGAAGGAGAATCATTATCCCAGAGTAAAATTGTCACGACCATTAATGTATGGTCAGTCATATTAGAGAAGTGTATTGAGCAGGATTGAGGACATTTTGGATATCATTTGACTGAAAGAATGAGTTATTGATTTTTCTGTTTTGTTGCGTAAAGATTACGTAAGGGTATAAAGTTGCATATTTTGTTACAGTACGTTTTTGGATTGTAAAGTTTTAAAGTCAATTTATTCAGAGATACTAATCCATATCATCATAATATTTACATGATATATCTCACTTGAGTTGAATATCATGTAGTATTAATTTCATGAAATTCCAACTTAACAATAAATTATTAATAAATTATTTAGTTAGGGTGTCCCTTTTTTTTGGGCCACCCTGTAGTATTATGACAAGTCATTCGATATTTTCATATTCTCTTGCAGATTTTTGGCAAATATGTTGTAGAATGTGACAAGAAGAAAGTATCAATCATGGCTAATTCATTTTTAAATAAACCTGGTGAAGATCTCAAGTTCAAGATCTATGAAAGATAAACTGTAGCTTTTTTAGCTGTCTGGAATTTCAATGAACATATACTACATAATTACGATAAGTTATAAGTCCCACCTTTTCATACAGACTGTCTTTGTACATGAAACGATCAATGCATTATGTAATTTTTTATTAATGAATTCATTTTGTCAAGTTTACTTTTGTCACTTCATCTTCCTATCAAGATGGCAATCATATCCATTGTGTAGAAAACTTAAAACTCTACTTTCTGGGAGGATCTATGACTTTTTTGGAGCAAATGGCAAAAACCAAGAGGAAGGGTGAAAACAGGTTTATAAATTTGTGCTGTACGTCCTCACGGAAAGGACCGCCTTTTTGAAAAAGTTGTTCTGTTCAAGAGGGAATTTTAAGGATATAATGTTAAATTTCATAACCGATTTGAAACTGTGCCTTCTGGCCTGATGAACCTGTGAACTTGGCATGCCACTCTCGTTTTTGGGACAAAGGGCAACATTGAAAGGTGGGAGGGCACAGCGCAAACTCGACGCAATTGTTGTGGTTCCTGTTCGTCGTCTTTCGTCGTGCTTGTCTAGAAGCTGGCATTTGGCAAGAATTAATTTTGGGTTCAAAGACGTTTCAAATCTAAAGATCAAGGTATTGAAATCATTTAGACATTCTGTAGTTGTGTAATGTTGATAAATCATAAATCGAATTGAGATGTTGCTAATACCGATCACTCAGAAAGAAAGACGTTGAGTTGAGGTATGAGGCCCTTCTCGACCAGCAGCGAGGACGCGACGCAAAAGCTCGTGCTTGTATTGGCTTACCTTGGTCATTGATTATACTGACTGTTTATTTTATCCATTTGGTTGATTGCAGATCATTGGTCGATTGCTGATTTTCTGTCTTGGTGTCTGACCAACTGATTTGCACCAAGCCATCATGTCCAAACCTCGGTCGAAACCTAAACCCAACCCGAAGTGCCCAGCAAATTCTATTGTTTTTTAACAAGAGGGTTTTTATTGTCTTTTTATATTGTTTTTTCTCTTGTTATTGCCACACATAATTTCAAAAATACCCTTTCAACTTCTGGTGACCTCCCCACGTATGACTCCATGGGTATTGTAGGCTATATATCATGATGCTACTCCATGAGTGATTGATCTGATCCACAGTATGATAGGATCAATTAATTTGGCCAGTGCCAAGTAAACTGTTTAAGGCCAACATTAACATCTTGCAGATTCTACAAAATATGGATTGATTCCATAAGTTTATCAAAAACTCGTTAAATTTTATTTCAGATGCTGAGAAGTGGATTGAAATTTGTCAGAAAATCTCCTGGATTCAAAACACTGTTCAACAATGGAACAAAGACATTTTTTGCACCAATATGTGCCAGTTCTATCAGCACTTCATCCATAGACCTGACAAAAGAATTCGACAGAGCTTTGCCAATCTCAGAGATACCTGGCCCAGCACAAGTTCCACTTCTTGGCAATGTTTATCAAGTGAAAAAAGCTGGAGGAGTCCAAAACTTTAATTTTCTCCTGAAAATGATGCGGAAAGAGTATGGCAAGATATTCCAATTGAAACTTGGTAATGAAAGAATGGTATGCGTTGCTGATCCAGATATGATTGAAGATACGTTTCGGAAAGAGGGAAAGTTCCCAAGAAGGGAAAAACCATTTCCAACATGGGTTGACTATCACAAGAAGCATAATTTGCCAGTTGGAATCTTTTTAGCGTACGTTTTCATCAGTGTGGTAGTATCTAATTTATAGCATGCTTTACAAGCCCGAACTGAGGGCCCTTAATGACGTTGAAAAGGCCTTTTCAATGTCCGTTGAGCCCCGGCCAAATGACACAACATTTTGTGCAACATTTGTTTCATAACATCCACGTCCATTCATAAGTCATGTACCCCCGCCCCCGGGGTTGCACGGTGCAACATTTTTTATCGCTTTCAAACTTCATGCAACATTGTGCAACAAATGTTCCACACTGCAACATGGGTGGCCAAACGAGGCAACATCGGGTGGGCATTAAATGTTGCATCTAAATGTTGCATTGTTTGGCTGAGACTTTATAGTATCTTGGAACATGATCTAAAGGTCATACAGACTGATTTCAAAAATTGCGTTCCTTAGGTTTTTCATGATTGTTAAAATTTTTATTTGAATCACTGAATTGGGCTTTATCTTGGCAACATCATCTCCCAGGTGGGTTACATGATTTTCTGAAGGAGAAACACACAGTCATTCATATCTTGTCTCCATGGCAACAGCCTTAGTTGCATCCCCCCTTCATAAAGATTGTCTTTCCTACTTTCCATTTGAGGTTGTATAATCATTACTCTTGATTTTTATTTTCCATTTAGGGAAGGTGAGGAATGGTATAGAAACCGGACTGCAATGAACCCAAAGCTAATGAACGTAAAGCAAGTAGAACACTATGCAGATGATTTCAATAAAGTGATTGACCAGCTGATGCAAAAAGTCATGTCATTAAGAGATCATGATATGGAAGTTGATCACATTGAGAAAGAGTTGTTCAAATGGTCACTAGAAAGTGAGTTAACAAGCTGAAAGCCAATTTATATGCTTAACACTTCCGACTTCCAGTTGGGTCCTCCTTTTATTATGCTTGAAAAAGTAAAAGAAGTACACGTGCATCTGTCTAGTGTTTTCGAGTTATATCTATTGATGTTTAGAATTGTCAACGAAAAATTTTAACATCTTCAGATATATTGTCCAACGATTATATTTCATGTTTCTATTCTTTTGAAAGGTGTATTGACCTGTTTAACATGACCACCAATATCCAGAGTTGTTATTAAGATGGTTTAAACCTCTACTTCACAAAATCGACTGGGTGCACTTTCAGAAATGATTATGACTGTTCAGCTTTCTGGGTGGGCAAAGAAGTCGAGTAGTTTTGATTCTCCAATTATCCAGGAAATTTTTACATCATAACATTACTTTTTTATCATGTCTTGCATCTTCACA
The DNA here is from genome assembly GCA_014526335.1 of Chrysaora quinquecirrha. Taxonomy (NCBI): domain Eukaryota; kingdom Metazoa; phylum Cnidaria; class Scyphozoa; order Semaeostomeae; family Pelagiidae; genus Chrysaora; species Chrysaora quinquecirrha. Next base: position 3,590,707 of record JACTAT010000035.1, read on the forward strand.
GTTGTTGTGCATTATTAAGCGAAAATTTAAGATTTTTTATTTGTTTTAAAGCTTCAAAGGCTTCAAATTCCGCCTTAATTGTTTTGGTCTGTTTCTGACGTTCATAATCTGTCAGACGAAAAAGCTTTTGAGTATGCCCGAAAATGTTTCCGCTGTTTATCGCAATTTTGAAGTTTGGTACAACTCAAAAACTATTTGTTTGAAAGCCCATCATGTGCCAATACACTATACTATATAACATTTAACAGTTTTCAGATTTCGCTCATAAGAAGAGGCTTTTCAATCTATGATGGTGTCTCATTTATTCTTAAATTTCAGGTGTTTGCACTGTCCTTTTTGAGACACACATTGGTAACTTCAGTAAAAATAGCGATCCCCGTTACGAGGAATTCATCAAAGCAGTTCATTCTGTGTTTGCTACTTTTCTGGAAGTTTACTTTCACGTGCCTTTAATTGACAAAGTTGTTGAACCACAGTACGTGAAAGATTTCAAACACTCTCTGGATGTAATTTACAAAGTAACAGAGGAAGAAGTCGAGAATAAGCTTAAGAAATACAAATCTGGTGGCACCAAAGAGGTTAATGAAGATACTGCCAAGCAATTCATCCCATACCTTTATTATGTCCAAGAACTGAGTCTGGCAGAAATTAAAAGCAATATTACTTCTTTGATGATGGCTGCTGTTGACACAGTAAGTTAGTTAGCAATAGGAGTTGATCGTGTAGTCCGTATAGCTCGTATGGTTTAACAGGACTTTTACGGAAATATACAACAGGATGTTACAACATTAAGACAGGCAGTAACCACTGAATGTGTTGGTTTTGGTTGTCAGGGTGATTTAGGGTAATGCTTGCGGTTATTCGTCTGCATATTAGTAACATGGAATACAGAGAAACATTGTTAAACATATTTTATTCGCTCTTTTATCGACGATGTAAAATTCTATCCAAAGCTACTATGTCGTTTGCCATCAAGATTCTCGAGCATCATTTTGTTTCCATTTTTACTAGTACATTTAAGATGGTAGTGCTCTCTTTTCGAAATTGATCAGAAGATGCGAGTGTGCTGTGGCGTCGTGTTCTAGTCTAATTAGCTGTTGCTGTCAGGAGCTCAGTTATTTCATAGTCATGATTATGGCGTGGTTTCGAGCCCCAGCCACGGTAGCGTCTCAGCCTGGGTCGAGGTGTCATTAATAGATCGTCTACTTATGAGAGCCTAGCGACTGGTTCTATGCACACTTTTTTACCTTCACCTTCACCTACGTTGATGAGGAAAAAGGCCTTGACAGTAAGAGACATCTTCGTCAACTGGGATCACTTAAGTGTTTTAAATTTTGACTTTGGCATACATATCTATCGTAACTTAATTTCAGTAGATATCATCTAATAAAACGTACCTGGCGTAACTGACTGATTGTTTGTCCTTTTAGACTTCAGTCTCGATGCTGTTTCTGCTGTTCAATCTTGCAAACAACCAAAAAGTTCAGAGCAAACTCCACGAAGAAATTGCATCTCAGTTAAAGCCTGGTGAGCCAGCAACTCCTGCAATGGTACAAAGGATGCCATATTTAAGAGCAGTCATGAAGGAATCGTTAAGGTAATTTTGAGATTTTGTTGGTATTAGCTAGTAAATTGACATAATGACAACATAAGTCGGCTATTTTAGAAAACAACGTTAATTTTGGAGTTGTTGTACATAACTTCGATCCGCCTCAGTCAATTGTGTTGGTCTGTTTCTGACGTTGATACTCTTTTTGACAATGATTTATCGCAATTTTTGAAACTACATTAGCTCGCACAGCACAAAAAAGCCTTTGTTAGAAAAGGTACCTTAGGAGGATGTTTTGGAGATTAGTAGGGGAGGAAAGAAGGATGAAAATCAGCCACAAAACATGGAAAGTTCTGGTTAAACAAGAAGCTAAGTTTTTACAACAAGCGTGTAGTAGTAGCTATCACCCTAAGATTTGATACCTTTGGAAATTTTTATTATCATATCGTTCAGCCCCTAATACCTGCTAAGTACCAACCATAAATGCAAAATTTTGTGCTGGTTCTTCTGGTAAGAAAGGTTCTGCTGATTCTGTATTAATGGTGTACAATTGCTAATACCTTGGTGCTAAAGTTGTTCAGTTAGGCAATTGGTACAAAAGAGTGGTTGAAAATTCACTCAATTTTGTTCCTTTCTGCTACTTGGAAAGTATAACAGACACATGAACTTCATTAAATTGTTCTTCAAGAATTGTAAAACACATTCCATGTTTCTCTCGTTCTTTCAGGATGCATCCCACTGTTCCGTTCAATGCCAGATGGTTTACCGAAGACAGATGTATAGCTGGATACAAAATCCCTGCCCATGTAAGCAGCTCGATTCTACACGTAATGTTAACATTAAGCCAAGAAAGCCCAGCCTATGCCATCAGACATCACTACAATAACGTTGTTGTTGACGGCCTGGGGGTGCATAACTCAACATGATACAAAAGTAACACAAAAAGGTCGGATTTCACTGAAAACCCTCTAAGCATGGGTACCATTTGACCCAAAAATCCCGGAAGTTGGTATGGCATGGGGTATAGCAAAAAATCTTCAACAGGCATGGAGTATGGCCCAAAATGTACGTTATTTAAGGTGCATTTAGGCCTGAAAGTTTTTACAAAATGCTGATCAGTTCGTGAAATCTCAGCAGCGCACCCCCGTCCCTACTTAGCTCATGTACCCCCTGAGATTTAAAGATGTTTAAGAACAAATGTTTGGCATGTAAACCACATCACTAAAACCTTGAGCATCTTAAAACATCCATATTCTAGAATTTTGCTTCAACCAGCAAATGTGTCTGACGATGTTAAGATATGGACCAATAAAATTCGCCCATTGAGACTTGTAATTCAATTAAGTCAGAGGGGTAAATGTGAGCAATCAGACTAGATATCAATTGAGACGGCATATATTCCAGATAGAATTCACATATGAAGTCTTGACGAGGTAAAACAAAAAATCTTTCGAGGAAGGGGATGCTCAACATGGCAATCAATGGAGTTAGTGAGTTAAACTGTACGAAAAATTGCCCTCTTTCTTTTATAAAGTTTCAAGCGTCTAGTTACATTTTTCCTGATTGTCTCCTCGAATCGATCTATTTTGAGCATCGATGCTAGAATTGATTATATTTTGTTGTTTTTCTGTTACCATAATTTTATCCATTTTACCATTTAGACATCCATATTTGTGCTGCATGACGAAGTATGTCATGACAAGACCTATATTGATGAACCTGAAGTTTTCAAACCAGAGAGGTGGCTGAGAGAAAATAAAGGAGATATTCATCCATTTGCTTCTTTGCCATTTGGACATGGACCAAGAATGTGTCTTGGTAAGTAAGAATTCCTCAGCATGAAGTTTAATAGAAGGTGCAGTTTAGTCCAGCTAAATCGTGGTGTCAGGAGCTTAGTGAGGTAAGGGCCATTGGAGTGTCACAGCGTAACAGCCATATGGTCGAGGTCTTAGTTCACGACGTCTGAGATCCAAGGGATCACGACACCAAATACTTGGGGTAGTTTGTTTCACTTGAGCACAAGTTGTTTTTGTCAGATTTTGGCTCCGTCAAAGTTCCAGTTAATCACCTAGTTCAGAAGCAGTATCAGAAGTTAAAAGCAAACTTGTCTTTCAGTTTGCCTGCAAAACTCTGCAATATAAGAGACCTTTTCTGCTTTGCTTTTACATGCAAGAAGAACGCTAGACCTTTGTCTGTCGAGGATATAAGCATAACCTGATGTTTTCATCAACATACCGTCATCTGCTGCTTCTTCTTTGCCTTATGAAAAGCCATTAGTCGCTGTTTAATTTGCCTTAATTACAATGGCGAACCTTGCCTTCATCCATAGACAGGAATGCATTATACAAACGATAAGACCTATTTAAGAATCCTTCTGAATTTTGGATACCTTTTTTCTCCTGAACTGAATTTCTTTGACGATTTATTTCAGGGAGAAGACTTGCTGAACTTGAGATGCAGTTGCTTTTGGCGAGGGTATGTAATATTTGGAAAACAAAATTTGTATTGTAGTTCTTGTAGCTATGTTTACCGGGATAACGGCCTAATGGTACAGAGGGCTACTGGCTCATAGCCTTGAGACGTTGGGTTAAATTACCGGCATTGTCAGACTACTTTTAAGATGGCATATTAGATATAATGCTTTCCAGATTGGTTTTCAGTATTATGACGCTGCTGTCTACATTGGCGCACAGTATTAAGAACATAAAGTGTTGTGAGGAATCAACATGGACCTACCAGAGGGCTTTCTGTCTTTCTAACTGTAGCTTTTGCTTCATGGTATCTGTTTGTCCTAACATTTTGTGCCTTATTGTGCACAAAGGAACTGCAAGTTGACATGTTTTGTTCATTAGCATAATCAGCAATACGATCCCTGTATATTTCGTTGCCCTAAACTAAACACTGCCAAAAAACCAGACACCAAAGCTGACATCTTCCACAATAGATGGAATTCAAACGTAGACTGCATGATCAGAGAGCCAGCTACGTTTCCACTGAGCTGTAGAGCTGGATGAAATCGCCGAGTATCTCTCTAAGTCATACAGTCCAAGGCTCTCCTCCCGTTTGACTTTTGTGCTTCTGCTATGTCAAGCCTTTTTCAGCACCATACATATTTACATATATATCTAGTTGTAATGAATGGCAGCATAGTCAATAATGGCAAACGCTAGGATAGATTTTTCCACAAGTGTCATACCACAATAGATGGTCAAAGGGCCAACGACGTCTCCACTGAGCTATATAGAGCTCCACCAGACTCTTCTCCCGTGTGTATAAACATATTTCAATATGTATTAACGTATTCAATTACTTCCTTACTTATGTATTTGCTATTGCCTTTTAGATTTTTGGCAAATATGTAGTAGAATGTGACAAGAAGAAGGTTTCTATTGCGGGCAATGCATTTTTAAATAAACCTGGTGAAGATCTCAAATTCAAAATCTATGAAAGATGAGAATCAGACTGTTTTCTAAGCTGTCCAGAAATTTCCTGCTTGCTGCTAAAATCGAAAAACTGTTAGCTTAGTTTTGAGTGTGAGTTTTGAAAAGACTTATTTGCCTTGTCCAGTTTCTATAATTTGCCCCTTTTTACTATCTTACATTGTCCTTGTCGAGCGCCACTTCTGTAAAGGGTCCTTCATTACATGTTCAACACTTTTCGACGTTTTATTTCATTTGATTGATGTATGCACTGTTTTAATTTACTATGTATTTCTCAGCTTATCTCATACACTTTACGCACAATCTGTAAAATATCACGATCGCTACGCACAAAACGTTTTCTAACAGAATTTTGCGTGTGTATTATTCATATTTGAAAAATAACCATTTCCTGAAATAACACATACAGCCGTTAACCGTGCCCCAGCAACTCAAATATAAGAATTGAAATATGAATTCAGATTCCTAAAAATCGATTCAATTTCAAATAGAAAATAATATTTAAGTTTGAAAACATTCTTCGATAATACAGTTACTCGGATAAACTTTCCGTCCAACTTCATTTGGGGCACTTTAAACTCTGCTCTCACAAGTGACCATGTATTTCGATTTGGCAGTCAAAACTCAAAAGTTTTCATATCTTTGGCTAGTACCTAATTCAAACTCAGGACACACCAAAATACAATTACCAGATTCATATATTTAGTGTAGTATAAACGGCGTTGGGAAAGCAGAGAGAATTTTTTAACTGTGAAACGATTTCATCTCTAATTTCGATTGCCGAGTCACGAGTTTCAGCTTTTTTTAATAAATTTTGAATTTTTAGCTTGGCTGTCTTTGATTAATTTTTAAACATTCTTCTTGTAACTGAATAATAGAAAAAATAATGTGTTTAATGGTTTATTAAATATTTCTGGGCAGTAACCAAAGTGTGTTCTTTGACTCATCGTTATTGGGAAATGAGCAAAAGATTGCAGGAATAGTTCACTGTCAATGGAGGAATCATATCAGCTTTTTATGACTAAGAAAATGAAAAATATGAAGCATTCTCATGAAGAAGATACGCTAACAGTTAGCCTTATCGCCGCAAAGAATCACAAGCAAAAGATGGCAGAAATAGTTCACTGTCAATGGAGGAATCATATCAGCGTTTTATGACTAAGAAAATGACTAAGAAAATGCCTCGCGTTTAATGCTCGATCGAAGTTTATTTCTGCGCAAAAATCATATAATACCAAAAATTACTAAGGGCGTATTTTTTTTACGTAAGCATTTCGGCAGATCTTCCAAAATCTGAAAACGGTAGACTTAGCAGGAAAAAGTTTCCTGTACCAAAGAAACACAGCGGCCGAAAGCAATAGGCTGATCAGAACAAACTCAAACAATACCGATCATTTTAAAGTGAGAACGAGATTCCTTGCAAAGTCTGCGAAACCTTCCAGCTTTGGGAACAGACGGTTTTGGAGGCCTGCGAAACCTGCCGTTTTCAGATGACTGTACCAAAGAAATACGTTTTGACATCTGCCGAAAATAGAAGGCGTCTGCTGAAAACAGAACGTAACCAGAAAAATACGCCCTAAATTTTACAAGGAAACTAACCTTTTTTCGGAGTTATGCGGCACAACTACAGACAAAGCTTGAATTCAACTCCGCGAAACTCCTACAAAAGGAAAGCATTGGTAATTGTGGCATATAGAACCATTACGTACGATGCTTCAAACATTCAAGAGTTATTGATAATCTTCTTTGTAAATTTATAGGTTTATCGTGCTATCAATATAAAAACACTGTACATCTCCGTTATGTATTCTCAGAATTAATACCCCTTTTTAAAGCAGCTATTTATGTGGAGAAGCTACTGAAGAATCTGAATTGCACTGCACGATGCTTAAGGAGATACTGTTAAAGAAAACAATCACTTTCAGCCTGGATTGCCTGTCCAAACTTTGCCAACTTGCCAAACCTACGTTTTCGAAATTCAACACCAATCAAACACGAATTCTGAGTCTACCAGGTCTACAGTTTTCAGTATTTCTCTAAGCCGCCCCCCCCCCATGGTTATTGAGAGAAAATGGCAATTCTTATGATTCTTTGATGAAATTTGCCCCTAGAGCACCACTTATTTGCTAACTCTACACCATTGGTATCAACAATTGAGTTTTGTTTGCTTCTCTCGTTGTATTTTTCTGCGCGTAATCTTATTTGAAGCTCTTATTTGAAGCTCTTATCTGAATTACCGTGAAAAATCTGTTAACAGGAATGGTAGCTCGTACGCTACAAAACTCATTTCAAAGTTCAACTCCTAATCTAAAGCGCGTTAGTTAGTAACACACCACTCAACTCAGCCAGATGTAATATGCATGTAATGGAATTTATACAATTTCAGTAACAATAGTACCTGTAGGAACCGAGAATCAAGCATGATTTGTGATTCAATACGACTGACATACGGCTCTATAAACAACCAGCCATCTGGTCACTTCATCTTCTTATATCTGCGTATAATTATCTTATCACAACCGATATTCGACAGTTGCTACGCAGACTGACAGCAAGAGGGTTTCTAGTACACTGATCTGCTGTACAATTAACGTAACTTAAGCTATGGTTCTTGCAGGCTCTTTAACGCACTGTTCCGGTAAATTCTGCTATGGTCTTGCTGCTATCAATTTGTTATTTGCTGCATTGACGATTCCAGAGAATATCATAGTGCTTGTATCACTGTGTCGCCTCAATAAAAGGAAAACATGGAAAATTCCTAATGTTCTCATGGCATCTCTAGCGACAACTGATTTGCTCAGTGGTTCTATATCGCAAAGTTTGTATGGATATTTCTTGCTGAAACAGGGTGATATGCTGACAGAGAATCAGATACAAGGCTTGGATTTCTGGTTGTTGCTGATCTTGAACTACTCTTCATACACGCTTTGTGGTGCTTCGTTGCTCATCGTTGCTATCATGAGCATTGATAGGCTGCTTGCCGTGTCCCGTCCTATTGCATACAAAGCAAGTATGTTCCGACGACGTGTAGGATTTGCATTGGTCTTCGTCACATTGTTTTGCCTATTCATACCCGTACTACGATTTACATCAACGAAAACCGTACCGATATTCACTTATGTTATATCAAGCGTCGTAGCTTTATCCTTGATAGCCACCATTGGCTCTTACATCTCCGTTATTTGCATGTTCCGCAGAGCTGGTGATCGAAAACACAGCAAAAATTCAGCCCTGTCAGAAGCCAACTCATCAAAACACGACAAAAAGCTAACGAAATCCTTCGCAATCATCGCTGTTACGTTAATCTCGATGTATCTCCCGCAACTAATTCTCAAACCATTGATACTATCGGAGTCTGGTGGTCTTCATCGCATCCCAGTTTCACTTGAAGACATCGCAAACACTTTGCTTTACTGCAACAGCTTCATCAACCCTCTCATCTACTCTTTTCGACATAAAGGTATTCAAAAAGAGATAAAGAAATTGTTTGGTTGCAAGACTCGAGCCCAAAACGACTTCAGGACATCGCTGAATATCGAAACGAAGAAATACCACTCGGCATCCAGCAGCAGTTCTACACAGCAAACACCAACTGATTGTTTCACGCCATCTCCAAGGCCTAAATTAGATACCTTAGTTTGAGGTATCTAAAAACTCAATCATTAAAGACGAACAATAACGTAAGACTTTATATTCCGAACAGTGAAACGAGGCGAGGTTGCAACACATCAAGCTTTGCTCGTAGCTACATAGTCAGAAGTCTATACTTAAAGTTCGTCCAAAAAACTGCACTTTCTATGATATGACATTGTCGCCTGATTACAGTTGCCAATCGAGAGTGAATTGGTTATATGCAAAAAGACGAGAGCAAACTACACTCTAACTAAACTACAAACTATCAGTCAAACATATCTACAAGAGTTAGGCCCTGGCAAAACGATCAAACATTGTTGGTCCAACATTTTAAATTTCCTTTCCAACAAATGTTTGACCGTTTGGCCACGTCCAAAAACATTGCTTGACGAGCAAAAGTAACAAAATCTGTGGTGTGATGCTTTTGTTGGAAAAGCTCAAAATCATTCTTTGCTTCACACAAGCAAAAATTGTTGGACGAGCAATCTTTTTAGACGTAAACGGTCAAACATTTTGCTTGACAAGAAAATCTCATATGTTTATCAGGCAATGTTTGATAGTTTGGCCAGGGCCTTACGTATAGTAAGTGTAATATATCTACTGTATCTAAGTTAAATCATAAAGTTGCACAAGGCAAAAAATAGAGGTATAGCTAGAAAGGAAGCACACTTTCAGAATAACATTAGTAGCACAACTCACAAAATGATAACTATGTTGCTAACAATTATTATAATGCTGATTTTAAGAGTTAATTGGATTTCCAAATATTACAGGAACATCAGATGAATGTTGCTCTGTCTGTTGTGAATATTTAGCATATGCTTGTATATACATGGTATATATCTATACTAACTTATCTTTCTCTTCGATTCTTGTTTAATGTTAAGAAAACTAAGCGTTGATTTTTTTAGTACTACTGCTTCTCTCCGATTCACTAGTGTCGCTGCGCAATGCTCTATAGCTGCAATAATAATTATCATAAGGTTGCCTCTCATAAAGCTCATAACTACGAGCAGCATGCGGGTTTGCTAAGTCCACCGTTCTTGAAATTCTACAGGTTCACAATTCCAGACCATACTGCATTTTAGGAAAATTCCTGTGCGGATCGTAAGGCTGCTTTAGACTCACTACATAAGTCAATCGCTCAGTCTGTTGGAGTGACAAATCACAATTAGGAGAGCGTAAACTAGAGACTCATGTCGTGAGTCTTCTAAGGCTGCCTTGCATATCTAAAAGATCACATATACGTGCATCATGCAAATGTTCTTTGAAATGTACACGCTATAGAGATTTAATAGTTAGGACATCTGCGATACAGACTGTTCAAAATAACAGCTCAAAGCGCAGATGGCACGATATATTTCAAAGATAACAAATGGAAACGACAGCTGATGGTACTGTAATCTTAAATGGACTTAATTTCATTTCATATCATAACTTAATATGTAAACATGGGTCATTCAGATAAAAGTTCCTATACTTCACGTTGAATTTGCTGTGAAGATGAGATGAGTCTGTAGAATCGAGGTTGGTCCCCCGGCCAAGGGATGTCACTGATCGCGCATGCTAACTGGGGACAAATTCGAAATAAACTCGAGTACAGTTGACATCCGCTATATCGACTGCCCGCTATCTCCAACATTCGCTATCTCCAACGATTTCCCATTTCCCCTCGTTTTGGTATAAGTGTTTGTATTGAAAAATCATCCGCTATCTCGAATCCCGTTATCTCGAACATTCGCTGTCTCGAACCATTTTCCATTTCTCGTGAAGGAAAAACTGCTCTTTATCTCGAACTTTACCTACCAAATTTTCTGCTGAACTAGATAAATAGACAGGATGAAATATGCCAATAATTTCGTCTGGCGGGAATCGCAGCAGCCAAGTCATATGCTGCCCATGTTTACAGTAGATTATTAACCTCATTGCCAGTATCAGAGTTTTACCTTGCTGCTATCGGAAGATACAGTTTGATCGATGATGATTTGTTCGTTGAGAAATCGGTACAAGAGCTTGACAAGAAATTCCTGGCAGAACATAGCTCTTCCCGTTCATGGCTATCCTACCCACCCAGAGGAGATTCCTGCAATCTCTGCCTGATTTTAGCGCACGGAGATGAGCTGCATCACCATTATCTCTAGTTCAACGAGAGTAGGGATGAAATTAGTCCATGAAAATGAAAGCAGATAACCCTAGACTCTTATTCTGAATAAAACTAACCTTGCATTTTAACCAGGGTTCCTTTCCTTACTTGAAAACTATAAATTTTTTTATATTCATATGGGGCATCCGTTATTTCGAGCATTCGCTGTCTCGAACAAATTCCAGCTTCCCTTGAGAGTTCAAGATAGCGGATGTCAACTGTAGTTACAATAGCAGGATAATTTGATCTAATCTCAGGCTGATGTTTCTTATAAAAGTTCCCCTTATCAAGAAAAATACATGCATGCGTGATGTTCGTGGGCATTAGGACCTCCCTGAATTTCGCAGACTTGGGTAATCCCTCAACGACTTATTTCACGACTACGAGTCGTACTTGTCGCTGCTTAGCCCAATTCTGATACATTAATCACTTTGTGCTACCACTGTACCCACCCAATTCAATACAGAAATGAGATTGGTTGCTGCCACTACCCGCTACTTCTACAAAGAGTGAAACTTAGGTAGTGCGTAGAAGTGTTACATATAATATTATTTTGAAGGCGTCTTGGTGTAGCGTATAGGCAAGAGAAAAGGAGCACTTTTGGAAAATTTTAACTGTAAAATAGCACGTCTAAGTCAATTGTTCTACGTTGCCCACTGTTGTTTCTTTTTGTTTTTACTTCATGACTTTAAGGTAATTGAAAGATTTGTTAAGATATGTAGTGCGAGGCATGAAAACGCAGTCTTCGTTGAAAGCGGCAGCTGCACCCTATTCAGCTACTAGCAGGTTAAATTGCTATGTAACGAGAACACGAGAACTATATGGCGAATCCAATTGTACTCTAGCTCAGTGGCTTTGCTTTGTAACAAAAATCGTATCATATCGCTTTTCAGATTAAAATAGGCTACAACCTTACATTTGGAACAAGGTCCGTTTCAAAGGAATACGGTCTTAGCGATTTTCTCCTTCAATAACTCCAATGCTTCCCCCCTTTTCTCCGAAATTCCCCGAAAACATTGCTGGTATAGTAAAGCAAGACAAATTTTCTCGAATTCAGAACATAGCATCGGTATATCCTATGTTATATTGTACGATGATGTGCTAAGCATTGTATGAAATGCCAGTTTATAAACGTTCGCTATTAAGAAATGATTCAGACTTTGACAGATGAATGCTTTGGTGTTTCTACTTGCAGAATCGATTTCTACATTTTATTTAAATATTTGCATGTAGAAAACTCAGAAAACTTCAGTCTGGGATTTTTAACAAGTCAGTTTCTTAGTGGCGGTTTCTTACTGTACAAATAATGTTTTAAGCTGGTCTAAAACATGTTATTAGGTTGCCATTATCGGACCCTCGTTGCTCTCGACGGCAGATGTGCAACCGTGTTCTGTGGGTGATTAAACAGACTGATAATATCAAGAAAAGTTAATGTATTTCTTTTCCATATGTGATTATTTTCGAAATGGAATTTATTATCTATGAAAACGCATAACGGCCCTGACTCTTTACTTAAACTAGAAATTCAATTTTATCAGTAGGAGGCTTGTTCTAAATCTAGACTTAATACACGAGTCACAGTTACGGCCGGATTGAATTGCACGGGCGTTCAAATTCTGAGCGGTCTCGACTTAGCGCATGTTGAGGTGTCTTTTTAATGAGCCATCATACATGAAGCAATCCAAAAACGTCGTGGTGGAGATCTTATTCTTCCTCTGAGCAGGAGAGGACAACTGCGTATGTTCAAGCCCTGACCAAACGATTGTTGGTCGAACATTTGAGATTTGCTTTACATCTTTACAAGCAATGTTTGACCGTTTGGCTACATCATAAGACATTGCTTGACAAGCAGAATGGGCTCAGCAAGCACTCAATGCTTGTAAGCAAAGAATTTAGGGAGAGCAATGTTTTACTATGTGGCCAAACGGTCAAGCATTTTGATTGATTAGCAAATTGCAAATGTTTGACCAACAAAATAAATTGCCACTGATTCATGCTCAGAACAGTTTATCGCTCAACTCATTGTATCTTCGTTTGTAAAAAAGAACAATGTTTTCTTCTTCGAATTTATATTCATATATTAGATAATTCATATCATATGTTAGATATATTTTATTCATGTTTTGTTAATATATATGTATTAGACATTTTACGCAAATGAACCAAAACTGTGATTCTTACACTTATGATGAAATATTAAAGCAGTGTGAAGGTTCTCATGGCTAAAAACGCACTGTTTAGCTTCCGAATTGCATTTCTTGTCAATGAGAATCGTTTAAAAAACGAAAATTCTCGGCAACCGCTACGAGAGTGCTTCTTGATTACTCGGGCCCTCCACATTACTTCAAGATAGCCCTCCACATTACTCCGCAACCACCGCATTATTGATGATATCCCTCCACATCACTGATGATAGCCCTCCACATTACTTTAAGATAGCCCTCCACAATACTCCGCAGCCACCACATTACGGAAAGATAGTCCTCCACATTACTGAACATCCTCCACGTTACTGAAAGATAGCCCTCCACGTTACTGATGATAGCCTCCACATTACTTCAAGATAGCCTCCACATTACTCCGCAACCACCACATTACTGATGATATCCTCCACATCACTGATGATAGCCCTCCACATTACTTTAAGATAGCCTCCACAATACTCCGCAGCCACCACATTACGGAAAGATAGTCCTCCACATTACTGAACATCCTCCACGTTACTGAAAGATAGCCTCCACGTTACTTATGATAGCCCTCCACATTACTTCAAGATAGCCTCCACATTACTCCGCAACCGCCACATCACTGATGATATCCCTTCACATTACTGAAAGATAGCCCTCCACATTACTGGGCACCCTCCACGTTACTGAAAGATAGCCCTCCACATTACTGAACATCCTCCACATTACTGCAAAAATCCCTCCACCTTACTGATGATATCCCTCCACATTACTGAACACCCTCCACATTACTGCGAAAATCCCTCCACATTACTGCACATCCTCCACAATACTGCGCAGACATTACCTAGGGTGATTTTCGATCTTTTAGCCAGGGCCTTGTATTAGAGGGCCTCGCGTCCCACCTGACGGAACGCTACTGGTTAGTTGTTTTATAACCAATTTTCCTACACCTTCAATCCACTATTGAATTGAATTGAGTTCAATGCGTTCTATACAGTGAAAACTCCATACCATCAATAGACCCCTCTATAAAACGGACGCCGTGAACGATGGACATATATTTTCCTTCCAAAGGCCATTTCTTTGTTGATAACCGCTCAATGCAACAGAAAGAAACTTTGCCCAACTGATGTCAGCTGCATGCACAGTTCTACCCTTTGTCAAGGCTTTCGACCTCAGTGGAAGGTATGACTCCTAGCTACATGTGAAAACTAAAATTTGTACGTACCATCAAATTCTGGGAATATTATCCAGACACGTTTGGTAATGACAGAGCTTCAAGGTTTCTCTTATATTTGCTACAGCTAAGGAATCCGTGAATCTTTAAAACAATAGAACCTAGAAAAAATAGGACGCAATATAAATCTTAAAGAATTTTGAAAGCCTGCAATTCTTGTTGACGCACAGCTCGACTATCGCCGACGGCCGAGACTTAAAAACCAGAGTATTCCTAACATAAGCGTTTAATATAATAATGCAATAAATCTGTTCTGGTACAAAGGGCATAGTCGCATAGTCCTGGCTTTGCCTTCACAGAGGGGGGCGTTGGGATTTCACGGGATGCGGGTTTAGCCGATTTCGACCTCGGGTTTTCGGGTTTTTCCAAAAAATCATGCGGGATTTCGGGTCAAGTTTATTTAACGGGCAAGGGTTTTGTCATTTTTCTAGCTCGAGTTTCGGGTACTGTGGTAAAAATCTGCTGGTTTTCGGGTTTTAAACCTCACAAAGGATATAAATGTGTAATATTTTTAAAACAGTTGTTGAAACTAAGGTCATCCGGGTTTGTCCTAATTTTCTTCCGGGTTTTCGGGTTTTGAACCCCCAAAGTCCCCCTCGTCACACATCTGAACTCAAAACGGTGAACAGACATTAACATCAGAATGAAAGAAAAAACTTTCCAGCGCAAATAGGATTGCAGATATACAAAGAGGAGCGCTATTTGTGCGCCCGGGCCCCGGCCATTCGACAAATACCTTAGCTTGGCGGACAAAACTGCACTAAACAATTAGTATAGTGCAGTATACAGATAGGCTGAATCATGGCCTAAAGTACCAATAACCTGAATAGGAAAAACACGAGGTTTTTTAACAGTGATTTGATGACCAAAAACACTTACCTATACATAGCCTTGCATATGATCTTCCAAACTATTTATTGTAGGTCGTGACACGCCACTTTATTACATAGAGCTACGAGTTTCCTCTCTTCAGCCATACACTGGAAAATGCTTGTCCCTTTTCAGTCCTGCTCAGTAAATAGATTAAAGATGAAATGAAGTTTTAGTGTTATGACCCTCAGAGAACGAATCGTTTCAGATTTCCACGCTTGCACGTGCGTTGCCAGGACAACAAGTGCCATCTTTCAGGCAGAAATAAGAAAAACAGTCAGAATTCGTTAAAGCGTAAAATTTATGTACAATCCCATCCAGTTAACCTCAATTCAATTTATAAAAACACTAAACTGAAATATTATTCACATTTTTAACTATTAAATAATGAAAATTTATACCCTCAGGGCATTAGAAATTTACAGTTAACGCTGCTCAGTACTAAAAATGATAGTACTTCCCGCAAGTATTGTAAATAAAATTAACATAAACGTAATACGAAGTAACTCAAACTTTTTCCCGATTTATTGGTGGGAGCTACATTTGTGATCAACATGGCAAAACCCTGTACCATGGAATAAAGGAGTTAATGCACCTTCCGGGCAGGGGATGGTTAATCAGAAATCATACATGAAACCAAATTTTTATCGACGGTATTTGGAGCAACTCATAGATTTCACTTTTCTCTTTAGCGTCAGAAACAGGCTATTGTCTCTTATACTAAAACGCGCTTGCAAGTCTATTGTCTTTTTTGTCAGAGCGAGCACGCTTTTCTAGAAGGTCCCTGGGCTGCGCACTTGGACCAGAAGCAAGGGCAAACTGTTGAAGGCGTGCCATCGCTTGGTTTTTTCACCCTAGCTACCAGAATCTCGCCGAAAAGTGGGGAACAACCCTTCTTCCATTGTTTTTGCTATTGTTTTCAACACAATAAACAATAGGGTCACATGGACGATTTTTACCAGAAAAGTCGTTACCTGGAAGAGCGGATGCTTAGATCTATGATTTGGTCGTTAATTACATGTTCTCAGACAGATAATGAGGTCATTAGTTACAGTAATGCCATTCGTTGCATAATTATAACTGCTCTGCATTGTACTGATTCCTAATGACGGCCATTTCAGGATAACACAAAAGGATTTCAAGATTTCAAATTCTCAATTCCAACGAAGGATGAACGAAGATGTTTTTGATCAGAACATTTCAAATGAATTCATTACATCTCAGGGCTAATGTGGAGGATGTTCAGTAATGTTGTGGGTTATCTTTAATGTGGTAGTAATATGAAGGGTGTTCAATAATGTGGAGGGGTGTCTTTCAGAAGTTTAAAGGATGCGAAGTAATCTGGAGGACTGTCTTTCAGTAATGTGAAGAGTGCGATGTAATGTGGAGGGCTTCGTTCGGTAATGAGGAGGGTGCTCAGTAATGTGGAGGACTATCCTTCAGTAATACGAAGGATGCAAAGTAATGTGGAGGACTATCTTCAGGTAATGTGGAGGGTACACAGTGATGTGGAGGGCTATCTTGAAGTAGCGTGGAAGGCTATTTTCAGTGGCGTGGAGGGATATCACGAGAAATGTGAAGGGTGTCCGAGATTGCGGAGGGCTGTCTTTCAGAAATGTGGAGAGTGAGCAGGAATGTAGAGGGCTATCTTGTAGTTATGCCGAGGGCTATTTTTCAGTAATTTTGAGGATGTTCGGTAATGACGAGGCCTAATTTTCAGTAATGCAGGGCCGTCGGAAGCGGGGGCTGCCCCAATAATTTTGAAAACAATGGTATGACGTCGTAAAATCATTACGCCATCTAATACTTTTTGTTGTTCAGCCCCCCAATCCGAGATTCCTTCCGACGGTCTTGTAATGTGAGGGTCCGAAGTAATGCGGGGGGCTATCTTTCAGTAATGTGGAGGGCTATCTTAAATTAATGTGGAGGGTGCACAATAATGTAGAGGGCTTTCTTGCGATAATGTAGTGGAGGCGATGTAATGTGGAGGGTCTTCTTGAAGTAACGTAGACAGCTATCATCAGTAGCGTGGAGGGTTATTGTCAGTAATGTGAAGGGTGCTGAGTGTGGAGGAATATCTTTAAAGTAGCGTGGAGGAATATCTTGAAGGCTATCATCAGTAACGTGGTGGGCTATGTTGCGGTAATGTGGTGCATGCGGAGTAATGTGAAGGGCTTGGCTATCTTTCAGTAATGTGACGGGCCCAAGGTAATGCGGAGGGCTATCGTTCAGTAATGTAGAGGGCTATCATCAGTAATGTGGAGGATGCGGAGTAATGTGGAGGGCTATCTTGCAGTAATGTGGAGGATGTTCACTAATGTCGAGGGCTATAATGTAATAGATGTAGTAGATGCGGGGTAATATGGAGAACTATCTTTAAGAAACGTAGAAGGCTATCATCAGTAATGTGGAGGGTGCGGAGTAATGTGGAGGATATCTTTAAGAAATGTGGAAGGCTATCACCAGGGTCATCAGTGACGTGAAGGGCTATCTTGGAGCATTGTTCAGGAGGGATGGTCAATAATGTGGAGAGCTATCTTGCAGTAATGTGGTGGATCATGCGAAGCAGTGTGGAGGGCTGGGGTATCTATGAGTAATGTTGTTCATGCGGAGTCATATGAAGGGCTATCAATAGTAACATTGAGCCTTTAGGGAATCGGAATGTGGAGGGTGCGGAGTAATGCGGAGGGACCGGATGGTCAAGAAGAGCTCTCGTGGCTGCCTATTCTATTTACTGAACATCCTTAACATTACAGCGAGAATCCCCTCCGCATTACTATTGAAGATATTTCTCAACATTACTGATCATCGTCCACATCTACATTACGAGTGGTTTTTTTGTCTGAATTCAACAATCCAGGCTTTTCTCTGCAAATTATTCCCATTTCATTTGAAAGTTATTAACATGCTAAATATTCAAATGAAACTAAATATGTAGAATGGTTTCTTTATAAATGATTTATTGGAAGGCGGAAGTTCCAAGTGAACCGCGGAGCGAAAAAGCCCGCGCGGAAGCGCGCGCAGCGCGCTTCCGGGCAAGGGCTAGTTTTATCTATTGTCTGTTTGAGATTTACCCTGAAGTTTCTTAAATGTCAGTTTCTTATTTGCGGGGACTTTCCACACTTAAAAAGGCTATAAATAATTTTTACAGCGATATGATTTTAGTTTATAAATCTTCCTTGTTTACACAAAGCTACTGTTCAACTTTTCTAAACTACTCTATTGTACTGCTATTCAAAGTCTTAAACACATAATTTCTCTTTCCCTCTGAAAGGTATGCTCCTCTCCAAAGCAAATGTAAAGATTTGTACCACCGAAACAGGATTTCAGAACCGCTGTATTATAAATCCTGGGACCAACAAGAAACTCGCGTTGCCAGAATGTCCCGCATTTTCTAAAAGCATTTCTCTTGTTATAAAACCATATTCCGCGTTTGTTAACGCATTATCCCGCGTTTGCTAGCACCACGTCTCTTCTTCATTGCTCTTAGCCTTGTATTTATACGATCTAATCGGTTGGCCCGCAACACGACTGATCTCGTTATTCAATGCTCGTAGAAACTGTTGTTCAACACTGCTGTCACTATTTGACTGCTCAATATTACTATGCTCTGTTCTTGATAATTTACAATCAGAATCACTGCTACGCCTGGAGCCTTTTGCATCATCAATAGAACATGACTGTCCGGAGCTCTCAATAGAAACTTCAGGCTCTCTTTTAAATGTCTTCTGCTCCTCAACAGCCTATGTCCGTTATCATGGATGAACTGATCTTTACTATTCTTAAAAGATTCTCTTTTATTTACAGTTAGATATCGGTCCGAATTATCCGAAGTATCCGATTTAGTCGACGAGCCACTAGAATGTAATTTTCCATCATCGATTTCTAGCACAATATCTTTATTCTCAGAATCTGATAATTGTAAATAGTCTGAAAGAGTTGCTGGAACTGAACGACAGTTTCTGCATGGAGATCGTTGAGGAGATGACTGCGACTGCACAGATCTTGGTTCACTAACTCTAGTATGGTTGTTATTTGTAGTGGATAAAATCAAGTCAGGGATTAAATCCGCACTTTGCTGTGGTAAAAGCTCCTCCATGTTTTCTCTATCTAAAGGCATGTTCATTATACCGGATTCATTTTCAACTGGTATTTCTAATTTAATCATTGGTAGTGATAATGTAAGCGTAGATGATCTTGCTCTCGTCGTGCGGCTCGATGATGCTGACGTACTGTCTGCTGAAGAGACCTGTCCGTCTGATATCTGCAGGGAAGAACAAAACTATTCGTATATCCTATTAACACCAAGCAGTTTCACAGAGTCAGGAAAAAGTTACGGTCACAATGTCACTGACCGGAGGAAGGTCAGTTAGAACAAAGGAAAATCTTTTGCCACACCCGAAACACGTTTATTTTTCATTGTTAAGTGAGGAAGCTTTTCAGCTAGGGGTTTTTGTCTGGAGGAAGGTGGAACACTTTTCTGGACTATGCAGTTTCATTGAGAATAGGATACATAGACAATAGTTATCGCTACATGGAGTTTAATTGCTCTCGCTCAAAAGTTTTGCACCACCTTAAAGCAAATTCTTTTCACGAAAAAGCAACGGCAATGAAGAGCCCTGTGACTGTAACCTTTGGCGGGAAAATATTCGCAATTTTTTCATTCAGAGTTAAGAGCATTTCAATGATTTAATGGAGAAATTAATTGAAAAGCTTAAGTAGTGCCTTTCGAAATTTCGGCGTCCAGTAATTCAGCTCAATGCAAATGACTTGAGGACCGAGTCTGTGGGGATAGTGTCTGAACGTCTGAATTCGACCCGAAATGAGCAAGTTATAAATGAAAATGGATTTGCTAAAGACTTTCAACGACAAAAGAACACTCTTCAAGACAAGGCATATGGTTGCTTTGCGACTAGAGCCTGAGCATTTGAGCAATGCTTAAGGCCTGGCTAAACTAGGAAACATGTGCTCTCGATGTCTCCCAGTTTAATCAGCTCCAAAAGTGTGTAACTCGCGGCAATATTTGTAGCGAGAGACACGCAAATGTTTTTAGGAGACGACAGAAACATTTCTTGTCTCCGCAACACGAGGGACACGTGTTGCTCGCTTGGAATTCGCCACCGTGGGAGACACCCAAAATGCAATGTCGGCGTAACATGTCTCCTAGTTTAGCCACAGCTTCTTTCAATTGCCGATATGAGATGCTGAAAAAACTCACGAATAAGCATGTATTGAACTTGAAGAAAAACAAATACAAAAGTCATACTTCTTGTTGTAATTTAGGATTGACGAAGCATAGAATAGGTTTGGTTGGATCCCTCAGAGCCGTGATGAGACTATCCGTTATCAAGGACTTATTTTCACCACTCTTTTTTTGACAGGGAGGAGAATTTTCTTTAGATGATACTGCAGTCATCGCAGTTGCCTGAAAAGGACAGCATAAAGAGGAATTAGATCAATGAGATATAGATAATAAATGAATAAGAAGTTGATACACTGACTTACAAATGGGCAATTTGTCTTCAAATTAAGCTTAAAACCTAGATGCAGACAGAAGACAGCGCATGATTACGTTAGGTCACGCCAACTCATACCCAGGCCACGAATCCAACTCGATTCTAAAACCGTCAACCGATTTAGGCCCTTACCCAGGCGCAAAAATTACAGCAACTAAATTTTGTTTTCAATTGGGGATTCCTGAGCAAGGAAATGCAAAACAATTTACTCATGATTCCCAAGAATGATATAACTGAGAACAGATATATTTTTAGTCATAAATCCTTTTTGACCTATTCAGGCGTGATTCTTGGATGCAGTCCTGACGCTGCTGAGACATCTCTATAGTTTCAGTATACAGCTTGACCTTATGAACATCCAGAATTTGCAATTGGGGTTAGGTTGAAAAAGTTGTCTGTTAGTCAGCCGAGGACAATAAATTAGGAGCCTTGGGATATCAGTGATTAATCTAAGTGCTCAATAAGACCCTGCGTAGAGACACGGAGTTGATTTTGCTGTTTTGAAATCATTGTTGCGAATGAGATCCCAACCAGATAGTACCCAGTGGCAATAGCGTTATGTCTAGATCAAGCCGTTCCTATGATGGCTTGTTGCCTTTACCATTTGTATATTGCATAAGCACATGAAACTCAAAAACCAATGCAATTCATTCTCTTACCCTGATATTGTTGAACGACAATTTTCATCTTCATCGAATTCAAAAGAACAATCTTCAGGATCATTTACAGTTTCAAGTCTTAATGATCTTGAACGCCATTGACTTCTTTTCATATTTGCATCAGGTGTTGAGTGCATTGCTACTAAGTCATCCAACCTGAAAAGCAAGGATTGTGAATGTTAAACGAGCCCAAGAATCAATTTCAGAAAAAATTCGTTCGTCATATTCAAATATGGGGACCGGTCGTTAGTTATTACTTTAGGTGGGTCCAATAGAACTTACTTAATTTACCTCTGGCTACTGCTTGTGCAAATTTGATTGTGGCTTAATTGAGAGTGGGTGGGATTTTTCCTGTTCATCATTTATTATGAAGAGAAAATTTTGTTTCGAAAAGAGATGGGATAACACTTCTTGAAGATTCTGAAACTTTCTCTTCAGCCCCTACCCATTCTTTAATAATGACCCAGCAGTGCTTGATCTGAGTTTGGCTTTGGACGTGCATGTGCCATGGAAGCTTCAAAGCATATACCCGTTCCGTATTATAAAACCTTCGAAAAAGAATATTTGACCTTAAACCAAATGTTGAAAAAGTATACCGGATACCGTTATTTATACCAACATTGTGAAAATAATTACCCTTCTCGATGGCACGTCCTCAAAACCCAGAATATGCATGGTACCCCTCCTGGATACCGAAAATATATTTATTGAAATGCATTAGAGAACCACTAGAAGTCTTTCTGTCGGGCTTCACACTGTACCTATTGGGCGTCATCGTCATACTACGAAGGTTGGATCAGGGGATGAAGCCAGGGTTTTAAACAGGATACTAGTTTGGTTAAAAATGCAAAATTTGGACCTAAACAAAGGTAAAAATCAGGGGTTATTCTAACGTGGTTTTGTCGCCGTTTTGTGGAACTGTAAACCTGGTTTGTGGTGTTGTGATTTATATTTTGTATGGTGTTGCAAAAAATCGACTTGCAATATTTTTTTCAGCAGACTAGGTATCTTTTGGCAAAACAAGAAGGTCAAAACATTAAAACACTAAACTAAAACAAAAACTTAACATAACAAAAGAATTATGCAGTTCATCCAACGATCATTTTCGAATGCACATCCCGTAATTCAAGCAAAAAAAATGGAACATCATTCCTACTCTTCACATCTTCAGCAGAAAATGCCAAATAATCCTTATTTCAAAAACACTTCATAGGCTCTAAATACTAGGTATAGGTAAATATATAAGACGTTGAAGGGTTTCCAACTTCCCACACTGAAGTTCTTTCAGTTCTCTTTTTCTCAACAGCGGAAATATAAAACGCTTTACAAAAAAATTTTTCATCAGCCGTATAGTTTGTGGTGTTGTAAATTTTTCTTAGAATAATCCCTGGTAAAAATGAAATAATGTTAAAAGGAAGTGAAATGGTGCCATATAAAGGGGAGGGGATGGAGGCACCCACGGGTATACTATGCTTAGCTCTTTTAGATCAAATTCACATTTAAATTAAAATCAAAATATGCGTTACATACGCTGTCAAATTAGGAAATCCATCAAAACTTTTTGATCTTCTTCTTTGCGACAGGTAAACAGCACCAGGTCTTTTATAATTATCATAGTTCAGTCTCAATGGATGTGATGATGTTCTAAATGCACCAATCATCTTTCGCAATATAGAAGAGCCTCTCTAGAAAATAGCAAGATAGCAAAGAATAACAGTCTTTTTCTCAATTTCTTCTCCTGAGGTCAACCATAAAGGATAGTGATAGAGGAATAGAGTTTATCAGTTTAGATAGTTAGTTAGTTAGTTAGTTAGTTAGTTAAGTAGTTAATTAGTTACCTTGTTAGCTTAGTTTGTTAGTTAGATAATTCATGCATTTATGCATATTTAGATATAAACTTTGGACAGGTCTAGCAAATAGGTTTCAGTGCAAATTGATTTTGCCGGATGGGATAGCCCCAAACACGTAAGATGCCCCATTGTTGTTAAAGTGACTGTGATACGAAAAAAGTTTTATTTTATTACATGAATATATGCAGAAAGACGCGCTGAATCCGATGGTACGATTTTAATTTGGGCAACAGTTTTTACAACAATGCAACCCAAAGTTTGATAATTGCGACTTCAAAATTCTGCCTCCGCTAACGTCACTGGAGGCGTTGGAATCATTCGATTAGTTATCCAAGCCGAGAGCCATTCGAGCATTTTTTCAGCCACAACAAAATGGTTGATATGACGATGCGGTGACGGGAGAGAACAGACAAGGTTTCGTTTACAAGAATAGGTTTCAGTGCAAATTGATTTTGCCGGATGGCCCGAAACACATGTAAGATACCCCAATCGTTCCTAATAAAATGCGGGAACGACGCAAAATGGCCCTAAACCAACCCAAAGGCCGAAAACCAAACAAAACGGACTGCTGCTTTTGTTTTATGACAAAAGATTTTTAATAGCTTTAGAAATGTCTGTTAACTCTTCCTGCGGAAGAATAAATTCAAAGGACTTAATTATAAAGAAAAAATCTAAAAAGCGAAGCTGATCATTGGTTGTTAGCAGCTGTTGGAACGCGAAGGTAAGATGTAGATCTACTTCTGACCTTCACTTAAAATTAGAGAAAGGTCAAATGTAGATCTACTTTTGACCTTCACATAAAGAGGAAGGTCAAATGTAGATCTACCTTTGACATTCAATTAAAGAGGAAGGTCAAATTTAGATCTACTTTTGACCTTCATTTAAAGAGGAAGGTCAAATGTAGATCTACTTTTGACCTTTATATAAAATTAGAGGAAGCTCGCAGATCTACTTTTGACCTTCAAATAAAGAGGAAGGTCAAATGTAGATCTACTTTTGACCTTCACTTAAAGAGGAAGGTCAAATGTAGATCTACTTTTGACCTTCACTTAAAGAGGAAGGTCAAATGTAGATCTACTGTTGACCTTTCACTTTAAGTGAAGGTCAAAAGTACACGAGGTTAGGTTAAAGAAGTTATACATATGACAAGTTCATGCAGTAGATGGCAAAAAAGAAACCGAGAAATGAGAAATGGCGAGGTCCGAGCAAAGACAGAGGAAGAGCAAGACCAAATAGGGGACTACGAAGATTTTGACAATTTGGGAGATGAAGATGAACTGAACCACATGGAAATGGGTCACGAAGATAAAGGTATTATTTTTTCAATATCTTTTAATATACCCTTTATACCAAGTAATTTATCCCGCCCTACACTTTGTAAGAGATAAGGTAGAGGAGACCCTTGACAAGAATGGCTTCCATATAACCGTAAATGGCAATGCCAGTGCTGAGAGGCCAGCACCGAGACACGGCTGTACCAGTGCCGAGAAGATGGTTTGTGTAAAATGGCCTCTTTTTGCTCGTATTTGATTGGCTAGTAACAGTCATGTGCTCAAAAGGAACAAAAGCAGGTCTCACAAGTCGTCGACTGCTGCAACGGAAATTAAACTTTCTCGTGGCAGAAGCGTCATAACTGTCATAAGGGCTAGGGAACCAAGCTTATTTTTTACGTCACCGCCACTGCGGGAGTGCAACTGCCGCAGTAACAGTAGAGCTATCGCGAGGAAGATTTTTTATTAAAATAGAACACATCGCAGCATTGTCTCAGCACTGGAACAGGTGTGTCTCAGTATGGGGCCGCCACTTTATGGAAGCCAGGCTTGTTTGCAATTGTTATTGACACCTTATCTGCAATGCTCATCTTCGTTTCAGTTGTCAAAGACCCTATACCTGGCCGACGCCGTGCGATCTGGTACTTAGTAGAAGGAAGAAGAAGAAGATGGTAACGATCCAATTGAATGAAATGAAGAAGAAACATGTTGTGAACTTATTGATGTTATATGAAATGAATCTTTAACATGACATATATGCTGGCTGTCGATTAGAAAATCTTGCTCTTTTGTTTGCATTTCTGTATTTCATAAAAAAAAAAAACACGAAAAGCCAAGACAAGTTCTCAAAATGCAATTTTCTGTAATGCTGTAACATCAGAGCAGAATCAGTAGGGGGAAGGACCCAAGAACCCACTTCAGCAGGCTAAAAAAAGCGACTTCAAATGTATGGCATTGAACATTTTAGACGCTGGTATTTTGCAATGGGAAATTGACTCCTTGGAATGGCTTGGGGGCACGGCGAACAGTCTTTGATGAACGTACGTTGCCCAATTTCGGGGGCAAAAAATTGTGCGCATCAGGAAATTTGCTAGATCAGACATTTACACGTTTTTTTTATAAGAAACCTACCTCGGGGCCTAATTCTAAAAGTTTCTTAATTTTTGGTCCAATTTTAGTTCTAAATAACAGTTTCTTAATGAATTGAAATAAATTGCATTAAAAACGACAAAAAACCTTCTGTGAGATACGCGGAAACCAGTATTGCTTACAGATGCGAGAAATCGCACAGAAATGCTTGAGAACTACATACTACCTCCACAAATGTGAATCAGTATGTTGGAAAATGAACGCAAACATTTCTACAGGTTCTTAACTTCTTCCTCCTAGTTCTAATTTATAAGTTTCTTAACTTTTTGGATGTCTTATAAATTTCTTATAAACCGGTTTCTTGTAAAAAAACGTGTATGTTAGAAATCATTGCATGACTTTGGCTAGTCGACATTTATAGAAGGTGGCAGTTAAAGGGTTAAGATATACATAGTATTTTTACTTTCTTGGCACTCCTAGTTGGGTTAAAGGCTAACGAATTCAGAAAGGATATGATTTTTTGAAACCTTACCTTCTGTTGACTGTCTGGTAGGGCCTAAAAAGTAAAGACACCATATGAGGACAAAAAACAAAAATGCAGGTCCACATTAGCGATATGGCCGCGAAAATTTCACATCCGTTTTGCCTATTTGCCTGCCCAATGTGTAGTCCTTAAATAGGGTCAGGGATTGTTAATAAGTTATTAGGTTGTTAAGTTATTAGGTAAAGTGAATTACCATATCAGTGGAAGTGCTGCTTTCTCTTCGCCTTTTCATATCCTTGAAGCTTTCATAGATCAGTTTCGCTGCATAAATTTTGCCAATTGTGATTTGCTGCGAGCTGAGCACTGAAAAAGGAAAAACTCATAACACAAGACTAGACAAGGCACAAGACAAGAAAACAAAAGACAACTCGATATATAAAACAAATTTTATTTCAAATTATCAAACTTTACCTGACTGTTCTGGGAGAATAACATCAAGGATTCTTTGCGGAGTATTAGGCCACAATTTTCGTATGATCCTTCGAAAACTGTTATCTCTGAAACATGCTTTATCTTTTGAAGTCATACAAATAGATGTCCTAACAAGAGCGAATAAAGTCGTTCTAAAGCGAACGGTATTATCACCGCCAACAGGCATATTCATCCGCATCAGTCGCTGTTAGAGAGAAAAAAATGAGGATAAAATAGTTATTTATATAGAAATTCTTAGCAACTCAGACGCTACACGGACTCAAAGAACGAACTGCAGAGCTAATTTTTATTTTAGGTAAGTGTATATTGTTCTAGTTCAATATCATTTATATTAGAAGTAATTTATAGAAGTGGTTTATAGAAGACATCACTGAAAAAACCCAGAAATAAGCCAAGTATCTTATTGGAGAGTATAGTAACGATCAAAAAAAGGTGAAGTCACTTCAACTCTATTATGATTCATGATTGCAAACAGCCGTAAGGAACGCGACAGTATGTTTGTCTTGAATCCAGATGGCAAAAAGGCGTCCAGAGGGGGTCCCTGATTCTCTTACGATCCATTTACGATTATATGGAAAACAGGTTTTGGCTTCTAACATAAGATGAAACGTTAGTGCAGAATACAGTTTCAAAAGTGCCTTGATGGTTGGGTTAGAAAATTACCCCGAATATTATACGATTCATAATTTACTTAGGTATTACCTTATAAGCTAAAAACTTTGGACACTTCTTGCCAAATCCAACAGGAGGCTGCATGTCACACATCAAGTAGTATACTTCTGTATGTGGAATCCTCCCCCTAAAAGAACAAATAGATATTTCAAATAGAAACACTTGTATAATGTGACAAGAGATATGGAGATATAGAAAGATACAACACGAAATAAAGACAGAGAAAGAACATTGACAATAGCTGTTTTTGATGGCTAGCTATTTGAGTGGCAAGAAAAATACAACAAAAAAACATTAAGTACTGGGTTATAGCAAATTGGCTATGAATTTTAAGGTCAGCGTGTCTTAGGTGACTTTTTTTCAAGGTTTGGCGATAAATACTGAGTAACGAATTGCGACTATAAAACTGTAGGCTTAAAAGATTTGAAATAAGTTTCACGAAGCGGTTATTCCAGTTTGCCGCTCCATATTTTGATATCATTTTGATATTTTGATATTTTGTGATATCATATCATTGTATATCATATCATATCATTGTGATATTTTGATATCATTTATGACATTTTGATATCTGAGAGCGTGCACCATGTTGTTATATCAGCAGCAGAATGAACATATGTTCAGTCAGAATGAGCAGGTTGTTTCCAAATGGAAGATGATGACAAAAATGCTGGTAGATATTTCACTTCGGGTTGTCTATATGCATAATGATTATAAACGAAGAAAAGTTTCAAATACTATCAGCCATCTTGATGTAGCTATTTCCTAAGTTTACTCCGGTTACATTGCCAATCGATTGGACAGTATACAACATATTGGAAAACAGCTGTCGTTTTCAAAAGGAAAAGAATAGTGTGACATCAAAAATAAATAAAACGTTCAACACTTACGATGCGGACGGATCATACTCCGACCATACTCGGACAAATTCATCCATATGATGCGGACCAAGAATGGATTTGTCTCTTGTCAGGTAATCAAAATTATCCATTATAACAGCCACGAAAAGATTCAGAAGCTAGAAAATTAAAAATATAGTTTAATTGACGACATATATGACATTGGTGAGTACAAATAGGCTTTCATTTAAGAAAACATACTTGCAGCTGACGGAGGGGTTCAAAAAGTATGCAGGTCTTGAGAGTATTTCTGTGATGTTGAGGGCATTTCTGTAACGTTGGACGACTACCTCTAAGGCCCTTGCCAAAAGATCAAATATTGTACGCCAAAGCATTTGAAATTTGCATATCAAGCAACGTTTCACCATTTGTGTGCCTCACGAAACATTGTTTGCTTAACGAGCAAAATCAAGTTAAATTTGTGGTGCACTTGTCACAAACCAAAATGTTTGACCAGTAATATTTAGTGACATGACCAAACGGTCGAACGTTTTGCTTTGCAAGCAAATTTCAAGCATTTGACAAACAATTTTGATCTTTTAGCCAAGGACTTTAAGGATTCTGTGGCGTTGCAAGTTATCGTGATTCAGTAGTTTGAAGGCTATTCTCTTTATCAGTAATGTGGGATATTCAGTAAAGAGTTGTCATTTTCGTTCTAGCAGATATTTCTGAGTACAAAAGGCATGTGCCCCAGACAGAGATAACCCTTCATGGTATCGCAAACCCAATATTCTATCACAGATAAGCCTCCCCACTTCTAATAACCTCCCAATGCTGCCACACAAAATCCTGCTATTGCACATACACTGAGTTTGCCGTTTTCCCGTACTTTTACATAAGATCAGCTGTTAAGTTTAAACAGACAGCTCTGTCACTAAGGCTGAGTCACTTTACTTTATGCAACAAAAAGCAGCAATTTCATAGCAAAGCAAAGAATAAAATTGAAATATAGATGTAAGACAAATATGCTTACCAAAAAAGAACAGAGAAAATAAAACGAACAGAAGTAAACGACTGAAGCAGAAGTCGAGCCGCATTGTGCCACATCGCTATCATAGCACAAGGCCTGACTTGAGCATGCTAACATAACGAGATGCCAAGCTTCACCTGTTGCACATCTGTAGAGAAATATTCAAGATAATAATGCAAGCTACAACAACAAAAGCTAAAGGAAAGCTCATATTAGCTGGTAGCATGGTGCTGTTAGCAAAGTGGGGTTGCATCGTGGCCTGGAGGTGCTGTGGCGCCGTGGCCTAATCTAGCTGGCTCGTGGATGTCAGACGCTCAGCGAGGAGAGGACTCGAGCCCAAGCTACGGTAGCGTCACAGCAAGGGTCGAGGTCTCGATTAGTTAACCTAATACTGAGATCCTAGCGACTGGCGCAAAACAAACCTTCGCTTCAATAAAGCATATGTAACATATGTAACTCTACTTCATATGTAACACAACATAGATTACTCTACTTCAAGGTAGAAAAAAAGGAAACATCTTTCAACTTTCTTAAAAACGTTTTTCGTTTGACACTCCTCATAGTAAAAATGATTGATTACTCATTGAAAGGAAACTAACTCATACTCTTAATTCCGATCGAAATATGTTTTCACTTTTTTCGCTATCTTGAACATCTCTCTATCTCTAAAAAACGCTCGAGCAAATCTGATGAAATACGATCTACGAAAACCAAACTTTAAGCCTTTTATTTCAGAAATAAGAATAACTTCTTATCGTTTTACCTGAACAAAACTTGCAAAGATCGAAAGAAGCTTCGGAAATTATTAAACTCATTTATCTGAGTTTTAGGGTCGAGTTTAACCTTTCCAAATAGCTGTAAAAAAATAAGACGTATTCGTTAAAAGATACCCAGTAACAATCGAATACGAGTACACTTCTTTTAAAAGATTTTTCATCAAATGGCATACCACAATAGATTGGATTGGAACCTGGATTTCATGACTAGAGAGCCAACGACGTTTCCACTGAGCTATAAAGCTTAATGAAATCTCCGAGTAACTCTCCAAGTCATACTGCCCAAGGCTCTCGTCCCGTTTGATTTTTGTGTTCCGGCTATGTTGAGCCTTCTTTAGCACCATAAATATTTGTATTTATTTGTCATGTATTTATTTGTCATTTGTCCTTGTGTTCGCCATTCATTTCAAAAAATACAAATATGTATGTTGCTGAAGAAGGCTTCTTTTAAAAGTATATCTACCCATTTACACCTCATAGTAGGAAGGTTTTTCATGCATTTCATTTTGACGAAGAAAGTTCGATAATAAATCCTCTGAACTCTATATTTTCATAACTTCAATTTCATTTTCT
Organism: Chrysaora quinquecirrha; assembly: GCA_014526335.1. Lineage (NCBI taxonomy): Eukaryota > Metazoa > Cnidaria > Scyphozoa > Semaeostomeae > Pelagiidae > Chrysaora > Chrysaora quinquecirrha. The sequence continues at coordinate 3,621,019 of JACTAT010000035.1, forward strand.
TTATTTACAATAATCTTCAACTTGTTGAAAGAGGTTTGCATAGTTTGGTAGAAGAAAAATAGGGCGTGGTTTTCAGAACAAATAAGCAAGTCACAATCCTATGAAATTTTTGTCATCATGTTTAGGCAAAAACTGAGAAAGTCTATCTAAGCAATGACCTAAAACCTAAAACGTACGACCTAAAACCTATCTTTACGATGACTTCAATTGCCCCGATCCCCCTAAAATGATAAGGAAGAAGAAATAGTGACATTACTTGTCTGATATCGTACATCATACACTAACCTGCATTCCAATAACAGCATAGATGAAGAACAACATTAGTATGAGTAACATCACATAAGGCAGTGCCTATGAATCAAAGAGTACTGATAAAAATCTACTCATTATTCGTGCTATTAAACATAACTTTCCATTGTTCGTGAACGCAGTTGCTTAAAGAGACTAAACTAAAGGTGCAAAACATTCAGTGTTCATAGGCCACGAAGATTCGAGAAAATCATATGTAAGCGGCAATGAACTTTGGCCTTGCAGTCACTGTCCCCAAGCCCAATTTTCAAGTACCAATGGGCCTAGCCCATGACCACTATTAATCCATGCAGAAGCTTTAAAATTTAGAACATTTTCAATGCTAATACGTTAAAAATTATAGCTTGGTGAAATATATATGAAAAAGCTTTTGCTAATTTAAAACATGTTTTTACTCTTTGTTTTGAATTCACTGACTGTTTACTCTTTTGATAAATCATAAAAATAATCGTACTGGCAAAAAAAGCAATTCAGCAATTTGAGTCAACAGTCGGGGTTGACTTGCCATAAATGTCATATTATCCTTATATTGTACTCAATTCGTACCATATTTTATCATTAGCATATGTATTTTGAAAGCCTTCAAGCCTCAAAGACACCTGGATTATGAAAACTGTATGAAGTTGTTGTTGCAGAGTATTAGTTAGAAGCCCTTAAATAAGGACACTTACTTTAAAAGATTGTAAGAAAGTCCAGAGTAGAACTCGGATGTTGTACCCTTGCTTTAATAGTTTGATTAATCTGAATGCTCTAAACAGCCTGAAGAAACTGGGATCAATTGGAAAGTCCTAAAGAAAAAACATGTTAAATCTGTTAAATATTGAAGCCAATATGACAAGTATATTCCAAACTAATAGTCAATGAGCTACCACAATAATAGCTTCGGCTGTAAGCTTGAGAACTAAGAACCACTCTACTACTCTACTGCAAAAAAGCTCTAGTTCCCTTGCAATTAATAGTGTACAAGAATGAAGTCAGTGGAAATGATTCTTTTCTGAAATGACCAACAAGATCCCAAACGACTCTACTTCCCCAAACAGAGACATTCCTTCATTATCACGTTAAAAGACGAGCCACTAACATAATAAGAACTCAATTGCACATGAGCTATCTACAAGGATCATAGTTTAATACTTAAATGACTCAAGCATTCATAGAAAGCTTAGATAGACGTCAAGGCGTTTCGTTCAAGATAACAAGATCTACTGGCCATATCTACTCTCCATCTTCTAAGGACAGAAAAACCTTCCTGCATAAAAATCTAACATGATTAAGAAACTGTTGGCTGAGAATTCATAAATATATGTGAATGAATAGATAAACACTTACATTATCTGCAAAAGTATTAATCACGGCTCCAATTAAAGTCATCAAGACAATCAAGAAATCAAACACGTTCCAACCATCTCTAAAATAGTTCTGGAAAAAACAGCAAAAGTCAAAATTCATTCTTCATTCAGAAAGCTTGATCAATTCTAACTAATATCAACAGTGACAATATCGAATAAACAGTTATCAATGTTGTAGCTTTTGCTCGATTTCTAATCAAGGTCAGGGTGAACAGCATTTCATGGAGACAACAAACAGGCTTTGGGGATGATGTAGTCATGAAAAAATAAAAGAACCAGACTATCAAGCAATCTTTGATATTGTTTGATACGTTATATATAGGTCTTAAATTGGTATGATTCTTGCTAAAAAGCAGAATAACGTTACGTTAGCAGACACTAACTGACGGCTTTGAAGTGCAATAACATACATTTTACAAAACAACTTACTAATTTGTAAGCACAAAGCTTGAGACAAGCTTCCAATGTAAATAAGACAGTGAAGACCAAATTTATCAATTCAAGAATCCGTCGATACTGTGGACTTTCATCAGCTCTCTGGAAAAAAGAAACTTAATGATAATTATATTCAGGTAAAGCAGTAGATTATGGAAAACCCTTAAGGAAACCCTCCTTTTATATGCAACGGTCGGTATGGCTGAAACTGATGCAATTTCAGATGAACAAATGACATTTCATACTGTATTCAAGTCTCTTCGTCTGTCTGCATCCGATATAAAGATGAATCTAGTTCTATAGGAGCAGAAATTTCATTTATGCAGAAGTTTTTCCTACTTTCCTTCGCTAAATTCCTCCTATATTCCTCACTACAGTGGAGTGAGTGACCAAGCTTCTCAGTCAGCTTCCGTTCGACGGCTGAAGTAAAGCTTGGTTGTGTTAGGTCAGCGTCTGGATGGGTGACTTTCCAGATGGATGACTAAACAACTCACTCTGCCGTCCTTCAGAAGGGACGTTAAACTAGTGGTCCCATGCCTGGATGCGGCATGCAAAGTAGGCTTAAATTAGCTGAAAAAGCTAGAAATAACAGCCTACTAAAAATAAAGTAACAACAACAACAACAACATATCAATTATTTACGAAATGCAACTACATAACACTTACCGATAACATCAATACGATGGCATTCAATGCAATGAGTGTCATGATGGCAATCTCAAATGGCTTTGAATCTACAACGTTCCAAACTTTGTAGCAAATTCCATCTTTATTTTGAGGCATGAAACGCTCTCTTGGTTTTGCTTGTAGCACAAATTGAAGACAGGCTCTCTAGAAGCAAGATAAACGGTTATTACAAAACAGGAAAAAAAAGAAATTTGTTTAAACTCTGAAACATATGAGCAGCATCCGAGATTAGAAAAAACTAAGCAATGTGTTCCTGGAATTTCCTCAGATTTCGAGCAGCAGGTTTAAGTTAACAAGGTTGTGATTCTCTGATACTTGCGTCATAAAAATTCAAGAAGATGAACAGACCAAAAGCAACGCAAGGCACAATTGAATAATTTTCGTTACACTAATAGCTTGTATAAAAATATTTGTCATGTTTGTGTAAATTTTACTGATAATACTAAATGTAACTTGTGTTATTGTAAACTTGATAGTGTTGCATGCCGACTCAAAATATTTGCTCAATACCTTATCGGCCCTTTTTGCGCCGGCCCTAAATGGCGTTAATTTTAGCCTAGAGGCGTTATAAGGACCGGCGTTAAAAGGGCCGGCGTTAAAAGGGCCAAAAATTTGGAATTTTTCTCAAAAAGCGGCGTTAATTTCCAAGCACCTATTTTAAACAGCATGAAAACAAAGCCATCTTAGCAAAAATGGAAACTTTCATCAATAAAGCACATTTTAAGGCCGGCGGAATTAGGGCCGGCGTAAAAACGGCCGGCGTTAAATTAGGGCCGGCGTAAAAAGGGCCGATAAGGTAGACCTTTTCAAAGAGGTCTGAGTCGAGCGCAACATTTTTCTGGAAAATGGTAGACATTTTGAATAAGGGAATCCTCCCTGCGTGCAACAACTGGAATTACGGTCGTTTCAGGAGATGTTTTGCATCAAATTTTACTTCCAATTCACGTTTAATTCGAAAAAAAGTGAAAGAAAGGCTTCAAATCCCACCATATCTGCTCAAGGAGACACTGAATCAAGTATTTTGTTTGTGAGTTGCTTGTATCTTGTTTCCTGAATTTCTGCAAATATTTTCAACATTTACTGTTGCACATTCCTTTACTCCCCCTTTCTTCCATTATTCATGAGCTTGGAGTAAAATTTGCTGAGCTACCATTCCTTGCCTCTCCTAAAACGACTGTAGCTAATTCCAGTCGTTGCACATGGAGAGGATTCTCTTATTTGAAATGTCTACCATTTTCCAGAAAAATGTCGCGCCCGACCCAGGCCGCTTTGAAAAGGCCTATAGTAAGAAATTATAAATTTTTATCTTGCATTGCTTTATGTAAGTTCTTCTCTTGGAAACCTTATATATCAGATATTCCTACCTGGTTTTTGGTAAGTTCACAGCCAGCCAGTTCTTTCTCTCCTCTTTCTTGAAATGTTACAATTATCAATGCGACAAAGATGTTGAGGAAAAAGAAGCCGAATACAACAACAAAAGAGACGTAAAACAGGGACATATGAATCCGATTGTCCAGAACAGGTCCATGATCCACTGAAGTTGAGTCAATCGTTATTTGCATCACTCTACAGAGAAAAATAAATGTCTGCTAATAGTTTTGCAAATAAAAGCTTTCTGGCAGTCTTTCCTGCGAAGTTGAATGCTCTTTAAGACGAATAGAGCAGAAAATGAAGCATGCGACATGCGACAATACAGCAAGAAATTTTCTGAATCTTTAACAGCACTATTTTGGCATTGTTGTTTTGGCATCTGTTACCAGTAATTGGCCGTTCAAAAATGGCGTCAAGGCTTTTAGGAGGGTATGGGGTATAGAGGTTGTGACAGTACGTGAAGTACGTGACAATTTCTTAGTGACAGTGCATGACAAGGGGGAGGGAGGGGGTAAAAATAAGTCAAAATTTGCGTGACGTCATTTTTGAACGGTCCCTAAAATAGAAAGAAATGCAGCCGTGCCTTTTAGGGCTTATCCTTAATGATGCTTATTGCTTATGGTTGGTAGCGTGTGGTACAGCACGAGCACTTTGCCATCATATGGAAAACCGGGTTAGAAGTTAATAAGAAAAGGAATCAGTGAAAAAGTACATACTGTGGCCATCCTTCTCCAGTGGCTGAAGAAAACAATGTCAGCATCGCATTTGATACTGTGTCAAAATTAAACTCGTAGTTTGTCCAGATGCGAGGGACGACCTATAAAACAAGGTAGAATAAGAGGGTACGGGGACGCCGATTACTGCAACAGCCGCCGACGCCGTTTCAAGCAAATCAAGCATACGTTCATTGTGAAGAAATTGTTGTAACTGCTTTGTTTCGCGTGTGACAGTAGGAAGGATGCTGGTGCAAAGGCACGTTACAGCAAGTTGGCGAGAATAGACCAAATTGGCTAACGCTGTTTACACCCATTTTAGGTCACATGGTCATACCCTTGAGGAACCATTGCTTTGTTGTCAAATTCAGAGCTCGAACCACGCATTTCATGGCACAAAATTTAAAATTCAATTAAAAGGAAAAGCTCCTCGAGAGTATGGCCATGTGACGTCAGATGGGTATAAACAATGTTAGCCGATTTGGTCTGAAGAATAAAGAAGATTAAGAGTACAGAAGGATAGAACTCAAACCTTGATAGACGACTCTTCGTCATCTGTCATTGTGTAATAACTGCCTCTGAAGAGAAAATAATTGCTTTATAATAAACAAGCAAAAACACCATGACTTTGAAATTTAAGGCTTTTCTTCCCAAAGATTCATAAGCTTAGGCAAACTGCTCAAAGGCAATTCAATTTTTTTTTCAATTCAAATTTTTCTTAAAATACAAGTTTATAAAAGAAAAAGTTACTATCAAAATACTTGTATTCTACGCGACCCAAGAGAAGCAGAGCTTATCTAGCTTGGGCCGCTAAATTAATTGGCAATAGACAATACGTCCACCGTACACAGAAAAGACACGGATTAAGGTATCATACCATACACGAACATGTGATTCGCTATTAACCCTTTGTGGGCCGATTTTCGAAATACTTGTCATAGAGCACTCAAATTTGCAAATAAGGTAGATATAGGTATGAAACAAACAGAATTGGTGAAAAAATTGATCTGGGGGGCGTGGGCGATTTTTAAAAAATTTATTTCCCCCCAAGGCCTTTTGCCCTTACAGCTCCTTCGTAGATTTCATGGTTTTGACGGCTAGGCCAAATGAAAGTGCTTTCAAAATGCTACAAGAAAAGTACTTACTTTCCCAGTCCAAAGCATCTAGCTTTACGAAAATTAAAGTTTTAGATTTTCAAATTAGGCCAAAATTTAGGCCATTACAAAAATTTTTCGACATCTTCGCCAAAAATTTTCAAATCCTTTGCTTCAGAGCATCCACCATGCCGAAAACGCTGTGAACTTAGGCCTACAATGTTGACTAAAGATACTATTACTCAAATTTAGGCTTGTCCGATCAGCTGGAACAAAATTAATGCAATTTAATATTTAGTTGCCATATGGCAACTGTGGCCCATAAAGGGTTTAAAAAACATTGTTTATACAATTCTAGAAGATACAGTACTTACTGACATTCTGCTTTTGTATGTTTTGTGACATCATTACAGCTCTGGAATCTACCCTGGGAAAAGAAATAAACAAACTCGTTAAACTTGTCTAGTAGTTTGTCAATTAAAGCAACCGATCTTGAGACTTCACGTCTTAAAAGACACCAGCAAGCAGAAAGGTAAATCGTCATACAAATGATGTGCACAAGAAACGAGGCAGATCCAAATGAAGTTGGTACCAAAAGGTGCAAGAACTGCTAAGAGCATCTAGAATAGGAAATGGGAATAGAAAGGCGATGAAAGATAAGCCATCCAGAGAGATGATGACAAGAAGAACAAGAAGAAGAACAAGAAGAAGAACAAGAAGGAAGAGCAGAAGAAGAAGAAGAAGAAGAAAGAGCAGAAGAAGAAGAAGAAAAGCAGAAGAAGAAGAAGAAGAAGATACGGTAAATGCTTTATTTGATTTAATTGAATTAACAATCAAACTTTTGGGCTAACAAAATGTATGTTCTCCAGAAGAGAGGCCAGTAATAGAGGGTGCGTTGAAAATAGGTGGCGTTCATTTCCTATACGTCATGCGAATACTGCATATGTAGTGAAACTATTTATCACATCTTGACTTTGTACGCTGTTCTCTCGTCTTGTAAAGCAATGAACCCTATTGTATGTTCAAGTTAAAGCTCCCATTACCCTCCCTCAAGCGTTTAATATAGGGGGCAGTAGAAACAGGTGGTATTTGTTTCATTCTGCTGGGATACACAAGGATGTTATGCAGAGTCAGCGTTAAAGAGAATTGGGGCGTTAAACAAAGGATTTTCCTTAGCTGAAATTCTCATTAATACATTATACATAATAAAACCTTTGGTTAAGACTTAAATCAGTTACCCCTAAACAACCAAATTGACTAAACAATTCTATTATATTAAATTCATACCTGAAAGAGATGCACTCCAATGACAGCAAACATGAAGAGGCAAAGCAATGTAATTATCAAGATGTTGACGACTTTCTTCAACGAGAACACCATGCACTGAAAGACCAGCTAAAAAAAGAACATAACATGATTGCAATAATTGCACTCTTCACTAAGAAATACATTCCATTCCTACTCGTTGTAATAAAGTTCACTTTACAACTAAAAAAACGTTTGTCGTTGGTTTAAAAACCGTATCATTGGTTGTTTCAATAAACTTGAAATGGTGTCAAGTGCGAAAGATTAAGCGTTTAAAAACACGTCTTCTCCGACGTCTGCATATGTTATTGGAGATTAATTAGTCGAACGCACGCTACACGAAGGGTATCAACTATGTATCAACGTGGTGAAACATTCTATGCTTTAATTTATGAACAATATATTTTCAAGAGATAGCTACCTTTAGTTTTTCCAATTTATTGACTGCTCTTAGAGGTCTGAACACCCTTAGGATTCTCATTGACTTCAATGTCTGCTCTTTGCCAACGGAACTATAACCGTCCTTGTAGCTAAAAAATTTCAAACAATGTAAGATGAACTTTTCTATTGAAAACGAAATTCCACAGGAATTAAAGGTACCAGAAGAAAGAAAGTAACCTATATGTAAATATCAAAGCAAAATGAACCAAAAAGCAAAACGAAATTGCAGAATATTTAAATCATGAAAGAAAAAGTTTAGGCATTTTGATAAAGAAAAACTTAAAACTTCTAATCAAAAAGTAGGTTGCTTAAAAGAGAGATCAACTCGACGATTTCTACGATTTAGATGCAGCCAGTTTACTATCGTTACTACATGGGCCTAGGATGGTGGTCTAATAAAATGCGGTAATGGTATAATCTCTCAGATACTCTGCTTTTAGAAAGAAAAACATATTGCCAAAGATCTCAAACAAGAAAAGAAATGTTTCTTGAAAGTGGTAACAAAAAGAGAAAAAGAATTACCAAAGCAGTTAACAGTAAGGCCCTGGCCAAAAGATCAAACATTGTTGGTCAAACATTTGCAATTTGCTTATCAAGCAAAATGCTTGACCGTTTGGCCAAGAAATTTTTTGCTCGATGGCCAAATGTTTTTGAAGCTCTTCAAAGACATTGCTGAACGAATTCTGCTTGTCAAGCAATGTTTCCGAATGTGGCCAAAAGATCAAATATTGCTGGTAAAGCAAATCTCTTTTTGACCAAAGATGTTTGATCGTTTGGTCATGACCTAAAATGATACACAAAATTTAACAGTTGCAAGAAACATACCTCAGAACGATGGCAGTGATATTGCAAGCAACAATAAAAGTGTCAATCACATTCCACCAATCACGTAAATACGACCCTTTATGTAGAATAAAACCATCTGCAATTATCTGAAAACAAAAACAATGGGAATTATGAGGGTCCAAAAAAGTTTTTATCTTGATTGAAAGACACAATATGTTACTTTGATAAGCTATTAGTCGAAACATATGTGGTAGGTATTTTCAACACATACCTTTGCTAGAACTTCAAATGTGAAAATTGAAACAAAAGCTATGTCAATGTCTCTAAGAAGCTGCAAGAAAGAAAAATGCTGTTTTTAGGGCAACTGAACTAAAGTAAAGGTAGTCTAAGTTGAGAAATTACTTCTTTCGCCGATCTCTGACATTTTCTCCTATGGCATGAAGATATTAAAACTGCAAATATACAATCTATAACAAAAGCTAAGAGAGTAAAATTGATGTTACCAGCAAGGCTCTGAGAACTAAATCAGCTAATCTTATACATAAGAGATAAGCAAGAATCCAGTGACTGTGTGCCCTTTCGAGGAAATACGTTACACTTTACAGTATGTAGCTAGACTTTTAACATTCGTCGTTGTCTACGCTCCTCCACACTCCACCACCCCACCCAAACTCCACTGCGAGGAAACAGCAATATGTTGTTATAGTTGCTAGAAGCTGTTTCCGAAAGAGTGGGAAATTTAATCAGTCTAGTATGGAGCAATGAAAAAACATTTCTCGTCCAAGTAAACATGTGTAAATTTTTGGCCAAAATTGGTTGGTTGGATGTTCGGCGGGGCCCGTGATTCTTTAAAAGTTCTAAAAATTAGTCAATCCTCTACCCAGTAAAGCAATGGGCAGAGATTGCTAAGTAACAAGGATTTTTAATGACGAAATCAAAATGCAGTTTTAAAATGTCGATACTTCACTGGTATCAGTATCTAGCTGTAGCTAAAGTTAATCCTTACTTCATTGATTTTTGAATGATCATCAAGTGGGTTCTCCATGGCCAGTAGAATACTGCTTAGAATGATGATAATCAGCATGACATGATCAAAATGCTTCATGTTGATCAATTTGATGCAGAACAATCGCAATCTGTTGTTCTGGTTGAAAAGGAATAGAGTCCTTCGCTGGACGGCTTTCGTTGTCGATAACTGTCTTCTTTGAAGAATCCTAGCAAATTTGTCTTTATCTGAAACAAAGAAGGGTAACTTGGCATTAAAACTTAATTGCATCATCCCCTTTAGCTAAAATTTGTAACTTAATTAATTTCAGTCACAAAGGACATCTGCTAGAAAGACACACTGTATAACTGTGTCAAAAATAGGTAATTTCAAGTAGGTAACGAGGCTGCACTTAATATTAAAGTCTGCAGTGTTGGTACTTGGTCAAATAGAGGGACCATCTGCGTGAAATGTTCCCTCTACACTAGCTTGTGAATGCTGAAGCCGAATCAGGGATCAAATTTGTCAAATAGAGAAATCCAGAACGTAAAATTATTAACAGTCAAAACAAGGCTGTTCGTTTACTCAAGAATAACTCGATTGATTCTGGTCAGATCAAGAGACATAGTTACTTAAGTAGAAGTTACGAAAGATAATTTTTCATCAATCTAAATGAGCAAGGAAATTTGTCAAAGAAAACTGTCAAAAAAAAAAGGCCTTGTAACTTCGGCTTAAATAGCAAGTCAAATGCCAGATAATTTTAAAATAGATTATACTTTAACTTTATATTTAACAAAAGCTGAATTAAATAAAATAGAATAAACTTGACGTATACTAAATTACATACTGCTGAATAAGAATAGAATAGACTACATACCTCTAGTGTCGTTGGGAGGTCTGTATCGCTTGCGGGACATTGGAGTTGAGGTTGCCGAGAAGTCGTCTACAGATGCTTTTGCTTGGGATTGATACTCGAGAACGACTTCACGAAGCTTATCTGCACCATTCTAAAAAAGAAGTTTTGAAACAATAAAAGCAAAATGATAAAGAGATATCAGAATAAAGTAAAATACACTAAAAACCTGCAAATGAGCCACACATATTTCAATGCAACGAGAAACGTAGCTGAAAGTCCTTCGTTTTCCCAAGAAAAACAGAACATGAACCAAAAAAATAAATAATTGTGCAGAAGAGTAACTCTACCGCCCTTAGCATCAATTCTATGACAATATAACCATTACTCCTATCTAGCAAAAAAACTGCACCGGCAAAACCACGGACATTTCAGTCCTTTAATGTAGTAGACCACACTATCGTCCATTTATCAAGCGCCAGTCGCTAGGATCTTAGCAATAGGCACAGTAATGACATCTCGACCCTGGCTGTAGCACTGTCGTGGCTGAGGTTAAGACCCTGACAAAAATGAGGTCTTGGCACCACAAGATAGCTGGGCTAGACCACGATGTCACATCACCTTCAATACAGTAAAAACCGCACATAAAAACCTAAATTTTCAATGCAGGCTGTTTTGGTTCTTTTGTTATGAAGTGTATTCCAAAATCAGAGTGCTGGTTCTTTAAACAGGGTCTGAAACAATTGCCAGAAACACAAAGTATGGTCCAAGATTAAGCAGCTTTAGCAGGCCCTGTATATCATTGCTCTAAATATCAAGTTTTTAGAGTCCCGTGAAAGAGATTAGCCGACGTAGCCCACCCACAGGTTGCATCAAATACTAGACTCACTACAAGTCCCACTACTTCATTTGATGTTGTTGTTGTTGTTTTCTACAATTGCTCAGTGTGGAGTGACAAATCTAGATAAGGGTAACGTAAACTAGAGACTCATGTCGTGAGTCTATCTAAATAACTGTGAATGGATAGAAACCCTTTATCGAAGATCGATTTGGGTATCAGGCTAAAATGATTCTCATTTATAAGGTAGAAAAAATATAATTTCAGGTTGTAGATTATTAAAAAGTGAAGGTTCGAGGAAGAGAAGCGGGTTAGAGGAAGAGCAACAGAGGAGAGCAAAAACGACTAAATCACTTACCGATTCTTGAGACTTGGCAGAATCGCAAGATTGTTCGGTGAGATACGAAGGTCTTCCCACGTAAGTTATTCCAGAGAATGGATTGTCTTTGGCGTCTGATTTCTTACGTAGAGCTAACATTTTCGGTACGGCACGCACTTTGCCCCACTTATCATCTCCCGTGAGAATTTTTCGCCGGCGAACCAGCTTTGCTTCAGCTCTTTTCCTTATTTCTAGCTCTTCATCACGGGTTAGAGCCTGGGCATTTGCAAGGTTATCGACGGCGATAGCGAGAAAAACGTTTAAGAGTGTATCTGAAAACTATTAAGGAAAAAAGCTGCTAGTTCCACGACTAATATACCACAACTGATGGGATCTGAACTAAACACTGGGTGATTAGAGAGTCAACGATGTTTCCACTGAGCTAGAGCTTAATGAAATCATCGAGCGCAATAAAATCACTTTAATTTAGCGGCCCAAGCTAGATAGGCTCTGCTTCTCTTTGAGTCGCATAGAATACAAGTATTTTGGTAGTACCATTTTCTTTTGTAGACTTGTATTTTACGAAAAATTTGAATTGAATTGAATTCGAATTGAATCGGCAACTCTCCAAGTCATACAGCCCTAAGCTCGCTTCCCGTTTGGCTTCTTGTTTCGGCTATGTTGAGCCTTTTTCAGTACCAGACATATTTAAATATATTTTTTATCAATGGGAAAAACTAGAATAGATTTATACAATTGGCATTTCACAATCGATGAGATGCTAATCTAATAAAAAAACTGCGTGATCAGAGAGCCAGCAATGATGACTAAAGAGCCCAATGAAATCATCGAGTAAATCTCCTAGTCATATAATCCAAGGCTCTCCTCCCGTTTGGCTTGGCTATGTTGTCCTTTTAAATATTGGAATTAAAAAATTAAGGAGCAAGAAAGGATACAGTTTCCAATGATAACTAAGGAAACGAAGTAAAGCGATGCTAAGATGCCTCTTAGAGATGTAGGTCCTCCAAATGCAGTTATACCATTATACATAACAGTGTTCCAATCTTCGCCTGTCATTATCTGTGGATACGACAAAACTTCTAGTGAGCTTCTGGTAACAGGATTAGGCAAGGATATTATATGAAAATCTAAACAACAGTATGGATAAGAAAAGTAGTTGAACGACCCCAATTCCTAATAAATTATTTGTTCTTGAAAGCTAGCTACATAAAAGACACATGACTCCCTCCATCCCTTAAAAAATGTTGATAAAAAGACATCTGCTCTTGGAATCAATATCGAAGTCGAAACAAAGTTGGAATTTTTTTCACACTTAACACTGTTTAAGGGAGGAGAAAGAGATTGAAGGGGGGAATCGTGTATGAAGAAAGCAAATTTTAGGAGGGGCGATCCAACACTTTTGGCAGTCTAATAAAGTTCTTATTCTTGGAGAGTACATATCTTGTGATTGCAGCAGTTTGTTTTATCCTTTCTAACTGCTCTGTGATGTGAAACAAAATTTTATTTCTTGGGCCCAAGTCAGCTAAACTTTACAGAAGCTGAAGCAATGCGGGAAAACAAGATGGCGATTAAGGTTTCAGCATTTCAAAAACGTAAATTTTTAAAAACTTGAAGGATTCCCAATCGAGAATAACAACTAGTGCAGCCACAGCCCTAAATCGTATTTACCTGAAAAACTGCGAGCATTGCTTTTGGGAAGCTGTCAAAGCTTGTCCTTGCTGGACTTGCACTTGTATTAAACCTACAAAAACAAACAGAAGCTTTCACATTATACTACAAGATTAATAAAGGATATTGTTTAAGGTATCAGCAGTTGACTTGATGGAGCAAACCCAGACAGGCCTTCATCAAAAGGTCGCTCGCCAAGCGCATAAAGGACTACTTGTCTAAACCATGCATTTCCATGCAATATCAAGCTCATTGCTAGCTACTAAGTAAACAGTCTCAGCGACTCGAGTACCGTTTAACTCAAAACTAGTCAAGTAACTTTTAAGGTGCTGTGGCGTCGTTTTAAGGTGCTGTGGCGTCGTTTTAAGGTGCTGTAGCGTCGTTTTAAGGTGCTGTGGCGTCGTTTTAAGGTGCTGTAGCGTCGTTTTAAGGTGCTGTAGCGTCGTTTTAAGGTGCTGTGGAGTCGTTTTAAGGTGCTGTGGCGTTGTTTTAAGGTGCTGTGGCGTCGTTTTAAGGTGCCGTGGAGTCGTAGTACTGCTGACTCGTGTCAGGAGCTCATTAATCCGGCCCCAGCCAAAAAAGCGTCACAGCCATGTTTAAAGTCTCATTAAGTCACCTTCTTCTATGGTCATAGCGGGCTGGCGCAAACACCACTTCACCTTCAATTTCCGCTACTCTGCTATTCCACTCTAGCAGTAAATATCAAATATCAGCAAATTTCTGTAGTTACATTCTCAAACGGTGATGAAAATGTTACTCAAAATTGACATCATCTATTTGTTTAAGTTCTTGGCTAATTCAACATATGACAAAAATGCTGAAAAACGAACATTTGTGCCAAATTTTAACAAACACGTTACACAGAAAACTAAAAATACAATGCATATATCTATTTGCAGAAAAGAATGACTCACATTCCTCCAAACAGCTGCATCCCAAGCAAGGCAAATATGAAAATGAATAACAGCAATAGTAATATCAAGCTGAGGATCGACTTGATACTGTTCATCAGTGATGTCACAACATTCTGCATTGACCTCCAAAACCTGAAGATAAGAAATGGAAGAATGATGATAGGGGGATTGTTTTTATTAACTGACAAATGACAATGTTTTCAGTGACTAAAGTTGCAGATCGCAAGGGAGAAAGCTAGCTGTTGCAGTTTGACTCGAATGAACATAAATTTCTGTTCTCGATCCAACCAGCTGTTCCACTATTCAAAACCGTGCAACGAGAAAGCAAGCCAGACTAAAGGAAAATATCCGTCGCCTTTCTCGTCCATATCTGAGGTTATCACTTTAATGTTTTGGTTTAAGCATATTTAAGGGCCATTGTCATAGATTTAGCTGACCATTGTTGTTCTGTTAAACTGCTACAAGAGAACCCAATAGTTAGGGACAGCAGCATTAGTGTCAACTTACACAATCCAGCGATAGCTGCATTCGACTGAAGTTATTCATCAATGCAATTACATTTCATTTTAGTTGATGCACCTGGAAAGACGTATGGCTAATAATAAAGGGATGAGATGCATCAAAATCCTCACTGCTGTTATCTCTATCAAAGATTTCCAGAGAATTAGCATTAATGGCATGAATGGTGCTAGCGACAATCTACCAACCTAACCTACAATATCGCGTGTAAATCAGCACATAATACGATAAGCCATTTCAGGGTCAAATCAGAAAAAATATTCACTGATTTGGATTCGCAATCATCTCCAAATTCACGATTTACCTTGTTATTTTGAATGCTCGTAACAATCTGAAGGATCTTAAAACCCTTATTCCAAGTTGCTCATTGGTAAAATGACTCAGCAGCAGATCGCCAATGCTCAGCCAAACAACCTAAATATCACAAAAAAATGGAAGATTATGGTGCGATGCTAAAACTGGATGAAGAGTAAGCAAAATAGCTGAACAAAAAGGGGATTGAGAGACGAGGTTATGTAATTCCAGAGATCGCTATCCGTGATTTAAGAGATGCAGTCAATGAAGATACAGGGTTTATTTGGAATTTCAGGCGGGGTTCCGGCGATCGCATGGGTTGCACGACCAAATTCGCACAAGTATAAACCCGCCTTAACTTCCATAATCATTCGCGCGATCGCGGATGATAAGGGAATCTTCGGCAGTGAAACTCTGAAACAAAACGTAGTACCACTGAAACAAACTACGCATGCCTAGCGAACTGGTCGCGTGACCGCACGACCAAATTCGCAAAACTGGAAACCCGCCTTTAGGCCCAGTACCGAGAGATTTGGAGTTTTTAGGTTTCCAGAGCATCTTGGTTTTCATTCTGTTTTGAATTCCAAATGCTGTGTTAACACTATACATGACATCAAACCATTATATCGATCCGTGAGAGAAGAGTAAAACTTTGTAAAGATCAGCTTCTTGGATGGGTGACCTCTCCCATACTTGTTTCAATCTATTATCAATCCGCCAAAGTTAAGAAAAGCTTTGTAAAGGTGATCGATGCATCATCTTAGAATAAAAAAGAAACACTTACTGCAAAATCAAATCGATTGAATGCTGAATGCAGGTACACTCTTAAACCAAGACCATAAATTCGAAGCAACATCTCAAGGAAGAACAAGGCAGTAAAGCTTTTCTCTGATAGCTCTGCAAGGAAAATTAAGATTATTTAGTTTCTTTACTTACTTACCATCTCATTTGTACGTGTCGTAATTGTCGTGTCGCAATTGATGGAACAAAGTCCTTAATGACATGTTACAAACAATGCAGTAAAGCTGGAGAAATAACTAGGGGCACAACTGAAGTAAGAATTTCTGAATCTTGTACTGATGCTAAGGTTTGTTATTGCACCAAATGTGTTTGTCAACTGACGGGGTTGGTAGAATGCTCCACCAGAAAATTTTTCAAAAACCACCTATAAATTGGCTAAGATTGGCTGTTTTTATAATACACTAAGACACTAAATCAGGGAAATCTTAATTAAAATAACTAGGGAAGTTAAGCCCCAAGCCCAAGCTCTACATCCCGGCTATACACCTCTTAAGACGCATCAAACAAGTTCATAAAGTATGTTCATGTGTTGACGCAGAAGAATGCGTACCAGGCCAGTAGCATCTTGGGCAAACGCTTAAGGGTCTAAGTTTCATTACCCTAACAACTAGAATAAGTTATTAGTTACCTAACAAGTTTTCGTTATCTGAAATAGGGAAGAATATTTTCTCCAGCACAAACTTGCTGAGGCATTTCTCTATAATTTCCACATTCCTTGCTTATAATATTGATAACAGATTATTCAGTGTCTTTAATTTGCTTGCAGAAAAAAATGGATGAAATAAATTTCAAGACGAATCTTACCAAGAAAACGACGGATCTTCTCATCCTGTCCATATTTATATAACGCCATCGTAACTGAGTTGAAAAACACAAACACTAGGACAATCCAATTGAATACAATATTCTTGCTTAATTTTCGAACAGAAAGTCGCACTCTTTTTTCACATCTTTTCAGGCAATGCAACATCGACTTTCTTCAATAAAAAAGAAATGTTCTTTTTAAAAACTAGCTACTAGATAATATAGTGACAAGGAAAGTAAGTCAAAGAGCATTCACTTTGTGGTTATAAGCTGCCGAATCTGGGATCAACATTTCGCCGAACTTCCTTTTGGATGTAGACTTGGATGTAGATGTTGTAACAAATACAGCAGGTATAACAGACCATCTATAGGGTCTGTTATACTTGCTGTATTTGTTATAACCTCACTGTTCTCTTTAATACCTAGCAAATCAGTGACAGTGACGAAGTAGTAGTTAGACTGGAAGAACTGTTGGAAGTTTCTTATTTGGATTCCTTTATGGTTCTTTTCTATGTCGAAAAATTTAAAGTTGTCAAATGAAGCCAATATTCTGTAATGTTTGGTGAATTTTGGACCCTGATCAAACTCCAGTCAAAAAACACCAAATAAGTTGGCCAAACACCTGACAAGGAGGCCAAACGCTGCCAACCAAGCATGGATGTTGGCCAATGTTGGGTGAGATTTTGGCTTCGTTTGGCCGGAGCTTAACATTGCAGTATTTTATGAAACATATTCTTTCGAAATACCATCCTATTGCCGCTTAAAATATCTTCCACAGCTAAGTAAGGTCAGTTCTACTTTTTCTTTATAAGAATTCAGTAACTTTGCATTGAAGCGGCACAGTCATATAGTCAAGGAAGTACTACCAAAAGATTGGGTCGGCTGGTAGGGATGTGCCCTACATATACGAACAAATACGATGAACTTTCTTTCTTAGGTATCTTTAAGCACTAATTTTTAAATGTATTCTCATAAGAAGTTCTTAGCTACAATGAAATTCAAGACTATGTTTCGATTCTTATCAAGGACTATCTAACCGAGTATGTAGCATCTATTTTGGTTTCATTTTGAGAAACCAACATAATTATTGGCTATTTTGATAAAGTGTGAGGTCGTTTAACATTAAAAGCTGTTTGAGCAGCTATTTAATCAAATTCCGAGTATCCCAAATAGAGATCATAGGGTCAAATATGGACAGTGGATATTTTGCTTTAGTTAACGTAGTCTCTCTCTTTCTCATTCAATGACTTAACAATCATATCAAAAATAGAATTCATACTATTTGAAATATTTTAAACATGAATATTACTTTTTCTAGGACTTGATCCTTTGCTCAACGCTGTGATATTAGCCTGAGATTTCTTCAAGTCTTCTTTCTCTTCGTGTAACAGCTGTCTTATCGAGCTTCCAGGACTTATAGGGTTAGGCTGAATATCAAGCGAGTCCTTATGACGAAGCAGTCCTCCTAGTAAAAAACGTTCTATGTAAATAATCATAGCAGGAACATAAATAGAACAGTAATAAATATGCTATAAGTACTGGCATTTATGATAGCAATATAGGTAGTACACGTTTTTTTTATAAGGAACACCTTTATAAGGAACTCGAGGCTGAAAATGCCCAAAAAATTAAGGAACTCTAAGGAACTGTCGAGGCTCGGATGAAAAGCTAAGAAACTCTCTTTTCAATTCATACTAAGAACAAGACGGTTTGTATGAAAAGGAACAGAAGTACAATATATTTCCCATCGTTCTTCCCCATTTATATTTAAAGTTAGAAATGAAGAATAGTTTCTATGAATTTGCTGTAAAAATTAGTATTTATACATATCCCACGACAAGGAATAGTATAAGGAACTTTCAGCCTCATTTTGTTGAAAAATCAAGGAACTCCAGCCTCAACTCAGACCAAAGGTTCCTTATAAGAAAAGAAACGTGTAGTAATGATAAGGATGACAATAGGATCGGTAATTTTTATATAGAATAATAATAGGAATGATATCAATTTACTTAGCAAAAGTAACATAACTTGTAATAGATATAGCACAAGTTACAGTGATAGTATAAACATTATAGTTATAGTAATAGTAACAGTATCAGTAACAGTAATATTTGCATTTTGTTGTAGCAGTAATATGCAGTCATAGTAATGGTAATGATAGTAGTAATACCAATAAGGTAAAAGAAAAAGTAAAAGTAATAGCAAAAGCAATATTAGTAGCAGCAATATAAATGGCATCAATAATGGTGGTGCTACTGATAGCAAATGTAGTAAAAGTAATTTTAATAGTAACAGAACTAATTTGATTCAATATTT
This sequence comes from Chrysaora quinquecirrha, assembly GCA_014526335.1. Taxonomy (NCBI): domain Eukaryota; kingdom Metazoa; phylum Cnidaria; class Scyphozoa; order Semaeostomeae; family Pelagiidae; genus Chrysaora; species Chrysaora quinquecirrha. The sequence goes on from JACTAT010000035.1 coordinate 3,639,841, forward strand.
ACTTATGTTTGAGAAAAAGTTAAACTGTCCCTGATGTCTGGAGAAACATAGGTGAAGACTCTCCTGAAAATCCTTATTGGCTTAACTCGCCATTAAGTAACCAGAACAACTCTGAACATTGACTACTGAAGTTAAAATCCAGAAAGCAGAATCAACTTATCTAACCTTCACTTGTATCAAATTCATCTTCATTGAGTAGTATATCTTCTGTAGTAAAGAATAAAATATAGCATTAAGAAGCATCAACAGTGAAAATTAGGTGTTAACGCAGTTAGGAGGGAGGACCTGCTCCGAGGTACGAGTTGAAAAAGAGCGTTTCCTAACTCGTATTCTATTGTTAAGTAAGTTGATATATGCCTAAAAGTTTTTAACATTCTGAGCGATTCAGCTGTATTCAAAAGTAGCCTCGCTAAAACAAAGAAGTGTGGTACAAAACAAGCATTATGTGATGATCAAAATATTTTCAAATGGTTGCAGACGAGGGCCTATTTTAGGAAGGGAGTCTTCTGCAGCTGGGCTAGTGATAACAGTGTGTCAGGACAGAATAACTCCCAAGATCAAAGCTTAAGGTGATATAAAACAATATTTCCGAAAATAATAGGTTCTTACCGGCTTTACTTATCCATTCTAGATACATTTCTACTTGTCGATCAATCTTCCGCTGTCTGCGAAGTTTCATAAACGATTTGCGCTTTTCGACACGCTCTCGTTCTTTAGCGAATTCACTAACGAAAACAAAGATAATTTGTATAGTAAATGTAGAAAAAGCATTAAAGGAGGCCACTTTAAGAACCATCTACTGGTGCTTAAACTAAATATGTTTTAAAAGCCGATTGGTTCTCGAAAAATTTCGAATAACCTTCTGGGAATTTTTGTTTTTCCAAAGCAATACCGGAGAAATTCCTAGAAAACCTTCTGTATTCACGGAAATACAGTGCACCATTTGAAAGAAGGAGATATCCTATCCCTTGCCCTGATAAAATGCTTTGTGAAGGGTTGGCAGTAATTTTAATGCTGCCATATAAAAGGGGCATGTCTGTGAGACTTGACCTTATCAAAAGCATGAACTGCCTGAGACCTGTATTCATAACATTTTTTCAAAAAGAAACCCTTTTGTTATTGCAAGGCTGTTTTTCTCTTACATTTAACGAATGTAAGTAATTTACATTAGATGGAGGAGAGGGAGCTGACAAAGTCTTGAAAGTTGTTCTTCTTGGCAGAATGAATTGTTTGCAAATTTCTAGAGATGTTGGTTTGGCTTCGATTATCCTCTGTATTCAGTGGCGTAGCCAGAACCAACATTTGGAAGGGCAAAAGGGCGTGGTCAAATACAGTATAATCCAGTTATAAGAACGTACTCGCATATAACGTACTCTATGATATAGCGTACCAATGAAACTATCCCTTGAACCAAAGATTAAAAATAGTACCTGTTTATAACGTACTTTGTTTATAACGTACCAAATTCTACGGTCCTTTCCAGTACGCTATAACCGGAATATACTGTAATTGTATTTTCACATCAGATTATAGCTATGTAGAAAACCTATCTCTCGGATGATTGGAGGGGCAAGTGCTCCATGTGCCCTGCTTGAACACCCCCTCTGCTTCTATTGAGTAAGAGTTGTAGAAGTTCCCTAAGAGCATGTTTGTACAACTCAAAGAAGGAATAGTCAACGTAACATTGTTTGCACTTTAAACTTACCCACTTAGAACCCCAAGCACAAGGTTGAGCATAAAAAATGATCCAATTACAATAAGCAGTATAAAAGAGCACCAAGTTATGAAAGAATATTGCTGATTTTTTGTATCAATTGTCTGCAAAATAGAAAAGATATGTTACAATCGATAATTTGACACTTGATTTGGGGGGAATAGATATCAGAGCAAATCTGGAGAACGCCTGAAAAAGATTCATTGCTACTGAAAAATTGAATAACTTTTTATTGCAGACAGTACCAACAATATAAACCCTCGGATTCTGTACACGACTACACGACTAAGTAAGCTCGATCTTATAGTACTATACTACAGAACGTCAATAAGGTTTAATATAGTCAGTAAATATTAAATTTCACTGGGTCAGCAGCTGCTCACAAACTCAATTTCATGTTCATGGAAACGATTCGACAGCAATTAAACCTCGTTTGTATGCGTGACACCAGAAATTTCTTAATTTGAATGAGCTTTCTGCATTTATTCTATAGTGTACTGAAAGCTTCAGGTTGATATTTTCGTAATTGCCTTTTGAAATGTTATTATACGCTTAATAAAGATCTGAAAAATAAGTTTAAGGTTTCTGTTCCTGAGCCGATGAGATGATGACGTTCGGAGTCTGTCTATGTTTGATTCAACTAATAAATCTGCTATAAACATTGACTTTACTCAGCAAATTCAACAGAAACAAATCTTGATGTTGCTTAGTATCTGAAAGTTACACTAGAAGATATGTCAATTAATTACAGGTAACAAGATGAGGCCGATATGCATACACAACCTCGTCCCAGGGTGAATAGGCCTCTATTTGAAACTCCGCTGTCCATATTCGACCCTGGTATCGGCCTTGTCTATTCGCAATTTGATTGGCTGTTCGAACAATAGAAATCTTAAGTGACGTCACAGTTTCTTCAAAATTTTACACCAAAATAGGCCGAAAACTATGAGAAAAACATCTATAAAACCAAAAAATGATGCTACATGAGATATTGTATCTTGTCTTACAGTTATCAATGAAATTCTTTGCATTTTCTTTAACTGAAGATGGATTATGTGAATCCGAAACATGTCTTGCAAACTTAAGTCAATTGTCGTTTTACTGTAAATTCTCTCAAGTGTCGATCACAAGTGTTACTGTACTATCTTACTAGCCAATTTACATCAGTTATCGTTATTGCTATTGAATTGAATTGCTAGGCGCTCGCAAATACGCCAGAAATCGACAAATAAAATCAAACTTGGCTTTAAAATACAAACACGGAAAAAAGCGGGGATAGAAAATGCAGGTTTCACAAAATCCAAGTCATCAAACTTCGAAATTAGCTTTCCATGTGTAAATATTATTACAGGAAAAATCTAATTGGAAACATCTGTTAATGCTAATTACTGTCGTCCAAGTAAGACAGCGATTTTAATGTTATAACCTCTTCGACATATATCTACCAAGAGAAAGTTTAGAATTTTGTATGATTCAGGCTTTTGGGAACTTAGGCCAATATGCCATTTTTCGACACTAAGACTGCAGACTGTAGATTCAGTCAATAATACACACTTTTTTTATAATAATATCCTAATTTTTGCCGAGGCTCGAACTTTTCCATTGTTATTCTTAAATTTCCATTGTTCTTTGGCAATTTTGAGCCTGAATATCCTAATTTTAGAATATCCTAACTTTTGCCGAGGCTCGAACTTTTCCATTGTTATTCTTAAATTTCCATTGTTCTTTGGCAATTTTGAGCCTGAATATCCTAATTTTAGAATATCCTAACTTTTGCCGAGGCTCGAACTTTTCCATTGTTATTCTTAAATTTCCATTGTTCTTTGGCAATTTTGAGCCTGAATATCCTAATTTTAGAATATCCTAATTTTTGCCGAGGCTCGAACTTTTCCATTGTTATTCTTAAATTTCCATTGTTCTTTGGCAATTTTGAGCCTGAATATCCTAATTTTAGAATATCCTAATTTTTGCCGAGGCCCGAACTTTTCCATTGTTATTCTTAAATTTCCATTGTTCTTTGGCAATTTTGAGCCTGAATATTCTTATAGACTGTATTCTTATAAAAAAAGGTGTGTACTCGAACTTTGAATTCGAAAAATGCACTTGAATTTGCCTGGGGAGATGTTAAATTAAGAAATCTCAAACCACCTCAACAAGGAGCCAAAATTTTAAAAATAGTTACAATTTACTTACCAAATACAGAACTTCAGACCAACCCTCTAAAGTAATGCACTGAAAAACAGTGAGCATGGCCAAGAACATATTATCAAAGGCTGTGATGCCTTGATTAGGCCCACGCCATTCACTTTCAGTTGCTCGCCTACAAATTTCTCCATAATTACATCTTCTCCCCCAGCCATTCTTGTAGTCACAGGGTCTTGGTTGATCGTCTGGCCCAACAGCTAATTCATCTTTAAAAGAAAAAAAATTGCTTGACTTGAAAACGTAGGCAGTGCAAGAAATGGTGTCGTGTTATCTTTTAACAAATTTTGGTTATTTTTAACTGAAAATTGACGAAAATAACTAGCACCGACAAAGACAATAACTATAAAAAGACCATATTCAGTTTTTGAATTTATAGAAAAAGAGTGGGATGCTAGAAAACGAGCTATTTCAGACATTAGGTTGTCAGAAAAGTAATATCTATTAGTAATATCTTTAATATCTCTTAGTTTAAAACTCAAAATTTATTGCTACGTCTGAATTCCACGGTAGCATTACAGGCAGGGTTGAAGTCTCGTTAGTGCATTTAAGTCTGAATGGCAATTAATACATCACTTAACCTTTATCAACTGATATAAAATTCAACAAGTAAAATCTCCAACCATAAATTGGATGTCATTTCAAGTTCAAACAAAAAATTGACCTCACTATCTTGTTAACCTGTTATTGCAGAGACTTCTATAGATCCTTTAGCATTTCTTAATTGTATTATAAATTTAACGAAGATCCGTGCAAGTAATAGTAATTAAAGATGTAATGGCAATAATATTAGTAATGATATACAAGAAGTAGCAAAAGTAACAATAGTCTCAATTTTGCAGCGATGTCTAGCTAACTATCTGCCCTCAAAAAGCGCCACCTTTGGATTGAGCTGCCCTTTAGGTCGATGACAGACCCAGACACTCTTCTGGCAGTGCACGTGCAAGCTTTAGTTAGGAGAAATCAACCTTTTGCTATAGTTGTAGCAAAACTTAGTTTTCGTCAGAACGTTAGTTTATTTAGAAATCTTCGAATAATGACTTCTTTGCGACTGATGTTAAATAAGCGTCCTGGGCCCTTAATAGAAGAAATACGGTACTAACAGCAAAAACAGCAACTTACAACCACTGGAGGTGTTCCGAAAGCAAGTATAATTAAAACTGCCTCTGAGCAATTCCAGTCCAATAATTGCGTATATAACAATGACGAACAGAACAAGCAGAAGAATCTGCAATAATGGTACCATTGCTCTTATCAGTGATTTCATTACCACTTGAAGACCTAAAATGGAAAAGAGGTTTACACACTTTTTTTTTATAAGAATACAGTCTATAAGAATATTCAGGCTCAAAATTGCTGAAATTTAAGAATTATTTAAGAATAATCTGAGGCTCAAGCTTGACGAGGATCATTTTTAATTCTCTGCGTTTTTTACACTGCACAATAAGTGTGATTGTCAGGCAACTGTATTTGTTTTGAAATGCATACATCCTGTCTGACTCTTTGATACTAATAAAATAACAAATGACAAAGATTTGACTTATTTCTCTTGATCTTCAGGCCAATTTACAACATTGATGATTAAGAATAATTTAAGAATATTTTCAGGCTCAAAATCGAATAAGCTTAAGAATAATCGAGGCTCGGCAAAAAATAAGGTATTCTTATAAAAAAAAGTGTGTATCTGAGTATACTCCACTTCACTATCTCATTTGCTAAAATACATAATTAGATATGTGAGATAAATTTGCCATACTGTATAGGTTAATCAAGTAAAAATAAAACAATTTAGTTTCCATTGTCAATAGCACTGAAGACGGAAGGAATTCCGAAAAGCTTCTGCTCAGCAATTTAAAACTTTGTTTTGTTTGTATTTTTCTTGCACATACAGTACGTTGTCTCATTAGAAAGAGAGACACATCATCCTTTTAACTTAGTAGCATGTATTGTATCAATTAATTCTAGCAGCATGGTACGAAAAAGTGTAGTGAACTTAGGATAAGCACAACAACCTGTCAGATAGAAAGAAGATCTAACAGTAAAACAAAGCGGATTTTTTGAAAGAGAGAACAATTTGTTTTACTGGATGAAGCTTTGTTCTTAAAGTTTAGATCTAAGAGGGTACATTTCTGAATTGGGGACTAGTCAAAGTCTGACCAAGTACATACAATGAGTGCAACTGTGGACAGCGCTATAGATGACAAGTTGGGAACAAGAGTGATTCTTAGAGACAGCATGTGAGGATATACCGACTACGACAGGTCTCGATATGAAATCGAGTTCGTTATTCGCCGTATATAATAGTTTGTTTTCGCATGGCTCAAATGTTCTTTATATTCCACCCCATAACTTTGTCCTGTCTGGGTTGGTAAGCTGTAAGAATCCCCGTGGCCTTAAAGAATGATTGACTGCGATAGTTCCCCTACGTTTTGGGATACAGATGGTAAGACCAGGGTTTAAAAAGACCTTGTAGCCAGGAAGTTCAGTTGGCAGACCATTGACGTACAAAGCCAATGGTCACAGTTTCGAAACGTGTAAAGATTGTATCCATCTTTTTTTTTTAATAATTACTTCTAACAAAAGTTAAATGTAACGATTCATACAATTGAAATGATGGTTCTCTTTCGCATGACTAATGACTCTAGCGTAACGGAATTCTGTTAAAGAAAGCCTGAGTCAATGGTCAGTGAAATTGTTTTGCAAATTTTGTCAAAATGTAAAAGGATGTCACAACTAGTGCATAAAGAGTAGGTAACTCACTCGGAATTCCTGACACCAATCTAAGAGGTCTCAGAACTCGAACAGCACGAAGAGCTCTTATCGATTCTGAATTTCTTTTAGTACTGCTGTCATTTATCAAGCTTGAAACTTGTACAACGCTGTGTTGGAAGAAAGAGACAAAAATTAGCACAGCTAATAGATTTCAAAACAAATTAGCGTATTAGTGTGTCCTGAAGCAATGATCTTTTAAAAAGTATGCTCTCAGCTTTAAGACTCTTCGTATACAAGATGGAGTTTGTTAAAGACTGCTTGCTGTTGTTCACACATTGTTTCCTTGTGACAAGAACATATCTGTCATAAATATAATCTGAGATCGTCCATACCCGCCTTATATGATATAGACAATAACGGTATTGTAAACAAAGACGGACAATAGTAACAATTGTTATAAAGACACATGGAACCTATTGTCTTAAGCATTGTTTATGAGCTGCCTACTGTTCCTTTTGTTTTAACAGCAATAGATCTCCCTTAAATTTTCTTCCTGCATAATGAAGAAAATGTAAATTGGACATGGTCCGAGGTCAGTCCACAACTATTCAACGGCATAAATAAGCTAGTTTCGCGATCCATGGTCCTAAAATTTTTAATGTTCTTCCGAAAATAGTAAGAAATTTTACTGGAGAAAGTATTGATTTTTTCAAGAAAAGAATTGACTTGTTTCTTCAAACAATTCCAGACGAACCGCAGATTGTTGGTTATACAGCAAGTCGAAGAGCGGACAGTAACACAATCATTTTCCACTACGGGACTGGCACACACTGCCAATCCTTAAGAATTATTTTTTTTAAAAGCTTTTCAATAAGATTCAATAAGATAAGAAGGCTACTCCTCATTGCCCCCTTTTCCCTTCAATCCAAAGTGATAGAGAATATATAGTGAAGATCATTGACACCTACCCAATAATAACGACAACAAAATCTAGAATGTTCCAGCCACTTCGTAAATACGAATCAGAATGAAACAGAAATCCATAAGCTATGATTTTCAGAATTGCTTCCAATGTGAAAATTGCAACAAAGACCGCATCCGCATCCTCCTGAAAAAATTCGAGAGAAATAGTACATGAAATCCAGTTACAATCAGGGCCTGCTTCTAGACTCTCTGGAGAAAGGGGGGGGGGGGCGAAGCGTGGAAGGTGAAATCAGGAAGCGAAATTGATATTGACTTGCGGGCGAAATGGACAGTGACTTGCGGGTCTCTTATGTGTGCTGCAACATTACAACTGAATTGCAAAGAAGACGAAAACGCCATTTTCTTTCTTCCCGCTTTGATTTTCCCGCCCCGACCCAGGCTTGAGCATCACAGTCAATACGATGGCCGTTTCACCAACTGCGCTTCGCAATTTCAGGTCTCAGACCTAGGAATACACATGCAAGGTGGACAAAGCAAGGGCTGAAGTCATTTAGAAAACGCTATGGCCAAATACTAATTCCAAGCAACAGTCTCATTTCACAACAAGCAAGGAATTCTCAAAAATATAGCCCAGCATTAAGAGAAAAAGTAGAAACGCAGGTCATGATCATGCATGTCGTTTGACGCAACGTCACTTTTGCAAGCTCAAGCAACTGCAAACTGCTCTGTTGACGTTAAGCAGATTTACATTAGCAAGCATAGATGTATGCACAAGACCAAGTTCAAACGTAGAATTGCATATTGCATATAAATATTGACAAACTCACCAGTCGATTGTTAAGTATTGAAACGTCATCATTAGGAAGAGGTGTTGCAATCATTAGCAATACACAGTTCGTTGCTATCGTTATTAGAATGAAATATTCAAATATTCTGAAAAAATGTTAAGGAAAATGCACATAGAAGAAGAATAAATATTTTACCCCGCTCTTATTAGCCCCCTCTAACAAGCAGGCGAACCCTTCCCAACTGTTTAAATTGACATCGTATGCTAAAAAGATGACATATATTTAAAATATCGACGCGAAGTATTTGGAAGATCAGAAAAAATAATTGGGTATAGGTATTATAATCTCACGTAGATGATGAGCAGCTTAGCATTGAGCTGCAATGAATAATTAAAAACCCCACAATATACTCAAGTAGAACCTATGAAACTCAGCATAAATCCAGTTTGAAGGACAATAAGAGGGGGACGAGATTTCTGGTAAGCCTTTGCATACAGATGTTGTTAAAGAGGATGAGAAACTCATACAAGACTCATCAATCAAGTTTTTTAGGTTTTTCGTACAGGTCATCAATAAAGACATACAGTCAGAAGAAAAAGGATGTCTGGCTTTAAGTAATAGCCTTCAAATGAAAATTATCTTTCCATGTCCTGAAACGTCTGTTTATGAGAACAACGTACGTTTCTGAGCAGAAAATACGTAGGCAATTAAGTGAGAAAAATAATCTGACAGCAGCAAAGTGGGATTATGAAATAGAAGAGAAAGCAGCTGATGGGAAAATTTAAAGATGTTTTTCTATGTAAAGGTCGAGAATAGATGATTCATATTTAGGTTTGCAAAAGCACATTGCCATCTTACATCATTTCGAACTTCTAATGTTGCTCCACCTATTTAATAGGGGGTTAAGGTAGCAGAAAAAGGAAGCTAAAGGAATTAAAAGTATTGGTCTTACATCCTGGGTTCTAAAAAAGTTTAGGAATAGATTCCCCCCACACCTAGTCTGGTGAAAAAAGGTCACTACCTCCCCTTACCATGTTCTCACTTCAATTTTCTATTAGACTACAGTATTCAAGAGGTTATAGCTGAGGTATTAGCTACAAGCAATTACATGTTCTAGCTGGCAAAATTTTGAAGGAATTTGTTCCCTATTGCCGCTTTTCGTAAAAACTTCTCGTTTTCATACCACTGTTCTTGTTTCAAATACACTTGTTCAGAAATCAAGTGCTTATTGTTGAAAAAGTGGAGAAGGAAACATTCGTTAGGGTACATGTGCTAGTTTTCGATAATGAAACTCCCAGCCGATCCCAACCATTACGTCAGATGGAAACACAACAATATCTCACATCACAACACCATGCAACACCATCTTGGAACCTCTAAACTCTGTTTTCATGGGGTTCAAGGGGATTATCGCAAAGTACTGTAGTTATGTAGAGCAAATAACTTGAAGGGAACATATAGGTGCTCGTTCTAGGTGGCAAGAATAAGTCCCATGTGGCTGTGATTGGTAAAAACCTACATCTCGCTATCTCGCATCATGTTTCTACGTCAAAGATTGATTTTCACTGCTTCAGAGGCTTCAAGGCTTCAAGGCGAGGCTTCAAGATACGGCCCAGGCCAAACGACCAAACCATCACACTCTGTTTATTAATTATCTGAAACTTGCCTCTCTCAGCCTGTTTAACCATTTTGCTAAGTTGTAAAACATTGTGATAAGCTGATAATGTTTTTGGCTGCGTGTCAAGCAATGTTTTATAACGTGCCAAAAAGGTAAACATTGTTTGAGAGCAAATTTTAAATTTTTTAACAAAATGTTTGATCGATGCCCAGGGTCCAAAGACGAATATCTGAATGGAGCAAAGAGATTGGTTGAAGGTAGGAGATTGAGAATTTATTTATTACGACTAATTTTGATACAATATACCAGGACATCACATTTCTGTGGCAAAATGTTACTTCCACCAGGTCGAGGGCGTTATGCCAGAAATAGTTAAGTTAGACATTGCTAATAAGCAAGCAGATGAGCGGAGAAAAGACGCTCGCTCTAAGAAAGATTTAGAATAGATGAAAATGGGTTCCCTAAACTTTCATCTGATATTAATTATACACAACCATCAAATTCTAATTCTAACAATCGTCCACTTCCACAATACTCAGGGAATAACAACAAATTATTAGCGCAAAGTAGCTGCAGAGAGTAAAGTTGTAGTACTAGATAACAAGGTTTAGAACTCGGTTTAGAATGGATAAGAACAGATTCCCCACAACTGGGTTCGGCAAAGACATCTCTCTATCTTAGCTTACGTTCCCATGTCAAAGTTCTACTTCCAATGGATTCAATTAACAGAACTGTGCAACCAAGGCAAAATTTTACATTTGGTGTCCTGCATTGACCAAAATAAGGAGTACATCCCGTTGAATTTAATTTACAAAGCGGCTTTAGAACCGCATTTTGAGGCTAGACAACAGTCCAGGCTGCTATTTTGCAGATATGCTATTGAAACGGACACAGCAACGACTAAACTGCTCGCAAGCTGATCAATAACAAAACTGAAAGCTGAAGGAGTATATTGCCGTATGGTTGACTAGTTAGGCCCACTCCTACATCCACGCGACCGAATTCTCCAACAATTTATTCTCATTATAACGAATCTCTGGTGTGGCCACTTCAACAGGCCGCTTCCCCGGGCCAGCTGCATGCCATTTCTCCGGGTCAGAAGGAGAAAAAAGATAAAGATAATGTAAAAGCCAAGGTATTGCTGTTTTTCATAGTAAAGCGAAGTAGGTTGGCATGGCAGCTGGGCATATGTTTCTCTGGGGGAAGATTTGTTACTTTTCTGGATTCTTTCCGGGCACCAGCTTTAATCGACCGAATCCTTCTCTCTTCTGACTTAAATATGAAAACCTATTTGGACGGTAGGTAGTGGTAAAGTACTTCAAATAATCACACGAAATTCTCATTAATTTTAATTTGCTTGCTGAACTTGATTTTCTCTCGTCATTTATATTAATAGGTAAGACCTGTTCAAATTGGTTGTGGAAAACGTGTTTAAAAACACAAGATCAAAAATCCATCTGTACATCACATGCTATTAAGCACGATTTCCCAGAAAAAGTCGAACTTATACTGCCGCATGATGGCTAATCACTGTTCGACAGCGACTCACAACGGGAAATATAGTCTATATTCTAACTAATAACGAAGAAACAACTAATGAAAAATCAGTCCTACTGTTCGTTGAGAAGGATACTTATTTTCAACCACTCTTTTGCAAAACATGCGTATGGAGTTTGATTCTGGGAAAATGAACAGCGCTTTCTTTGATCTTTCAGCTATATCGATCACATGTTCACCATATATGGACATCGATCTGTATTTACGCTGAAAAGCTCCTACAGCCACTTGCAACCTGCTAGAGTCACTTGTTTCTAGATTGATATCCTCGTCTTTGATGTCCAGCGATTGAGATTGTGATGTCTGCGGCAAACTATCGAATGTACTTTGACTCTTCATGGTCCGTCCATGTCTGTCTTTACTTGATAATATTTTAGCGTCTACCGAATTCATTTTCCAAACAACAAATACTTCTTTGAAGTTTGGGAGCTTCTGCTGAAAGAGAAGAGATATCAAATTAATTTTCTGTAGATCACGAAATACAACTGACATAAGCTAACTCGCTAAGTTTGTCATGTCGAACATTTGCTTCCTCGAACGATTTTTCATTTTCTCTCATCAAGAATTTATATAGCAATCCTGTCCGCTTTCTCGAATGCTTGCTGTCTAGAAAAAATCTTAATTTCCTCCAGAGTTCAAGATAGCGAATATCAACACTATATTCAGCGTTCTTAACCTCGTGCCCAAGACAAATAAACCACAATGTGATGTCCGAAGTTGACCATGAAAAGTGCTCTCCTTTTAGAGCTGTTTTGCATTTCTGCTCGGCTTCTTTAACAATATAAATAAAAAGTGTCGTAATATTTTCACCACAGTCAACAAAAGCAAAAATAGGCAAAAAATACTGATTATATGAGAGAAAAGATGGAAAAAGTATGTTTCACCAATGTTTTTATCATTCTGACGTTTATCAACAGAATTCCCGGCATTTCCTTGCCAAGAACATCTGCATTAAAGATTAGAAAAGGCAATTCAGATGACTAAGACAAAACTGGTTGGGAACGGCAATTAGGGCTAGACTTATATCCTGAGTCCCAGTTATCACTCATGAGAGGCTACACTAAAATGAGATCGCTCAAACTGGTAGCTCAGTTCAAATAGCGATAACCAACTTTCCTTTCAATCAAACTCTAAACCTTAACGTAAGGCTCTCGAAACGAGCTTTTCAATTCAATTAAAGCGAAAACTAGATTTAGCGGGCCGAATTTACATAAAAACTCTTCACAAGAAAAACGGGAATTCGTTCAAGCGGGCGAATGTTCGAGATATCAATCATGACAAAGCTCTGGAGTGTTCGCGGATGCAGTAGACATATATATTCAGAGAAATGGAAGGTGTGTTTAAGGGACAAATGGGGATATACTTCGAGAGTGTAAAAGGAAGGGGGTTATTGTTGCAGACCAATCCATGACAGAATGGCTAGCATGTACTAAACAGCCTTTAAAAGTTCTTCCGTAATCGGCCAAGCATTAGTAACTATACTGAATTCTTGAAACATGACAGTACGTGACATACGAGGTGAACATAGGAAATAGAAGTAGATTAAATTTAAAAGTAGAAGAAAGTAAAACAGTAGATATTCGCAATTAAATATTAAAGGGTTTGGTTTAACATACAGCAAAGCAGTGAGGAATCCATGGAACTCTCAGATATTCTCATGGCAAATAAGCTGAAAAATTTTGCTTTTTTGAAGCAACTTAATAGCTCACGTGGAGAAATGGAAAGCACATGGTATTCACGTTTTTAGGAGAATTAATCTAAGGAGCCAATTCGGCTCAAAGGCAGCTGATGGGGAAGCTAGCTAAGTGTAAGTGACAAATGATCTAAGATACCGAAAAAATACAACTAATCAAAAACATTTCAAAATTCAAAACAGGGCGAAAACCCTGATAAGTATGTGAAAGAGAGACTGCTTCTCTGTTGCGAGGCAGACGCTGCCTACAGTTTGCAAGATCAACTGTCTGTGCAACTTGTTAATTGGCAAGCTGCACGTGTATGAATCTCACATAGATTTGCATAAGAAAATCTGCTGACGCAACAGAAAGTTAAATAATTGTGCAGATAGAGAGTCTGTCTCTCTGTTTCGAGGCAGAGGCTGCCTACAGTCTGCAAGAGTAACTGTCTGTGCAACTTGTTAATTGGTAAGCTGCACGTGTATGAATCTCACATAGATTTGAATAAGCAAATCTGCTGACGCAATAACATTGAAACACTGTATGTAAGTGTGTAAGTAGGTTCAAACCTTCTACAGTGATCATCAATTGATAAAGGTGCTAGGTTTGTTAGCGTTGTCATGTTTGACGTCATTACTACTGATGGTGATCACCCTATACATAAAAGTGATTGCAACCAAGATATTAACAGTATGTAATTGCTTCAGGCAATGTAGCTGAGCGGACATGCCGCTCGACTAATGATCACAAGGTCATGGGTTCCAGTCTCATCGAGACACCTTTCCACAAGTTGCTCACCTCCCGAGGTCTTGTCAAACGAGTACCCACGGCATTCGTCTTGAAATACCTGTCTTGGGCACAAACCGCATGTCCTTACCAGTAGTAGTGCTGAACTGTAGTATTCATTTTGTGCTTCCTCTATTTTTCCAAAATTCTCAGATTTCCAAAACGTATGCCTAATACATTGCAAATCAGACAATCAAATATACTTGAACTTCGCTGCAGGATCACAAAAGCCCATAAGCCCCCGAATAATTTACATTCTTCCCTTCGTTTGACGTGTATGTAGCAAATTGGTAACACTACTACTTGTAAGGCTCAACTTCTCGAAGCTCTTATATACGGTTTTTTTTTTAATTATGGTACCACCCCATGAATTTTCCTCGTTATGTAACTTATCAAGGAATAGTTTTACCAAGATACTTATATAACTATCGGCAACAAATATACAGATGTTCAAATCAGCTGTTAACTTTTGACGAGAGTACTAAAAATTTTTCCTATTCAATACAAACAAGAAAACAAAATCTGTATTCCAGAAGTGGGTATCCTTACAATGCTTTATTAAAATCAAATAGCATATGTCTAAATGAAGGGAGAATATTGACAACTAACATTTGGTATTTGTTTCACACAAAATTTCCGAATAAGTCCGATAAAGCAAGAAAGCAAGCAAGCAATTAAAGGTTTGAGCCAGCTTTAAGCTGATGTGGAGTTTTAGCCCCAGATTCTGATATGGCCTGATAGTCTCGAATGAATACCCTGGGTAGTCATTTACCGATCGTGAAAGGTGGGCAACTTGGTTGACTGTTTGTTTGTGGGAGTCTATCCTGATTAGATCTGACAATATTCGAACCAATGACGTTTCCAAACGCCTTGGTCACTCAGGGCTACTTTCAAATAAGCGTTACTTTATTCTGAATCTGCCCTCTGCCATCCAAAGAAATATAAGGCCCTGGCCAAACGATGAAACATTGATTGTCAAACATCTGCAAATTGCTTGTCAAACGCAACGTTTGACCGTTTTGCCACATCACAAAACACTGCTTGTCAAACATTTTTGCTTGGTACAAGCATTAGGTTTTTTGAAGTTCTACAAAAACATTGCTAAGCGAATTCGCTTGCAATACCCAAGTAATTTTTTCTGACGCAAGCAATGTTTTCTGAAATACCCTAGCAATGTTTTCTGACGTGGCCAAACGGTCCAACATTGCTTGTACAACAAATCTCAGTTGTTTGACCAACAATGTCTGACCGTTTTGCCAGTACATAAAGCCGTCTCAGAATGAATTACCTATCATCCGGCCATTGCTGTAAACGTTGCGTTATGGCTGTGAAAGTTACATATAGTGGAACATCTAGCCCAAAATGACTTCATAATTTGAACAACTTATCAACAGTAAAAAGTCGTAATTAATATATTTCGGAGCTTGGCAAACACAGATAAACCAAATTTTACAAATTTTAGAAACAGGAGCCCTTGTATCAGAAAGTTCTTATCTTTCATGCGACAATCCTTTTCAGGAACTTTTTTAATATTTGAACTAAATGGCATTTTCAAGCTAGGAGTCCTCTGTCAAATCGACAAAAATAGAGAAACTACAAATGCGTTATGTTTTAAGGTAGTTCCAGTAACCTTTTGGCTAAAAATTCGATAGTAAAATGCTTTCCACGAGATACATCAATATCATTTGGCTTTCCAAGAAACTTTTGTATATACTTTCTTCTTAGCAACTATCTTATCTTGCAGTTTACTAGTTTTCAAAACAGAATTCTTTCAGAAAAAATTAGATGTTCGTTTTGGTACGAAGAATTAAAGACTGCGTTCTATCATAGAAGATGCTGCATCATTGAAGACCTTGCGTTCTTCTATCCTAGATTATGTTTTTCTAAACGTTCCACTTATAAACACAAAAACTCAATCAAATTTGCTGGCAACTTTCGCTTATACCCGTTTTGCAAAAAAAAACATTTTCAGAGAAAATAATATGTTCGTTCGTCTCAGAAAATTCAATGGACAACTGTGTTTTCTTTTAACTATCATATAAGATGTTCATGTTTTCAAGTTTTATTTCCCATAAAAATTCAACCAATCACTGGCAACATTCACGTACAATTCACCGGTTTCGCAATGAAAGCAATCTTCAGAAAAATTCAAGTTTTCTGTGATTTTTAACATATCTAAATTAAGAAGACTCTTATAAGTCGATATTTTTCAAAAATTATAATCTTCCACAAACGTTTGGCCAAAAGTTGCTGGCAATGGGTTATCTTTAAGAAGCAATTTTGAATTTTCGTTCTTCTTTGAAATTTTTTGCGATTTCACTTATTTATCCTCAGAGATATATTGACAAAAGCTTTTTTTATACAAACATGCAAACAGATTTACTTCGCAGTTGGACAGTAGCATCCTTTCTATCTTGCAATCTTTGTTTTTATTGTAGAACTGTATTTAGCTAAACAACCAAAAGCTTCTTCTGTTATATACAGCAAGTAACAAAAAGACTAGTTCTATAAGAAACACTGGTCTATCGTTCTTGTATAAATCATTTTAGTTAATTAAACTTTTGCGTTCTGCTTTGTTTTTATTTCGTTCAGTTTACAAACATCTGTTTTATCATTTTGTACCTGTATCTTTATACAGCGTGATTTTTGACGAACAAAATGTTTTAACCACAAACAATATCCTAAAGAAAAGCGAATTCTCAGTAATTATTCAAGTTGTTTGAGATTCTCGCTTCTTACACCCAAGGAGAACAAGGGTTTGTTTAATATAACTTATGGGTTAGTCATGAAACGCTACTATATTCTTTTTTACACTACCGAGTAGACTGAAATAGCTATCCGTATCGTATGACAATGAAATCAAAGTGAAATAAGTTCAAAGAGTACACGTACATTCAAGAGTATGAAGAACTACCCTGGTGACCAAGACATAAGGAGATCGCTAGTTTCCTTTGAAAAAATTCATTTTGCAGGATATGTGAAGCTTTGATTGCATTTTAAATGTGCGGAGCTTACGGCTAGTCACACAACTAAACATAACACAAAGAAAAACACCTATGAATGAAGATAAAAAGTATAGGTATTCCTCACCTGAAATTTCTTCGCTTATTCTGTTCTTCAACACAACTTGAGTTTAGCTGTCTTTTAACACATGTACTCATTTCTTGTTCGCAATTTTGCAACGCTGAAAATCACCTGCCGGCACGACGTACAGCCAAGTCTGCAAAATAAACTCAAAATTCATACGTTGATTACATGTTCTCTTGTTCAAGATTTGCTCTACGATGTCTGA
This sequence comes from Chrysaora quinquecirrha, assembly GCA_014526335.1. Lineage (NCBI taxonomy): Eukaryota > Metazoa > Cnidaria > Scyphozoa > Semaeostomeae > Pelagiidae > Chrysaora > Chrysaora quinquecirrha. Next base: position 3,657,107 of record JACTAT010000035.1, read on the forward strand.
GGTTTTATTTATGTTGAGCAATCGAAGAAAGAAATTTCTTCAAACAAGTACACTGTCTCGTAAATCTTCAAAAACCATCGTTTAGTAACAGAAAAAAGCAAAGCCCACCTGCGCAAATGCAGTTTGTTTTTTAACACGAACAGACTGTGATGCAAAAACCGGCCTGTGAGTCTCCTGACAGCAGAGCGTATTTGTTCTGTAATTTAGTTAATGTTCGATTCTCACATTTTACTGATTCCTCACATCAAACAATATACATCACGATTTTCGATATGTAAAACTTCATGGAGAAAATTCAAGACTTCAATTCTGGTCCCAAAGCATCCACAAAGGATTTAAAAACCTAGTTTTCGATAATTCTGGAATTATCAAAATTCTATTACGAAGATGTGTAAAATGATCAGTAAACGTACTAGAACTAGCCTACTGATAAATATCCTTGTATTATGAAACCACAATAAGATTTCGTGTTTAAGAAACGGACTACACAAGTTATTCACGGAAGAATCTGCTGAAAACAAAGTAGCAGAAGCAGAGACTCTTCATTATCATCATCCTGAAAATGTGTTCCGTAAAATCTTCATACCTTTCATTTAGATTTAACAGATCATGCTTTCATTTCACCCGTGCCATTAACACGACTTGATATAACCTCCTCCCAATTTCTAACCTTAAACTCGCTACGAGTGCCTGTTGCTGAAGTTTCTGCGCATACCTTAAAAGCATAGCTACCTTTATGTGAAACGGCTAGACACGTGGCAATGCATTTTCATGACTACAATCATGACCAAAATTATAGAGACACTTTGAAGATTTCAACGCAGTTTTGCGTTTTCGAAACCCCCTCTCCGACTACTAGGCAACGGTGTAGTAGCTATGTATTTTGAAAAATGGGGGTTATAAAAAGTTCAAAACAAGAGCGAACATAAAGTATTGTGAGAAGAAAATCAACAATCATTTGCTTATTGGTACATGTAATCATATGTTGTAATTGATTTGTATCTCGCGCCACTTTGTTCTGCTTCAGGAGGGCGTCGTCAAGAGATGGACAAAAAAGGACAAAAAGGACAAAAAAGGTTTCATTCGTTTTCCACACAGGCACGAGTTTTCCTGATTCAATTCCGACTGGGTCATTTGTGATATCGTTATAATAAAACATCTTGTTATTCAGTAAAGCCATAGTATGTGGTTGCTGTACAGATGACTTAGGCCCTTTGCACACTAGACCTAAAATTCTGCCAAAATTCTACCAAATCGCGGGGCGCATTTGCTAATTATTCAGTTCCGACCATAAATTCCTGATGCCCTGAAATAGTCTCTGTTAATCATTTCGACTTCTGATGACAGATTCGATAGGGTTCACCGTAACGTCTGAGAAGAATTCTTGCTTTCTTTCACCCTCAATGCACCATCAACTTGAATGATATTTATTTTGAAATGGCCTTTTCTCGACATTTAGTGAATGACATGAATTAAATTTCAGAATCTGAGTTCTCCGACTTTAGCTCTTCAGAATATTGTTGAATACTGTAAAGAACCTTAATGCCGCTTGTTGCATTTGCCCTTAATCATATTGTTTCGTATTAGCGCTACAATGGTACAGCAACGAAAGGAAATGGTCTAGTGAATGGCCGGATTTTATCGCCGTATTACGAAAAATTACCTGGTATTTGGAGTTACGCCCTCAAAAATATTTATACGATAGGGTTTTCGTGGTCGTGTTTCAATCATTATTTAAACACTGCAGAGTAATCCTAGAAATAGTGTCTCAAACTAGCTATGCCACAGACAAACACAGGCATACACACATTTTACCAGAAAAACTTAAGCTAAATTCTCAAACGGCTTTATCAAGCAAACATTTTGGAAAGTCTGTCTAACTTCATAGTAATATTTCAACAAGGTATATAAACTACCTATTGAAACATCGTACAAACAATCAATCAAGGAATCTAAACCACGGTTTTCGAAAAGAAATGCTGCTGCTCTGCTGGAGCCAATAAATATCTATAATGTAGTCTCCAAGATTTTGCTTAATGTTTATGTTAATTAGTATGCCATATTTCATGTTAATATTGTCAAACTAACAATGGTTGATGACGATGGTGATGATAATAATGATGATGATGTTGATGATGATGTTGATGATGATGATGAGGATGATGATGTTGATGATAATGATGTTGATGATGATGATGATGTTGATGATGATGATGATGATGATGATGATGATGATGATGATGGATGATAATAATGATGATGATGTTGATGATGTTGATGATGATGATGATGATGATGATGTTGATGATGATGTTGATGATGATGAGGATGATGATGTTGATGATGATGATGTTGATGATGATGATGATGTTGATGATGATGATGATGATGATGATGATGATGATGATGATGATGATGATGATGTTGATGATGATGATGATGTTGATGATGATAATGATGATGAAACAAAGTCCAATGGTGTGAATCACTTGTCTGGTGATGCATTACAAATATGTTTTTGGAAAGATTAGGAAAGGTTATAGGATTGTGACAAATAAGAACAAAATAAGTACCAACTTAGGCTGAGAAACAAGTTTAATAAAAAGAGTTTTTATATCTGCAGATCTTTAGATTTTTAGATCTTTTTGTTATCAGATATCATTTGATAAAAACTTATTTGCAATTTTCAATATTTCAATTTATCTTGGGCAAGATTAATTGGTTTGTGGCTAGAAAGATGCAAGGAAATGTTATCAGTTATCTGATTAGACTGCATTATGAACACCTAATCAGGTCTTGATGTCATAGCTCTACAGAAACTTGATTTCAGCACAGTATGCTTAAATCTGATATGCCAATATGGCATGACCTGAAATGCCAAGTAGAAATGCTAATACCTTCAAAGTGAGAATGACGGTTTAGAAAGTACTATGGGCATGTTCTTCAAAACCAATTCTTTTTCGGTAGCATTCTTTGTTCAGAATGTGTGTTTTTATGAGCCATTCTTACCAAAAGCGCAGGTTTTGGAGCTCTCCAACAGCAGAAAGCTTCCAGGACTTTCAAAGATTCTCAATTTGATATTCAAAGGACTGCAATATTACCAGTTGCCAGGAGACATTCCTCAAGTGGGTCTTGGGACATGGCAAACAAGACTTTGGAAGGAAAGATTATTCCTTTGGAACCAGCTTTGGAAAAAGTCTCAGACTTCCAGAATTCCTGTCTTTTTGAAAATCCTGGATTCTATTTTGGAAGCTTTCTGGTTTTGAAGGTTCAGAAGAACATGCCCTATGCCTGCCAAGACACAAATTGGGACCACTTCACCAAACTACTCTATGAATTTTAGACCTGACCTCAGATGGGGTGGCATTCATACCTAGGGCCATCGGAAGCAAGGGGCAAGGGGGACTTGAGCCCCCCAATAATTTTGAAAACAATAGTGTGATGTCATAAAATCATTACCTATGTCAGCAAGTACTTTTTAGTGGTTTAGCCCCCCCCCCAATCTGAGAGTCCTTCCGACGGTCTTGCGCTTAAAACGTACCATGAAAACACAGAGGACACTTACATTTTCTGCCACTCAATTCTTTTCTTCTTGAATTTCACCCAAGGTTTGATCAAATCTAAAAGAAATGCAAATCAATATCCAATTAGATTTATAGCTAGATCAGAGCTAACGAGAAAACTGTTCCATTCAAAAAATACTGAGAATGCCCGGTGCAACTTCTCAGTGGTCGTTAGGGGACAGTACGACGAGGCTGGGCAATGCTAGGGGCCTATAAGCTAGACTCTAGGCCTTACACCTTCCATCCCATGATGATGGTCATGCATTCTCAACAGAAAATTTATGGCAATTAAGCACAAAGAAAGATGATTTTTTAAAAATCTAGGAAAGGTCAAAATTCTCTTACAGCTGAATATGATTTTGTAACCAATCTCTGCGGATTTGTGCATGATTATGTTGTTTATGCAAAAATAGGCATAGACCATACAAGTTTGCTGCACGATTCTTTGGGATTCTTCTATCTTCTTCCGCTTGGGTTCAAAATGAATTGCGCATGCGTTCAGTGGAATCTGCTGATTCTGCATCTAAAATTCGGAACCCGGAACCGTGGATTCGTGGATGGGGAACCATAGTTGTCTTTTGTGTCTTGCGCCGCGGTGTTTCTGCCTACATTATATTTGAACAAGATATATTCCGGAACGGAACTTGTAGAAAATAAGAGTTTGAATCTACTACAGGTTTTGAGCAACTTGTTTTCAGCTTGAATTTAAGACAAAACTTTGCTGACTACATATCTTTAGATATCTTTAACAAGTCATTTGAAAGAACCGTGCAGCTGCGTTCGTCTTCTCACTTTTGCAAAGATAATTTAGAATTAATTACGAACTTATGTGCAAAGGATTTCAACAGGTGAATCTGAAAGAGTTATAGAAAATCTTTGACTTGCTGAAAAGATATATTTCATTCCATACTGCATACAAGTTTTGCATCTTTTATATCGCTTTCCAATCTTTACAATCTTAGTGTTAGGCGAAATATAAGAATTTTGTATTATTAGGATCCCTCGATCGCAATTCTTTTTTAAAAAATGGTACGAGTCTAAAAATCTTGGATATTGGAAAATTTTGAATTCTGAATAATATTGCACCATGCTCGTATATCTGGGGTAAGCTAATATGTGGGTTATAAAAGTAATGGACTAAAATTTGGTTTCCATATCAGATCGTATACTCTTCGAACGACTGTGCTCTTGTTCGATGATCATGATCATAGTGATCATCAATGGAAACAGATCTCAACAACTAAATCGTAGAAATCGTCACAGTTGAATCATTCTGTAATCTATGATTATTGAATGATAATTCTATGATTTTGGTGCAGGAACGGAAGTCAAGTCAACAAAGATTGCCTCTTTCAAGATCAAACTGCTTAAAGTTTCTCTTGCAAGCAGGAAGTCCTCTTTTAGAGCAGAAAGACCTTTTTTAAGCTACTATAGGTGCCTTCGCTAAAATTATCACCAGTAAGTTTATGTGTCCATGTCCAATAGAGTGGTTACTGCGTTGGCCCCATGTATCCCCCTCCTCCACTTTAAAGGAGCTTGCAATGATCCTGAGCCCCTCGCAGTGATTTATATGACCAAATGGTTTCCAGTTGCGTTTATGATTTTGCGACTATCACGCCACGTGAGCCACGTGCGACTAGGAAATGAAAATGAGGCTTGAAGGCAAATAAAACAAATAACGTTGCGTTGTTTGTGCAGTGTATAAACATCTGCTGCTTTGTCATATCTGATTCCAACATGTTTTCTTTCACAGCTGACTTGCATAAAAACACACTGAAAACTTTGTTTACGTTTTTGAAGTAAAATGCATTACCTTTGACGAGGTCTTCGAAAACAGAGTAAAAAAAACATATTGTCTAGATCTGCCAGATTCCCAAAAAAGTTTTGTCCCCTGTATACATAATCGATTCAATGCGTTGATATAGTAAATGCTCGCAAAATGATCAGAACGTCTTCTTAAACCAATCAAATCAAAAGTGTCGCCTATGTTCGCCTAGATAACCTTGTTTGATGGTATTACAACCCACAGTACATATTCTGTGGTATTTATTTCCATAAACGTCCACACAATGTAAGGATGTACAGGCTATACCCATACAACAGTAAAGGAAAGAAAGAGAGCCGTGTGGAGAAGAGAACAGGAGAGAAGAAGGACGATTTGGGTGGCTAGAATTTAAACTTCTGCAACAACATTTCTTTTTTATGACTTGCCAAAGTCGAAAACACTACTTCTAGAAAAATATGATGTATAAATGCAAAGCTTGCAACTCAACTATTTTAGAAACTATTGCTATTCATCAACCAGTCATGAATTTTTTACTCTAAGGCGTAATTTTATCCGACTGTGTCCATTAAACGAGAACATTTTGGGGCATCGAAATGAGATTTGCGCTTAAGTTTCTCGAAACGTTGTATTATGATGATAGTCCCTCTCTTACGCGCTGATTTGTCGCATCGAAGCAACAAATTTTAGCATAAAAAATCAACAAACTACGATACATATTATTGAAAGATGTCATGCAACCAAGCCTTCCATTTTGGAGCATCTCGCTCATATCAAAATATCCTCAAGACTTTGCTTTAGTTTTAAATCCCTTGTTTTTAAATTTAGCGCTTTTAGTGGTTAAACGCCTTGCCGAATTGTTCAAAAAGTTTACTAGTGAAAAACAGTGCAGGCAGAAGATGATGTTTATATTTATATGTAACCTGCTGGTCGTAGATCCATACCATTTGTTGCGCTCGTGCAGTGATGTTTATGAATAATGAGCAGACTATTGCTTAAGGGGTTTCTATCGACGTCAAAGAAGATCACCAACTCGCAGATGAAAAAGAAGCGACGGGACACAGCCACAGCGTCACAGCTCAACGTCAAGCTTACACACTATAACGATATATATTGCTTCAAACCTCGAGACCTGCGTCAACAAATCTTTAATAGAGACAGCTTGTTTGCTTGCAAGAAAAACAATGCTCAGGTCGTTAAAATCGTAAAAATTTGCGCGGGAAGTTCTAGCGTTTTCAAATGAATAGCAAAAGATTCCGTTAAAGCTGAGTGGCAATAGTACCTCAGGCTTCCAGCCAAGATATTGTTCCACGCATTTTCTATGAATACCTGCACGTTCGGAGATTGCGCAATGAATCGTATGGAGCGTTAAGACCGTTCACGCGAGCCTATGAGTCGTAGCCATACGCGGCCACTCACATTACCAATCTATATCACATAAGAGAACGATTGCAGAGCCATTCATCATCATCACTGCGCATATGGCAACTAACTGGGAAGGCTCTCGCAGTCAACTACACAGGAAAGCGCAGGGTTCGACACCCACTCTGTTGTATCATTCGCCATCAGTCTCACGCTTTTCTTAAAAGATTGTTTCTTCCTTTCTTTCTCAACATCGCTAGATTAGCGTTGTATGACATAAATGTACTAATGCAGCAAAGTTTTAAAATATTTTAACTCCACCGTTTTTTTACTAGTTTTCATAACTTTTTTGCAAATGTTAAACGGAGTCCCCATGAAAGTTGGCTTCGGTGAAGGATAGCGCTCCTCAAATAAAAGACATCAAATGAGGCGAAACGCTATATTTACTAAGTCAGGCTGCGGGCTGCCAACCTTCAAAAATCCTGGTCCTTGGAGGGGATAAAATGTACACATATTTTTTTTAGAAATTGATAAATCAAACTCTCACTAACCTTCAGTTCTCGTATGCCTTTCCAATTCCCTTCCAAATCAAATTCTTTAGCTTTTTCCAATCTTAAACTTGCTGCTTTACTGTCAAATCTAAAAAGGAAATTGGTAAAGAGAGCTCAATCATCGAATCATATAACCATGCTCTCAATAATGTTATCATTTGACAACAAAATAAGTTTATCTGTCGAAATCAAACCTCGTGTTTTCCCACTTAATTTCAAGCATGAAAACAGCTTTGCATTTACAGTTTCGACCTGCTCAACGGACACGCAGGCCTGATAGATAACTGTAATTTCATGCATAATAAACTACTGAAAGTCATTATAATAAATTTTAATTTATTCGCTACTTCATAAGTCTATTGTGAAAGCAGCTTCACCTGTTATATATTATACCAATATCTGAACATTTAATATTGATCTATATACTATTAGAATGCAATTGTAGAGATTTAGACTACCGAAAACCATTATAATATACTTTGATACTGTATATTTGCTAGTCTAATATGATCGAAATTTCCCCTGTAGTTTTCTTTACCAATATCTGTACATTTAATATTTATCTGTACTATCAGAAGGCAATGGTAGAGCACTTCGTTAGTCTATTATGATTGAAATTTCACCTGTATTATTCTTATACCCATATCTTTTCGCTTTAAAATTGATTTAGCTAGAAGGCAATGGAGAGACTACCAAAATCATTATAATATATATTTAATACAGTCGCTATCCCATAAGTCTATTGAAATTTCACCTGTATTATTCTTATACCGATATCTATACGCTTTGAAATTGATTTAGCTAGAAGGCAATGGAGAGACTACCAAAATCATTATAATATATATTTAATACAGTCGCTATCCCATAAGTCCATTATGATTAAAATTTCACCTGTATATACCGATATCTATACGCTTTGAAATTGATTTAGCTAGAAGGCAATGGAGAGACTACCGAAATCATTATAATATATATTTAATACACTCGCTATCACATAAGTCTATTATGATTGAAATTTCACCTGCAGTATTTTTATACAGATATCTTTGCGTGTTTTCATACTGATCTAGATATATAGCTACTAGTAGAAGGCAGTGGTAGATACTCGCTACTCTTTAAGTCTATTATGATTAGAATTTCACCTGTAGATTTTTATACCGACATCTTTGCATTTTATATTCATCTATTATACAATAAGAAGGCTACCCCTAAAGTCTATTATAATTGAAATTTCATTAGTATTTTTATACCGATATCTATCAGTCTCGTTATCATCTATATTACATAGAAGGTATTTGTAAATGTAAAGATTTAGGAATATGTTGATAAAAGATAATATCAAAGAATAATGTATATACCTGCATACAGTATTCTCCACTGAGTTGTCTTTGACAAATACGAATGCTGTTCCTCTTGCAACGAGAATTATTCAAGTTCTTCTATCAGAATCAAGCGACCAAGATGCTTTGATCTTCTAACAATGCTCGAAGAAACAGAAAAGACTCGCTCATTTTGTTGCACAACACAACACAACATCATTAGCAATTGATAAGATGCTGGCAGATGAGTAATTCCCAACAAAAACTGAGGTGTAGAACATGTCCACTAATTGTTCATTTCTCGTGAAAAGAATCTCTCTGTCGCATTATTTTGTATTCCAGCTGTCTTGACAAACCTCGAGACCCAGTGTTTGACGGGTTGCTGCAATGCAGATCAATCGAGAAAATCAAAACATGTCAAGATGGGCAGGTTCTCCACAATCTGCACGAGACATCAAATCATTTCAAAGCACGAGGCCATTTAAACCTGCTAGGTTTTTGTATTTTCACAAGTATAGTAGAAATAGCGACGGTGGGCCGCATATCTATATCTAATTGATCTTTCATTTCGCATGCTGCCGCACTTTCAAAGGAAAGACACACCACCAATACAGCTGCCCTTAGGCCCAGATCGTAACCACCTGCCACTCAGAAAAATCACGTTAACTTAAACTAAGCAATTAGGCTGTGTATTTCCTTGTTTTCTTGTTCAACAGCACCTGTAACTAAACAGAGAGAATTCGAAATGCTTAATTGTAACATACCTTCAATAAAAAATCGTTACAATGCTTTTTAACTGAAAATATAAGAAATTATATGGTCAATATCGAATGGTAACAGTATTATAACTGTTTTGGTTTATCGATTTCTCGAAACAGCTTCGAGTGAAAATGACCTTGCATTGCATTATAGTAAAACCCGCATACAGTAATGTGGTAAGACGGTGAAGGGTAAAATAATGTACAGTAAGCGCCAGTCGCTGGGACCTCAGTAGTGGATCAACTAATTGAGACTTCGACCCTGGCTGTGACGCTACCGTAGATGGGGCTCGAACGCCGATCTTGCTGAGTTTCTGACACTTGGATTAGGCCAAGCGCCTTTCTTACAGTCCATTCGTTAAGGCTGAATGCTGTGCAATGCTACAAGGAATTTCCCAGCATTAATTACGCAAAAAAGAACCCGCGGTCTTTCCCGTAATCTTCCACTGCATGCAAGTTCCGTAAGCGTATACGCGTGAAATCTGAGCTTGTTTTCTTTGGAAATGGTTCCTTGCAGAAAGAACGTCTACTCGAAAGAACATCACTCCTTCTTATCGTCCTGAGTCCAGTCGTTAAAGTTGATTGTTATGCACTGCTACAAGACTGCATTTCTTAGCAATAATCAAGCAAACAAGGGCCGAAAGTCTCTATGTAATATCCTACTGCATTTAAGTTCCGTAATCGTAGGTACAAAATTCGGGCCTTTTCCCTTTTAAAATGGTTCCATAGCACCCGTTACTTCTTACAGTCCAGTCATTAAGGCTGATTGCTTTGCACTGCTAAAAGGCATTTTCCCAGCATCAATTAACCAAAAAGGACCCGCATTCTTTTCGGTAATCGCGCAAATTCGTCTACTATACATGCAAGTTCCGTGATCGTAATCGTATGTGATAATCAACGAACATGCGTTATCTTATTGCCTTAAATTATTCAGGTGGAGTGGTATACGTGACTGTGACATAGACAGTAATATTTTTGTTCTACACAGTTATATTTTCTCCTCTGCATAATCAACAATTAATTCCAAATCAAAATATCAATAATTCAATACAACATTATGTAAACTTCTACATCATTGTAAGGTTGAAATATAGCTACAGCTTAAAAACAAATTATAATGTTATAGCCAGGAAATCAATCAAAAGGTACACTGTCAATATCTCAGCCTCTTTTTGTACATGGGAAATAATTATAGGTGTTTTTTGAAACAGGCTAATAACGTATCTGTTCTAGAGACCCTCAGAATTTTCTAGAATAACATCGTAATACTGTCAGAAAGATACTTCAAACATTCGACGTTTTGTCACAGGAGAAACTCTTTTGCACCTACCACGTTAAGGAATTGTGCTCCCTTAACCCTTTCAACCTAATTTTGTCAGTGGCTGTTAAAACTATGAATTTTAATTGGATGCAAAATGACATTAGGCATACTTACGAGAAAGGTTTCGCAAAAAAAATACGAAACTTTTACGCCTTGGCCCAAGTCAAACTTCTAATGAAAAGTTGTATCAGATAACACCATTTCTAACATACACCCATACAACATACATACAACCGTATTGTGCTGGGAATGACTAAGTGGGGATAGAGCCTGTAGGTTTAATTCTCAGAAAGTTTAGACTTAACATGAACAGTAAGAGAGTCGTAAGCTCTCTTTCATTCCAGGAAAAAGCCACATCACATGAAATGGTCACAACGATAGGAAGAACTGTGGTCGTTAATTAGTCTTGGGCACTGGGTGGTCTCAAGGTTTACAGTGGATTTACAGTACAGTTCAGTCATTAGCATCAGCGACAGTGTGTCTTAAAATTGTGACATTTTACATGGCAAATTACAATCAATCTACATGAAATTATGACGCAAAAGCTTCTGTAAGAGACCCTTAATGAACTGTCTTGATAATAACCCCAAATTTGTCAACAGGAATCCACCCTTAACTCTTAAAAATATCATACAAACTCATAAAATAAACTACCACAGTCAGCTCTGTCCAAAGAGAACGTCTCTTAGTCATGAAATGGGCACCTTTGAGCGGATAGCTGGATTTTCTATCTATTTACTGATTTAAACTAAAATTCATCCTGCAGCTGCAACGTACCACTTTTAAAAGCGGACGCAGTCGATTCGAATGGAATTTTATCGCTATAGACAGAGCCGACTGTATATTTTAGATAGTATCATTATTCAAATTGAAAAATAAGTAAAAGATTTGGCTTAGGCCTAAAATACATTTAATTAAAGGACGACAGCATCAGATATGCAAGCTAAGCCAAGACAAGGTAACGACCTACAATCCGCTATAAGCTACAGTTCGGCAGCTACTTCCAACAGACTACCAAGTAAACAATATTGAACGAAATTCCTCTCTTATATCTACATATAGCTATTTTATTTAACTTCCAATTATAATTCAGCATACACATCTTAAAAATACCCGCTTCAAACTATATTTCTCAAGCATTATTCTTCTCTATAGATATTTTATTAATCAAGTTTATTTCGCCGCATAACTCAAACAAAATGCCATGGCCTATATGGCCTAATATTAAAGAAATAATTTTAGAGTAATAATATTAGCAATAATATCCAAAACCTAATATTATCAGAGTCTAACCTGGTTTATCAGCATATATCCTCACAACCTTGTAGAAACTTCAGTAAAGGTGGTTCTTCGAGGAGTAGTCGGTGTTAGTAGTCCTTCAGGGAAACCTGAACACAAGAAAGAAATGCCATGTTAAGATTTTGCCAGAATGAAGTTCGATGCGACAGTGGGTTTCTGTTTTTAAACAACTAAGAAAAATACAAGAAGAAGAACCTTTGTGGAATAAGAAGGACCTCGACACAAATAACTGCATCCAGACAACATTCATTCTTACAGAGCTTTGATAAAAACGTCAGACCACTAAAAGATGAGCATGGAACATTATAAATGCTTTAGGGCAACCATTCCATTGAATTTAAGAGCTGAGTCAAAGCTTCAGCGCTTAACAGCCAAATCCTGAATGTGTGAGAGCCATTAACTCAAAATAAAAAGACTTTTTATTTGAGAGCAACCTACTCCCCAATTAACACAGCCTGTGGGGTCGTCTTTCATCTTATGGCCTTGTTTTCCACAATCTAGCCATTACCAGAGCCATATAGAATTTTACCGTTGATATTTTTGTAAATGGCAAACACAAGTATAGCCTTCACCGCTAGAGACATACTAGACAAAAGACATACCCCGGAGGCATACCAGACCTTCAGGATATCTATGTCGTTTTATTTCAGATTAGAGTTCTCAGAGAACTCATACAAATCGATTAACCCAGAGACGCTCAAATTCAATGAAGAATAAACAGAACGTGAGGTAACAGAAAAAAGGAAACACAAGGTATAACTTTGAAAAACTTACCAACAACTTTCAGGGCCTCAAAAGCAGCTTTTCTGACTTCTCTTTCGTCATTTTTCCAAACATAAGCTATTTGATCTCTTGCGCTAGCAGCCTGAAATGAAAGCAGGAAAATGCATAATAAAATATAACCACCATTAAGACTGTTAACAAGATATTGCAATCTCTTTAAATCTTAATATCTATTTGCCGTAATCACAACTGAGAGTCATTGCTGCTTGAAGCATTGCCTATTAGTCCGAAGTGATGTTTATGAAGCCCGGCCTATGACGACCTACGATACGCTACAGCTAACGCAAACTAGTTGTTCTTGCTAACTTATGTCGACATGTTTCTGACACCGTGTTAGACATGATCGTCAGAAACGGTGTCAGGAACAGCCTTGATAAGTTCAAATATTTTAATTTACGTAGACATGTCAAAAACTAGTCAGAACTTACAGGATACAGTTGATCGTTGTCGCAACAGCGCTCAGTCGACTGCGAATGACGGGAATCAGCTGTCAACTAATCGAAGAAGTAGAACATGCCCAACTTTCTAAAACTTTGTATCGACTAGTAGCCTTTAAACAGGAACTATTTTCCAACTAGTTGTATGGCGTTAGAAGCCACAAGTCTTGGAACCTTTAAGGTTTCGAGAGCGTCAAAAGAACCAAAGACTTTGATTCGGAACAATGTAAATGAAGTAACACTTTAGCATAACGTAAGGCTTATACTCTAAAAATGGATTCAAATGCGACTGGATTACAGTGTCTTTTTTATATCTACGCTTTAAGCGAGTATACAGCATGCAAATTTGAGTCATTTGCTACGTTGCCCTTTCTAACACTCTAATGAAATTTGCCATTTTTGATAATACAGACAGGCAGTCACATTTAGAGAAAATAGAAAAACTTCGCCACGAAATTTCAATAAGTTCTAAGAGCCCACAAGCTATTTGAAATATATCAGTCTCACCTCTAAGCAACTAAGTGCATGACATGCTCCAATACGGCAAGCCTCGTCTTCTGATTCAAGAATTTCTATGCAAATTTCTGTTGCCTATAAAGCATTGTACATATAAGATACAATTCAAGAACGTTATAGCAATGGACAAATAATCAAACATGCATAGGTCCTATGTCTTACAGCTATGACTGTAGTATTGCAAGGACAATATCAACTACCTCGATACTACTCCTGCATTTTGTGTCTTATCAACTGAGGTTGTTTATACCCAGTTCCTATCATCTGGTGGCATCTTTATTTATCAAATAATAACAATTTTCTTCGTACAATAAGTAGTACACAAGTATAAAGTATCATAGAAGCCAACAATTAGAAATAGTACCGCAGGTTAATAAGATAAGGTAAGTCTTTCTTAACATAACTGGAAGGTTACATTTCAGGTGTTTCAATACCGCCAACAATCCGTGTGTAGAACAGGATCCATAAGTTTTTTCCGTTATCAAGACAAACAACCGACTATACCCCACAGAACAAAAGTTGTGACATCGATGATAGTTCCAATCCCGTATCTGTCACCCCGGCAAAAGTAGTCTGTGTTTAAGGTGAACATTAATGTTTCTACTCTCTCTCTGGGTCTAGAATAAAAGACAGGCCTCCCTAGTAATAAGTTGGCTACAGGGTATTTAATTTAGTTTATTTTCCAGGTTTGACGTTTGAAAAATATGAGAAAAAAATGTCTTACCTTTGTTTTTATGTTATTCGGAATTTTTATCAGGAAACTTGCTGAAAGAGAGAGAATCATCGACGTGAAAAATAAGCAAACGAAAGGTTTGTAGAGCTTTTTTAGTCTGTTTCACTTTGAAGCAGCAAAACATATTGTAACGTGATTTCATCATATGCTTATTCAATGCTTAACTTCAAGGCACCTTCGTTCCTTTATCAGTCTGAAAAGACCAATGATTAGGCACAAACTAAACGATCAAACATTGTTGTTCAAACATCTGAGATTTTCTTTGCATAAAGGTTTTGACTGTTTGGCCACATCACAAAACATTGTTTGACAGGCAACTAAATCACCAAGCATTGTTTGATAGGCAATTAGATAGATATATCATTGTGGTAAACCATTAATTTATATTGACACTATATCTTATTGTTCGATAGGCGCCGGTCTTGAGGAAAAATGTCCCTGCTTGTCATAAACAAAAAAATGTTTATCGAAAATATTTTGCGACGTGGACAAGCGGCAACAAATGTTTGACAAGGTGATTTCAGTTCAGATGTTTGACCAACAACGTTGGATCGTTTGGACAAAGCCAGCAGACAAATTCGAAGATATCCTCGAGCAGCGATACAGTAAGAACCCGATTTATACAACACTTTTGGATGCATCATATTGATTAAAAACAGTAAATAATTGTTAAACCTATTGTTTCATGGGATTTTCTAGGCTTCTTATATGTTTGTTTGTTAGAAGCGGGGACTTAACTGTAGAGACGAGAATAGAGGCCAGTAGATTGGGCGAAAAGGACGAAAACTACCAATTTCATTAAGGGTGTACTTAATCGAGAATTATAAACTTTCGATGATGCCCAGCGTTAAAATATCCTTCAATAGATAAATCATAACCTGATTACGGTCGAATGCCCCATGACGCCATCTTTTGTGGAATAGTCTATTATAAGGCGACATTGTTATCAAGAGAAAATAAAATCTGTTTCGAAATACCTGCAGCGTTTTGTATAGTTTTGTTTTTATCCGTAAGCAGCAAAGCCAAGTGCTTCAAACAGCTTGATACTATTGGTATCATTTCTCGGTCATTGATCTGCAAGAATGACAACAAGAAAGTTAGGGAATATACACAGTAAGTCTCTGGAAATAGTTGACATGTTACTGATAAAATTTTGTTCAGAAATAGAAATAGTCTGTTACAATTAACTAATGAATATTTGTCAGGAATGACAAATATAAATATAAATATGTATGGTTCAGAAGAAGGCTCAAGATAGCCGAAACACCAAAGTCAAACGGGAGGAGAGCCTTGGGCTGTATGGCTTGATAAGTTACTCAGCGATTTCATTGAGCTCTGTAGCTCGGTGGACAGGTCAATGACTGGTCACCCAGGCTAGGTCCGAGTACCATCTTTTGTTTTCTCTCAATACGGGGCTCAGCCCTCCCACAACTCACAGCTCTACACTCCTTTGAAAGTCTGGGATGAGACATCATTCCACATACTGGACATTTAAAGGGCTAGACTCAAGTAAAAACACGACTCCCTGGGACCTTAACCACCTTTACCATTTAGCTTCGCTAACCATGACTTCCATTCATAAATGTTCTTTCTTTGCGAAACATGAAATATCTACTTACAGTCGAAAGGACTAGGAGATCATCTTTTGATTTCAAAGCCTTGAGACAACGTACTGGAATAAAATAAAAATAGCTTTAGCATTTAAAACACATGATAACAATAAATAATATGAAATAGTTCAAAATCAGTAAAGAATAGTGAAAATATGTTAGGAACATATTATCAAAAGCCTTTTCGTCTGACGATTATCAAACCATAACGCGCCATGAACAGTCTGAAAAAAACTAACAAATGTATGAATAAAGAAAAAGTTTAGAGCAACTAAAATAAAAAAGATGACAGAAGAAATACTTACACTCTCTCTGAATCGCTTGAAAATAAGAAGCCAAACTTTTGCCAGCAAAACTAATAAAAAAACAGTATTTGGGTTAATATTTGGAATTCTAGCTAATTCGAGAAATGTCTTGCCAATGCGGGAATTTTTTCTGCTGTTACAAATTCATTATTAGCAAAGCTTTAAGTGAAAGAAAGTTTCAGTTTTTTCAAATTCTGTATTGACAAAACATTTGTCATATTTTTTGTTTTAGTTTGCTCTGCTTTATCAGTATCTTCTTATCAGGCACTACACCCAACTCTTGTCAACTCTCTTGTCTCGTTCATTTGTTTTCTTAATGTTAAAGTGCCCCTTTCGTGCAGATAAAAAACTCCATGAAGGAGCATTGGTATAAAGGAGTATTGGTGTGAAGGAATATCCTATCCTCCTTTGTGGGGTTTTAGGTTTGCACACAGGTTAAAGTTCCTCGTGATTCTCACTCGTTGCTGATGTTCACTCAAGCCTAAGTCAAAAGGCTCGAAATAAGAATCAAACAATTGAAATCCTTTACTGATAAAATTCTGTTCAGAAATAGAAATAGTCTGTTACTATTAACTAATGAATATTTGTCAGGAATGGTAATACAAATATGTATGGTTCAGAAGAAGGCTCAAAATAGCCGAAACACAAAAGTCAAACGGGAGGAGAACCTTGGGCTGCATGGCTTGGAGAATTATTCGGCGATTTCATTGAGCTCTGTAGCTCGGTGGACACGTCAATGACTGGTCACCCAGTCTAGGTTCGAGTACCATCTATTCTTTCAATACCTAGTAGGGGCTCAGCCCTCCCACAACCCCCAGTTCTATACTCCTTTGAAAGTCTGGAATGAGACACCTTCCCAAATACTGGACATTTAATGGGCTAGACTCAAGCAAAAACACGACTCGCTGGGACCTTAACCACCTTAGCCATTTAGCTTCGCTATCTTTAACCATGACTTCCATTCTAAAACGTTTTTATTCTTGAAAACTTGAAATAGCTACTTACAGTCGAGAGAACCAAAAGATCATCTTTTGATTTCAATGCCTTGAGACAACGTACTGGAAGAACAAACAAATTACTTAAGTTTGTTGGACACATGATAGCAATGTAGTTCAAAGCCAAAATCACTAAGAATAATGAAAACATGCGAATAAATATCATCAAAAGCCTTTTCTTTGACGCTTATCAGACCATAAAGAAAAGCGTAGGTATTAAAATAACTGACAAATGTATGACAAATGGAGAACAAATTTAAAGCAACATCAAATTAAATAGATAACAGCAAAAATACTCACACTCTCTCTGGATCGCTTGAAAATAAGAAGCCAAACTTTTGCCAGCAAAACTAATGACGAAACAGTATTTTGGTTAACATTAGGAATTCTAGCCAAGTTTTTTCTGCTTTTACAAATTCATTATTAGCAAAGATTTTAGTGAAAGAAATTTCCAAATTGTTCAGATTCTGCATTGACTATGCTTTTGTAATCGTTTTGGTTTCTTCTGCTTTGCTTAATCAGTACCTTCCTTATCAGACACTACACCCCACTCTAGTCTACTCTCTTGTCTCGCTTATTTGTTTGCTAAAGTGCCCCTTGCGTGCAGATCAAAAACTCCATGAAGGAGCATAGGTATGAAGGAGTATTAGTGTGAAGGAATATCCTATCCTCCTTTGTGGAGCTTTAAGTCTGCACACAGGTTAAAGTTCCTCGTGGTTCTCTCTCGTTGCTGATGTTCACTCAAGCCTAAGTCAAAAGGCTCGAAATAAGAATCAAACAATTGAAATCCTTTCATTTTCTTGGTTTGCTCTATTGGAACCCACTCTGAAAACGGTAGACTTGGCAGACCATCAATATGGGTTTGATTTGAGCCACAATTCCTGTAAGTTAGGCAAGTTTGGAAGGCATTCTAACCCCTCAACTCTAACAGGCAGAAAGGTCGGAAGAGTTCGCAGAGATTTCTGTTTCCAATTTCTTTTTCATATCAACTGATGAAATCAAATGATCTCGAAAAAGACTCTTGCCTGCTAAACCCATAATGTTTTAGTATTTGTATTTGACTGGTAAAAAAGAGTTTTCATCTCTGCCAAGTCAGCCGTTCTTAAAAGTTGGCTACCTTAGATATTCCAATCAAATACACCTCTATATACCTTGTTAATAGATAAAGATATCTTGTAAGGAAACGTTGTCAAGATACCTTGTAAAGATACCTTGTGAATGAATGAAATACCTTGTGAAGAAATTGACCAGCTGAAACACTGAAATAACTACAGATTCGGCTGAATATCCGGAATATGACTGTAATCGATCCAGAACAGCTGAGTAGACTATGAATGAATAAAAATAGAACATGATTTAGAAAAGGTGTGATTCGTAGCACCTGATAGAAAAT
Organism: Chrysaora quinquecirrha; assembly: GCA_014526335.1. Lineage (NCBI taxonomy): Eukaryota > Metazoa > Cnidaria > Scyphozoa > Semaeostomeae > Pelagiidae > Chrysaora > Chrysaora quinquecirrha. Next base: position 3,675,835 of record JACTAT010000035.1, read on the forward strand.
AACGATGTTTCTTTACACTTTCAGTCCTGAAGTAAGCACAAGAACCGGATAACATAATGAAATGACGTAAAACCTATGCGAGAAAAATGCAAGCTGTCGTCATTACTCCGACCACGCATCGCAGGTTCGAATCAATTACGGAAAATACGGCAGAATCTATTTTCAAGCGATGAAAGGTGGGATAATGCTCTTAGCAACGCAAATCAACCATATTTAGGATTTCAAAAAAAGCTTCATCAGCCGTCATAAAATTGTTTTGTATTATCAATACTAGCATTTTCAGGAGATTTGCATGCCTAGGTATATAGTACCATCCCGACAACTCGATTCTCGCTTCGATTCACTGAACATTTGCTGAACGTTTTTTAACCACTGAACAAACTTTGTTTACGAAAAATTTTTGACTCCGATCAAACATTCGAGCAAACATTCACTTAATAATGCTCAGTAACTGAACAAGGTGGCCAAATAAACTGGACTTTTCACTGAAGTTCAGTGTTGAACGATGTTCATGTTCAGTGGAATATTCGGTTCATTCGTCAGTCAAAGGCCTAACTCGAACATGGGTCCCTTGGAGGTTCAAGTTATGGGGATTATACACGAAGTTATCTCGTGACGCGTTTAGTGATGTACTAGAATGTTTTGAAGATGCCACAGGCGATCATCGTCTATTATTGCAGATGGTTGTGATAAATGAGAACCAGCAAGTCTACGATCTTCGAAGACAATCGCCGTTTCTTCAAAATAAATGCGAATAAGGCTATAGTAGTTCAACCATGCAGCATGCCAAACAGGTTATTCCCGGTATGAAAGATTTAAGAATAACACAATCACCTTCATCATTAAAATAAGCTCCTTGCAGTTTAACTGTTCTCAAACTCTGCAATAGCTGCTCTCTTGTGCAGAAGAGTTCCTGTTCGATAAAACAGTATTCCTAATAAAGAGACTGGCTTTCAAGGAGAAAAAGGGACAAATAGGTTTAGCAATTATAAAATCAAACAGGCGAAGTTGACCCACCGTTTTACAGGATTTACATACATTCTTTTATCAAAAGACAAGTTATTTCAACTTCAACGGAAAATGATTCAAATCCAACTTAATTAGTGGTGGAAGAATAGGCTGGCGGTATAAAGAGGTTTGACTGTTCTTGAGCCTTGGAAGAATTGGGAAGGCAGAGAATAGAGAGTCTTGAGCAAAGACAATCCCCGGGGGGGGGGGGGTACTTCAATAAGTAGACATACTTGACGTGCCGCTCATATGGATGGGTTTTTTCGACTGAAATTCTCTACACATGGGTCTGATATTCTGCTAGATTCTGGTTGATTCGTGAATTCTAGCACTGTAAAAGGGTTTTAAAATCAACCAAATTCATACACAAGGGCTTGAAATTTCCCGATTTTTATGCAAATGGGTCAGAAATCCTTGAAAATCCTTTCATACAAATGGGTCCTTTTGTCAAAGTCCAGATTCACGTCTAATCATGGACACATTGAAGTACCCCCCCGGGAGACAATCGCAGTCTATGGTTGTTGGAAGAAGGTAACCAATAGAATGCGCATTCCAATTCAATCAACTCTGCTGTTTTCAGAAGATGCCAAAAAGAATACGCTTTGACTGGGCTACTGCAATGGACTGGAACACTCGAGTCAAAGCTATCAATAATGTAACAATTCAACCAACCTAACCTGACTATCTATATTATACAACCTTCCATTTTGTTTGAATCGAAACACCGCTCACCATAATAATAACACAACAATACCAAAAAACGTACATTATCCTTGCAGGTTTCAGTCCAAAGGTCCTTGAGAGTTTTGTTGTTTTCTAAGGCTTTGCAGGCTACGAAGATAGGAAAAAAATTAAGAATCAAATCACTTATTAGAAAATTTCAAGTAGAAGCAGTAACTAATTTCGTTAGAATTTGGAAGAAACACATGCGTGCTTTCTTTTCTGTAAAAATGTATGACAAAGAGAAATTTGTAATATACAGTATAGAACTAACCTGATTCTGAGGAAATGCTTTTAGGTGATGTTATTAGACCAAACAGGGTTTCAAGCACATCAGTCTGTTCTGACAAATTTCTATTACATTTCTCTGCCTAAAAATAGAAGGCGATGAACTAGCTTAATCCTGACATTATGTATACCAAGAAAAATAGTTTAATGCCCAAGTCTTATTTCCAATATTTGAAGTACTTGGAGTACTGGTTGGCTGTCATTATACAGGATAGAGATTCACATGGTTGACATTTCGTGCATCAGAGGTATTTCGTGCCCAACAAAAGTGCTTTATAAGGCATTTCGCAATACAAAAATTTTGTGACATGTACGGTCTACATGAAATCTTACCTTAATTTTAAGCGGTGTTGTCGCAATTTCAAGATTCTATAAAGAAAATAAGACTTTATTGATGCTATAAACTTTACAACATTAAAATTACTATGGTCAATTAATGTTGACAGAATGGAGCATAAAAACATTATAAGTATTTTGAGTTGTACAAAAATTAAGAATGTCGATGAAGAGCGGAAACATTTCAGGGCATACTTTCGTCTGAACCTCCTCAGAAACAGACAGAAACAATTGGCTGAGGTGAGGTCAATACCCAGATGCAGATTGAAATGCACACATAAAAAGTAAAGCCGAATCGGCATTGGGTTTTCAACACCAATCAGCTTGGGGGATGAAATAGAATTGACGGAAGAGTTCAAATGAGACAGAAAACGAATCATTGTCTTCACAAAACCGGCCTTCTGGTTTTAATTTTTCCACCGATCTGCCGCAGTTTTCGCAAGCTGACTGCTTGACGAAAAAGTTTTAAGTATATTATACCCAATGATTTTTCCGCTGTTCATCACGATTCTAAAAACATAATACTTACTTCAAGTAAATTTCGACAACAAATAAGATGACAATGAAGCACCTAGTTGAATAAAACAACTCATCATACTTCTTCTAGGCATTTAATTTAATATCGATTTAATATGGAATAAGACATGGCAGAAGTAAGATTTTCATTTTTGAAATACGCCACAAACTGGTTCATAAACAGAAAGCATACATTTGTGCAACGTAGTTAACGTAAGGCATACTTCAGAAATAGGCTTTCAGTTCTGAAAGATAGATCCGCCATATTTAACCTACCTCTTTTACAGCTCTGAATTGCTCTGGAATAATTCTTGTCTCAGATTCATCAGAATCAGGTGTTCGCTTCAACGTCTGATGCTCTGCTAGGAAATCAAACGCACTGTCGATGGAATTCAACGCGTTTTCAACTGATACGCTTCGTGCTAAGCTCTGCTTTTTCTTCTCCTGGAAAAGAAAGAACACGATAAAAATATCCATTCACACAGGTGAATTCAACTCTGTAGTCTACATGAGTCGTGGCTAATCTTATTAAATTGCTACGACTCGTAAACATGCTCACGAAGAAAAAGCCCGCCAAGAACAGAAAAACATTTCTCTTTTCGAATAACAAGTCTCGAAAAATTTGACTCCTCTAGGAATTTTCTCTAGAGTTCCCTCAACAAAAGTCCTGGCAAAAACAGGAGACGTGTTTCGTGAGACATTCTCGCGCCGCGTGACATGCCCCCTTGATGTCTCCCAGTTTAGCCAACTTGGAACCTTTGAAGCGCGGGACAAAATTTTTAGCGAGAGACACAAAAATATTTCTGCGAGACCTCAGAAATATTTTCTTGTCCCCGCGACTCGAGGAACATGTTGGTAACTTGTCACTCGCATGTTCAGCAACCCTGGGAGACACGCTGAATACAATGTCGCGGGCGACATGTCTCCCCCATATCTCCTAGTTTAGCCATAGCCACAAATTCCAACGACCCGATGGAATAGCAGCTTACAAAAATACAAATTTCTGTTTAGCCATTAGAAACATTTGGTCGACTAGTTTTGATGTTCCTCAATCCAGTTCAACAGCAATTTAGGACTTTGTGCTACAAATGTTTAGCCAGAAAATATTTTAATAAATTGCGGCAAAGACATACACAATGTATAACCTTCATGCTTCAATCAAAATGAACTTGCCTGAAGTGAGTTTGAAAGCTGATTGATAATTTCTTGCAGCTTTTTCACATGGATTCGCAATTCTACGATGAGAGAACAAGTTACAAATTAAGATCCAGCGAGGAAAGAGAAATTCACCACCTAAGCTATTAGTCTGTTACTCTGCTTTGAATGAAGAAAAGCATGGAACACTGATTAAAGAATAGGACGAAGATGCTTATTGAACAGTCTTAGGTAGACCATTTCAAACATGTTACTGCACAACACACAAACTTGGAACAGCGTTGGACAAACGCCGTTGATGAAGGTGAAGGTAAAATGGTGTTCTAGGGCCAGCAACTCTATAGTGTTCGTGTACTTTGTTTAGTTCAGCAATGTTGACGCATAATGTAGTTTATAAAAAGCTGGAAGATGGAGTAGGAGTTCGTCTCACATTGTTTTGTGTTCTAGATCTTACTTTTCAGTGATTAAGATCTTAGAAGTAGATGAACTAACGAGATTTCGGCTCTGGCTGTGACTGGCTGGGGCTCGAACCATATGCTCGCCAAGCTAGCTGGATGAGAACACAACGCCACAACGCCACGAGAGCTGCATGAGATCACGACGCCACAACACCACGAGCTAGCTGCATGAGATCACGACACCACAACACCACAAGCTAGCTGCATGAGATTACGGCGCCACAACACCACGAGCTAGCTGCATGAGATTACGGCGCCACAACACCACAAGCTAGCTGCATGAGATTACGACGCCAAAATACCACGAGCTAGCTGCATGAGATTACGACACCACAACACCACAAGCTAGCTGCATGAGATCACGACGCCACAACACCACGAGCTAGCTGCATGAGATTACGGCGCCACAACACCACAAGCTAGCTGCATGAGATTACGACGCCACAACACCACGAGCTAGCTGCATGAGATCACGACGCCACAACACCACGAGCTAGCTGCATGAGATCACGACGCCACAACACCACGAGCTAGCTGCATGAGATCACGACACCACAACACCACGAGCTAGCTGCATGAGATTACGGCGCCACAACACCACAAGCTAGCTGCATGAGATCACGACGCCACAACACCACGAGCTAGCTGCATGAGATCACGACGCCACAACACCACGAGCTAGCTGCATGAGATCACGACGCCACAACACCACGAGCTAGCTGCATGAGATCACGACACCACAACACCACAAGCTAGCTGCATGAGATCACGACGCCACAACACCACGAGCTAGCTGCATGAGATTACGGCGCCACAACACCACAAGCTAGCTGCATGAGATTACGACGCCACAAAACCACGAGCTAGCTGCATAAGATCACGACGCCACAACACCACGAGCTTGCTGCATGAGATCAGGACACCACAACACTACGAGCTAGCTGCATGAGAGCACAATTCCACAACACCACGAGCTAGCTGCATGAGATCACGACGCCACAACACCACGAGCTAGCTGCATGAGATCAAGACGCCACAACACCACGGGCTAGCTGCATGAGATCACGTTACCACAACAACACGAGCTAGCTGCATGAGATCACGACGCCACAACACCACGAGCTAGCTGCATGAGATCACGACGCCACAACACCACGAGCTAGCTGCATGAGATCACGACGCCAAAATACCACGAGCTAGCTTAATTAAACCAAGACGCCACAGCACCTTCAAGTAGCGTACAGCATTTTTCAGCAATGTTGACGCAAAATGTAATAAAAAGCTGGAAGATGGGATTGGATTCTACGTGCAAAACATTTGATAAATTCGTCTCATATCCCAGTTCACGGGCTTGACAGATTTGCTCATTAGGCCCTTTGAGAGAATAGAAGATTATAAACTCTACTCTACCTTCTGGTAATTCAGCTATCTTCAGAGCAATTTGCAAAATCAATGTTTGTATGGATGATATGACATTATCCTCCTCGGCTGCAGATGTATAAGAGGCATTGTCCGCAGCATTATATGTATCTGAATCTGCAGCCTCTGTAACTGCAATACCATTTAATTCCAATGAAGTAGTTTCACTAACTGGAGTAGGGTCTTTTGCTGTCGATATAGCTTCAGCAGAAGATACTCTAGCAGAAGAGCAAGGATCATTAAAATCAGTCTCAATTATTGTCGGTATCTTCGGTTCAGCTACCTTGAAAGGAGATGTTGGGGGAGAGTAGTCCGGTGAAGGAATCATTTTAAAGGATGGTCCTAATGACTTTGGTCTTTGTTTTGTTACTTTGGTGTCTAATTCGTTATAATTAGAAGACGTTGCTGAGCTTCCAGAGGAACCTTTATAAGTCAATTCTACATTTTCGTAATCAGGCGGTATATAGTGTGCACTAGTAAAAGCCGGACTAAGAGTGACTGGTCTTGGTTTTTTCTTGACTTCAGGCGCTGGTTTACTATCAATTGGTTTTCCAGACCTTGATGACTCTGTTCCCTGTTCTGTCACTGTCTTTTCTAATTCATTATTATTTGAAGGCATTTTTGAATTTCCAGAGGAGACCTTGCAAGTTATTTCCACGTTTTCGTAATCAGGAGGGATGTAATGTGCACTAGTAAAAGCCGGACTGAGTGAGAATGGCCTTGGATTTTTCTTGGCTTCAGGCGCTGGTTTACTTTCAATTGGTTTTTCAGACCTTGATGATTCTGAACTTTGTTCTTGCACTGTCTTTTCTAATTCATTATTATTTGAAGGCATTTCTGAATTTCCAGAGGAGACCTTGCAAGTTATTTCCACGTTTTCGTAGTCAGGAGGGATATAATGTGCACTAGTAAAAGCCGGACTGAGTGAGAATGGCCTTGGATTTTTCTTGGCTTCGGGCGCTGGTTTGGTGTCTATTGATTTATCAGATCCAACTTTTAGCTCAGTATTTGTTGTATTGAAACCGTTATTTTCATTCTCAGCAGATTGAATTTGAGTATTTGTTTCGCCATTTGAAATTGCAGCTAAGTCTGGCATAGACTGGGCTTTTATACTTGCAATCCACGTTGAACCATCTTTTTCCACCACAGTGGCCTAAATAAAATGAAAACCAAAGATTGATACGTTGAAACATAAATACTATAAATTTTTAATTGTCATATAATTGATAAATGCCGTTTCGAACGACGAAGAGGGTTTCAAAAGATTATTTAGCTTTCTTCGTTGAAATCTGAAATGTTAACAAACACATCCATGTTGTTAAAAAACTTACATGAGAATAACTCTTAAGCAACTCTTTTAATTCATGAGAAACTGCAACTGGTCTACCATCCTTATCGAAAATCAATGACATAGTGTTCCTGTGTATTTTACCAACTTCAACGTTATTCGAACATAATAAGATATAGTTTAGCTTCTTTAGTTATTTTCTACGTCCATAAGCGAACATTTGTGTTTTAATGTGTCATGAATTATTCCACAAACATTAATGTGTTTTACTGTGCTATCTTTATGACTTGAGCTTTTCTTTACGTGTTTTCTTCTTGTGGATTAGTTTCATTGTAAAATATCTGATCTAAGACACTGCTTATTATGATTCAAGACAATACATCAGTGCAGGGTCTACATATTTTTGTGAACAGATGAAACATTTCATGCAAGTTACGCAAAGAATACCTTCGTATATTTGCTTATCCATTAAGAATTACACAGGTCTAAAACAATAAACCTAGAATTTTTTTTTTAACCCGGAAAAATAATGTTTCTTAAAGCGGTTGCCACTGGATTCTAGTTGTACAATATTAACACAGCCGAAATATATTATACTGCCGAAATACACAAAGTCAATGGGAAGCGAGCCATGAGCTGTATGACTTAGAGAGTTACTCAACATGCAGTCCAGGATAGAACGAACGAATTCTATCATTTGTGGGTTATCCCACTCACCCCGGGTAATGTATGTGCAGTACAGTAGAGGATGTGCAGTACAGTGGAGTATATTCAGTACAGTGGAGGGATATCATCAGTACGTTGGAGGGATATCATAAATACAGTGGAGGACATTCAGTACAGTGGAGGGATATCATCAGTACAGTGGAGGATATTCAGTACAGTGGTGGGATATCATCAGTACGGTGGAGGATTTTCAGTACTGTGGAGGGATATCATCAGTACAGTACAGTCAGTACTGAAAACCCTCCACCGTACTGATGATATCCCTCCACAGTTTAGTACACCCTTCACTGTACTGCAAAAACATTACCCGAGGTGCCACTCGTGGAAAGCCACACAAAGAAGAGCATACAAAACCACTGCTGATGCACTGAAAAATCGAATCAAAGTCGTTGTCATATGGTTCACCACCCTTTCATTCTCTTTTGTATTCAACTAAAGAAATCACCCACCCTTCTGTATCACTAATTTTTTTCTAGATTTCAAAAAGGTTATTACTGAAATATTTTATGGCTGGTAGTAAGCTTTTGTTACGGTTAGATTTGATTTGTGGTTAATGTAACAAATTAAAGTTTCCTGATCAAGCGCATCATACTGATACTATGCTTTTGTGTTTATATAAAAGAGCATGCTTAAGAACCATTCACCCTGAAATAACTTGAAATATCATCTTTTATAACAAGAAAAACAGACTACTTAATGTACATGTGTCATCTTCATCTTTGCGGCGTTTCATTGTAAATTTTAAAGATTGTTATAGAAGGATTGATGAAAGCAGATAAAAAGTAGGAATTCTATTTACCTGGGGTGATTCCTCGTCACTTTTCCAATGTCTTATAACGCTAAAAACAATAACAATTTCTTTAGACGCCATTGTATACTTAAATTATGGTATTGTGAACTTAAATTTAAACCTAAAGAGATTCTAAAATTCTGCAACGAATATTACGCGGCTGCAGCTGTTGCGAAGTTTTCTCTCACCTCCTGTAGCGCTCCACGCCGGCCAATTAATTTTAAGATGATTTTCTATCAAATACATTCTAGATTCCTAGTCCGCCACATTTGATAACTAGGAAACTTTAAAAACATTTCAAAATAGAGATATTTGGACAGTATTGATTAAATTGATGTTCAAGTCACATTTTCTCTACACCATTCGGAGAAATTATTGATTTTTTGTACTAAAGATCTGAGAATTTCAAAACCACTCTTTTCAAACTCAGTGTACAGTAAACTTATAGCTATTATCCCGTCTCCTAAATATCTTCAATGTCTCTTGCAGTTAAGCAGTTTTGGAAACAATTAAAAAGGCCGCCTGGACAAGCCGTCTTATCCTACAAAATGTCTACAAAAGAACCGTAATTCAAGTCGAATCGAGTAAACGAAGAACCAAGGTAATTCAATGCAATGAAATGTAATGCAATAGAACGAAATGCAATGCGAAGCAATGCAATGCAATGAAATGCAATGCGATGGAGGGAAATGCAATGGAAAGCAATGCAATGGAACGAAATAAAATGGAATGAAATGCAATGCAATGGAGGGGAATGCAATGTTATGAAAAGCTATGCAATAAAATGAAATACAATGCAATATTAGAGTTAAATTTGGTCAAATCAATTTAAATCAAATCCAATCAAATCAAATCAAATCAAATAAAATCAAATCAAATCAAATCAAATCAAATCAAATCAAATCAAATCAAATCAAATCAAATCAAATCAACAATAAAAGCATTCACCTTCCCTGTGACGCCAGGTTATCACCATTGACAGAGATCTTGACTGGTGTAAGCGTTCCACTTCCACATGATATCGTTGGCATTGAAGAAAGTGTTCCGTTTCTAGGAGTGCTACAAGGACTCGCTGGTAAACTACTATCTGAAAGCGAATCCAGTCTGTTATTGGGGAACTCAGTAACAGTGATCTTCCACGAAATGCAGATTCTTCCTTGCTTGAAAACGGACTGTTGAGAAAATACATTACCATTTATTATATTTTAGCATGAATGTTTGATGCAGGTACGTTTGCTCATTTGAAATCGATTCTTATGTCTAGTAGAACCTAGAGGTCACGCAATGCTGATACATCTATGTCACAAAGAAGATAGGTCGAATTACATGATGATTAAGCAGACCTAAAATAGTAGTTACACCTCGGAGTCAAAAATGACGCCGAGACCTCAACGAGAATCCTGATTTGATTTGCCATGACGCACAGACACCCAAACATGAAAGCTTAACTACTGTTTTATGGGAAACCAGAGTTTTTTGGAAGCTGTACCTACCTCCAAACGACTGCCATCTTTAATTTTAAAGTTCCAGTGCTGTTGACAGGAAGAACGAACTCCTACACGAGATAAATGTAAATTGTTTAGTTTCATTGCCGTTCAAGAAACAGTGAACAAGCGTGTAAAAACAAGGCATACATGGCATAGGCATAGGTACTGCCATTTGAAACGAATATCTGCGTAATATTACCACTTAAGACTCAAAAAAAATGAGGGGGTTCAACATGTAATTTTTCCAGTAATTCCAGTTTGTTGTTGGTGTAAAAATGTCATAAAATCTGCAGATTTGGTGCCAGTGTTCATACCTGACCATCAAGTGAGATGAAGTTTCCAATTGGGCAAGTCACAACGCCGATAATATTTGAATTCATCTTTCGAATTTCTTGAACCTATACGACAAAATTAACTTATGAGAGGAGGAATCGTTTCATTGGAAAACGTCGAATTTGAACGTATTTTTGGAACGACAGAACTTGGGTTACAGGTTATAAGTAATTTTGCGCGGAAACGGAAGGGATTGATTGATAAAACTGCAACCTTTATGTCGAGTCCTCGTCGTGGTAAAAAAAATAAATGGGTAAACGGAAAATAGTCATGCGAAACGTAACTGGGGCCTTTTCTACCTACGCACGTCGGTGCAATACGAAAGGAGCTACCTTGTCTCCTGTGACCTGCCTAGGTCCTAGTGGCCTAAAGGTTTAATCCTGCGCCGCCCGCCCACCGCTGTCCTCGGGCCACCAGGATCGAGGCAGGTCACAGAAACGCTTAGACTTACGTACGCATATGCTTCAAGGACGCGGCAGCCTTCCTGGTTGAGTGACCTTCCTCGTAATTGTTTCAGTCTTATATCAATCGGTAGAAGTCAAGTCTTGCTTTTTAAAGGTCTTCCTGGATGGGTAACCGTAACCTTTCCCAAGATGGTTTCAGTCTACTATCAGTCCGCCGAAGTCAAGTCTAGCTCTGCAAAGTTCATTTCCTGGATGGGTGATCGTTTCCGTAATGGTCTCAGTCTACTAACAATCGGTAGAAGTAGAATCTAGCTATGTAAAGATAAGCTTTGTAAAGATAAGATTCCTGGATGGGTGACCTTTCCATTACAGTTTCAGACCAATATCAATCGGCCAAAGTTAAGTATAGTATAGCTTTGTAAAATGAACGAAAATGAACCAAGATCTCAAATACCTTAACTTGAAGATCGTGCAGCAAACTGACTCGAAATGATGCCTGAAAACAATACCAAGTCCAGTTTAGAAATAATGTTTGTCAAATTTTTGAACTTTCTTGTCAAGCAAAATTTTTGCAATTTGGCAATGTTGCAGAACAATGCTTGTCAAACATCTGGCTTGCGTCAAATATTTCAAATATTTCAATATTTAATGAAGGTTGCCCTTCAGTAATACTGATTTTCAAGAGGCCCTCGATAGCAAAACATGTTTCCGAATGTTTCCAAAAACATCACGCAGCGATTTATTCTTATTTGCACTTGCCAAGAAATATTTTGTAACGTGACCATTCGTTAAAACATTGCTTGATTAGCAAATTCCAAATGTTAGACAAACAATACAGTAACAATATAGCCAAACAGATAGTAACTAGATAAATTGGGTGGTGGTCGTTAAATCTAGCACGTTGCCGTTATTTATGCAATACACTGTTTATTCAATCGACAGCTTTATCAGATTTGATTTAGAATCTTAAACATCTTCTAGAAGACAAGATTTCCCAAAAGTGGAATACCACAATGAACGAGACTTAGACCTATACTGAGAGCCATCGACATAAGCTAAAGGGCTAAGCAAAATTGACGAGCAACTGTTAGAGTCGTACACTTAAAGGCTCTAATCCGATATAGCTTGTTGTGTTTCGTCTTTACAAAGCCTTCATCGGTGGCATGATGTGCCATACATATTCGATGTATATTTTTCTTGAATTGGCACATCTAGGGGATATGTGACTGAGAAAATCTATTCATATCAAGGATAACTAGTCTATACAACTCCAATCTGAGACAAATTTCTAATACTGGAAGAAGGTGTTTTACGGTAAAGCCTATACTCACGATAGAATTTGTCCATTTTTGTCCCTGTCCAACGACTTTACATTTTGACGAAGATTTATCATATGCATGTTTGAATTGCACCTTGAAAGCAAGACATTTATAGAAAGAACGTTATATTAAACAGAAGAACAAATATACGGTTTGCTTATGAAAAAATCTTGAAATTCAATATCAAGAAAAGAAAGATACTGGTTGTCAAATCAGTCGACTTCCTCAAAAGCGAACGCAATTTTTACTTTTGGGTTGTACGCATTAGCTTTAACGAGGCGTCCGTATTCTGGGACGAATTTCAATAGAACTTTATAACTTGATGAGCAACCTACTCTCTGACTTAGAGGAATCCACTTTATAGAGATGTACGCTGGTAGAGAATCGAATCGACTGTTATTGGCAGATTTTCAGCCTATTGGGATGAATTTCACCTGAAATTGCCCGGTTAGAGACAGCCTACTGTTTGAGTATCCACGAGAGAAGCTTCTATAGACGATCAAAATTTCGTGCCATAAACGCCACTAGGCCAGTATATGGAGGTTTACACTTGTAGAGAGTAGACTGTTATATATGAATTTCGTTTCATTAACTACATCTAGAGTTTCAAATATTGTTACTGAAGATACTGTCCGTCTATCAGACGAGTTCACTTTATTAGAGTGTATACTTGTAGAGAGTCAACTTTTGTTGACAGTTTTCCTCCTTTCAGGATGAATTTCACCTGAAATTGTCTGGCTGGATAACTAGAGCTTACTTTTTGAGTATTCGCAAGACGACCAAATTTCGTTCAAAACTACATCTAGAGTTCTAAACATTGTTACTGAAGATTTTAACATGAAGAAGATCCCAAAAAGATGCAAGAAAACAAAACTTACTGCGTAGACATCCCCTGGGCTCAGTCTCGCAAAGCCAATTAGGCCTGTGAAAAACAACAAAAGTATATTCTTTACTAGACTTATTACATGAGTCCCTCTCTTCGCAAACAGCAACAACAACAACAACTACTCAAAGAGGGACTCATCACTTTGCTCAAGACATAACTAGGACTCGTCTCATAAGAATATTGAGCCTTTCTTGTGTAAGACAGTTTCTATGAACTTTGATGTTATGAAAAAAGAATTCAGTTCGAGCCAAGAAGAGGATGACATTGGAATTTCCCTCAAGTAAACATAATAAAAGTTATCTGAAATTGCTTTACCTTTACTGGCAAATCAATATATTTAAATTCTGGTATACCGGTATGCATAACTAAAGGTCAATCTACTACTTGATATAAACGAATGTAGTGTTCAAGAGCATTATAGTTGTTCAAGAGCATTACCAAATCATCGCTTAACTAACGCCTCACCTATGATTTGAATTTTGATGCTTCCAGCTAGGCTGTTGATTTCGTCCTCGATGGCACAAAGTCGCTAAGAATAAATAAAAAACAAATGAGTACATATTGAAGAATATCAAATCAGCCTTAATTTCTAAATATCAAGATAAGCAAATGAGAAACTAAACCATAGACAATATCTGTACATAAAACAAAGATAAAAGGTAGGCAGATACAGTACAATCCCGCTATTAGCTATGTAGTTAAGTTGCTTATAAGGTAAGTAGCGTAACGCACGTAGTATTATAACGTACTATTGGATATAGCAAACCATTCCAATTTGCCCTTTGGCCACAATACACCCATCTGCCCCATCTACAACATTCTGTGCCGTGCTTATAAAATACTCCGTTACCTTCAAGAATGTTATAACAGTATTATCCTGAAGACTCAAAATAGGCAGTCGTCGAGAATGTGAGGATGAAAGTAATAAAGAATGTTAATGTTCATCCACAGAATCTTTAATAAGCAAACAGTTTCACAAATGCAGAAGCATATTCTTACCAATCGTTTTCGTCTATGTGATATGTTACTGACAAAGATCGCATAGGCCGAAACGCTTGCTGAAAAATGCTTCTTTAATGCTTGCATCTCTTGTTGTTAAATTCATTTAAAATAAGTTACGGAGCTTATGTGTCATAGTTCTGTAATTAGAACAACTTTTATAGCAGAAGAGAGCTGTAAATATATAGAGTTACGAAAACAAACAAAATGCTCAACACTTACATTTACGTTCTTTTTATAATTTGATTTGACATCATCAATACGATCTCTAATCTTCTTGCTAGTTTCACGTTCCATTGTATTCAGCAAATTTTTAGCCCCTGCAAGAAAAAAGAAGGCCTTCTGAAACACAGGTCTTGCTTGAATACATTTGAGCCACAGTATGCGCCAGGTATACGCTATTGTGTTTGCATATGCCAAAAGCGGCAGTTGTCGCATCATTATTACAATTTAGAGAAGCAGAAGTTCCTTCAAAGCACCTTGAAGGCTATGGACGTTAAGTTCCTCATGATCAAACATTGTTTATTAAACATTTGAGATCTCCTTTCGAAGCAATGTTTGACAGTTTGGCTACTTGGCAAAACATTGCTTAACAAGCAAAATTGTTTAAAAATGCTTTTGAAAACTTCAAACACATTTTCTGCTGCTCACAAGCAAAAAAGTATTTGACGACTAATTTTTGCCAGACGTCAAAACATTTTGCTTAACAAGAAGTTTCGATGCTTGGCGAACAATGTTTGATCGTTTAGCCAGGCCACCATGAATTAATAACAGCAACGAAGTAGAGTACACGAGTAACGTTAGTTAGATTCATGTAGTTTTAACCTTCTCTCATATGCTCCTGGTGAATGTACAGCTCATTCAGATCATGAATCTAAAAAAAAACCATGGACTGAGTAATTCTGATCCAGGATTATTTAAGAAGGGTGTCTTTAATTCCTTTTGGAAACATCGCAATTCGTGCCTTATTCGGGGCACAAGACTTCTTTCATACTGTTCATAGAGTTTCATAAAGTTTTACAGAAATGATTCGTCCTCTTTCCAGTCATAAAAAAATGGGAGTTACGGCAAAACAATCCAACAATACACAAAAACTATGCCGTAATATCTATTTTGGCTATTACACAAAAGGTCATGTCAGGGTGCTAAAACGCTTCAATACTTAATGCAACACTAGTTTTACTATTTCTTCATATTCTATTTGAAACTATTTAAGCAAGAAGGTAGTGCCGTCAGTTCTTATGGACTGTTTCATTTCACTTGATATATCGGTCTCTACTGTTGTTATTGTGAGTGCTAACAACAAGCATGCTTAAATCCAACGACCATAAAGCTATGGCTAAACTAAGAGACATGTCGCGTGCAACATTGTATACGATGTGTCTCCCAGGGTGGCTAAACATGCAAGTGACAAGCGATCAACATGTTCCCTGAGTCATTTGCACGTCACAGAGACAAGAAATGTTTTTGTTGATTCCCAGAAACATTCGCGTGTCTCTTGCTACAAATTTTGCCGCGCGCTACAAAGTTGCCGAGGTGGCTAAACTGGGAGACACCGAAGGGACATCAATGTCGCCCGCAATATGTCTCCTAGTTTAGCCAGACCTTAAGACGCCAGGTTTCTCATGAAATTGTAAATATAACACAGCTGCAAGAACATTCAGCCATTTAACCAACACCAGAAACTAAGCGAATACAGAAAACAGTTGGGTCATTTGACTGGGCCTTTAATGCTGAACACATAGGATAACTCCAGACAATATTTGGTTTCAGTGAACACCAGATATTATTAGTTTAGACAATAACCAAAGGTTTCATTAAATACCAATATTAAAACATAACGATACCTTCTGAAGCCGGTTGCTCAATTTTCTGTGGGGAAAAAGAGATGAATGAATTAGAAAGCGATTCTCGTTAATTCACGAAATAAGCAGAATTATCTGACAATGATAGGTGTATTTTAGACTTATTACAAGAGTCTAAGTTTCCGCTGATTGAATCTAGACGAACAACAATAACAGGACAATTTGAACTGCTCTTTTCAATGACAATAATTTAAGGTGGTGACAGCTATTAGCTGGAACTCATGTAAGATGTCTAATCTATTGCATGCTAATAGGAGAGCTTTTACTTGACGAGTACGTATTATGTGTAAAATAGTCAAAAAACAAAAAGTAACGCGTTCAATGTTTTAAGGAGCAGCAGTAACGGAAATTTACTGGCACTGAACAAAAGAAAACGGATATATCAAGATTACCTTAAACATTTTTCGAATAGCAAATTTTCTTTTGGCTGAAAAGGCAAAGCAAGAAAATCACATAAGCTACGGAAAAAGATTCAGATATATTTGCGCTAGAGTCTCGTGTCTTTGGAAGCAGTCAAAATGATGACAGTGGGTTCTCTTTCTTAAGGCCCTGGCTAAATGTTCAAACATTGTTTGTCAAACATCTGAAATTTGGACGAAATTTGCTTGTCAAATTGTTGACCATTTGGTCATGTTGCTTGTCAAACTTTTTTGCTTACGTGCAAAGTGCTTTTCAAACATTATTTGCTTGAAACCACGAGTTACCACGAGTCACCAGCTTACATTTTTGCAACCTTTGTCAACAAACAAACAAGGGCCCCATAAAATTAATTGCGTCAATATGGGGACATATCTGTATACAGAAAAGAAGAGATAGTAACATGAAGTTATACCTGGTGGTGGATATGGTTGTTGTTGGTGTAGTGGGTATCTCATCCAGGATAATACTTTATAATAATATTTGTATAATATTGAGTCGTTAAAAGTTCTCAACAGTTTTGTTCTTTTGACAAGGTTTTACAATCCGAAAGTTTTCTATTTCTGAATGAGGGTAGTGACAACAAGGTTAAGATAGACTTAAACGTCGCATTTCGTATGTGAGGGTATTTCAAGTCAATTAATTACTGGAATCTTATGCATTTGTGAAATTAGGACCAGAGATGGAATTCGGCGAGATTGCATGTAATGCAAATCTGCAATCTCAAATGTTTGGCCAACAATGTCTGATCGTTTGGCTGAACGTTTGAACGGTTTGAAATGCGAGGAATTAAAAGCATTAAAGCAAATGTCTATAAACTTAACTTACAGATAAGTCTGAACGGTCCAGGTCCTTTAAAACCTTTAAGAAACCACTGTAAAAAGGAAAAGCATTATTGATTAGAATGAGCTAAATATTTTGAAAATTTAAAATATTTGAAAATAAAATTTTCGTTTGGATTGAGACAAGTCATTTTGTTTAGAAGCGTAGGAAAAGTAAAGAAATTAGAATGCTTTTAAGCGTTCATGTCAGTACAAGACTGGAAAGGAGAGATAGTATGACCTGCACGTAAAAATTAGCATTTCAACGAGCGAGGTAAAGAGGCATATTTTAGAGCTCTGTTGACGTGAAAACGAGGAACACATTTTTCAATGGAAATCGCATGCGTGTTGGTAGCTTTCCTGGGTCGAGAACTAACCTAACGAGCACGTCTGTTTTGTAAATAACTATTTTTGATATCTACGGAATTAAAGTGTACACGCATCTTTTTATAAGGAAGTGCTTTACAAGGAAGGTAGTCCTCGGATAGGCAAAAACTTAAGGAATTTCTAGTACTGGATTGGAGACTACTAATGAATCTGACTTTTCTTTAACTTAACATTTCGATTAAAAAAAGATGAAGTTTTTAATTAAAACAATGTTATTACCAATGGTTTTCAATCATTTCCATTTCTCTTCCGACCTTTATTTCCTTGACCATTGGTTATTTTGAAGAATCACAAAGTAAAAAGTTAAGGAATTGCTAAGGAATATTGAGTACTCAAATTTGGCCATCAGTTAAGGATTTTCAGTAATGAGCCTGAGCCGAACTTCCTTATAAAAATGCGTGTCATAACACAAACGAGTCATGAAGAAATGTAGTTTAAATGCAATAGTTAGTTTAATAGTTTTTAATATAAACAAACTAAATGCTTACCCATACGAAGCTTTTAACTTGGTGAATATTTCCAAATAACGTTCTATACTCGGAACTTTAGGTGCCGGTGGAGATAAGGCACCTGAGATAGTGCGTCTCTTCGTTAGCTGGGTCTGTGTTTCAGAAACGGTCGGGCTCTCCGGCAGGACCCAGGTGTGCTTCCTGAAAGTGTGAGTTGGTGAAGATAGATTCATGACGGAACGAGAGCGCTTGGGCAGCTCACTGACGTTAAACGAATGATCTCGTCTAATCGGATGTTGACGCTGAGGCAGCGATGAGAAGTCGTACATGCTATAGCGGTTTCTTGCCGGTGTTTCAATTATGATGTCTGATTCCTGTAAAGAAATACAAAGACGATTCAATTTACCTTAGAAAGGAAGCCTTCCTGTCAGACCAGCAAATGGCCACAACAACATGCAATGAAACGAATGCAGCCACTATCTGTGTCAATTGTAAGCTTCACAACTTTCTTCACAAGGACTTGAATAACGCAAAAAAACCCTCTAATGCGATGAATTAGTGTTAACTGTTTACTGGTCGACAAGTTTAGCATGCAAGAACAAACATCAAGCCTTATAAATAACGTCGAATATATAATAAGGTGCTATTAGTTCTCAGTAGGCGTCACTATCTTTGTTTTCCGCTCCCATACTCATCCATTTCTGAAAAGGATAACAGAAGATGCAAAGCAGTCTCTTTAGTGTTCCAACCATATTTAGCATCCAGCATACCCATTTATCGCTCAAAAGGTGTCTAAAGATCTGTTTTTGCATTGCATCTTAAATGCAAACAATGATTAAAACTTTGAAACGATTGAGATTCAACATCTGTTTCTATCCGTTTTTGTAAAAAAAAGAAGTAGAGTGACGGATTAGAGAAGAGTAGAGTAGAGAAAACAAAGCTCGATAGCCATTTCCTTGGTGATATTTGCGACGTTCCTGAGTGATGTCATACATCTTGTATTGTATCCCTGCATGATTCTTATGATTATTCAGAAAGATTAGACCTATAGAATGCACAAGCAACCTTCTGAAGATCTCTTTATGGCAATGTCTTCTGGAATATTGGGAGTGAACATTCAACGTCACCCATTTATTTCATCCAGCTCCCTATACACTAGAAAAACTTACTGTCAACAAGATATAACAAAGTATAAACTATAGGTCATTCTGAATAAACCTTTGATTGTCACTAGGGCTTTGGAAAACTTATCAGAAGAAAGCAAGACCTGACGCTGCACCTGCTCTCAAGAAGGAGCACTTTGGTCAAGAAAAGGGGCACACTTTCACTGGTCAAGAAAAAGGGCACTTTTCATTGATGTTTGTACCTCTTGGCCACCTTAGAGATAGGGCAAACCCAAAAGCACAAGGAGTGACCGATTTGATAGTTGAGCTTGATCACAATTCTAATCTGCACTTCTCCATCAAATTAATATCAATGGATCTACCCAGTAACATCGCGAGGGAGACTGGATGGGGGTAAAAGGTCTAGAGCCCCATCTCTGATGTGGCCCCAAAAATTAAAATTCCTTTGGAAGCTTTCCCCAGGAACCTCCTGAGGCAACCACAATTCTTGGGGAAAGGGTGCTCTCAGCTAAAGATCTTAAGTCCTACGGTTTGAAGCATATGTTCTACTTTTCTCACCTAATTAATAATGTAAATCCAGTATTTAATGTAAATTTACAAAAAATCTCCTGCCAAAACAATCTACAAAGCTATGAACAAATTAAATTAATTATTCATGGTCTTAAAACTCAATTGTTCATTTGCAAACGTTTCAATTCATGTGGTGGTGGGTGAATACAAAGAAACTTCCAAAACAGACATAAGATATCATATATAATTCTATTATGTAGAATTTCCATTCATGTAGTATGTACCTGTTTGACAGGTATATTCATTCAGAAGGCACAAACTTTGAAGATTCAAAAAACTATTTTATCTTATATAAGAAGTGAATTGCTTTCTAGATCTTAACTTTGCTGTCCCAAAAGGATTTACTATTTCTATTTTGGTTTTTACCCTGAAAACGCTCTCTAGATTCCAAAGATAATAAATTAGGAATTTGATTTCAAATTTCATAGAATAAACTTTTAAAATGTTGGTACTTTAACCCTTTCTATGCTGCAGGTCCGGTTTTGGGCCATAGATACTTGAAAATTTGGTTTCACTCTGCTGATGAATAAAGTGAAAAATAATAAACAAAATTTACCTGAAAATATTTGTAAGACAACTTCACATTTTTGGCATCAAAATTTTTAAACATCATTGCAAATTTATTTTAAACATTTTAATATTTGACAATACAAAGGAACTAGTAATGATCCCCAATTATTAATTCAACAAAGGTGACATTGAGATGATTCATTTGATCTCATTTGTAAGGTCGCCTATAGTAGCAGACATGGAATGTTTTTGCAAAATTTACAAACATACAGTCATGATCTTTTATCAAAAATGTCAATATGACATGTTATATATTTTAATTCATTAATAGTAGCTTTATGTTTATATTGTTTTGAAATAAAAGGTAAACAAACTGAGGTAGCCACGCGCTAACAACCTTTTTGGAAGTAAATACGTATCTGTGTTACAAGTTCCACATCTGTAATTTGAGATTTGTAGCCATCTTCCAGATTCGATAAAGTTGCAACACAATATATCTGAATTTATTTTGTCTCCAAAGCCTTGGCTTCTCTGGCCGATTTTTAATTTATAAACCACCCACATCAGATGAACAAACTAAAAAGAAATGTTAGATAGGGATCCGTGCTTTCAGTTTTAGGCCGTTTCGAAAGCTGCAAGGGAGCCATCTCATTCAACGCGGAAACCTGATACAAACCTACTGTTTTCTTCAACCGATGCAATAAAACATATCAATTTATTATATTTAACTTACCATGATTATAATGCCCACAGCCAGAGACCAGTAATTTGTGGATAAGTAACTTTAATCGGCTTTCAAAGATGAGGTTTCTTTATCCGGAGCACTCTGATGATCATTTTAGGCTACTGAGTATTTCTGTTGCTTTCTTTTCTTCCCAGGTACCACAGGGTCACCAAACATGAGATCTTCCACCACCGAATGGCTGGTGGGTTAGTCATCCGTCCACGTTGTCCACGTCATCGGCGTCAACCACATTCTTCTTCATGATTTAATTTTTTGGTCCCTTTTTCGATTGTCTGGATAAGCAACTGCGTATTAGCGGATCTTCTCTTCTCTTCCCATCAAAACTAGTAAACGGCTTGGCGGGGATAGTAGCTCCAAAAAAGTCCCAGGCGGGCAGGTTTCTGAATGAAATGGGAGAAATAGGAAATTTAAAATACCAGGCATTATATTAGTTGTTTGGACCAAAGCATGGCACTTAAAGCGTTGCATTTTGACCGCATTTGTCGGGTTTTGTCGCCGATAACGCATCACAGCAAATCATCTCTTAACTAGGCAGCTACTATAGTTGTAAAGATCTTTCTAGTTTGCAAGAAGGAGAAATGGAATGGACCATGTTTTTGCGATGGTGCACCACGCAAACTTTGCAGAAAGCGACTCAAGCAGGGAACGAAAAAGCCAGCGATTCAATATGCGATTCGACACGGATTGTGACCGCATGGCCGAGTGCTGAAGTAATTTGGCTGTTTATATGAAGGTCGTGGGTTCTACAGCCTACGGGGTTGTTAATACGTTCCCAAGGTATTCTTCCTATAATATCAGTCTGGGGACACAAGTAGCAGGACTCCGTCAGCTGTACCTCTCAATACCCCATGTGCATCAACAAATAAAATTACTTGCATTCTTGTTTGGCGATGCATGGGATACACACTCGAAATAATTCCACATACCTCCGCGGAAAATGCGGGATTAAGAATCGCAGACCACTTCTTTACTTAAAATCTTCATCAATGTTTTGTTATGTTATATTTTGTCCGTGGTGTAATCCAGCTTGGCCCGGGGTCTCAGGAGCTTAGTGTCGTCAGGGTTCGAGCCCAGACACGGTAGCGTCACAGCCAGGGTCGAGGTCTCGATTTGTTAACCTACTACTGAGATCCTAGCCACTGGCGCTAAAACACCATTTCACCTTCAACTTCTTTTGACCCGCATACATAAGAAAGAAGAGTTTTTGAATGAATGACACCACTATTTCAAACTGCATCATAATTGTTTTAGAACACCTCGACATGAGGCCAAATTGACAAAAAACTATATTACTTTCTACTATAATCAGCTACATATCAAATAAACGTTAATCAAATACATATTTTTGCTTCGCTTTAATACGAGACATAATCTGAGTCGAGTACAAGCAAGGAGAAGGAACCAAGACACACTTAAAGATTGGTAAAGAAAATTACGGCCCCAATCTCGCAAAACTAAAACATTCAGCTTGTGTTAATAATAATTCTTAGTATGATCGTGTGCAAGAAACGAAATTTATAACAACGTTGTATATGTATGATGGAATTACATTACAACCCCGTGTCAATTTACAAAGACCGTTAAAAAACAGATAAGGCAATACTGCCAAAGCTTGTGCATATGAAAAACTCCCATGCTAATCGAGCAACCTAGATTTCTTCTCCAATAAATTCATCAAAGACTTAATATTAATAAAATTATTGTATTTAATTGTCTTTTACAAAGTTTAAAACTCTTAATAATATAATACTCCCATAAGTCTCAAATCCTTGATAAATCTGTGTGTTTTATTCTACTGTCACGGATTTCGCAAGATTTCTTGGAAAATCAACCTGAAACAAAAAACATTGTTAAAAACATCAAGGTTAAGTAATTGGGGTTTAATTTTCAGATTTTCATGTTCTTTTACCTGCATAAAATCTCCAACACCCAAAAATTAATGTTAGAGATTTGTAAAATTATGAAAAACCTTGTACCTAACTCGTGCCTGACTTCCATAAGATGAAACTGACAGCTCGAATAGCTTGTGATATTCAGATTTCCTAATCGTAAAGGCTTGGCTAAACTACAGTAGGAGACATGTCGCACGCGACATTGATGTCCCCTCGTTGTCTCCCAGTTAAGCCACCAAGGAAACTTTGTACCGCAGACAAAATTTGTAGCAAGAGAGATGCAAATGTTTATGGAAGACAACAGAAACATTTCTTTGCACCGCAGCATGCAAATAACTCGGGGGACATGTGGCTCGCTTTTCAATCGCATGTTTAGCCACCCTGGGAGACACGCCGAATACAGTGTCGCGCGCGACAAGTTTAGCCATAGCTTAAGTAAGACCGTAAGTAGACTTATTACCTGATTCCCTATCTTCGCAATCAGCAACAACAACAAAAACAAGCCAACAGCTGTTTGCTCAGAGAGGTTTGAACGGTTTTGAGGTTGGTGGTTAGTGGAAGCAATAACTAGGGCTTGTGTAATAAGTCTAGACCGTCAGTAAGACCATCGCAAATTCATTGATCATAAATGCAAATGAAAACCATTTGGTCTTATGTGGTGGGTGACAGCTATGATCAACCTACCGGTGTACCGGCCTTTTTTGCAAGCGTACCGGTCAGTATTAGTGACAATGTACTGTGTAAAAGTTTTACATGTTATGATTTTGACTTTTCAAAGTGTACCATATACCAGATTTCGTTTGTACCACACTGGGTCGATTTTTAGCCTGCCGTACTGTGTGTCGAGTGCTCCACTCTTATTAACTATTGATAAAGCGATACCCAGCATTTGCGTTGAAAATGAAATAATGAGACCATTGTCGAATTGCCAAGAAGTCATCGTCCCGACACGACATAGGGAAAGTAAAAACTGACGACGATCACTATTTAATGATTGACAACGTTCACTCACTATTTCCAAGAGAAATTGTACTTTCGAGATTCGTTTCGGGGTTTTAAGGAACACGGAAACATAAGACATGTATCCAAAGGAATATTGCCAAAGTTAAAGGGGAGCAAGGGCACATCGGGAAACAGGTATCAAGTAAAATCCTCCCTATCAATCCGTTTGACTGTCAATCTGAAAAAAATCTTAAAAAAACTTCAGGGAACAGGGGGTTTTCTCAAGGGAACAGGGGAACATGTAACCTCCCTAAACGACCCTCACTTAAATGTAGTTCATTTTGTTTATTCTAGTTATGACTACAATAGCTAAATGTGATCCAGGCTTCTAGTTCCTCCTTATCAAAATAGTACACTAGGGAATGACACAACAATACTTGGACGCAACGCCTTATAGATGCATTAGCTACTAAAGTACCAGAATCAGATCAGAGAAATATACAAGGAAGAAGTTCAATCTAACAGAAGAATCGTTAAAGACTTACATCGTATCCTCTCAAAACAGCTAGATGAAATGACAGCAGCTGAAGCGGGATTACAGTAAGGACACCCTGTAAGCAGTCGACGATATCTGGAACTTCCAATGTTCGGAATGCTTGAGATTTAAGCTCTGTTTCTCCTTTAGAACAGATTATCACAGGGCGTCCATGACGAGCTTTGACTTGCTGGACTGCATTCATGCATTTCTAAAGGTAAAAAAGAAACAATTTCGTTACTTCAAAGAGAAATTAATATGAATAAATATCAGTGAAGCTGATGAAAATATGGATTGCTCATAATTTGGTCTACAATTAAAGCGACTTAGAAAAATAATTAAACATTATGACACTGGTGAAGAGTGAGCAGTAGAAACACAACAAATGGAGAAACAATTTTGGCTACGTGATCAAAGAGAATTGGTCTTCAGCTCCCATCCCGGGGGGTGCACTATGTACAATTTGGATACTGGGGACGTGCCGCCCGGAACGGTATCGATTTTCGCGAATTTGGCACAGGGAACGGTCTTCATGTTCACGATTTTGGTATAAGGACGGTGTTAGTTTTCACGGTTTTGATGTTTGAAGAATGAAAAATTGGTATAAGGTCGGGAATATATTTTCGTGAAATTGGTAAAGGGTCGGGTATGTTTTTGATGCTTGGGCGGCACGTCCCTTGCAAAATTTGATCAAGTGCCCCTCCCGGGGCTCCCATCAATTGTGGTATGCCACTAGCCTCATAAGGAGAAAATGTATCATCATTAAAATATTTATTGTAAATACAAGTTCCCCATGTCTGAATGCTAGGATTCGGGTATCAAAAAGACAAAGAAAAATGTTGAAACTGGAACAAACGACAAACACTAGGACAATTCTTATCTGGAACCCCAAACAGAAATCACAACATCAGTGGGACCAACATATAACATAAATAGACGCTCGGAATGTCCCACAATGCGAAACACTATATTAGGCAAAAAAGGAAATTTTCTCGTTATCAGTTATAATGAGCCTCAGGTACAGTTTTTTGCAGAGACCTTCTGTAACATGTAGAGAAAATTCCAGATTGTTTGCAGGACCTGCAAGACCTTTACATAGTCGAGGAACTACATAGAAAAAACTCACTGGATAAGTTTTGTCTTTCATGGCGATCATAAGAACTGGCATGTCTTTATCTACAAGAGCCAATGGTCCATGTTTAAGTTCACCAGCCAATATACCTTCTGAGTGCATGTATGTTATTTCTTTCACTTTCTGCAAGAAAGAACAGTGATATTGGAAAGGGAGAGCAGAAGGTTAATATAGAAGGAAAAAACCTAGGGAGCTATTTCGATTCAGTTATGCTTTGATACGAGGTACTTCATGCGTATTTGAGTTTTGTTCCATATGGTACGAATGCAACCAACCTGAATGCAGTCATAAATTTGCCTTCAATGGCTAAATGATTGTTTAACTAACAATAATACATTTCTGTATCACTGTTTATGTGTGAACAGAACAAAAATTTTCAATAAAAGAAGGTATGATTCGCTTCTTCAGCTATTAAGGATGGATATTACGAGTTTAAGGTTTTAAAATGAAGTTATTAATGAAGGACGATATCACTAGTCACTATTCAGAGGAGAACTATTCACAACTAGTCGTCAAAGACCATATCTTAGTCCACTCTGCTCGAAATTTAGGCCCCTAGCTACGAACCTCAGCTTCATTAAGTACACAATACCTAGACTCACTCCATAAGTCCCACTACTTCGCTCGATGTTGTTGTTGTTGTTGTTTTCTCCAATCGCTCAGTTGGAGTGACAAATCAAAATAAGGGGAGCGTAAACTAGAGACTCGTGTAGTGAGTCTACACAATACCCTTGCTGATGTTGCCAATATTGTGAAACCTTTTCGCTGCAGTTTCTACTGGTACAATACTGTTACCTGGACAAACTACATAAAAATAATGATCTGCTCACCATAAGCCGTCAAAGAACATTCCTTAGTCCACTCCGCTCAAAATTTACGCCCCAGCTAAGCTACATCAAATATAAAATACCCTTGCTACTTGCTGATATTGCCAAAATATTGTGAAATCTTTTCGCTGCAGTTATGCACTCTTGTTTACAAACAGATTATGAGGAATGATGCTTCAAGAGATAACTTGATCATGATCCATTAACAAGGCACATTGATAAATAGAAAGTAAGCAACAGAAAGCAACGAGTAGAAAATAACTAATTTTTACCAAGGCACCCTCTAAACATGTTGCAAACTGATATCCTCTTCCCATTACTAAGAGACTCTTCTCGTTGTGGAATTGCTGGGCAAGTTTATTGATCTCTTCATCCAATGTTAAAACTTCTTTTATCTTCTCTAAAATGATAAAGAATAAACAATACAATTACCACCATTTCAAGGTCTGTAACGTAACTAACCCCAGGTAATCTAGCGTAACTATGGCAAACATTTTTATCCTCGTTTGCTTTCACATACAGGTGTTTACGTCAAGAGCTTGATAGTAAGGTGTAAGTAGTTGCGTCTTCTCTACTTTAATCTATTTGACTCAAACCTTACTCGCAGGCGAAATAGCACTATAGATTCTATGCATTTTATAAATATCTTTGAACAGACGAAATAAACCACTAAACAAAAATATTCAACAGCAAGTAACTTAAAACGCAACCTTGGGGAACAGCAGTCCGCTAACTCAGGTGTTCGATTAATGATATATCTAACTCTTGACTTGTTGTTATCTGTCATTTGAGTAAATAAATGTATGGTTCAGATAAGTTTTATTAACAATGATATCGAGAAGAGTTAGTATCGAGAGTTCTTAACATAAAACTTTGATAGTTTTGAAAGGATTCAACAGAACTGCAAATCAACGTACTGTTCTAGTCATCCAAGGCCAGCTAAGATTGAAGACTCATAAAAATTCATTTTTAGAAGAAGTTTACGGTTTATCAGTAAATTATATGGCTTTCAATGCGAGCAAAATAACACCCACCAGGTAACTGTTTCATTCCAGTAATTATTTCCTTAACTCTTTCTTGTTTTGAAATTCTATCTTCTGCCATCATAACAGCAAACATTGCCAAAGCAAGAAACTGACTAGTGTACGCTTTCGTGCTAGCCACACCGAATTTCCGGACCAGCATTGATATGGACTCCACACATAGTTTCCCTTGAAATGCTGCTACCAACTGTATTGGTTATTCCAACAAGTAGGGCGCCACGTTTCTTGCAGTACTGCAATGCTTGAAGAGTATCTGCAGTTTCACCTGACTGGCTAATGAAGAAGCAGACGTCATCTCTGAATATTGGTGTATTTCTGTCAAGGAAGTCACTTGCAAGCTCCACCATAACTGGTAGCTCCGTCAATTCTTCTATCAATTGTCTAGTCTGTAATGAAAGATATAATAGCCTATTGAAGAAACGAGAATACATATACAGAGAAGGGTAAGAGACTATGATTGATGAAATTTCTCCATCCAACGTCGTAAAATTAAGTTTGAATTTTTGTAGTTTTCCCATTTCAAAGTGAAATGATACCTACAGCACACGGTAGATTTAGAGACAGATGTTTTAATAAATATAGCAAGTATCATAAAAAGAAGCCACAAATCAGAGTTGTTGGACGGTAGAAAGTGTAACCCAATTCTTAACATGGCCTAAAATACTTCAATTATACGAAACCGCCTTACTTTAGTTCTTTATGGTATGTGCACGAAAGTTATGCTTCTGCTCGCATTCATTCGAAAAGTCACGTTCACTACATATAAAACTACGTTCCCTACGTGCACACTTTTATATTTAACAAGCAACTGGTCAATAAGCAACTAGGGCTGAATCTTTGCAAAACCTTTTGGTTAAGAGAGCTTTCCTAATAAAGTACATCGTTGCAAACTTGTCGTTTGCATTGAAAAGCAATAAAAGAGCCAAATTAAGAGTTTTTACGGGGTACAAGTCATTCTGACCAAAAGTCCAGTTGCTTATTAAAAAGTGTATTCATATAAAGACTCCACCACAACGTAACTCTTTAATACTGTAGTTTTGGTGTTTTTGTATAATCAAATAATTTTCAAAATCAGACAGTTTGCATGCACTCTCACGTAATTTACTTTTCTGAAGACATCGATAAATATCGACTGATAGTCAGCTTGACTGATGGTAGAAAAGTTCCGCATATATAAAGATTAGATCAACTGAAGTATAAATTATTCTTACAGCAACAGCACTATGATAGCTGGTTCCACAAGCTATGAAAATCAGCCTTCTGCATCGTCTAATATAATCCATATGTGACTGTAAGCCGCCAAGGGTAACTGTATTCGTCTCAAAATTCACTCTTCCTCTCATAGTGTTAAAGATGCTTTCGGGCTGCTCGAAGATTTCTTTCTGCATAAAGGAGCTGAAGTTGCCTGTAAGAAAAGAGACCATTTTCTAATTACAGTACTATCAGAAACTCGTGTTTTTTCCAGCGTCACGTTAAGCTTTTCATTTCAGTCATAACAACCGACCATGAATAAAAACAGCTCTAGCTCTGAAGAATGCGAGTATACAGCAAATACAACATGCTGCAGGAACATAGAAAATAACAGCAAGAAGAAAACTAATAATGCAAATAGAAATCTCAATAAGTGACGTTAGCAGGAAACACAAAAAAGGTCTGATAAGGTAGATAGATACAAGCATTACATTGAGAGGTATAAAACACTAGTACAATTTCATTAAGGCTATCAAAAAACACCTAAGGTTAAGTCTAGTAACGTGCATTTCAAAGACAAAGTTGCATTTCAAGTTGATATATATCCAGACCTATTGACTGATATGGGTAGCGGTAATATGTGTGGATAGACTTGAAGCTATTTCATGTTTATGTAGCTATTAAATGTATTATTTGTATTACCTTTCATGATTTGCTGCAGCTCCATTTGCAAAGTTATGACATCTCTTGTGATAGGCTTTGAATCATCATGCTTATGCCTTCTGATTGATAAATCTATTGAAGAATGTAACAGAAATGCGATTTAAATTCTTCACGGTTTAAAGTTCACCAATCACAGCGGTTTACAAAGCGGTTTACAATCCAGTTAAATTGTGGTTACTTCCAATGCCATTCTTATAATTTGATTTAAGTCAATTTAAAGTGAACTGGAGGTGAACGTGAAATGCCATGTTTAGCACACATCCCTAGGATCTCCGGAGTAGATGAGCTTATGAGCCCTCAACTCTGGCTGTGACGCTAGCGTTGCTATGGCTCTTGAACCCCGACCTCGCCAAGCTCTTGACACCACAATCTAGTGGAATCAGAAAACGAAAGCCACAGCATCATCAAGAATGACATTGTTCCATCAGTTCTTCCCGTCGTAATTAACATATTGTAAAATAAAATATTTGATTAATTATCTTCACACTTACTGCCATCAATGACTACAGCAACATCTTCATCTTCTAAGAAAATAACACGCTTTGTATGCTCAATTATAGCACTGGAAAAAAATGAGAAAATTATCGAATTAAGAATGTGCTGATTGGAAAAGGAAAAAAAGTTCGCTTATGTTACAGTCTAAACAATGGTCTAGAAAGAGGAAAGATTATATGATACAGGCATTGTCAACTGACACTCTTTAGGAAGAAGTGTCAGACATAAACCAATACAATAGACCGATATCAACATATAGAGAGACAAACTGAAGCAAAAATAGCCAAACCTGCAATTCATTTATTATGTTCAACGAATGAATGACCAATGAATGCTTGCCTTAAGACCGTGACCGTGTAGTAACGAACAAAATAAGGGAAGCATGTCAAAATTAACTCTTTCTGTATGGTTTCATTTCACGCTAATTACACGACTTTTAGCCTTTCTCAGTATCATATTATTTTATGGAATTTTTCGGGTCACTGTAACAACTTTACTCTATGAATAGCCAATCAAATCTCCAATTGACAAGACTGAAACAAATGACAGCAAAATATTGCTTCGCGTCCCATTTACCTTGGGGGAGAGGATTTCAGTAAAGAGTCACACTTTATGCATTACCTTGCATCAGATGCAAAGAAGTATTCCATGGATGCATCATCTGCAACATTAAATTGAGTGAACGAATCTTTGTCATCTGGTATTTTCTGCTTTTGCTCTTCCATTGCAGCTAAAAGAGACACATTCCAAAATGAGGTGCATTCTGCGAGAATTTTATCAAGTTGTGGGGAATCGGCGAATTTGCGCCAGTCGTGGGGATCTCAGAAGTAGATAAAACTAACGACTAACGCGACTTTAACCAAGGTTGAGACGCTACCGTCGCCTGGCTTCAAGACGACGTTCGGGGGTTTAAATCCCCTAAGAACCCTATCTCGATCATTGTGATGAACTTTCAAATCTGTGGCAAGACAGAAAGATTTCAGCCTCATAAGGATGATAGGTGACGGTGAAAAGTGGAAAAATATTTTAAAAGATAAAAGGTTTTTCTTCCGACAATTTTCAGAGTATAATAACAGAAAAAAGGCAAATCAATCGATTAAGGCGGAATATATACCCAGATACGGGTCGAAATGCACTATATCAGTCAGTGCATAAAGGATCATGCTTGTGTGTGTACACGTGCACGATGCACATGCATGCAAGCCAGACCACCAACTCTCATTTGACCTGACCCAGAGACGTGAATAGGTCTTGTGCTCTGCATGCCAGACCACTGCCCACCGTAAGAGACCCTCACGTCCATTGGATTTCCTAACTGGAAACGCCGGACGGAGTAACGAACCACAGTAAAGGAAAACTACAGGAATTCTTTAGATTGCGCCGCAAGACCTACAATAAAACATGGATCCAACGCCTGAACACTCTATCAGAAGATTGCAAATAACCAGATTTCCATAGAAGGTAACGGTGAAGGTGCAGGCGGAATGGTGTATTTATCGCCAGTGGCTAGGATCTCAGAAATAGACGAACTAACGAGACTTCAACCCTGGCTGTGACGCTACCGTGGCTCGGGCTCCAACCTTCAGCTGTCTAAGCTCCTGACACCAGAAGTAAGCTGAATAAGGCCAGGACGCCAAAGCACCTTCCCACCAGGCATCAGTCAGGAAATCGAAGCTTTATTGCATTGTGTTTTAAACATTAATCAACTTTCAAGATACAGTAAGATGACCAGTGGATAGTTGCAGGGTCCAAGTGAGGAAACGAACTTGACAGTGATGTTGATTGTGATAACGATGAAATCATTGAACGCGAACGGCTTTGCTTACCTCTTTTCCCTGGTCCCATATATGTGACAGGAACCTGGTCAACTGTGATTGGCTTGGAGCTTTTTACACCAATCAGTAATGGACTTCCCTTTCTACGATAAAGAAATAATAAAACTCCTGATATCAGTATCAGAAGTTTCTACACAGATGGACCTGTTTGTGACTAATGCATATGGTTGAAGGAGAAATGGTGCATGTAGGGCAAGTCACTGGGATCTTAGAAGTAGATTAACTAACGAGACCTTGACCCTGCCTGTTACCCTACCCTGGCTTGGGCTCAAACTTAAATCACACAGAGTTTACTGATACTAAAGGAGCCAGCTGGATTAGAACATGATACCTAAGCACCTTCAGAACACAGTGGTTTGGATTTGAAAAAGACAATATATGAATCGTTGAATGAATTCGTTTGTTTTACTAGTGAAAAGCAAATTCACTACACCTCTTAAGAACTACCTAAAAAGGAGCAGTAGAGACCTTTATTATTGTCAAGCATAAAATGCATATTGAAATCCTTTTAAGATTCGTTCGTTAAGAGATACCAAGGATTTGCAATCATACATGTCATCATGGAATAAGGGGAGACTGAAAATATTCAAAACACACCAAGGCACTCGATTTAAATAGTCGAGATATTGAGGTTTAACTGTCGTTGCGTCTGTTCACAAAATTAATAGCAAATGAATTTTATAGCTGACATCTTACTAAATAAAAAAGCGAACAATTATAAAAATAATTTCTACCTTGTTGCTACACATTGATTGGGAAACGCTTGGCTTTTAAATACCAAAGCAAATGCTCCATCCTGTTACAAAAGCAAAACGATTAATACCTCAGAGAATGCTATTAGAGAAAATGAGCATAATGCAACATCAGGTCCAGGCCAAACGGTGGAACATTTGAGGTTTGCGTGACAAACAAAATGTTTGCCCGTCTTACCACGTCACAAAACGTTGCTCTTCAACCCTATATCTCTTGCTAGAAGCAGAAACAATAAAGCAAAATTTGCTTTTAAAGCAATGTTTTGCGAAGTTTCCAAAAGGTCAAACATTCTGTTTGCCAAGCAAATCACAAATGTTTGACCAAGAATATTTGACCAGGTGCACAAGGACACATTAATAACAGAAAACTCACCAGCTGTGCAATAACTTTTTCAACGAGTTCTTGAAAACTACAGTTGGGACCATCAGACTGAAAGAAACCAATGACACTTCGTTATGAATTCTGACAGATACATGCACTACCTACATAACAAGGTTTACAATTGGACCCCAATTAGCGGAGCACCTCTTTACAACGGCCACCTTCGAACAACGGACGAATCTTTTCGTCCAAAAAGTCATATTTCTTGGTTAAAACAAAACCTCTCTATTACAAACAACCATCTATAACGGACAATTGCATTGGTCCCAAAAGTGTCGACTTGCGGGTACGACTATATGGAGGTACGACTGTACTTTCAATGACTAAGATAATCGAAAGATAGCTTCTATGTCCAAATTCCAAGCAATAGTTATCTGCTTCTTGCTATTGTCCAACTAATTCTCAAGTAAGTCATGTTTTAATGTATTCTGTAGCTCTTTGATATCTCATTTTTCTGCTTGGCAACTTGAGCCACGATTGGTAAGGTAATCTCACACCCTGTAATCTGTCTCTTGTCTGGCATCTGCACTAGAGACATAAAAACGCTAGTGGAAATATTTAACCGGTAAGGAGCTAGGGTCCAGCAACCTTAAAAGGTGTAGGCTGTCTACCGTAGGCAGGATCATTCTGAAACTGCGCATCAAACAAGATTTAAATGATGTTTTACCTTCCGGTCTTGGTCATAAAAATATTTCAATAATTTAACAATGCATTCTGTGTCAGTATCCGATTCTAGGGGCATTCCCTTTGATTCCTAAAAGAAACAATTTGCGAAAAACATTTCACTAACAATTACTGAGAATAAAGGGAAGTACATCCAGCAATAGATACTTTATCAGATAGCTAATCTGGAAAATTATAACGATAGTATTTTCATAAGTTATGACAGTTGACCATTGAAGATCAATAAGCTAATCTTAGGGCGGGAGGTATTTAGCTTCAGGTATTTAGCGCCAAACAAGTAGAAAAATCTTTTCTCTCGAAAGCTATAGTACTTAGACCTTCTGGATCAAGGTAAGGTTTATCTAATCATTATCTTTACGAAGTAACAGCATATTTCACTTGTTATACATGTAACAAATACGTGAGAAAAAACGTAAGAAATAGGCAAATTTATACCAGTAATTTTTTGATTTCCTTATAATTAGCAATAATGCCATTGTGAACGACCACAAATTCTGCAAAACAAAAGCTTTCAAATTAGAAATATATCAGATGTTTGGATGATTTATTTGATCTGAAAAATTGAAAGAAAATGCTTAAAATGTTGAAAACATAGCGTACCATTATCTTTGTCAGATCTCTGAGGATGTGCATTTACGATACTTGGTTCTCCGTGAGTTGCCCATCTTGTATGTGCGATGCCTAAATGGCTGTCAAATTTCTTCTCAAAATCGAAATTTTTCTGCTCTATAAACAAAGCATCGATACATTGAAAATAAGAAAACCAAAGTTAGAAGCTCAATTGTACGAAAATTGTAATCGATAGAAAAACTCCAATGGATGAAACCAGTGGCATAACTAGGGTAATTTGGGGTTAGTGCAACTCCTAAGGGCCTTAAAGCCGTTTGAGGCCCGAGAGGAGCCCAAAGGTTTTGAGGATACAGTTTTTCGTTGCATTGTTAGATATAAAAAGTGAAATAATAATCGAATGTCTCCAGTTATAAGGTTAAACAATGCAAACTGGACAACAGTGACTCAAAAAAGGTTGGTTACAGTGACTTTTCTTTCGACTGTGAACAAAGAGGCGAGGGATAAAGGACATCCAATCGACACTTTCGCCTGAATGAATGACCGTAGATATAAAAATATCTTCTGACTTTTTGCATTTGCCTGACTTCTAACCTTTTTCATGCTATTTAAAATACCGTCTGAGATTGTTTTTTCCTTGTTGATCCTTCAATTTAATCGTGTAAAGTATTTCTGCTTCTGATTTCGTTATTTTCGACCAGATTTCAGAAAAAAGATTCCTTGTGAAAGAGCCCCGGAACAAAACATTCCTCGGGTGCCAAATTGCTCTGTTTCGCCACCGTATGAAAGTATTTCATTTTATTACCTTTGAGGCATTTAAAATCCTAATGCATTTAACCAACAAAAGTCTGTGACTTGAAACATCTGTATAGAACAGTGAGCAACGCCAGAGCATATAACGCTGTTATTCCTTTTTTGCTTTGGCTGGTTTATTGTTTGGAGTTTAGAAACAGAACCAAAAATCTCCCACTGAACAATTCATGTATTAGTTGCAAAGTTCAGTAAAACAGTATGCGAGTGCACATGCAATAGCTGTTGGTTCGATAAGAACGGACATCACTGATCAAAATAACAATCAAATACCCAGTGGCATAGCCAGACGTCCAAGACTGGAGGGACAAAGAGTGTAGTCAAGTGGGCGTGGTTTTAAGAAGAACAACCAAGTTTTAACAGTTTTAGCCTATATAGAAAACCTATCTTGGCAATTATTTGGGGGCAACTGCCCCCTTGCATCACCCCTTGCTCTCCCTTGGCTATGCCACTGCAAATTCCAAGAGAACATTCTCACCATTTACAGAATTCTCAAGATCTTTTACTTTTCCTCTTTGTTTGATCAGCCTTGGAGAGAAAGAGGAGATTCAGCTTATGCAATGCAAACAAACAAGACAAAAAGCTACAGGTTAATTTAATGAAGACCAACCAAAACAAAACAGTACCTTGTATCGAATATGCATCCTTTTTCACAAACAAGTTTGTCACCATCAACAGCTAAACCTGAAAAAAAAACAAAAACTTAGAAGCTGAATTGCTGAATACTGCACTGAAAGATTGTAAAAAGAATTGCTTATAAAATTGGTAGAGTGGTAGATTGATAAAGTGTTTATTGTCAGAACCTTGTAACAGTGCTGCCCCTCAAAAGAAGAGAGAAAATAAGTGAGGAAGGACAAAAGTACATCAAGAGTAGGGAGGACAACAAAAATAGGGTACTTGACCTCACCCACTTTGCTGAGTAGAACTCTTGATGCAAGATCCCACAGGTGAGTTTTGGTACATGCAAAATTCATAACAAAAGCTGACAAAGTATTCCTGTGGTACTTATGTTTCAAAGTATGTCCTTGGTACTTATGCACCAAAAAGGGCACTAACTTGTCATTGACTTCATGGAAAATGGGAGCCACCCTTCCAGGTCCCCATTCCCAATGCTTGGACAATCAAGGCTTTAAATGACCTTTGAATACAGAATAAACTAGATGCACAAGCCAAGCAGGCATCAAGCAAACATGTACGAAAAGCTCTCATCTCAGGTGCTTTAGAAGTGTTTGGTTGGAAGTTTTTAATGAAAGATCTAATTACCACCATGGGTTCAGCATAAACAGGGAGGGTGGTTTGAAGTGACTAACTAAAGGGTTGATCTGGCAAACTTACCTGCAGAATCATATCCTCTATATTCAAGCCTTTGCAGACCTTTAATCAATGTGTCCAATATACTTTTTCTGTCTCTTGATACTCTGAAGTTGAGGTAAGCAAATATTCCTGAAAAGAGCAAAAGATTGAACTATCAAAGATTGACCTTTCCCATGACAAAAGTTGCCAGAGATTCTTTTGATATTGAATATTGTGAATGCTCTGTTAAACACCTAGTCTCCTTTAAATACCCCCCTCCCCCTAAAGAGAGGGCATGTCTTATATTACAAGTCAGCTGTAGTAGCTAACAAATTTTTTTGTGCTTAAAAGTGACTTTGCAGCAAAAAAATGCCTTGTCTCCTCTGTGAAATGCCCCTCCCCCTCTTAAACACATGCCCCAAACCTCATTAAATAAACCTCCAAGGCACTATATTGCAGCATTCACAGGGTGCTTCTAAAAGCATGTAGAAGAACAGAGCAGAGTTCTGTACTGTTGTTTGTGGTTATTGTTAATACCCTTGTGGGTTGGGCTGTTTCCACTATACTAGCACGAGGCAATCATGAATTTTATGGCTAATTAGAATTACATTTAAGTGAATGCTCGCCATTATAAGATAATGTCATTAATTGAAGGTCATAATGAGGAATCTATGATGTTGATTGATCATTGGAGAAGAGGCAAAATATGATGTGGCATGCATGCAAATGACCTAAAATGCAAAACGCCACAGTAATCAATATTAGATTCTAGATCCTTGAAGAAGAAGATTTTGAACAGTCATGATTTCAAAAATTTTCAGATCAGTGATTTTTTTGGCAATCCATTATTTGAACCCGAGGCTTTTTATTATAATGGAAGGGCCTAACTATCTAGTCGATATGGTATGAGTTCAATAATAGGGCAGAGAGGAGGGGTTAGGGCTTAGGCCCATTTATTATCCTTAGGTCACGATATTGCAGATTTTCAGGCAACGTTGCAATTAATATCTTGAATAAATTTACAAATATAATTTGAAATTAAAGTGACTTACCACACATTGTAACAGAGTTATCTTGAAATGTTCAATGTCTTTTGCAATGAGTGAATTCTGGATGAATTGTGCTGTGGGCTTGCCTTACCTTTGTGAGATCATATTCTGCTTTGCTACGTGGGCAAATGGTGATTCCCTTTGTAACCAGGCTGACCAATTGCATAAGAACAAACCAATCAGCTGATTTTGTTTTGTCATGTGATAAAGAATCAATTGCAACACCAAAACGCACCAAAAGGGAAGAGGAAAAGAATTGATTTTTTCCGAGAAATTCTCCTCCTAATCACAGCCGATAACAGCTTTGGCAGATACTGTAAGTAAGGAAAAAAGATTTTTAGAATATAATATGTTTTAGAAATAACTTTTTTATTTAGCATTTATCAACTGTACACGTTTTTTTAAGAAACCGGTTTATATTCTTATACCTAGAACTATACACCCAAAAAGTTAAGAAACTTTTAGAACAAGGAGAAAGGAGTTAAGAAACTTGTGTGTGAGTTTTCAAACATAAAGATTTAACGCTTGCAGAGGTAGCTATTAGACCTTGACCTCAAGCATTTCCGTGCGATTTCTCGCACTAGCGTGGCTAATTCCGTGCGATTTCTCGCCCCTGTGAGCAAAACTGTATTCCACGATTCCACAGAAGGTTTTTTGTCATTCTTACTGCAACTTATTTCAATTAATTAAGAAACTGTTAAAAAAAGGTTTCTTATAAAAAACGTGTATGTTGAAGGGTTCGGAAGGGTTCGGAATGAGTTTATATCGACCAATTTGAAAAGGAAAATAGCTAGGGACAGACCAACAAATAGCGAGAATCATTAGGTGCAAAATGTAATTCATTAAAGGCA
Source organism: Chrysaora quinquecirrha (assembly GCA_014526335.1). Lineage (NCBI taxonomy): Eukaryota > Metazoa > Cnidaria > Scyphozoa > Semaeostomeae > Pelagiidae > Chrysaora > Chrysaora quinquecirrha. The sequence goes on from JACTAT010000035.1 coordinate 3,713,858, forward strand.
AATTAAACCTCATACTGTATTGTAGGCGACCAGAGGAAGTTGTTGAACGTTTAACGTTCAATACAAAAAGCACCAAGCAACCAAAATTATCTGAAAAAAATGCAGATGAAAAGGGGGATGACCGTAACAACGTGAAAAATGATTTTCAAGCAACAGTTTGAACTTCATGAATTTTGATTCTATTTTTTGAAGACGATTTCATTTGGAAAGTAGGCTTATAAAAAGCAAAGGAACTTACAAAAGAAAAATTTTGTACTAAGGGAAACATCATTACACCAGGTAAGACTAACGTACCATGTAGCAAATGGGAGCAAATGAGCATAAACAAACTGTATAATCAAAGGGGCAAATCACTCCATCGAAATCTCTTACAAAATTTGCTGAAATTCCTATTGTTTTCACGGAAATCACTTCGAAATCCTTTTGTTTTAATGGAAATGCACATGCACTTTTTGAAGAGTGAAAAAGTGCTTCTTAAGAGCAATTGGAAAAGCAAGGTTAGCTCGATTGAACTAAAAACTAATACCTGAATAAAGGAAGTAAAAGAACAAAGGTGGGCATTAAAAAATTGGAACATTGCACTTCTTGCTAACCCTTTATCATGGAAATCTGTGCCTTTCACATGTCCCCAACAATTCGTCCCCTCCCATCACCCACGTGATCAGTTTTCTTACAAGATGGCAACAACAACAACACAAACAACATTTCCTTCTCCACTTCCTCAAAATTTCTAAAATGGCTTCACCAATCACTTCCCTCCAACGAGAACTGGCTCTTGGAAGGTCCTATCAAGTCAACATTATGAGGGTAGGTTATTTGTTTGCCTAAATATCTAGGTAATGCATCCAGGGAAACAATAATGTATTTATTTATTTATTTATTCAATTTCATCAGTGTGATACCCATTGCGGGTTTTACTGATTACAATAATGATAGAATGTAGATGTAGATTTAGTTCATAGCATTATAAGTAATTAAATAAAGCGTGTTGCACATATATAAAGCACTGCAGGTGCATCTGATCAATTATGTTTTGTCCAGGTATCTCAATTCTACACCCACAATTGGATGAAACCGACCAGAAAGCTGCTGCAATGCCTGTTCCTAGTCTTGATTCTGGTATTGACAAAGGTATAGTATCATATAACATCCATGCTTATCCTGCAGTGCAGTCTGGGGAGTGTGGCATGTATACACACAAGATTAGATACCTAAATAATACAACAATAGAAAAGAACAATGGAAACAGGCCTCCACACGCACAAGATCTCATTGAAAACTGCTACACACTGCTACAATAATCAGAACTTTTGAGCGATTGTTGCCTGTTTTAAAATCAAACCCAACCCCAACAACTACCCCCTGGCCAGGTGGATGCCCTTCCCTGCATGTATCTCTCACAAAGATTACTTTAGCCAGAGCTGAAGCACTCACCCCAGTAGTGAGTGTGCTGATAGTACCCCATTTAACTGTGAATAGGACTGAACCCAGGTCTTTGGGGTGAAAGGCACCAATGAAGCCCAACCAATAGACTTTGATGTTGCAGTTGGTTCTAAAATGCAAGACATTGTTTTCTAATGCCTGTCCCTTCAAGCTTGGGGTAGCTGACCCTCCCTGGGAAGTGTTTGTTAACCATTCTTAAGAGCGTAATCACTTGTTTTAGGATGCTATGCATCATATATGGAGAAAGAAATCTTTGAACAGCCAGATAGTGCTGAACGGACAATGAAAGGAAGAATCGATTTTGATGACTTTAAAGGTAGCTACTTCGCTTGTTTACGCATACACATTTTCAAGAAACATCAGTTCAAAGCTTAAAAGTCACCTTAATTTAAGAACTGCTTGTCTAACTCTATTTCCATTTTAGTTGTTCTTCGTGGTATTCAGCCTTACATGGAAGAAATAATGCGCTGCAGAAGAATAATAATGATAGGAGCTGGCTCAAGTTTTCATTGTGCCATTGCTGTAAGTCATGATATAAACATTTTTGCTGGATGTGTTACAAGGTTGCCAAACAGTAAAACATCTTTTTTTCATTTCCGAGCTTTCCTTGAGACGAAGAAACCTGCAGTAGATACAAAGAAGCTTTGATTTTAATAGTGAATGTATACAGATATGCGAGTAAAATTTTGCAAGAAAATCAAAGTCTTCGTTTCGTATGTCATATCTGGAACTGAAAGAGCGTACCTGGAAAGGAATTTATCACTTGATGATGAGACAAAACGATGTTACCGAATCTAATAATATCGGCTTCAGGAAAATGTACTGCGTTGCACGTCGCCTTATATAAAGTTTTTTTTGAACTTTTGCGTCCAATCAAATCGTGCGATGATTAACAAAGCACAATCAATGCCTTTCTTTGTAGAAGATTCTTCCTCGAAAAAACGGCCCTTTTCATCTAATGGAAAGCCAAACGCTGACTCCGATGTTTTCTTCAGGGAGTGCTTTCTCCTTCTACGCATTGGACGTCCTGCATTACAACTTCATGACCCTCGCAATTTCTCGCCACATTCTTCTGTTATTACAAATTGTTTCCAGTTCTTGTATCATGATTTAATTACTCCTGTAATCCATAGCAGCATCCGCGTTTGCTAGTCAGCCCCTATCTCTAATTCAATTGTCAGCAGATAACATTTACAAACAATATGCAACCACGTCACATTCCTTGCCAACATTTAAACAATTCTAATAATCATTTTTCGAGTGTCTCTCTTTAAAAAAGGCAATATAGAGTGGCGTAATGCAGTTTAGGCTCTCTTAGTTCAAGAACGAAGTGCCACTAAACAAATGGAGCCCCCAACAAATTTGTCATACTGTGTGCGTTTTGGCCATTCTATGCTAAAAGGACATCTCATAAACAGTCAAGTGTTCCCAGCCCTATCCGCTCATTAACCGATCACTTATGAAAACGTACATGAGATAAATGTTGGATCTTTTTTACCTGGGCTTCGTTTTGGCCATGAATCACGTCATCCTTCTTCTCACTAAGCCTTTGCCCCCTTGTTTGAACATCCCTTTAGTTTGCAGCTATCTTAATTCGAATTTCTCTTTAGTTTGCTACTATCTTAATTCGAATAACACACCTTAAGTATGCTGCATTCATTGGATTTTTATAGTTTCTGTTGCATTTTGTATCTTTTTCAGACACGACAAATAATGGAAGAATTAATCCAGCTGCCAGTGATGGTTGAACTTGCTAGTGATTTTCTTGATAGAGAAGTACCTGTATTTCGTGACGATGTGTGTCTATTTATAAGTCAATCAGGTATGAATGCCTATTAATGCAGATTTTCCACAATTAGCATATACCACAATTGATGGGATATGAATACAAGACTGCCTCCATGAAAATATATTCAAACATTAATGTACTGAGCTAAAAACAGCAGAAGCACAAAACAAAAAGGGAGGAGAGCCTTGTGCTGTATGACATTGGGGAGTTACTTGAGGATTTCATTGAGCCCTTTAGCTCAGTTGAATCGCCGTTGGAACTCTATGGTCATGCAGTCTAGCATTCATGTCCCATCCATTCTGGTAGGCCTCTTGCGGTCTGCCACTTGTTTTTGCCATTCATGAAAAAACATGCTTATTAATACGTCTTTGCTTGAACTTGCTACTGTTTTGTACAGATTGTTTTCGACATAAAACAGAGTTATCTATCAGAGTTTCAGCCTCCAATATTTTTCAATTATTTTTAAATGCTTGAGAGTTTGTTTTCAAGATGAATAATATCCTTTTTTCATGACCTCTTTCCCCTTCAAAACTTACTAATTCTTAATTCTGGCATAAGAAGCCTTAAAAAGGTTTACTTACTCACAAGACTATAACAAGATGAGAATTACCAACGTTTATTTTTCTTAAATGGAAGAGCCAAGTTTCTTCATGATTGCAGATAAGCATCATAAGCATAAACCTTTAATCCATGGTGTCTTCGTTTCAACATCATTGTGTTTTGATTTTGTTCTTTCGTTCGTAGGTGAGACATCAAGTACTCTAGATGCGTTGAGATACTGTAAACAGAAAGATGCTCTTGTAATGGGGATAACAAACACAGGTGACTTAAAGAATATGTTTATTCTTCATATAGAACTGATTTTGGTTTCATACCATTTTCGACATCTATTAGCTATTTTTGGTCTTTGGCAACGTTTTTAAAAACACTTAAGAAGTGTCGTTTCTGATAGATAGGGTAAATTGCTCACGAAGTGTACCAAACCCTTCTTGGTAGTGATTCGCCTAAGATAAATCATTAACTTTCCTATTATCGTACATGGCGTTCGCCTACTTAAAGCTATCCTTTTACAGTAAATAGCACGCTGTCAAGAGAGACATATTGTGGCATCCACGCAAATGCTGGATTTGAGGTTGGTGTTGCAAGTACGAAAGCCTTCACGAGTCAGGTTCTTGCAATAATCATGTTGGCATTGATGATGGGAGAAGACATCATATCAAAACAAGAAAGAATCAGAGAAATCATTAACGGTCTTAAAGAACTACCAGGTAAATGAACAATCAAACAGTGGTTTTCAAACCACATGTCGAACATTGAATATTCACTAATACCAAGCAACCAAGCAATAGAATAAGCATGTTACACCCCATGTGATAACCCTATGTGATACCATTGAACATAACTGTCTGTTTAGGCACGTCTCTAAACTTGTCAAATAAAGTATTTTTGTCTTGATTTTAGTTTCCATGTTATATGCATTTACGTTTGGCCTTTCCATCTTAAGCCCTGGCCAAACATTGTTTGCTAAACAAACATTGTTTGCTAAACAAACATTGTTTGCTAAAAAATCAAACCTTTATTTGTCAAACATTTGAAATTAGTTTCTCAAGCGAATTGTTTTACCACGGTTTTACCGTTTGGCCACATCGCTCGTCAAGCCTGTTCGCTTCAGTCCAATGTTTTTGAACTTTTTAGAAACATTGCACAGTAAATGTTGCTAATTTCTCCTTATCAAGCAGTGTTTAAAAACGTGGGAACACGTTTAAACAAAACATTGTTTGATAAGCAAATTTCAACTATTAAACAAACAATGTTTGATCGCTTCGCCAGGGCCTTATGAAAATACGTAACTCAGACAAACATCACTCCGACAATAACTACTCAGTCGCGTTATGTTGACGAAGTATCTAAAATCTATCTGCAATAACCCAAAGATATAGGCTTTTTCAAACCGTGGACAGCATAGCAAAAAGAGGATATACATCAAGAACTTCTGTAGATAAAAAAGTCTTAATAGAAGCTACTTTCTTTCAGATAACATGCGGCAAGTGCTTAGCCTCAAAGAGCAACTGGAGAAATATGGCAAAGAGCTGCACGAAAAGAAAAGTCTATTGATTATGGGAAGGGGATATCAACATTCAACTTGCCTTGAGGGTGCATTTGTAAGATCTTTAACGAATTCTTAATCGTATACCCATCTAGTAATATGGTACAATTCGATGTGAAAGACATTAAAGCTTAACATCGCACACAAAGTCAAAAGCATGGAAAGCATGAAAACTTGCTATTATAGCAGCTGGGTGATCCAGCTTGCAAACAGAGTCAATATAGCTTTTCCAGCCATCATTGTCCCTTTGAGTTTTTAGTTTTTTGAATCAAGATTGAAACTGCTATGGAACACACGGCTTTCTCTCATTAATTTTGATACAATCGTTTCTGATAAATTAATTATTTGAATAATGAATAAATTGAACGATAGTTGTTCTAAAACTGAGCCTCGAGGAACACCAGTCACTTTGTACTGTACTCCAAGTTAAAAAGTATTATAGTAAAGTATCGTGAATCTTCTAAAAGAACCTGCGTATAACAGAAACATGGGTCAACTGTTATGGAGCATTTTTAGAGAGGTTTCCAATACACGGATACTCTTTTCACAAAGGGATTACCTTTGGGAAGAAAACGTTGTTTTTAAAGATATTTGTTGAAGCAGGTGCCCCTTTGATAGAAGTTCCTCTGTTTTTTTTTTCAACCTCAACACTACTACCTTTAACATTACTTTGTTGTATTGATAATTGTCAATTCCCTTCCCATCATAGTAAATTTTCCCATCAATTTCGTTTCCCTACAGAAAATCAAAGAACTTGCTTATATGCATTCGGAAGGTATTCTATCTGGTGAGCTAAAGCACGGACCACTTGCGCTAATCGATAAAGAGATGCCCGTTGTTATGGTGATTTCAAATGACTCTACGTATGATGTAAGTTGAATATATCGAACACGTTTACAAACTTTTGTTTATTGACATGTGCGTGTTTAAAAGTACCTTGGCAATCATTTTTATGTCAAAAGAATCTAGCCCTTCGTCTAAGATATCATTTTTACTTGCGTGGCAACGCCATTGTTTCGACACTCAAACAAACAGCTTCACACAGGGTGATTTTTGATTTTCTAACAGACAGCACTGGGCATTCCCCTTTAGGATGCTGGCGCTACAACTCTACGCACATCGTGGGTACCTAAGATACCTGCCAGACTAGCCGAATTTACAACGCTACCGAGTTTCGCTCATAGCACGTAATATACCGCACCCATGTTCTACACGTTGTTGTTGGTTTGATCCTAAGATGCCTGCCACACCAGCCGAATCTACAACGCTACCTAGTTTCCCTCATAATACGCAGTATACCGCATCCATGTTCTACACGTGGTTTATTCCTGATCTGTAAAAGTTCTATACGTCTTTGTGGGTTAAAGACCTGACACTACAAAGCAACCTGCTCAGACAACCCCGTTTTGTATACTGTAAGACTGACAAAAATATCAATTTTTGTGTTCACGTTACGTTGCTCTTCTAGCAGCATATCAAAAATCAGTCGGTCCTTATAGGTGAAGTTACAGTATGCCAACACTCTCGCCCAACAAATGTTGTTCTTTTTTTCCATGTTTGTAAATATCTACCCAGGATACGGTCTTCAAAGCCTCATATTTTTGTTGGGAAATATTAGAATTTTCATGAGAGACCACGTTTTGAGTGTAATCAAGTCCTTAGACATTGCTATAGTAAGATACAACATATTCTTAATAGTAACTATAGCTTTTCTTATTCATTTCAGAAATGTATGAATGCTTTGCAGCAAGTAACAGCAAGACATGTAAGTGTGACAAAAATATAACTATGAAGAATGTTCAACCATCATTTTAATGTCTCTGTGCTGGTCATATATGCTTGTCAGAAAGTGTTTGAACAGATTAGTTTCTGAAAACTGAACTCCTTAGCTTTTGACAAAACATTTAAATTCATTTATTCTGATTTCAGGGAAAGCCTATTATAATCAGTTCAGATGATAACGAGCTGAAAGGTTTTAGTGACCAAATTATCAAAACACCGAAAACCGTGGACTGTTTGCAGTCATGCCTGAATATCATACCTCTCCAGTTACTATCAATGTATCTTGCATTGCATAGAGGACACGATGTGAGTTGTAATATAAACCTATTTGCAGGAATATTAAAGCCGTAAGGCTGTGGCCCAACGATCAAAAACATTTATTGGAAACATTTGCAATTTACAAATCAAGCAAAATGTTTCACCGGTTTGGCCACGTCGCAAAACATTGCTCGTCCATCACTTTTCTGACCTTACTTCTGAAGTTATTCAGAAATATTGCGGAATAAATTTTGCCTACTTTCGCTTGTCAAGAATGGTTTTTTGAGGTTGCCAAACATTAAAAAATTGCTTTTCAAGCAAATTTCAAATGTCTAGGCCTATAAGGTGAGGTCGAAATTTGTGAACAGATATATAACAGACATTCCTGAAGCTGTAAGACTGATAGCATAGCCCCTAGTATTACAGTATTATAAGCCAGCGTGTGCGACTCTTGGTGAAATGCACATTCAATACTGCAATTACTTAGAATGAAAAATCATTTTTGCGACATTTCTATGGAACAGACACACACAAAACAACAAAACCGTTGATTAATGATATCATATGAATAAACAGCAACGTTTTCCATGTTTTGGCCGTCACATATTCTAGGATTGTATGTACTGAATCCTGATGGACGTAACATTACTAAGTTCTAAACTGGACTGCTCTTCTCTCCTGCAACTAAGATTAAAGACGATCGCGGGTAGGTAAACATTTTCTGATCCAAAACACTCAATTCACTTCTAAATCTATGAACCCAGTAGATTGAGAATCTATGAGCCAGAGCCAGTAGATTAAGGACTCTATGGTAGTAGCAAATGCTTTGAAAATACAGTATGAAGAATTTACTTTAGGTACGAAATATAAGTCAATGTCTGATAAGATATTCTGTTCTTTACAGGTCGATCGACCAAGAAATCTAGTCAAAACCGTCACTGATGAAGAGTAATCCAATTGTACCTTACGAACAAGAACTTTGTAACACTTGTACCACTTGTAACTTGTACCATCTTGTACCACTCAGAAACTATGAACAAGAACTACTTAAAGGTTGCTTCAAAAGGAACCCTCTATACACAAGTCTATTTTTGCAGACTTGAAAATAATAGATCGTAAATTAACTGTTGTCTAAATCTATAGAAATATATAACATTTATACTTTCAAATTTTAAAGTTGATGTATTTTTGCAGGGTGGTTAATCTTTAATATAGACTGTTTTGTATCAGTTGTATTACATCCAGGTGCATATTATGCAATGATATTTAGTTAACATAGAATTTAGCGAGTAATAATTAATGCAAAGCATATCAGTGTTCAGCCTGTCTTATTACTGCATGACAAAACTGTGGCATCAAGAATATTGATATAATTTGCAACGAGTTAAGCAAAAGAGTAGCGTCATATTTTGCCTCAAATATCAAGGCAGTTAATTAATGCAAGATGAGCCAAGCGAGTGGAAAGTAATGAGGATGTTTATCAGCATCAACATCAGAAATAATGTAGAAGATATATAACAAATTATATCTGTGTACATGATATGGTCCACCGTTTCTTCATAACTGATGAAGGGTACAGTTGAATACGTTTCGCGAATAAACTAAAACCGTTGCTTCTCTGATATGGTATATAGGTATCTATGGAAGGCAGCCTGCCGGTTGCCATTACGAGGGCTTCCTATCTCTTTTATCCAAATCATTGGGTATAGAATTATGGATAGGCCATTTCAAGTTAGGTGTAGTCCCCATCAACTGATGCGCTATTTTACATAGCTTGTTCGTTTCACCATAATCAGTATGATATAGAGGTGTATTCAGAAGATGGAAATTTTGGGATAAAAGCCAAGCAGAGGGACAGAGATCAAAGATGCACTGATAGGACTGAAAGAGAGGAGATGGGGGAAATGTGGTTTGGACCTACAACTGCCACACCGAAAAGAAGAGTGACAGAGAACAGCCGATCCAAGATATGAGATCAACTAAACAGAAACGGGAAGAGAAAGAAGTGATTCTTCCGTCAATAAAGCGCGCTTCCTCTGTCCTAATTCTTGCCTTTTCTGCCATTATCACACCACTCTGAAACATGAAAGGTGTTGATGAATACAAGTTTATTACTCGAAGACTAGCATTTGAATCAATTTGAACCGTCCGGTTAGTATCAAGTCATTTTGGAACAGATCTGCTGTTCACTGTCACATAACCAGCCTCTTCAATTCTCGCTATTTATATCTACTAAGCCATTACAAAGCTTCCACAGTACCAGGCAAGAAAACATCATCATTGTCTTCTTCATTCCACGAACGTCTTTTGGATCCTGGTGTCGATACAAGTGCAGAAATTGAAGATAAACTAACACCACGAGGTTTTCTGCGTGGCATTCTTGGAGAGAGGTTAAGATAATCAGCTTCAAACGACCTCTTAGACTGTGCCTTAACCGTTCGTTTCCTTCTCGAAAGTTTCTCAGAGAAACTTTTTGGAGCGTTCGCTTGAGGCTGGGCTGATGATATATCGTCACTGAAGCACCTTCTATGTCCTAATTCTTGCCTTGTTCTGCCATTATCTACTGGTGTGTTGTTTACGTGAGGTATATGCGAAGGTACTGTAAGAAACGAAGATGATGTTGTTGTTACTCCTCTTTGTCTTTTATCTGAATTTCGGTTGCTGTCGTCAGAGGAAGTTGAGAACAAAACTGAAATAAAATACCTTCATTCAAATAGCAATATTTCGACGTTTAAAAACCTCTCTTAATATATGTTTAGCCATGCTGGATTCAACACCCTAGTTCTGTAGGATTTAAGGATTTCGTAAAAGAGATGGTCCAGTTCCACCAGGAGGGGTTTTTTCAACGTTCCGACTCTTAGACAAAATTTTTAGGAACAGCCTCAATAAGGAAGCTATTATCCATTCCCCTTCTCCCCTACTACAATATTGTTTTAACAAAAATTCTTTTACTTCCAACATTGTTTTAGGCAGGGGCATTGGGATTATTGAAGTAATAAATCACTAGAGCAGGCCACTTGTATTCCTTTGGAAGGAGGTCCAATTCCAGATATTTTGTCAAAGATTGTAGGTTTTATGCTGTACGGTGGTTGGTTCGATATAACTTTACAACTGTTTACAAAATATTTTAAACATTGTATCAAATTGTGTCTCCAAGCGAGTGAAAAACGGCCTATTTTAGCGATTGCAACTTCGTAACTCCAATGAACCCCTTTTACTTCCAAAACAATCGTCCTCAAGATCCGCTGTAAATACTGAGCTGTCAGTATTCGACCAGTTCTATTAAATGGTTGAGAATGTCGAGAGTAGAGGGGACGAGAGGAAGAGTCGCATTTGGGTTGGAAGAGGTCGGGATTTTCAATAATCCCATCAAAACTCCAATCAATGAGCTTTGCTGTTTGTTTATGAGTTTTCGCTCGAGCGTCCGTCAGTTCAGCTCAATAATAATAGCCAGGACTCGTGAAATAAGCCTGACAAATAATCATTATCTACGCTCTCCGATTAGCTTACCCATTACCCAGTCCAAAAGGGATAACCAGGACTCGTGTAATAAGTCTAGTAAATAATCAATGTTCTCTATGCAGTTTCATAAGCTTACCCATACTGATAGAGCTAGATTTGCCAAGATTGTTAACAGATGCTTTCCAACAGCAACAAAAGCTTCGAAGTAATATCTGGGCAGATTTTCTATAGCTTTTATTGAAAGCTACATAAATCACAGGATTGATCAAAGGATTGAGATTTGCTAAAAGATGCAGATGGTAATGATACTCTTCATTGACATGTTTGGTTATCAATGCAAGCATTCTGAACATCTGCAAAGAAATAGAAGAAATGTCAACAGTGATATGTAAGGCAACAAGCCCTGCACATAATAGTTTCAAATATTAAAACCTTGAAACGTCTGCAGGTTTTAAACAAAGGAGCTTATATTCCTTCTAAGAGATAAAAAAGAACTCTAAATCAACTCGTCAAGGCTTTTTCGATTAAGCTTTCTAGGGGTTTTAAGGCTTTTAAGAACCAGAATTTTTTAAGAATCAGGAAGATAAGAATCATTTTAGAAAGTTACTGTCAATTATATTTAAAGCAATTCCGAAAGACACCTATATCGCACAAAGATAACTCAAGATTACTCAGACTCTATTCAGCAATCAAATCTAGAATTGAATCAGAATCATCTTAAGACAACATGTGCTCATGGCCTACTCGGAAGCCTGGGACCTACTATCTTAGGCTGAGGTCTCCAACCTACCTCAGCTTTATTGCGTTGTTTTTGTCTTTGGAATATATTATTAGGCAGTGGCCAAACGATCAAACATTCTTGGTCAAACGTTTTAGATTAGCCTGACAAACATATTTAACCGTTTGGCCACGTCGCAAAAACATTGCTTCACAAGCAGAACTTGGTTGGCAATGTTTTTGGAAAACTCCGAAAACATTTTCTACTTGCCGTATGCAAAAAATGTTTGACGAGCAATGTTTTGTGATGTGGCCAAACGACAAAACATTTTGTTGGTCAAGCACATTTCAGATGTTTGACCAGCAATGTTTTGATAGTTTTACCACGGCCTTCAGGTCCAAATCAGTGGGAATAAAAATTCATTACTGATGACTTACTATGACTTACCAAAAACGGGATATAACAAATAAGAAATATCGCAACAATGACAACAGTCATCAATGTGTATCCTTGTTGACGACTTCCACTTGCACGTACTCCCCTCCTTTGTTGAAATGACAATCGCGATGCAAGTTTCTTCTTCACCCGTAACTCCATAAGCATTCTCCCAGTGAAGAATAATAACACAAATATTGTCAACCATCCTTCCCAGACTGTGATATGAACCAGAGTAGCATCACTAGTATTGCTTGGTTTGATCTCAAAAGCACAATACTGTCCTTCTGGATAAAACTTGAACCGACCAATACCGAATACCGGTAATAGCATATGCGTCACAGACCAGAAGAACTCGCAAACCAGTGTATATTTCACGACATGGTAGGTCAAATAGGTTCGGTAAAACAATGGTCTTACCAGTGCGAGATATCTCATAGTGCACAATAGTAGAACGATCAAGGCCGTCCACAGTAGAAACACGGATGACAAGTATCCAAATATATTACAGGTGATTCTTTCTACAACTGCTTTTTCACCGCACGATATTAATATCGGTACCATGGTGATAACTGAGCCAAGAGCGTCTGAAACGACAAGGACTCTAACAGCCAAATGCGATATATTTGTTTTGTGATCTTTGAGTCTCCATAGAGTCATTGCGGCAAAGGCGTTTAAGACCAAAGTGACGCTGTGAAACAAAAGATAGACGATAGCTTTTGAGGAACAGTTCGGAGACTGTTCTTGGTTGCTCGATTGATTGAACATTACACTGGTCAATAGAAGTGTTCACCATGTAATAATCTCACAGATAACCAGAAACTTTCCAGAAACAATATTTTGTTAATTGCTTGCTTGATTAACGTTGCACTGGTCGATATAAGTATCCATTCACTATACAAAATACTGCTACTAGCTACCATTAACTTTGCTGGTCGATATAGGTGTTTATTCACCATATAATATCGTTATTACCACAAAATATCCACGAATATTATCAGATATTGGTTGTTTGAATGATCAAGTGTTTCAATGGTCCATATGAGTGTTTATCCACAATAAAATATCGATATTACCACAAAATATCCATGAATATTATCAGATATTGGTTGTTTGAATGATCAAGTGTTTCAATGGTCCATATGAGTGTTTATCCACAATAAAATATCGATATTACCACAAAATATCCATGAATATTATCAGATATTGGTTGTTTGAATGATCAAGTGTTTCAATGGTCCATATGAGTGTTTATCCACAATAAAATATCGATATTACCACAAAATATCCATGAATATTATCAGTTACTGGTTGTTTGAAAGATCGAGCGTTTCAATGCTCGACGTAACTGTTTATTTAATAGGAAGCATTGTTATTTCTACAAAACATTCACAAATATTATCAGTTGATGGTTGTTTGAATGATCGAGCGTTGCACTTGTCGATATAATGGTTTAATCACCACATAATATCGTTGTTGCAATACCTTTTCCACAAATATTATTGATTGATGGAGCATCTTCCTGCTCGATATATGAATCTATTTACTGATAATACTACAATTACCGAATATTGCTGTCAAGATCCATTATTCTCCAAATACGTCCATAAACGTTCAAGAAATATTATCAGTCAAAATTGTTTTCCTTTACTCTTCGATATCATTAGCTACTATTCGCTTCCTAGAATATCATACTTTTGCTTGCTGCTATAGTCACTCAGCATTCACAGGTCAATATTAGCGTATCTGCTGCTAGCTGCTTAAATGACTGAATACTTCACTGGTCGATATGAGGATTTAATCACCATATACTATCGCTTTTGCCATAAATATTAGAAATATTATTATCAGTTGCTAGCCGTTCAATTGATAGAAAATTTAGCTGGCAAATACAAGTGTTTATCCACCATTCATCGTTGCCTTCAACTTTCCAGGAATATTATCATTCGTTGGCCAGTCGATTGACTAAATATGGTCGGTCGCTGCTAGTGATTACTCAATGTTTTATGTCACTAATTCGAATTTCCAGGAAACAATCTGCTGTTGAATACTTGTAACATCAACGATTCTCTGTTTGAAATGCGAAGTGCTTGTTCACCATCTAACATGTTCTGTAGCAAACTTTCTTGCAATAATATCGATTGACTCCAAGACCATAAGACAAACGTATAAGGCCTGCGTATAACAGTTACATTCTTATGCAAACTTGCCCACGAGTTTGTATGTCGTGTTAATGCTCCTTCAAATAAATTTCGATCCAGTTCACGTGTGACTATTCAAAGTGACTAATATTGGTCAAGCAAATAACGTGGGGTTATCATACTCTGCCAATAGCGACTCTTTCTATCCAGGATATCTTGGCAAATACCAACCTATCTCAATAAGCTCTGTTTTCTTCAATGAAAGCACTAATTGTCGTCTTGTTGGTGTGCAATGGAAATTATTCTTTTTTGCTCAGAAGCAACTTTTCATGAAGAAACATCAAATCAGTATAGTAGCAGGAGATTCACAACCAACAGCATAATCAATTCATGACGAAACCTGAAAAAATCGTAATACCAATAAGTAATCGTTACAAAGGAATCACTTCAGCTATAATACGCAAAAACGGAAAGTGTATGCATCAGTTGACAGTTGATCAGTTAATGAAAGACCTCCTATGTCTGGAGATTGGGCTCGCCCCTTAGGACTGAAACAGAAACACGTTTCTAGCTCTAATGCATTCTTTAAGGATGCTTAGCAAATCATATAACTCAAAAGATTTTGGCAGGATAGGAACTTTAGAAGTAGTCAGAGAAACTGTTGGGGAATGATAATTCACCAGGACAGATCTCGAGCCTGTGACCTGTGGCTACGAATGTAAATGTTCTATCAATTGATTTATCTGGGCCACGAATCGTTGACGTGACAATCATTCGGGATAAGTGTTGTTAGCGACTGGTCTAGGGCTAGGAGTCATGGAGGGCTTCAGCCAGGTAACTCAGTTGGTAGAACATCGATGTCTCTACATATTTCTAGTCATATCAACCTAGCTGTGTTGGCTAGAAAAAAAATACATCAGCTGCAGTCACAACCTTTTCTCCAATAAAGAGTACTTTCATTGAGAGCGTTTTAGGCCGCACCTAGTCTTATTACATGAGTCTCACTCTTCGCAAACAGCAACAACAACAAACATACAGCTGTTTGTTCAGTAGATTGAGCATCCAGCATAGACTCAATAGCGATAACTATGGCTCATGTAATCAGTCTAGGCCGCACCGGCAGAGCTTGAAGTTGCGAAGAATACCATGGAAGAATGTTAGTGATCCTGCTATTAAGTGGCCGGTCAGTGCTACGGAAACTTACAACCGGAGCATCCCGAATGGCACTTTAAAGAAACTGGGGGGACTGAAACAACAGTTTTCATTCTGTGATTCGAGCCTCCTTATCACTAACAAAGAAGCTCCAGGAGCTCCAGTCTCAGCTAACGATGATTTCTAAAACATGTGGGGAAAAAATTTTATCGGATGTTCGGACGTAAACTGACGAGAGGTTTTTCAAGCTCTTTCAAGGATTTGACGCTGGCCAGACACACGAAAATAAAGTTAATATTTATTCTGCGCTTCTTTTACTTTGGAAATAAAATTTGAGCTTCCGAGAACCATGTACAAAATTCGAGTAATTGGTTGCAAATTGAACAGCATATATCCGAAATCCTTGCAAACCGAAACTGCAGTTCGTCAGTTCGCCCCCTCAGATCAACAGTAGATGTAGATCAACAAGTTAACTGCTGAGATCGAAACAACTGAACAAACAAAACAGGGAAACACTTCAGGCGCAAAAACTGCTAACTAAAGAGCTTGAAAGTCAGATTGAAAGTTTAACGAGAATTTAAGCCAAATAGGTAAAGTGGTAGCATTAGTCACTGACAGCTAAAAACACAACGTAATTCGTTTTATCGTATGTTGCTTAACTGATTTAATAATATACAAGGAGATACACAATAAATTTCACCTCTTTCTTTCTGTCAGTTCAGTTCACTCCATTGATCGCAATAACCACAATCTCATCTCTCAAACAAAACTGAAAAATAGCAATAAAAATCGTCATCAGATTTGAAAATAGAAAATCTCGAATAACTGAACCTCTTGGTACAAGAGATAGTAGCTTATAAAGAAAGCAGCTAACGTTCCCCTAGCCCTAATGAAGAGTTTTGGAGAGTTCCCCATATAGACTCTGTCTTTTCTTAATTCAAAAAGATGCCTAAATAGAAAAGAGGATTAAGACACTACAGTTCGGTTAGACGCTCCCTGGCACTTCATGGTCATGATAAAAACAGTATATTTGCCAGCCTTTACGCAGGGTGTCCTGTAGGGGTGAAGAGGGCTTCGTCCTACTTACTACGATTTGGACAATTGATCAACAAATTTAGTTACTTAAAGACATTTCGTGCAATATTCACGTCCAATGGTAATGTTTTCCAATTTATTACAATTTTACAATTTATTGGCAAGGGTTATAATTATGCTTCCTTCGTCAGAAAGCGGCAAGCCGATCAATACAAGTTAGAAAAATTAATTACGACAACTTACCAATTTTTCAAATGAAACTATGCCTGCGTTTTGATATTCAACGACCGTTTCATTGAGGGACAACTTCAACTTCGCACAACTTACAATGACTGTTTGTTTTGTTATTTGCCAGATTTTTAGGGTTTTCAAAAGTCGCCTGTTTTGTGTTTCAGAAAGATTCTGTGACACATGATAATCTTTGACAAGAGCTTCTGTGAAATATGAGGATGCTGGTAGTATGTTGAAAATTTCCCATTAAAATGCAGTCTTGCCGCTCCTCAGTTCTATATTGATCTGAAACTTGATATCAGGTAGTAATAGGTTAATACGATGTTGACAAGTACTGCACGCTATCTTCTGCTCTTTGGTCCCTTTCATTCTTTGCCGCGAAAAAGCTTGGCTGTCTTGGGGCTTTCTTGACTCAAAAAAAAATTATCTCTAGCAGCTACATTTCCAATCAAAATGTTATCTTTTCTTCGATCTATTCATATGAATCTGACACCAAGAATTAAGTATACCTCAAACTCGCTCGCTCGCTCTGTGCAGCAAAAATGCTAGGTTTAATTCGTAGAAGCTCTATATCTTCAGGTTTTACGAAAATTTCCCGTCCAAATGCAGTTGCAGTATTATCTATTATCTATTTTGATTTGAATACACGTTGCTACTATGTAGAAGTAGAGCATTGAACATCATTGCAAGCTATTCTTTTTTTATTGAACGGTACAGAACGATATCCCCAGGCTTTACAATCACAGGTTGGTTAAAATCTAAGCATCGCTCCTATACACTGGGCATCTTAAAGCTTCACAGCCTGATTGACTGCTTGTGGCATAATCTAATAAACTGTACAAAGAAATATTTTTCAGACATATATCTCTAAAAAATGGCAGCTGATTTAACAAAACAGTTCACGAAATTATAATATTTAATCTGAGTGTGTATTCTTCGAGCGACAGTTTCAGGTTACTAAGGTTTTGGGTTTATCAAAGGTTTGCAAATATTTGCCGCATGGAGGAAATTGCTGCATTTCAGCAACCATCACAAATCATCTAACTTTGAAAACATCTAAAATTCACAAAATGCTACAAGGTGATGTGTTAATATTAGCTTTTTGTTCCCCGAAATCGGACTAGGGGAGTAGGGGATGCAATGCATGAACAGAGAGGCTTTCATCCCATGAAAACAGGCAAACAGCACAGGTCGAAGTGCGCTTTTGAAACAAGTGAGCCCAACCCCCAAGTGAGAATGAATAGTGTTATAGATTAAGTTTGTTATCGAACCTTACGTCACCAGGCGATAGGTATGGCGCGCCAAACCGGCCAAAAATATAACTTTTGCTGACAGTAATTTGTTATATTTTTCTGCACGATTTTATATTTTTACTGTACGACTTTATATTTTTGTTGCACGACTTTATATTTTTTTTGCACGACTTTATATTTTTACTGCACGACTTTACACTTTTGCTGACAGAACTTTAAATATTTGTGCTCGATTATTATAAACGGGCACATACTTTAATCGGGCACATATAACTTTTGCTGACAGCAAAAAGTTTTGCTGTCAGTAAAAGTTATATATTTTCAAAATGAACCTGTCAATCAATCAATCAAGAATGTTCACGGGGGTTATATGACTAACGCTTTTTCTTTGTCATGGCAAGTTACATGCTCAGGGAATCTTCCTTCGTTTCTATCAAATTCATGGCGTCGTCATCAAATGAAAGCAACGAGGTTTTGCAAGTTTTCAAGGATGCTTTAAGAGCCTGTCAAAGTATTTTATCGTTTGAAGAATCCTTGTTTGCAACCCAGTTAACTCAGAAAATACATTAGCCGCTTTTGTGTGGAGATCCGATCATATTCATGGTACTGTATTCTAAACACCATTGTTTCTGATTGCGATCTTCCTAGAGACATAGTCCAACCCTAAGGAAACAAGTCCTTCTACCTGTCCAAAGTCGATTTGATACTTTGGTCGCCTCTTCCGGTGAAAACCCTCGTTTTTTCAAAATTAATTGGCGGGTATGGTTGGACTATGCAATGCCGGCTGACTGATATGGCTACAAAAATAGTAGATGCAATTGAAAGTTCAAAAATATCATGTTGTATCTTTCTTGATTTTGCGAAAGCTTTTGATACTGTCGACCACAAAATTTTGATAAAAAAGCTTGATTACTATGGCATTAGAGGTATAGCACTGGAGTGGTTCAAATCATACCTCAGTGATAGAAAGCAACGTGTTAGTATTAGTGGACAGTTATCAGAGGATCTTAATATTAAATATGGTGTACCACAAGGTAGTGTTCTTGGTCCCTTGTTATTTCTACTTTATATAAATGACATTCCATTGTCTTCTAAATGTTTAAACTTCCACCTTTTCGCTGATGACACAAGTATTTTTTATGCAGATAAAGATGTGAATAAACTAGAAAATATAATGAATAAGGAACTTGAAAATGTCTCAGATTGGCTTATTGCAAATAAACTAACGTTAAATCTAAGCAAGTCTACTTTCCTACTAATGCATCCTTCACAGAAGAAGCTAAATAGAAATATTGTATTAAAAATAAACAATGAATCATTAAAAGAAGTTGATGATGCTAAATATCTAGGTGTTCTGATAGATAAAAACTTAAGTTGGAAGTCTCACATTCAGAGTGTGAACACTAAAATTTCTAAAGGGATTGGAATTCTAAGTAAAGTAAGACACTTTGTGCTAAGTTTATGTATGATCTAGATAGAAATAGCTCGAAAACCATTTTTGCGAAGCTCTTTATAAAAGCAAAAGATGTTCACAACGTGAAAACAAGGCATGCCACGTCAGGAAAACTATTCAAACCGCATTTTAGAACAAACTATGGTAAACGTTTTATCACAAATGCTGGTGTTGATATTTGGAATTCTATTCCTCAAAATATTCGACAATTAGCGTCCAAAGCAACCTTTTCCAGAGCCTTTAAGAAATTCTTGATTTCAAATTACTAGAACCTGTATAGGCGTATAGGCATTAGACATAATTATTTAGTACACGTTTGGAAAAGCATTCCCCCCTTTTTTTTTTTTTTTGTTTGTTTTTTTTCTTAATTTTATATCAATAATATTAGGAATTTGAATTAATTAATTTTGTATTCTTTAAATTTGGAAAAAGTATTCATATATATGTTACCTGTGCATAGCTTTTAACAAGATTGATCAGATTCGCGCGTAAAATGGCACATGGCTCGAAAGCCCTCTCTGGGTTATTTCCATGTGTCATTCAGCTTGTTTTATGTATTGATACTATTAGTAACTTCGTGAAAAATAAAATGAAATTGTAATACTTATATTAATTGTATCAAATAAAATGATTTTATAGAATAAGTATATTGTAATTAAGCTGAGAATGCACAATGAAAACTTGAAAACTTGAAAACTTGATAACTTTTTCCAGGTTGCTCTTAAAGATACCAAGAAGACTATCCACTTGCACATCTATGTCACCACACAAAAGCGGCTAATGTATTTTCTGAGTTAACTGGGTTGCAAACAAGGATTCTTCAAACGATAAAATACTTTGACAGGCTCTTAAAGCATCCTTGAAAACTTGCAAAACCTCGTTGCTTTCATTTGATGACGACGCCATGAATTTGATAGAAACGAAGGAAGATTAAAGAAAAGCGTTAGTCATATAACCCCCGTGAACATTCTTGATTGATTGATTGACAGGTTCATTTTGAAAATATATAACTTTTACTGACAGCAAAACTTTTTGCTGTCAGCAAAAGTTATATGTGCCCGATTAAAGTATGTGCCCGTTTATAATAATCGAGCACAAATATTTAAAGTTCTGTCAGCAAAAGTGTAAAGTCGTGCAGTAAAAATATAAAGTCGTGCAAAAAAAATATAAAGTCGTGCAACAAAAATATAAAGTCGTACAGTAAAAATATAAAATCGTGCAGAAAAATATAACAAATTACTGTCAGCAAAAGTTATATTTTTGGCCGGTTTGGCGCGCCATAAAAACTGGCTCCACTGACTCCACTCTGTCTGTGCCGACAGTTTTTACATTGCGCGCAGCATTACATTCTCGATGCATTAGCTATCAATTTAGTACTGGGTTAAAGTACTCACTTAGACTAGTACTCACAGCCATAGGAGAATCTAAATTATAACTTCTTTTCGACATTGCGTGTGTATATCTGTGACAAAAACCGTGTTTTAACATCTGGTGAAAATTGATGATGAGAAACAACCGTATGGCTAAAAGCGTGTGGGATACAGAAAGCAAAGAGGTCAACCATTGGCGATGGGATTTAAATAAAAATCAAATGAGTTTCGTTTGCGAATAAACTGTTTGCCCCCAAAATATTCTTCAATAATAAGGCTCCGCGGGTATACGAATCCATCAGGTCCCGTTTAAACGCAAGGCCTATCCGCATACTTTTGGGTTCGGATCAATGCGGTCATTCAGATCCGATCCTGTTTAAACAGGGTCAAGCTGGATCAAACCAAACGGTTTGGCACTGTATGCCTTCTGATCCTAATTCTAGCCCAATTCTGTGTTTTGGCTAATAAAAGTCCATCAGAATTCGATTTCCAATAGCCAAAAGTATCATAACTGTTATTAAACGAAGTAAAGGGCAGTTTATTGGAGCCGACGTTACAGTAACAAGCTCTCCAAAGACTTCAGAACAAAGCCCATCTACAAATTGATTAACAAAGCTTCTATTTCTCAGCCATCAGGATCCCATAGCTTTTAATGAAAAATGCAAGCTTAATGATCTTTTCGTAGAGCAATAGCATTTGTTCATGAAAAAATACGACGCTCTTTATGAATAGAAAACATAACAAAATGCTTCACTTACGGACTACAGCTTACACTCCACTGTTGTGTTCGAGAACTTTACCCATACTAATAAATTTTTCTAAAAGTGGATCTTGTTTTCCAAGAACGTACGACAGGGTCTTTTTCTTGTAATAATCTGAGTCTATGTTTTCTATATTGTCAATGACGTCATCCAAAAGATGGGCTTTCCCAGCTGCACAAGATGCAGAAATATTCGTCACTGCAGTGAAATGTACGTGAAGATGGTAATAAGAAGGCTGGTAATGAAAGAATATACGAAGTTGATCTTGAGGTAATCCATATTGTTCCATGACAGCTTTCTGAAATGAGAAAAAGCAAAACTGAATCACCAGTACTGATAAACCAACAGTATCTAGCTTTTTAATGCTGCTGGTAGATATATAGTACATGTATAAAATCTATTTTCAATAGTAGCTTTATTGAAAAGCTACTCAACAAAAACTAGAAGTAAGGACTCTTGACATCACCTAGGGGGTCAATACCCAGGAATGTAATTAGTAGCTGGAAACTACTTGGGCAAAATCCCTAATGTGAAAGAACGAGACCAGGAGAGAGGGGAGAACCTGTATAACAAAAGACACAAAAAAGTATTTCTTGTAATAGTGAGGTTTTAAACCAAAACAATGATGATAGATTGTTATGTTGCTGTGTTTCAAAAATGGGATGTGGTCACAGGCAACTAAAGGCAGATTACACTACAGCAAGCTGAGGAAGTTGACGCAAGGTGATTGGAAATGACACAAAACAATGCAAGTTAGTATGAAGCTCTCCATAGACTAGGCTAGGAACAAGGTAATCTGAGGCAACACAAGACAAAGCAAGGTGAAAAAAGTGACAAAGATAATGCAAGGTGATGGAAGATGACACAAAACAATGCAAGGTGGTGCGAGGCACTGCCATGTGGCACAAGCAAATGCAAGGCAACACAAAGCAATGCAATTTGAAGCAAGGTGAATGAGGGTGATGTTTGGTGATGCAAGACAATGAAAGATGATAAGAGGCACTGCTTGGGGCACAAGTGGATCGAGGCAACACAAGGCAAAGCAAGGTGAACAACGGTGATGTTAGGTGATACAAGACAATGCAAGATGATCAGAGCCACTGCTATTTGGCACAAGCAAATCCAAGGCATTACATGGCAAACCGAGGTAAGCAAGGAAGACAGAAAGTATATGTAACCTTGACAATGCAGGTAAAGGCAATGCAAGAAGGTGCAAAGGAACAGTGAAACTACCTACCTTTCCTTTATGAAGAATATTCTTAAGCAGTGGCAAGTGCTCTTTATTCAGATCTCTTATTGAAGAAATTCCTTTTTTGTTAATGATGCAGGTTAAATGTAGATCATTTACTTGT
Source organism: Chrysaora quinquecirrha (assembly GCA_014526335.1). Lineage (NCBI taxonomy): Eukaryota > Metazoa > Cnidaria > Scyphozoa > Semaeostomeae > Pelagiidae > Chrysaora > Chrysaora quinquecirrha. The sequence goes on from JACTAT010000035.1 coordinate 3,736,600, forward strand.
TGTTCATTCCATTTCAGATCTGGTAATAATATGAAACCAATCTTAGGATCAGTGTCCTCAAAAATTATCCTGTCAGCTTCTGCTTTGTGTTCCAAAATGTTATACACCCACTATAAACACAATAAGAGAGTTTCCAGTAAGTACCTGGCGATAGAGAATGGGGAAAGGTCAGAAAGTTAACTAAGAATCACCTGTAAACTGTATTGGTTTGCTTTCACATGAGGAAAAGTAGTTTCTTCGTAATCTTTTGGAGTCTCATTAACAAAATACATATCTTGCTTTGTATATTTCAACAGATGCTTGCTAGTTGCTGGCATAATAGAAACGGCTTTCAGGTGGTTTAATTCTGGATTCACTGATGCTGTATAATTGCTGTATATGTCGTTATTGAATGTTCGATAAAGTTTGGTATCACTTGTGAAGAATTTCGCAGCATTTTTCTCTTCAAAGGGGCATTTCTCTAATTTGATCATGGCATCTTTTTCCACACCATCACCAGTAGAATATCTACCTGTGGAAAGAATCAGTAATCTAACACATGTTTACACATTTTTTTATACAAGAAACTAAAAAATTGATCCAGTACTGAAAGTTTCTTAGTGAAAGTTTCTTAAGAGTTTCTTGAATATCCATATTGGCAACATATCTAGTTATTCTATCTGATGTTCAAAACACATAAACACGTAATCATGATTTCATTATAATCATCACTGTTTCCATTGTGCCCTGGCTCAGGGGGCAAATCAGTAGCATATAGGCATCAATGGCTGCACTGCTGCACTGCAATACCCGCAAATGCCAATAAGGCCTACCTACCATGCGCATAGAGCGTCTTTGTACCGACATCGTTCCAAAGAACTTTGACGAATTGAACTGGCTCTAGCGAATCTAACTCCTCCCTATCGATTTCATTGGTATTTTCCGCAATTCTTCGTTTTTTTAGCTGCAACTTCAGCGTCTCCACTTGGCAAACAGGAGTTGCCATCCATGCTTGAGCTTTAGGCCATTCTATTAAACATCATTGTCGTGATGGACATTGAATTGAATTATGAAGGGCCAGCGCTGTCTCCTGGCAACCAGCATGACGTAATCTCTGTGCACCAACATCAAAGCTGACTGCGTCAATACAGACCACCTTTTTTGATGGAATCTTCATCTCCAATTTCCATTTATGGTCATTTCTTGTATCAAGACTTATTTGATAGACAATTTCACAACAGTCACAGTTGGTAGGGTGTGTAGAGAAGTGGTCCACAACGAGGTCGCAGGGTCGCAGGGTAGCAGTCGCGCAGGATCTGATTCTGCCATTCACAATTTAAAACTGCTTTCAACCTAATCAAACTTTTGCGGAATGCCTAGAGTGATAGTTAAGGTTTACGATTAGAGGTGTTACGATTAGCTGACAAAAAAACCCAAGCTTTATCAATAGAATTTTCTTCAATCTGGAATTTTCTCACGGAACTACCTCAAAGAAGGAGTACCTCCCTGTGAGTACCTCAAAGCCAAATCAACGCTTACAAATAATTTCTTGCTTTTGAAACTTGCTTGGTAATTTTGAGGTCGGTCATGTTTTCAATTTTAGAAGATAAAAGCTGCTAGAAGATATTAGAAAATGATCTAAAATAGATGCTCGTTCCTCTTCACACACTTTTCGCGTACAAAACAGAAGAGTGGACGACAAAATGCGTTTGTTGCGTATGAAGTCCGTTACTTGAAGAAAATCTAACATTTTTCTCTATTTATCATCATATCATTTGAAATTCAAAAAAGTGAGCATATGAGTTAAGTCGTTGATAAATTATCTAAAAAACAGCAATCAGAAGTTCTGTTGACGCATACATTTAAATTTTTAAACAGCTGAAACAGTTAGCTACAGCTGTATTTTTGAAAATTTTTCGACGTTTGAGAGCAAATAACAACTTATTTATCGCATTCTGACAGAATCGGGAAAACAAGCAGCGAAACATAGCTAGCTAAAGACAATTGTATATGTTGTTTGCTTTCAAATGAAAGAAATATGAAAGGAGGGATTGAAAAAGACTCCAAAGTGATTATCTACAATTTTGAAGATGTTCCAAAGTATCTACGGAATAACAAATCCATAATTAGGGGCTACAGAGTCAATCTGTCGTATATGGAATGCATAAAAAGGTAGGTAACGGAAAATATTTAAGGGTACTGAGTGCTGCAAGTGACACTGAAGGGAGGTTAGCGAAATGAAAAATGAGCGTTTTTTTACGGAAAACTTGAACTGAGCTTCAATTCCCCAGAAAGTAAACTTTAAATAAGCATCTTATACCTCGTTTTTCTATTTTTCCGACGAAGATATGTGTTTCCCTTCTTCAGTTAAAAAAAAACAAAAAACGTTCCGAAAATGGAAACATTTCAAAAACCTCTAAATGCTAATAACCATGGTAACGAATCACAGGGCTACGAGATGGAAACCTGCTCTGTATACTGTTGTTGTTGTTGTCGTCATCACTGCCCAAGCAGGAAGAAGGAAGTCAGGTCGTGATGGTGGCCACGCAACCTACAGAACTCAAATTCTCATCGAGAAATTCCAGGAACATCCCAGTCTGTGAATAAACTATTCCATACTGCTTCCTTCGTGATATCGTATCCTTATTTATAAAACGATGTGCTTTTGATTTGTGCGAACATAGGCTAAAGCCTTTGGCATGATGAAATAAAATTTGGCCTACTAGAATACAGGCAGGACTTTATTTAAAATGGATGCCATACAAATCGATCTGGAGCGATCAGAGACTATTTATTCTGGAGTATACTCTTACAATGAGATCCCCAGATTTCTAAGAGGCAATCACTGGATACATAATGGTTATAGGGTTCATTTTACCTATTCTCAGTGTCTCAAAAGGTCTGTATCCTGGACCACTCTAGATCTGTTGTCATGAAATAATAATGATTCCATACTTATTCTAGGAGGACTAGCTAAGTGGGGGGTGACAGCTTTCCCATGTGACGGTACAGAGCACCCAGTACGCAATGCCATAACATGCGCATGTGTGAAAACTGGTACACTGGTACACTGCCACGAATACTGACCAGTACACTTGTAAAGAAGCCAGTACACTGGTACATTGATCATAGCTGTCACCCCACATTGCTAACTTAGCTGTTGGTCCTCTTTTTATCAAATAATGAAAGCTAATTTCTCTTTCTTCTTCTAGCATTCTGATGTGGACAAATGAAAGCCTGAATATATGGACCCATTTGATTGGTGGTATTTGGTTCTTGATGGTCATAATATATGATAATTACATATACATTCCAGAAATAGGAGGAGGATTCCAAGACCATCTTATAGTGACAATCTTTGATTTCTGCTTTGCTGTAAGTATTAACATAAGCACTAGTCACTTTAACCTCTGCTAAGCAGATAATATTAACATGGAAGCTGAAGTTGTGGCACTGGGATGACAAGGGCTCTTACCCTGACCTTCCTCAGCCACAGCACCTTGAGGGGGCCAAGGAAGGCCCAATTCTGATGCTACATAGGACAATATACCTTTGCCCGTCATGCCAAGTATCGAGCCAAGGAAGGCCCAATTCTGACAATACACGGCGGGACAATACAGCTCCGTCCGTTGTACCAAGTATCGAGCCAATGAAGGCCTGATTCTGACACCACTACATTAGACAATACACCTTTGTCCGTTGTGCCAAGTGTCAAGCCAAGGAAGGACCGAATTTTGACACTACATGGGACCATACACCTTTGTCTGTCATGCCAAGTGTTGAGCCAAGGAAGGCCCGATTCTCACACTACAGCTAGCTTTATCACATCATGATGCCACAACACCTTATTATACAGCATTATGAATACAGTTAGTACAGGGTCAAACGTAGGAAGCTTATCATGCTTTTAGGTCATTCGGATTTCCTTTTATGTTAAATAAACATCCTTGTGTTTTCTTGATAGATGTGCCTTCTACTCTCTGCTGGCTATCACACATTTTGCTGCCATTCAGCATTGTCTTATCAGAAGTGGCTGGCATTGGATCTTGCTGGAATATCAATGAGTTTGATTGGAATGTATTTGTCTTCTTTATATTATGGATTCTACTGCCATTCAGTAAGTACATTCTGTATACATGTCCCATATATGTGTGAAGCATTGAGCATGAAGCACTAATGAAGCATATGAAGCATTATTGCTTGAGTGAATGCCTTCAGAAAGCAAAAATTCCATGTTTTTGTTTTAACTGATACAGAGCATTAGTTTGTTGCTGTAGATTAATATGCTTGGAAGATTAACCAGAGTGCTCGACCAAAGTTAGTATGGGCAACTGATCATTTGGGACTTATAGTTTCAAGTTCTGAAGATTGCAGAATTCTAACTTACACAGATTGAATAGCCTTGCATCTTTCACTTTAATGCTGCAGCAAGAGGACTTCGTTCTCGAACATGGTTCTCATAGTCCCTGAACTGAGTGGCATTAGTGATGCTCCAAAGGCTGCACTTGTTATTTCAGTCTACATATGGTCACAAGTATACTCAATAGATTTTTCAAATTCATTGTTTTCTTTTCAGCAGGGCATTTTTTAACATTGTAACTACTGGGGAACGTTCCCAAGTAGGCCCAATACCTTCCCCAGTAGTGAGCGCCGAAATCATACAATTTCCCCAGTAGTCTGGGCCCTTGTCGATTCCCATTTACCCACTTCAATATCAGCTGGTGGGTTTAAGTGAAAATGGCTGTCGTTAATTAGCAGTATCCCAAAACCATCCACGCTATCCTTACGAGCTTCTTAAGTATTTTTTTCAGGTTACCTTTTACGAATACCTCGGATACCTTGCGAGTATCCGAGGTATCAAAAGTTTCCTGAAATTGAACAAAAGTTTCCTGAAATGATCACCAGAGTGACTCTAGCTACCCAATTTTTCAAAATTTTCCGGAAGAGCGTGCCCCCGGACCCCTCTAGATGCTTAGACGCTCTACAGCCTTCTTTCTTCTGTCCCTCTTTACACCTCCCCAAAAATTCTGTGGAATTGCGCCCCTGGTCCTTTGCCATTTCTCATTTAGAGCAACTGTGAAAATCTTTAAAATGATGTGTTTTAGCTACTTTTAGTTATTACGCTTTTAGGCCCTTTTTCCAAATTTTCCCCAGTAGTGAAAATTTCTTAAAAAATGCCCTGCTTTTCAGAATCTGCAATATTTCTACACTGGATTAGTAATGCTTTTTCTAATGGTCAACACATTTCTCCATACAAAGCCAGATTTTCTTCATCCACAATGGTCAACCAGAAGAATATTGCTTTATTCACTTCTTGTATTATTTGGCATTATACCTGCTTCTCATTGGTATATTCTTCTAGATGGATGGTCTAATTCAGTAGTTAAGGTTTGTATTGTCAATGTTATTATCTTGTATTCTTTCTTGAGGCTTGGCTGTTGAAAAGAGGATAAATAAAGACTGCAACTCCAAGAATCAGAGTCTATCTCTGAGACCAAGAAAAGTTCGCACGATCATCAAAGTCCGTTATCTTCGACGATAACTGAAACATGGTACTCATTTATACCGAATGGCATGAAGTCGTTTTCAGAAACTAGAGGCAAGACATTGACTAGACTTTCGATAATAATAGCTACGTTCATCGTGATCTTACAGGACCAGGCTTGACATTTATTGGAAAAAGAGCTGAACATAATCAGATTTCCAAATTAGTCTTTCCTGCAATCTTCCGATCACGGAGATGATATGGTTCAACGCCAAAAAACTGAAACTCTATAGATGATAGATGAAGAAGAACGTACTCTGTTATCTACGTATGTTTAATCAAAGCTTACTGATCAACCCTTGCGTTTCAAAATCGCACGAAAAAACACCTGACATGTAATGGCTGAACTGAACTAAGACTTCGGCCCTAGCCAGACAATCAAACATCGCTTGTCAAACATTTGAAACTTGCCTTAATTTTTTGAACAGTGCCACGTTGTAAAACATCTATTGACAAGCAGAATCGCTAACCAGTGTTATAGGAAAAGTAGAAAACATTTTCTTGCTTGTCAAAAGAAAAAAGCATTTGACGAGTAATGTTTTGAAAAGTTGCCGAACGGTAAAACAGTTTGCTATGCAAATTCAATTCACATTCAGATGTTTGACAAAAATTATTTGATCGTTTGGCCAGGGCTTGACAAAACTCCGAACAGGAATGTGTGTTGTAGTTGTCCCCCTTATCTAATGCCTACTTTTTGCTTTTAGTATTCTGAAAGCTTGTTATAATTTTCTGAAATTCGAAACACGGGTGAAGATTATAGAGTGGGGGTGACAGCTTCTAGGTATGCCGGTACAGAGTACCCGGTACACGGTACGGCAGGCTAATCACGAATACTGACCGGTACCCTTGCAAAAAGCCGGTACACCGGTGCATTGATCATAGCTGTCATCCCCCTATGAACCGAAACGTTTGGAAATGACGTCAATATTTTTTGAATTCCTCTTTTTCTAAAATTCATTCCTCTTTTCTAGATGTTCGTGCCAAAGTTGATTATAATGTATCTTCTTGGGTTTCTTGGCGTGTCATTCTATGTATCAAAGGTTCCAGAGAGATTGTTACCAGGTAATGAAACAACTTTTGTTGCGTCAAAGACCCGGACCTTTTATCCTTAAGCTGTGGCTAAACTAGGAGACATGTCGCGCGCGACATTGTATTCGGCGTGTCTCCCGTGTTGGCTAAACATGCGAGTGACAGGCTAGCAACATGTCCCCCGAGTCACCGAGACAAGAAATGTTGTCTCTCAGAAACATTTTCGTGTTTCTCGCTACAAATTCGGTCGCGCGCTACAAAGTTTTCAAGGTGGCCAAACTGGGAGACATTGACCGGACATGTTACGTGTGACAATGTCACGCGCGACATGTATTCTAGTTTAGCCAGGCCTTTACGAGCCCCTTCTCCGCCAATTCTTTGATAAATTTTCCGTTAGAGCTCCTAGCTACACTTTTTATTCTATATCTCTACACCACTAACTATATCGACCATTTGTATGTTTTTAGGTTGGTTTGATTATGTAGGATGCAGTCATCAATTGTGGCATATTGTAGTACTTCTTGCGTTGCTCTGGTGGCATCATTCAGCATTCACGTTAATAGAATACAGAATAAAAGGTGACTGTAGTAATGGTTGATATCACGAATGACAGTCGTGTGATTCAACTCTAAACAGATTTAAATAGGTTTAAGGACATTTTAAGGACATTTTAATGCACAATACTGTATACCTTCAAACTTAACTACAATCAGGTTTATTTCGCATTTTAAGGACATCTTAATGCAGTATATTTACAGGGGGGTTCTTCCATTGTTAAGGTATTTGGGGATGTGCCGCGCTAGAGGGTATTCTTTTTAAGCCTTTTAGTCTAGCCAATGGTATACTTTTTTACAAATTTGGTGCATACAAGGGTACAAAATTTAGCAATATTGATATGATTGTCATTCTTTCAACTTTTGTAGCCTTGGAAAGTGAACATTTCATCCTACCTATTTTTTAAAGAAACGTGGAAAAGAATCAAGTCGATGTTTGAAATTTCCAACTTTGGGCCAATAATTTCGCGCGTATTAGTCTAGCCAAAGGGTGTCATTTTGGTAGAAATCTGTCTAGCCAAGGGTACAAGTTTTTCGGAAAAATTCAGACTAGCCAACGGTACCAATTTGAATATGCTGACCAAGACCCCCCCCCTCTGACAATATTAGATTGATCGACAAATCAATCTTTTCCAAAAGCCAAAAAATTTTTTATTTCTCCCTTTTTAAAATTTTAAACTGGTTTTGCTTTTTAATTGTACAAAAGTACACTTAAATTTTTATCCATTAAACTGAGAGTGCATTCATTGTATTATATATTGTGTATTAACGCTTGATTTTAAAGTTTGATGTAGTTGGATATATTGTAAACAAAAATCATGGTAATAGTGTTATTGTCGTAAAAAGAAAAGCAGGATTCCATTTTCAAAATGAAAGTGTTCGTGTAGCCCAGCCTTTAATAAGATGCGGATCGCAAAATCCTCCGTCACGCCAGACATTCGCCTACATTTTCGTGCGGACAAAACTGTGATAATTAGTCTTGCTTATTTGAATATCGTTGATTCATCGACCTTTTTTTCACAAAATGCAAAAATAATGCTTTTCTCTAGTTTAGGCAGCTGTAAGCAAAATCTAAAACAGCAAAACGCTTCAACAATAAAATTTTTTCAGCATTCGCAGATGTTTCGGTTTCTCTGTCTGAAGAAGTTTTCGGTGAATTTTCACAATTCATATGAGGAAAGAGACGCATCAAATTGCTAAACTACCCCATATATACACTGTCATATTTGCCCAAAGGAGGGGAGCCATGTATACTTTGGTTTCTGACGTCATACAGATTGAAAGGGTAGCAGTTTGATTTCGGTACGAGTACGAGGAACTATGTCAAATTTCCGTATTTAGGTACAAGGAAGGGTACTAATTTTGGAAATCTTGACATAGACCATAGGGATATAGATCCCAGATGTATAAAAAGTCTGATATCTACCATATACAAAAAACACAATACCAGATCTTTCTACCCAAAGCTGGCCTTTTTTCTGTCCTCTACTGGTCCATAATATTACTGTTTTGCGCCAGTGTCTTATGAGGGCTCCTGCGTCCAAAATTCCAATGATCCCATACTTAATTGGACGTGAAGCAAGTAATAGTACCAACAGTTTCAGTAGTAGCAAAGCAATAGATAAACTTTCCTGTATTCATTATCATAATCAAACTGTTATGCTATCTTCTGTTATAATCTGAAAAAGTATATGTTTTATACAGTGCCTATGACAGCTCAATCAAAAGACTCGTGTTTTCTGGACATCTGTGATAAACATGTTAATAGCTCGATAAATATTACGAAGATCAGATATCTTAGCATATTCCAGTGGTGAAGAGCTTGGGGGCTCAGCCCCACAATAGGAGACCCCGTAGAGATTTTTTTAAGATTTTAGAGAGCTTTATTCTGTTGCACCCTTTACTTTGTTCATCTAAGAAAAACGTCTAATTTTCTTTTGAGATGTACAAAACTTCAGAGTTAATCGCAATTCTAATTTTCTTTGTATATCATCCTGGTGTTATTTTCTTTCTCCGTCCAGCACAGTACCAGCAGAGTACTCTCTCCAAAAACGCAAAAGCTCTTGTGATATGGGAATACCAATTATCCTAACATGTTGTACTTTCGTTGCAGTTTTCTCACATATTATTCTTTAAGGTTTAAGTCAATTCTGATACCATAGGTTTCGATAACTACTGTAAAAAACAGCACATCTGAAGCCTATATGCAGGTGGTATTTGGAACATGTCCAGGGTATGCGCCTTCGGCGCATATCAGTGTCAGTCTAAACCATCAGTTTATGATGTATAAATTCCTTAAATTTGAGTCCCCCAAGATAAATTTCGAGCTCTACACCATTGGCATATGCTAAATTGTTGCAGGGGGCAGGCAAACACGATTCTAAAACTGTCATTCACTCATTATACCTGTTCAGGGAACAAAGACTACAACTTGATGTTAAAAGGCTTTTCGACAGAAACATTTTTGGCCACATAACCAATTTTCGGAAAAATAAGGGATCCTGCCCCATTTCCGAAAGCTGCTTATCCTTAATCATGATCTGATATTTCAAATATGATTTGTTCTGAAATGTCCACTGAATATGCAAATAGACAAAAAATCATTTGACAGAAAAAATAGGAATGAAGCCTATCGAATTCCTCAAAAAACATATAAGCGAAATCCTGAGTTTTAGACAGCTGATACCTGGTTCTACCAAGTTCCCGAATTCACAGAGTTGCCTTTCATCTCTAGCCTCAGTTTCACCCTAAACATAGCGTCAGTTCAATCCTTTTAAGGGGGTTGTAAACTGTTAAACCGGATTAGCCAGATTAGCCAAATCTTAATAAGGGAGACTGAATCCTCCTGAAAACTTCAAACACCTGAGAAAGCGAATGACTCCTCAGCCTCCGTCTACAACATACCTATCTCAATGTCAGCATTTCAACATAATTAAAAACTAAAAAGTATTATTTTTGGCTTTCTAACGATCAGGCATAAAGCTATGGCGATATACAAAATTAGACATTATCTAAATACTATTTCAATCTTGAACTCTCACTCTTTCAATTTGATGAATATAAAGATATAAGGAATACATATCTCTCGCATGAAATTTTATAACTAGTTTAATATGTCACTATTCCACATATTATCAACTTTCTTGCAAAGATATTCACAACGGATCAATGATGAAAAAAACGTCAGAAGAAGAAGAAGTCATTCACATTACCTTCTCATCATAAAATTGTACATTTGAATTTTCCTTTCTGAGGCTTTACTTTGGCTGGTCGATGTCTTTCTTTCTGCAAAAGGTAAAGACGAATTTAGATTAAAAAGTGCAAATCATACTACCCATTGTGAATCGTTATAAATCTATATTACTTTGAAATATAAAATTTTCTATAGGCTTATCGTTAGGCCAACAAGAATGGTGGATGTAGCATTCCTAAATGTTAGTTTTAGAGCAACGAGAATAAGAGATTCTACAATTGGCGGGAGATAATATTATCAGAGAGCAGAGATGTTTGTATGCGCAGCTTATCGATTCAGAAGCGATGGTTACGACTCTATGGCAAGATAACCCCTTGCTACCTTGCTATCTATTGCAAAAGCTAGATTCTAGAAATTCGTCACAGACGTATCATACTTACATCTCTACGTATCTCTCTGACTAACGTGAAGAAAGCTTCCTCCTATAAAAAAGACACATTATTCAAGCAAAAGCCAGGACTCAAAATTGCGATTAAAAGGGAAATCATCAAAGGGCATACACTACTGTTTTCTGTTTTCATCCATAGGGCATACACTACTGAAAACTGTTTTCTTCTGACGCTCCTTACAGAGTACAAACGCACAGAATTGTACAAACGTCAGAAAAAGGCAGAAACAATGGATTAGGATTGCGTTTAAATGGGTAAAATAGTCTCAGCATCTCGAGATCTCGCCTGGATTCCGGCAACTCAAAATAATCTCGATTAGCTGGGCTTATTATGAATTTCCATATAAACGCAGAATGAAGATATAATGGGTTTGACTGGATAGCCGGGATCCCGATAACAAAAATTGTCTCGGTTAGCCAGGACTACTTTCTCCATGTAAGGCAGAATATATACCCAAATTCGGGCTGAATGAAATGCAACTATCAGAAGAGTGAAGCAGGACTGGTATTCTGTTTTGAACATCAATCAGCTTACCGAATACAGTGGGAAGGGAAGAGGGGAAAAGGTTAGAGTTCTAAATAAATCAATTTTAAATCAAACCATGACACAACTATAAATGCAGTACAAAAGTAAGCTACTGTGTTTGAATGTCAGGTAATACCAGCGCTCGCATATAATAAAAAGCATCTATCTTGGAGCTAAAAATGAAAGCCAGGCGGAATTTGCGCCTGCAATCCTGAATTCTAGTTCGACAGTAGCGCTGCCAAATGACAAACTGCCTACAGAAGGATTTCAAATAGCAAGAATTTCCTTCCGGACATTCAAAAATAGTATGCAGCTATACTTCGGTACACTGTCTCCTACACTTATAAATTTTAGTGAGAGCTACAAATAAAAAAGCAACTTACGACTCCTTGTCTTGTTTTCGCTGAAGTTTCTACAACAGGGATACCGTAAGTCCTTGCCATATCTCTACCGTCCTGTGACGACACTTCTCGCTTTGGCAGATCACACTTGTTTGCAGCCACTGGAAGAAAACAAAATCGGTTTTGTCAGTCAATTCATGTAATTGATTTGGAACTCGGTTTTGGCGAACTGCACGCTTATCAGAAAGAGGTTATTTGCCTGGTCATGAAGATGGTTAGCTACGATTATAACACCCTGACCAAACGATCAATCATTGTTGGTCAAACATTTGAGATTTGTGTTACAAACAATGTTCACCCGTTTAGCCACGTTACAAAACATGTCTTGAGCAGAAGATTTGAAAAGATTGGAACAAATTTTTGACGAGCGATGTTTTGTGAGATGGCCAACCGATCAAAGACTGATTTTCCAAGGAAGCATTATGTTGAAAAATGTGCAACTTTTATGAACTGTTCCGATTATTTTGGCAAGGGTTGTACGTAGATTGACAAAATGTGTCTCTGATCGATTTTAAAACTGTTTAGAGGAATCTGTCAGCGGAGGAACTAAAGTCTGTAGAAAAGGGGGCGTTGGTAAAGTAACATCACAGAATAGACGAGACTGGCTGTGCTTCAATTCTGAATGTGATGTGAGAGAGCGACAGAAGACCGGTAGTAGCAGGGTTATACTGCATGAGAATCCTGTTGATGTGGAGTGCCCAGACGTTACGTGCAGCCTTTGGCATAGCTTGAGGTAACAGTGGAAACTTGATGCAGAAAAGTTTCCTTGAAGCAGCTTCTCGTTATACATTCACCATCAATGTTTCGCACATTATCTACTTAGGGAAACTTTTAAATAATAACAACAAGCATCATTCTTGAGATCATTGGAGAAGTAGAGCACGTTGATGTTGCAAATTAAAATGGTAAATTCAAGTGTAAAAGCTCTCGGATATTTTGCAAAGCAACGCAGCGAGAGCAGCAGATGTTGGTTGCGAATTGTCACAACGGATTAGCGACGATTTCCCGGAGGAGGACTATGTATAATTTGGGTACTGGGGACATGCTGCCAGGAACGGTATCGATTTTCGCAATTTTTGTATAAGGAACGGTGTAGATTTTCACGATGTTGGTCAAGGAACGATCTCCATGTTCACGATTTTGATGTTTGAATAATGGAAAATAGGAATAAGGTTAAGGTACATGTTCGAAAACTTTGTATAAGGTCGGGTATGCTTTTGATGCTCAGGCAGCACGTCTCTTACAAAATTTGGTCAAGTGCACCCCTGGGGGACGATTGTAGGTGTTCAATTATTCTTTCATAATCCCTCTGCGTTTGATAGAAAAAAGGCTTCATGAATGTCCAGAGTTAAAGGTACAACGACAGAAGTACAGCATGCACATTTAGCATTGTTGATTCCATTTGACTTGATGCAGTTTAGACTTAGAAACAAAATACAACAATAGCATCGAATATTCACTTACAAACAATCGGCACATTGTCCCTATCCTTAACTCTGTGAATCTATGGAAAAAAGAATACATTTTGATCAGCTATTGAAAAAGTGACGTTGTTTCCGTTGATTTTCCATAAATTCTCGGGGCTTAATTGCAAAAATGAATTTTACAGTAGGGGCTTATTCAAGGGGAGGGCTTATTCCAATATTTACGGTATGTCAAATTTGGATAAAAGAGAAAAGCATCTGTATAAACTCAAAGTTTTGTTGTATGAAGCTCTACAGAGTATATGGTAGAGAATGTAGGTAACTCGAGATGCATCAGTTCGTTCTAGTTTTGTTTTAGACTACGAGAAGCTGAGAAGTGTCAGAAGAAAAAGCTTTTAGTATGTTCTAAATCTTGCTTCTATTAATCGAGATTTTTAAAGTTGTTAAGATAACGAGAATGTATGGTATCAATCAAATCAGATCTTGAACATAATCTTGTGTATGGAAATAAATTCACCAATGAAACTATAAAAATGACCCAGACATCATAATATTTCTGCATAATCTGCTTATTCCTCATTAGGCATGAGTTTATTGTCCTTTGGAATAATAAGAGTGACTTTCGAAAATATAGGATGGTTGCCAGTTCAATGAAGTACCTATATGTACCAGGCTCTTCGAAGGTTTAAGGGGGAAGCAATAAGAGAATCTCATTTATCGTGGGCCACTTCACAGCCTTGGCCATTTACCTCTGCCCCACTAGGCCCCCGCTTGATGGTACTTGGTTTATGACTAAGCCGTTTGTCGGTTTTGAAAATCTCATCGGGAAGGTTTTACAGCATTTTTGGATAATTTTTCCGGTTTTTGATCAAGATTTTATGTTTTGGTACTGAATACCGACTCGTGAAGTTACAGCTTGGCCTGCAATGAAAAAATTGTTATAGGAGGAAAACGTCTCAAAAACGTGAAGTGAACTAAAAGTTGACTAATCTAGAGATTTAATCGATTCTGTGCAATTTTTATGAAAACGAGACTTGACATCGTGCCATATGGTTTTGTTCATAATATCGCACGGTTTTACGGTATTTGAGCAAATTTTGAGCGGTTTTTACTCTTTCCAGACACCCCCCAAACACCCCCGCAAACAGGCATGATCACATAGATTGGAGGATGATGGTCTTAAGAAAATTAACAGAGTTGTATCATATAAAAATTTCTACATCAGATTAAACCCATATACAACACAATCCTATCTTTGTTGGCAAAGTTCAGAGGGATGATGACTGCCCCACATGCCCCCTTTTTGCTAAACCACTGTAGACTCTTATATTGCAAAGTTTTTGTTGATTCATAGGTTTCTATGCATTATTTTAAGGTCCTTGACACTTTGAATAACATTTTGATCACAGTAAGAACAACATAACACATACCTGTTCTCTATACAGTGATACATCATCAAATGACTTTCTATTGTTAACAGCAAATACACATAAGAAACCTTCTCCAGTTCTCATGTACTGATCACGCATTGCACTAAAAACATATTCAGTCATCAACTTTCATCATACAAAATCACAAGAGTCAAATGTGCCAAAAATGAGTGAAATAAATTAAATACAAACTATTTCTTTGAGTAGAATTCTATGAAATTTTTACAAAACAAAACGTAGCATCAACTGTGGGTGTTACACTACTAAGGCTGGGTATCAAAAAGGAACAAGACTAAGTTGACAAATGTCTTTTTATGTGAAATCCAATGGTTGATGCTTACCTATATTCTTCCTGTCCAGCAGTATCCAGGATATCCTAAAGAAAGAGATGTGTCAGAGAATGAAACAATTAAAAGAATGTACATAAGTAGGTTGAATTAAGTCATAGAAAACTCTTTCAAAAGCTTCCACCACGTACATACTACTACACAGTATGTACTACTTCTCTCTCTGGTGCTATTTGCTTACAGAAGGACAATGAGAGTGATTTCAAAAGAGAGCAAGTCCTTGGTATGACTCAGCCTGGGTTGAAACCAGGACTTGTGCCCAGGGATGCCGGAGAGGGGGGGCACAGGGGGCAAGTTCCCCTCCTGCCCTTTCTTAAGGGGGGCAAGGGGGGCAAAAGTGCCCTTTCAATGTAATGGGATAATCGACTTTGACAACGTTAAATACGATGTTTCGCTATTATTATTCCATTCGAAATGCGTACATGTGGAGACATAGCCAAAAATTGTCGTATAAAAACATGATTAATACTCGTTGAAAAACTTTTAATGCATTTTAAGCCAATCTGAAGGGTGTGGACACAAAAAATTTCCTGGGGGAGTACCACCAAACCCCTAATTTTTTATCTCAATTGCCCTTACATTCCTGGTTGCCCCCCCTTGCCCTACCATTGCTCCGGCAACCCTGCTTGTGCCTTAGACAACCAGCAGTGAAACAAAAGTAGGAAATCAAAAAACTGTGACAAAATCTTACCAGTAAACATGTTTCTGCATCAATAACAACCTGTTTTCTGTATGAGTCCTCTGAAAACAAGAAAAAAGGAATGAGTATAAAATTTGTCAAAATAATATTACTAATATTACTAATATTACAAATATACTAATTTCTAATCTTGCCTGTTTAGATACAATTTTTTAAGTAATAGCAATCTTTGACAACAAAGAAACGCCAGGCTAATTTTGAAAGCTGAGTTTGTTAAGCCGTTGGATAATAAGGCAATGCAAAAACAGTTTAAGAATAAGAAATAAGCAGGCTGAGAACAGGGTTAAGTGTCCTTACAAAATATGTACAAACTGTGATTAAAAACAGAATATTCTTGAAGCTTTTGCAACAGCCATTATGCTTACCTATAGTGGGATCATACTCATCCACAAAGCTGCAAAGAAAAAAGACATCAGTTGGTGCTGAACAAGTTAGTGCTCAATATAAAGTAATCTTTTAGGTGGTGCATAATGAAATCAGAAATGTAGCTAAAATTTCATAATGGGTAAGTGGGTACTGAAACACTGAATCTTTGTTGGTACTGAACCACGTAAAGACCATGCAACCCCTGCTTGAAAATATACACCCACTCACAGTGACAATCTTATAAGATATGGCTTTTGCTATGTTACATGGACATCTTGCCCACACTGTATTAAAGGGTTTCTTACAGCTTGCAACTTGCAACCATAACTGGCTTGTATTGACCTATAGACCCACAGGCAAAAATGAACATGTTTTCAAACTAAGATGAAGCTATCTGAGATTAGGTACATTGCATGGCCTCAATTGCTCTAGCATTTGGCAATTTATGGCAATACAATGGATCTAAACCATAAAACCTCTAATGATATACAGATAGGGATACTCACTGATTTTGAATCAATTGAATGGTCAAGGCACTCTTTCCAACACCACCAGCTAGGAAAAAAATATTTAGAAAAAATGCAATTTAGTTTGTACCAAAATAAGGAAAAACTACAAACCGCACTTTGCACCAATTCTAAATGCAAAACGGCACGGCATGCTTGCATGCTAAACTAAAATCAAAACACACTTACAATATAACCTTGGCACTTCCTTTACTACCTTTGTTGGCATTTGCAGAGTATGGCAGTTTTCAATGAGATCTTTGGTGTGCAAGAGCCCTTTCTATTGTTCTATTCTATTGTTTGCGTATTGTTCTATTGGAAAAATTGAGTGTGCAAGTGCCCTATTATGCAGTGCAGTTGGAACTCGCTTCATTTGCATAATATGGCTTTTTCAATGAGATCTTGGGTGTGCAAGAGCCCCTTTCTATTGTTCTATCCTATTGCTTACGTATTGTTCTATTGGAAAAATTGAGTGTGCAAGTGCCCTATTATGCAGAGCGGTTGGAACTCGCTTCATTTGCATAATATGGCTTTTTCAATGAGATCTTGGGTGTGAAACAAGAACCCCTTTCTATAGTTCTATCCTATTGTTTGCCTGTTGTTCTATTGAAAATCTCAGGTGTGCAAGTTCCTAACTCTGCAGTATGGCTCTGCCTTGGCAGAATTGACGTGCACCAGATGCCACCTATTTGTGCCAATTTCTATTGTTCTATTGTTATCTCTAATGTTTTATTGGCTTCTGTCCACCACAGTTCTCTGGCATCAAGGGACTAGATTCCAGTGTGGTGGCTCTGCAGTGCAACTTTGAACTCGCATCTCGCTTGCAGCATGCATCTTAACTAAGTAAAGGCAGCATTAACTAAATACATACATCTGTAGGTCACTGATCTCTAACCAACTGCATTTGCTTTGCTATTGAAATGAAACTTCCATTGACGCCTAACGGATACCAACATAATCTGAAGGACAGTGGGCACCTTTAAAAATTTTTTCACATGACTATCTACACACACAGGGTACTGTACAGTAACAAAAGCTCTAGCTTTTGGAGATGAAAAGGTATCTCTTTATCTTGCTAATTAACAGGTTTCCCAAAGTAGATAAAGATTGAATCGTCTGGATTAAATAGATATTGTATAAAAGTAAACTTTGAAACTTGAGAACCCGTTGAGAAGAACAAAATATAAAAAGTGACACACGAGATAAAAGTTCAATGTCTCACTCACCTCCAACGACAACAAGCTTGTATTCAGTCATTTTGTTTCAACAGAGCTTGCAAATAAATAAAATACACTAAATAGTCTCTAAGCTACCTAATAAGTGCCAAATCGAGCATATATCTGAGTGCTGTCACATCATACTCAAGGTGAAATCAGAGCATCTTCTTCCAAATTTCCCCTCCCAGTTTTCTTCAGAAAGCAAGTGAACCTCTTTTTCGAAATCCATGCAATTCTTCCGAGACTAACCCTCGTATTGAAGTTGAGGCTCATATAAATGAACAAAATCGGGATTTCTATAAATAGAATATTCAGTTGAATCAAAAAGTCAGGAAATGAGGTCGTGGATTTCCGTGAGGCCGTGATGAGGTGAGGTCTGGATTGTGGTACCACGCAAGTTCCAACTCATCATCTGTCCAGGACTATAGGTAGCCATCTAATGGCTAATGGTTATCTCAATGTCTATAGTATTCCTTGCACACTTGCACTTGGACCCATACACTTCAGCAGGGAGCCCTGACTTCAGCCACTAAATACGCTGCGCTCCAGTTCAACGTCAAATTTCTCCCCCCCCCCCTGTAGCCCTGATTATTTCTCTATCTCTATGGGCTTCAGATCTTTAAGCCCGTTTGAAGTCCACGCACTCAAGTTAACTTCAAGGCGTTAGAGAAAGATTGCTGGAAAAACCATTATTCCATGGACGAGCGACCCTGAACCGTAAATCCATGTCGCTCAAGTATGTCGACGAAAATACAATTATAACTAGCTAGTAATTGCCAATCTTTGCAGACATCAACATTTCAGCAACTATACATCGATACAGTTGATAGCGGTCGAAAAAGCGCTCACTGTCAACAAATCGCAGGTTGAAGTAGAACAAGCCCAGCAATCTGGAACTGTGGGCCAACTAGTTGCCGTCAAAAAGAAAGTCGTTGCCCGAGCATTTATGTCGACAGGTCAGCTACGATGAATTAGTTCACAAAAAATTGTTGGCATAAGTTATGACTGCGCGCAATATCGACACAAGCCTGGTCTGGCTAAAGGTTCGCCGTCTCGAAAATTCTTTTCCTCGAACCAATTTCTTATATGAAAAACATGTAGGGTGCCCAAACAGATAGGGTGATTTAGGGAGTAGCACAAGACTAAGCTTTCAAAAGCGAAAAGACAAAGGCAACAAGTAGACCCAAGTAGACCCAAGGCAGCTGGTGATTGAGGACAAGAGGCTTGCCAAATGCTAAGTTGGAACTTGACAGAGACCGCCCAGGTTGTTTCATCAGCCAGTGTTTCAAAAAGGAGACAAGTTGACAAAACATTGCATACCGTTCCAAACTTCTAGGAAAATGAAGATTTCTAGGTAAATCAAACAGAAAAATGACGTTCCAAACCGAAGTTAAGTTGGTTAAAGCAAATAAAAACGAGGATTTTTGGAAATTCACAGAACATTATCGAAAATCTTCAGCCTTTAAACTAAACATTTCACTAGACAGGATATTCTCTAAACAGCATATTTCTTAGCAAACATAGCATTTCTCGTGCATTAGCATACGTTACAATATATCTTAAAAATATTGAAAAAGATAAAAACTAAATTTATCTCTTCGCGTGCAACATTGTATTCTGTGTGTCTCCCAGGGTGGCTAAACATGCGAGTGACAAGCGAGTAAAATGTCCCCCGAGTCATTCGCATGTCGCGGAAGGGGACATCAGTGTCACGCGCGACATGTCTTCTAGTCCTAGTTTATCCAGGCCTTTATGCTGCAAACTTTAACTTCAGTGCAAAAGACAATATGATTAATTCCTAATATACAATTTAACGTTATGTAAAATATAACGAGAAGCTGATGAAAAATAATAAGTGCATAGATGACTCATTAAAAAATGAAAGAAAACATAGTTCTTGTCAAAGCCTGGTTTCCATATAGCCATGAGTGGCTGTGCCAGTGCTGAGACACGGCTGTGCCAGTGCTGAGACACGGCTGTACCAGTGCTGTGGCGTTTCAAGTTTTAATGGAAACACTTCCTTACAGTGGGCTCTACCGTGGCTGAACATTTCCTCTACCGCAGTGATTCCAACATAAAAAGTTGAATTTGGTTCAACTTTCCCGGCCCTTATGACGCTTCTTCCAATAGAAGATTTTAATTGAAACATGTGGAACAGCCGTGGGCGACGTGTCTGTGGCACTTGCCTTTGCTCTCATTGAGCACATGACTGTAACAAGCAAATCAAATGCGAGGAGATATTCTATACCCACAACTGTCTCAGCACTGGTACAGCCGTGTCTCTACACTTGCCACGTATTTCTATATGGAAATGAAGCGTCGCAACACTTTCTCAGCGCTGCTACAGCCGTGTCTCAGCACTGGCACAGCCACTTTTGGCTATATGGAAACCAGGCTTAAAGCAAGTTTTGCTTCGAGGTTTTGGGGAGAGCTGCCGGCTCCAGTTAAAGTTGTTTGGAACTTTAAACGATCACCTCTGAATGGATAAGGCCCATCAGTAAACGATGAGAGCATGTTTATAGTCGTTTAGTTGTACAAAACTTTCAAATTCAGCAAAAGGTTTATATCCTACCAAGTCTGTTTGCCTATCGTATAATCAAGTACGTACGAAGATAGGTATAATATATTAAATTTCAGGGGGTTAGAAGCAGTAGATTTCAGAGTTATAATAGGGTGCCGTCATAAACTACTATAATTTCAAAAGTAAATCACTCCCCAAGATATATGAAAAATATTACAATAAAATTTACTTCATTGTCTTAAAATTTGTTCATTTTCTTCACCATTCGTTTTAATCTTTTTCTGTGCTGGTTCAGAAATAATCCCATTGCCATTTGCATTAATTTCGTTTATATGAAGTACCTCGTCTGCTGTGAATGTCCGATCCTTGACTATTTCACACAGTCCCTGTAAATGATTGGGAAAAAACTTAATCAATCGATCTAAAAATCGAAATCAAGGGTATCTGGAAAGAATAACAAATTGGTTTTGTGCTGGGTTTCCGAAACTTCTTTGCTTTTCTACAACAACTCACTATAATCTTATTAAAATTTCAACGAAAATGACAACCAGATCCAGAGGTCGAGGTGCACTGGTGAAGAAGCTCTGATGTCAGGAGGAGCGGTTTATTTTTTCTGTGTCTTCATTTGTCGTTTCGCAATGTTCTTCAAGGTAACTACTAATCAAAATTTGATGTCTCTGATGGCACAAAATCATCATCATCATCATCCTCATCATCAACATCATAATCATCATCATCATCATCATTATCATAATCATCATCATCATCATCACCATCATCATCATCATCATGTTCATTATTATCATCATCATCATCATCATCATCATCATCACCATCATCATCACCGTCACCATTATCATTATCATCATCATCATCATCATCATCACCATCGTCACTCATAATCTTTAGGTACGGTATCACCAAAAGATTCTTGAAGCCTTAAGAGTAACTTGTGGCACTTGAAAAATTCCAAAATAAGGGCAAAGGGTAAAATACAAGCCTCGTATTTCGCTATCCTGTATTAAGTTCGCATGCAATAAGCTTTGGTTCAAATTTACTTGTTCTTATGGAATATCTACATTGCAAAAAACATACCTCTCCAGCATAAGATACACTTGGTGATATTTCACATACGACAGGTGAAGTCCTAAATGGAATGAAGTTGGTTCAATATGGTTTTTTTATATCACAGCTACACTCTATTGCAGTATAGCTTTAATAGTTTAAAAAAATGCTCTCGACATAAAAATCCAACCCTCAACGTGCAAATGAGCACTACAGATTTCCTTATGAACATTAACCTAAGATTTCGCCGGTATATTTTCAAAATACCAATAGAACTTACAGAGAAACTATTCAGTAACAGTATGAAAAAAAATAAAACTGGTAAAGCAAAATCATTGTTTCATTCAGGGATTTTAGAATTTGTACCCATCAAAGCCCAAAAAGACAGGTTTTTGTAAAAACAGAACGAGTTGATTTTTCACTTGGACTCTTCAAATTTATCTACTAGTCACCTGGCTGAATCTGAATGATGTTTAAAACAAAACACCAATCAAGCTACACCCTTTTTTTACTGGTGCATTTTAGCCCACATCCTGGTAGAGTACTTATTCCGTAATATTCAGTTGGTTTGGCATGTTTCTGATGTTTACACTCTGTGGAGCGAAGACGAAAAGGCTAGACCGAATAGAAATAAAAGTCGAAGGACATTAATAAGGCAGTAAAAATGCAGCAAATTAAGTGCTGCAATCTGATTGGCTCTGGTCGTTTTTTTGCATGCAAAAGCCACGCGTCCCAGTTTGAGCAGCTTTCTGACAGCAACAACAACTAAAGATGGTAGCTGCGATAGCTGGAACTCGTGTAATAAGTCTACTAGCTATGTTCCAGTATGTTTATGCTTTTGTAAACAAGAAGAAACAACAAAACAAAATATAAAGCCAACACCATACTTGATATCCGTGGATAATGTAACGCCATCTGCATTGACGAATCTACCACCAGCATTTGTGATAAATCTGTAGTGTGCATTGATTAGGTCTTGTCTTGCGGTTTCAGGGCAGTTGGATCCAGCACCTGGCCCATTTTTCAGTGGAGAAAATTCGTCTTCTCGAGGAACTTCCAGAACAGCAAATTCACTGGAAGAGAAATAGTTCGTGAAAATCTAATAGCCAACAAAAGAACAAAAGTAAAAATCTTGTTGCAAGAGCAAGACGAACAAATACGATAAATCAGGGATAATACACTGGTTACAGTAATGGTGCGTTCGTTTCGGACCTTTTTCTTCGCCTTCCGTTCTCTGAAGAATCCCGAGAGGCTGAAAGTCGGTCATTGGGACAACTGTCGGGAAAATTGGAAAATTTGGGGCTCCAAACTCTCCTGACTTCAGAGCTGGAAGATTTCGCATACTTTGAAGAGTATTTGTTTTCATGTGCGGTCTGGAATCGGAAGCCTCCGACTTCTATTTTTTCAGAATTCAATAGAGGAAAAGTCCTAATAATACGCACCCTAAAACCCGTAAACAAGAACATAGAAAAATAAGAACTTACAGACTGTTCAAGAAAATATTGCCTGCAAATGAGCAAAATTCGTAGATTTTTTTGCATCTGGCGTAAGTAGGCTGCCTGTAAAGATTTACTTGATAATATTGTTACAAGATTTTCATGGAGTACTTGAAATTCGTTTTGGTACAACTTCTTTAAGAAAAATTTAGTCTGTTTTTTCAGCGATGTATGTTCTTGTTTGCAGGTTTGTTGCTGTTGTTATTGTTACTTTATTTTGAGTAGGCTATTATTTCTAGCTTTATCAGCTAATTTAGGCCTACTATGCATGCCGCATCCAGGCATGGGCCCCTAGCCTAACGTCCCTTCCGAAGGACGGCAGAGTGACTTGTTTGGTCATCCATCTGGAAAGTCACCCATCCAGATGCTGACCTCACACGACCAAGCTTAACTTCAGCTGTCTAACGAGAACTGAATGAAAAGCTTGGCAACTCACTCCACAATGTTGTAGTATATTTCGTAAACCAGCTGTGTTGGAAGAACTTACTCGGCGTACTGAAAGACATCAAAAACAAATTTTTCCATTTTGATTCCACTTGGTTTGTCTGGCTTGATTCTAAAAACAGAGATGAATGTTTGATAAAACCTTTTAAACGATGGGTATCATGAAAAATGAAAGCTGATCACCCTAAAGAAAGCATACATCATTTTCTAAAGTAAGGAGTTTGACTTTTTCGAGAACAAATGAGATGAAAGATTTTTGAAAAGAGATGCAGTAATAAAATACAGTGGTATTAAATCCCTAAAATGCTCCGTATGATCAGCTGACCCCATTTTTCTACTGTACATAAACGAAAGGGAAAACAACGCCGTCGGAAAGACTCTTTGAAAAACACAGAAAAAGTTTCAACACACAATATTTATATTGAAGTTGGCGTGGCGTTTTACTGGAAAAATTGTAGAAAGTGTCAAGACGAGAATGTAGCTAGCCACAAACTTTGCCAAGTTTCTTCTCCGCCCTTAGTATGGCGTCTATGGCGACGGTGGATAAATAGGGGCTTTTTGTTTTTTTGCTTTCTTTAGATACATGTTATATTCGAAATGCAGCAGTCTATTCCTTCTGCATCTCTTCACGAGGTTCGTTCCGATGTCATTATTGCCCGCTCTAAAGACGAGAATGTATTAACTTTGCTAAGATTTTCTTCCTATAAAAGCAACTGTGGAAAAAGGGGTTTTTTTCTTTCTTTCATTTCAAATGTAGCAGTTTATACTCTCTGCATCTCTTAACGAGGGTCGTATTGATTATGTAATAAAAGCCTCCCTGTAATGAACACCGAATCAAATTTGTAGAGAAATTACTGAGGAAATAGAAGAGATACGGTATACAGTATGTACAGACAAACCTTTCTCCAGCATCATTCACATAAGTAATCTTCTTCTTGGCAACGTGGTGAGGCAAGTGATCATAATGTTCACTAAAATGAAGAGGTCAATAAGCATTAACAAAGTTTTATTTGTACAAAACTTCAAAATTGCTATAAATAGCAAAAACATCTTTGGACATGCATGCAGCTACTTAAAAGCTTTTTCGTCTGACACTCCTCAGAGCATAAGAGTTTGTTTTCTCATTTGGACTCTTCAGTGAGTTTAATTGGTCAATCCCGCAAGCTGATTGGTATTCAAAACACAATGCCAATCCAGCTTCACCTGTCAGACATGTGCATTTCGATTTGCATCTGGGTATATCTTGCAACTATAAGCATTAAGTAGCAAACTTACCAAACTACATTCTTCAGAAAGTCTAAAGTGAAGAAATGATTACAGATATTGCCAGCGTTGAACAGAAGGTGCCCATCAGGACTTCGCTTTTCTGAAGTTGATGGTGAAATTTCACTATATTCGACAACCTTCAAAATAAAATGCAAACGGATTCAGAAACTTTGACAAAATACCGTGGTAATTGCTTAGCAATAATTACCATCCAGCTTTTAAGTTATCTACCTGTTTTGTTGATAGCAAAAATGTATATTTTCATCTAAAAATGTAGGTTCTAATTTTCTTGGCCTTTTCCAAGGCACAGCTCGTTGA
Organism: Chrysaora quinquecirrha; assembly: GCA_014526335.1. Taxonomy (NCBI): domain Eukaryota; kingdom Metazoa; phylum Cnidaria; class Scyphozoa; order Semaeostomeae; family Pelagiidae; genus Chrysaora; species Chrysaora quinquecirrha. The sequence continues at coordinate 3,761,375 of JACTAT010000035.1, forward strand.
AAAAGATGGATCCCATATCGAGATTGCAACACTCCATTGAAAACCGGGATCACATGTTTCAAGGACTCTATCACGAACCACTGGATCATCCAAAAAGCCCACATCATTGTATTGCAGATGGTGATGCATGTTGCGATCATAAAATTGTAACAAATAACTTGGTGACTGATGAATTAGCTGACAATAATATAATAGCCAACATTAAAATCACGCACTTGGGCCAATATAATTCATGCAGCTAAAGTCATTAGCCTACAGTACACGTAATTTACTTGAAAGAACTAATGAGGTCAAAAAGACCATCATTTTAAAATAGCATAATAAGCCATAAAAACCATAATTACACTTTCAATACAATAAGTCACAAATGAAGGAAATTTACTTATCTCATGTGCCTTTTTCAAATATCAAATATATACTTAATTAAGGTGCAAGGAACAACTTGCTTTGATTTTCTATCTTAGATACATGACAGCAATGATTTAAACAAACCCGGGCTGGTCATCAAAATTTTCAACTTTTTACATTGCAGGGTCTGTTTGAATGGAGGTGAGACAGCCCAGTTAGGTAGATGGTGCATGTAAATCCAAGAACAATAAATTTGTTTGTTTCTGAATCTTGCATTTACATTAACACCCAAATCAGTGAGGCGACATTCGTGATCAAAGGATACAGATCTCACCTGTCGGAGATCTGTAGGAACAAAACGATCTTTTGTTTGTTTTACTTGCATTTATATGGACAGGGGGCTAGCCCTGTTAGACAAGATAAAACGTTGACAGGAAAGAACGTATCAGTGTTAACAAGCAAAGCCAGCTCAGTACAGAAAAGTTTTTATAGACTTTTCATCCTTTCACTAACTCTTTCTTGGAATAAACGAAACAAACTTCTTTCCAACAAAAACCTTGTGGGATCTTAGTTGTAAGACAATATGATGACACAGTAAACTTGCCTTGACAGATCATTCAAAATGAGGGCTTAACTAATGAATGGCAATGAGGATGCCTTAGATGATTACATTATTAAAACATGTTACCTGATATTTTCCATCACATTTGCAAACTACTCCAACAGCTTCTGAAGGGTCTATTTTTCCACAACCTGAATAAATGGAAAAATAGGAAATGTACAATACCTGAACAATACAAATTAAAGGAAATGAAATAGCAAGTCTTTCTTGATTCAATTAACAGTTGCTAAAACAGTCTTGACGAGGAGAGTTGGTGCACAAACATACAGAAATTTCATCTGTTCTCAAGCTGCAGGTCCATATCAGCTGCATAGCTGCCAGAACCCCCAACCTGGTTTAACAAATAAATATTACTTGCTTGCTCTAGAAAGGGGAATTTCATCCTCTAACAAGGAAATGAATAGCAGCAGGGTGGTCGAGAGGCAGAATGGACCCCGGTGTAATGTAATGATACCAGGCCTTTTGGAGGCTTTAGGGGGAAGTTTTAGAGAGTTTTTAGTTTTTGCGGGCCCCTTAACAGCTCGGCCCTGGACCTCAGACCCTGCAGGACCCCCCATTTTGATGGCACTGAATAGCAGTATCCCGGGGATCGTGCTTTCCATGCCCCTGACTTCTATGTTTCGCACGGTTTACTGCCGCACCAGTTGCTATGATCTTGCGAGTATGTAAATCAATACAGCCTGGACCCTGGCTGTGCTGGTACCATGGATTATCTTGTTGAACTCCTGACAACACAAGCTAGTTATGGTTAAGTTCAGGAAGTTACAGCATCTTCAGCCATTTTATCCTATACGTCCATGACATCATATGATATCGGTAGCAGTGACCAGTATAATCACTCCCATTATAACATACTTGAGCGGACCGCAGTATTTGGTATGTTATAAGCAAAGTATGTTATAAACAGGGTATTTTCCTATTGATCTGAGACTCCATGTAAATACAATTTATATGGTGCATTATATCCAAGAATACCTTAAAAGCGAGTATGTTATAGCCAGTATACTATATCATACTCAATAATTACCTTTGCACCACACTGGGCTCCTTTGCTGTTGCAGTATCCAATAAAAACAGGATCAGCCATCTTCACTAAAATGTTATCTACACAATATACATGAATTGAATGGATGCCTCTCTTTTCCATATCCTCAGTTATTTTGTCAGTCTTCAAAGCTTTATATAGTCCACCATTACCATCAGGAGCTCTTGCAATTTTACCATAGTTATCAAGGATAATCTTGCCTTCTGGTGTCATACAGGGCAAAGTGTGTTGTTCAAAGAATATTACATCTTTCTCCTGTAATCCAAAGTAATTGTGAGATTTGAAGTACTGCTGAGTTATCTCCTTTGTAGCCTCACTGGTCATCATATACCTGAAATATACAGTAGGGTACACTAAGGTTTATTTTAGGAAGTTCAGTTATATAAGAATGTTATTTTTTATATTTTTTTTGAAATGTTAAGAAACAGTACAAGAAATTTTTACTCAACAATTATGCACAAACCCTGCTGTAAATTTTGACAAAGCTTCCTTTCTGAAAGATTGTATTTTGAGTAGTTTCATTGGGCTTGGATGAAATTCTGATGTCTTCAGAGGTGCCTGAAGCAAGGCATCGGGGCACCTGGCCGCAGGTGCAGAAGCAACAAAATCAGGGCAAAACAATGGGAAAATCAAAGAATATCAGAATATTATGAGAGTGATGGGGGCAATCACCCCCACTGCCCCTGTGCCTCTGGCACCCCTGGATGTCTTTTTAAAACTCTAATGGACAAAACATCTGCCATTGTGTGACAGTAAGTCAAGGTAAGAGAAAGAAACCCACGGACACCTCAAACAGTCAGCTGCGACCCGTTTTGCCTAATGTTAGGGCTCATCAGTGTAGCTAGAATGAGTGAGGACCTCAAAGGTGCATGTGTTCTTCTTAGATACTGTACATATTGAGACAGTAATGAATGTTTGGGTGGCAGTTAACCCACAGATCTGTTACAGGCCTCTTGTCTTATACCAGGGCGCATTCTGAGTAGCCTACGCCAGAGATCTCCGGCGTTGAGTCTGAAATTTTATTGGTGTACTGGTGTGGATTGGCGTACTAGCCTAGACTATTATTTCAATTATAAAACAATAGATCTATTGATTTTTGGCGTGAAGTCTAATATGGTCGACGTATTCTCTGGCGTGGCGGTAATATGGAATACACCATGGGTCTTATACCTACCCTTAGGTATTTATTTTTGAAATTTCACTTAATACACTCTTTTTGTTTGTTAGCACTATATGGATTGCCTGAGCTTATATAATGCCCTTTTACACTGCGTTTCAGAAGTTTCCTGACACAAAGTCTTTGGAATAAATTCTGACCCTCCCATTTGTTCCCTTGCTTTGCGGAACAACTAATCTATTTCCTTCCTGGAACAAAAAGTCAATTAAAGGCGAAAGTACACAGGAACATGAACATGCAATCATATGACTCAGACAGACAGGAGGTGCATACCAAGTTATTGTCCCATTTTCTCCATGCATTTCTTGTGCAAGACTTTGTAATTTGAGTATTCTTTCAGCTTGCAGTTGATAAAGGGTTTTATGAGATGGTAACCCAACATCGTACATTCCTTTTGGATAGCTCACTCCTAATCGTGTTCCCTGTCCCCCTGCAAGCAACAAAACAGCAACTTTCCCTTGTGAAACTTTCTTCAAACCTTCCTTATACCAATGTTCAGTTTTATTCTTCTCTGACTCAGAAAGCCTCTCGAAAACATGTTCAGGCAGTGGTTTCATGAGTTCATCTTTCTTTTCTTGATCCTGCTTTAGTTGCTGCATGGCCTTTTCGTAAGTTTCCTTCACGTAAGCATAGTCGATGCTTTGCAGTTCCTTCAGGAAAGTCGATTTATCATCATCCGATAGCTGATCCCAAAATTTAAGCAAATGCGCTTGTCCATATCGATCTAATTTAGTTTGAAAGTCCTTTGTATCCATTTCAAAATGCAAAAAGGCAAAAGCTAAACGTCAACAAAATATCAGCCTAACTTCCACAGCTTTGATGACGACCAGGCCCAAAGCTTACACATCACACACCAAGTCATCAAAAACACACACAGGGGAAATGAATGGATTTGATTGGCTATTGACCAATTTATCATGATTTTGATTGGATAAACTCTCAGCACGTCATCTCAATGTTCGATCGACGTGGTCACCACGAAAATCGGACCATGGAGACAGTACATACCGACAAGGAATCCGTGGAATCTGTGGAAACTCCTAGCAACAAAGTCACCTGTTCAAATGGACCGCTATTCTGTTGTATTATATAGAACTCCAACGTTTTACCTAACTAATTGTTTACAAAAAACCCACAAAAGACTCGCATGAACCACAGAATAGAGCTCAGTTCACTCTTCTGTGCATGAACATCCTTCACGCAGTATGAAGTGGGGCGGCTTCTATAACCCCAAAATTGCAGAATAGATGCAGAATCCAACAGAACCGAGCTACGGATTAATTGAAGAAACAGAAATCTCCATGAAATTATAGCGAAATCTGCAACTTTACCTAATACTTCTATGGTCACAAAGCTACTCATTACAAATTACAACTATGGCATCGAATGCCAGGCAAATCCCCCAAATCCCCAAGCTTTCAAGACAAAGATTATCTCTTTCGAACGAGTTTTGAACGAAATAAAATCATTCGCAAATGCAAGTCAATCCGAAAGAAATGCTAGACAAACTTAGCAATGTCTGTGGCATGAACCAACCGAATCGTCCTGACTCATTTTGTAACCATTGATATCCTAAATGCAATGTGTTTCAATGTTGCTGCATTCCGTTATACGGAATATTGCCATAAATAATATTCAACAACCATTAATTATCAAAAATCAATATTGCTCCACGTTGGTGGTTATCAGTATTTTTGAGTATTTTGAACTGCTATAAAACAAACATAAAGGAAGCGGTTATGTATCAAGATTCCTTGCTTCCTCTCAACTTTTTTGTAGCCTCCCGATAGACCTTCTTGTTCTTGTGTACTGCTTACACAATCCTAATCTGATATTCTATACTTCATTTCAAGGTCAAGGCAATGCCTCTGAAGAGTTTCCTTATATTTTCACTAACACACCTATCTGCAACGATGCTGCCAATACATAATATTATAGGATAGGTCACAGGAGCCAAGCCCTCTAGTTACGAGCCTGATTTAATAACTTCACATAAGTGTTCATCACCCAGTGTCCTAAGACAAAACTACACCATGAGTAATTACAGTCACCTACTCCGCAAAGATAGATCTAGACTTTACAGATCGACTGTTAATCGTTTCTCTTTGGAAAAATTTACGGCAGCTGAACCAAATTCACACCTAATTCGTTCAACATTACTCAGAAAACATGAACTATGATTTCAATCGCCGAAAGCAAGTTTTCTTCTTCATTCATTCAATGTCTTGTGACAGACCCATGTCTTGAGAAGTCACATTCGCGTACTTAGCTAGTAGATTGACTTCTCTTGTCGTTTCTCTTTCAATAAATTCAGATCAGTTGAACCAAATTCACTTCTAATTCGTTCAACGTTCTTCTGCAAACATGAAATATGCTTTATGTCACCCAAACAAGTTTTCTTCGTCGTTCATTCAATGTCTTGTGATAGACCCATGTCTTGAGAAGTCACATTCGCGTACTCAGCTAGCAGGTTGACTTTTTGTCGTTTCTCTTTCAATAAATTCAGATCAGTTGAACCAAATTCACTTCTAATTCGTTCAACGTTCTTCTGCAAACATGAAATATGCTTTATGTCACCACAAACAAGTTTTCTTCGTCGTTCATTCAATGTGTTGTGATAGACCCATGTCATGAGAAGTCACATTCACGTACTCAGCAAGAAGATTGACTTTCTGTCGTTTCTCTTTCGACAGGTTTACAACAGTTGAACCGAAAGCATTAACGATTCGTTCAACATTCTTAAGTAGATATGTACTATGATTTTTTGGATTACGCTTTCCAGTTTTTCTAACAGTGAGATGCCAAGCCTCATCGTCACCAGTATCAGGGTCTAAGTAAACCTCATAATCTTTGTCATTGATCTCACAAGGTGCAATAAAAGTGCTGTCCTTTAACACAATGATATCATGTCCAGCAAGCAAATCAATAGTCTGCAAGCTAGATCCATCTTTCTCACTAATTTCACATACCAATAAACAGATATCATCATTTTTAGTGCCATTGACTTTACGTTTTCCTCGTGTTTGCAAACTGAGTCCATTGACATATTCAGTGCCAAGATGATTGCTTGGTATATCATCTAATAGCGATCGGTCGTTCATATCAACTGTTTTCACAATTGCAACGTTGTTCGATATAATATGAATAGAAGCAATCAGTTGAGTAGGTAGTTTTGCTCTTGCTTTGTAAATCTTTAATTTATTTCCAACAAATACAATTTCATTGCGATTTATTTGTGACGATGTGCGAATGACCACAGTGGGAATTTGGTCACTGTTATCTATAATCTGAAAGGTCTTCTTTGCAATTAGATCGGTCAGTTCATCAATATTAACTTCGTAAAAGTTCCTACCAGAGTGCTGCACCACTGTCAAGTCAATACCATTTGGATTTCCATTGTCGTTTCCATATAAAATTACATAGTCGTTCATTGGGCTTCCAATCAATACTTGGACATTTCTGACTATGCCCACTTTATGAAGGGTTGCCTCTGCGCCATAGAAGTAACTCAAGGCGTTATCCTTAGAATCAAAAAGATTCCTGTAATGTCGTTTGGAGTCTCTCTCATGCCTTCAAATGACAGAATATTCAATCCAGTGCCCAAATCCACTTGGAGAACATTCTCGAAGGTTTTCTCAAACCTGCCAAACATGCCATTGATTATGATAATATCATCTCCTTTGCCCATTGATATTTCTATTTTCTCACCCTGGTCTAAGTTCTTCATATCAGTCAAAATCACTTGGTCATTTGGATGGTACCATCGTTTGTTAATACCAGTATTTATAACAAGCCCATTCAATCTATAGTCAGATCTATTGACGTTGTTAGTATTAACGAAGATAGTACTTCCTTTGTACGGATAACCCTTTGAAAAGACACCGTAGAAATCGAATCCAACTATCTCCAATTCATCTCCTTTCCCTGTTTGAGTTGGTGATGAGACTCTTCGTGGCTTACCAGCAATTAGAAATATATCAGTACTGTCTTCTTTTCGATAAATTGGATACTCAACCGCAGAACTGTCATTGACAGTGGCACCAAAATGTAAGCGACCCAAATCATTTCTATACAAGATACTCCATTTCGGCAAAACTCCTTGATTAACCATATACACATCATTCAAACCGAGCTCTTGGTTCGACAGATAGACATTCATCAGTCGTAATTGCTTTTTCGATTGCTCTCGTAAAGAGTGAATCTCATTTACGGTTGCGAAATTGACTTGCGTTTGATTCTTGCTTGGTGCATGCGTATTAAGATGCATGTTTATCAGTGATGCGGCTACATGAAGTACTGCTCCAGCTGTCATTCCTCTGTTCCCTGTGATGCTTATTTCACTTGCTAGTGATTTGACAAATGCTTCAAGGCCGACAATACCGGCACAGATTCCCAAACATGATGCAGCTATATCTTCTATTTTACGAGCATCTACTGCTATTTTGAGCAATTCAATGCTAACCCGAACAGTAATAGTATCCAGAGCGAACGACAGTGTTTCAGCAATATCTGGTCTTTTAGCCCACGTGTTTAGCTTTCTGAACAAAGTGATTATCGGTGAATTGTTTGGGATTTTGTAGAGTTCGTTACTGAATGACACGCGAATATGACGCAGTGCTTTATTCATTTGTCGCAAAGTGACTCTGATATTAACAGCATCTTTTGCTTTGAAGAGTTGAAAATAAAGAGCATTGTTGTAATTGATAAATGCTTCTCGAGTATCCTTGAACTCTTGTTCCGTAGCAATGCTGTCTACAGCCTCACGGTTTATCATGTACGTAAAGCGATCATTGAGTGATATACTGGACAATGTTATGATAGCTTCTTTCAGGTCTGTGATAGCCTCCTGTTCATATCCTTCAGCTAGTTTTGATAAAGCAGCGACAATAGTAGAGAAACAACCAGATAATGAACCAGCAGTTTCAGGTAAAACTAAATAAGCAGCATAGCCAATAAATTTACCCGAATCCTGATTTTGAAGTTGTTGAGATGAGGTCCACCTCCAGCATAGTAAGACAAAGAATATACTAATCCAGTGAAATTCTGTTGCCTTCATGATCAAGCGTCTACTTTTGACACCAAACTGTCACTGCTGTCGCTTATATTGTCCAAGGTTTCCTTTATGAGGTACAAATAGTGTTGTGTAGATAACTCTCCATGTTCAAAGCAAATCAAGCAGCCTAGAGAAGCAATAACGATACATTTTTAATGTAGAAAACTTGGTAATCTCTATTCAGGGGGGCATTTTACACAAAATACACGTCGGGCAAAGGCTTTCTTGACGAAAAGTGGAACTTTCTACTTCTAGTTAGTCTTTGTGATGAACAGAAAAAGACCATATATGTGCAGGTATACATGACCCAAAAATGCAGAACTCTCAATGACCAAGTTGAGAACCGTGTTTAAAAGCCCAGGAACAGAGGTTATTATCGGTTCACTATCATTGAAACAGTAAGGTAATCATTCATCATCATTGTTTTAATGGAATCTGCCTCTCTCGTAACTTATAGCTGCGTGCTTTTGGAGTTAGAACACACTACCCATCAAACTTATATTATGTTCTTCACTTGTTGTCCATTTCAATTTACATCTTGCTTCAAATTTTTTGTAATGTAAATCTCATGCTCATTCTGATATAGGCCTACTTCACACTCACGAAAAGCGATTTAAAATGCTCCTTCGCTACGACGAGAGTTTGAACGAGTTGCGATTCATAGTTTCTGTGTATAGCTATGCTGAAACCGTACTTCAACTATGTATGAGAGGGGAGAATCATTCTTCACAATACAAACGAGATTTTTATTAAAACAAAACGATTTCCAAGGGATTTCCATAAAAACAATAGGTTTTCAAGAGAGGGTGTACGAGATTCTAAATGAGTGAATCCCACCTCGATAAAAAGCCTCCTTTAAGCCGAATAAAAAATAATAATACAAAAAATAGACAGTTTTACCTGCTGTATGTTACACTTGTTCTTCAATGTTTATGGCGTACAAAGTACTTCAAGAATTTCTTTTACCTCATCTGTGAACGTCGATTGCAGTGATAGAAAAGTAACTTCCTGAAAATCAAATAGAGAAAAACAAGTATGGTGATTGAATATTCAGATAAACTGACTAAATGTCATTGAAGTAACCTGCTAGGTTTGTGATCAAGTCTAATAAACATGATCTACAGACAAAGCTTTCTTCTCCAGTAAAATCTATGCTACACGTTTTTTTTATAAGGAACACCTTTATAAGGAACTCGAGGCTGAAAATGCCCAAAAAATTAAGAAACTTTAAGGAACTGTCGAGGCTCGGATGAAAAACTAAGAAAATCTTTTTTAAAGAACAAGACGGTTTGTACGAAAAAGGAACAGAAGTACAATATATTTCCCATCGTTCTTCCCCAAAAGGCTCCATTTATACTTAAAATTAGAAATGAAGAATAGTTTCTATGAATTTGCTGTAAAAATTAGTATTTATACATATCCCACGACAAGGAACAGTATAAGGAACTTTCAGCCTCATTTTGTTGAAAAATTAAGGAACTCCAGCCTCAACTCAGACCAAAGGTTCCTTATAAAAAAAACGTGTATAGCGTTGTTTTTGTTTTATTCTAATATCTTGTTGTATTCTTCTTTAATTTTCAGAGCGAAAGTGATAAGATATACAGGGTGTTCCAAAAAGGAACCCGGTAAAGAAACCTTGGTATCAATGTCAAAATTTCATTTTTGAGCATGAAATTTGGTTCTCATGTTTTTGAAGGAATGAGAATTATGCTGACATCACTTTATAATGCTTTACTTCACGAAAAACACTAGAAAGGAACAAAACTTTTGGCACAGTACTTTTTAGTCAACACAAAGAACAGTCAAATGTGTACTTCAAAAAAGCAGAACACACCGTAAACAATTTTTTACACAATTTTGGCCGTCTAAATCAATCATTTTCCAAACCCTTGGCCTGAAATACCCAATGGTTGTATCAATAAACCCTTGCTGTAACTTATTCCAGCCACAGAAATCCTCAATTGCATGAAATGTGCATAAAGTTTGTGCACATGCTTTATTTATCATTGAAATTCATTACAGCATATTTTGTGAAGATGAAATATGAAAATTTATCTTTTCACTCACATGAATATATGTACACACTAAGTATTGTGAAAAAATTTTATTGGCCTTGAAGCTACCGTTCGCAAATAAAAACAATTTCTAAAGTGGGTTCCATTATTTCGGAACACCCTGTAGTTGTCTCCTTGTAAAACGAAGCCCCTGATATACCGAAGGTCCCTATAAAACGAACTTAATGTGTCGCTCTATTGAACAACAAACTAAATTCTACAAAACTAATCTCTGGATTTAAGCAACTCCTTAAACAATGATTACCCGTGGATCTTACACTGGGATAACTGGCACTGAACTGTTGTTATCTTAGCGTGATAGCGTCGGCAATATACTTGGCTAAGGGGTGGATGATTACCCGAAGGGGCAGTGATTACCCCTTCAAATTTACCGATTACCCGTACACTATCAAGGGGCGATTCACTCCTTGGAATCTCGTACACCCTGAGCTGGAATCTCTATTGTTTTCGGAGGAATCTTGTAAGAATCATGTTGTTTCAATAGGAATCCCGTACGCTTTTTCGAGGAGTAAAATGCCCCTCGTTCACTATCATTGAAAGAGCAAGGTCATTTTTATCATCAAGGTTTACTGGAATCAAGCAACATCTTAAACCGTGATTATCAGCTCACTATCACTAATCCTGTACAAATCCTACCGATACCTGTACAACTCCTTAAGAAGAGATTTTTGGTGGCTCAAGAGTCTGTTTCTTACAAAGGGTTTCTCATAAGAAAAATACGCATAAATAGAAAGTTGCTTGGGATTTTCTGTTCACTGAACTACATGATATCGATAAATATCTGGTACCAATCCACCAATTATGAAAAATTGCGATAAACAGCGGAAAAATTTTCGGGCATACTAGTATGCCTGAAAATGTTTCCGCTGTTTATCGCAATTTTGAAGTTTTGTATAACTCAAAGACAATTCAATAATGAAAAAAAATAGAAATACCTGGATGTAACAGCAAATGCAAATGATGCAGCGGTCTTCTGCACGCAAGTGAACTACAAATCCGCTAAATGTATTCTTACAAAGTACATATAGAGGCTGTAGCAAATGCCATTCACTAAAACTGAAGCCACTGAACTGTTATGAAAGAAACAAATCAAATGATATGCATAGTAAGGTATAGCATAAACCATTCAGTGTGTTGCTTTACAGTTATAAATTTTTAGGCATAGGAAATCCTCATACTAAATTACCATAAGCATATGATTGACTCTTATTAAGATGAAGGTAGCTACATCTTGTGCAGTGTGCAAAGTCTAGCCCCAAGATAGCTACATCTTGTGGTAAAGTGTGCAAATTCAAACCCCAAGATAGCTACATCTTGTGATACAGTGTGCAAATTCAAACCCCAAGATAGCTACATCTTGTGATGCAATGTGCAAAGTCTAACCCCTATCTCGAGAATTCGCTACCTCAATCTCGAGCTCTAAGTTGCCGTTCCCCTGGGCATTCGAGGTAGCACATGTCAGCTGTATCTGGGGTACTCTAAATATGAAGACGCGTGCTATAACTTCTTCTGTAAACATATTAATTTATAAAATATTGAATTCAGTTTTGTTGCATTTGCGATAAATCATACTAATATAATCTCTGAGTCTAAGTCATAAGTCATTGCTTATATACTAGCAATATCTGTTTGGGCGTCGAACATAAGAATCTGCATTTTCAGTTCTTAAGAATAGCCAACGCAGCCAGCCATACAGCATAGCTATGACCTATGACAGCAGAGCTTCTAGCCAAGTAAATACAAACTCAAAATTCGATAATTTCTCAAGTTCTACTTATGATTGAAGCATTCCTTCTAAGACCACTCGGCCATCGTCTTTTCAAAGTCTTCAGTCTCAATGAATGGTTTATCAAGGGATCTATAAAGTAATTTCAATATTTAATATCTACATCGACATCCCCAGCTGTAATGCTTCGTCGCGAGTCTTTAAAAATGGTAAGTTGAGTTGAAAATGGGGCTGTGCGTCGATGTATCGGGGAAGGAATATTTGCCCATCCAGGTGTATAATGTAAATATTTCATTCCAAAAGCCTGATGATTCTTTCGGCGCTGCTTCATATTCTACAATTTAATACCCAACCTGAAGAAATATGACTAAGGTCGTGTGATGATAAGGTGTGTGATTTAGCAGTGTCAGATACACGGGGAAAATACAATAAATATTGTTACAACAGTGCAAAGATATATACTCATGTGCATGTATAATGGCACAAGCATACATGGTTCTACTGTTGTGGAGACGGAGCGGTACATAGGTATATATTAGTACAGGCATACAATACCCCTGATATTGTTAAACTGGTGGAGAAGGTGGAGAGATACAAACATATAAAGCAGTGCAGGAATACTTGACCCAAGATGTTTTGGAGATGCAGGAGACGGTGGAGGTATGTAGTAGTACAGGCATACACGTCCCCAAATGTTGCGGAGACGGTGAAGACGGTGGAAGGATTCATTGATATAGTATCAAAAGCATACATGGTCCCAGATATTATAGAGACGGTGGAGGGGTACATAAGTACAAAAGTACAGGCATACATGGTCCCAAATGTTATGAAGACTGTGGAGATGGTGGAGAGATACATTGTTATATAGTATCATAAGCATAAATGCTCCAAAATGTTGTGGAGACGGTAGAGGCGGCGGAGAGATACATTGAAATATGGTAGCACAAGCGTACACGGTCCAAAATGCCGTGGAGACGATGAAGAGGGCGGGGAGATACATAGGTGTACAGTGATACAGGCACATAAGACCCCAAATGCTAAACAAGGGCTAAAGAGACGAAATGAAAATTAGTAATATCGTTATTGCTACTGCTTCTGTCGCACAATAAATGATACAAATAAAATACCTGATCATGATATCACCACAATAGATGCATTCAGAGGCAATGAGCTCGTCAAGTTCCGTCTGCAAAAGAAACAGAAACAGCACATATAAACGGAGAAGGTATCGAGATTTCGGACAAATAACTTTGGACAAAGAACCTGTGGGCTCTTACACTGTTACCAATAGTTTGTTTATTTTGTATCATTGAGATTTTCAAGGGAAAATGATTAATTTTGGCTAGTATGCATCCTGCAGGAACTAATCAGAGAAGAGTATCATGCACTTTCAAGGAAACAACTATCACTCTCCTCTCTTATTTCGTTAAACTGGTATCATAATTAAGTTATCGGTTTTAAAGGTAATGTGCCAATAAAGGTTGAAGCCCGGTCCATATTAGGTCCTTTCAGTCGTGTGTCGTTAAAAATGGCCCAAAAATGTCTAGGTACTTGAGCAGAAAATGTGCAAAATGATAATGTGCGAATTTCTCCAAACACCACAATTGTACGCTCAACTTTTCGAAAAGTAGCAACTACTAAATACTAACTTTTAGCTGCTCTCTAGCACTTAAACTTGCTTGGGTAATTTCACCAGTTGCTGTTGTCATTGCAGCCATCGAAGTAGAAGAAATATTAGCCAGTTTGGATTGGATTTCTTCAACTTTGAGCCTGTAGAAATGAGTGGAAAAACTTTACCATTGCGAGGTTTAAAATTTTGAGAGAATATGTGTCTTTGATATCCATGTTTCGAATGGTCGCCAGTGTGTTTTTTCGTCACTAACCTGTTACTTGAAGGTGCTTTGGCGTCGTGGTGTAATCCAGCTGACTCGGGGTGTCAGGAGCTCAGTGTGGTCAGGGTTCGAGCCCAGCCACGGTAGCGTCACAGCAAGGGTCGAGGTCTCGATTAGTTAACCTACAACTGACATCCTAGCGAATGGCGCTAAATACACCATTTCACCATTTCACCTTCACTGACTGTCACTTAAAAAAATTTTCTACCTTAGCGATACTCCGGGAAATCAAAGAAAATCTGGCATATCGCTTGACTGTCACTGAAGTAGCCACAAGAGTTTCCAAAGTGTCGCCAGCACATTTTACAAAATTCAGCAACACCCAGCGATGTAATAGAAACTAATGTTAACTTTCATAAAACAGTACATCAAATAAAATTCTAAAATACCTTTGTCTTTCTTTGAGGTGACATGATACCTAACAAAAAAGCAGGATAATGATTATCAATATCATTTAAAGCCTCGTTCAAATGATTCAAAATTTCACTAGAAAAGTTCACTTCAAACTACGAATAGAAGAAATTTTAGGCGTCCTCACCCAACATGTCAACCACCCACGAGTTTCCTCTAACATCAGAATGTCAATGTTGGGTGACCTTACAGATTGTTCAACGACCCAACATTTCATCCAACATCGATTTAGGGTAAAAATTGGTTCAAATGTTGGATAAATATAATATAACAGGCTGATGCGATGTAGAAAAGGGCATTTCAATAAGATACCTCACTGATCAGACAATCTGAATGGAAGACATGAGTACAAGGAAAGCAGTAGAATGATCTCGTTAGCAATGGATAATGACAGATTGCACATTTTCTTGAGCGCTGATCGTGCCATATCTGAAAGAAAAACAAGAGGTACTCAGAAGATGGTGAAGATATGAGACATAGAAGTACAATGTCAAAGTTTTGTTACTTCATTATGTAATAAGTCATTATTATTACAAAGCTTTTTTTCATAACCACTTCACTAACAAATACGTTGGAACTTAAATAATTAGCAAGTTGGTTTTTCAATTTAGTTAATTAGAAGCTGGTAGTTTGTTACTTAGTAGTCAATCAGTAAGTCAGTTATTTGTTACTTAGCTTAGTAAGCAAATTGGATGGTTTGTTAGTTATTTAGTAAATTAGCTAGCTAGTTAGTTAGTTGGTTAGTTAGTTAGTTAGTTAGTTAGTTAGTTAGTTAGTTAGTTAGTTAGTTAGTTAGTTAGTTAGTTAGTTAGTTAGTTAGTTAGTTAGTTAGGTAGCTAGTTAGTGAGTTAGTGAGTTACATAGTTAGTTAGTCAGTCAGTCAGTTAGTTAGAGAGTTAGTTAGATAGTTAGATACTTAGTTAGTTAGTTAGTTAGTTAGCTAATTAGTGAGTTACATAGTTAGTTAGTCAGTCAGTCAGTTAGTTAGAGAGTTAGTTAGATAGTTAGATACTTAGTTAGTTAGTTAGTTAGTTAGCTAATTAGTGAGTTACATAGTTAGTTAGTCAGCCAGTCAGTTAGTTAGAGAGTTAGTTAGATAGTTAGATACTTACTTAGTTAGTTAGTTAGTTAGCTAATTAGTGAGTTACATAGTTAGTTAGTCAGTCAGTCAGTTAGTTAGAGAGTTAGTTAGATAGTTAGATACTTAGTTAGTTAGTTAGTTAGTTTAGTTTCACTGTTGTTTTAGTTAATAAGATTTATGGCTTTTTACGCATTTGATAGATTTCACAGAAGGTGGTAAAACCATTTTCAATATGCACCTGTTTCTTATCTCATGGATTTCTGCTCTCACAATCCTAGCACTAGCAGTCGCATCCTGAAATGAAATATCATCTCCTTTATTATCTCATCTAAAAATAGGCCTAAATTTCCGACGATAGCTAAAAGGTGTTCTGTGTCTTTTTCAAAGGAAAATCGCTAAATTTTCGACAAAACTGGAGAACTCTAAACTCCAAATAATCAGAAAGATTACCTGAGTTTAAAATGAATTCAAAGTAAAGATAGTTTAGACTTTACCTTCATATCATTCTTCAGTTGATCAATATGCTGGTTATATTCTTGCAAGGATTTACAAATGGCGTCCTAAAAGTAGGAAGAGAGTTTTTGGTTACTTTATGAAATTCAATGAAGTAGGACCCCGAGTTTAAGGAAAATGTCTCCTCTGTATAAGGCCAGTGCTATTTCTCAAAAAACTTGACTTATGTACATAAGAAACTTATAATTTTATAGTTTTACGTTTCCAAAAAAATAAGAGATACGTTCGACAATAGAAGATTCCGCAAATAATGGCCGCTTTCTCTTTCAGTGCTCTGATTTAATCATTTATAAAGGGAAATCTGGTAACAATTTACGTTGTTACGTATTTAATCTAGCAGCAGAGGGAGCATGAATCAGTTGGGCTTCCTTGTAACGTTGAATTGCCTTAACTAAGGAAATTTTTAACATACAGAAATTGCAAAAATTCTAGCTATGAACTTGCTATTAGAACATTTTCAGACAACGTACCTTGAACTGGTCAATGGTAACGAAATCAGGGAAAAATGGCAGAATATCTTCGATCTTTAAAAGTCCGCATTCGTTCAGCAACTCCATAGCCCTGCAAAGATTAATCTTGAGAATTACTGAGATGGCTTTCTCACCCAGGGTAAATGTATGTGCAGTACAGTGGAGGGTGTGCAGTACAGTGAAGGGTATTCAGTACAGTGGAGGGACATTATCAGTACAATGGAGGGTCGAGGGATATCATCAGTACGGTGGAGGGTACTGAACTGAATATCCTCCACTGTACTGTACACCCTCCACTGTACTGCACACACATTACCCGGGGTGTTTCTACCTGGACAGTTTCGAAATATTTATACAGAAGAGAAGGAATACCTTTTTCAAATAAGCAACCAGTTAATAAAAGACTAGGGCTGAGAATATTTTGCTGTTAACCCTTTTGGTTTAGATTACTTTGCTTACATGCCATTGCAATTCCTGTCAACAATAACTTACATTTAGGAGAAAAAAAGCAAGAATGAGAGTTAATCTTGTATAATAATCAATCTGAAAGTGAGAACTGATATTTTAGCAACTTTAGCTCCACGGCAG
Source organism: Chrysaora quinquecirrha (assembly GCA_014526335.1). Taxonomy (NCBI): domain Eukaryota; kingdom Metazoa; phylum Cnidaria; class Scyphozoa; order Semaeostomeae; family Pelagiidae; genus Chrysaora; species Chrysaora quinquecirrha. Next base: position 3,778,376 of record JACTAT010000035.1, read on the forward strand.
ATCATCACCATCAAGTACTGTTGGGTCGAAACCGATCTGCTGTGGCCCTCTTCACTAGCCTCCTCCAATCACACTGATCCTTTGCCAGCTGATTCGCTTCTTATATGCTGCTACACATTTTCACAACTTCATCACTGTACCGGGTTTTCGGCCCGCCTCTATCTCGCGGTCCGTAGACCATACCCAGCAGCAGGGTACTGTCCAGGCTTTCTTCATCTCTTATGATGTGTCCTATTAGGCTTAATTTTCTTTGGAGGATGCTAAACACGGTATATGGAATAGATCAAATCGGCTAACGTTGTTTACACCCATTTCAGGTCGAATGGCAATACACTTGAGGAACCATTGCTTTGTTGTCAAATTCAGAGCTCGAACCAGGCTTTTTATGGCACAGAATTTAGAATTCAATTAAAAGGGAAAGCTTCTCAAGAGTATGGCCATGTGACCTCAAATGGGTATAAACAACGTTAGCCGATTTGGTCTATGAAAAAACTTTTCTGGAATATAGTTAAGGAAGTGATCGTTAATTCCATTAAATTCTTCATACCTTCCAACATCAGTCTGACTCTCAACAACATGTCGAGCAACCTTTAGCCAGAGTTTCTTCCTGAGAACATCATCATCTTCAGGTTTATCTGCATATATTTTGGCTTTTACTACGTCAACCTGGATAAACAGATTCATTATTAGAAATACAAAGAAAACAGTTCAGTTAGTATGAATTATCATACTCTGATGAAAACAGAACAAACTAGGCTTCATGTTTCGCTGGCTTATTTCGATGAACACCAGGTAAGTTATCATGCGTACTTCACTACCAGATGAAAAAAGCTTTATGTATACATTCATTTTTTATAAGAAAATTCTTATAAGAAAATACACAAGCACTTTCGTGAAACTCTTCTATTTTCAATATAGCGTGACTTAAGGGTAAAGTTTTCAAATTTCCAACATTTCTTCATACAATAACTTTGACTTCAGCACCTTCAATTTAGTGTGTACGCATGTTTTCATGCTAAGGTGCTCACGATACTGATAGCGTGTAGCGTGGACATTAAAAAGACTCATTAAAAGTCCCACTCTTCGTAAACAGCAACGGCAGTCTTTAGCAACAGCAACATCTATTTACTTAAAAATATTGAACTGGATGGCCTAATGCTCAGAGTGACTTATGGAAATAAGATTGGCCTAAGGAGCAAAACAACGACTCATGAAATAAGTCTAGCGTGGACAAGATTGTAAATTCATAAGGGCTTTGACCATGAATAGTGACTGAGTGTGCAAAATTACACTCCGAGTGATTTTCTGCGGCCAGATACAATACTGAATATTACTTGAGATACTAATGATAGCTATACACTTACAGTTAATGCAAGATCAACAGCTTCCTCGTATAATCCCATTGTACTATATATGTGAACACAGGCTTCATGTTTGTTGTGTTCTGAACAAAGACGTAAAGCATACTTCAAATCATAAGCCACATATTCAGCATCCTAAAAGAATAAGAAGCAAGCAGTTAGGGTTAGAAGTAACAAAAAACAACGCTACGTATAGAAACTCATACCTTCACGCATACAGATTATTGTATTGGCAATTTTGCTAACGATGCTTGGACTTGCTTCTTTAATGATCTTGCTTGGACTTGCTTTCTAGCACGGGTTCTGACTTAGAGGCGTTCAGTCATAATCTAACAGAGGGTAGCTTAGGGCCATTGCCTTTTCAAGCAAGTTCAAATGCCAATTGTCTGAATCTGCGGTTCCTCTTGTACTGAACAGAATTACTATTGCAACAACACTTCATCAGTAGGGCTAAAAAAGTTTCTTAATCGACAGCTATAGAAAGTCACTACACACCCCAAAAGATTACACCAAAAAAAGAAGCAAGCTTCTCCACTCTTCTCCGCGCTGGTAGAAAAGAACGAGTACGAGACACTAAAAATGGAAATAGCCCCCAGCGACGATGTTTTTATATGGATTCACCAGCATAGCATCCAGACTTGATTGGCTAAGAACCTTTATCATTTCCATTTTTCCCTTCCAATCTGGAACAAAAGCCTAAAACAAACATGCTCCACAGCTAGATTTAGGCCAATTTCGGTGGTTTTGAGCACCCTGCAGAAAATAGCTTGATCAAAGACTCAAAAACTATGCTAGACTCACCATCTTTAAAAATTATATTTCAAGTTGCTAAATTTTGTTGCTCAATAATAAGAACTTGGTAACAACTTATCACAGGCATAACGTACCTCTCCTTGACCAATGAGATATCTGAGTAAGGGTTTTTCATCTTCTAATTTACAATACAATGAGATGAGATAATTGTGAATTGCTTGTTTTTCACTGCGAAGATGATAAACACAATGCTCCAGATAATCCACAGCTTCACGAATCTAGTCAGCAAGGAAAGAGAAATGTATCATTATTCTGCCTAGTAGCATGTGGGTTTCATAACATCAGTCACAGAAAATGAACGCAGCAGGAACGAAGCCAGCGCTAAAAAGTTGGAGGTCATAAGTAGAGGCACAGGGGTTTGGGGGAGGACCCCCCAGAAAAATGTTTAGCGACCAAGCTCTTTACTTTGGCAGAAAATGGGTAAGGCCTTTTTTAAAATTTCAAATGGCTTAAAATGACTGGAAGACCATGACATTTTTTTATGGCAATAGAAAATGTTCCCCCGCTAATTAATTTTTCGAAAAAATTCCAACCACCCTTCCGCTTTTATAAGGACCCCCGCTTATTCAAACTTGAATTGATATTGTTGTTGATATTTTCACTTAACTTACTCTAACGTTCTTGATGCGAAATTTCACTTGTGTACTATATTTGTTGATTAGAACTAAGGATTTCCTTAGCCTATAAGTGCTATAGGGCCCCTCGCAGTTTCAGCAGTTTCCTGACAAAGCTTATCAAACAAAGTCCGACCCCCCGTTTATTCCGACTCCCCGCTAATTAGATCCTGACTGCAGTTCCAACCCCACTTATTCCGACCCCCCTCCAGCAATTAGGCACCTAAGAGTAGTTGAAAGCATACGATTTTCTGATTCTTGTAGTACATAATGAAGATATATCGTGCTCAGTTGTTATCAGCCGTAGCTACAGAATAATAATTTCTTATACCGACCGATTCCAAGAGAGATGGCAAGGTCAATGCATACAGTGCTAAGTGAACTCACATGTACATCGTCTGTTTGCTGTTCATGTGTCACTAATGCTGGAATAAGTCTTCTTGGGTCTAAATCTCTTTGCTTCCAAGCATCAACCGTTTCTCTTGGAATGTGTTGCATTAAAACTGGTGAGAATTTGTAAAATAGATCATTGTCACCCTAGAAAAAGAAAGATGTGAAATTCATGTATAATTGAAAACAAAAATGTCATGCATCTGAACAAAGTCATGCAAGGTTCTTAAATATGTAGTCATAAGAGGAGCAAGCAGAAGCGAGCTAGGTCAAGCATAGGGCATACACTTATAGTGACTTGATAGTGTGTACAAGCAAGCAATCAAGCAATACCTGATAACACAGGTCAGGGGTACCGGAGCTATAGAGCTGATGTGGACCCGCAGTTTTGCCCCAGAACTTATATTCTAAAACGAATACCTGAGTACCCATTTACCGACCTATGACGGATTGGCAACAGAGTTGACAGTAGGCTTGTGGAGAGTGGTTCCAAAGAAATTCGATCTACAGGTCCTGGGCCGAAAATCTTGACCACTCGGCCATGCCACCTCTGCATGCTTTTGCTAGGCTTGCTTCAGAGGTTATACTAGCTATTCAATGCAGTGCGGATCCAACAATGATTGATGGCGAATAAAAGTACTAAGAAAAATGTTTACCACATAAGTACATTGGAGGGCCTACATCAACATACTCATGAACGCACATGATTTTGTCTATAAAAGAATTCAAGTAACAGAAGGAATTTCTGTTTTTCTGGCTTTGATCGAAGTATCACATTTCTCATTGTCTGATGATGGGAGAAGAATCTTCCCAAAACGTTGCCCTGATAAATACCAAAGGCTTGTCATGAAAAGTGATGATTATCATGTCTAACACGAAGTCAGAAACAGCCTTTATAAGTTCGAATATATTAGCTTGCATGATAAATCGAGGTCTTGCAATAAAGGGAAGGAAGAAACAAAATTTGAATGGTGATAGATAATTACTTGTTTTCTAAGAACGTCCAGTGCAGATTTGAAATCATCTTGCTGTATATGATGGCTGATAACTCTATCAAAATCTATAAATTACAAAGGAAATGTAAATCACGCTTACAGCAGGCAGTGAAAACTTCTAGAACAATCTCGCTATTATTTAAGTTTAGGATTGATTGAGCTATACTTCGTTGACAAAATCCTGGAATACAGCTTGAAGTTACTGTTTGAAACTAGGCCCTGGCCAAACGAGCAAACATTGTTGGTCAAACAATCGAGATTTGCTTTAGAAACGATGATTGATCGTTTGGCCATGTCACAAAAAATTCTTTGGCAAGCAGAATTCGCTCAGCAACTTTTCTGAAAAATTTCAAACACTTTTTTGTGCTATTGTGAAGCAACGAGCAATGTTCTGTAATGTGGCCATACGGTCAAACATTGTTTAACAGGCAAATTTCAAATGTTTGGCAAACAATGTTTAGGGTTCTAAAGAGATCTAGAGTAAAGCTGCGTGCTGGGGATACTAGTTTCATTTTGTATCTAACAAGCCCAGTTCCATAAAATATCTTTGAATTAAAAGACAACAGATTGCCCAGAGGACAATGGTATGCTCTGCAGTAGACAAATTACATTCCGTCGAAATTATCACCGTCTAGTTGCATTGCTGAATGCTCAAACTACCGGTCTGAGCTATCTGTTTACACTGCAGCAACAAAAAGCCTACTGAGCATGTACCCTCTGCATTGCCAAGGGAATATTTTCAACTTACTGCATACAAGATACATGCATCAACATAACGCTACAAGGTTCTCAGGAACTATTCTAGGGTCCTATACCAAAGTGTATTACCTACCTTGCATGATCATAGCAAAGAATATCATGTTCTCTTTGTCTCCATGACTTGCTAATAAATCATAAGTTAGTTGTCGATTCTGCTCAAGACAGTTCTAAAAGGGAAGGCAAAATTCAACCAGATTAGTCTGAATTAACCAGAATCAAACCAGATCAATGTGATCAAAACAAAACTGAACTATATCTTCTGATGAAAAACGGTGCATTAGCTGTCTAGCTGGTACAGCTGCAATTAGATATCCCCTTTTCTTAGTTAAAATACTAAACCTGGTAGCTTAATTACAAAGCTACAATTTCTGTTTCTTGAAAAATAACTTGGTAGGGAATTACAGCCAATAAGCAAGAATGATATTATACCTTGACTCTGCTCTGTACAAGTAATTTTCTAAAATCTTCTTGCAGTTTATCCAATTCAAGCTTTGCTTTATCACCCTGATCTTTCAACTCACCAAGCTGATTTAAGTATAGCTCTATTAACCATGTGACAATCATGGTCATCTGCGTTCGATCCTAAAAGGATACAGAGATTCAGATTTTCAGGTTCGCAGATGGACAAGTTAGACGGGGAATGTTATAAATTCAGTTCAGTTCTGTAGTTAATTCATTTTTAAACTTCCATCTAATACAACACTAATCCTATAAACCCACCTATCTTAATAGCAATGAGAAATTGAAATTAACTACAACAGGGTAATATATAAAAGCTAAATATTGAAAGACTAAATAGGTAAGTATGAAGAGAGTATGAAGAACAGCCAGAATGATTACCTGAGTCGTAGTTATCGCAATTGAAATGAATGCTTGAATGCTAAGACGCTCAAAGCTCAAACTACTACTACCAGTTTGAGCGACCTCGGTTTTGAGTAAGTCTCGGTCTGATGAGCGATAACTGGGACTCAAGTAATAAGTCTAAAGAACAGCAGCGAGCTCAGGGTGAAATTCCTCAATAGGCAAGCCAATCTTGGAGGGAACACCCCTATCTTAAAAGTAGTAGGCTTAATTAGATGAAACATGTGCAGTGAAAGGCACGGAATTATTAAGGGACCCGGACGCAAAAAAAAACAAATGAGCGGTCCGGAACACGAGACCCAAATAAATGTTCATTGACAATACTGTATGTAATATACGATTTTAAGCAAATATTAATAACCAATAAGTCAGAAATCTAAATAACGAAATTTCAGCACACCTGTTGTTTAAGATTGACCATTTTCTTCAGCAGAAACATCTTGAGTGCTTCTGCATCCTTGACCTGCATGAACTTCAAAGCAACCTCTTCGAATGATATTTGCGTTAATGCGTAATATGTAGCTGATTGTTGATAGCTTAAAAGAGCAAAAAGAGAACGAATAGTTAGTATACGCAACAGAAGAAAAGAGCCACTGGTAAAGCTAATCATCAAAGAGAAACAAGAATTGCTATGTTTCTCGTGGTCAGTTTTAGAAGCTTCTGTGCTGACTATTACTCTGTTAAAGCCCTGAAGGGGGCAAAATGGGAGAAATATGAGTAAAAAAAGTCTTAACTGTGCAAAATTTTATGCCACATATGGTTCGAAATTTATCCATCATATTAAAAAAAATTACGTACAAAAAGTGTCTTGAAATTTGGAAAAATCCAACTGTCAGTTACTTACAACATACGGTTTCTCGAATAAACATTGTTTCGTAGTAATATAGACATACTCACTGCCTGTCTAAGAAAAGCTGCTCCGCCTGCTTTCTGAGCACAATGTCAAGTTGGGCAGGATTATCCTAAAATTCGGATATACCAAGAAATCAACATAACATAACTACATGTATGAAGGATTGGCTTTACTGGATAGAATGCACACTATTCAACTTTAGCCATTTGGTCGACATACAATTAAATTCAATGCAGGAACCTTTTGCCTGCTGAAACGTGATTTCATCCCCGATTTTGACCAATCCGCATATAAAAACAAGCTACAGCAAACTTGAGTTTTTGCTAAATTTAATTTTTTCAAATTTTCAATCGAACTATAGCTGGAACCGTAGCAAAAACAAGAGTAGCATTTGTTTCATCAACAAAGTCCACAAGTTTAGCAACAGATTTTGGTGCATGTGCAAATGTCGCGCGACAATGGTTACTCGTTTTATACTAGTGTTTAGCCAAGCCTTAAAGCGTTCTCTCTACAGAGAGCTATTTCTTAACAATCATCTGGTATTTTACTGTCTGCAAATTCTTGGCATGAAATTGGTACAAAAATACTTGTATCGAGAAGTGGACGGGACACAAGGATCCAAACTATCATCAAACATTTTCATATTTTAAAACAATATTTTTGGAATCAATGGCAGAAAGAGATGCAGTGTGGATCACAAAACATTTCGAAAACAGTTGTTGTTTCAACAGATTCGAGCATACAAAACCCATTGCTTGAAGGATGAGTACACTATTAATTTTAGACTTTGTTGCAACAAATATTTTTCCATCCTTGCATTCAGAGATTCACAAGCTTGGAGTTCCTAACAAACATTTCCTTTTGGACGTAATATAAATGCAAGACAAGTCAATAACCCCATCAGGATGAGTCGTTGTAAAACAGCTGAACACAACAATTTGGCATACATTTTAGGATTTGGGTGGATGGGTCAAACAAGGGCTAAGTAACATGGCAGACGAAAGATAACTTTCAAAAGACAAGATGTTCGAGTAGAGTCGAGCTGGCTCAACTAGTCGAATCAGTTCAACTTGTCTCGGCCATGTAACTAGGTCTTCAGGTGAAAAAAGTCTGCAGCGTTGTTCTAAAAGAGACCATGTTACTAACCTTGCAATAGTCTTTAGCAAAATCAAACTTTTTCTTGTCCAGAAATATTTGCCAAACATTCCTGCAGGCAAAAGAACAAATTAAGAGGAATAAATAATATGTACAATCTATTATGTTTGACCAGGGCTTGAATGGTTAACACATAAATAATAAGGTATCGCAATGTAGGACGACACTGAAGCGGCCAAGAAGTTGAAAAAAAAAACAGAATGAAAAGAGCATTTCATGATGGTTTAATCATTATGAATCGGACAATTGGTGAATCATTAATTACTGCTCAATGTTGCAGTCTGAGCTTGCAGCTATTCAGTCCAAAAGTCTCTCAAAAAATCAAATTTTTAAAAGGGTAATAATTAGGCAGGAATTAGACTGACAGCACATGTCGTTTGTAATTGGCTATTGAGTTGAATTGCTAGAAACCAAAACAACGAATCTAGGTAGAAACCTCATCATGCTTTCATGCATCTAAACACCAAATTCTATGGGATGTGGCTCTTCTTTTAAAAATCAGAAGTAAATTTTAAATAAGTAGCAATTTTTCTGGGAGCAATTGCATCATCTAAAGCATTACTGTAAAAATTGCGGCTATTCTGATAAAAGTTTGAAGGGTGGAGGGGCAGCACTTAATAGTCGTTCAAATTCAACTTTGCCTACCTGCTTTCTTTAATAATATGATACTGGAAAACGGTGATATCTGTAAAACCCACAGAGTTCTTCGTACATAATCAGTGCAGATTCCGATAGCTTGCCCAAACTATGAACAACAAAAATCTCGTCAACATAGATATTCTTTAGCATTAGGTACGTAGGACATACTTCTTGTTAACTTGGGTATCCACGCTAGCGAACCCATACGCACTACTGTGGTGGATACGCACTACCGTGGTGGAATATTTTGCGTACTCCACCATAGTACGCAAAAAATACCACAACATCAAGCATAATAATTCACCACATCATGCATAATAACCCACCACAGTAGTACTTATCCACCACAGTACGCAAAAAATACCACCACACCAAGCATGACGACCCACCACAGTAGTGCTTATCCACCACAGTACGCAAAAAATACCACCACACCAAGCATGATGACCCACCACAGTAGTGCTTATCCACCAAAGTATGCAAAAAGCACCACCATGTCAAGCATAATAAGTTAACCCACAACATCAAGCATAATATACTGCCACAGTAGTGCGTATCCACCACAGTAGTGCGTATAGATTCGTTAGCGTGATATTTTTTTAAGTGGAATGCTATGTGAAAAACTTACTCGACTAGGTATATGTTCAGCAAATACTTCTTCATCATTCAATGTGCAAATGGCTTCAAACCTTGAAAAAGAAATAATCTTCTGATATGTCGACAAAAAGTTAACACCTAAAACTTAAGCCGCGGCTACGTGCAACATTTTGCTTGAAATGGCGACAGAACATGTTCAAAAATTGTCGCTGCGAACGGAAAAAGAGTCGCATGTGTAGCCAGTGATAGATTTTCGAACAGAATGTTTTGCGACCTCAGAAAATGCGGTCGCAGAACATTGCTTTTGCTGAACATTTCGCGACTTGCTTGTCCCAAGCAAAGTCGCAGCGTGTAGCCGGTTTATTTGAATTGGCGACGCAACACATTGCATTGTTTTCACGCCTTTTCTTTGAAATTTTCTAGGACTCATTCTTCTTATCACAAAACTTGATTGTTGTAGAACTTCTGCCGCAGCATTTTTGTCGCAGCGTGCAGCCATCTCAGGGTTTCCCAGCACAGGATATTTTCAGGTGTGTCGCGTTGGCAGAAGAAGTCAAAAGTTGCACGCGTAGCCACGGTTTATAAAACAGGAATGACGATACGAAGGAATAGATAAAAATTTGCGAATAAAATAACCTCAACGAATTATAAGTTCAAGATAGAATTCATCTGAAGCGATATTATTACTCACCTATTTGGGTATAATAGAACACAATGAAACTCTGTGACTGCAATGGCTATTGGGGCTTCGGGCTTCACTTCAGTCGGACTAAGATTAGTTAAAGAAATCAACCACTCTGAATCAAAGCAAAGTAAATGAAACCTTACAACCTCGTAATCAACCTCAAAACGCGTTTCTTCCTCGAATATCAACCGTCAACCGATTCGGGTACAAGCCACAAAAATTTGCCAAATATTTACATTTTTTTCCTTGAAACAAGATGTAGATTCTTAAAGACGCTCTAAGCAAGGAAATGCAAAGAATTTCATTTGCGCATTTATAATGGCCGGAATGACTTAGTGACTGTATGTAGCATCATGTTTTGACTTTATGTGACGTCACTTTTTTATTTATATCGTTATTACTTAAGCAAAAGCAGAACTGGGTGATAATTTCTACAATTGCAACGATAAAGGAATAATCCAAAAAGCTTCTGCAGGTAAGATAAAAACGTTTAGTTTAAAAATATCTTATACGTGTTAAAAGTAAAAATTATTTGGAAATGTGTTACGATTTGAAGCAGATATTTAGCTTCAATAAAATCGAGATATACTAGAACATAAAGTTTAGCGAACTGGGAAAAGTGCCAAAAAGAAAGCGAATCCCGAATGTCTGCTGATTTAGCAAGGGATCAGAATTTGACTGGGCTGCAGTGCAAAAAGTAAATTTAGTAAATCTATGATGTATCAATACCATTATTACTTATATGGTATGAAAAAAATTGATAGCAAGGATACGGTAGCAGTCTTGTATCAACTGTGATGGTATCTTTTGCACTTCTGTAGAAATCAAAGCCACCAAAATAGACGCCGGGAGCTGAAAACAAGTTGAAAAATTTGATAAAGTGGACAAAGTCAACATTTTCAAAATTTGAATCTTAATTTGAATCAAAATTTGACCTTGCGGTCTTGCTTTTTGAAATGCTAGGGAAAAAACATAGATGGGGGTACAGCATCAGCATGAAGTAGAGAAACAAAGCATTTAGCCAGCGCCTGAACAGATAGCAATTGGCCCAAGTCTGTATTAAGAAACAGGTTCATTTCTAAACACAATGAACTCTCGGTAGCCTCTCTTTTCGGAATGTGAGCTTTTCGAAGCCATCCTTCTGAAAACGGCGATTTTGAAGCTCTCCAATGCCATGAAAAGCAGAAAGTTTCCGAGACTTTTGAGAGATTCTCGCTTTGAAGTTCGAACGAGACTGCAATTTTACCAGTTGCCAGGAGACATTCCTTGAATGGACCTGGGGACAAGGCAAGTAAAAATTTTGGCCCGAAAAGTTGACTCGTTTGGAACAGGATTTGGAGAAAACTCTTAGATTACCAGAATTCCTGTTTTTGAAATTCATGGATTCTGGTTTTGGAAGCATCCTGTTTTCGAAATTCGTAAGGTTTTGGAGGTTCAGAAGAACACACCCAAAGTTTATGATGATGATGATGAACAGCCATCCTGTAGTCGGACACCAAATTGAAGCGAATATAGTCAGTTAGTCCCATAAGTGTCCGCTTTACAGAGAGTTAATTGTAATGTAAACTTGAGAAACTTAAGAATACCGGACAATGGTCAGTCACCCTGAACCAAGCATCAAAGTATAGCTTGTTATCTTAGGAAAATTATAAAAATCACAAGAAGAAATTTACCAGTTAGCCAAGCAAAATTCTTCGGCGGGTCTTTTGATTTCGAATAGAAGAACTTCAAGTCACTGTGATCCAACGTTCCGGGCAATTCAAGGAAAGGGGCTACGAAATATAAAACTAATGCCTTACAGATTGAACATTTCAATCACATGTTTAGCTAAATCAGTCTCTTAAAAATTACGAAATGATACGAGCTATTGTTTACCTGGATTCGGTTCAAAGACGGTGAAAATAGGTGCAAATATAGGAGCTTCAGATGCAGCTTCTCCAATGAATTGATACAGTCGACTAAAAAAATACAAGTAAACAATCAGATTCATGCACGAGTTCTTTTATACTTACAAAGCCCATGTCTTTACAAAGGCCACATTAAAGCGACGCATTTCAAAAACAAAATTCAGCCTGTTAAACAAAATTATTAGATTACATAAATATTCGGCAACTTCATTTCTTCCAAATTTTTAACTTATGAAGTTTTATCTCATATTGATAGGAAACGGATATAAAAAATAGTTGCTTAAAAAAACTGATCGATGAAATGATAAACCAAAGTTTTTTGGAACGAACTGCTCCTATTATCAATACTATGATTACTGCCTGATCATTACTGTTATCTTATTATAGGCCCGATTATAATATTAATGTTGCTATCACTTCTCTACTTCTATCATTCTTTTCGAGATCATTGCAGTTTTGTTCTTTTCAAGAAAATCAGGAAGATATGCCAAGCCCTGGAATTACCAAACCAAATATATTCCCCATAATTGACAAAACCAAGTTTTCCACAGACAACTAGAACCCTAAGACCCAAAGCGAAAGCATGAAAAAGAGTAAAAAGAGAAGGTAGATAAATCAAGCAAAGCAGGGAGGGCAGGCGGGAAGAAAATCTGTTTCACCAGCACATTGAAACGTTCCATGTTTACAGTTCATTTGCAGTTTGAATGATAAAAACTGACCGCGTGGCGAAAATTTATACCCGCCAAATTTTAACGTACGAACTTATCAGCTTCACCATAGCAACACTTCCAACCAACCACAAGACACATGCAAAAGCTTCGCTTACTCTATATCCGTTGCAAGAGGAGGATCACAATATAAAAAAGCCCCCGTCAAATATTGTCGTGCCTAAATTATTCTCGGGTTCGACCAACTATGTTTAAACCAGGGCGACTACGGTTTTTAATTATCATAAAATGAGGATTAGGGTCGGGTTTTACTCGTGAATGAAAAGACGGCAAAATACAAAGGAATTCAGTTGCGTGCTACAAAACAGACAAAAGAAACAAAAAATCAATTGCCACGGTCCTTACCTACGTGTAGTTACCATTATGAAAAACCTCTTTTCGGAGCCAGGAAAGCGTTCGATATGCAGGCCTGTGACAGCTTCGTTAGTACTTCTATTTTCATTGACACTGTAAACCTAAAACGAATGTTCATTAACTGTCAATGATAAACGCTTTCTTCTGAATTTAACAAATAAAAGCCTGTATTAAAGGGAATCATTTTGCATCACTCTATGGGAAAAAATTCCATGCTGGAGATTTGTGCAATCGTTTCCAACTGAAAAAACTAACTTAATAAAGATTCTATGATACAACATAGTACCTTAACATGCATTTCCTGCAGGATTGTTGTGTGAAGCAATTTTGAATGAGGTAGAAAAAGACACGTCCTTCAATGTAAAATACATCCCTTTTTCTCCTCAAACGCCCTCATAAGAGACAGTAGGCTATTTCGGCTACTGCTACTGCTATCTGCTATCTTAAAACCAGGCTGAGTAAAATTCAATCTACCAAGTCTACAAGCCCTTTTAGAGAAGCAAACCTTTAGAGTGTTTTAGGAGGGTGAGGGGTGATACGGTCATAAATCAGTCATAAATAAATGTTTTTATAAAGAAGCATTTATCTAGGAAACCCAGCTATTCCTGTCCTTGTTGTCTTCGAAAGTTTATTCCCGCAAAAGTAGGTGCAATAGAGACTCCACCTACGACCAGTGAAATCAACAACAACCCAGCAGAATGCACAAAGTGAAAAATACAATTGGAAATTTCCGTAAACTGAGCTTACCATTTTGAAATATCGTTCAGCACCCATCTGAATAAGAAATTTTTCTTCAGCTTCAATGTCAGTTTCAAATATCAAACCTTGAAAAGAATGCGGTAGATGAAATGTACAAGAAGATGAAAACATAACAAGGACCTTAAAACAAACCCTTCTTTCTACCCGGCGTCAACTGGCTCATTTACATGTCAATCTTTACAAGAATGCCAATTGTTACAAAGGAAAAATCATACGGCCCAAGAAAAGCAATGCTTATGTAGCCTGGGTCACTTTAAAACAACATTTAGATTACATAAGATAATTGATATTGATAACAAGAAGATATGGTTCATATAATTAGCTAATCGTTAAATACATGGAGGAACTCCTGGTATTGCGATCATTATCCTAATAGTTTTGTCCGTATAAATTCTGTAAACGGGGTTAATTTCAGATGAAACTGGAGAGCATTTGTAGCTACGCCTTATTGGATGAGTATAGTGACACTTAACCTCAACGTTTTGGGGATGAATCTGCTGTTTTATGTGGGAAAAAGAAAGATATATGTAAGGATCATTTAAGTTTTTTAGTATACGACGTCCAATGCTGTAGTACTTGAATGATAGACCCGTGCAGGAATTCATCTTAAGCTAAGACTTGCCTTTGATTCAGAGGTCGCTTTGATACCTTTAAGGGTATTTTTCTAGCATGACGTAACTTTATACATAAACTAGGTTTGATAGAATTTGTTACCTTTGCTTGTACCGATCAGAATTTCTCCAGTTGTAGTTTCATTCATATTCACTTTGTTCCATCCTATAGACTCAATCTGATGGGTCTATTTGAAAAAAAGAAAGCTTATAAATTACCAAAGATAACCATAATGCATAGAAAAATCTGGGCCTGATAGCTACACAGATTAGGGTGTCAAGTGAGTGCGTTCATAAATTTGATGAATTCTGTTATAGATGTATCATGACGCTCTATGGCTCTACCTCAGTGTAAATGGCAGCAATTTAAAGCTACACTAGGCATTTTAAAGCGTTACAGATTTCGCAAAGAACAAATAGAAAGGTGAATTCCTTTGAATTTTTAAATATATTATTAGGTAGGAATTTCATTTTTTAATTTTGGCACCCCAGATGGGAGATTGCCAGCTCGCCTGTACGTCGACTTCCAAAGATGCTTCTGCAATAGCAGATTTTCGGAATTAGCTTTCTCATTTATTCAAGGCGCTGTGGTATCATGCTTTAATCGAGCTAGCTTGTGATATCAGAAGCTAAGCGAGGTTGGGTTTCGAGACCGAGCTGTGGTAGCGTCAAAGCCAAACCAATTACGGAGATCTTAGTGACTGGTATTAATCACACCATTTCACCTTCACCTTCACCTTCACTTTTTATTCGGATGTTTTGAAAACGTTAAACAACACTCTCTAAATTTGCAAGCAAAAGATGTCTGACAACAAAACATACTAACTCAAGATCATAATCGCATCACGATACTCAAAATCACAAAAGCAAAACCTTAAGCTTTTGAAGAGCTTTGGGCTTCTTGTTATTTCTTCCAAGATAGAACGATTCCAGTGATTTCATACACACAATCAAATGTCTACCAGATGGATCTAGGAATATCTTATGAATCTGATCATCTGCTCGTTTTGTGATGTCAACACCTATACATGAAAAATAAAGATGAAAGATTGACAGGCAGCTCTAACATTGAGGAAAATACTGTATTTCTCTTTTAAGCACCCCTTTAGATTGTACTGCCCATATGGTTTGGTCCCGGACACTCCTTTGACAGTTTATGTACAATCTGATGATGGGAGGAATTAAGGAAAAACCGTTTGCTACTTGCTGCAAAACTTAATTTTCGTCAAAACTTAAGTTTATTCAAGAATTTTCAAATGACTGCTCTTATTTGAAGAGGATTTTTAAATGCTTCTCATTTGATAAGAAATGTTAAACAAGTGTCCCAGGCACTTAATCAAGGCAATACGGTAGAAGGATGATGTGTAAAATCATAGTCAATAGAAGTGAGGACTTCTATTGACTATGGTAAAATAAAAAGGGCAAGGGTTGCGGTTGCAACACTCTAATGACGATTAGCTTTCCAGCTTTGCTGTATCAGTTATTCAATAAATTGCAAGATGATTTTTTAAACGCAAAGGACTGTGAATAGTCATGAAGTTGAACAAAACTTCAAAATTGCTTTTTCGTCTGACACTCGTCAGAGTATGAACGTCAGAAACAGACCGAAACAATAGACTAATGCGGCATTTATACCCAGATGCGGCTCGAAATGCACCAATTAGAAAGAAAAGCTGAATTGTGTGTATGATTCTGCCATAGGACAACATTTATTAGAGTCTGCGGGAAATACAACGAGGATTGTTTTCGAATAATTGGCAGGGTTAGATCCTCGTTTCATCTCAGCGTTTTGGAATCCGTCCACATCAAAACCAAAAAGCTGGTTCTGTGTGGACGGAGAGTTCGTTTTCTCACTTGGACTCTTCAGTTAATTTCATTGTTCTTCCCGCAAAAGCTGAGTTGTGTTTAAAACACTATGCCGAAAAAAGGAATATCAAAGAGCAAGTGGTGACATTAATTTCTGAGAAAACCAAAATGAAATACTTACTGTCCACTTCTGTAGGATTGAGTAAGTCAAGTCTATGGATTTGATTGCTTTCTAATGCAACAGCAGCAAAGTTATTGCTCACTGCAAAATCAATTATTGCTGCTGGAGGCCTGTAACAAAGGAAAACATATTTTAGTCAAACAAAGACTACAAGACATAATTATAATGATTTTAATGCCTGTCAGAGAAGCAAGCATTCCATCCAAAAGTCTCCTTGCAAATTTTTTTTGTACCATTGGTGTTCCACATCCACATAAAGTCGTAAGAATATTGCTTTTCTTATTCATGATAACATAAAAAAGTACTAATACCTATAATTCTTTCTTTCTCTTTTGAATATCGGTTGCTCAGCTTCTGTTTTCACACTGACAAATCCAGAAGTTATCTAGTGCAAAAAAATTATCATTCATTTTGATAGGATCTCAAGCAAGGGTCATATAATGTGCTTAGCAGTTACTAATAGGTAAAAAGTAGAAGTCATCAGTCATCAACATAAATGACTAAAAAGGATATGAGACATAAGTTTGCGAACAACCAACCATCAAGTGGGTTTGGACAGGGACACCCAAAGCAAGGGGGCAGCAGGGGTAGCTGCCCCCTGCCCTCATAAAAATTGCCAAATTCTTTTATTTTTCTATTTTTTTGCCCAGAGATTGTTGTTTCTTCCCCGCCATCTTGCCTTGCTTCTGGCGCCCTTGGGTTTGGAGCATGCAAACCCTCAGGAATTCTAATTCTAATTTTGCTAAATTTCTCTGATAACCACTTCATAGGCATCAGACTTCACAACTCAAGTAAGCAAAATCTAACAGAATGCTGCAACCTACATCCAAACCAGCTGCAAATTATGTCCCTGGAGGTTTTCTGGATAGGAACAATCGCCAGGCACCTACAGTCTACTCAGCTTCCATCCTTCAAAGGTAGACGAAAGAGTACCAAAGGTTTTAAATCTGAGGGTAGAAGCCTAAGGAATGAGCTGGATGCAGCAAGCAAGCAAGCAATCTTTATATGTTAATGCAGGTCAGGGGTTCTGGCAGCTATACAGCTGATGTGGACCTGCAGCTTGTGCCCCCAGACTGATATTCCAGAACGAATACCCAGGGTACTCAAGGATGAACCTCGGAAGGATGAACAGCTGAGTTGACTGTAGGCTTGTCGAAAGTGGTCCGAACGAGATTCGAACCCACGACCTTGCGATCGTGAGCGAACGCCTTGACCACTCAGCCAGACCACCAATATAATCTATACATAGCTACACGTAAGCCCAGTTTCGTTTAATCTACACTATATTAAACAAATCACACCCTGCTCTAATAACTTGATACTAGTTCTCTTTAATCACAGAGTATTTTACCTTAAAAGGGGACAAATGCACCCATTCCTAATTGAAGGACAAACATTTTTCTCACTTACATTCATAAGTGTCACCTCCTCTCCAGAGGCACCAGATGCAAGGCATTGGGGCACCAGGCAGCGAGATCAAAAGCAACAAATTCTGGGCAAAACAATAGGAAAATCAAAGAATTTCACATTTTTTATGACGGCAAGAGGGCAATTGCCCCAACTGCCCCCGTGGTTCCAGTGCCCCTGCTGCTCCCTAGTGACCTTTCTTACAATTTTAACACATTACCATGCCAGCTATGGCCTGGACAAGTCTTGTGAGACATGCCAAAACAAGGGGACTGATGCACAACCATATGCTGTAATAATCTTAAGGCTATTTGGGTTGCAACTAATATCAAAACCAATTGTTGAAAATTCTCAGCAAACCAGGGGTGCAACACATTCATTTCTTGCAATTTGTGCTGGATACCGAAAGACTTGCAAAAAATTAAAGCATCTCCCCCAATAACAAGATCTTTACATTGATAGTAGGCAAACAACTCACTGGTTCTTGGATCTCTTGTTCAGTGGAATAAAATCCAGTGCTTTGTTTTGACTTTGTGTCCATGGACTCAATTGTCTCATACTGGTAGAGAAGATCCCCCATTGTGTAGCAATCTGTAACCAACTGTCTTTCTAGTTCTGTAATCTGAGAAAGGCTTTAGTAGTATGGTCTTTGATGGGAGTCATAACTAAAAAAAATAA
Organism: Chrysaora quinquecirrha; assembly: GCA_014526335.1. Taxonomy (NCBI): domain Eukaryota; kingdom Metazoa; phylum Cnidaria; class Scyphozoa; order Semaeostomeae; family Pelagiidae; genus Chrysaora; species Chrysaora quinquecirrha. The sequence continues at coordinate 3,796,529 of JACTAT010000035.1, forward strand.
ATTCGAAATAAGCAAAATTCATAAGACTGTTTACCAACAAAAATATCAAATTTTAGCATACTGGCAGCAAGGGCAGTGGCTGGAAGGGAAGGTATTGTTCAAAGTTTTGCATAAATTGGCATCTGGACCCCTTTGAGGCACTATCATATTTTGGTACTGGCAAGACTTGAATTTGTACACACCTAAAACAAAGGCTATTGTTCTCACAATAGGGGCATTGTTTTCAATTTTTTTATCAATATTGCACAAAATTGCAAAGTTCTTCAGTGTGAAAGGTAAAGTTTCCCAGACTGCGTCTTATGTTGTGCGCGGGGAATATCATCCCCGTTCCATTTCAATCAAAACAATAGGACCTAGTCTCCCCCCCCCAAGTTCTTTCTCTTCATTCATGTGAGTATCAGTCACTCATAAGACGACTATAAATTAAGTTACAGCTATAAGTTACAGCTTGTTTGCATCTGGCAGTATTGCCGTTTGCTTTTCATAACACACTTACCCTAATTTTCAACTGATGCATTACTTTCTTCCTCTTTCGTCCTTCATATCATCCGCCAAAGCTAAAGGTTGCTTTCCTTTGCTTTCCTTCCTTCTTGCAAAATTTACCAAGTGTATTGAATTGAATTGAATCACATCTCATTGAGATCGAGGCTGGCCTGGATCGAGGCTTTATCCAGAACGTAATTCTCTATCTTAAACACACTGCAACCCTATAAGAAGATAAATTCTTCAGCTAACGTTTAGAAACGGAAGGCCTTTATAACGAAAGTAGTACTCGGATAAGGTAAAAACTTAAGGAATTCCTAGTACTGGATCAGAGACTGCCAAGGAATAAGGAACATTAAATCTTTGAGGGCAACCGTTTTGCATTTATGTAGTTCAACAATTCATAGCATGGAAAGCAATCATGGGGTTTACAGCTGCTATACTGAAGCCAAGTTTGCAAGTGAAGTATACTGTATTATAACTTATCCCTAAGTTTATGTTAAAGAAACACAAAGTAAAAAGTTAAGGAATTGCTAAGGAATTTTGAGAACCAAGCTTTGGCTGTTAAGGAATGAGTACTGAGCCTAAGCCGAAATTCCTTATGAAAAAATGCGTGAAAAGCAACTAATGAACCAAACAGGAGTGAAATGAGAACGGTTAATAAACTTCAAATTTCAAGATAATAAAGAAAATAAAAGACATAGATACAAAAGATGAAATTATATACTCTTGTTGTGAATCTAAATGAAAATTGCGAGTTTCAATCCCTAAAAATCAGAACATCTGGTTTCGTTCAAACAGTTTTTCGAAAAGAATTATTGCCCTATAATTTTATTTCATTAATGAATCGAATGCTTTAATGTTACTTTCATTACAATCAAAATTATAAAAAATATTACCAACTTTGACAAATTCGATGCATTTGAGCATTATATAATTATTGACTTGAATCGTCAATGTTAAGAAATTAAAGGTTGTCACCGTTCTCTATATAACTATATCTCCTTATCTGGGTTCTCGTAACTTGCTAGAGCACGCCGCTTTGAGAGTTCTCCCTTTCTCCACAGAATGATTTCCTGAAAAAAAGAAAGACGTGATTTAATAAAAAAACGAAGAAATTAGAGGCAGGAGAAATATATGGAATACAAACACATGTTGCCTAAAAAATGTCCGTTAGTTTTCACTTTGTAGGTCCCCAAAAGCGTCGGGGTCTACAGTAGTCCAGCTAGCTCATGGTGTCAGGAGCTCGGGGGGCAGGCCTCAATTTTCTGCACCAATGGCGTCATGAAAGTGTATCTGCTTCTGAGATCCGACATCGTAACAACTGGCGCCAAATACACAATTTCACAATCACCTTCCCTTCCATAAGGAATCATTCTAAAACTGCGGGCAAGTTGGAAAATAATGTACGAAAAACTAACCTCTTTTTAGCATTTAAAGAAACCCCTATCCTACCCTAAGTTCAATCTTCCTCCTAAGTGCATCTTTTTAACTGTCACCTTCTTTCTTTACTTTAGTTTTGGCTTCATTACTTTAACACCAGCAAGGAGCAAAAATATAATAAAAGCATGAAAATAATCAGCAACCCTTTTTAAGAAGCGGTTTAGCGGTTATGTAATATTTCATGATTGCGAAGAGTTATAGAAACACTGCCAAAAGTCTCGAGCCTTATCTGGTATTTTCGCTAAATATGACCTCATTCTGCCAAATTGGTAGAGAGCACTTATACGTCATATGTAATACGAAAAACAATAAGAATTAATTAGATCAGACGGAAGAAGCTATAACGAATGCCATTATAAGGTATCCCGGCTGATATCAGCAACATATATTGAATTATCATTGGTGAATCATCAGTGAATCATCATTAATTCATCATTAAATTTGGAAATAAAACTAAAGTGAGCTGAATAAGATAAAGAACATATGAACAGCTAAGTACGCTTCCTGTATTATTGGCATATATTTGGTAGGTTTGATACAACAAAATATGATACTAAAGAGACGCGGAGTGCCAAATCTTGTTTTTTTGCCTCCGCCTCCTTTTAGTTTCATGTTTTATTTTTAGCATATGCTCTTAATAATCTTGTAATTTTTAACTTGCTGATGGAATTGTAACTCATGTGGTACACGATTTTTTGTTCAAGAAATCAACATTTGCCAAATGCTGAAAGTTTCTCAAAATTTTCAGATTTTGAGTACTGAAAGTTTCTTACAAGTTTCTTGGAATCTTTGTTGGTGAAATAGTAGTTTTATCTGAGTAATGTTCTAATCCAATGTGAATGCTTGTAGCTTTTCAATGTATGTGCGTGTCACAAAAATAATTTATTACAGTAGAAACACAGAAAATAAGATTAATACTTCGGAGACTGATGTGAACATTTCTTGGTCTAAAATGTTCAAGTAGTGGTGTTACTTAAATTTTTAGCGATTCGAGAGTCTGGGTTTCTTATAAAGAGTTTCTTAAAATTGCAATAAACAGCAGAAACATTGTCAGGCATACTTAAAAGCTTTTTTCGTCTGGCACTCGAAAGAGTATAAACGTCAGAACCAGACCGAAAAAATTGACTGAGGGGAATTTAAACCCCAATGCGGATCGGAATCTGGGTTTTTCGGTTTTGTGTAGCCAGAAAGAATTCGTTTTCTCATTTGAACTCTTCAATTAATTTCTATTGGTCATCTCGTTATATCCCGTGAGCTGATTGGTGTTCAAAATACAATACCAATCTAGCTTCACTTTTCTGATTGGTGCATTTCGATCTGCATCTGGGTTTAAATTCCGCCTCAGTCGATTTTTTCTTTCTTTTACTGACGTTTATACTCTGCGTTCCGCTCTTTATAGCAATTTTGAAATGTTGTACTACTCAAAAGAGTTTCTTATATAAAAATACATGCTATTACAATAATAATGATAATGATTAAGATTACCTGCTGCTTGAAATAACGTCTTTCTTCTTCGTCAACCAGAACAAGATTTAAATAATATCGAACAGAAAACTTTTTGTTGATATCTTTCATGGTTGGTGTCAGTTCATAGCCCGACAGAAACAAACGAATTGGAATTGATTCTCCCCTGACAGGTGCACCATCCATGATTTCGTATTTCGCAATTGTCTCATTCTCGGTGTATTGATTTGGTGCTGCAAAAGAAAAGCATACAAAATTAGATGAACTAAGTAGTGCTTTAAAACATTGAACAGAAATGACAACAAAGCTATATTATTCCGGGGGTAGCGTGGTGTTGATAAGCGTTATTGATTTTGTTACTTTATTTTGAGTAAACTGTTATTTCTAACTTTTTCAGCTAATTTAGGCCTGCTATGCATGCCGCATCCAGGCGTAGGACTCCTAGTTTAACGTCCCTTCCGAAGGATGGCAGAGCGAGTTGTTTAGTCATCCATCTGGAAAGTCACCCATCCAGATGCTGACCTCATACGACCAAGCTTAACTTCAGCTGTCTAACGAGAACTGACTAAGAAGCTTGACCACCCAATCCAGGTGGCCAAGGCGTCTGGGTACGATCAAGAGGTAATGAATCCAACCCGCTTTGGGATCAGGATCAATTTCAACAAGCCTACAGGCAAAACCTTGTCATTTCCTGCTGTGGTACACACATAGGTATGTAGGTTTGCATTAGCTGTCCATCCTTCCAAGGGTGGTCAATTAGAAACCAGAGCCTGTTTTCTACAATATCAGTCAAGGAACATATTATGCAATTCCTCACTGACTTCCTCGAACATCTTCAAAGAAAAATTCTTTGGCGTGCATTCATAAACAAAACTGCTTGTATGCTGGTTTACTTGAAAACGCTTGAACAGGCATATATATGGTTTTATTTGAAATGAAAATGAAGGAAAGCTTAATATTTCTGGACTTTTCAAACTAAAAATAATATTTTGACATAAATCTGCACACAACAGCGTCCAGAAAAGCGTCTAGAAGCAGCATCCACCTTCTTCCAGAAAAAAATACCCCTAGCTGGAAACCTTCCTCGCTTAACAATGAAAAATTGGCGTGTTTGGGGGTGGCCAAAAGATTTTCTTTTGTTCTAATATACCTTTCCCCGGTTAATGCCCGTGCGACCGTAACTTTTTCCTCGCTTTCGTACACATTACGTTACTATTCGGAAAATCCTGCCTTCTCCTGAAGGTTTTGTACATACATGTAAGACAACCTATTATAATCAGCTGATTGGTTTTAAAACATAAAGTTTCAAGTATTCACATTTGAATCAAACATCATGATATGCGATTATTTTTTCAAAAAGTAACTTATGAACGCAAGTACATCAAATACAATACGTTACCATTGCCTGCTACTTCTTTCTTGATTATTGCTAGCTCCATGTGTTTAATCTTGATTCTAACCAGTAGAAAATATATCTTTCCGACAATTACGTCTTTTAGATGATACCTAAAACAGCAATCAAACAGTTGAATGATACAATTGAATACAGAGTAATAGTTTTCAGTAATAAAGAATTAATTTACAATCAACACAGCTGAAGTACAAGCTACCAATTATGAATACAAGAGAGCGAGGCAAGAAGAAAAAGAAGAAGAGCTACAAGAAGCATCAAAAGAAAAAGAGGGACAAGATGGAAAAGAAGAAGAACGAGAAGATGGAGAAGAGAACAAAGAGTAAGAAGAAAAGAATAAGAAGAAAAGAAACCAGAAGATGATGATCAAGACGAAAAAATAAGTTGAAAAGAGCATGTTGAACAATAAGGAAGAAGAAAAAGAAAAAGAGTAAGGAAAAGACGACAAATCAAAGAAAGAGAAGTGGAAGCAGAAGAGGATGCAACAGAAGAACAGGAAGAAGAGCAGGAGATAAGAAGAAAAGAAACGAAAGAAGAAAGGAAGATGTAGTTTAAGAAGACAGAGACCCCCGGAGACGCAGAAGACGAAGAAAAACAAGAAAATGAACAACCATAGACGAAAAAGCTGAAGCAGAAATGAAAGGAAGGAGAAGAAGATGGAGAAGAAAAGGAGAAGAGGAGTCAGAAGATAAAAGAGAGGGAGAAGAAGGATAAAAAAGAAGATGACAAAGCAGAAGAAGATGAAGACGATGATGAAGAAGTGATAGAAAAAGAACATGCTGAAAATGAAGAGGAAGAAGAAAAATAGAAGGAAAAGACTATGAAGAAAAGAAAAAGAAGTTGAATCATAAGCAGAAGCAAAGGAAGAACAAGAAGAAAAACAGAAGAAGAAACAGAAAAAAAAGAAAGAAGGAATAATAATAATAATGATGATAAAATGAAGCAGAGAATGAAGATGATTAACGAGAGCAGACAAAGAAGAAAATGAAAATGAAAAAGAGAACCAGAAGAAAAGAGGGAAAAAGAAGATAGCGGCGGAGAATCAGAAGAAAGACAGAAAGAAGAAGGGAGAAGATGACGCAGAAAAGACGATTCTGGAGAAGAAGAAAAACAAGGAGACAAAGAAAGAAAAGCAGAAGCAGCAAATGAAAGGAAAGGCAATGAAGAAGACAGAACTATCCTTCGGATAGTAAAGAGCAAAGAATCATTTTAAAATGCTTTTAGGAAAATTATCAAAACTTTAAATGATATAAAAGGTTAACTAAGAAGTAAAAAGTATTAAAATTTTGTTAGTCAGCATTTTATCAGTATTTGCAAAACTAACCGTCAATATTCTAGAGCAAGAATTCAAACTACAAAACTCACTTTGACTTGTTGTATTCAAATTCTATATGGAGGCAGTCTTCAATGCCAACTTCCATTTTTATGCTAAAAAATAAGAGTGCTGAATATCACAATCTCATAAGAGGAATATACAAATGTAAATGTACATGTTTAAAAAATTTACGAAAAGGAATTTATGCTGATTAACAAATGTTGATTTGTTAAGATGAACAATACCTGTTATTTACTTCTGGATAAACTGATAATGTGTGAACTGCAATATCCATTTCTTTGACGATATCAGCTAAACGTCTGACAATAGTGACTTTTAAGAAATATCTATGACATATAAAGATAATATTAAAATTCTGGATTCTTTGTTTGCAATTTCAAACACACTTGTTCACACCAGATGCACATTATATCAATCTTCTTGAGCGATACAAAGTTTCAAAATTGCAATAAACAGAGGAAACATCTCTGGACATACTTTAGAGCTTTCTTTGACTGACTCTGCTCAGAATATAAACATCAAAAACAGACCAAGATAATTGACCGAGGCGGAATTTGTAACCAGATGCCAACTGGTGCATTTTGATCCAAAAAAGTATGTCTTGAGATGTTTCTGCTGTTTCTTGCAATTTAGAATAAATCTTTGTAGACAATTTCCATGGATCAATAACCATGCAGATTTTAGCAGATTTTTAATTGGAAATAAACAACAAAACACAAGCTGGCTCACAGAATTTTATTTTATACAGCTTGGGCAAATACAGTGACAAGTATTTTGCAATAGATTTTAAATGTTTGATCTGGTTCCTGATTCTTCAACTTGGCTTATGTCAACCTATGTCGACAACTAATCAGAAATTATAGGATAGAGTTGATCGCATTTGCTTAAGCACAAAGGTGGACTCCAACTCCCAGAAATTAGTTGCTAATTTATTGCAGCAGAGCTTGCCTAATCTTCTGGAACTGTGTTCAGACTAGTTGCCACCGAAAAGAAACCAGTTGCCAATGGGCTTATTTCAACAAGGAAATCTGCAATAAATTAGCCCAAAAAGTTGCTGACTAGCAGCTGGCAACTAGTTCTGATTATAATCTACTATCATAATTCTTCTTTCCAATAACAAATTTCAAAAAGAATTTCTTTGGCAAGCAATGCTTTTTTAACATAGACAAACAGTCAAGCATCACTTATAAAGCAAAGTTCAAACATTGAACAAACAAGGTTTGATGGTTTGACGGGCCTTAGATGCCAAATACAATGGGCTCCTTTAAAGCATATATTTTCACAAACCTTAGCCTGACATTAGCACCAGTGTATGTTTCATATGGCTTCTCAACATTCACAAATTCAAAGTCGTATGATGATCTTGCCCCCAACAGCTCTCCTGGCTTAGCAAGCTCTTTGACCAATGATGTAAACTCATGGTGGTTACCTCGATCATAGAACAATTCTAAAACATAGAATTGAATGACGTCAATCAAAGGAATGGTTTTGGTCGAGCTCCAGAATTTGGCTTGGGCAAAATATGGCCAAAACAGTTTGCCGTTTGATTGTACTTGGGTAATCACAAACTCTTTCAAACAGCTGTTTGTCACATTCATACAATCTATATGGTACTGGAACACCCTAAAAATCTCTCTAAAAGCCAAAGAAAACAAATTATTTCTAGCTGTTTCTCCAGTCACCAGGTTTAGCTGCAAGATTTGTGACTCATAGATGGGGTGTCAAGTGCTGAACTACTACAACTGGAGATCAAACACACAAACAGGTATGAGTTAAGTAGGAGCAGAAGTCAAATTCATAGTTAATGTAAATTGAAGTTAGTAAAGGAAAAATGATACAGACCAATCTGTCCCATGAATTCAATCTTTATTCCATTGTGGTCCAGTTTCTTTCCAGGGATTTTTGGTGCCACATGAACCTGAAAAACAGAGAAGCTGATCTGAAAGAATTGTTATATTAAATAAGTGTTTTGATACGATGGAAATTGTTTCTGCAGTAACCTTGTAAATAGTCTGCAAAATAAGTGGTTAAGAAAATATTGCAACATCAAAATTTTTTACTGGTAAAAATCAAATACTTTACCTTTCCAGCAACAGTTTCCCCATCATAATAAAGAAAAAGTTTTTCCGTTTTCCATCTTCATTTTTAATTTCAACTTGTTTTCGTTTATCTGATCCAGTTAATTCAATAGTCACATCAGCTGACTGGCCAAAACCAAAGAAACTCTACAATGAGTAAGAATAACATTGTTTTAAAAATGATTGAAATAAATCTTTATGATGATTTCAATACATCTGTTGCACATTACACGAAACTTTCTTATTATTTTGGATCCACAGCAAAATAACTAACTAGGTCTTGCTGTTCAGATTTATATCCTGAAATCTTTGAACATGTCTAGATGGACACGCCCCCCTTTGTCAGACAATTTTGGCTCTATCCCTCCACAAGACAAAAAGGCAAACCCTAGCTATGCCATGGGTTTCTGGGTAACTAAAAAGTTGTCCAAGCTGCTATATATTGTCAGCCAAGTTGCCATATTATTCTTGTCAACTTGACACACCTCTTTGGCCAACTTGCTTCAGTTTGAGAAAGTTTTACAATATCTCATAAATTAATCTTCATGAAAAAATTAGCTAGACTAATCTGGCAACCTGACTCAGCCTGTGGAGTACAGCAGTTCACAAAAAGATCTTCTCTGTGATATTTCTATTGTTCTTTTCTGTCATACCCTGCAGATGGGAACCTGACAGAGTGGGGATTGGACCTGCCACCTTTTCTTCATAGAGAAACTGTTTTACCAAGGCAAGAAATTTTGATGTGTGCATGGAAATTCTTCCATGTGTAATGTTGTCATGAACAATAGCAAAACAATAGGTTTATTGTTCCTAACAATGGGGACCTATTTTCTTTAAACAATAGGTAGTCCTTACATGTACAATTCTTAAAAATTCCAGTCCCCTTTTTCTTTTACCCAATAAATTTTTTTTTGGAGTTGGAGGCGGGATTGGTAAAATTTTTCTGGGTAATTATGAGAAATTGTCCTTGATTGAGCCATTTTAGGGAATAATGCATATATCCCTTGCTATGGGCCTACTTACTCTGATTCTTGTTTCATTCAGTAGGCCTATCAGTTCCTGTTTGCTATGTTCATCATCATCATCATACACACCTTATTAATTTATAATACAACCGCTGATGTCCATCCAGACTTTTCTCTGTTAATAAATCCCATGTAACATATTGGAGCTAGAGCAGAAAACCTACGCAGAAAACCTACTTTTTAGATAGCCCAGGTTTTAGTCCAGATACGAGGGAGGTGGATGGGTTGGGTGGCTAATTTAGGCCCATCTTCTCCGAGCTCAAATTTCTGATCAGCGGCCTGCGAAAGTACTTTCTACAATCGCATTATTATCTTTTAAATTTCCACTGCATAGTATCATAAATATTTATAAACAACGATCAAATCTAAGCTTACCATGTTTGTTTTGTCAAACTTTCACACCATAACAGCAAGAAGAAGATAATGACACTACAATCCCAACTCGGATTTGGATCTCGAGACTCCTCACAAAATCCGTATATTGCTCCTGACGATAATTGGTTGTTCAGCACAAAGTGAAACCGAATTCGAATCCTGGCTCCGCTTCACATGTCCTCCGCAGAGGTCTAAATAAGCAAGATCAGCAAACGAGGAAGAAAAACAATGCACCTGTTGCATCCTTATACAACTTTTTCCAGATTCCGACGAGGTTCCAAGACCTGGTTGGGCGTTCAACGGTCCTGCAATGAATCCGTCTACCAGACACCTTGGTCGCTTCTCAGAAAACTTTCATCATATATAAATATTTGGTCTGATAAGAATATTTTTTCTATTACTTCCTCAAAATGAATTTATAGTTTTAATCTGTAAAACTGCAAACATAAAGGTCTACACACAAAGCTTACGGCCCCTTACGGTGCCAAAACTCACACTCCGCTCCGTTCAACCCACACCGTTCGGGCACTCGTTTTCAATCCACCGTTCTGATGTGTTTCAAATTTACCTTCATCCTTTATGTGGAACAAAAGAGAAATGATATAAGGAAATCATGACATAGACAAGCATATTCTGGAAACATTTGCGGGTTGATAAATCCTTGAAATTCAAACTTTAAGATGACAAGGCCTGGTGACACGTTTTCTGCTCTTCTAAACCGCTTCAAACCACATCATACTTGACTAACAAGATTATTTTCTGCTAAACCAGATTTATGTAGATTAATGACTTGACTTCCAGTAACAATTGAGCGATGAAAAAAACACTACATAGTAACTTTCCTTAAAAGTGAACAACACTTTGTTGAAACAAATTAAAGTTGATATGAGGCTACACTCAACCAGATGTCCCAGAGACTGGTTTAATAGCTTTGTGGGGAGGTGAAAAATTATGACGATGGTGATGATGATGATTATTATTATTATGATTATCATGATAATGATGATGATTATGATCATGATGATGATGATGAGATGATGTCGTTGATGCTTGTGATGGTAATGAATTGATGATTTTGATCATGATGATGATTATGATGATGATGGTCATGATGATGATGATGTTGCTTATGATGGTAATGTAATGACCACGATGATGATGATGATGATGATGATGATGATGATGATGATGATGATGATGATGATGATGATGATGTTGATGATGATGATGATGACGATGATGATAATGCTTATGATGGTAATGTTATGATGACCATGATCATGATGGTAATGTAATGATGATGAAGATGGCGATGATGATATTTATGATGATGTGACGATGTTGATGATGATGATAATCATGATGATTATGATCAAGACGCGCGGCACAATTTTTAGATTGCTTCTTCTCCCACACAAAAACCTGAAGTTTCCTAGTACAATACATAAAAACGTCAGTTACTTTACATAAAACTCGCAATCTTATTCTAAGAATGTCTGATATCTTAATATCTATTGAATAAAAAAAGATTAAATCTTTTTCCAAAACGCCCCTTGCTAGAGAATTTATGAAGCGCCTTTCAAAGAAGCCTTGCTCTCCACGTTCATCTGGGTTCAACTACCAAATTTAAATTTAAATATATTCACATATAACAATTTTCTAAATAATACAGTAAAACTATTAGGTTCGGATTAACCGTTTCGTGAAATAAAACTCTCACATCTTGGAACAAATTTAATTTACAAAGAAGGGAGAACAAGGAAATCTGAAATATTGAATCGTCTTGAAGCAACGAAATTCATATCGACTTAAGCCAGCAAATTTACTTAGGGAAAAGCTTGTTTGAAAGCTATGTACTGTATAACAGCAAATAAAATAGTTATCAATGGTTAGGAACTAAATCAAGCCATAGTTCAAGTCAAGCAAAACTACTTATCGAAACGTGAATGTTTTAGTGACCAGAACCAGCTGTATAACAGCAATTATAAGAGTATCAAGAAAGACGAAAACAGCAGTATTTCTTCAATTAACAACGTTTAGAGATCAGAGTTCAAAATGCTCTTTGCTCTGTTATCCATTGCTGAAAAGCCTGAGGATCCATTCTTATTTTGCAAGGAGTCATATCAATCTTATCAGAGATCTTCTTAGCTCCTCCTGCAAGCGTTGGAAAACTTCCTTCGCTAACTTTGTCTCGGTCTATTTTGCGACAGCCAGAAGAAATCATTGTTGGAAATTCAACCACTTCTTCCTCTTCCCCAATCAGCCAGGTTTGCATCATTCTGTGTCCACCACTTTGGGTTCTTGAAAGCACAAACGGGGTTCCAGGGCGGCGTTTGGTTGTTCCGGCAAGCGTTGCTATATTTTGGTTCATCTCCTCTGCAAAACGCTCCTCATCCTTCTTCATCAGTGGAACTGTCAAGCTTTTTGTCAATTTCCTTCTCTGCAGCAATTTCGTCTCGTTCCCGAGCTCCTTCGGCTCAGCTCCATCCTCCACGTTCTCTTTTCCACTTCGTCTTGACGAAGGACGCGGGCCTGTTGGCGGAGAAGGCACTTTTCGGATCGGCTGAACTTGGCTGTTCTCCTCCACTACAGCCTGGACATTTTTGGCACTTCGCGTCTTCTGAAGCTGACCGGCTTTTTATCAGTAAGGCTTGGTAGGCTGACATTTGTGATTCTGTGAAGTTCCAAAAGACCGGCATACTCGACAGGCACTTTCTCTAACTGAGTTTCGTCTATTTTCGGTAGCAACTTACTACCTTGCAAACATTTCAGTGATGTAGGCTGGACAGGCCGCAATGTCGAAACTTTACACATGTTTAGTTTTCTCAGGAAAACTTCTCTGTATAGTTAACGACCTATCCTCTTGCTGTTCGATAGAGAACTGAAAATATGTCGCAATCAGGAGAGCTTTTTTTGTCTAGCCTGGAAATCGACGCTGAGAGACGCACGTCCCGATACTCAGGCACAAAAAGGTCCCATTGGTTACTCAGACAGTCTTTTATTCGTCCATTTGTAAGAAATAATTCTATGCATGCGAACAATAAGGCTAAAAGTTTATTCCAAAACAACGGATATCTAATTTAATCCGACTTGCATCAACGCCATTTCGCTATGTGGTCTATTATAACTGCGTAAGAATACCCTATCACCATACAAACATGCTGATTGTGCGGATGAGATCATCAAGATGCCGGATAACAACGCAAAAATAGGTGAAATTGATAAGATTAGCTTTGATAATGCTTGTTTGAGCGATAAAATGACCGCAAGGATTCATGGGAAGGGTTAATGGGAGGGTAATCTCGTTTCCCAAATGCGACGTCTCGGAGACTAAATTTCACTTGCTGTTTTGCAAAACAACAATAAAACCAAAATTTCTCAGCAGTATCAGATTAGAAATGAGTTTGAAAAACGACAACTGATTTTTATTTTGTAAAACATGTTTCGGATTCATCATCCATCTTCAGTTACAACTAACAGAAATTACGGTGTGAAATATTTATAGGGATAAATTTGGATAAATTACATAAACATTACAATAAAAATTCATACTTTTACTAAACGATTATTCGATTGCCAGGGCTGCCAAAAGTAAGAAAATAAAGAGGTGGTAGAAGGAGTCGAACCACAGTCGCAGCGACGGCGCACCCATGGCGCGGCACGACTTATAAGACAGACCTAAAAGCCTAAAAGACGGTCTTTGGAGCTTTAGCTACTGTCAGGTACTTAACCAATGATACCCTGGGTGCCGTTCGTGACTCTGGCTCCAGTAGGGCTGGGGACTCTAAGACTGGTAGCTTTATCCCATGCAGGGCCGTCCCTACATTGGGGGTGTTGGGGGTGAGACACCCCCCTTGGTAAAAGGACCAGTCGGCAAATCGGTAGCTTCAGTCGGTGAAATCAATCTTTTATGCATTCATGAATCATTTATACAGAGTAAAGGCTAAGGAAAAACAATGGGAAATAAAACAGAACTACTGGAAAAGCATGGAGCATCTTTGCTTGACAAGGGAGGGCCGACCAAACGAAGTTTACAATAATTGATTTCCACGCTACAGATCAAAGTTATACAATGAAAATTTTCCAGAATATGCAATATTTTTTCCATTTTCGACGTTTCACACCGACCACGATGCACCAGAGCAACAAATTTATAGATCTATTCATTGCATGTACTGTAATTCAGTATCAATTAGACCCTATAGCGAGCAATAATATTTGTCAATCTTTCGGATGCGTTCAGAATTCAGACGTTCTAAGATGGTTCGGCTTTTGACTACAATTTTGAAGTTTTGTATCACTCAAAGACCATAAGAATTCCGTATGAATTCCACGATAGAGTTGAAAGAAAATTGCATTTCAAGAGTTCCGAAAAGGCCGTTAGAGCGATTCTAGCTTCGGGTTTTTCCAAAATTTTCGGGGGAGCATGCCTCCGGACCCCCCTAGCGACGTGCGCCTTCGGCGCATGTTCTACCACAATACCCGTTTTAATCGTGCCCATCAAAATTTAAGTACCCTCCTAAGCCCATTTGATGTCGTCTAAAAAGGTATTTTAGTTGGACCCTAGCCGGCAAATCGAGACGGTCACACCCCCCTTGAAAAATTTTGTCGGGACGGCCCTGATCCCATGGGAAACTTCGCTCTCGTCAAATCGGATGATTCATCGAAACCCGGCATCAAAGTTTTGCTAGTGTACCTAAGAACATAGTTCCGTCTCGTGGTCTATACTCGAAGCCGTAGGGCATTCGTGCAACTCGCGTAGGGCATTCGTACGATATCGTACGACTCGCTCCATACGTGCGTGCATAGAATATTTCCCTTTTTTCTGAGAAGAAACTGCTGGTGATCATAACGGCTATAGAGTCTACTGAACACAGTGAAACCCAGGAGTTTGAAATTTCAGTTAGTGAGTTGTTTTATAAGAGTACCAAGGTCAACTGAAAGGAAAACAACATGAAATGCCTTAGAACAATGAAACATGCGTAAAAGATTTTAAAATAATAAGGCCAAAATATCGTGTTCATGATGCATGCAAGAGGCCTGCTGGCAACGTTCATAAACGAACAAACAAGTCTTGCGTCAAACGATGTCAAAGTTCAGGGATTTCATAATTGCGCTTCTTTAGCGTGATATATGTGGGCGAATTCGAAAAATGGCTACCGTCACTATATATCCTAGCAACTATAAGGTATAAGTCTTGACAGATTCCCCAAAGTTTAATGGATTGTAAAAACACACGTTTTAATGGCATAGACAAACTAGGCACGTTGACGCAAAGTGACTGCCTGACAAGTAACAAACAATGGCCGCTTTTTACTGGATGTTACTGTTCTATAAATCCGTTTGTGGTGTACTTATCTACTGGATTTTCGGTCATTGACTGATTGATTCAACGTGGCTCAATTCGATCAATGCTAGATCCACTCAACAAAAATATGCTTTGCGCTAATGCTTTCCATGCTTCCTACATTAGTACCCTTCAGCCTTCAATTCGCGCTTCAATTCATAAGACAGGCTGTATTCTTTTAGGCTTTTTCTGAAAACGATAGAGTTGGCAAGAGCTGAAAATTTTCCCAGACTTGTTCACACACTTTTACAAAAGTCCACTCATTTGGAAGCTAATTCTGTTCTCGGTACATTTCGGAAAGATCTCTTGACGTATTCTTTTCGGCAAGAGAGTGGAGCAGTTTAGGGCAGCTTGAAACATGATGCTCCCGGAAATGGCAAACGTCTCAATCCTCGCTCTAAGGGGCTGATTATATGAGAGTTTTCAGCCCGGGCTAGAATTTCAGCTCGGTTAGCCGGGTTGGAATTGGCGTGCGATTATATGAACGTTTCCAGCCGGGCTGAAATCGAATACCTAAGACAAATAACGCCAAAATTGACACGTTTTGACACGAAACTAAAACCACAGTCAAACTAGGCTTGCGCAAAGAGAGTTCCTAGCCCGGGCTGGAAAAAATTTGCGATTACATGAGAAATTTCAGCCCGTTCAAGCGGGCTGGAAATCCTAGCCCGCCTAGCTGAAGGAGGGCTGGAATTCCAGCCCGGGCTGGGTTTTCAGCCCGGGCTGAAATTATCTCATGTAATCACAAAATCAATTTTGCAGAGAATTGACTGGAGAGGAGGGCTGAGTTTGCAGCCCGTTTAACCGGGCTGAAATTCCAGCCCGGGCTGAAAACTCTCATATAATCGGCCCCTAAAGTCCATTCTTTTCGGATTTTTCTGCAACGTCTTGTCTTCAGCTTGGATACAGTTCATATATATTGTAAGACCCTGGCCCAACATCAAACATTGTTTATCAAAAATTTGCAATTTGCTTGTCAAGCAAAGCAATGTTTGAACGTTTGACCACGTCATAAAACATTAATTGACAAGCAAAGATCAGCAAAATTTGTTGCAAGATTTTTCTGCAAAAATCCAAAAAAAAATTTGTGCTTAAGGCAAGCAAAATATATTCGACAAGCAATGTTTGGCGACGTGGCAAAACGGTTAAGCATATTACCCGAAAAGCGAATGTCTAATGTTTGGTGAACAAGGTCTGAACGTTTGGACAGAGCCTAAGACAAACTGAATTTGCATTTTAAAAAATAACGTGACAAGACCATTTAAGGTTGGGTAAAATTCATAAACAACTTTTAGCGTGTTTCATCCGATTAAAAACAAAACAAAAGTCTTCATACCGACGATCTGCTCACGCTACATATCAGAAAAATTGTTTGTGAAATGCGCAGTAGAGCAAATGAGCTGACGGCACAAAAGGACAACAGATAGAATACTCCATGCTTCATACTTAAATTAATCAGAATCTATCGAAATACTTATAACAATATAATTTATTTACAAACAAGGAAAATTTAATGTGAAAGTTAGTGGTTATAGATATATGCTCAAATTATGGCTATTTAAGAAACCATAATTTGCGTCAAAAAAGGGAGGAATGAAATATATCATCATGTATTGGGTTGGAATATAATGTGACCTGTCTACCATTGCTGAAACTTCGCTAGAGTCCGGGGAGGTTAGTCGTCTATGGCATCCCCTAAACCTCACCGGACTCTTGCGAAAGTTCAGCAATGGTAGACAGGTCACATGGTTCCCGTGAAGGCGATGAATTCTTGGAAGAAAGAATCTTGTCTTGCCAAGGCTAATCTGGTACTATGGGCTAGTAAAACTGGCATCCTGCATAGCAGGCTCAAAGTAAAAATATTTACTATCTTGCTTCACGAAGGAGAGCAACTCGTTCTTTAAAACCGTTCCCATCAGTGGCGTAGCGGAGGTATGTGGGGCCCTTAGTGACGTAGTGGGATTGGGGCCCCTTGTCATCACGTCTTATTAGGAACTAGGAAGCTGAAAAAGGAAATAGGGACTAGTAAATAGGGACCAAGCACTAGGAAATAGGGACTAGGAAACTGCAAGGAGGTGGAAAGCTTTCTGGACGCTCATATTTTTTCGGCGGGTGCAACAACCACGTTTAATCATTACACAAAGGAGGATCAGATTTTAAAAGCTTCAGGTAATGATAAGCTAGCCCTGCTCTAAAGCATCAATTTTGCAATATCAATGACTTACTCACTTGTTAGCAGTTTGTCATATAAGAAAACACGCTAATTTGGTCAGGAAAGATCATTTAAGAAAGACATAATTTTAAGGTTGGGGGCCCCTTGAAGCCTCTTATCAGCGGAGGCCCTCAGTGGCATCCCCTAAAGGTAACCACCGTCAGCTACGCCACTGGTTCCCATTCTAGACAGCAGCGAGAAGTTGCCATATTGCAAATGAATAACAAAATGCATCATGTGAAAAGATAATACTCAAAGCCGCTTGCCTCTTCAGAGTAGACGTCAGACGCAGTAGGCAAAAACAATTGGTTTCAGTGAGCATAGAACCTGAATATGGGATTGAATTCACCAATCAGAAACTTGCACCGCTGATTGGCTAGTTTAGATCAACATTCGGGCCCATACTCTACGGCAAAAGTAATTGGTTAGGCCCATTTCTGATGCTTTTTACACCGAAGTGTCAGACGAAAAAGCTTTTAGTATTATACTTCCAAACCATACTTGCCATATTCTGAACTTGGTACCACACATGTGCAATGTTTAGACTGCAGAGAAAAGTAATATAGGAACAGAAAAACGCACCAACATCCGGTATTAATAACTAGTATGGGTCCTATCAAATTTCAATAGCCATTTCACTCTAGTATAATTTTGCTATTTTTACTACACTAGACTAGATATGTTTTATTTAGATTGAAACACGTCATAGAATTCCTAGACCTTTTTTCTCTGTGTCAGCATAATTTCGTAGGAGACCAAGGAAAATATCGGGGATATCTTCCTCACAGTATTCAACTGATGTTCCTTTTGACTACCTATGTTGGGACTGATAATTGCAAAATGGACTTACATTCCAAAGAGCTGGAATCTAAATTCTCTGATGCTTGCTTCTAGAACTTGGAGAAATATGGAGAGACTTAAAGTACGATGGCAACGTCCGTCCGGAGAAATAACAGTTCGATAAGCATTACATGCAAAACAATGTTTCATGTTTCAGTGCATTTAGATGATGTAGTATTTCTTTTGCATACATCTGACTTGTTCTTACTGGCAATTTCTCTCTGAATATTCTGTCAAAACTCTGAAAATGAAGAAGTAAATTTTGTTAAGATAAACAATGCAGCTATGATGCCATTTTATCATCAACGCATTACAGAAAAAGTGTAATTTAAGAGTGACTTTTGTTGTGACTGCACCCAGCTCTGCATTTCTTTATCTAATATACTTCAACCTCACATATCTCTGATGAAATATGATCATACGCAAAGATGCACTATGATTCTGTTCTGTGTGGTTACTTACAAGACAACCAGCTTGCTATTTCAACAAATTTTATCGCAAGAGGCAGTCATTTCTACTTCACCACTTCAAAATCATGCAGGGTATAAACATGTAAATAACCTGCGCTGATATGACAGATGGATGATGTCAAATGTCAGCGATTAGCCACTGGCTATGACTTGACAAGGACATGGAAAGGTACGTCCCATGGTCCCTGGTCGTCATCTCAGTCTGAGACTAAGGACCATACCAAGCGACCCTTGTACCTTGGTGGCTATATAGGTCACTTCTTGTGTATAGGTCCGCCGAGGATCTGTCCCATTCGTTAGTCGTGTTAGTCTTTATTTCTGTCTCAGAATCTTGTATTCTTATCTTTCAAAAGAATAATTGGAAACTAAAATAGTCGATATGTAAGGAAAGGAAAAGTAGATGCCTTCTCAGAGTTTGTTGGATATGAATAAAAAGACATTAGGAGACCAATCATTAACTTAACTTTGATTATTTCAACGAATACAGTGAGAAGCAGTTAAGTATGTTTGCAAGAGAAAGAAAGGTAGTTGAAAAGAGCCGGTCCTGAAAATTTTTTAAAGCATACATCTAAAACAAGTATAAATAACACGAATAAATACACTTACCGTTGAAACTTTGCGAATTCTTTGTAGCAGTGTAAGAGCTTCGTCTGCATTTTCATCAGAATAAGACGATGCTTCGAATAGAGCTTCAAATGCATGGAATAAATTTTCAAGAAATCTGTAAACACCAAATCCACCAAGCTCTTGAATTCGCTGGTCCATTGATCTTAGCCAAGATTGAACACCAACTGCATTTTGCCAGTTCAGTTCTTTTCACATTTGGACGCCCAAATGTCAATACCTAATAAAGAACACAATAAACATCAAGATTTTGATATGTGAGCAAAATACTGAAATTTTACATTACATAAGGAAACGAACGGTACAAGAGGCAAGGGCAAGAAAGGTTTGCATGCAACAATTTTTAAATGCTGCAAACGACAGAATAAAATATCAAAAGCAATCTCTCTTGTATAATAGAACTGTCACTTCATGTACGCTCAACACTTTATAGGCTATGACAAAATACGTGAAGGTTAAGGCAGCATCATTGCTTTAACGATGAATAACGAATAGAGGAATGACAGCCGATTTGAGTAATAGTAAGTAACGAGTGAATGAGTGAATGAATGAATGAATGAAAAATTCAATGAATGAATTATTGAAGAAACGAAAAGGATTGAATGAATAGATGAATGAATTTATGAATGACTCAATCAAAAGTGGTCGGACTTAAAAATGCAGTTATCTTGTTTAAACATGAAATACCTTGGTTAACAACTTGCAAGGTCTGGTCCACAGCAGATAAAGTTGTATCATTCAATTGTACTTTCTTTGCAGCTTCAGCAAGGAATTCCAATGAAGCTGAAGACTTCTGTGTAACAACACTCTTTTCCTTTTTATATCTTTTGACAGTCGATGTAAGGAGTGCACTTAATATATTTTTAAGACGGGAATATGCCTGCCAATGGGGTGTCATTTTTAGGGAAAAATTCCGAGAAGGGATACAGCATTGTCTTTTAAAGTTCCAGAATGGGGTAGCAGGTAGCACAATTTTTTCTGGAAAGGATATGGTTTGTGTCTAATTCTACCGTTGAAAGGCTTTGTTTCACAAAAATTTCCAGAAGGAATTCCAGAAAGGGTACCTTAGGTTTCCGAAGTTCCGGAATGGCTACCAAAATTTTTTTTCGTAAGCACAGGCCCGTACTTATGTTAAGTAGCTGCACCCCTGGTAATTTGGCTCAGTTTTTTCAGCGTTTGTGAAATCAGGCTGGACATCAGTGACGTCATCGGTTGATGTATCGACAAGGCCAGGGAACATGTAATTAGCAAGCGATTCTGCTAACTCATTGACAAGCTCCTCTTTAAGACAACTTCCAATCGACACTGCACTTTCAGTATCTTTATAGAAATTACCTAAAATTGAAGTAAGGACAAAATCAGAAAAGAGTAGCTTTCCATTTCGTGGAACGGTAAATGGCAAAAAATGCTGTTATACAAAGTTATACCCACTCGTCAGTCTTAGCAAGGCGTGTCTGGGTTTAAATCAGGTTATGCACCCCATGCAAACTCTAATACAGTCTCATTATTGTCCCTATGGACAATCTAAAGGCTTTGTCGCTATTGTCCCAATGGACATTTGAAAGCAATTTCTCTGTTTCCGAGACATTGAGGCAGTTTCTCTATTGCCCACATAAGCAACTGAAAAGCCAGTTCCTCAATCGCTTCCCTTGATGTTTACAGGCAGTGCATCTGTCTATTGCCTCTTTGGGTATTCAAGGCTCTGTCTCCGGTAATAGAAGGGAAAAACTCTGTCTAAGGACACTGAAGGCAGAAGCTCTGTCTTGGGAACGAAGGTAGAGTTTCTTTCTATGGACATTAAAGGCAACGGTTCTGTTGCTTCTGCAGATGCTGTACACACAGGTAAGCAATAAAGTAGCATTGCTTTAGGTTAATTCGATCAGGAGACCAAATATTTCGATAACAACAATCTGTATTCAAAATTTCTAAAATCAACTAACCTTTAACATGAAAATACATACAACCAGTAGCAGCTTCTTCTAAAGAAGTATTGTAACAAACACTTTTGATTTTCACCCAGTCAGAAAATGGTCCGAAATTTTTAGTAGCATCAGCAGCATTTAAACCAGCACCGGAGTCCTCAACAACTAATCTCTTTGCATCGATAGCTGCTTCAAGGACAGCTTTGTGTTTCCTTTGTTTTCTTCAGCTTCGATGGCAAGAGCTTCCAGTTTATCTAGATGAAGTTTCTCTTCTTCAAGTTGCAGCTAGAAAAGAATAAGTATGACTTGACCACACAATAAACCATAACACACGTAAATAGAAATGTCCTCTCAAAAATCTTAAGAAAACAACCATTCAATCTTTAAATTCGTTTGATGTACATTTTCAAACTATCGTGTCAGATAATTGGAATGGACACTTTCTTTACCAAGCCCCGTTAAAAAGACCTCACCAGTGGGCTTATGTCGACCTATGGTACGATAAAACTGATGCCAACTATTTGCGTAACTGCTAACTTATGTTGAAAAACAATTGGGATACAGCGATTGCTCGCAAGAGCGCAGAAGTAGAATATGCCAAACTTAGGCCAACTAGTTGCCCCCAAAATGAACTAGTTACCAACTATGATGGAAATACACTACAAACAAAACCTAACCTGTTTATCAGACAGCTGAGCTTCTGCAACTGCCCGAATAATCCTGCATCCATCTTCTTCAGCAATGCAGATGGGATCAACATCTTTCCAACAACATTTTCTCCAGCTTGCACATTTTATGCATTCACCAAATATGTCTCTGTGACAGCAATGGCTCCATTCTGGGCAACCAAAGCAAGCTACGAGAAAAATAAATCGTTTCACTAAAAATACAAATTTATAAAACAATGTATATATGAAATCTAAGGCCCTCCAAACGATCAAACATTTGATGCTTGCTTTAAGGACAATGTTTGACCGTTTTGACACAAGGCAAAACATTGCTTCAACAACGAAATTTTTTAGGTAATGTTTTCAGATAGTAAGGAGAACATTATCTGCTTGACGTTAGCAAACAGTATTTGATAAGCAATGTTTATTTACGATGTGGTAAAACGGTCAAACATTTTGTTCGATAAGTTTCATGTGTTTGATCTTTTGGCCTGCGAGCATAAAAAAACAATGTTATTGTATGATTATTGGAGGATATAGTACTAGACGATCATTTGGGACAATACATGGAGCAACTAAATCGTAGGAATCCCGTCAGTTGAATACATTCCTACTTTAAGCATTCTTTGATCAGGGCTCCACGAGCCTTTGACAAACATTTTGATTATCAAAGCGAGGTCTTCAAATTCTTGTTTCTGGTCTTGCATTAATAGTGCAGTTAGAAAGCACGATAGTCACGGGTAAATTACAACTTTTTTAAGAGATCATTATGATTTATGAAAGCTAAACTAGTTTTTGAGTTGTACAAAACTTCAGAATTGCGATAAACAGCTGTTTATCAGAAGCTAAACTAAACTTTCAGTTGCTCTACCGCGATATCTATTCCATACTCAATTTGCAACACCGTTTATTGGAACACCGATTCGACAGGAAAGACTAGTGACTCCTTCATTTTTTTGAACAATACGACAGCCAGACCTAGAGACAGAGTCAACAAGCAAGATGCATACCGCAGAACCAGCCAAGACAGCCCCTTTTAATTCGAAAAAATCAATGATCCCAAAGCAGATCTCGAAATACTTGGTCAGTGCAACAAACTGATGTTCTTTTGAATGCATGGAAGGATGCTTTTGTTCAATTGGAGAACCAAGAGTGATAACAATGATGTTCAACTGGTACTTACTGACTTCACAGCTTAGTGATCTACACGTTTCATTCACTTTGACTTCAGATCTTCCATATTCCAATAGATGATCTTCATATATCCTACGTAGTTCTTCCTTCTCTGATCTCACATCTGATTCATGTCGATCTGCATTCTCATAATACTGTGCAGCGAGATCAAGATTCTCCTCGGCTCTTTTTATATTTAAAGAACTCTGGTTTCCAGCTTTGGATAAGATCTCAATCAATAATATCTCTACTTCTTCTGCGATCTCTTCAAAGCAGCCAGAAACCTTTGGGTACAAAAAGAGATATTAAATTCAAGATGAAATGAGCTTAAACTCTTGAGAATATATATATAGGCGACCACACACGGCAGCAGGCACAGAGCTTCCTCAGTAAAGAAATTTGTGTTGCTTAATTCTATCGATTTTTAGAAAGCAAAATGAAATGATTTCTGTCTGGAACCCGTTTATCATTTTGTCTAAGAGGCATGTTTACAGTGGCATCCTACACGGACATTGTCGCGCGTGACATGTCCATTCGATGTCTCCCACTTTAGCAACCTCGGAAACTTTAAAGCGCGCGACAAAATTTGCAGCTAGAGATACGCAAATGTTTTTTTGGGAGACAACAGAAACGTGTCTTCTCTCCATGACTCGACGCGACATGTTGCTTGCTTGCCACTCGTATGATCGGCCACCAAGAGAGACACATTGAATACAATGTCATGCGCGACATGCTTCCTAGTTTAGCCACAGCTGAACATACCAAAACTGTGGACACATCGTTTTTGTGCAGACATTACTGGTTCTGTCCCCAAAAAATACACCTAGCAACGATGTAGTTGTCTAGCTGATCCTAGTTAACAATTAATTTGGATCATTTTAGTGAGAAACCATATAGGTTGAAATCATAGATTCAATCAAATCCAGCGGACAAAATTCAACGCTTCTGCGTCCTAAGCTTTGTTAGCTTAAAAGAATAGTAAATACCGATACACTTGTCCGCGTTCCGACAACAAAAAATTACTATATTGTTGTCTTTAGTACTATTGGCACCTTAATACTGAAAGCAATTTTTAACAGAAACGACATTATCACAGAAAATGCGTCCTTGAATGGAGTTGTAAATGCATCAACATAGTCGCAGGTCAAAGATTGAGTCTTATTTAAGTGAAATAAGGACATTCTTGAGCCCAAGAAGAAGCCATAATTCTATACTTTCTTAGATTTGATAAACCCAGTACTGAACTTTCTGAACTTTTTGAGGAGCCAAGTAGTAGTTACATTCGTATAAACCATTTTCTTATAAAAAAGAAAAACGTTAGCTCCAAATTAATCTCTCGTTCGACACAGTATCGCATGTGTAGTGACAGAGGCGGACTTTATGGTCTAGCTAAATAAGTTAAGTCTCCTAAGTAACTGCTGAAGTTACCATTACTAGTCACATCCACTTTAATGAAAATGGAATGCAAAGGAAAAGCAAACTCACCCTGAAATTATCCAGAGATCCATGAGACTCTGCAGACATTTCTGTATTTTTGAAATCCATAATCTTTCCATCGATTTTGAATGACAGTCCATCTTCATTGATAGTTACATTAACTTTTGATTCGAGACCAAGAGTCTTGACGTACCCAGCCATTGTTACATTAGCTTGCTTGTGATCAATACTAGCTATAATACGTGGGCCTCTTAAGTTAGTTTCAGAATCCTGTTGAATGATGATCTGACCATTTCCAAGAATAACAGGAGCCGGACTATTCGATGTTGTAATAAGAATCGTGGTTGGATGGACGATGCGAACTTCACACGACAGAACACGTCCAAGGATCTTTATATCACCGTGTAAGTCGGCCTTGTTTTCTTGCCCTGTCTCCTCAAATGCAGAATATGACAGCATCAAACCATTTGGGAAATAGGCAGTGCGAAGTACGTATGGTAATTCAAAGTCAAATGTAAACGCATTTAGAAGATCGGCGATGGTTATAGCAGTGAAATTAGCATAAAAACGCCCGGCTTCTGGCGTTGATGGATTGAAATCCAGATTCAACGGAGCTGCAAGTTCGTTTCCATTGCCCATTGCACCAAGTCGCAGATCACCTTTCAGTTTCAACCAGTTCAACGTGTCTCCTGGATTGAATGTAGAATTGACTGTGAGATTCCTGAATTGAATAAACGTAATACCAAACGGAGCAACCCAGGTTTTCTTCCGGCATTCCATATCCATGCGGATCATTCCACTTTTCAAAAACAAAAATTTTCCATCAAATACAAATCGTGATTCTCTTATTTTCATTGTAGTATTAAGCTCTAAGTTCGTTTCTTTTCCAATATTGAATACCAACGTGCTATTCTCAAGTTCCACTCTGTTTCCAAGTGGTATGGTCTTTGAAATAGGTGATTCAAGTTTGAAACCATCAAGCGATATTATGCCTCTGAAAGTAAAGGCCTTTGTCGTATCTAAAAGCTTATGAGCCGCTGTGCATGTCTTATCATCCCCACAGTTATCCGGGAACTTGAATAATGCAATAAGCGTGACTCCTTTAGCAACAGGGATACGAAGAAGTGGCGTGGTTATGATTTTTGGCGGCAAAAAGCTGTACGAAGGCAGCGGTGACGACACAAGGCTGGTAACGATGTTGTTGTTGTGTAGAAGGCTAGTATCTCTTGAGTCAAAACCAGTCAATGCCTGCATAACATTGCTGAGAGGGCTGTGTGTTAGAGTCAAGGCAATTTTCATATACCATTGCTTTTTATCGAGTAACAACAGCAGGCTGACTCTGATATTCTTTTCCCATTCTGGAAGATCTGTACGGCCAGTAAGCAACAAATGAGGGGTATTGGTTCTTGTAATTCGTGAAAACAAACTCACATTCTCAATCTCAAAGTCATCGATCTCTGTATTCTCAATCATCTGTTTTGCATCTTCACTTGCAAAGACTTTAGGATCGAACTCATCAACAATATCTTCAAGCGACAGGCTCTTAGCAACAGCCGTCATACCATAAACCTTCTCTGTTGTGCTGCCCATTTGTGCATACCTCATTTTCATTTTGGCAGAGCCGATATCGAGAGAGCCTCGTACAGACAATTTCCAATCATCTGAGCTTGGATCTGATATGTTTTTAACGAGAACAATTGACTTGACGTTAGAACGTAGAACACCAGGAGCTAGGCCAACTTCATCTTTCAATTTCACGAATATAGAGAATAACAAGGTCTTTGAATTAAAGCTGATATGTGAAGTGAATGCTTTTTTAGTCCGTTTTAGAAATACAGGGAGTGATGGGGGTGATAGCTCAGAACTCAAAGCTTTCAGGATTCTTCTAAGTGCGATTTTGTCGTGTTTGTCTACGAGAAAGTCAAAGTTCGGACGCTTGACAACAAACGCTAGTTTCACGGGAGAAAATTTCTTGCTGTTGTAAAGATCAACAGGACACAAGAACGTCACACCACTAGGAACATGTGACTGCAAAACATCACGAAATATATCGCCAGTTGTTGTCCTGTATGTTAAATTAAAAACATCATTCAGAGATAATGATATTCCGAATTGTGACTTGTTGCTTGATAGCAAATCACTGTTAGATAACATACGCGTCATAAACGGCACACTGACCGTCTCTTCGTCGAATAGCTCCGTTAATACGGTACTGGGAGCCATGTCTTTGAATTCAAGAATCGCATAAGCTTGAAGTTCTTGTTTTGGAGATTTACTGATGGTGATTGAGCCAGTCGCTAACGATCCACCGAGTCGCGCCAAGTAACCCTTGAATACCAAATAGAAAAAGCCATCTTTTCTGAACACTCTTCCAGATACAGTGACATTTTTCAGCTTCACCAAACTACTGTCAAAACTTGGAGTTTTAACTGAATCCTCATCCGGAGACATTTCTTCAATAATGTTCTTGAAAGTAACGGACTTCATTTTGCCTTCAATTTCACCACTTTCAGAAATGGTAACATCCAGTGAATCTGATCCAAACTGCATTGATCCTGAAAATAATTATAAATGAAAATCATAGGGTCATGAAATATAATAAATGTGAGTTTAGCGTGTGGTAATTAAAAATAAATGAAAATAAAAAATAAAAAAATTAAAAATAAATAAAACAGCAAAAATGTCGAAAAAAAGGATTTACCATCAGAAAGAGATAAATTTACGATGTTTCGGGCATTACCCTTTATCAAGTCTTTTTTGTCTAACACATGGTGGATCAACTTTGTAATGGGCCAACTTCCCCTCACCGCTATTCCTTACTCTGGAGTGTGGCAAAAACTAGCCTATATTAGTTAGGTTGTCTATTGGATCAGTTCTAAAACTGAGACTGTTAGTCTATTTATTTAAATACGCCTAGACTTGATAAAGAGTAAAGCCCTGAACGTCGTAAATTTGTCTCTTTCTTCATGGTACTGAATCCTTTTCTCAACAGCTTTGCTGTTTCATAAATATAAATCAGCATTGATGTCAAAATATATAGGTTGCTTCAGAAAATCTAGTGGAAGTAAACAATTGGGAGTAAACAATTGGGTGGAAGTAAACAAAAATCATGAGCAACCAAAGAAAATGACAAGAAATACTTCAGTTTATTTTTCAGTAGAAAACCGAAAGAGGAAAATAGTATCACGGCATCTAATGCTGTTACCCAAAAGCTGTCAAGATGACAAATCCTAATTAGGCTGTTCGAGAACGTGATGGATTTCGTTAAGAACGGAGCGGCCCATCCATCCAAAACTTTCATGCCAAAAGCACATTTTAGTATACAGACTAGCCTGGCACCCGCGCTACACGCAACACTGAAAGATTCAGCTCCTGTATGACGTTGCCGCTCGCGGCTCACTGCAATACTTCAAAACGCTTTCTCATGTTGAAAGAATGGACAATGCTAATAGGAACACAAGTTTTTGGCCCAAGATATCGTAAAAGAAGGCTAATCCTAGGCTAAAATTAGACTTTTTTGAGTCCAAATAAACGCTGCCACCACTATAATAAAGCTGCTGTTTTATACAGACAGCTGAATTTGTCCAGTCAGTTGTAGACAATAGCTGTTCCTGGTCTGGATTTTATGAGCAGAAACAGAGACTCGTGTAATAAGTCCAGGCACAACTTTAGAATGCAAGCAGTCTAATCAAGGACTCTTCAAAAGTTAAAATGAAAGCTTTCAGATGTTAAAATTTTCTCTTACCCTTGCCAGTAAATCGCCACGTCCCATTAACAGGCTGTTCCTTATCGTATGTGAAATTCATAATGACATCTGATAATTCAACATAGTCTTCTACCATCTTCACAGTTTTATTAAGTTTCGCAGCTACTTTGATGTACCTTCCCCCGGTTTTGTAATTGAATATGTCTGTATTCATCTTGCTAAGTGGAGGAAAGCCAGGAGGTACTTTCGCAAGTTGATAAGTTGGAGCAATTGTGTGGAGCAACTGCTCTGCTGTAAGTTCACTATCTCCTGAAATGTAAAACGATTCTTCAGTTAATGGTGTATCATTCGACACAGAAGAAAACCCGCATATAAAGTAAAATGTTTTACCTATAATCTGTTTCCGATGATTCTATAGCAAGTTCCAAAGACTACTATATGGAACTGAGTGTAGAGACTATTCTGCTTTGATTATAAAATTCCAGGCAGAGCATATTCTGTACAGTAGACAAAAAACGTTTTCTGTCTAATAAAGCATTTAGTCTTTACAAGAAAACAAAGCGTACACAAGAAAGCCTGCTGTAGTGGGAAACAGCATACAGTAAAGGCCTCTTACGATAGCGTAATACTTCGACATTTCTCTCATAAAAAGTGCTTGTTATACTTAAGCAGGCAGTGACACTTGAAATAATAGAACTAAAAATGACTGGTCAAAACTTTCTAATTGGAAATCATTTCATGTAGCATAAAGTAAGCTCGTAATACAGGGCCTATAATGCATTCGTAGGCCTGTGACGTGCCGCAAATTTTAGCAATCTACACAGCAGGCGATACACGAACAAACTTAAATCTGATGCGATAGACAGGCACAGGTCGCGACTGAGTTGGCTTGGCTTCTGACTGGAATAATATGTGAATCATTAGCATTTGATTAACAACTAAGCTTCAAAACGTTTTTCAAAATGTGTCGATTCTAAAAGCACAGTATGTTGCAGACCTAAAACAATGAACCATCACAACAAAAACGTTCATTATAAGGCCTAAAATGGTGAAATATTTACCATGTTCAGCTGTTCCACCTTCACCTTTTACAGCGTTATTCCACACCAAAACCAACAATACTCCTAAAGTCGTAAAGAGACCCTTCATCTCCGTTTCATTCTATTACAGCATCTATTTTGAAGCTGAAAATGGAGAGAATAAAAAGCTTTAGTTCAACTGGAACATGAATTGAACAGGATGGTTAGAGATATAGTTAGGGAACACTGACGGACATCATTGCTTTAAAATGTCACATTGGGTAAAACAGAGGTGTCAGTATACCAATGGTTTTTGTATGCCTAGTATGTTCTGGTATACCAATGCACTCTCAGAACAGTCAAGTGCAATGCTCCTGCTCAAAGAAAAATAAGCGCTGTGCACTTCGCTACATTCATTACATACATTATGTCACGCTACGTCCTTATTCGTTCACGAGTTTATAAGATTAAATTTAGGATTTTCGGCAATCATAAATGACCAATTAAATTTGCCTGTTTAGCGCTGGTTTGTGATAGTCTCCTTGCGCGGGAAATTCTCCCTGGACTAGGGTTTAGCCACTTGTGCACTAGGGTTTCATTGAGAGCCAGTGACAAGGTTGATAAAGTATCGGTCTACAAAGACAACGGTCGCAGATACTGATAACAGTACTGGTCGTATAAATCGCTCCTCGAATATCATACTCTTAGTCAATTCGGCCTTGGTGAACCAAATTACACGCTGAACGTACCAAACGTGCCGTATGCACGTCGAGAAGGCACGTTGGCACAAACTTTTGATTGCAACACGAACATGTCAGAAAATCCACGCTGGCACGTACTAAGCTTGGCCACGAGGACAAGTTTGACACGTTATGCATCTAACGTAGCACATTATAGCATCCTTAATTAAAAAAGAATACTATTCCATTAAATATTCCTATTTTAACTGAAAAGAAGGTTTTTCAGCTTCTGAACAACGCTTGTACAACATTTCCTCTTAGCTGATGTTTTTTCCCGTGCATTCATAAAGCGTATACGCTTCATAATAGCAGAATTTAATGGAAAGTGAGTTTCTGCTACAGATGCCGTGTTCAAGCGAATATACCTTCGTTCTAGAAATTGTGTAGTGTATAAAATATGAACATGAATATTCAAACAAATAGTTCAAAGCCGCTAGATGTAAATTAAGTAAAGATAGCTAATAATGTGTGAGAGAATAAAGATTGCAGATGAGAATTAAAAACTAGAGAAGATAGTTACTGAAATTATAACTAGGATACTGAAATTACTAAATAAAAAAGCAGATATACACCAAGAGCCTAGGCCGATAAACAACTAACTCAACTAACAAAAATCTCTTTCCCTTCATTTTACAGACCACAAGAAAGCCTTTAGAGCATATTCACTATTGCTTCTCTGGAAAGGTTCAGGATTGACGGAATAAAACCGACAATCGGTATTTCCTTCAATCGAAATGGTGATCATCGGTAACTTTTTACCGATACTACCACTAAGAACAAAGACAATGTAACTCGATAATACGAAATAATAAGTTCAATATAGGATAAACTTAAAAGTATAAATATATAGGAAATTGAAAAAATACCTTGGTTATCTTCGTAATAATTGCAACCTCATAACTGCGTTTTCTAGAAATTTCTTTCATGTATTTACGTCAAACCAATTCTAAAATATAAAGTATAAATTTGAAGTAAAAACAACACAGTTGAAATCAGGATCATTAAGTTGATTTGAGCTCACATTCTTTAGTAAAAATGTAGTTGTTTCCATGCACATGCGTTCATATCAGGCCACCCTGCTGAATCGCAGGGCAGCCATGATTATTCATACGCTTCATTCACCAGCTACGCAAGGCTGCCTTTGGAAACTTGGAGAGCGTAGCACCGATCAAATTCATGTAAAATTAATATTCCAATATAACGAAATTCAATATAATTAGATAGAATTTTAAAAGCAATAAAGCGAAGAATAATGGTTTAGCTGCTAGCGAAAGTAACTCTTTCCTGTGGCCTTCATAACGAAGGAAAAAAGGTAGTATGCTGTCTAGAAGAACTACAAGGACATGAAGAATTGGACCCGCAATGCAGGAGAAGAAAATTGAAGGGAAAGAGCTTTTCAAGACGCTTGATTCCAATATGAATTAATCACTCTCCTTATCAGGAACCTGCTGTACTTGGAACATCACTTTCATTTAGATTCAAGGGCATATTCAATTGATAAACCTCAAGTGGAACGCGAACGCCTTCAGACGGAACGGAACTTTCAAGTATTCACGACAGATGTGAATCTTTCGTTGCGTCCGCTGATTTACGGACCACATTTCAAAGCGGTCCTAGTTTGGGGATGGAGCGCTCTTCACTTGAGCCCTTTTACACTGCGTTAACCAAGTGGATCTGTTCCAAAAAAGGTCACGATAAGCTTTTCGTTTACACGAGTACGCAATCATGCATCAGATCAGATCCTTTTTGGGAACGGGATCGTATCTTGGGTACGCTAGAAAAGAGGATCGATTTGGATCTGTCCCCGATCCGTTCCCGCGTTTACACAATTAAATCGTACTCATGTCGTACCTGAATAGCACAGATATTTTGACTCAATATCTTTTTCTCTTATGTACGCGGGGTGTTAGTGATAACGTGCGATGAAAATTGTATTATTTTAATGGCCATTTATAAATCGATTTGTGTCGTCCCGTTTTAGCAAATAAGAACCCATATGGACGTATAACAGCAAAAAACGTTGTCTCCAACTCTTCTCGATAAAGCTTTTAAGGAGATTTTTCCATTCCGCCACCTAGTTCCAAAAAGACCCAAGCTACGCAGCCATAAAAGACACCCAATATCTTTAGAACATACTATTAAAATAAACCATTAAACGTTTAACTCTCTTACATATAGAAGTTGCTTATAAAATAATCCCTACAAACGAAGTATCTTAGTTTTTCTTCTGGTCTGAAAAGAAGAATTATTGCAGTCTATTTCACCAGGAAGGAGTGATCCGACTGTATTCAAACTTCCAACATCCGTAGTGATGGTTGATCCAGTTAGAGAAGACCTTGGTTCAGCTGAGGGTTCAATACCATCTTCTATAACAACAGGCATTGCCCATGATACTCTGCTTACTTTACTAGACCTCCGTCTTGTATTGAAGTCATAGCTATCCAAGGACAGGGATGACTTGCGTCTCTCTTTGTCGGTTGGCACTGGTAAATCAACTGGTTCCACTTGGTTAATACAGGTAAACCATCTTGATTGACTGAGAAGCAGCCTAACTTCATTTTTCAGGCTTCTTGCTCGGAATACAAACAGTAATGGGTATATAAATGAAGAGACGAAAACAAGCAGGTTCAAACCCATTGTAATTGATGATGCACTGTTCAATTTGTTAATGAATGTCAGTACAAGTATCATGATGACGTTTGGTGTCCATGTGATAATGAATACACCTAACACGATCAATGTCTTTCTGATTGTTTTAGATGCTGATGTCTCTCGGATGATCCTTGCAACTTGCAGTGGGACAATAGCAACTCTGCTCATGCGTCTACCAAATGTTGCATGCTTTTTGGCAACTTTAACTATACTAAAATAGCAAAACAACTGCAATGTCAATGGTATGAGGTAACCAATAATAGCAAAGTATAGCCCAAAGTTATTTGCATTTGTCCAGTTTACAGTGCACACCATATAGTGGGGATTGTATTCATAAAGGCCCCAACCAAACAGAGGCATTAACCCTGAGATGATACTGACGAACCAGATGAAGAATATAATAACATTGACTTTAAAACTGGTCATATTAATAGGATACGTCAGTGGATTGACTATGAAATGGTATCTATCAAATGCAATACTACCTAATGCTAGCAATGCAGCAATAGGTAGACTGACTGATATAATACCAATAAACTGGCATAGCATATCACCAAAGACCCATTCTTCGCTAACCAAGCTTGTTAATGTCACTGGCATCAGTAATAATGATTGTCCAAAGCTTGTGATGATATAGTTGAAAAGAAACTTGTTAGATGGATTGATCAGTAGTTCACGATTCTTTAGAAATAAAACAAAACATATGGCATTCACTACCAGACTTGCAACCATTATTCCGCATAATATGACTGAGTAAGTAATTAGGAGAGGTGAAGGTATTCTTTGATCAGTGACATCAAAGGACGATGTGGTATTATTTGCTGCCAAATGGGCCATCTTTCTTCTAAGGTTGATATCGGAGCTTCTTGCAACAGCAGACAAAGTCCTTTATGATAGGAAAACTTGAAACTGTTCGATGCTTATAGGTTACACTTCAAACCAAACAAACAGCAGACGTCTAAGAAACAGGACAACCTCTGCCTTTGCTTTTCGTTTAACGTGATGAATCCAAAGTACTCGTTATTCGTCAGAGCACACCATGACAGCGGAAACAAGATACTACACATCTATTCTACGGTTTTACTGTGACAATACTCGCGTGTGGTCCACGAATCTTCCATGAATTTCGCACATCGTATCGGCAAAAATCTTGCACTTCCTGAAGATAACCAAAAATCAATTGAAAAATCAGATCTTTGTTGTATCCTTGTTGATAACAGAATAATTCTCTGTTTCAGAAGGTTCACAAACAGCCAATAAACAAATCCGTCGGTGTTTCTCTAGCTTTTGTTTGCTATCTAAAGTTCGAAACTTCGGCTCAACAGAAGATGAATATAGCATTTATCTATTTCATTTGTATGCTTATTGATGGTTCTCTTCTGATATTATATTGTAGGTGATGATGATACAAAGTCTTGAATATAACCGTTCAGCATGTGCTAGTTGAAACAGCATCTGTTTGAAATATTTCGCACGTAATCAAATACTTTGGCACTGTCTGTGAATCTTGACTATCATCAGCAAAAAAGCACGTCTTTTCCTTACATGTGTTCTTTACTGAAGAATTTCGATTGATTGAAGATGTAATTCTGCTTCTAAACATGAAGATTTTGAAGAGAAACCGAATCCGAACAAGCACACAGACACATCTTTCAAAATGGCTAGCAACGGAACTGTTGCACGATCTCAGCCAGTACTTCCGCCTTAAAACACTACTCAGGTTTCTTACTTCCGCTTGGTTTCATGCTGTTTCTCAACTTGCGGCAAGGGCACAGAACAAGGACAAGGAGGAGGGTGGGGTACAAGGGTACAAATTCCATTGTTCTTCCACGAAAAAACCATTGAGTTAACTAGGAATGCAGTACTGAGATAGGCTAAAACTATATATAGGACTAAGGTGACTCCTCTGGAATTCCAGCAACTGAAAGATTTTCATTTTAGTTTTGGCATCTTTTCGTCCCTGTTTCTTGTTTCGTTCGCGTCATTTTGCTCTGACTCTTCGATTATTCGCTCGCAAAGAATTTAAAAACAAAGAATCGAAACAATGGGGGAAATACTGTACTTTTAAAAACAAACAAGGAGTTCTGAAGTTTTCCCAGCATACCTTGCAGTTTATCTTGACCACAGAGATCTTGACCAATGACCAATGACCAATGACTATCAACGATGGTTGTGGATGAATATGAGGCTCAATCTTTTCAGTACGAGGTAGAAACATGTTTGTTCAATTAAATTGCTCATGCTCCAGATTGATCTGCAACATAAAGTAAAACATTCGTAATGCATTGAATATGTATTGTATGAATTTTATACACAACACATTTTAATACAAATTTTTGAATACAGTAGCCTGAAAGTTGGTACGGAAAAAGAAATGTATGTACCACATATAACTAGAATTGTTATCTCAAAGTATGACCGGGAGACCATCAGAAACAGTGGCGTAGCCGGACATGGAGGGGAAAATGGGCGTGGTCAAAGAACATTAGGGCGTGATTTTAAGATAAAACAACCAAGCAACCATATGTCGAACCCAACGACATTTTTATATCATTGGTAGCCTACATATATAAAAAAAACTAGCTTAGCGGTGACCCCCCCTTGGATATGCCACTGCCAAAAACGGGGATCACGTTAAAAATAAAGCGTAGCGTATGATACCAAACACTCATCTCAGCTTGGTTGCAATTGGCCATATTGATCATAGCAATCACAAACTGAAACTGACACTTCAGATAAGGGCTGATCAAATGATTATAGCCAAATAGAAGTAAAGTGGGTGTAGTCAAATCTAACACCCCGTTTCTCGTAGGCCCTTCCACCTTTGCAGAATTGATTCAGATGTTCACGTCTACGCATATACTCTACTACATACTATCACTATTTTATACTAGACTAAACTATACCCTTCTACACAATACAGCATAAACAGACAAATAATACACCCAATTTCGGCTGTTCAGTTTCTTGGGGTGTGGGGTCCAAGCAGTCTAGCAATATCACTAGACAGTAACAATAGCTTCATTTGTTTTTATAAAATAAGTCATTTACGCTTCAAGATACAAAAATTGCGATGATTTCAACTGGTACTGTTAATTATTTTGCAATGAAAAATTCAGCCTGCAGTCTCTTATGTTTTAAGTTGGTTTCTTATATACTTTTTTTATTAAGCAACTGGCCAATAAGCAACTGGGGCTGAAGTTTTGCTAAACATTTTGGTTAAGACAGCTTTACTACTTAAAAGTACATCGTTGAAAACTTATCAATTACATTGAAAAGCAAGAAAAGAACGAAAACAAGAGTTTTTAGGAGGTACCAGTCATTCTGCGAAATACTAGATATTTTAAGCAACTTTGAGGGCTGGATAAAAGTCCAATTGCTTATTTAAAAAAGTATATGCAGGTTTTTGCTGTGCACTACTACTAAGGCAACTAGAATCATCTAGAATCGGCGAAAGCAAAATATCAAGAAACAAAACAGCACAGGGCCAACGAGGATCCAAATAAAGATTGAATGTTTAGCTAGTGAACATGGAAAGGTTTATAAAATTTAGAAGGCCAACCGCTAAACACAAGCGCCGTACATCAAATATTTACAACGAAGCAATATCTTATGTACATCGGCACGAGACCTATCACACGGCAAGTAATTCAAAAGGATTAGGCCCAATATTCCAAGATTTACATTGACCAATATTTGATTATGAACAGCGCTACCGCTAAATACGGGTCGAAGAAGCGTAGTATCGTTAATAAATTGATGGAATTTGACTCTTTGGTTTTAGCAAACGGGAATTTTTCTGCAATTACTTGCTGAAATTCTCTGTTCATGTTTATGTGTCCCAGTGTTTACGTAGAGAGAAGGCCATCCAACAAACAATGACCAGCAAACATTACTGTAGAGGCTACGCTGCTCTATGATGACATGGCAGTGATGCATTGCGACAATGGCATTCCCATATAAACAAAATGGAAAAGAGGAATGTCATGTCATACGAAAATGCAAAGAGCTGAACTATCCTAGGGCAAGAAAAACAGTGGTCCATTCAGTTTGTGGTCATTTAGACCCCTTGAAAAAAGGCTACGATGGCTTGGAGGATAAACTTCAAAATCTATCAATCCTATAAATGAGTGACAAGCAGGGTTCACAAAATCTGTACAGAATCTAACTGAAATGTGTCTTTTTAAGACATAACTCTCTAATAACAATGATCACTAGCTGCAAAAGCATATTTATTGCTCCGCAGAACTAATAGACTGCTAACGAAATGAAAGAGCCTTAGAGCCAGGAGAAACTGGCCAACAACAACAACAACAACAACAACAACAACAACAACAACAAAAATAAGAGCGAAAGAGAGGGCCACTTGGCAATATTTCGGACCCAGAGACCTGAGAGGAAAGGGCCTCAAGGTATTACCAAAAACTTGACCTGAGAAGAGTGCAAGTGCCGAAGTTTGCACATGACATTGTAAAGTAACGAAATGGTGGGAAACAGCCAAAAAAGAGAAAAGAGTTAGTAAACAAGGACGTAGGGCAGAGGTCACATACTGTTACATGAAATCGCAGTACATAAATTTAAGATAAGGTAGGAGGATTGTTTTTACAGATAAACAGCTTGGTGATATTTTATTTTATCTAATGAACAATCAGAGCAGTACCAGTTCACTCTTGCTTGTGTTATTTGTCACATAACATTTTGATGCTTTCCCGCTATCAGCAATTTCCGTTAGTGTTAAGGTGTAATGGAGCCTCTAATCAAGAAAGATTAACAAGTAGTCAGCACCTTCAAAATATAGATCCCTTCAAAGGTGCAGAGAAAGATCAAATAAGAATGACGCAACATACGCCAGTGTCCGCGAGATACAAAAGATCAAGACGATATTCGCGGGTTTTTTATCGGATACTTTGGTGGTTATCCGTGCTAAAGCGAAATAAATCCATTAAGAACGACAGATAACTTCATGACTTCTTCTATGCGTTTTTGTTCTCCATGCACAAGCTTATATAAAATATCCTCGAAATTCAAAAAGCAACCAACCAGTAACAACAAAAGTTCCACCGCTCTTCTGAAAAGAGTAACTTCTCTTCAACTATCAAAAACCCCGTCCACTTCCATAAGAACTTACATACCATGTGCGTTCCCGAAATCTCTGGGTATGATGACAACTTATTTGATAATCAGAGAAAAGGGGTCATATGTCACAGAATTGTCAGAGAAACGGGGGTATGATTGTACTTCCTTTGTCAGAGATAAGGGGTCGAGATTATTTTGGGAACTCACATGGTATATATAAGGTCTCATAGAGTGGACCCGCCGGAAAGGAACATAGGGACACGCGAAATGTATCCAGGGAACAAGGGGACATGACCAAAATAAAAAATAAGAAAGGGAATATCGGGAAACAGGGATCATGTCCGCTTGACTACACGCATTTTCATCAATTTATTGTTAGGGAGATGAGAAGCAGTAAGTCCGAGAAAGTATTAGTACCCCCGTTTTCGCGGTTAAAGCGCAGGCGTACTAGCTATTTGCGGTCAAAACTTGTAAGCCGGGTGTCAGTTATTTTGTTGGCAAACGAGGTGGTCAACAAAAAAAATGGAGGGAAATTTTTTGTCCAACCTCAGCTTTGAAGGCGCAAACATTGTTGTTTTTATGTTTCTAAGCTGTTTATTTTGAAATAGGCCTAATCAATAGTTCAAGATATGCTTGCGAAATAAATTATTGAATTGAAATGAATGCGAATTATTGATGTGAAATGACATTGAAAGGTTGAAAGAAGAAAACAAGAGAGTGACGGACCAGATGGCCTAAGGTACCCTACCTGCTATTGTTAAGCTGATTACCCTACTTGATGTAAATGCTATCGAACGCACATTAACGCACTGAGATGAATGTATTATGTATTATTAGACACTGAGATTGTATGGTCGAAAATGGTGTTCAAAACACAAACACAATAAACTGACTGTGCCAGTGGAAGAACTCTATTTCATTTGAGGCTTTTGGAATCTGTCCATTTCAAAACCAAAAAAGCTGGTTTTCTGCAGAAAGACTTTCTTCTCTTGGATTCTTCAACTAATTCTTTCTGACGGCTGCTTTCATTCTACATCTTCATATAAACTCTGCTATAGTTACTTGTTTCAGTCAGCTCTATCTGATTACTGAATTCAGGATTGTCAGATAAAAAAGCTTTTTTTAAGTATGCCCAAATATGTCTCTGCTTTTCTGTGCAATCCTGCAGTTTTGTTCCACTAAAAGAATATCTACTTTAGGTATAGAACTGTTCTTAGTCTGAACTCTACCCATCGGACTTTCCTAGCATGGGCAACCCTTAATGGAAACAAAGTTCCAGCTAGTAGAGCTCCTAGGGTCACTTTCCACCTGCTTTTTCAGCAGCTGATTGTAACGAGAAAAATACTGAGCCAAGCATTTGGCAGCAAAATAACCTAGCATTTCTACTGAGGAGGGCTTTCTATTATGACCAAAGGCTCTGAGAAGCAAATTAAGACTGTTGTCATTTTGCAATAGAATGCTGGGCTGTCTTGTCGATTCAGATGTTATTTTGAATTGACTGGAACTGATGTCAGATTGAAAATTTCTGCCTTGTGAACAATACATATCAATAGCTTTAAAAGATTCAAAAAAAGTTTTCCGTTTAATTTTCTGTCTATAAAGAAGTGGTTCAACAATAACCATTGCCAGGCACAATCATCTATAAGATACAATATCACCTTTTCATTAAATGCTTTGCATGCAAGAGAAAGGGACTTAATGTCACTGAAACTTAGAAAACTTAACACTCTGTTTTAAACTTTTCTGTCTGCAGAGAGCAGAAAACTTGTCATGCTATTATCATGGTCATTGGAAGAAGAATCACAACTTATAGAATTAATCTGAAAACTGAGTTCCCTCTTGTATACTGTCAACTGATCTCTGTAATTATCAAGAGATTGTTTAAGTTTACAATTATAATGATACCAGTTTGTCCAATGCTGACTACAAATATTGGCTTTAGAGCAGTCACCAATGTTTTCTAGTCTAAAATATGTTATCATGAGCATTGTACTTTCCCAATCCCATGAATTATGTCCACCACCTCTTATTTTCTTCTTAGCAAAGATTTCAGTTTAATATTAGCAAAACGGTTGGGAATAATGCATTTACTTTCTGCCTGCTTCTCAACAATGGTTGATGTGCATTTACTGATATTTTCAATATGCAAGTCAGTCTCGTCATAAAATTGTGCATTGTCTGAGCTGTTTCCTGTTTTATGAAAAAGGGGAGAAACTCCAGGAGAAGGAAAGAGCACATTACCTGGCTTTGCAGAGACTGGAGTTGAAGCTTTACTCATTTTTAGAACAGCACCTTTAGGAAGATTTAAAAGAACAGAAGAAGAGGAAGATTCGCAATACTCACTGTGGTTAAAACTCTTGTATACTGTATTCGATGAGGAAAATACATGTCATGCTCCGTACATTCCTTATAGAGTCATCAGTCATAAATCATTTTGGATAGACAAGGAGTTGCTGAAACATGAATTTCCTGGTCTTTTTAGCACGGGATTTCTCGCAGTTTTAGAT
The DNA here is from genome assembly GCA_014526335.1 of Chrysaora quinquecirrha. Classification (NCBI taxonomy): domain Eukaryota; kingdom Metazoa; phylum Cnidaria; class Scyphozoa; order Semaeostomeae; family Pelagiidae; genus Chrysaora; species Chrysaora quinquecirrha. The sequence goes on from JACTAT010000035.1 coordinate 3,836,537, forward strand.
CCTAATATTTCACAAAGAAAGGCTATAGGTCTTCTTGGACAAGCCACCACACCAAAATATGGCTGACGGCAAAGCTCCTCGCGGTTCGCATTCTTTCCAACAAACCGTTAGGCCTATACATTAAAGCACACAGGTATTATCAGTTCAGAAACTCATTACTCACGTAGTACTATTCGGTCCTTCCATTAGAGCTAAACCATTCTTTGGGGATGAAAGCCAGCAGAGTGATTCCCTGAAACTTTTCTTCGGCGCCAAGATCGTTTCCATTGACAGGGCCTAAAAAATAAAAGAACTCTTACTTCAGGCTTTTCTCCTTTAAAAATCTTACTCTGTTACAAATATGTAGCCAGTGAAATACATTGCTGAACAAGCAAATGGCTCGGGGAATACTAAAAACTACAGGAAGAGTCGTGCAGTGCTAAAACTGCAAAAGTCGAAAAGCAAACACTAGATGAGGAAATAAAACTTTTAAGAAGTTCAAATAAATCTTAAATTAATTGGTTTGGCTTTACAAACGTATTTTAAGCAAATAGCTAAATGGAGAGGCTTACATTAATTCTTTTACAGTTCGCGACTTCTTCGTGATATGAAGAACAGTATTACATTTCAAATGAGAAATAAAACATAGGGGCCCTATGGGCATGTTCGAAGAACGACTCTGGTTGAATATAGCTATTTCGGTCAAATGATGAAAGATGTTCATCGGTATGCACAACGATGACGATAATGATTATGATGATAATGGTGGTGGTTATGATGATGATGTTGATGAACACGATGATCATGATGCTGGTTGGTAGGGGTGATTGTGGTTGTATGGTGGGTATGGTGGTGGTGATAGAGGTGGTTGTGGTGCTGAAGGGGTGATTGTGGTGGTTGTGATAGGGGTGATCGTGGTGATGGTTGTAGGGGTAGTTGTGGTGGTGGTGATAAGGGTGGTCGAGGTGATGGTTGTAGGGGTGGTTCCGGTGGTGGTGATAGGGGTGGTCGAGGTGATGGTTGTAGGGCTGGTTGTGGTGGTGGTAGCGTTCCTTTAGATGTTGCACACCGTCAATGGTGGTGATAGTAATCATGATGATGATGATGATGATGATTATCATTATTATTATTATTATGACGATTTTCATCGTGAGGATAATAATAATGATGATTTGTTTTGAAAACTGTTTTGAAATTGCCGCTCTTTGGCAAAACTCTTTGTTAAATGTTGAGAATGCCTGAAATCTCATTTACCAAAGCAAGGTGGCAATTTTCCAGTTCCATTTAGTAAACAAGGATGAGTCAGTTGTCACATGACCCCAGATTGACAAAAGTGCTTGCAGGCCGAATTGTGAACAACTAACCGCAAATTGCGCATAAATGGCCGAGACAATGGCCCTAATGGCATTCTTGACAATGGCCCTATTGTTACACGTTTTCCATTGTTCAAGCGTTGGTTAGTTGGTGAGTGTGTGAGTGTGTGAGTGTGTGAGTGACATCCACCCCACACCAATGTGTTCGAAGTTCTTCGAACACAAAAAGGTGCAGAGTTATAGCAGCTGACATAGTGGATAATGGGTATGTTGATGATTATGATGATTATGATGTTGATGGTGATCGTTGTTTTGTGATCACGCCGATTATGACGATAAGGTGATGACGGTGGTATTTACGGTGATGAGGAAGATGATGATGATGACGACGATGTAGAAGGTAATGGTGGTGATGACGATGATGATGATGATGGTGGTTCGTCGGTGTTCGAGATCACCATAGTAATGGTGACTTGAAGATTAGATGTTAATCATGAAGAAGAAGATGATGATGAAGAACATGGTGATGATGATGATGATGATTGTGACGATGATGATGATGATAATAATGATGATTATAATGATCATGATTTGGGTGATGAGGCTGTTGATGAAGATGGCAACGAGGAATATAATGATGAAAATGATAATGAAGATCATGATCATGATCATGGTCATGATGACAAGAATCATGGATGATGATCATGATGAATGATTTTGATGATGATGAAGATTACCAGAATTACGATGACGATCATAAGCATGATGCCAATTGCTGCGGATGATAGCATTTACAACACGAAGTGCAAGAGGCCACGTAACAGGCAAATCGTGCATACCAATAAAGAGGGATTATTATCCAGTCTACGTGCCAAAAATGGCTAGGTATTTCGTGCCAATAAATACAAATTTAATTCTATTCGATGCAAAGTAATTGCTAGCTGAATGATGTATATTTCAAAGCACGAGATATCAAATACACGCAGCCTAAGCTCCAGAGCAAGCAAGAGGAAGGGGAGACTCTCCCTAAACTACAAAGGTCTATTGCTATTGCATACACTTTTTTTAATAAGCAACCGCTCAATAAGCAACTAGGGCTGAACTGACCTTAACATTAAGCAACTTGAGGGCTCAATTGAATTACTGTAAGCAACTAAGAAGTCAAACAACCAAGCTTATTCTCTTTCTTGTTGTTAGGAAATTGTTCGTTCTTGGGTTTTGAATGTTGAAGTTCGTTAGCTAACGTTTTTCCACTTACTGTCTCCCAAAAGTCGTGTTGTAGGCCTAACAGTTTACGATTTTGACCCGCGAAGTCAGGGGTGGTTGTTAGGTACAAAATATGTTAAGCAACATTTAAGCAACTTTGAGGGCTGAAATGTCTACAATTTTAAGCAACTTTGAGGGCTGGACAAAAGTCAAGTTGCTTATTAAAAAAAAAGTGTACCCGAAAAAGGGAGGGGACCGCGTGAAAGAAATCACCTTTTTTAATGGAAAACGCCACTGATCAGGGTCACTGATTGGTATATAAGCTGTCAATACAAATAACTGTCAGCCAGTCTCGAAAAATTGTCTACAAGATGGGACTAAAAATAAAGAAGCAATGCTTTCCAGCAAGTTATTTGTCTGATCACCTCTTTCTTTTGGGACAGTTTGTCTTCTGACTAGCCAACTGTAATTGTTGATGTAAAAGTCCATATCACGCCAAAACGGCAGGACATCGCCTGTGCCACGAGTGAATATGTAGGATATCTGTAATGTAAAACACTTGCTTTAGTCTACAGTAGTTCATGCCTTTTGCAGTTGGTTGAAGGGGTTTTCAAATTTGGGGTCATTCTCAAACTCGAAAATCAAAGGGAAGTAGGGAACATCGGGAAACAGGGATCAGGCAGATTCCTTTCTATTCATCCGCTTCACTGTCAATCTGAAAAATATGACTACAAAACCCAGGGAACAAGGGGATTTTCTAAAGGAACAGAGGAACATGTAGCCCCCCTAAACGACCCTCGTCTTTCTGCATTTTTTTTTTTGGTCTTTAGTCATTCATGGCATAGCAGACACTTTTCCACTACTCACTGTTCTCCTACTCCCATCGCATTATTTGAACGTTTCATTCGCTTGCTACAATCGAAAGATGCGTTTTAAAGGAGAGGAAAGACCCTTGTATTTTAAACCCTTCTTGGAGCCTTGAGCAGAACAACAATTGCCCCAGGTACTCGTCACTCTTCAGCCCAGCAAAACAATCCAAAAATGTCCCTCAAACATCTGAAAATTTCTTGTTAAACATAATGTTTCATACCGTTTGCCCACGTCGTAAAATATTGCTCGCCAAACATCTTTTACGTTTGACGTTTGCGTTTTGTGAAGCGTTTGCTTTTGCATCTGAGATAATAGGAGTTTTAAAAAGACTTTTACAGTTAGCAAATTCTGCTTGTCAAGCAATGTTTTAAAACGTGAAGAAACGGTCAAACATTTCTTGTGAAGCAACTTTCAAACTTTCAAATGTTTAACTAACCAGGGCTTTAAAGAAAGCTTAGGTCGAATTCAAGTTCGACCCCTTGATTTATACGAGTCTTCTTAGATTTATTACCTTCCTCCCACTCTTTCGGCAACAGCTTCTAACAACAACAACAACAACATACAGCTGTTTCCTCGAAGCAAACAGCAACCTGTTGTTGTGGTTGTTCGGGTAATTGTTGGTTGTTATTTGCGAATAGTACGACTCGTGTAATATGTCTAGAGTCTTCTTTGATGTAAAGAAAATTCTGGCTTTCAAACAGGATTTTGCAATAGCGTTGATAATACCCACGTCCCAGTCTGATCAGTTAGGCCATTCAATTCAATGCACGAAATTCGTGCATCTAAATGAACAATGAAGAGAGCCAAAGCAGAAAAGAAGCTCACGCTCACTTTCATAATGTGAAGGAGCATTCAACTTTCAATAATTCCGAAGTTAGTATCAGTTTTAATTGCTAATGCCCCGTGCAAACAATATAACATTGTTTGTCGAACATTTACATTTGCTTTTCGAGCAATTTTTGAACTTTGACCACGTCACAAACATTTCTTGAAAAGCAAAAACAATTAGCAGTTGTTGCATGATGCTTTTGAAAAATTGAAAACATTCTTAGCGTAACGCAAGCAAAAATTGTTTCTGTTTGAAAAGCAGAGTTTTGAAACGTGGCCAAGCCAAACGCTAAACAATTTTCCTTGAAAAGAAAATTTATGATTTTTGCCAAACAAATCATTTGATGCCCGGTGAAAAGATCTATGTAGCTAAATGTCACGCCCCTGAAAATCGAAAATAAAAGACTTTACATCGTAAAAACTGTTTTTATGACAAATTTATATACTGAAAATTTCGTGACTGCCATTAGTTAAGAGTATCCATGGAAATTTTAATGTGTGAACATAATAGAGTACAATTACATTTATTATTGAAGAAGTTTATAATGACAAACTATGACAAAATTCTGTGAAAGGTATAGGGTATCCATAGATTTGAATTTTTGAACCAATATTAGCAGACAAGAGGACTAGCAAAGTCAGAAAGACGTATTCTGTAAAGCAAGATTTTCGCAGCCACAGACTGTTTGTGTTTCGAACTGTTTCACTTTCCGTATCTTATCATCGTCGCAGCCTCAAGGCTAGAGATCAGTGGACGCGGCAAGGGCAAAACGCCGTCAAATGAACGGCCTTCGGCTACACGTGTGGGCCTTGCTATCCAGAGGTCATGCATGGGTTTCAGACCTGTCGCCCATTGAATAAACAATGAAATGCCCCGGCTGTCTATTAATGTTTATCAATCGTAGCGGAGCTCTCAAAGGACACGGTAAATTCTTCAGCTCGTCGTCAAAGAGCGTCTTGTACTATTTGTCCAAAATAACTCATCTGACGCAAGTTGCGAAGACTTCCGAAGAGCAGAGGACTGATTTCATGATAGCAGCTGGGTTACATTTCGTATCTCGTACAGTTCGATGCATTACAATAGACAAGTGAAGGATCTCATAGCTAAATGTTCAAGAGAATATGTGCGGAAGTATAGTTTTCACGTTTATTATACAGTCAATGATATTGTTTGTGTTGCACAATAAAGTTTTTGGTTGCTCACCGCCAGAGCATCACGCACCAAGATCTTTCCGTGCAAGAGCTCGTGCAGCTGATATTGTCGTTTTTGCAACAGTGGCTGAGAGTCCTGCACAGGTAAGCCATAGAGTCAGGAAATACTATTCTGCAAAACTAGCTGTGCATTGCATTCTAAAAGGACCTGAGCTTCCAAAGTTCCTTGTTGTATCAGGATTTGGAAATGATGGTGGAGGATGTTCAACAACCGATGCTGTACAACATAAGTCTTATATTTTCTTGCTAAAAAAGTCATTTGGCAGATATATTCTGCATAAAGTGGACATCGCCCGTGCTGCAAAGCCAGCCAGAGAGAAATTATTACTGAAACTTTTACCAGATTTTTGGAAAAATGCGCACAAGCCTTACAGCAGCTCGAAGAAAAACAGAAAATATAATCATTGCCCGAGTTTTAAGAGAATGAAAAGAATATTACGAAAATCAATGAGGAAGTTCATCAGATCGAAGCCAAAATTGTCTCACAAAAAGCAGCAGCTAAAGAAATGGTTGAAAAATCAAAGAAAACTAAGAAAAGCTTTGAAGAATGCATTGAAGACCGAACAAATTAGCATTTCTACAACACTGAGCAACAATGTCGAATCTACTAATCAATTCAAAGCTGATAAATTCGTTAATGGACGGGATTCATTTGGGGTCAAGCAAGAGAGAGGCGGTTTGTTCAAGCGTTCTAACACCCAAATTGAAACGAACAAAGCTAATTATCGAAAAGCTCTCAACTCTGGGACAGCTTTATCTTCGAATTCAAGGTTGATGTTTTTCGCGTGGTTGTTGATTTTGCTGATTTGGAGATGAAGGTCGTGCTTCACTGCTGGCCCTTGAATCGATCACGCTACTGAAGAAACATGAAGCGAGTGTCAGTGCCAAAAGGTAGAAATTCAACCCGAAATTAATATCCTTGAGTCGTACACTTCAACCGTGTTGGATCTTTACGGACTAATTTTACACATCGTAAAATCAAGTGTCAACCGCTCGCGTTGGTTTGCTGACAAAAAGCCACACAGAACGTCCATATAATTAGCTCTTATACGCTTAGTAACAACAATGACAATTCGAAATCGTTGTTTGTCCCAAGAGAAATACCCACAGTCCAAGAGACCAGTAATTATCAACAAACAATGTATTCTACACAATGATAAACATTTCTGGATTTAATTTAGACAATGGCTCGTACAGTACTAATATTCAAAACCGCGCCAAAATGGTACGGTCAATGTCGCCATAATTGTACGGTAGTAACGAATAACAAGCTACCACGTGATATGAATTATCAATATCGAATCATGGTAAAGTATTGAAAATATTCAACTTGGTGACTCCAGTCCATTTAGCAGTCCGATGGACAAAATTATATAAGAATCGATCGGCAGATACATAAAGTATCACACAGGCCTACCGCCAACGGTTTTGTTCTGGCCCCGATTCATATTCTGGGTTGTAAATTAAAGATAAGTGGATGGGGGGTTAAATAAGGTTGCGGATGGCTACTTGATTCTTCAAGATTTTCTGCAAATGCCAATGCATTTTCTTAGCTACTCATGAACCTACAGTATGTCGACACGCCTGTCAAGTAGAACTAGAATGTACTTAGGAACCGAACTATCTTGAGCCAAAATTCACTGTTTCGGCTATTCTCTGCATATAGCAACGAGAAAAGCGGCAGACTTTTTCTAAATTACAGACTAGTGCCGCTTGCAGTTCTGGGTGTACAGGGAAAAGAATCAAGTCTTTTCATTATTGTATCCCAGCCTCTGAAACCCTGTCTGGATAGAAGCCGTTGTAGCTTATTAATCAGAGTCTGTATGAATAGAGAGATGTATATATAATTTTCAAATCAATCAAAATAAGGTTTTTTAAATGTGTATGTACCACATGTATGTTAGTTATGATTAATTAAACAGTCAGAATTAGTTATGTTGTACTGGCGTAAGTGTACGATTATTTTAAAAAATAAAATTGCTTTCGATGCATCTTACATGTGACGTCCTGCCTGACAGAGTATACTCTAGACTTACCAGACATGTCTAAAGCTTCCTGACATTCCATCACGAGTTGGAGGTGATTAACTATGCTAAGACTGATGTAATAAGTCTACTATGTCGTCCTCCTTATCATCGTCATCGCTGTCATCACTATTTCACAATCACATCATTGTCATTATCATCATCACCGCAACCATTGGCATCATAATCGTAATAATTTCAAGCATAATCATCACTGTTATCATCACTATGTCATCATCAGCATTATCATCATCATCATCATCATCATCAAGACAATCATAATCGTAATCATTGGCATCATAATCAATCATTATAAGCATAATCATCATCTTCATCATTATCATCATTAACAGCATCATCAGTTTCAACATATCATTACAATTATCGTCATCGTTATCATAAGCATCAAATCAAAGTCATCATCATCGTAATTAATTGCACCAAAATCAATGTCATGATGAGAAGGTTAAAATATGGTAGCTCAAGAACAGAGGGTCAAATAGAGATAGAGCCTTTACTTGGTGAAGTTGATACCCTTTCGCTAAAAAGCAATATTTCTAAAAGTGGGCCAACAGATGAAAAGTCATTGTTTCTCTTCATCTTAAAAGGCAACGATATGCCCCAAAGAGTAAAATGTAAAGCCAACATAAAGCTGAGCATAAAACCATAAAGTGAACAAAATCTAATGAGTAAAGAGGATCGAGTGTATAAGAATTTCAAGCCCCTTGACGCTCAAGAACACATTTAATCTTTCTGCGACTGAACCACAAAGCTTTGTCGCAACCTTAGAACTGGTCGCTATAATAAAAATGCTGTAAACATCCTTAATTTCACGCCAATGTGGTTGACGAGATCTACCAACCACAACTTCGATAAGAGGCACAAGCTGATATAGGTTTCAAAGAATCAGAAATGAAAGTTTAATTTAACTTCACCACCAAATCAAGAAACAAGATTAGATTTTGATGTGAACAAGAAGTGGTTGGTTGTTTTAGGTTTTAGTTTCAAGTTAAGTCGAGAATTCAATTTAGAAAAGAGTCAATGACGCCGAGACGAGATTCCATGGCTTGGGCCTCGTTCTGAAAGTAGAGTCAAGTCCCTGCTCATCATTGCTCATGGACGCGAGGGGCAGCTGAATCACTTGAGAAAAGTCTCTGGTGGCAAGTTTTTGGGAGCAATGGAGAATAGATCTTCCTTGGGAAACCTTTTAGAAAGGAGAAGCAGAGACTAGATTCGTCAATCAAACCAAAAGAAGGGTTTATCGTGGGTTAGAATGATTTCCTATGCTTGCAAAGAACAGTGGGGTAGAGGGAGGAAGCATCAAAAATTGTGTTCGTAAACGTGCTTCTTATAGACGGCTATAGGTATAACATTATGGAGTAGAACGACACCTGATGAACTTAAGGTGCAGTAGAAGATAAACGATATTAGAGGTGGACAACGGTAATGGCGACCAGAGAGGGTTGAGATGAATGAAGTGAAGGAGGGGATTAATGGGAGAGAGATTAGGGTGACAGACTGATCCAACGAAGACTCGAAGAAGCAGAGATTATGGAGACAAAATGCCAAAATACCGCATGACAAGGCGACAAAGAATAAAGAGGGATGTATGAGAAAAACAGCAATATGGATAGTTGGAAGAAAAGAAGGATCAGGGAGAAAAAAGTGCAAGAGACAAATGAAGTAAGGAATTTGGCAAAAGAGGGAGATAAAGGAGACTGGTTGAGAAGGGTGATAGAATGAGAACATAAATTGATTTGTAAATTTGGTTGAGATGGAACCAAGCTCTCAATGTTCAAAGCTCTAAGGGCTTCAATTCGCTCATCGGTTTATTAACAAACGATGCCACAGCTCTTGCCAAAAGGCCACGTAAAAAAGCCACTTCAATTCCATCGCGAAGATAAAAACAAGGCATTTCTTGGCCACTCAGTCTGCTTGCTTAGGCCTACGCTTGAAAAAATCTAACAAATAGAAGGGATGGCGTGATAGAAAAATGATATTATGAAACAAATTATGTAAAAATATGACAGTCGAACCACGTTCTCTAAAGTCCACTTAATGCCTGGAGGACCGTTTTCACTTAATGACCAAACACTTTAATATCGTTTTACAAAGAATTCAGCTTAAGCGATGAGACGCAGAGACTGGTCATTAAATATTGTATATTTTAAGATAGAAGACCACGCTGATATGATATTGTATATCATAGTTTGTTCAGCACTTACGTAAAAGAACCTGACCTTTTTTGTTTGGCTGGACTATGGCTGTCTGTCTTTATGAAAGTGGAGAAGCACATTGGTTACCAGCCAATGACAAAAATCCCAACAAATGAGACAAAGATACCGTGTTGCATCAGATAAAATCGAAACCCATCAAGGTTCTAATTACGAGATGCGTGCATTGGAGTCTTTGAAGAAACGATTGAGGTAGAATTCATGGGCTACTAGACTAACTACATGAGCCCCAGCAAACGCTACTGAACTGAACCGATCGCCACTCAGACTACAACTGCAAAAGCAAAAGCAACTGCAAGAGCTTCAGCGATGCAGAAGACACTTTGCGACAAACCTAGTCCTCAAACTCACTCAAACGACTCGAAAGACACAAGCTGTTTTACATTTTACGCAACAAGAGTCAGGCTGTTCCAACGCAATTCAACCATAATTCTTAGCCTCTTAATCAACAATTTTAAAATTAAAAGCAAACGAGGCTACAAGAACATGGTACCAGAAACTGGATGTAGTTCCATTGGCGTCGCTCAAACAATAATCCGCACCGAAATCGCAACAAGACGCACCGAAATAGGTTGTGAGTTCTTATACAACCCTTCCCTCCATTTTGCAACGACTGACAACATCACAAGGACATTTGTGCGGTACAAGACATACATACATTTGTAGATAAATTATCCGAATCAAACAAATCCGATTTAATTTCTGTAAATGCGACACTTTAGTAGTTGATTTGTCGAGGTTATGCAATGTTACAGCCACGCATCAGCAACGGAAATTGATCGCGTTAACGCAGGAAAGCAAGACAAATCCAATAAGAGCAAAACCATCATGCGAAATATGTAACATAACCAAAACAGACATCTCTTTTTACCGACGAAAATGGATACACTTTTTTAATAAGCAACTTGACTTTTGTCCAGCCCTCAAAGTTGCTTAAAATTTTAGACATTTCAGCCCTCAAAGTTGCTTAAAAGTTGCTTAACCTTTTTCCTAACAACCACCCCTGACTTTGCGGGTCGAAATCGTCAACTGTTAGGCCTATAACACGACTTTTGGGAGACAGTAAGAGGAAAAACGTTAGCTTAAGAACTTCAACATGCAAAACAGACAATTTCCTAACAACAAGAAAGCGTATAAGCTTGGTTGTTTGACTTCTTAGTTGCTTACAGAATTCAATTGAGCCCTCAAGTTGCTTAATGTTAAGGTCATTTCAGCCCTAGTTGCTTATTGAGTGGTTGCTTATTAAAAAAAAGTATACCCATTTAGGAGCCCTACAGAAACAACTTTTATATTGTACTAATATGTGCTATATTGTTTGAATATTTGAATTTGATATTTTTAAATGAACAAATTAGTGATGTTACACTGGGGTTACACAGGTTAATTCAGATTCAGACAAACAAAGAGAAATTTCAGAGACTGTGCATTAACGAGGCGTATTCAATATTAACTGTCTCGTATTCTGGGCTTGTGGTGGGCTGACCACTTTTGAAAAAGGAGTGTACAGTACACTCTTATTGTTAAAAGAAACTAAGATCTTTTCAGTACCCAATTTCGAAATGTTTAGAGAATTTTGGTACTGAAAGTTTCAAGTTGACGTTTTTGTACGCAAATAGACAATGTACCAAAGATAACCAACCCAACCAGCGATAAAAAAACTCACTTTGTAGGCCTACTGCTTGCAGCAAAATCAACTATAACTTCTCTTCAGAGCTGCATGTTTAACAGTAAGGATGCCATTGGCAGGATAGGCTAATAGCAGACTTATTACCTGAGTCGCAGTTATCGCTATTGGAACAACAACAACATCAAATAAATTCAATGTGAGCGAAAGTTAGGGACTTGGAACAAGTCTAGGCTAATAGTAGACTGATTACCTGAGTCCCAGTTATCGCTCATGAGACCGAGGCTAGCACTAAAAGGAGATCGCTCAAACTGTAGTTCAATTCAATAGTTAAACTACGACTCGGGTAATCAGTCTAGGCTAATAGCACGAGATGGATCTGCAGCAAGAAGACATGGAATGGCAAACCAGAAAGAACAAACAAATCAAAGCTTCTGAAAACATGATGACGTCAAAATTACGTCACAGTTTAACGACAACAAAATTCAATTCAATTCAATAAACCAAATGAAAAAAATAAGAAGATGGAAACCAACGATAGAAGAGCTCCATTTCTTATAAATAAACTTCTGACAGGTCCTTGGACTTTAGAAACACGTATTTCCACAAGCAACAGCTAGAATCGACCATTACAGAAAGTTTTCCTAAACAAACAAACTGAAACTGAACAGGCCTAAACAAACTGAAATTACCTTCCCTTGTCACCACTCAATACCATTGCCAGTTTAAGAGAAGCGTTTATTACACATATTTCAGTAAATCTGGCGGTGTTGAACTGATTTTTGAGTGTTACTGATGTTCAAATTATCAAAACACACAATCCAGACAGGAGTTAATTACAGATATTTCAGTAGCGGCAGTGACAAAAACTCATTCGTGGCCAAGGGACCCTAAGGCAGTTCGCTTCAAAAATTTCGGTCGGAAGAAGGAAAATGGGCAAATTGGAAAAATTGTTTGTTAGATCATTTTCGAATTAAAGAATATATTGTTTTATAAGAAAGTTTGCCATCCCATTTAGTACTCACAAATTCAGTACTCAAACTTTCAATACTGAGACTTTCTTTTTAGACCATTTCGATGGTACTTTTGTTATCTTTCAAAAACTGCGCGTGATTGTAGCTATGTGAAGAAGAATCTTGAGATTGATCCGTCAAAAGATAATAGAAAGGAGAACTTCTCTTTTCTATTTATGTATCTTTGATCTGGCGAACAAAGACGTCTGTAGACTTATTACACAAGTCTAAGTTATCGCTGCCACCACCTTAAGTTGTTGTTGCGTTGTTGTTGTTGTTGTTGTAGTTGCAAAGAGGCAGCTCAGACTTGTCGATGTAGCAACTGTTGTTGTTGTTGGTCTAGACTCAGACATAACGAGCGGTAACTGAGACTTAAATGATAACAAGTCTGGAACTTTAACTTTCAAATGATAACCACTGCTTTCTTATAAACCTATTTTCATCTTATAAACCTATTTAAGGGTGTAGATTTTTTAACATCGGTTTGTTCGTTGATTACAGAGTTTGGTCACTGCGCATGCTCAATTTCTAGTTGCACTGATCGCTATCGTGGATTCGGAAATGGAAATCACTATAACTATCTCTGAAACTAGCCTGCCAAGATCCGCGAAGTTTACAACCAATCAGAAATGAAGATTTTGAGCTTCGATTAGTGTTCTTGAACTCGATTTAGCTCGAAAATAAAGAATGGAGCTAGCTTTCTGTTCTAGCGTGCAAGCTGCGGTCAGAGCAGTCACAGACCAAAACTACCACAGTGGCGACCGAACTTTCCAATCGAGCCCTTGTTAGCTTGAAAAAAGTTTCTCTTTGAATGTTCAAGCAGTTATTCAAGTTCATATTTATACGTTAAACCAGTGATTTTTGAATGGAAAGTGTTTCTAATCAACTTGCCATAGCTGAAGGAGCTCGTAGAAAAAAAACAATTCACGGTCAATAAGCCTTGACCGGTTGATCAGTGAATCATTTCAAATATTAGCACCAGTTAATCTCTAACTGAATACCGTGTGCATCATTGTGTCTTGCGCGTGACCGATTTGCAATACACATGTTATCTATTATTCATTCTTCACTGGGTTCCTTTGCAGCAGATAATAAAATTCAACCGAATAAAAAATCCGTTTTGTCCAAATATTAATCAGTTACAATTCTTAAAGATCGTTCCTTATGTATACGTTATTATTAGTTAAAATCTGGGAAAATGAGTTAGATTTCAGTTTGATACGGTCATAATTACGCGGACTTGAAAAGCTCAATGCAGCTACCTGACGGAGACAAAAGAAAAATATTATCCGAATCTGCTACAAGAGGAACACAAAATGGCAAAAACATTCGCTATTTTACTTTGCATTATATGTATGGCTTCTAGAGGTAAGGATAGGAGTTTCTTGTTGTAATATAATCCCTCGGTTTCTAATAGCTAATGTGCCAAATTAGAAAAATACTAAGACGCATCTTTGAAGGGACTTCATAGTTTCTACAGTAACATAACCGCTGCCTTTTAGATCCCAAATGCTTTGGAATTCAGCTTTAAATACAAATAGAAACCAAGAAAACTAACTTTTGCAAATAACTATGAATATATTCGTCTCATGGCTTCAGTAATTATCGATAGCTGGGCGTAATTTCTGGGTGCAACCAAAGTACCGTGAGGGCAATCACGGTCATTGAACCATTGCAAGTGTGTACCCAAACCCAGGACTGAAGCTCCTTCATGTTAACAATACTGAAAAGCTTTCATCTGATACATTACTATAGTGTATTACTTTAAAAGCTGCTGTATATTAAACGATGCTTGTTTTAGCCTGAAATTACGCTTGAAAGCAGAAAAAAGACAAACTTTCGCTTCTGTCACATTCAGCTTTAGGTAATCCTCTCCCTACAAAGGCCTGAAACTTTACAGTGATTATTATTCAATCCATAATACACTGCTGAAGTTTGCTAGATCAGGGAAGAGAGCTCTAGTATATAAGTAGCAGATTTTCACAAGGGATTGTTAGGAACATAATCAGAGACTTCATGCCAGCTGACGCTGAGCATTTGATGGTACAAATCAATGATCCAATCTGCTATTTTAAACGACATTAACCATTAGTTATTTTCGTTGTAAAAGTATCAACAGCATCATGTAGATCTTGGCGCTTCTCATTAGTACTCTGACTAGAAACAGCCATTGACCATTTTCAGAGCAATTTCACATCATGACGCAACGTCACAGGAGCTTTAAGGTATTTTTTCAAATCTGACCATTGAACAAGGCCAGTTTTAATGAGCATTTAACGTCTCCTTCAAACAGGCAGCGATTCATAAGCACGCAAAAACTGCTAATTGTGTTACATTAGAGATGATTTGACCGAGAGATGAAAAAGAGACTCAGAATCGAACTTGAAACTACTCAGACTCGAACTTGAGACCTCTGGCCCACGATGTAAAGGTTGCAGGTTCAAACCTAGTGTGGATTAATACTCCAATAACCGACAGTCAACTCAGCTAACAGGCCACTTCTTCCCAGGTCGGTAAATGAGTGACGATGTATATAATACACACAAAGCTGGTCCATATACAGCTTTCTGAAACTCTGACCTGCGTTAGCCATTCCAGTAATAAGCTGCTCTTATTTTCTTTTTAGGAATGTGCCAAAAATCTCAAAGTGCAACAGAAAACGAGGAATCGTCAGAACAAATAGCAAGCAATTTATTTCCTTATCCTAGTTTATTAAATTTTCAAGACTTGCCTGTAGAAAGTGACGGCAGTGGACTAGATGATGAAAATTTCCATAAATTTATTGGCAAATTTTACGTAATGCCAGAAGGCGAGAGTGACATATTTGAGAATCCGTTTGAAAATGAACACCGAGTTGAAGACACACGACACAGGTCTGAGGTTTCGTTTGTTCCAGATGACCCTGGTTCAAATGATGTAACAGAAGAGCCAGGGTCATCAGACTCTTCAGGCGAAGAAGCTGGTAATCGCAGAACTCAGCAAGAAGCAGATTCAGTATCAGTCGCAGCAGACGGAACTAAGATAATACAACGCACTCCAACCACCCCGACACCAGCCCCTCCTACAGTTGCGACAACAACAAAGCCCCCTGGTGCAGTACCATACGGTATTAAGTACCCAAAACCAAATACCACGGAAGTAAAATACATGTTAGATGGAACAAGAATCACTCAGTTCAACACTGGGATTAAGCAAAATAACGGCACTAAAGAACCAAGTTGGAAATTTCTACCTGACGAATTTGTTCCAGGTTATAGCGATAGCGACGAGCAGCCTAATGCAGCGGGATATAAGTACCGAGATAGAGAGGGTGAAGAACAGAAAGGGAAGCTTATCAACCAGCAAATACAAGAAGCAGTTAAAGAAAACAACCCAAGTTATCAGATACATAAAGAAAAGGAAATAGCTGACTCTTTGGGTAAAGTCTCGGATAGTGGTAATAGTAGTGACTCAAGATCAGTACAGACTGGTCATTACAACAGAGTAGCTGGATCTGCATTCTCTGTGCCAGCACACGTAAATGACAAGCAATATAATGCTAAACTAGCACAAGACTCTTTCTCGGAAAGCAATCAAGCTCCAAAGACTGTAAAACAGAGTTCTAAGTACAGTAGTAATGTGGCAGTTGCCAACTCTGTATTCTATAATGTAAAACCACTTGTGTCTCATAGTCACGCCAGACATTTAAAACGAACACACCATAAGTTTGATGTTGGATCGAAATCAAAAGGAAAGTGGTTGCGCCAAGAATCAACGCAAATAAAGAGAGATGAAAAACACAAAGGTGCAATGAAGAAAAGCACTAAATATCATTTATTAGGATCTAAAAAAGAGCATGGGAAACTGGATAGGAGTCGAGGGAAGAAACTGAAGATTAACCAATTCAAAAAAATGCCTGCAGCAGCAGAAAACACAGCCCAGAAAGCAAGCGAAGCAAGTAAGTAAATTTACGCTACAAATGTGATGTGTTTATTTAGATCAACAATAATATTTGAATGACCATATAGTACCATACTTTCTTCCAAAATAACTTCAGACTAAAAAGAGTACGTATGAGGACAGTAAAACCGGACGGCTTATACTGTTCTCTAAAGCCAGTCGTCAGCAAGGCGTTAGTGTTCCGAAGCGACTGCTTAGAAAACAAGAATTCAAAAACTAGCAATGCCAACCAGCAGTAGGTGAAACTTCGCCTTGTCAATAGGCACAGAAAAATAATACATAATATAGGGCAACGTAGGCACAATTTAGATACACAAGTCTCATTTTTCAAAAAAGGGACTGATGAATTACTGTGAGAGCCCTCAAACCAAAGTGGCTTGCTGTTAGAAGTCCAACCATAGTGGCCCGAATGTCTATTACTGTTAGAACTCTAACCAAAATTGTCCGAATGACCATTGCATTGACAAAAATCATTGAAGCGTAACAATCAGATCTGCTTTCTTCGTCTAACGCACCGCGTCAACTTAAAATGGACAGCACTGTGGTGGAACCTCTTTCCAAATGTTTTATGTAGACCAGTCATTTCTACGCAGAACAACTGCATGAATTATTGTATCCCCAGGCCACATCTTTGTGGATAGCAGACAAGATCGGGAAAGATATTCTAAGACGCGGTGATATACTTCAAGTTATAGCCTCATACTACCTGAAATATCTAATTCTGATTGGCTGATATTATCAATGATTCCTTTTCAGCAGCCAATAGTGAGTCAAACCTTCAAAAAGCACTTAGATCACTTGCTTTCAAGAATGAACCAGGCGTAGTCAAGAAGAAACAAAATTTTGCCTATATCTCCCAATGTGGTTTATATACTGAGCCACAAAATGTCTCCATGGTAAGTTAAAAATTATCCATGCTTGAAAAATATTCCGAAATAACTTCAGCAGTCCATGTTCTTATGATCAAGACTGAATATTTTTGGGACATCACGGACAAATAAAATTTCTAGTCTCTGTGTCGCAATGTGTCGAGCGTGAATTGAACAGTAAACAGATCATTCGTTTGGTTCACATGTTGTTTCCTATCTGCAGCTAAGAATCAGGGCTTCTATCTAGTTGGACCTCAGTCCTGTTGAACTTGAGTTGAAAATCGTTAGAAGTATATGTTTATATATATCTAAATCATTACTAGTATATTTTATATACATTACTACTTTCAAATTACATACAAATCTCATGAACAATTCAAGGAGAGCAAACCGAGCTACGGCCAGCAGGCTAAAACTCCGCCTAGCAACAATAGTCGACAATCGAACGTAGTCTGAAGGAACTCGAAGGCCCGCTACTTTCCTAAGACAAGATAGCAGTAGCAGGTGGCTGCAACCCCAAGTGCGAAAGGGAATGAATGCTATTGTTAAAGCCTATGAATGGCATTGAGTGCTTTTGATAATTTTGTAAAAGGGGAAGGGCTTGGGCCAAAGACACTGCAACTTGTGATAGGCCTGAAAGAGCCCTCTTTACCGAGGCCACAAATCGGCCCTTGGGCTTTTATCTGCGAGAGAAGGGACAGTGTACTGTAAGAGTTCTACGCGAATGAATATATTTTTGAAGAGAGAACATAGGACTTATACTGCACTCTTTTCACAGGTTCAGCATGCTTGGGTAACCAAAACATATGCACCATATTTCTACTTGTATGAAAAGCCAAAGAACTATGAGCAATGCAAACCTTCACCGTGGCTCAATGGAACAGACATGAGGGGGAATGTATTCATTAGTTTTGAAGTTAAATCAATACACGGTAGTAACATGGAAAATAATGCAAAAATATGTCAGAAATATTGCTGTAAAGAGCCGAGATGTTCAGCATGGGTGATGAGGAAACAGGATACTGTTACAGCAAATTGTCCCAAAGGTAAGCAACTGGTACTTAGTGGGTTCTAAAGCAGTTTTGATTCATAAATCTAGTCGGAGCTCAACTCAGAACCAGGGTATAGCCCATTATGAGGCAAAGTATGTTCAATGCAACATCG
The DNA here is from genome assembly GCA_014526335.1 of Chrysaora quinquecirrha. Lineage (NCBI taxonomy): Eukaryota > Metazoa > Cnidaria > Scyphozoa > Semaeostomeae > Pelagiidae > Chrysaora > Chrysaora quinquecirrha. The sequence continues at coordinate 3,854,812 of JACTAT010000035.1, forward strand.
TGAAATGGTCAGCGTATCATATAGTCAGTCACCATTATGATGTGAATGACCAAATGGTTGGCAATTCTTACTAGCAACCTGTGATAGTGAGTTCGAGTTCCCAAAAGTCAAAATCGCTACGAAAGAAGAGTAAAGAGAGTCACCAGCACTCTGTAATTCAAGGCAAAATGAGGAAGGGAATTACAAAGTGAAGTAACATCGAGAGAAAGGACTGGGGTCAAAATGCTTAGATAAATGCCGGGCGATACAATTGTTTCCACGTGTTAAGCACAGAATCTTATACCTGGCAAAGACAACAAGCATATGTGCCTATCTAGCTGCTTGTCTATCCATCCATCCATCCATCCATCTATCCACCCATCCATCCATCCATCCATCCATCCATCCATCAATCAATCAATCCATCCATCTTTTTTCATTTGTGAATCTTCATTTTGTTTCAGATAGTTTCTGCTGCTGGCTCAAATCTGCAGTTCCAAAGAGAGAGCCAAATGAAAATGCCGTATCAGGTATTGTTCAAAGAGAAAGATATCGCCACCCACCGACTGGAATGAGATCTGCTGTACCACTAGGGGGTCTTGGAACAGGCTCATTTGAACTGCGAGCAGATGGTAAGTGTGGTCTAATCAATGAAAACTATAAGAACACGCCATTTAACAATGTTCTACATGAGTGCTAAGTTTCATGCAAGTTTCATTGCACTTATTTCCTGTGCTGACTTCAAGATGACTTAGAGAAACTACAGGCCAAGGTGTCTTGTGGAAAAATGAAAATCAAAGTTACGGATAGCAATGTAACAGCGTTCATCTCTTAAAGTGGAGGTCATTTTTATAGTACCCAGATTAGGCATTGTATTCCTATGGAAATATACAACATATGACCATATCCAGTAACATGTCACATCTAAACACACCAAAACATCAATCAAAACAGACAAGAAACCGAACACGCTGGTTTCGAAAAAACGGGTAATAGCTATGAGTGGCCTTTTTTCTGTATTACTGCAAACAAGTTACTGCGGTTGATTTCCAACTTTATGGATGGATTTCACATCGAATCCGATCGAATCTAATCCAATGCAATCGAATCGAATCAAATCAAATCAAATCAAATCAAATCAAATCAAATCAAATCAAATCAAATCAAATCAAAACGAATCAAATTAAATCAAATCAAATCAAGAGCAAACTCAATGTAATCTTTTCTTAGGAACTTTCCATGAATGGACAGTTGAGAATCAATCGCCAGGAGGAGCAGCAAAATTAAGTAAAACAGCGTTGGATTTGATGATGTTTTTAGTGAAAATTAAAAAAGGTAATGTTCACAAAACAGCAGCATTGAGGACTCATGCTCCACATGGATTCGAAGGGGTAGAAAAGATGTCATATTATGGAACATATCCAGTTTCCAAGATTGATGTAGGTAAGTGTAAACATGTTTGAATATGGATATCATAAGGTAGGATATCTATATATGCCATGATGCCATGATAAAGGAGGTTAGAACATCTGGTAGGCATTGCTGTCTATCAATGACTTATATAAAAGAGGTTAACCTCTCAACATTCAAGTCAGATAAAAAAACTCGTTTCACACTCTCGTTTTGCCATTTCTGTGTACAGAGTCATGAAAATTTACGGTCACCCACGGTGACTGACCGGAGGAAGGCCAATTAAAACAAAAGCGAATCCCATACAGCACCCAAGAACTGCTTTTTATTCATTGTTAAGCAAGGAAGGTTTGCAGCTAGGGGTACTTTAATCTGTAGGAAGGTTAAACATTCTGGACTCGGTCTGTGAAAACACCACACAACTGGAAAAATTCTCGAACAAACCAAAGCATCTAAGAGTTTCTGACTTGACGTTTAAGCTCAGTATTTAGCTCATATATAACTCAGAACCACTTCGAATGTTTGCTCAATACAAAACTGAGCAAACTGTGGTAAACTGTTAAACGAATCAGAACATTTACCGCTATCCAACACATAAATTTAATTGAGACAGTCCGCTGAAACAAGTGCACTAAGTAAAATGAGGAATCTAGCACGTTTTCAATAACTTGCATCAGACATTTAATAAGCATTAGTTAAACCTTGGCTTTTTCGGCTGTCTGCAATATTCTAATGCTTCTGGATTACGTTAAACGCAGGGAAGAGTTATTATCAAGATTGTAGCATTATCAATAGAAATTCCTTAATGCAATAATGATTTTCTTTTGAAGAAATGCCTGAATTTAAAGAGATGAAAATGTCATTATACGCTTACTCAAGCTTCAAACCACGAGATCCTAGAGCATCAGCTGTCCCCGCAGTCACTTTCAGCCTCGATATAGAAAATCCTACAAACGAGGATGCAGAAGTTTCATTCATGTTGAATCTACCACTCGGATTTAACGATGATACGATACGACGTGGAGGCAATTACGCCGAGGTTGCGTTTACAAGACTTGTGACAGCGGCTGACTGCATGAAAGCATGCGCAAAACAAGCAAAGTGTATGTCATGGACAACCAATGGACCGTCTTCATGTCTGCTAAAAGACTCAATGCCACTTAATTCTTATGAATTTGGCATTATATCAGGAGTTAAAGGAAGATGGTCTTCCACGAATACGACAATAACATGTACAAGGCCTGGGATATTTACTCAAAGTGGGCAGATATCACTAAAAGTCGTTGGAAATGCAGAGGACAAAATCAGCTTCGAAACAACGAATGAACCAGAAATATTATGGAAACAGTTCAAGAAAAATGGTATGTGAATCATGAAAAATTATTTTTCTTATATGATATAAACCAATGTTATTTGATGCAGAATGCTTTTGCAGTTACGATATTAAATCTTGGAAGGTTCTCCCGAAAATCTCCCGAAAACCAAAAATTATTTTCGCAGAGCTGACTGAATGAATGAACTGACTGAATGCGTGACATTACAGAGCTTGCTATACTCTAAATCGTGGAGCTATACCCTTACACATAGAGGTTCCTGAATGCAGGGTTTTTTATTTACATGAAAGTGAAGGTGAAAGTGAAATGGTGTTATAGCACCAGTTGTAGGATCTCAGTAGTAGTTTAACTAACCGAGATTTTGACCCTGGCTGTGGCGCTACTGTTGCTGGGCTTGAACCCTGACCGCACTGACCTCCTAACACCATGAACGCCACAGCACCTTCAAGAAGATGATTGGAAGAGAGAGGGGGGGGGAAGAGTGAATAAGGCGTAAATTATAGGCCTAATACGCATAACAAACACATCTTCAAGCTATCGAAATAGGCCTTACAAGCATATGCACCATGTAAAGTTCTCCAAAATACCTTAAAAGCAGCAATAAAAACTCCCTCAAATACACTTCCAAAGCAACTCTCAAGGCTCTCCAGATCCATTAAGAGCACCACTTCAAGATATTTCAACAATTTTATATATATACCAGTAGCCAGTTTTAGTAAACGCTATACCTTTTTAATTTCGACCAGGTACGATTGGCAATGGCAGAGTAAACGAAACAGCACTGCATGGTTCAGCAGCAATAAAGGCCCACATTCCAGCAGGGAAGTCAAGACTTGTAACAATCATCATGTCGTGGCATCTTCCTAATAGAGACGTTGCAGACGAGAGGGTCGGCAATTATTACAGCAACTTCTTCAAATCAGTTGATGATGTTAGTGATTACATGGAGAGGCATCTTACTGATAATATTCTCAGCATAATCAACTGGCAAAGCAGTATAGTTCCTCCAAAATCAATATTCCCACATATAAAGGTATTATAAACTTTTCTAATACGTCTGTCTCAATACGTCTTGTATGCATTTGACCCTGGCAACTTCCAAGTTGTATCAAGGCTGTTCTGAATCACATTCGCTTCTTAAGCAAAGAAGATGTTTCACTGACTAAACATATTCCACACAACTAGCATACAAGATACGGCAAAAGCAATGATTGCATAGGCCTAGAGAGAAAACAAGAAGTATATTTCGTCCACAGTACAGTAAGGTCTCAGGATTGTATGACACTACATCTCTGTCTCTTCACACCTGCGTCTTGGCAAATGTCTGTTCTTGGCTTTGTTTAATGTTGCTTCTCATTTCAATAAAAATTATCAAAAAATGCTTCATACTTTGTAGCTAAGAATATCAGCCTCAACATTGAAAACTGTATTTTGTGTGCCTAGGCCAAAAGTAGCAATGTTTGGAGAACATGTTTAGGGCAAGAGTCCATTACTGCTTTAGAATCAAAGGGACAGATTTCATCCAGGGGACGAGGTTTAGATTTCGTTAGTGATCTACAAATTATGAAGACTATAATTCTTTGAGAGATACAGCTCTTTTATACTTCTATAGGACAGCAAGTTCCAAGAAGCTGTCCCGAATGCATAAGACTGCTTTTAAAACTAAAAAGCAAGCAAAACAGCCAAGCAGGACAGAAAGCAAGCATTTAACAGGCTGGTGGCTATGCAGCTGATGTAGACCTGCAACTTGTGATCACAGGATGAAAGCTGATGTATAGCATGTAGGCTTGAACGCATGAACGCAAGACCTCAAACATGAGACGAAACACGGACCATTCTGTCAAAATCTTCTAGATGAAATTCGCAGTATCACAAATAGTTCTCCTAATGAAGTCCTTGATGAAGCCTCATCTAGATTCTCTAGAAACAAACATCACAGAGTGCATGAATAAATGGCAAGGACATCATTATTCTTCCTCTCCCTGGTTACAAGATATTCCAATGAACGTCCTGAGTTTCTGTCATGAAACTTAAGTCCCTGGCGCTTGATGACAACCATCTCCTAACGAAATTGTACTTCCTTTAGTGTTCCATATAAAAACTACAACTGGTAGTCTAAATATCCATCTTTACTCTATCTAGAATCCGAAGCCAAATAAAACATGTGAAACGAATGTCAGTGGCATCAATGTTCTTCCTGAATGTTTGCAAGATATTCTCATGAACAGTCTGAGTTTCTGGAGATCTGGAATGTGGATGGAAAATGGAAGATGGCGACAATGGGAAGCTTTTGACTGTATCAACATGGATCCCGTTCATGTAGACTTCCACAGATTTTTACCATATGTTATATTCTTCCCAGGTACGTTTGTTTTCTTCTGTATAACAACTCATATGTATGAGATTTAGCTTTGGAAGCTGTTATGTGTTGTGAGGGTTATGTGTGAATTGAATGAAATGATTATTTGTCTACACGGATGAGGATGTAAGCAGATCTTGCAAGGAACTTAAGAAGGTTGAGAAACTGACGTGAAAAAGTAATGCTAACTGACTTACAGTCGACTATTTCACTATATTGCTTGCTTAGAAGAAATCCTTCAAACATGAAGTCAAAGGTTCGACTCTCATTACACTCTGGTCTGTTGTTTATGAGAAAATCAGAAAATCTATTCATATATGAAAATATATGCGCATACATCTGCATTTTCATATCTATGACGTCACTGTGACGTCATCAAATACATGCAACACTAATACATCAATGCTTTATTGTTTACAAGTAGACCTCGGAATGGCATCCCTGATAACAGACCCATGCGACGAAACAAACCAAAAACAGATAAATAACCAAAACCATAACAGGGCAAGATTTAAGACTTCGATGGCGTAATAATGACATCACAACCAAATGTTTTATGTGCTGGTGAACATCATTAACAGAATGGACAGAGAAAATGATGCTCTCGTGGGCAAATAATCAGGTTGTGGAAGGAAAGATTGACAATTTTCATGATAATATTTTTTTACTATTCCAACGTCACTGTGACGTCACTATGACATCAACTCTGATGGCATGGCAACGCCAACAACATGGTTGTTCCACTAACAGAGACACTCTATTGATTACAGTACCAGCGTGTGTAATACATTTCTAGTTCGGAAGGCATCTTTATTACGACAAAGTCGCAGTGGAATGGAAAAAGCAAATAAAGCTATCGTTCTAATATGTTTACTCTACCAACAGAGCTGGCAAAGAATGTAATGCTGTCATGGGCGGATCATCAACTTGTAAATGGAATGATCGAAGAATCATTATCAAGAGGATGTCTTGAAGACACAGGTCGTGAAGGCAAAGCAGGCGGTAGACCGATGGCTGATGTAAACGTTGCATTTGTCGTGCAGACGTATTTAATTTACACATGGACTAATGATACAGAGTTCTTTGATAAACTCTATCCAGCTGCGATGAGAGCTCTGTCTTGGCTTATCAAGGATTCTACACTCGGTATGTATTCTACCAACTAGATTACACCCTCAGATTAGCAATTTTATGTGACATTTTCCAGAGCAAAAATTTCGATTCAGTTTCTTATCAGAATACGTATTAATACTACTGTAATAGTGAGTTTTAATGATTGAGATGATGATGGTGATGATTATGATGATGATGATGATGATGATGATGATGATGATGAAAGTGCTGATAACGATGATCATGATTATGACGATGACTGTGATGACGGTGATAATGATACTGATGATGATGATGTGGTGAAAAGACATGATAATGATCATGATGATGATGATGATAATGATGATTATGATGATGATGATGTCCCCATAATCAAAACCAAATAATACAAGATATAAGAATACTGTACACTACACAACACAAAAGAAGCAGAGCTAATAGGTGAACAAGAACAGTGAGAGATATCAGGATACCATAGCTAATTCTTACATCAACTGAAGCCGAAGCCCTGATCTAGCTATGACTTTTGTGAAGATTTAGGATTTATAACATATCAAACATAACAGGAATTTCAAATTAAATTGGATGGCCATCACTGGGTGGTCATCTACATAAGCTTATTAAGCTTTCTCTAATAATTTAAAATCTCATACACTCAACTTTAAGTATTGCTGAAAGATTTTAAACTTCTTTGAACGCTTGATATAGTATAATTCGATCACACCGAGATCTTTCAGTGAAATACTCTATGCAATATCTCAATCGAAAATTACTCAGAAGAAAAACATGGAATGCTTCGAGGGCTGTAAAATAATCTCACAGGATTAGTCTTGGTCGGTTATTGTATAGCAGATACAAGCGATTTGATATCTCCATCGATTTATCCACACTGTTGGGTTGGTCTCTATGGAGGGCAACTGTGGGACAAGGCGACACAATCCTCTGTATATTTATCAATAACGGCAATTGGAATGAAATAAGAACACACGGGGAAAGGTCTCGGCACGGTGGACCAAAATCAAGTTTGAAGCGGCAACGGAGACCTGGGGAACTTTTCGTACGCAGTTCTAACTAGAAAGGTTCCGCGAATCGTCTAAATCCGAGAAAGAACTATCGGGAAGTGACTGGCTGGTTTGATTTCAATACAGTACTTCGATATACCTGTCACTTCAGTTTGAAAATGGTTTGCTCCTTACACATTCCTAACTTGAACGGCACTCTGCAACTCGAGACAGGAGTTTTTCCCCTATCGGAGAAAGGGTGTTTACATGGTCAAAAGGGTCTTGGTTTTGTCCTTCCTTCTCTTTGGGGCTAGTAGTGCCAAAGAAGTACTGAAATGTGACGATGAACCATTTTGATTTATATCGAAACTTCCTCAGTCCCTTTTCAATGTTACCAAGCTTTGATCCCACTTTATTTCAGGCACTGATTTGCCGTATCGTAAACCAGACACATATGATCTTTTTGAACTGGACAAATACGACCACTGTGCATACAACAGCATTCTTATGAAACTGGCACTGAGAGCAGGGGAAGAGATGGCACTTCTGAAACGTGATGCTGAGAAAATCGAAGAGATAGGAAAGGCATACGATAGAGCACATGTGAGATTCGAAGTTGAAATGTGGGATGATAAAGATGGTTTCTATCATGCTTGGTTCGATGCAGAATGGGGTTCGCCATCTTGGTTAATGGCGGACACTTTGTACGGACAAGTATGGGCATATACTCTTGGTTTAGGGGACCTAGTTGACAAAGAGAAACTTAGGTCACATCTTTTGAAGGAAAGAGAGAGAAACGATACGCCATTTGGATTGAAGGTAGGTTATCGATACATTGTATAAGAAATAGAATTATAGCGTTCAACCATATGTATGTGGATATGTCTCTTTGAAAGAAAACAAAAGCAACATGGCCAATTGAAACCAAGACCGTTCCATAAAAAAAACGAAATACCTAACTGCAAATACCCAAAACTACGTTGAACATCAAAATATCCTTATTTCTACAGGTAATTTCAAGAACTGAATCAAAAGAAATTTCACAGGAAGACACGTCGATTATTTTGGGAGAAGAACCAGGATGCAAATCTTTAGAGAACATAACCAAATATGAGTCAGTGTGGATGACAGGCAGTACTGACTGGTCAACTCTGGAGCTACATCTAGGTAAGTCAAAGGCTATTTAGTTAGTTCCGAAATCTATTGAAATTTTGAAACTTGTTGAAGGGACATGGTATCGTAGTCGATTTGCCAGTCAAAAGCTTGAGACGTCGAAGAGCTTGCAACAGACAAGAAACAGAGAGTATCAAGAACGTTGAAAGAACCTGAATAAGAAAAAAACTGAACATTATTTAGACCATATTTCGTAGTTCAATGCAAGTTATCCACCAGTACTGAAATATCAGAAGTAAAGCCTTTCTGCAGACACATCATTTCAAGGCATGCTTCACCTGGCAAGCCACAAAGTGAGCAAATATGGACAACAATATCATGCTTGCTATAGCCACTAATTATTACTGCGTCAATCGACCAACTTTCTCGGTACAGAGCTATCCTGCTTTCAGCTGCAGGGTGGTGTGAAGAATGTAACTGATTCAACAAATACGGATTGCTCGTAGCAAAGCTACAAACACCCAGAGTCCTGAGTATCGATCTTCTGGCACAAATTCACTCTATGTGTGGAAGATGGATGCAGCCTCATGGCCGGTGAACAGAACTAGTAGTTTCAGCATTATCTGGCATATCTTAATCGACTTTAAAATGAAGGAAGATTGAGTCTGCTTGAAGCATATGGTAAAGATCAATTTTACGGACCTATCTGGAAATTGAAGTCCGAGTATTCATTTGCAGGTCAAGTGATTTATCCAACAAAGTTCCAAGTTCCAACCAACACAGAAGGTTGCCACATGTTGTTTTACTCTTAACTTCTTTCTTTTTTCTAGGAATGTCTCCAAGGATAGCTATGCACCAGGCTGAGAAATCGTTGGACCATTACCGATCAACTTTACGCGATCAATGGAATTTTCATGGTTTAACTTCATCAGAGCACTACGGTTTAGACGGTTTACCATGGGCATCAAGTCATTACACATTTCATCTTGTATTATGGCACTTACCTTTAGCTTTGTCAGGGCAGCAATACTATGCTCCTAATGCATCACTGACATTTAATCCAAAGTTTGATGTTCCATACTGGCTACCATTCTACACGCCGGCAGCTATGGGAAACATAGAAGCAAAATATACAGAAGGAGATAATAAAGAAGTTATTTATAAATTGACAGTTACTTCAGGTAAGCTGACCAAGTCAAATGTACATTTACAAACTAACATAGACCAATAAAACGGGTTACTGAATTCACTATCTTTGTTAACCCTTAAACATATGTATAAGGATCATTTGCAACATGATGATAAATAAGTGACAGAGAGTCGAAAACCTCATTGCCAACAATTTATTAGGACATCTATAAATGTGACAAATATTGAAGTACATGGAGGGTGCCGAATAGTAGGAGGGGAGGTAATAGTAGGAAGCTTGGACAATGCCTGTTAAGTATTACTATTCAGTCAAAGTAAGCATGGTGATACTGGAATAGGTATACTGTGTATCGTAGAAAATAGAAATCAAATACAACTGAATTTACTACGCTTCAATATGCTTTTCCAATATACAATTTCTTTCCCAGTAAGGATCGAGATACAATTTGAGCTGACAATCGCTTGAGGAGGCGATAGGGAAACTAGCAGGTGACCAAAGCAAGCCAAACTTCAAGGAGGTCTTATCGAGTCTAGGGGCAATAGCCCCCGTCCTCCTTTACCCCGATGCATGTTTCTCGTTGCTTTGCAATAAGCCACGTGAACCTTTCAAATTGTAAGGATTACTGATAGATATTATACTTACTAAGAATCTGAATGCTGCTTCAATATCATTTTTTTCATTTTTCAGGTGAGATACGTCTGTTGCACTTGTCCATATCAGATTCGAAGTACGGAAACGGACCAATTCATCTCAGTGAAGCCCAGTCAGCATCATGGTCAACACCTGTTAGAAAGAGTCCAAATGTTCAAGATTTCCTCTCGCAAATGAAAAGGTAGCAATATCAAATAGATGACGTCATATGATAGATACACCTTAAATGTTACAACAGACGGAAATGCTATAGCAAAACAACAGACAAAAGGTGGAAGAGACACAAAGTTGAGAAAGTCATCTGAGCTGCAAAGACCCTTTCTTGACTGCAATACACAGCAGAAATCATCGAATACAAAACTTTCAAAACGAAATCAGGAAATATATAGACGGAGCTAGAAGCAAACTAGGACATGTAACAATTATTTCTACTTTATACAATACTAATACTCTACAGGTTAGACCAAAATTGTGTCTTGCAAGTAGGCCTCATAAAGCAGGTGCATGTAAATAGCATTCAACGGATATTCAGATGCATCAGATTGTACAGAACAAAATACATAGAAGAACAACGTAGTTCAGACTGGTTCTGGATAGTTATTACAAGCAGAAGTTAGAACAGAACGAAGAGCGTACCTTGCTTCAAATGCTATCATCCAAAAGGCAATAAAATGACTTCTATTGGGATGATACTGTAGGTGTGCTACGAAAAAGGAAAGATATAATATATTTCCGTATATTCAACTAAGACAGGCCCATATAAGTACTGCTTAAGAGCGGGGAACTTTGAGCCTTACCAAACAGAGTCTTAACAACAAAAAAACGAGGATAGCACAAAGAGTTCAAGGAAATAACTGATTTTTCGACAAGCACCAAAGTCTACCCAAGAGCGAGATTTTACTTACAGACTTAAGCACTACTGGCAGGGGGGTATGAAGCTAGGGCACGCTTTCTGGCTTCGCACCCCCCCCCTGCATTACTGGGCAAAGGTAAAGAAGACAAAGAACATTGATCTATACTTCGCATAGTTGAAAAGGAGATACCGAGTTTAGTAATGATATAATGAAGAAAGACTAATTCGAAGACAAACTTACCTTCCACTGTACAAATAAAAAGTTATAATAATAATTGAACTTACATGAATTAAACGTTAATATACAACACTCATTTTAATAAATTTAAAATTATTAACGACTTTAATAAATACATCAAACTGCTCAAAAGAAAACCAAAGCTTTTGGCATACGAATGATTTGACTAAACTTCTATTGGTTACTTCGCCGTATCTTGTGAACTGATTGGTGTTCAAAACACAATACCAGTTTAGGTTCACAATCCTCATTGGATCATTCCAATCCAATCTGTCTGGGCTTATTTTTCTTAATAGTCAATCATGTCGCTCAATTTCTGACGTTACATACTTTGGCGTTTTTTTACGTATGTTGCACTATTCTGGGGACAATTTGAGACGTTTGGTTCTCGTCAAAGTGCATAAAATGCTCCAAGAAATGAAGCAAATACTATTACTGGACACTCTGGGCAGGCTGGTCCCTTGAAATCTATATGTTCTATTAATAAACATGTTAAATTAACTTATATGTGATATTGCTTATCTCGATCATTTCAGACATCGCATTCAGTCGGCTGATAAGAAAAAACATTGTCGGCTTAATTGAATAAAAAATATCGATAAAACGAAAAGATATCTTAATCTATGAAGATACTGAGCATTCAGTACTACTAATTTAATAAATTACTATGACCTATGCTATGACCTAGTTTGCGTATATCTTTCATAGCAATGAAAAGAAAAACCTAGTCATACTCTCAATGGCTATCTTTAAAACACGGAATATGGAATGACGGAATGGAATGGCGGAATGACGGAATGACGGAATGGAATGAGGGCCTATTTTGTAAATACCCTGAATTTCACCCGAAAATGCTTATAAATCTTTGCTTTGGCTTATAAGTAACAGATAAATGTCAATAAATCATCGAGACCCATTGAATTGTACGTTTTATAGCACCATTCCATGTTTTCTTAAACGATTCCGTGTTTTCTAAAACGATTCCGTGTTTTCTAAAACGATTCCGTGTTTTCAAAAACGATTCCGTGTTTTCAAAAACGATTCCGTGTTTTCTAAAACGATTCCATAAAATGCTTGGGAATCCCCTTTTGTGAGAAAATTGATTGTCAGAGAATTTGAGTATTGACAAACTTTCTCATTCATGTCTCACTCATTCAATTTAATGACAATGATGGCGAGCAATTCCTTTAAAATAGCTTTGTAGATGTGGATGGATTGTAAAGAATGTTATTTTATGTAATTTTCGTTCGATTTTCCTTTGAGTGATTATTTTCCTTTTTGAAGCCAAGGAGGCAATTACACGCATTTTTTTTATAAGGAAGTGCTTTATAAGGAAGGCAGTACTCGGGCTGGAAAAAACTTAAGGAATTTCTAGTACTGGACCGAAGACTACTAAGGAATCTGACTTTTTCTTTAACTTAGTATTTCGATTAAAAAAATGACGTTTTGAATTAACAGAGCAAGCAATACTTATCGCCAATGGTTTCCAAACAGTATTCATTTCTACTTGTCTTCTGAAACCTTTATTACCTATATTTCCTTGACCATTGGTTGTTTTTAAGAACCACAAAGTAAGAAGTTAAGGAATTGCTAAGGAATATTGAGTACTCAATTTTCACCATCAGTTAAGGAATTTTCAGTACTGACCCTGAGCCGAACTTCCTTATAAAAAAAAATGCGTGTAGTGGTAAATGCAAATGTTTTTAGACTGCCCAGGCTCAAGCATTCCAAGTCTTTATTTCCGTCACCAGACGCAATAAATGCCCCATAGCTTGGGGCCTAGTTGATGTTGTTATTAGATTAAACTCGCCAAACTCACCCCATATTGTATTTGTAGAAAAATAGATTTTTTGATATAGTCCTGGCTAAATCAAGAAATAAGGTTGAACAAGGAATTGCACAAAAGTTAGAGGCGCATTTATTGAAGGCACAAAATTGGAGGGGCGCATTAAAAAGTAATAAGGTATTAAGGAAAGAGCATGACTATTTCTTACTGTACAGCTTCTTTATATCGAAAAGCTATAACAAAAAGGCGAATAGTAAAACGACGAACAGAACAGTCAAAAGTTACTTAAATTGCTTGGAACTGAAACAAGATCTCGATCGAAAATAACAGAACATTGAGTACACGCAATTTTTTTATAAGAAACCGGTTTAAAAGAAACCTAGAACTAGACACCCCAAAAGTTAAGAAACTTTTAGAACTAGGAGGAAGGAGTTAAGAAACTTAAGAAATTTTTGTGCCAGCTTTCCAACATACTAATTTCAAATTTGTGGACGTAGTAATCAATTCTCAAGCATTTCCGTTCGATTTCTCGCACCAGCATGGCTAATTCTTTGTAATACAATAATATTAATAATTTGCTTTCTATATTCACGTTTATTATCGTTTTTACTACAATTTATTTTAATAAAGTTAAAAAACTGTTAAGAAACTTTTAGAACTAAAATTGGGCCAAAAATTAAGAAACTTTTAGAACTAGGCCCCGAGCTAGGTTTCTTATAAAAAAAAAAACGTGTAAAAGTAATAAAAAAAGTCGATCGAAAATAACAGAACATTAAGTATAAATAATATAAAAGTATCCAACGATAGAACAGTAGCGCTCCATGTACTATGAGGTAGAATTATTCGGAGGACTTCAGCATATCAAGTGTTATTTTTCGAAAATGTTTTCTTGTTAGGAATTAAACAATCCTCGTCCATCTACAAAGGAATCGGTCGTCTGCCCCTAGCACATAAATGCCTCATAAATCATCCTCGCCCGATCTCTTCTTCGCGAACGACATCTTCCCATTTGAAAATTTTCAAATCGTCCGCTATTGGTTTAAGTTTTGAAACCCTGAATGATTTGCTCAGAGACATCTTTCCAGCACTTAGTCCATCACAGAAAAAGAGACACAGCAAAGGACCATGACATGTGTTGAATGTCAGGTTAGACAAAACAACGATTTAATTACATGCTATTTCCGGCAATCACTTTTCAGACAAAAGGGGATTCCCGAGCATTTTATGGAATCGTTTTAGAATACACGGAATCGTTTTAGAAAACACGGAATCGTTTTTGAAAACACGGAATCGTTTTAGAAAACACGGAATCGTTTTAGAAAACACGGAATCGTTTTAGAAAACACGGAATCGTTTTTGAAAACACGGAATTGTTTTAGAAAACACGGAATCGTTTAAGAAAACATGGAATGGTGCTATAAAACGTACAATTCAATGGATCTTGATGATTTATTGATATTTATCTGTTACCTAGAAGCCAAAGCAAAGATTTATAAGCATTTTCGGGTGAAATTCAAGGTATTTACAAAGTAGGCCCTCATTCCATTCCGTCATTCCGTCATTCCGCCATTCCATTCCGTCATTCCGTCATTCCATTCCGTCATTCCATATTCCGTGTTTTAAAGATAGCCTACTCTCAATTATGTCCTTCATACCAGCAGATGTTATCGTCAATTAACTTAGGTGATAGGAAAACAAGTATATAAATACTTTAATACAGCATAGGCTGATAAACATTGTAACATATATTGACATATCACATATTGTGCACTGATACAGTTTGCAGTCATCGTAACTTGTAACACTAACATTCAGTGGTAGGGTAGACTTATGCAGCACAAACAATGAAAAACTTGAGCAAGGAGAAATTTTAGGGCTCCTTCAGAAAAGATCTCCCTTGTTTGTTTACTCGGTACATGGATACAACAGTCGTTCAGTTTCACCCTCAATGCCAGTCTGAAATATATCGGTCACAAGGTCGGGAAACTTAGGTATATAATTGCTGACGTTGCTGTAATAGGTGTCATAATAGCTCTTGAGGAGAATAGATCGCAACCCTAGGCCTAATCTTTCACAGCGCAGAAGTCATATTGACAAACAGAAAGTCACATGAAAAAGGTCTTCGATACCCAGACGTGTTAGAATTCAAATTTTGGACTGACGAGCCAAAGATTTCACGGGGAACTCTCTGAATAGATAGTACCGCCATGAGATGAGACTCGTCCAGAAAACTTTCAAAATTATTCTGCAAGCAAGTCGAATACTGCAGGGTTTTCACTGCAACATGATGAAGATATCCTTTATCAATATCCTTTATGTAGGAACAGTAAGCCTTGCCAATAGGAAATCATTCAATGGAGTGTTCTACTGGTCGATTGTTTGTATAGCGTTCAAATGTTACAGTGTTGTATGCCTTTGCCTTTAACAATGTGAGTAACGTAGAGGAAATGAATGCAGGATTAAACATCCAGTTCAATATCTGTATACACGATTGGCACGAGCAATCAGATCAATACATTATTCGGTCCTTATGTGCAGGCCGACAGTAATAGCAGTACATCGTACAAGAGATCACAACTCAAAACACCTTGTCCCACGAAGTAACCGTCTTGTCTTATTTGAAGCCTAAAGTTTATTGACAAATGTCAGTCATATGACTTTAACAGTCTCTTAATTAAATACTTACAATAATATTTACTTTATATTATTCAAACAACGTAAAAGTCGCTTGAAATAAGGATCTAGCAGTCTTGGTAGGCTTTAAAATAAAGTAGTTAAAAGCCTTACAAATTCTGCAAAGCCACATAAAGTCTGTTAGTCTTCTGTACACTATTTAAACACTTAACGTTTCATAAATCAAGTATCTATTCCTGAATTCCAGAAGCGAGCCAGGAATCTCCATTGGTCAAAATTTATTATACATACCTTAGTTCATGCTGATATCAACAAAATTATAAAAAGCATCTATCTCTGATTGTGCACTTTCCTTGCTTCTAGAGATGTGAAGTTCCGCCTGTTTGATCTGCATGTCTGCCATGGTCTCATGTGATGATTTTATACAATCAGGGCCATTGATTTCTACTCCTACAACTGGTCCTGATAGAAAAGAAAGCACCAAACGTTAATTCGCTAAAGGGACTGCTCGCCCAAGTAGAGATACGTAGGCAGTCCAAAAAAGCTTAAGTCGTCAGGCAAAAGCTGAGTGCACATGGCAACATGGCTAAGCTGTTTCTTCAAAAAAATTATGATCTTAAGCTTTGATGTCTCTAAGGTTCTCTGAGTTCCAAAACCCAGGTTCAGAGACAACACAAATTGTGGTAAATTAATCTTTGAGCAGAGTTGACAGGCACCAGGAAGGAGACTTTTGGAGAAGATCTATCCATCACTTGATGACGCTGATGATGGTGAAATTCGGTAACTATGCTTTCATTTGCAGACGAAATTCGACTGAGAAGGCTGTATAATATTTGCCTGTTCCTCAATCGTATGATCTGCATGGTATTGCAGTGTCTCGACTAAAACGTTGTTTCCTAATATCCGTCAGGGAGAGTCGGGAAGAGCAGCTCTTTGCAACACGTAACAAAAATTTGTTTTACCCCACAGATGGAAACTCCAATGTTAATCACAGAACTTTTCAGAGAAAAGTTATTCTTGGTAATGTAGTATCTGCATTGATTTTTAACATCGTCAGAATGTTGATAACTGAGAATTGTTGGAAAACATAAGTTACGTTGACAAAAAAAAAACGGCGAAAGATGGGGACTGATTATGGTATATCAGTCAAAAATGCAACTCGGGGGAAAAGCTGAGATATTGCACTAAACGTAATGTATATTAAAAAGAAACAAACCCTGGTCGACAGCAGATGAGTATTCTTCGTTTTGGAAAATCCTCTTTGTATCTTCAACTGACATTGAGATTTCCTTTGTCTGAACAATGTCACAAGGACCCTAAAAGAAAAGAAAAACCTTAACATAGATCATTCTAAAAAGAAGAATTGCAAAACTCTCATTCTCACAACTAAGCAGCTTATTATATTATGAGAGTTGAGAGACAAGTTACTATTAATCTCGATGTCTTAAGCTATGGCCAAACGTAGCCAACATTTTACCCAACACTGGCGAAAATTCATGTTTGGCCACCTTGTTTGATGAGCCAACATTATGTTGTTGATGTGGGTAATTTTGACTGAAGTTTGATCAGGGTCGATACTCACTAAGTTTCAAATTATTGGCTCCGTTATGCCACTAGCAACAACAAGTGTTAATAAATTGGTATTATGGTAAGCATTAGGGAGGCGCGAAGACAGAGAGTTTTCAGTCTTAAAGAAGAAAGAACTAGCAACTTTTAATATTTCTTAAAAATAATATTCTTAAGAAGAACTTTTAATATAATCTTAAGAATAAGAAATTTCCGACTGTGTCCAAGGCTACTAAGTCAAGAGCACATTCTTGATACGAATTCTGGCTGAAATGTTTAGTACCTTTAGCCATCCCTGTCACTAGCAGCAGGCAACAAGCAGAGAGAAGCTCGGCGAGATTTCGAGTGCATTGTTGGCGAATTGTGGACGATACTTTTGTCAAGTTGGTAAATGAGTTGACAACCAACCAAGAGTACAAATTGAAAGACGTATAATGAATAAAGGAGCAGTTAAAGGGGTTTGTCGACGGACAACTACGAAAACAGGACGCAAAGCAACAAACTGACATCAGAGAAGAAAGGGCAGTCTTGCTGGTTGGCTGTTTTGCAACGAAATATATCTTTGTGCAGTTGCAGAATATGATAGTAAGAACAGATTGTTCTTTAAAATGTATCAAATGGCATAGTTGCATCTTTATTCATAAGCAGGGCGTACAGAATGCAAGATTTATACAAACCTTTGATAAACGAATGAAATGACAAGTTAAATCAAAGAAAGAGAGAGAAAAATTTCAAGTAAGTACCTTTTCTTTGACTCCCTTTAAGAAATCCATGCAATGTGAACTACTTTTTCCGAAGAAAACCAGCAGACAAGCCTAAAAACAAAAATTAATGTCAAAAGTAAAAGCAAATTAAAAGTATCTAATTCAGAATGATAATAATATCATAATAATAATATAAATTACTCATTGTAGGTTTCAACATTTAAGACATAGTCTAACGTAGCTAGCCCATGGTCTCAGGAGCTCCATGTAGCGTCACAGCCAGAATCGAGGTCCTAAACAAATATTCAAAATCCCTTGCCATTGAGTGGGGTAGAGAAATAAATGGGAAAGTCAACGAAATGTGTCAAACGCCCTGCCCTTGAGTGGTACTTTCAACGCATGGTACGCATGTTGAACACAAATCCAAGAGGCAGAAATAGTCAGAGGAATTTATCAACTATACATACCTCATTGTAGTTTCTTTCGCGGCTACCTCTAGTTACTGGAACAACACTGTCTTCAACACGGGTTGAAATCTGAACAGAAGAGAGTTCTGGTATCGTAGGAAATGGTATATAAGTCTCAATTGGTGTGTCTTCAGGAAGAACAGACCAATTTGTTTCACCAGGTACCGGCGTGAAATCATGAATATTGCTCCAGTTATTGTTGAATGTACTTAATCCAGCTTGTTTGAACTGTCCTAAAAAGAAAGTGTACATAATCTTCAGCAGAAACATCAGCAAAGAGGAAAGCATTACTTATAAGAGAAAATATGTTAAACTGCAGCAACTCGCACCATTTCACCACCTAGCAACAAGGCGTTCGTGCGTTCCTTCCAAAGTGTTGGACAGTAATGTTTTTGGACGTGGCCAAACGGTCAAACATTTGTTGTAAAGCCAATTTCAAATTTTGGACCATCAATGTTTGATCGTGCAGCTCAATTTGCCAAGCCTTGAACGAACACCATCGCAACATGACTTAACATCGCAAATTGAGTCACAAGTTGTACCAAGAGGACCAGCCGTGTTCTCAACTAGCAACTAACAGTACGAAGAGGACTAGCCATGTTCTCAACTAGCAACTAACATATGGAAACCTGTGGTAACAGATTAGAGCTCTAAAATCAGAGCTATCATCGGAAGATGCGAAGCAGCTACTTCTCGCAATGGGTAACTTGAAAACATTTTTTCCAAAAAGGTCTTCCAGAATTTTAAACGTACTTTTCTTGTTAAGGACGGCATTTGCTAGAGATAAGACCTTTACGGAGACATCTATGTGCATCTTTATTGAACATGTTCAAAACATTTTTGGCTTGGTGCAAGCACAACTTTATAAACGAGCATTGTTTTACAACTTTGCAGAAATGCAAAACGTATTGCTTGACATCCAGACTTCAAATGTTTAACAAACAATGTTTGATCGTTCGGCCAGGACCTTACTGCAAGACTGAGTTACGTCAGCACATTCTGATGGAAGGCATAGCTTAAAAGGAGGAAACGTCAAATATCATTCTGAAGCTTAAATCTTTACCTGCTAATTCTGGATAGTGATACTGAAAGCAACCAAATTTCATGCCTGTTGATGCCTCTGTAATAGGCTGGCTTGTACAACATAAAAACGTGTCTAGCTTTTTGCAGTCTCTCGTTCTAAGATAAAATAGACTTGTTCACAATCGCGAAACAGTTTATTTGCCGCACGATGCACGATGCAGTCAATGCAAGAGACATTTAAACTTCTATATAAGACAAATGAGATATGATATTAGTCATGATTCAGCCATTATACAGGACAACATTAACTGGACAACCCAGATTGTGCAGAAAATAAAAGCCAGGATTGGCACCAAATTATTATTGGGAAGCCAAATATTTGTTCTATTTAGCGATTTTGGAATCTGTCCACATGCTCTTCAAAACAGAATAACTAATCCAGCTTCACTTTCTTGATTGGTGCATTTTGATCCGCATCTATATTTAAATTCCACCTCAGCAATCATTCTGGTTTTTTAATGAAGTTTACACTTGGAGGAATGTCAGATGAACAAGGCTTTTGAATATAACCAAATTTGTTTTCCCCCTTTTTGGCTACTTCTTTTCAATGTACAGATATATTTGAATAGACTACTTAACTTTAGCAGGCTCTTATAGGATCTAAAGGCCTCTGAGCCATTTTATAATGTTATATCTATAACCACTACTATAAATCAACATTATAGGATATACATAAGATAACAATGAGCTTTAAAATCAAATTTCACCTGAACTGCTGACATGCTAGGACAGACTGACAATCTTTACAATTTCTGAAGAAAACACTGAAAATCAACGAAGAAAATAAATGATATAGGAGAGTTAACACCTTATAAAAGTAACTAAAAGTATATATATAATAACTGTCAATGAAGAACCAAGAAATTCCTTCATCAGTTAAATTGAGACAACAGTTCAACATATTGTTGGCCACATTTGACAAGCAATGTTAGATTCCTTCAATGGTCCTTTCTTCGAAAGATTAAGAAGGATAAAAGCAGTAATAATTACTGGCAAATCCTAAAAGTCCTCAATCTTTACTCTGCTCAACGAAGAAGAGAAAGATATAGAATCATATATGTTTGGAAAATAATCGAAAATATTGTGCCGAACGTGAACGATTCTATTCAATGGTATCAACACGTACGACATGGAAGAAAATGTAAAGTGGATATGGTCCGTGGTCAGTCCACAACTATTCAACGGCATAAAGAAGCTAGTTTCGCGATCCATGGTCCTAAACTTTTTAATGTTCTTCCGAAAATAGTAAGAAATATTACTGGAGAAAGTTTGATTTTTTTCAAGAAAAGGCTAATTTTTTTCTTCAAACAATTCCAGTCGAACTGCAGATTTTTGGTTATACAGCAAGTCGAAGAGCGGACAGTAACTCAATCATTGACATGATAAAATTTTCCACTACAGGACTGGCACACACTGCCAATCCTTAAGAATTACTTCTTTAAAAGCTTTTCAATAAGATTCAATAAGATTCGATAGATCTTAATAAACATGCAGTGACTTGGACAAGTAATCAAAAACACCAAAAGATGCTGATGGACCATACCTTGCAATTCCGGATTATAAACTGTTGTCCATCGATCGATCCAGGAAGTCTGAATTTGGTGCTTCCATCTTCATTTTCAATGGTAAAGTCTGCTGGATCTGGTCGTCCAGCTCTATCCCTTCAAGATAACAAGTATTTCATTAGAATACTGTTTATCATGAAATATCTTTCATTTCCTTAGTTAGTTAGGTTAGGTTCCGTCTCTGGTCCGGAGGTTGGTCATTTCCTAAATGTTGTAAAACTCTATTTGATCACATCTTAAATAAATCTACTATACCCTGGCAACCTCTGTTGGTTTCCATAGGTATTATCAATGGCATTCAATAATGAGGAAGAGATTCTAGACATGATCCAGTACTCTGTCAGCTTAATTTAGGGTGCCCCAATGTAAGTAAATGGGTTGCGAGCAAATTGAGCTAAAACTGTTTTTTTAGATCAAATTCTTCAAAACATAGACAAAGCGATCATGACTGTTCAGGAAATATTTCTGTCATGAAAAACTTTGCTGCATACACCGAAGAACCTTGGGCAGTGCATACAAATTCTAGTCTGGGGGGCCAGTCTGCGGGTAATGTGAATTTCACGAGATCTCAGGGGCGTCATTGCAAAGAAACTGCTAGTGTTGGAAAAATTTTATTTGAACAAAGACATTTTTGCATGGAAACAATAGAACAATGATGTGTTGGTGTGTGGAATTATTTAAGCAAAAATATCTTGGGTGCGCCACTCACACACTCTACAGATTGGTGGGGGGGAGGTGGGCAATCAGACTTTGTGGGCAAAACCTCTGCAACCTCTAGCAAGCAAGGAATGCTAAGTACTGCTAAGTTGGCCATGTTCTTTTCACATTATGTTTCTTTCTTAAGTATACTCCTTCTACGATCGATCGACTTGACCGATGTCCGAAAATGTTTCTCTTTTTGTACACCTGCTCTGATCTGCGCAGGGCTGTTCAAGTGGATGGCGGGTAACTCAACGGCCTAAATGTTTTGTTGATTGGCAGCGACGCTTTTATTTAAACCTGTCAGATCGTTTGTCTTTAAAGATCGCCAAAGAAACTAAATTGATAGATCTTAATAAAACGTATTTCATTTACCAGCTATATACTGGCTTTTCTTCTTCTATGTTATCCTCCTTTGATTGCAAACACCCCATGACTTTGCTCTGTATTCTTTTTTGTCAAAGCAGTTTTTTAATTTCAAACGCCCAGAGCACAAGGATACAAGATACCAATTATTTCGTGCTGGGCTAATGATCGGCATCAAAATAGTGCAGCGTTTCCTGCAGATGACAATTGCATAAAGCAGAGAAACACAGGCATTTCGGCATGAAAAATTTAGATATATTCATCCCTTATTATATTTAGTCTTGCTATAAGAGGTATACAGAGAAATCTTCGTTTCGTTGGAGTTCCCCGTGGTCCGCATTTTACCGAAAATCAAAGAACAACACAACAACCAAACGAAGAATTGTTCTCATGGCAACAAATTATTAAATATGGCGCGACTAATCAGCTGATTGTAGCCATCACGTTGATCTGGAAATATTTCCATCTGCTCCGTTGTGACATTGTCACTCCTTGTCATGCTAACCTTTCCAAAAAATTGCCAACGCCCGGTTGTCAAATAGAATATAGAGTTCCCTTTCATGCTTCATGCATAGCTAAATAAAAACGCATCTAGTACATCTTGTATTTTGGCAAAAAATCGTCAAAGGTTGCTGATTCTTACCCTTTGACTTGGCTTTGGTATCCCAAGCGTCTGAAGGGAGGCCAACAACCACATTCTTCTGGTGACATTCAGTAAATGCAAGGTTTAAACAGCTGCTTTTAACGCTATGTCCATAAACTGACTATCATCAATGATTTGATCTTGATAACAAATGTGGTAACAAAAGACTGAGATGTTGATACATTCTGCGTCGCAGTTCACTTCACGTAAAGGGCCTTAAATTTCAATAAAACGTGAAAAACTGGGGGTTCGTTTTCTGAAGAAGACCTGCAAACGCAATGCAAGATAAATAATTAGTTAGCACCAAAACTAAACCTAATTAATGATGCATGAGAGGAAAATTGCAAGCACAAACTTCCTCAGAAAACGTACGCTTTTCCAAATTATTGGTATACAGCAAAGAGGGATTCTAAAAGGCACATTGCAATAAAAATTAGCGATATGGGCAGTTGTACAAGCTCTCTATAAAGTCTTTGCCTTCGTTGATTGAAGAAAATTAAATTCTTTGATCTTTTTGGACATATTTTGCTCTTCAGGGCAATGATTTATGATGGGTTAGAGAATAATCTGCGGCTCTGTACATTTTTTCAACGCGGAAATCGTGGATTTCGTGCAGTTTTGTTCAGTTTTACTTGCACATTGAAACTGAGTGGAAAATAGATATTTTGTTACTACTTACCGCCGCCATTATGCGGGGGCCATTTTGAACGAATGAGGACTGCTATTTCCTACCTGTTGTTTTTGTCATGTTATTGTTTTCATAGAGCTATTGTTCTTATCCAATCGGAGCGCTTACAGTTTCTGATCAGCCAATCAGAATGAAGCAATCATTTTCATTCTACATCGTACAAGCTCGAGTGTTTCTCTGGTCTGGTCGATGGTTTGCAAATCAAATCAGTTACAAGATAGATGTGCAACACAGAAATTTAGTTTTTAACGAAAATTCAAACGATATAAGCAGATCTGAGGTTACCTGACAAGGCTATATTGTCGAGATGAACCACGTTGCCCTCAAAGGTAAGAAAAATTGAATCCAACGTTCGTAAAATCTTATTTTCAGTTGTCTTAGGCCGCCATAGTCGCAGGTTTAGGCCAGGACATTTCATTTTGTGAAAAAATTTATGGAATTCTCATTCACTGATTTACTGTTTTAGGGACATCTTCAGCAAGAAATATGAAGGAGAGAAGTCTGGTGAGTTTGCAGAACTTTTAATTGCACGATTATTTAAATTTTCCGTTTTTTAAGAGAAAAACTTAGACATTCAAGTTTCAACTTTTTTGAAAAATGCACTCACACAGCTCACTGTCTGACCCACTTCTTCTTACTTTGAATGTTTTACCTTCGTTTTTCTAGCCATTCCAAGACGAAAAAAGTAGACAGGCACTCGAAGATTTCAAGAAATTTTGCAATTTTATTCTGGCTTACGAGGCAACCGAAGAAGTAAGTCAGTCCTATCTTTCTCTCTCATAGATTCGGTCGGTTGGTGAAGAAACGAAGAAGATTTAAAATTAGATGAACTTGCTTTTGCCTATTTCTACGCCAACCTTTTTGGATTAGGACGGTAGAATATCATGCAAAAATTATCAGAACACCATTTTTTACTCGTCATTTTGTACTCCAAGTGATTTTGTTTGAATTTGTGGGTAACAGCCAAACAGCCATAGTATTTTCAAATCTATTTTCGACAAGCACGTCAACTTGACGTTTCCAATATGGCGGATAAAAATTTTCTTATGTTTTGATCTTTTGATGAAAGGAAGGTGTATGAAACTGGCATACTGTCTTACTTTATTGGCTACCAAGTAACAAAATAAGAAACTAAATTTAAACTGTTTTTGATCTGATGTTTCATTCATCCATGAGTAATCTTTAAGGGTTTATTAAGGCTTATTGCCATGTAATCTTGGTCTGGGAATTCTATATCCATCTGTGCAAATGTGATTCAGAAAAGAAATCACTACAGTTTTAAACATATGCAAGAAAGTAACCTAACTAGATAGGAGAGTATACCCTAATATTCTGGGAGAACGTTTCTGAAGAGCTTTCAACATGTCTGGATTTTGTCGCAGGTTTCTACAAGATCTTAAGTCCACTATGATCAAATTTGGAGGTCAAGTGCACTATTTTCAGCCAAGTGCACCTTCAAAATATCGAAAAACAAGGTCACTTGCCTATCTCAATGAATTTGTTAAAAATCATATGTTTTTCATTTAGTTTCACTGTTTCCGTTGATTAATATATCCCACTTTATCCAATTTGAGTTTGGTATTCAAGTTTTTGATGATTCAGTTTTTGCTCAAGTGTGCTTTTGGTGCAGCTTGAATTTTAACTGGAGTGCCCTCCTGCCACAAAGTCCAGACTTGGCTTTCGATACATTTTGCCCCACCTCTCATTTGCCAAACTTCTTTTTCACCCATCAAAAAGACCCACTTGGGCAATAGGAAAAAAGGTGATTTTGATGAATTGACCTGATATCTCTGAAGGCACAAGATTCTAAAGGCCTGGATCTAAATGACAAAACTTTGTAATTGGTCTCTTTTTGCAAATTTAAGATAGCATATAATTCTATTTATTAACCTGTTCAAATATATATCGTTTTCTCCACATAGGCAAAACGTGGGCCAAGTTCAACTAGAAACAAACGTGCAAACAGCCCTAGTGGATCATCTTCTGGTTCTAGTATCTCTACAACAGATTCCTTAAATGAAGATGTTAAAATACCAGTAAAAAGAAAGTATACAAAGAATAAGAATGCACAAAATGAAGAATATGATTCTGGTAAGTCTTAAAGTGACTACACTTTTTTTTTAATAAGCAACCGCTCAATAAGCAACTAGGGCTGAACTGACCTTAACATTAAGCAACTTGAGGGCTCAATTGAATTACTGTAAGCAACTAAGAAGAAAAGCAACCAAGCTTATATACTCTTTCTTGTTGTTATGAAATTGTTCGTTCTTGGGTTTTGTATGTTGAAGTTCGTTAGCTAACGTTTTTCCACTTACTGTCTCCCAAAAGTTGTGTTGTAGGCCTAACAGTTGATGATTTTGACCCGTGAAGTCAGGGGTGGTTGTTAGGTACAAAAAATGTTAAGCAACTTTTAAGCAACTTTTAGGGCTGAAATGTCTAAAATTTTAAGCAACTTTGAGGGCTGGACAAAAGTCAAGTTGCTTATTAAAAAAAGTGTATACTCTAGAACTATTTTTGTTAGTATTTAAGACAAATTATTCATAACGAAACTCCTTTTCATCTGGCTAAAATGTATTCTTTCTTATAGATGATGAATCTTGGAGCTTAGTAACATGTTTCTGTCGAAAGCCATTTGCAGGTAAGCATGCATTTCAAATCAAATCTATCTTTTAGAATTATTAAGGCACTGGGTCAGGCTGCAGATTTTGCACCATTTTTAAAAGATCTCAGGTCTGCTATTGAAAAGAATACTGGTGCCAAGGGGACAAAACCATCTGTCAGTACAAAAACACAAAGTGAAATAGGGCATCACATCACTTGATTAAAAATTGGGCTTGATATTCACATGTTCTACAGACTGGGAAAATGTAATTCTCTTTGTAACAGCCATTGCTGTCTGTCATCATAAGATCATCAATCTATTATATTCATGAAGTTGTAGAACATCAACTTTCATGATGTTTAAAATTCAATTGCAGTCTTTTTCTAATGAAGATAGCAGTCTGGAGCAATCCTCTAATGCTGCAATGCAAAAACAGTGTGGTTGCGTTGCAGGTTTTTTGAAGAAGCTGCTTTTCAGTAATAGAACCTCTGCCTTTTTGGATAGTTTGCAGTATTGTGTAAGCTTTTCAAGGCACTTGATTTACATATGGTCCAGCTCTTGTTTTGTGTTTGTATCCAGGGTTTGTGTAGAATAGATGCTTGGGGGCATGCATTTGTTGTATGGAGTGGACTTTGTGTTTTCACTATGATAATGACTAATCTCTGTAGCTGACTTTAGACATCAGTAGTATTATCTTTTTTAAAACACTGTCAACCTTAAACTGTATTGATAAAATTCTTTTCTTTCTCAGGTCGACCAATGATAGAATGCTCATCATGCAACATTTGGATACATTTATCATGTGCAAAAATCAGGAGATCAAATATACCAGATCTTTTTATATGTCCAACATGCAGAGATAAACACTCAAATCAAATTAAAACTTTTGTAAATGGACTTGAAGATAATAAAAATAGTTTTAGTTCTGTCAAGAGACATAAGACCAAAACTAAGAGGCAGTCTTTGAGCGATAGTAAGAGCGCAGTTAAAAATACTAAAGAGCAAAGAGTGGATGAACAATAATACGTAATAACTGAAATAATTGGTTATTTGTAAATAGTTGTATGTATAATGTCATCATTTGTATTATACATCATAAATGGTATTATTTTCATAGTTAAGTTCATCTATCATTGAGATAATTTGTTCAAGTTGAAATTTTGTTCAAAGATACTTTTATCCTTTCAAAAGTCTCTGTGTCACTTATCAAATGCACTTTTGTCTGCCATACTTTCAAGATAAACTAAACTGTATATTGGGCATCTTTTAGATGTGGAGATATCAAGATGAAAGTGCAATAGCATATTTAGTGCCTAGGATTTTGGAACTTAATGAACTGATGAGATCCCAGCCCTACCTGTGATGCTACTGTTTGGCTTGATCTCCAACCTCACTAAGCACCTGACACCAGTAGCTAGGTTGATTAGACCACAATGGAAAAGCACTTTCAACATATCAGTGAACGTTAAATGAAAATTAGCCCAGTACCACAAGAAAGTTTCATTCGGGTTTTGTCTCTTTTCTCATGCTATTGTCAGTTCATTATAAGGTATTTGTAGCTGAGGTAGCTGCAACAGCTAAGATAACTACTGTAGAAAAATTTAGAAATTTCACTGAAATGGCATTTGAGCTTTCTTACTTTATTATTGTCAAGCAAGACCAACAAAACAAGGTTCAGAAATAAGAAAATTCATATATCGATCTATGATAACAAGCTTTCTAATTTTTTAAGAAAACGCTATATATCAAGAAAAAATGGAATATTTAAAGCAGAGCTAACTTCTTGAGGCGCAGAATATATTTTGATTTGGCACATGAAGAGGAAAAAACAACATATTACGAATAGCATCGTCAAAGGTTTACCGAGACATTAAAAAGGCCAAAATACTGGGATACAAGTTAAACGTTGTCCATTCCCTGCTTATTTGACAGAAACAAACGCTAGAAGCATTAAGTGAAACACTGTCGTTGCTGTTGAAACACTCACCACCGTTCTTTTGGCACATTCTGTTTTGGCAAGGTTACGTTGTGCTATGGCAGAGTTGTGTTTCAGTTGATTTCTTATATTTAAATCTCTTAAGACTGGCAAAAAGCTTCTCATCATATGTTTTATTAGCACATTTCCGCTATTCTCTTATTTATCATGCAAGTCTTCTCTTCAAAAACACATTGCAGATGGGTAAGAAAAACCCAGATTCTCTACGAACTATAGCCAAAATTTCGATGGTATTCAGAAGTAAAGTTCATGCTATACTTCTAAGTTCTATGGAAATTTCTGTTACCACATATTAAACTTGGTTTTATAGATATCAGGTCTAAAAAACCATCCACCAACACAACAAATTTGAATACACCGAAGCATCGAATAATGGTTCAGAAAAGAAAAGCACATTGATATGTCTTTTATTCTAGGTAAATCTAAATTATCGTGTTTTGTCCTAAATTGACGTGAAAAAACCTCACACCTAGTCTGTAGGAACATACTTAGCTAGCAAATGAAGTTGAAGGATTTTCAAACCCTGTTCGGCTCTGTCCATCTTGATTATTCCATCAGGACCATCAATGTTGATCAACACTCCAGTGGCATCTTTGTCATCACCAGAAATAATCTTCACCTATAAAAGAAACATTTTTCTCTCAATATAAAATATCACGAGGATGACTCTGAAATGCCACTAGACTTCTAGCATACAAAATCTACAAAACTCTAAATAATCTTAACCCAGAATTTATGAAAGTCTATTCCAAAGCAAGTTTGAGAACAGAGAATGTGTAGTTCCGAAAGTTAAATCACTAAATTTCCAAGGACCAAAAATCTGGAACGCCCTTCCAGATTAAATAACATCAGCCCAAAACGCAAGGCCGTTTAAAAGCTTGCTAACAACCTGGTTTCTTAGTAACGAATGCGCTTGCACCTTTTGCAACAAAAAAGATCTAATGCAATCTCTGGAGTTGCTTCATCTTGGTGTAAATTAATGTCACATCACTATTGTTAAAACTAAAATTAAATAAATTATAGAATAGAATGCCAAAAACTGAGAATAAATCTGAACTGACACTGATGACTGTTCAGTTAGATTATGCATAAAGTTTCTCGAGTTGCAAAGCGTTGTTAAGCTCAATCTCAAAAAAGACAAACTCTTTGTACGAATGGGGAAACTCTCTCATGTACACCATTTCTGCTTGGTTGTCGATCGGCTTGGCTTTTCAACGTGAAAGCTCTTCGCGAAGATGTTTTCACCTGATAGAGATCATGACTCTGAGGTGTTACAAGAATGGCTTCTGCAGTAGGTCCTCCAAGCAACTGGACCGAACTGGACACTGTTGCCCGAAACAATGCAGTTTCTTGGATGTGTCAGTCTGCCACATTACATCTTGTTCCGAATAACTGCTTCACGCCTGCGGACTCTCATATCTCATGCTTATAAGGGATGTTTTGATAACAAAAGTGTGTCCACGAGAAAAAACTACGCAAGTCATACGCAAGTGCCTTATTGATGTAAACAGTAAAACCACTGAATAACATAGGATGCCTTGACATAGATAATAATAAATATGTAGAAAAATCACATTCGCATCATACCTTGTCTTTTTTGGCTGGTGTGACTAATTCAAGTAGATTCATTTTAACAGGAATAGTATCCCTTTCACTGTATACAAACACTGAACATGTGTCACCAGTAACATGACGAACTACGCCTTCTTTACTAGCAAACCTTGGGTCCTGCAATTATGAAATGAAAGTCTTGCATAAAACTCGATGGAAAGTTTTGTTTGCATAGAAGGTACGTATGGCCTGTTCAAATGACGCGAAAAACCGCAGAAGTGAAGGTGCTGTGGCGTCGTGGTGCAATCCAGCCGACTCGTGGTGTCAAGAGCTCAGCGTGGTCAGGGTTCGAGCCCAGCCACGGTAGCGTCACAGCCAGGGTCGAGGTCACGATTAGTTAACCTACTACTGAGATCCTAGCAACTGGCACTGAAACACCATTTCACCTTCACCTTCACTCCCCTTATGGTCCATTTCCCGTTTCCAAACATCAGCCTTGTGTTTCTTATGAATAAACGGTATTCGATGTTCAACAACCCACCATTAAGCAGGAATCTGCCACGGGAAAGCACATACTGGGTTACCCAGCTTGTGCAGAAAACAACAAGAAGGACTTCTATCGAATAATTGGCAGAGTATGATCAGTGCTTCATTTAAGCCATTTGGAATCTGTCTTGATAAAAATCGAAAAGCCGGTTCTTTGAAGAGAGAAAGATTCCGTTTTCAAACTTGGACTCTTCAACTAAATTCTTTTCGTCATCCTACTGTATTATGCAAGCTGATTGGTGTTCAAAACTCTATACTAATCAAGCTTTACTGTCGAATTGATGTATTTTGATTCGCATCTAAGTAAATATCCCACTTCAGTCAATTGTTTTGGCCTGTTCTTGTCGTTTATATTTGAGGAGTACCAAACGCAAAAAGGTCACCTAGAAATGTCTCTGCTTTATTGAAACTTCATATAGCGTGGACTTGAGAGACTTGTTAGAACATAGTTTGCGAAGATGAAAACAATTTATGCTGGTGTGATTCATAAAACTTCGAGATCATACCTCAAAATCATCCGGCAATTTCACTTCGATATCTGTGGTAACCATCGTCTTGTTTGTGTTTGCATCTAGAAAGCAAAACAAAATTGAAGAAACGAAAGATAAATTCATACCAAAATTTATTAGACAGATAACATTGCTTAGACAGATAACATGAGAATATAAGGTAGTATTATATTTAAAACGAGCAAATATTCTGTTGAAAATCCTTTAGCAAGCTAGAGTTCTACTTGCTGATAGCGTACGACTTCATTTGATTCACAAAAATAGGCTTGAGTTGAGCAGCATGAGGATGATTAAGTTAATGATTTTCTTAATAGCAGAAATTTGCCATAACCAAACAAGGGTTACAGCAGTTAAAAGAAATGCTTACAAGAGCAAATCTTCTTTGGCAATCTTTTTGAAGCATTCTTTACCTAGTTCACTAAAACCGCCTACAAGGGATATTCTTTAGCTACATTTGAAAATTTTCCCATGCAAAATTCACGTATGATTTGAACTTTGAATAAGGACCCTTCCCTGAATTAGCGCCTTCGTGGGTTTCATCTACCCATCAGGTTGGTTCCAGAAACTCCTTTGGCTGTAATTGTGCAGTCTGTTTAAGGGAGGAATCAGGAGACACCTTTCATAGATATCACTCAAAATACTACACATGAATAACACTTACTGCTTTCATATTGAGCACCAGGCGTCAGAGGTGAGAGAGGTATCAGCCCACTTCCAGGGGTAAGTGGTGTACCCATCATTGGTGAGGGTGTCTGCTGCATTGGAGAATAAGCATCACCCCCATAAATGTTATGCGATGGTGTTCCAGGTGTGTAAGGTCCTTGGTAACCACTTGGTGTAGCAGGGCTTGGTGTACTTCCAAAGCTCTAAGAAAAGATGTAATCGAAAATTATAACAAATTCTTTACTCATACTAACATCACAAATAAACAAATGGCTATGAAGAAGCGAGAAAATCTTCTAACATCTCTGAAAGCTTTCTCCATGTGAGATCCCTAAGAAGCATGAAATGTCAAATAATGAACCAAAAAAATCGTATTTCGGGCTCTTTATTCCACTAAAACATCCCAATTAGCTAAAATATCTGCTGGATATTTCACTGCCTCTTCGTGTTGATCAAGGTTAAAAAAATAAGACCAGACCAAATTCAATTTTTGGACAGAAAAGCAAAAGCAAAACAAAACAAAAACATCTTTGAACTTCATATGTATGCAATTTGTCAATGTACCCTATATTATGTCCAAAGATGTTTCTGCTTTGAACGAAAATTTAGACACAATTCTATTGAAAAACTTTCACACTTCAATATTTCTGTCTTTTTCCAATGCTTTAAAATGTAAGTATCGACAGAAGAAAAAGCTTTTCAAGAGATGCAAAATGCTTCTATTTTTCAGATACATTTGATTGACGTCACCATGAAAATTTTGCAGCAGATTTTAAACATAAAACACTGCCAATATATCATAGACAAACAAACAGCAAAAATTATAAACTCACTGGTGATGGATTAACAGCATCAAAACTATAATCAAAATCTTCATTTGGTCTTGCTGGTGTATTCGGTTGAGTTGGATCCCAGGCTCCACCATGTCCAACATGAGATGGTGTTCTTGAAGGATCATGGGAAGGGGTCCTTGAAGGATCATGGGAAGGTGTTCTTGAAGGATCATGGGATGGTGTTCTTGATGGATCATGCAACGGCGTCCTTGATGGGTCATGAATTGGAGTCTGAGAGCCATAGCGTGGTGTTCTGTTTCCTGTTAAAAGGAGTGACAGGCGACTAGTTAGTCGATTGAAATTTACAATGAAACTTGATGAACGGTTGTTAAATATAAACATAACATAAGTAAACCAGTTTTCTTAACAGGGACATTTATTACCAATAATAAATTAGAATGAGATTCTTTGCTTAGATAATCAGATTCTTAAAAGTCAGGCAAATCACTCTTTAAACTGAGAGCAACATATTATGACTGAAAACACTGATTCTGTCAGTGGAAAATCCCCCAAAAACCTTTCAGCATTATCCATTTTTGCTCATTTAATGACATGGCGCAAAGTAGTTACACTGCATGGGTCCTTAACACAAACACATCAAAGTTGTAATGAATTAAAGATTATGATTTAACTGAGAGAGCTTGGACTTTCCTTGGTCTTTCTCTCAACGATGGCGTTCAAGAGATAGGGTGGACAAAATAATGGGTGGCATTGATCTTCTCTATTGGACAGCATTATTCATTTATTACTCTAAAATGTCAATTAAGCCTCAATAGGTTGGGAACTTTTCACAGTTGACGAACACACAGCCGAAATTGGTTTAGAAGTAATTTTCACTCTATAATGGTGCGTATACTTGAAGCCTAAGCCTGCTGTATTTTCAGAAAAACACATTTCACAACAAACAACATAGCATTCGTTGGAAAAATCCAACATGCAACACTCATAGAACATGAGCTCGATGTATCTACATTAAATCTACTCAGACTTGCAAAAATTCTAAATGAATATTCTTGAAAATACCTTCATGGATAGGCGTCTGACTGCCATACATCGGTGTTCTTGAGCCATGCTGTGGGGTTTGTGCTCCATACATTGGAGTCTGCGATCCATACAATGGAGTATGACCATAAGCTGTAACACCACCACCTTTGTTTTGGCCTCTGAAATGCAATATAAGAAATTATTGGTAACCAAAGGGTAAAGGCTAGATGAATTTTCATTTAATTTCATGTATTAATCCACTAAAAAAGGTTATAGTAGTCTAAGTATAAACGTATCTAACTAATAGAACGAAAGTGATCATATAATTCTCTCTCGAATAATAATTTAGTGTTGAGGAAAGATCGAGGCAATCGAGGGGCATATCACTCTTTTCAAAAAGGCGTACGAGATTTCCTTTCAAACAAAAGGACTTCCAAGGGACTTCAGAGAAAACAATAGGACTTCCAGCAAAGGTATACGAGATTTTCAAGGAGTGAATTGCCCCTCGGAGGCAATCACATCGGTGCAGTGCAACTGCTAAACGGAAGCACATGGTTTTCGTCCCTGAAGACGCCACGAAAGGGATCCGCTACAGCCCAACTGGGGGCCTAAGCATCGGCATCCTTTGCTTTTGTTGTACATAACCTCGTCTGTATTGCTACTAAATGCTGCTTTGAGTTTTTCGCCATCAGGAACAATACATATAGCTACAGGCCCTCTTCCAGGGTTAATTTCAACTTGCAGCGATAATCAATTTTTGCAATTGTAAATCAAAATTGTGCAGTTAAAAATTCACATTTTGTGCACTGATAATTTGATGAATGAACAATATGATGCTCATCTGGTACTTGTAAATTTTCATTAGCAACCAGTATATGAAAAGGAAAAACATCTCATCCGGTGTGAGAACGATACTTCCCCACTTCATCCACAATGTGGCTGAGACGCTGTATCTTACGGTGGTGGCCATTACAAGCAATCGCTATTCCCCACGAATCTTACACCACCTGCCACCGGGGGAAGACTTATCCGGCCCCCGGCCCATAATTAGATATCCTTTGCTAGGGTTCCAACTCATGACACGTGAATCAAGAATGTCATGCCATTCTCTTTGTCCCTACAGATTATTTTCCAATAAATCCAAGGCACGACCAATGAATGTTACAGATTATGAATGAACAAACTCACGTAACAATAGCCAATCTTGATCTGTCCACTGAAATAGTTTTGCAGTTTGTATGAAGCTCAACACGAGCAAGTGTTTCTGTTGCATCTTTTACAATACCTATATAACCTGTCAAAGACAAAAATAAACCACCTCATAAACAAGTTTTTATTTTTTTCTCAATGAGTACTCTGTTTCGAGAAATATTACCATTATTAACAACGCACGAAACCACACATGAAAAATTTTTTTATGATGGAAGAATAAATAACATAAGAGGACTTTGAAAGAAATTAGAGAGCGATACAGGACCAGCCTAAAAATATAGCTTTGAGCGCCAACATCCTAGTTTAAGAAGGTCTATTTCAAAATTGCAAGTAAGAACGGAAACACATTTGGTGGACACCTTTTTTCCGTTTATACTCCTCAGAGTATAAACGTTAGAAACAGACCGGAACAAAAACAGACCAAAACGACTCTTCAATTAATTCAATTGGTCTTCCCACTGTATCCCACAAGCTGATTGGCAATGAAAACATAATGCAAATTCGGTCCCATTCTCTGATTGGTGATCTTTTTCCACGACTTAGTATAAATTCCGCCTTAGTCAGTTTTTCGGTCTTTTCCTGACGTTTATACTCTGAAGAGTGTCAAGCGAAAAAACGTTTTAAGTATGTTCAGAGATGTTCCCGCTTCTGCTCGCAACTTTGAAGCTTTGTACAACTCAAAAAGTCTTATTTCTTTGCAGGCCGTATGACGAGCGATGGATAGATGCAATGGTCTTCCTCCGTGTAGAAAGGAAATGTGAGAAATACAACTAGGACTACTGGACAGCTAGTAGCCAAGTAGTCCTTTCGGTAGGGCAATGTCCCAAAAAGCCAGAGGCAGCAAGTTTTGGACAAGCCCTGCTTTTATCAATCTCTCTCATTCATTTTCAAAATTTCTTCTCAAACATTCATACCTTTGAAAGGTCCTTTTGCAATTCTAACTGTTTGACCAATAACTGAATTATCTCTGAAACCACGTCCTCTTCCCCTCCGATTCCACCAAATCCTCCTCCGCGTCCCATTCCTCTGCCACGGCCAGCTCCACCACCACCTCCTGCAAAAGAAGACATTAAATATCAGCAGAGGCTTCAATTTCTAAAGTACAATATTTGCATTGTGCAAAAACCAGGATACAGAATTCGATTTTACTCAAATCTGTAACACAAGCTTGACTTAGGCCTGGCCAAACGATCAAACATTGCTGTTCAAACATTTGAGATTTTGCGTCACAAGCAATGTTTGACCGTTTGGCCACGTCACAAAAATTGCACGAGAAGCAGAATTTCTTCAGCAACTTCTAAAACATTGTATATTTGCATCAAGCCAAAAATGTTTGACGAGCAATATTTTGTGATGTGGCCAAACGGTAAAACATTGTGTTTCACAACCAAATCTCAAATGTCTGGCAATGTTTGATCGTTTGACCAGGGCCTTGACTAGCCTTATAACTCCTACCTCCGTCTCTTGCCGGACTTGATATTCTTGGCGACATTGGAGCAAATCCAGCACTTAGGCCTCCCAGGGAGTTAGTTGTTGCCTGTAACAAAAGAGATCCTAAAATGAATTTTTCTTTTGGCAGATATTGCTGTGACAAGATAAGTCTTATTAAGAAATTATGAAATAATTATTGATATGAATCGAATCGAATAACCGAAAAGAACAGCAAAAGTACGTGCAAACGGAGTCTTTTCAACGTATGGAACAAAGCATGCTGATAACGGGAAAGGTTTGGATGAAACTGGAATCATGAATCAAGTAAGATGTTTTTTAAATAAGTCGCATCTAATGTTATCAAGAAAGGATGTAAACACCCTGAAAATCTACCTGTAAACATTGCAGAGTCTGAAAGCGCACAACAACAATACGCAGAAATCAGATCTAAAATTCTGGTCCACATTTGCTGCCTAACTTTATAACTTGCTTAATGTATGTATGTAAAATGTGTCTAAAATGGCACGTCGTATCATCATGTAGCTAACATACACCACGTTCCAGGTCAAATAAAAATATTTGGAAATGTTTGAAAATCAAACTGGGGTTCCTGTTGTTTTAGTAGCACATGTCCTTTGATTCGTAACACACCAGGGGACACCGAAGACTAGTACCAATCACAACAGCCTTACACTTATTCAAATTCTGTAGGATTTTAATGATCCTCCTATTTACCTTGCCCCCACCAGCCAGCACAAGATTCTTGGTCTTGCATACAAATATTCCTCCATTTTCAAGAACAAGTTTTGATGAGACAAATGCAAAGCCGCGATAAAGATGCTTGATTTCTCCTTGCATTCCCTTGAAAACAAAATGATTTAAGGTTACTGTCTGAATTGGAGTATTAGGATATGCATATGTGTGTTTCAGATCCTATATATTGTTTTGTTACATAGACTGCTAACCAAAAAAAGAAAATTGAAATGTGAAAATTTCTTACCGAGTGTTGACCATCGATAACTTTAACAATATCACGTACTTGAATGGAGTTCTAAAATCGGATTTGAAAGACATTAAGACAAGTCAGAATTGACAAGTCAGAATTGACAAGTCAGAATTGACTCCAGGATTTACAAGCAAGGTATCAACTAAACAAAGGCCCTGATTTGTACAAAGCTAAACGACTGGTTCAATAATTTACCCTTAGAGAATCGATAATTGTTTGAATACAGAGTCTAATGTCACAAAACTCATCTTAACACGCAATATAAAATTTGTAGTGCCGTTTTCAAAGTACTTTTATTCCAGTGAAACATCATACTAACTAATCAGCTTGGCTAGACATGTGCTGCAGATGGATGAAGAAAGACTACCTAAGCAATGATTGTACAGCAAGCTTCCAAAGGAATGATGAGACAAGGTGGACAAAGAAGCAGGCTCATTAGAAGCTTAAAAGAAAACCTGAAAGAACGCATATAGATGCAGCAAAATGGGAAGGCGAAGCTGTAGAATGTACTTCCTGCCGCTCAAAAGTACATATCGGCAAGAAGAATGCAGAGCAACTCGCAAGGCGATGAGCTGCGGAGAAAGCTAAATGCATGAGCCATCGAAACATGTCCCGATTCGAACGAACTAGTTTGTGCAGTATGTGGTACAAAATTTCGGGCGCGCATCGGCCTTCATTCACAAATGAAAACAAACCAAAAAAGATTTGGCAATACTAGAAATTGAGTGACAAAAACAAATAATCGAGAAATCAATAACTGAATCGTTTATCAAAAATACCTGTTCAGAATCGAGTGCCATGGCATTTCTGTCTTTCCTTTTACTTACTGCTTGGGGCTTGACTTGCACTACCTGCAAATGACCACGCACATTATGTGATTGGAAATACCAACGCAATTAGAAAAGAGAGACATTCTTGAATAAACAGAATGGATCACGAAGATATTGGAGGCTGGGTTAAAGGTGCTGTGACGTTGTGGTCCAATACAGCTGGCTTGTGGTGTCAAAAGCTCAGTGAGGTTGCAAGAACCATTCAGAATTCGGCTTCAACGGACACTTGTCGAGTAACCAATGAAATATCTTACTAGTTGGGAAACATAAATCCAAATATTAAGTTGACAAAATCAAAAAAGAAGAAAAATGACTTACCTTTCCATGTTGATTGAGTATAGAAATTGTTTCTCTTTCCAGTCTGACAATAGTTCCAACAGTTTGAGGACTAAAAGAAAAAAAAATATAGTATTAAATAGGGATACAAACAATCCACACCAAAAAGACTACAGAGTAATCCATTACAACATCTGATTCCAGCAACGGAAAGAGCCATTGTGTTGAACGTTACAGAATGCAAAACATTTAAGAAACGTTTAGAGACTAGTTTTTGAGTTGTATAAAACTTCAGAATTGCGATAAACAGCGGAAACATTTTCGGGCATACCAAAAAGCTTTTTTTGTCTGACACTCTTCAGAGTATAAACGTTGCGGAACAAATCTATCACATTTTTATCACAATTTTGAAGTTTTAGAGACTGTTGGATAATTCAGCGTTCCAAACGTAAAGTCATCTGAAATTATTGAAATGGCAAAAGATCAACAACTCTGATACACACATAGATGAAGCACAGAATAGCAAAGTTTAATAATATCAAATAAACAATAGTTATCTTACTCAAGCTGGACCAAGTCTCCCCACTGATGTTGTCCAAGAGAATCAACTCCGCTGCTTACGTCACTACAGAGTTGTAGATCATCAAGCTTAGCTTTCAACTAAAAGAAAAACAATTCACAGTACTCCTCCTAGACTTGCCCCAAGTCTATTTCTCAACAATGTTCTCCAAAGGTCCACCATTCCGTGAAAACAAAGGAGCGTCTCTAATTGTCTCATTCTTCTTTGTTCTTTCATGGAATGGTGGACCTTAGGAGAAGGATATTGAGAAATAGACTTGGGGCAAGTCTACCATTGATAGTTTTTTCAAGGTTTACACTATAGCAACATATTCACACACTAAACTTTCACTTAGACGTGTTCAAAAAATTCACAAAAATTTTCGACTTTGTCTTCCTATTACATTTATGGAGCACATTCATAGACATATCGTAAGCACGGATATTCAGGCCTATATACGATTTAGATAATATTTACAATCTTAAGCTATGGCTAAATTAGGAGACATGTCGTCTGCAACATTGTATTCGGCGTGTCTCCCAGGTTGGCTAAACATGCGAGTGACAGGCAATTAACATGTCTCCCGAATCACGGAGACAAGAAATGTTTCTGTTGTCTCCCAGAAACATTTGCGTGTCTCTCGCTGCAAACTTTGTCACGCGCTACAAAGTTTCCGAGATGGCTAAACTGGGAGACATCGAAGGGACATGTCACGAGCGACATGCATTCTAGTTTAGCCAGGCCAATACACTCTCACAAAACCAATCATCTTTTAGTTACTTGTGAAAATTTCAATTCTTGACAGCGCTTAATAATGCTCAGTACTTCCAAGCGCATATCTTCTATTTTTGTGTAAAGATTATTGAGTTTGAAAGGGATCTAAGTTTCCGATGCTTCATCAAATATATCATACATAGTCTATATTAATCTTTAATGTGAAAAAGCTCTGTTAGAAAAGGATACATTCCAGTTCAGCATCATCAATTGATGTTTCAAACTTCTCAAGTTCACTTAAGGTTGGCTTGACACCTTCAATCAACTGAAGAAAATAGAAATATGGAATGATTAGTTGAGTTTTAAAATACCTGGAACAATCACGAAAAATTCAATACGGAAATGAATTAATCAATCAGAAGCTCTTATAGCCTTTTTTCGAACTTTCGATTTCTTTTTATCCAGACACAAAGTCGAGAGTTCAAAGTCAGAGAGAGAAATGCAGACAGTGTCACTTACCACACCAGACATTGCCATGTTTTTATAAAGAAAACCATTTCGATATCTATTTGATTCAAAGATGAAGAAGTCACCATCCTGTGTTATCTCCCCGCCAATTTCTCTGTAATTAAGGAAATATACGCATACTAATTATACGCGAAATTATACGCGAAATTATAAGCATACTATTCCTGTTGAAGGCCAAAAAAAGCGGCATAGGATACACTGCTATGTCTGGAATTGAAAACAGGATAATGGTGATATGTAAAGCAAGATCTGGTTAAAGAAATAGCTCTCAGAAAGAAATAAACTTCAAGTATGAAGCAGGAGATTGAAGGAAATAACAGAGACTGAAGGAACGAAACACACATAAACATGAAAAAACGGAGACGGAGTTGTTAAAAATCTAAGACTATAATATGTGCAGTTGATGGTCGTCATTTGTTTGAAATGCAATTCAGGTTTTGAAAGAAGTTGAAATGAAAATTTGATAAGAAGCAATTACCTGATTGCATCAGGGTCAAACATCTTCTGAGGTGGTCGCCTTCGTCTTTTCTTTTCTCTCCTTGGTCCTGCAAGATAATGATAATGCCTGCTGAAAGCTTTTCCTATCAACTTTGCATACTTATAACAGTAAATTCGTTCAAACTATTGTGAAAGTACATAACAAAACAATGCAAGAATAGAGCCACTCAGAGCATAATCAGACTTACATTGACAGCTCTCATTGCACCACGCATCTGGTTATAGTCAATTCTTGGAAGCATTTTAAGCGTCAGCTAGAAATTTGAGAATATTTCAGTCATTAAGATACCGATTCGATTCTGCATTTCAGTAATCTCTGAATGATGATTTTGCTCTCTTATGTCATATTATTCTATTTAAGATTCAGTGACGAACAAGAGAAATAAGAGATTCCAACTATGCATGAATCATCAGTCTATTTCAAAAGTAATCTGAAACAGAAAATTAACGCCGAGTACCTGATTTCTTGCAGTGTTAACAAAATCAACCTGAAAAAGATTTAAAAAACATTATAACAAGTTGGAGGATATAAAACGATGCAAAGACACATTTTGAAAAGTCTTTGAGTTGTATAAAACTTCAAACACCATAGATTTCGTTGTCCGACACTCCTTAGAGTACACATGTCCGAAAAAGACCGAAACAACTAACTAAGGAGGAATTCATTCGCAGGTGCTGACCGAAATGCATCAATCAGAAAGTTAAGTCTAAGTGTGATTCAGCTATTGGTTGCAATTGTTAAGATGCATTTCTGATAGCTTGTTTTAGACTGAAGAGTTTCAATATTTGCTATCCCCAGACACAACGATAAATATTGTCAGTAATACCTCTCCAGGAAAAACGCCCACATAAAAAGAAGTTGCTAAATTTATTCTACTCAGAAAACATCTTTAAAACATCCTTGTACGCTCAAGATACTTTCATATTCGACGACGGTTGTTATAAGCAAGGTATATACTAAGTGTAATTACCTGGGCAATATCGTCTTTATAAATTCCTCTTTTGCATCGAACCCATGACTTCGGCTTAACTTGAACAACATCTTTAACAACCTTAAGAACATCTGCCATTTCATTGATAGGCACCATCTGTTGCTTCCATATTCCCATTTTCAGAGCACTGAATCCTCTATAGCCTACATAAAATATAAGAATCTAGCCCTTTTTGCTTCATATTCTTATTTTCGCAGGCCACTTGTACATTAAACACAGCACATTATTCTTACCCAAACATGACAGCCTTATTACAAAAAGACAGCTTACAAACAATTTAATTTAGAGAATATAGATTGCATTGCAATGAAAATGTGGTCCTAGTTAGTAAACATGCCTGGACTGTCAACTTTGTGTACACAAAAGTTTTGCATTCTATATGCATTCACTCTTGCTAATTTTGTTATGACGAGATTTTCTCCTGGTGTTATACAGTACCTTGCATAAGTTTAAAGTATTGTAGCCTGGCTGCGAGATTATAGAGCCAACGACTATCCAATAGACCTAAAGAACTCAACGAACAATTCTAAATATTTCCTTCAATGGCAAACACAAGGAAAGTTTCTGCCACTGGTTGCACGCCAAAATTAAAGTGGTTTGAGCCTGGTCTGCACTATCAAAGAGTAAATGATAATTTCTTTGAGACCTTAGTGCAAAAGCAGGCAAACAATCCAAATAACACAGACCAGATCTCTCTTCCAATTTTTTCTTCAAGAAACATTTGGTTGTGTAAAGATATAAGATCGTAGGACACTTTGAATCCATCAATCTGCATTGAAAGTAGTATGAGACAGGCCGTTGCTGAGTCTTTCAACTGTTTCAAGTGCGATAAAACATGTTTCATTTTTGTTTCTCAAAATTAATTCTTATATAAAGTTGCTTCTACATCGATAGCACCTAAACTGTGATCAGTCATAAAAAGAAATACCTAGGTTGAATGGATAATTACCAGTTGGACTCAAGATACTTACATTCTTAAGATGTGTTTGCTTATAAGCCTCAACATAAACATATCCTTTTAAACCTTCAACAGCAACTGCTGATTTTATTTGGATTGCCTGCAATAAAAGGAAAAGCATGAACTGGCTTTCACACTATTCTAACTATTTTTCACTCCTTCTATTAAATTCACTCCTTCTATTAAATGTGGTGAATGTGAAATGGTGTTTAAGCACCAGTCGCTAGGATCTCAGTAGTACGTTAACTTATCGAGACCTCGACCCTGGCTGTGAAGCTACCGTGGCTGGGCTCGAACCTTTACCACACTGATCTGACACCACGAGTTAGCTGGATTACACCACGACGCCACAGCACTTTCTGTTGATGTAAGAGGAGAGGGTCATCCTCAACATCTACTGTGTTCTTAAAGACCGGGAATATACTCTTTTGGCACTACAGTCTTTTTTATATTCTTTTGGAAAATGTCACTCTTCTTGGGGGAAAACGAACTCCTCCTTTTGTCTACTCTAAATAGAACCGGCCTTTTGGTATTGTTGTGGACAGATTCCAAAACCTGTCAATCATACCAACATCTTGCCAGCCAATTATTAGAAAATCTTCGCTGTAATTTTCTGCATAATCTTGGTTCACATAGTACGTAATGTACTATGACAGAATCATGTTTAAGGGTGGTTTGTTGTATTATAGTATATTACTGAATATAGAATTATATACAATTTGATCCGTTGACTTACATTTTCTGTGTTTTCTAATGCCAATGCTTTTCTCATTAGTGCGATGACCGTCTGCTTCTCTTCACCAATCTGAAAACACAAACCAAGGCCTGCATGTTTAAAGCTCCCAGAAAATATAAGATTTGTTATAAGAGCTGTTTAGAGTGCTTAACGTTTGGTTATAGAAAAACACAAATATTCCAAAGAGGACCAAGTAGTTCACTGTTTATTATGTTTTACATTGTTTCAAGTATAGAAACGCCGGATCTTTAACTCTTCAATTCTTTTCCTTCCCGAGACAAGCCACAAAGTAGAAGAAGATACTTACACGACAGCGTACCATCCATAGATTTGGATCCCTGAATAAAATATTTCAAAAAATATGTTAAAACTTCAAATTAACAAAAGGGCGGATCCAGCCAAAAATTTGGGTGGTGCATGAATTGAGGGTCTAAAATTTTTCACCCACGGCAAATAATAGGAATAATGCCTTAAACACAGTTATTATGGAAATGACACCAAAATTTAGGTTATTATAGAAGAAAAAACACGATAAATTCCGGCGATTCAAAACATAGTTTTGTAATAAACTAATAATATAACAAGACAACAACTAATTGCAGTAACTTGAACAGACATTTAATCAAAACTACGAACTAAAGTCTTTATGATCTTATGTTTTTACACGTTATCTTAAAATTATTAAGGCAGTGAAACATCAAAAGGTGTGAATTTTTGGACGTCTTATACGACTTTTTCCCGTTAGAAAAATTTCAAGTTTATAAAAACAAATAACAAATTATAAATTACGAACTTATAAAAACAAGAGACCTCTGTTTACTTCCAGCTCCTCTGCCTAGTCTTTGCTCTTTTGGCAGTTGCAGCTCCGAAAATTCACACCGATTTAGGCCACTAACCTAATGTATTTACATTTTTTTACTCTATTTACATTTATCGACTCTTCTTGACTCCTGCATCTGACATCAACTTCTCTCAAAAATACATCCTTCATT
Organism: Chrysaora quinquecirrha; assembly: GCA_014526335.1. Taxonomy (NCBI): domain Eukaryota; kingdom Metazoa; phylum Cnidaria; class Scyphozoa; order Semaeostomeae; family Pelagiidae; genus Chrysaora; species Chrysaora quinquecirrha. The sequence continues at coordinate 3,898,630 of JACTAT010000035.1, forward strand.
TCTTTAAGCCTCGAGATTTTTTTAACCGTTGTCATTGATTAACTTTGAATTATACAACTCAACTGCAAAAGCCCAAAGCAGCGGCTTCGTGTTCGCCATTTTGAAATCGTACAACAATTCAGTTGAGTTGACTGATCGGCAGTTTCTCTATTATTTCTTGATTCTGATTTTGTTCTTACACCCTGAATTACCCCCTGAAAGTTCAATCTGCACCACCAGATACGGCTTCTGATTGGTTAATGCTTCCTGAGTGGTGCAAATCTGACGTCAGTGGAGCACTTTTGAGGCTTCTGATTGGCTTGCTGGGCAATTGACAACCGTAAATTACAGACCACTGGTGCAATTCAGGATCAATTACAATCTAGCTATTTCATTGGAAGAGAACTCAAAATTCTGTTCCGCAATTTAATAATGACGACAATCAAAGGGGAGGACGAGTGTCACAATGAAATTTTATTCTCGTTTCCGTTTTGACTGAAGAACACGAATTCCCAGGGCCCAAATCTAATATTCCGTGAAAGTTAACCGAAAAAGTAAAAATAAACCGTAAAAGTATATTTATTATTATTTTTGCCAGCCAAATCTGACTGGTGCATCTGCACCCTTTGCACCCCTCTGGATCCGCCCCTGAATATTATAACAATTTAGCATCATGATTTTGAATCATTCTTCTGATATTCTTTACAATACACAAGATAGCTAAACTTATAGCCAAAGGAAGCGAATAGAAATTATTTGAAGCAATTAAATGAAAATAAGGCAATGCTTACTTAACACCAGGCAATAAACCCTGCTGCTCGATATCTTCAGGAGTCTCATAGTTGTCATCAGGATACCTAAGATAAAAGAATTATGCTAATGGATTAACTATACATATAATGAAAGGAACCTTAAACTTTGTGAAAACTACTTGACAATGTAATAAAAAGTTCTTTTCAAAACTACATATCTACCTCTCTGTTTCTGCATATTTTCTCTTGTAATATTCAGCAATATCCTCAGCAGTTTCATCCCTAGCAAAAAAATAAAATGTCACAACTTACACCAGAATGTTTAACAGTATTAACATTCACTAATTAATCAAAGATGAAACGTTGTTGCCTCTCTGATCATGCAGCCCAGGTTTGGTCCCATCTACTGTGGTATGCCACTTGTGGAAAACTCAATCAAAGAAGATTAATATGAATATGCTAGGTTCAATTCAATTCAAATTTGAATACAACAGAAAAAGCTAAGTGTGAAACACTTGTAGCTTGGACCGCCAAATTAAAGACTTGAAGTAAAAGTAATATTGATCAATATAAGTTGCAAAAATCATAACAATAGAGACATGACAATAGCTGGCAGTAAAAGGATATAAACAGATACTTACTTCCAAAGGTTATGAAGTCTTCGAGCACCCTGTTTGAGCAAGAAAAAACGTTACAAGGTTTCTTGCAATTTCATGAAGTTACAGATACCAAACAATCTTACTTTGCAATAAAAATAAGCTCACTGTGGTTACAATGTGGTTTGAACTAGCATTAACGTAAATCTGGGCTGATTGCTCTGCCAACTGTGCTACTGCCTACAGTTGGGAATAGGTAGTCTTAAATCCTCATTAAAGACACACAGCTGCATCGCTAAAACGGAGATACCCATCTCAAACATAAACATGAGAACATGCTAGAAACGCCATAAACTACTGCATTTACGGTAAATTATATCACTGCAGTGCAAGCATTAAAACCAGCAATACAAGGTTTAGCAAAACTGTATATAAAATTACACTCTGTACTTACGTGGACATCGTCATTAGCACCAAAGCTTGAATTATCATCAACTAGAAAAGAAATAATCACCTATATTAGCAGGCTTAAAAGAATTTTAATTTGGTACTATAGACAAATCAAACAAGACCAGACTCATCACTTCCATGTTTTACCATGGTGGATAAAATTTTTATCACAAAGAAGGCCAGACAAACAGAATAATCTAGCTGGTTCTGATCTGACTGCAATATTTATTGTGGATAAGTTAACAAGATACATACTATGGGTATCAACATATCCATCTTCAGCATCTTTCTCATCCTCTTCATAATCATCATCCACATCTAAAATGAACAGAAACAACCATCGATTAGCTCAGAATTGTTCTAGAATTCTTATATATTCCTAAATTTAAGCTAATTTTATTTGCTTTATTTTCAAGAACATCTTTTTACGCATCTTAAATTTTTGCACAAGCAAAGTTGAACGAAAGAACTGAAGTCAATTATTTATCTCTATAATAGATAATCTCTTCTTTGTAGGCTGCTCCAAGGGATTACAATCAAGATCTTGGAGAAAATTTACACTGTTTTAATGAAATTTGGCTAGCATACATACACTGGAAAATTTTTGATTGATTGTAGACCTTGAATTCTCATGAACTCGGACGATAATCTAACCTACAATATTCAAGGCATTTTTAAAAAATTCAGGCATTTTGTACCTGCTTCATCTATGATGAATCCTCCATGACTTGGTTTTTTCTTCTTTTTTCCTCTGCCCCCATCCTCCTCTTCATCATCATAATAATCATCATATTCATCCTCATCAAGGTCATCTTCAGAGTCTTCATCTCCGAGATCTTCCCCCTGATTAAATGGAAATAATTCTGTAATGACTTTTTGCTCAAAGAAAATCTTAAGGATATGCATGAGTGACAGTCACAGCTAGGGTACCATTTGCAGAGTATGGCAGTTTTCAACAAGATCTTGGGTGTGCAAGGGTCGCTTTTCATTGTTCCACCCAGGGCTATCAAGAGGCAGAGTGGGCCCCAGGGTTATGTAATTGTACTGGGCCTTTAGGAGGTTTTAGGGTGAAGTATTAAGAGAATTGTCAATTTCTGCAGGCCCCCTCACAGCCTGGGCCTTGACCTTTGACCCCACTGGACCCCCCTCTTGACGGTACTGGTTCTACCCTATTACTATTATCCTATTTTTCTATTTAAGAACTCGGGTGTGCAAATGCAATACTCTGCAGTGTGGTCTAGTACGGTCAAGGTCTCTCTCCATAAAGCAGCTGTTAGAATTGATATATTGTCGATAGATGGACCTTCCTGCCCAGCTCAGCTTGCAGCACTAGAAGGAGCATGAGCAAAAGAGGGCTTACTTGACGCCCAGTTTGCTGATCATGGCAGTTATTCTATTGTTAGCTTATTATTCGATTAAGAATTTCAGATGTTCAAGTGCTATGCTCTTCACACATGTTCCAATAACCCAGCAGGCTCATGGGGAAAAAGCTTAGACATCGGGTTTGAGCCCCAGGTCTGGTCCAGACTGCTTTTATGTTGTGTGGGGAATAACTTCCCAGCGCCATTTCATTTCAAACAATAGGGCCTATTGTTTTCTTATTGTTCTCATCTTCCATGCACTTCCCCATGCAAAAAACAAAGAATGCAGTCTGGGCAACACGGTAGCGTCACAGCCTGCCAAGTCCAAGGTTTGATTAGTTAGCCTATTACTAAGATCCTAACAACTTATGATAAATACACCATTTCACCTTCACCAAGTGAAGTCCAAAACCGGCTATCAAACCCATCTTACCTCTCCTTATCCGTTATCCACAAAGTTCTTTGCTTTTAATAAAACGAAAGCCTTGGACATGATTGTAGGATTTTAAAATTATTATTGGCAAAAACGCGGAGATACTAGATATGAGCATCCTTGAACAAGAGATCGCGAATGAACCGGGGAAAGCAAGCAGCCTAGGCCCGAATAAATGGGGACCAAAAATGGACTTAGGCCCATCATCATATCATTGTGTTCGACCAACCAAGAGCAACATTATTTGCATTTTCGCAGCACGATTTCAAATCACCATATAAAACATCACATAGAAATTACCTCCGGCTCTTCTTCTCCTTTGTCATCATCAGAGAAAATATCGTCGTTATCAGACATTGTCGTTAACAATCTTCAGAAACTTGGGAAGATCAGATCACAGCAGACATGAGCATGAGGATGCGAAGTGAAAACTACAAAGTCAGTTAGATACTTCATGTAGGAGCCACGAACCTAGTCGTTAAGGTGGTAGTGCCACTTTGATATGAATGAGAGATAAAATCTGAGAAAAAACTCACCACGTGAACGTGAAACAATTTTTTTCATTTTATATCACTTTCTAAACCTAAAATTAATTCAAGCAGCCATACAATGATAAAAGATCTTGTTACATAATAGTATATAGCATAAAATTAAAATCACAGCCTTATAGATCATGGTGGCCCAGGCAAAACCAAACCAAAACATTTCTTCCTGAAACATTTAAAATTCATTGTCAAAACAATGTTTCTTCGTTTGGCAAATTTGCATCCAGATCTTTACAACTATTTAACCTGGTGTGCGCAGATTTCGATTCACAAAAGCAAAATTTTCCTGTTGTAAAAGAGCACTGTAGTATAAGGAAATATGTGGTTGGTGATGATCAAAGATAAACATTGTTTGAAAAGCAACAATAAGTGCAGCATTTGCATATCACTGTCTTTATGCTGTGCAAAGTTGATATCTTTCAGTGTTGCAGGAAAAATGTTTTCGATAAGAATTGTTTTGCGACTTGGTCTAACACTCAAACATCCAACTGCGCAAGTAAATTTAATATGTTTGACAAACAATGTTTTTTGGTTTGGTCAAAGGCTATCTTCTGCACGACGTCCATCATATGTGATAAGTAACTAAGGTATATAATAGATTTATTATAATTATCATCCCTTAAATTAAAATATTATAGTTACAGTAATATTACAAGAACTGTCAATTATTATTAAAGCTTCAAATATCATATCAAAGAAACATTAGAATGTTCCAAGCTATATTTTACGTAATTGAAACATCATTCAGGTAAAATCCAATTATGTAAAAGTCTGTAATGAAATGGCTAGACGCATGCTATATACATCAGTTTCGATAGATTGTCTTATGATTTTATAACATTTTAAAGAAATTATTGTGATTAAACCATTAAACAAAGAAAATGGGTAATGTTTATTACCAGGTACATTAAAGCATGTGAACATCCCAATGGGTGCAATGAGTAAGGCACACCATCCTTAAGATCCTGGCCAAACGATCAAACATACTTGGTCAAACATTTGAAATTTGCTTGTCAAGCAAAATGTTTGACCGTTTGGCCACGTCCAAGAACATTGCTCGACCAACATTTCTTGCGTGTGTCAAGTAAAACATGTTTTGAATTTTCTCAAAACATCGCGCCACAAATTTTCTTATTTTTGCTTCTCAAGCAATATTCAATCGTTTGACCACCTTTCCAACATTACTTATCAAACATTTCTTTTGTATTTGACAAATTTCAACAACTTGCAACATTTCCCTTCCTAGCAACATTTCTAAGCAACAAGTCGTTCGTGTTTTGTACATTAGCAATAGCATCGTTGTTGGACAGCAATGTTTCTGGACGTGGCCAAACTGTTAAATATTTGTTGTAAAGCAAATTTGAAATGTTTGATGAACAACAATGTTTGAACGTTTGGCCAGGTCCTAAGCCTCTTCTATAGCATTTGTCTCTAGTTTGTTACAATAGCAACCTTATGTGCATATTGTTAATATCTAAAACTATATTGAATAATGATTTTCATTTTTGATGCGTTACATAGAGAAGTGAGCCTTTTTCGTTTTTCCCATATTGCGTCACACATTTGCAGAATAATCCTGTAGAAGACCAAAGCAATATTGTCTATGTTATATATTGTTAGCAACCCTTATTGCTAATTTTTGAAACTTTGTAAATCGTGTGTGATGCATTTATGGTCATTTACAACAATTAAAAAGAAGAATAATATAAATCATAAGCTAATATCCCCAGGTATTTTGTACATATTATTTCACATACTTGCAAAATGCATTTTATCGCATTGCTTTACAGGCATTACATTACTAGTAACAGCATCGTTATGCCTAATGTTTGATGTCTGATACCTTTATTAGAGCCTCACAACAATTTTGGTATTTTCTCACTTTTTCTTGATGTATCAATCTTTTTCATGATGCGTTATACCTCAGTAAAATACCCATTTAATATTGTCTATATTATTTACTACTAACATTTGTTGTTAATGTCTAAAACTCGTTGAATGAATTGCGATGCATTTGGAACCAAATAAGTATAGTCTTGATATTCCGTAAACTGCCACACACAAACTCTGCGCTTATCTACTGTACTGTTGGAAAAGTCGGTAAGAATAGGCTGGGCTTATCTCGGGCTTATCTAGGAGTGGATTCATGTACGGGAAGGAAAATCGGAAAAAATAGGGTGGGCTTATCTAGGAATGGGTTCATGAACGGGAAGGAAAATTCGGTAAGAATAGGGTAGGCTTGTGGCAGTTTGCAGTAAATTACAAGAAATTTTATTATAAATATCTAATGTTAGTTGAATGATTTGTCATTTTTTCATTAGAGTCAAAGAGTCAAACAGTAGACTACTGAAAAGTTGGTATTTTCCTACAATGACGTTAATAAAGCGTAATATTAGTTGGATTACTTAAAGCAAGGAGCTTACTATAATGTCTCGTTTCCTGTCACTACCTTATACATCTTCATTTTTCACAAGGTTTTGATTAGATACACTTCTCTTTTCATCCACATCATTCAGCTCAAGCTCGACAGGTTTCATTCCCTCTACTTCTTCCACTGTGTCAGGAAGTTGAATGCCTCTTGTCTCTGGCAATAGCAATGACACACCAGCAGCTACCAGTGACAGAGCACCAAATATCAAGAACGGCAGTTCTTTGAACGTGTAGTGACTCTACAAAATACGAAAGATGGACTTGCTTTCACAACAAGGCAATATTCTACAATAATTGTCTTCTGAATGTAATTTTGCATTCAATTTAATTTAAGGTTGCTACCTGGTCTGACGTATCCAAAAGCATGTCAGGTACATAGGCTCAAAACTTTAGGTTTTGCTGAAAATTAAAGAAACTACTTACAAGAAGAAGAATCTGTGGGGCAATCATTCCTCCAGCTCTGGTCCAAAATGTACATCCACCCATCGCTGCATTTCTGGAAAATACAAGAAAATTATAATAACATGTTCTACAAGAACATGAAAATCATCCATCTAACAAAGAATAAACATTTGAGCGAAATACAAAACAACTGTATAAGCGTAAACTCCCGAAGGACACTTTAAAGACGTATTTGAGAAGGGTGCTCGGAGGCATGATTGTAGAAATCAGTCCCACGAATACGCAAACATCTACCCTGTAATATATCCGACAAGACAAATATATGTTCCACGTTCCACATCTATTTCCGGCGAAAAAATCTCGATGTTGAATGCAAGCCTGTGAGCTTGTTCTATGTTCTAAATGGTGCTGTTCTGCTTCGAGAGTAATCACAAGAAATAAAAGAAGACTTAAAAACATGTTTGTACTAGTGACATAAATTTAACTCCACAAACTAACTAAAATGCATCATAAATATAAATGTTCGCTTATATCTTGATCATTATAGTTGTTTTCTGCATTTATCTTCATTTTACATTCAAACCCAGTCTATATTCAATTGGAGTCATTTTTCCAAGTCTTATCGCAAGATACTGAGTTGTGACGGCTGCAGCACAATAGTCTTCTGATCAGGCTTCCTTTTCTGGCCTTTGATGACTTGGCTGGTCTAGTTGTCTTGACTGACTTATCTGACGTATCCGATGTAAGAAATAAATCCGACTTATCTGACTTACATTTACTAAATGATTCTGACTTAACTGATTCTGACTTTTTACCTGACTTAAACGACTTGCAAAACGCACCTAACTTGACTGTCATACCTGAACTCTGTGACTTAACTGACACGTCAGACAAGTCCGACACAACAAATAAATCTGACTCGCTTGATGTGTCTTTGCTAATTGCCTCTGACTTAACTGACTCATTTGACTTGAATGTCCTTTGCGATGCATCTGACTTTGTTGTCTTATCCAAAGTCTGTAACGTAATTGACGCATCTGACAAATCCGATACAAAGAATAAATCTGACTCGCTTGACGTGTCTTTGATAATTGCCCGTGACTCAACTGACTCATTTGACTTAAATGTCTTGTGCAACGAATCTGACTTGAATGTCTTATCTGAACTGTGTGACTTAACTGAGGAAACCGACTTAACTTTATCTTTGTTCTTCATCAGGCTTTTCCGTTGTTTAAGTTCCATGATCTGCGAGAGTAATCTCTGTATTACCTCATCCTTTTCTTTCACCTTGTTCTTAAATCCTTCCCTTGACATTTCCTCTTCTTCCAGGTATTTTTCTAACATCTTCTGTCTTTGATAAGCTTTTCCAAATTTCTTCTTCCATTCATCGACCTCCTCTTCCATGGCTTCCTGCCTTTCCTTGCACTTCTCAAATTCAGCAGTTATCATCTCTGCTCTTCTTCTTATCAATTTACTTCGGCTTCTTAGTTCTTTCAAAACATGTATCCCTAAATTATCATTCTTCAAGTACTCATTAATCTTCTCATTGTTCTTCCTTAGCTTTGTCTGCAGCTCATTTAATTTGCATTTAGAATTTCTCATGATATCAACCGTTTTTCTGCTTCGCTTCTCAGTGACTTGCTTCTTATTAATTTTCTTGTTATTTTCAGCTTTAATTTTACACTCTTCATTCTTCTTTTGAAGTGGTTGTAATCTTGATTTAAGCTCAGAAACTTCATTCTTGTCCTGACCTTTCCCTTTAATTTTCTTCTTTTGCTGTTTCCTTGCCGCATTCTTTCGTATCCTTCGTCATCTTCCTCCTTTCCTTTTTCTGTCCCTCCATCCTCTTCCCTACCCACTTCTCTATCGAAAAGTCTATTTCTCCCTCTTTCCTCTTCAGTTCTCCAATCTGCATTCTCATTTTCAGCCCTGCACAGAATGGATTTTGAAGACTGTGAAGAACTTATTCTGAGGTCCTTTAATTTCCAGTTCAGGATCCCGTTTTCCTTTTCCATTTCCCCGTCAGATTTCCTAGAGCCAATAAGAACAGGCAAGCTGCTATCTCCATCTTCCTGAGTTATCCAATCAGCGTTTTCATTTTCTAGTCGACATAGAACAAATTCTGTAGACTTTGAAGATCTTTTTCTGGGGATCTTCAATTGCCAATTTGGAATTCCACCTTCCTTGACAATTTTCCGATCAGATTTCCTTGAAAACATGCTCTCTACCTCTTCTTCAGATGTCTCTATCTCTTCTTCAGTTATCCAACCTTCCTCCTCAATTTGACGAACTAGTCTTCCAAGTATTTCTAAATCCTCCAACGAGCTCAAACTATCACTTGATATGTTTTCCGAAACCGCCGCATTCTCCTGTATATTTACTCCGCTATCCGTACTCTCAAGATTTGCCATTTTCTAAACGACTTCAAAATTTAACTGAGAATTAAATCGGTGAATGTTTTGTCTTTTTTTATCCGATTTGATTTCGAAAATTTCCGAGCAAAGTTTCAGTTAGTGATTTGACGTTATGATCTTGTTTGCGTTTGTGACGTCGAAGTAATTGCTTATTATTGTTTAAGGCAGAAGGAAACTACAGGATTAAGGTTCATGATTAACGGGGAGAATACAGGGAACGAGAGAGAAAATAGAGGAGAGAGGAGAACTTAGAGCGTTGAACTTGGGAAGAAATAAGAGTTATGAATAAGAAGAGGACTGGAGAAAGCGCAAAGAAGAAGAAATGAAGAGCATAAGGAAGAGAAGGAAGAGAAGAAGGAAGCAAAGGAAATCATAAGCGGTATGAACAAAATGAAAACGGGAAAAGAAGAAGAAGAAGGAAGGAAAAAAGGAAAGAAGAGAGGTAAAGGAGAGAAGAAGGAAACAAAGGAAGATAAAAGTGGTAAGGATAAAAAAGATGAGAGAAAGAAGAAGAAAAAGGAACAACAAAAGGAAGTACAGGAAGAGAAGAAGGAAACAAAGGAATGGTGAGAAGTGTGCACTAAATGACGACGGCAAAAGAAGAAGAAAAAGGAAGACATGAAGGACATAAGCGGTAGGGACTAAAAGAAGACAAGAGAAGAAGAAAAGAACCAACGAAGAGTACAAGAAAACGAAGATAGAGAAGAAGGAAACAAAGGAAAGGATAGGAGGTACGAACAAAAGTAGACGGAAGATGACACGAAGGAGGCGAAAAGGAAGGGCATAAGAAAATAAATCAAGATAAAGAGGAAAAAAAGGAAGACATAAGTGGTGAGGATGAAAAATATGAGAGAAAGAAGAAGAAAAAGGAAGAACAAAAGGAAGTGAAAGAAGAGAAGAAGGAAACAAAAGAAGATATTTGTGATATGCACAAAAAGAAGAAGATAAGAACAAAGGAAGACTACAAGTTAAGTTAAGGTAGAGAAAAAAGAAATACAGATAGAGGTACGCTTGTGCTAAAAAGCATGGATGGTTTTGAGCCCACATGAAACTGTTTTTTCTGTCACTCCTGAAGAATATGAAACAGATGCAGGTTTAGATCGATTCGGCAAATCATGAAAGCTGGATTGATATTGCTTTTTGTGCACTAATCAACTCCATGGAATACTTGTTTTCACCAGCATTACTTTGCCTTGTATTGCTTTGTATTACCTAGCAAAAAACTGCAAGGCAAAATCATAATATCGAAGATCACAATGGCAGTGTAATCGATTGATTATGTAATTACCTTATGATTGTTGGAAATAGCTCAGAAGTGAACAGGAAGATTGAAGCAAAACCAGCAGCAATGAAGAATTTTCCAGTTAAAGCCATAATTGTTGAAACCATCTTGATGTCAGTGCCGCTACCTAACATGTGAAGTAGGAAGAAAATGCCTTCACTTATCAGAAATACAACAGGAGTTGTACATTGATTAGAATCGAAGCGAATAGTGCATCAGGGCTTGAAACTGTAGAGAAAACGCCCATAAATATATGATGGCTCTAGGGATGATCAGTAGAATAAGAACTACCTTATAACCTTATACCTACTATCTAATACCAAATAACTTATACCTTATACCTAATATCTAATATCTGATACCTTATACCCTATATCTTATACCTAATACCTAATACCTAATACCTAATACCTAATAGCTAATACCTGATACCTTATACCTAATACCTAATACCTGATGCCTTATAGCTAATAGCTAATACCTGATAGCTGATACCCTAATACCTGATGCCTAATGGCTAATAGCTAATACCTGATAGCTAATACCTAATACCTAATACCTAATAGCAAATACCTAATATCTAATACCTAATAGCAAATACCTAATATCATACCTAATACCTAATACCCAATTTCTTATACCTAATACCCAAAAGCTAATACCTAATACATGATACCTTATACCTTATACCTTTAACTTATACCTTATACCTAATACCTAATACCTAATACATCAATTGCTCATATAGAAAACTATCTACAACCCATAAGATTTTATTTCAAGAGCACTGCCGATTATTAACATTAAATTATCTTGGTTGTGCATAAATGAAAGAAGCAATAAAAGATGAATCATGATTAGTATTTTCATTGTCATGTGTTCTTAATGGTCATGGTAAATGATGTCTTCTTCTAAATAAATAAGTCAAATAAAAAGAACTAACTTGTTTTATGAGGTATTGATCCTGCAATGATGCAAGCAGCACCACCAACAGTGTAGTACAGGCAAAGAGGATATCGGCGACCGAACCGTCTCAGGACATATATGATCATAGCAAAAGCTGGCAATTCGACGAAGCTACTGATGAAAATATTCAAGTATCTGTTGCCAGTCATTCCTGCAGCACTCAATGATAATCCATAATAACCAACTGATGATACCATCCTGTGTGAAAGAAAGGCGGGTAAACATCAAGATTTAGCGGTTCTCAATCTGCATGCGAGTAGAGGTGCCTTTCGTTCATATGGGGGACCTATGTTTAATAGGTTACCCTTAGATAAACTATCCAAACTGACCACTATGACAAAAGAGTTCCGTGATGGAAATTTTCAGAATTCCACCGCCCAAAACTCTGTTGCCATATTCGAGTTTTCATCTGCTCTCCATTTTGGTAATAGGAACAGTCGCATACGGATAGTAAAGTAAGGGGAAAATCAAGGTCTATATGCGGGATGGCTTTTTCGTGGTTATGGGAATGTAACGAACTTGACGTGTTTATGCTCAGCTGCGTGTTTAGTCTCAATACAGCTTATAGAATAAAAGAGTAAAAGATCTTACCATATATAAAACATAAGAAAAGCTCGTTTTCTGATGATTGGTGTTTTGAACAAATCTAAAACATTGTAATCCGTTGGTTTCTTTCCACTAAAAGTTGTCTTTGCATGAATCTCTAGATTGCTTGGTAAATCAATCTTGTTAACTTTAGCTAACCTTGCAGCAACCAACAAGAGCTTCTTTGTTTTTACCATGTGTTACGTACCAACGTATCGATTCAGGAACTACCCTAAACAAGGGAAGAGAAACACTGATTTACCAGCATTGTATGTAACTCAAAGTATAATAGGTTACACAGGATCAACGTTGGTTGGTTTCTCTGAGGAGACTACAGAGAAATGCTAAAAAAACCTCAAATTACTGAATTTTATTGCGTTTCAATGCCCTAGATTAGATCAGTCAGTCAGTCAGTCAGTCAGTCAGTCAGTCAGTCAGTCAGTCAGTCAGTCAGTCAGTCAGTCAGTCAGTCAGTCAGTCAGTCAGTCAGTCAGTCAGTCAGTCAGTCAGTCAATCAGTCAGTCAGTCAGTCAGTCAGTCAGTCAGTCAGTCAGTCAGTCAGTCAGTCAGTCAGTCAGTCAGTCAGTCAGTCAGTCAGTCAGTCAGTCAGTCAGTCAGTCAGTCAGTCAGTCAGTCAGTCAGTCAGTCAGTCAGTCAGTCAGCCAGTCAGTCAGTCAGTCAGTCAGTCAGTCAGTCGGTGAGTTAATTAGTTAGTTAGTGAGTTTTGTTAGTTAGTTAGTTAGTTAGTTAGTTAGTTAGTTAGTTAGTTAGTTAGTTAGTTAGTTAGTTAGTTATTTCGCTAGCTTATTTGTTAGTTAATTAGTTGGTCAGGGTAGTCAGTCAGTCAACCTATTTCTATTGTCTACTATAACAAGAACTTATAACGTAAAGGCAAAGTTAACTAAAAAATGGAAATTGAGAGCCAGGGAAGAAAGAACCTGCCGTAGTACATACAAATAGTTCAGTATATCAGTATACCATACATATCAAGATTTCCTAAATTTGTAAAAACATGACAGCGTGATAAGATCAATAACATACCATATAAAAATCAATGTAACAATACTGGGAAGACAAAGAGCCAACTGAATATATCTCCATGATTTTATCATCCATGATAATGATGCCATCCAAATTGTTCCAACTGCCCAGAATACTTCAAATAAACCAGCTACAGTGGTCCTATGTTTGATTGGTGTCATTTCTACCATCATGACAAAAGCAGACATTTGAAGACCCTAAAAATAGAATCAAGAGAAGCAATGAATCAAAATAGGTGACAATCTAGAAGTGAATAGAATACTAATGGAAGACATGCAGATAACGGTAAAAACAAGTGATCTTTTACACCCTAGAGCTGGGTTTCTGAAAGATCTTAAAAACTGTACTACCGCTCGACTCATTGGGCAATCATCAGTTGTAATCTTTAAGCAGCTGAACATTAGAAATCGTTAGCAAAAGCTGAGTCCATTTCTACTTATTCTTCGATCGCGATCTCCGATCTCCGATCAAACATTCACTAAACAATGTTCAGTGACTGAACAAGGTGGCCAAATGAGCTGGATGTTTCACTGAACTTTAATTTTTGACAATGTTCAGTGGAATGTTCAGTTCATTTGTTCAGGGTCTAATGCACATATGCCCTCTCCAGCTCCTATTTGCGGTATGATGTTTGGGACTTGGATACTAGGGCTTATGTAAGCGTATTTGCGGAAAGATTGTCCCAATAACCTTTTAAACATGATGAAGGAGTGATGAGTGATCCTTTGCCGTACTTTTTTTAAAAAGCCTTACCTGCATAAGGAATCCAGCGATGAACCTCAAGGTTACGAATCCAGCATAGCTTTGTATAAAAGCAACCCCTATACCTACAGCGATATGGCCATACATTGTTATCAGCAGTACAGGGCGGCGGCCGAATCGATCAGAAATCATTCCAAAAATCACACCACCTATCATTACTCCAGCAAAGTAAATAGTCACTGCCAGGCTACCAAGATACTTCTTGTCACAGACGAGTGTCCACTAAAATACAAGATACAGAGAGTTACCACGTGTTTAAAGATTTGCTATACTATATTTATCTATTTAAAACAAAGATAACATTAACAACCAATAATCCATGTTCATGAATCAAAATGACAAGAACTACCAGTCATAGCTACTCCCTTTTTTGTTAAGAAAAAAGATACTACTGGGATACAGATTAAAATTTTCGAAACCATTGTCGAGATAATGACTCATGCTAAATTTTAAGAAACTCTTAAGGAAGGTTTCAGTACTCGAATTCTTGGCCTTAATTTTACAGAAAAAGCTGTCCAATAAACTCTTTGGTCAATTATGCTAGTTTGAGCCATTTTGTATTATGGTGGCCTCCTGCTACACATCTGAGTTTATGTTTCTCTGGTCTAGTGTCACTAAAGACCCATTTCCACTTCGTTCGCATTCGTTGTTCGCTGTTCGCTAGCCATCAAAAAAAGGCGAACGCGAAGTGTCAAGCTCAAGCTTTCGAAAAAGTTTTACTTTGTTTATCGCCTAAAATTGATCACGAAGACTAGTCTGTTCGCAAGCGAGCGGCGAATTGCAAATTCGCTAGCGAACAGCGAATGCGAACAAAGTGGAAATGGGCCTTAAATCACGTAACAAATTTTGAAGGGTGTCACAAGACGATCCTTCAACCGCTTTTGTCACGTTTGTAATTCTGGTTTGTTGCAGCCGTCCATTTTCGACAGCTAAGGAAGGATAAATTATTCTTTTTTAATGAAACCTGACATCCATGTGGTAACAATTTGCGATGCAAGAAAGTAGATTCCAACTTCTTTGCAATGTCAACGAAGCTATTCTAGCGACACCGCGCAACAGTCAGCTAACTTATGCAAATCAGACTACAGTAAAGAGACTTAAATTGAGAAACTTTCTCTTAGTCAGATACAACTTATAGAAGGATGAGAAGTTTTCTACCTCTGTCACAATGGATGACTCTCTCGGAGACGTCTTGAAGGTCCAGCCATTAGGGCATCCAATTGTTTTACCAAGTGTTGCATTAAAATCCTGGTAAACTTTACAGCTGTCCAACGTGCTTAGAATTTTGCCGTCCTTAACTGCAAAAGGTGTTGTGATGTTACTCTGTACATATCCCTTTGGCAGTGTGCAGCTAAAAATATAGGAAACAGACAATTGCTTGAAATAGAACCGCTTAAAGGGAGCATGCCTCTTCTTAATTCTAATCTTTTGGTACACAGTCTATCATATTGTGGTGTGTTACATCATACAATAAAGCAAGAATTGACGAATTTATAAACAATGCTTTTAGATAAAGGGCTCCTTTTACTGCACAAATGAGAAATGAATCTGTAAGACGAGAAATGAAAGATTCAATTGAAAATTTCTAAAGCCCGATATCTACTTTGATAAAAAAAACTGCGATGGTTGGTTTGGCCATGCTACAAATCAGCATAACATCTCAACTAGCAAACACAATTTTCGGAGGAAGCTTTGAAGGAAAAAGGAAGACACAACAAATTATCGATGGATAACATCTTGGAACAGACAGCGAAAACGATCGACGAGTTTTTGGGAAAAGCCCAAAACAAGGATGAAAGCAGAAAAGCGATGGCACAGACTTCCTGTGTGCTCATTCGACCCATTGGATTACGGGAATGACCATGATGATATGATGATGCGTTGTAGATACAACATGTATTCTGTGCTGCAAAAGCTGCATATTGTACTTAATAAGCCATTCATGACAAATATAAATATGCATAGTGCTGAGAGACGCTCAACATAGCCGAAACACAAAACGTTAAAAGGAGAAGAACCTTGCGCTGCATGACTTGGAGAGTAACTTGGCGATTAAATGAGCTCTATGGGCTCTCTGGTCATACAGTCCTGGTTCGAATCCCATCTATTGTGGAATGCCACTTGTTGAAAAATCAATCATTTTCGCCATTCATGACAAATACTTGTACTCATTAAGCTATATATTGTGTATGTCATCCCATACAGTGTATGTGTTGAAAAAACTGCAGCTGTTTTGCAGACACCAATGCTCGTACCTATGAGGTGGTGCAGCACCAAATACAGTCATTATCAAGTGATTCATTGCAACAGTTGAGTTACACAACCATAGTAAGAAGTATAGAAATCCCTGGTACTTCCCAGGATCACCAAGCATTGTCATTAGCTCAGAAACCTCCATGTTTCTCTTTCCAGGAAAATGCACCTGAAAAACAACAAAAAAGTAATGTGAGCATGACAAAAAGCAAACAGACTGACACCCATTACTATATACCCCCAAATCTACACGCAAGCACACTGACACCCATAGTCAGGACAAAGTTACGGTCGCACGGTCATTGACCGGAGGAAAGTCAGGTTAAGAGAATCTCATGTCACATCGAAGACACGCTTAATTTCCATTGTTAAGTGAGGAAGGTTTTCAGCAAGGCGTATTTTTGTCTAGAGAAAGGTTGAATACATTTCTGGATTTTGGCACGCTGACATCAAACATTATCTACTTCAAAACATTTAAAGCAAAAGTAGCATCCAACACTATCTATCTACAAAACTACAATGCAAGAACACTTACAGACAGCACTTTATACCCCTCAATCTGCAACACAAAATATTGATTCATTACCTGAGTGGACCCAGTTATCGCTCATCAAACCGAGACTTACATCAAACCGTGATTGCTCAAACATTAACTGATTCAAAAAAACATTCAAAGATTTCACGCACTGGATTGTTTTTACTTCGCCTTTCAGGCAGGACCTGCTTAAAATGAACTCTGAGGTCTAAGCTTAGACGAGTAGGTAAACCACACACCAAACCAAGCCACAGCAATAGTAACTCAACACCAATCGTATTGTTTATCAAAAGGCTTTCCTAACGGTTTTCCTTAAGGTTTTCCATCCAGCACTCCAGTCCAGCAGTTGAACTCAATAGCGATAACTACAGTTCAGTAATACAGTAGGTCTACTGTTTTGTTACCTTTGGTAATCCTTTGATATCTTATAATAAAAATTCTTTCTTGAAAATCATACGAACACAGTTCTGTCGGCTGCTTTCACTAGTGAATGTGCAAGTGAGTTGTTCAGAATGACAGTGCATCTGAAGACACCGATGTACTTCAAAACATCTCTCAGCAACTTTTTACACCTATAACTACCAATTGAAAACTTTCGCAAAAGTACTGCAAAACCCAAGCTTCTATAACTATCCCAATTAGCTTTTTAGCATTTTAGTTAAAAGTAACAGATCTACGCTGTAGTTAAATTTGACCATTATCAGACAATCTCGTCGCTACTTTCAGTACTGCTATCGAAATAACGATCTTAATATCTTGAAGATATCAGACTATTTCAGCTGTTATGAATTATAAATATTTAAAGGTGAAAGAAAAAACAAGATTTAATTGATTAAGATAGAAAACACCTGTTTCTCAAATGTTTTAATTAAAAACCAATTTTGTTTTGATCGAGCTTTGTTCCTACGAAACAATACCCTACAGCCGAGCAATGCAAGGAGCTATGATGAAGTTTTGAACTCAGATGAAAGGGAATTTCACTCCATAAAAAGGTGTACAGGGTTCCTTTTGAAAATACGGTGTGATGCCAGGTACGTAGGTGGCACTTCCCAGAGATCGTTTCCATTGAGACTGAGCTAAAGAGCTTCACCGTTTAGCGGCTGAAGCTTTTCGTTTTTTTTTAATTGCCCTTTCTCAAATGAACTCTGAAAAAGGATTTAAAAGGATTTAAGTCGTTCTTTTCAAACGTTGGCTCTAGCATTGCATAGTACTGAGTCATATTCTTGTTCATTTCAGTATGATACATTCGCAAACAACTGACAATCCAGTACACGCCCTCGATCGAGTAACAGTTCCCCAATCGGAGGACAGTCCCTTGATCGAGTAACAATTCTTGATAGGGGATCAATGCGTTAATCGATCGGGGAACACCCTGTCACTTGGACCGAAGAACAAGAACCAAAATTTTCTACCCAAGTGCTATTTAGGCCCATTTTATAGTGCATAAAACTCTATTTGCAAGTTGTTTTTATTTGTTTTTGCATCTAAGTTCCCTTTGTTGCGCAAATCTCGTTATTTTTGCGTCGTTCTGGCGTTTTTTTGCTCTTTATCCTCAACGCACAGGTAGATTTCTTTCTCACCAGGTGAAATGGGGTTTTTTAGGTCACTGAGTTCAATGGTGCCCTCGAGAAGTCGCGGTTTTTCTTTGTTTTCGCCGCAATACAACTTTCTTGAATTTGCAAGTGGATCGGGTAACTGATCCTCGATCCAGGAACAAAAATCTTTTGTTTGATACAATTTGTTACTGGATCTAGAGACTGTCCGCCGATTGGGGAACTGTTACACAACAACTTTCTAAATACTGGGAGTGCTCTTACCTTTTCCCTCTTCACTGACGACTTACGAAATCTTATCTGAATCACGAATGAATTTAAACATGAGCCATTCATGAATAGATTATACAAATATGTATGGTACTGAAGAAGGCTCAACATAGCAGAAACACAAACTGGAGAAGAATGGCTGTATGACTTGGAGAATTACTCGACGATTTCATTGAGCTCTTAACTCAGTGAAAACATCATTGGCTATCTTATCATGCAGTCCAGGTTTGAATCCTATCTATTGTGGCGTGCCACTTGTTGAAAATCCAAACGAGCCATATTGTGGCCCGAAAGCGTTTTCTAAATTTCAAAAAGAGACAATCACAAAATGGATGTACTTACTTATTTGATTTGGTTATTTCCCTTGATCAACTTTGTAAGAGCAGCAGCCAGAGTGAAAAAGACCCTAAAAAAGAAGAAATAATATTGTTTAGTAAAAAAGTTACAAATCAATTGATAACCTTAGACTAAAAAGATTAAATTATGACAAAGAAGGACCATGCAGCTTGCAGATGAAGAGTGAACTTTAAAAACAAATAGTGACTGAGTGTTGTGTTTCGACAATTCAAGCTCAGCAGAGCATCGCACCAGATGTCACGCAAACGGAAAATTAGTCTGAAAATCAAATGAATTAGTCTACACGTTTTTTATAAGAACATCTGGATTCCATTTCAGCCTGCCTGTTTCTTATTTTCTAAGCGATCGATTTTGCACTAACTTGTCACCCCTACCCTTCTCAATAACATGTTCAAAATGTGCTTCCGGGCAAGGGCTTTACGCTGGTGAACTTTAATTGAGCGTATCTATAATAGTTTTGGAGATAGCAAAAAAGTTTGACCCAAATTTCAGCCTGGTGTTTCTTATAAAGGTTGTTCTTATAAAAAACCGTGTGTTCGGTGTCTATGTCTAAAAAAGTTTAAAGTGCTATGTTGTCGTTTATATACAACTTATCCTTTAAGCCTCAATATTTTTATAAACTATACATATTTCTAGAAAATATTCTTCTTTTCTTCTTTACATTTTCAATACTATTGTATCATAATGTTTTTCACGACTCTCTTCCACCCATCTCTATCATCAGCCATCATTTTAAGTTCTGTTATTGCTGATTCATCATTGATTTTTATGTTTAGTGGTTTGATGTCATGTTCAATAGAAAATATATACTCTCTCAAATGTTACGGGCAAGGTTCGTGTACCTATTACCATTATACCCTCCAGGCTTTAGCTTAAGATGTCACCTTTCACTTTCACTAAACAAAGGACACTCGATACGAACTCACGGAAAATTTAAAAAGAAGTATGTAGTCAACCTTTCCTTGATGATATGATGACACTTCCTTGTGGGTCTTTGTAGGTTTTCGAGTTTCGTATCCTCCTCACGAATAAAGACGCTCGTTCGTTTTGGTTTCTGACAACTTCTATAATGGTCACTCACTGATAGTTTCCTAGACGTGCGTTAAATCCATGCTACCAGACCTGCATACAACAAGCTTGGAGAGTTGAATCTGCATCTTTCAAACTCTTATGTCTTGCAATCAAAAGCCACCTATAACTCAGGTCCGAGTTGACAAAGATGCGTTGTTCCTCTTTGTTAATTAATAAATGACGTAGCTTTCTGGCTTTCACCATATACCACTGAGTATCATACGTCAACCAAAACCAAATACCTCTAATACTCTAATAAGATTGTCATACCATTGTTATACATTCTATGAACTTACTTTATGCATTCATAATTGACAATAGCAAGTTTGGTAATTGTGTTGCGTACAGTATATGATCCTTAAAACACCTTGAAAAGAAGACAGAGAGCAGCTTGCACAACTAGGAAAAACAAACAACTTAAACAACTTAATCTATTTTTTCTGATTATGGCTTAGATGATGCTTCATGTAAAAACATGATTCTAAATGTCTTTCCGAGTTATCAAAATTAGTGCACTTCTTGTATATCAAATATTCTTACTGTCATTCACGCCGACCTGATTAGCATAAACTCTTGCTTGAAAGCCCTGCATTTAGACGAATGAAAAGCATCTGGCTATGAAATAAAGTATTGTCTTTGAATACAGCATTCAACCTTGAAAACCACTCCCAGAACTGCCGTAGCACATGCGCAGGCACACGCGCAGTTAAGAATTTTTGTATTTCGCATCGAAGAAATCGCTCGCACGAAAGTATTTCTCTTCTGTGATGAAAAGTAAATCGACATTGAATCACTGAAGACACTTTCCAGCTTTCTGGCGACAAAATTTTATGACGATCGTCGTTAAAAATCTTCTGGTGGAGATTGGCCTTACTACAGTGCTAGTAGACTTTCTCGAGTCAGCTTCCGCGTTTGAAATCAGTCCCACAGTTTGACGTTCATGCCAACACATGAAAGCATTGCGACTACAATTTTACCAAACAAAAACACAATCGAGGATCGATAAAGTTTTTCAAACCCAACCCTTCAGCTTCCGCATCTATCCAGAATCCAGCTACTACTAGACTCAACTTGATTTTCTCAAACACTCGTGTCCTACAGCTCCTGCGTTTAAAATCAGTCTCAAATCTCAGAATTTCACGATAAATTCCAAAAGCTAAATTATAGTTCAAAAATAAAATAAAGAATATAAGTAAACTTCGCAAGAATAAGAAAGCATACCTGTGCAGTTGGCAATCTAGTCTTTGCATTTGACTTACGGAAACGTTGGATACAAATATATTTCGTTATACAGCCTTTGAACTCTGCAAAGTCAATATTGAACAATGGAATAAAGAGTTTTCAAATCACAATTCCGGCAGAGTTTGAAGTAAATCTATAGAGATAGGCCAGCAATGTTTGCTTCTGAGATTTAACTGAACAAATCAACACCTACAACTGCTGAAAGAATCAAAGAGGAATCTCAGTCGAATACTATCAATGTGTGAAAGATAACTGTCAACAGATTACCAATAGCTTAGCTTGCTGTTATACTGTTGTTGCTGATTTTGGGAATCTGATAAAACTGTTATTTGTTGTTCGTAGAAGCAATTTATTGTGTGTAGTAAAGTAATACAAAAATCAATGTTGAAATAAGAACACTAGAACAATCGAGCTTCAAATTATTCCAAAAATAAGAACATCGAGCCTCATGCCCAATTGATTTAGGGATTTGGTAGGGTAGGGAGTACAGTAGGTACCGTACCTACCTTTGATAGTTCAAGGAGGATTGGAATAGTATCCCATAATGCATAGCGTACCATTCATATTATCAACTGAGCCGCGTTGTTTTGATCAGTCAAATTCCGATCATCCCATGTTTAGTGTGGCGCGAGATCCGAAGAATCGTTCAGTTGGCCTAAAGAAAGTAGTTGAAGTTTTGCATTAGGCTGTTCCTCTTATGAAAAGTATTGACAAAGCCTTCAAATTTTCTGAATTTGTGAGAGAAGAAAATTTCAGTGATAAAGAATAAAATATCAAGGAACAACGGCATTCTTCAAACTTTTACAAATAGAAAGACGAGGCGCCGCAGTGGCGGGATGAAATTTTTTCTCAGAAAGTGCCTGGTTAAAAGAGGTTAAAAAAGGTTCAAGATGATGGGACTTAGTGGGACTTAAACATTTTTCTGGCAGCTAAAGCCTTTTTAAGTGTTATTTGTACAAAAGTTTGTAAAGTCCTCTTTCCGCCCATTCGATAATGAGTAGCAAATTTTGACAAATATTTTTCAACCTTCATGACTTAGGCCCAAAGTGAAGGCAAATGAAAACAGCCAACAAAATATTGTAAACTGCTGTTAATAAACGAAATTTGTGATAAACCCATGTTAAATTTCCATTTTAACATAATTCACTTCAGTAAACGTAATTTTATCGAAAACTTTGTCTTTTAACTGCAATCTTCAAAGCCAGTAATCAAACGAACCAAAAATTCTCCGCCATCTGCAAAGCTGTAAATAAAGGCACTCAAAATCATCGCGGGGGGCTTTTCCAATCCTCCTTGGGGACCCTAGTGCCGCAACTGTAAGGCCTTGGCCAGACAGTCAAACATTTGTTGTAAAGCTAATTTTAAATGTTTGGCCCACAATGTTTGATCGTTTGGCCAGGACTTAACGTATCTAATATGTATACATAAGCATATTACCCTGTAGACTTATTACATTCGTCGTAGTCTACGCTCCTCCACACTACACCACCCCGCTCCACACTCTGAGGAAACAGCTGTATGTTGTTGTAGTTGTTAGAAGCTGTTTCCGAAAGAGTGGGAGGAAGGTAATAAGTCTAATTACCCTGTATACCTTTTCGACTTAACCAAAAGAACGGTATCCAAAGCAGTAGCTTACCCGTACTTAAATGGAATATTCTCTTCGAAAAAAAGAGTACCAAGCTCGCACCAAAATAACGGCCATAAATGTTGCTGAATGTTGCAGTCAGAAAACAGATCTCAAGATTAAAACGCAACGTTTATCCTTTGGAAACATGGATCAAACCTCTTATAGATTGGAATACGCTGCTGAAAAGGCTATTAGAGCTCACAGCTACGCGTCGTTATTTATCGATGATAGTGGAATTGAACTAAATAGAAGAGCACAACTACAATCTGGTATCTGCGAAGTGAAAGATGAACAAGGCATTCAAAGTGATTACGATATAGGCAATAAAGAATCACAGTTATGTCTGAAACCAAGAGACAATCCTAGCAAAAAGAAATCAGATTGCTGTAGTGATCTGCTCTGGAATTTTGTTACTCTAAAAAGCAAAATCGATTTAGCAAGCGAAATTATGCAGTTACAAAGAGAGGTCTTGTGAAGGAAGCAGAAAGAGATGCTCTTTCTCGTTTATGTAATTGCAAGATGGAAATAATCTTAGAAGATGAGGAAGATCACGGAAGATCAAATGATGAAGAAGATTCTTCTGCTAGGACACCTAATATAATCATCAGCATGCCCTCTGAGGAAGAATTACAGGTATAAGATACCTACACATTTAAATAGTTCTTATGAAACTATCTTATTGCAAGTGTAAATTCAAAGCTAATAACTTATTTGTGCCTTTTAAATGATATGGGCCCAAGATTACAGCAATTACCAGAAATCCTTTTCCCTAATAACTGCATGATGGCGATACCATGATCGGAAGAATTGGCTATGCAGGATCGTGGAAGACTATCCCAATCTCAGAATCTACTGCTTATACGTCTTGGGCTGAACGGCATCACTTACTCAGCCATCAAGCAAGCATTAGATAAAGGGTTCGATTACTGGGTGAGGTGTGCGAGACGCAAAGCCTCCACTTATTTTAAAACTTGTCAGTTGAGTATGGGTTGGTCGGTAAGGGAGGAAAAGCTTAATTTGCTCTGTAATATCGGAGGAGCATGCCCCTGAACCCTAGATGGGCCCGCTTACGCTTAGGAGCACACTTGTTGTTTCATCTTCGATAAATTCTTCATTTATTACCCTCCCAGTCCAAAAGATCTAGAGCTACAAATGGTAGACAAAAGAAGGTAGATTTTAGTACTGTCTAAAAAGAAGAATGAAACCATCGATCACACGTTCGTAGATATTGGTGCTTTCCTTTATATCCTCTATCGTTCGTAAACCTACTTTGGTTCCCGGTGTAACTTTAAATTGTTGCTTTCCACTAAGCCATCAATCTGTAAAACCTTGAAATTTCGGCTTTCAATTTGTTTTGAAAAAATTGCAACAGTTACACAATATAACTAAAGAGCAATCTATTTCATCCAAGAAATAAATGTTATGTATCTTATTTTTTCAGATCAACCCCGATGAAAGCGCTACAACGCTGGCACGAACGAGTATGGATTATACAAAGGCTGAAATTTCTGATCTTTTATCTGAATTCAGAGCAGCAGTTGATGAGAACCAATGTTTGAAAAAAATCTAGAAAGTTTCAAATCGCTCAATGAAGATATAAGAGGAAGATATCAGGAATACAGGAGCCATACAGAGAAAACTCTCGCAACACTTGGAGAATACGTGATGAACACTCGATTGTTGCAATCTGAATGCGACGATTTGCAGCATTTACTGCACTGTTCAGAATCAGAAAGAAAGTATTGCATGACAGAGTTGAAGGAGTCTAGAATGTTGATTGAAGTATTGCAGCAAAGGGTGACAGAGGTAGAAGAAGCTGCAAAATTCTACGACAAGAAAGCTGCAGATATGGAAAAGCAAGCTGCTTCATGCAAGTTTCAGGATCCATGTTCCCAATTCAAGCCCAGTAAAACTTTATAGGCAGAATATCGATATAGATATAATGTACTGCCACATTGTCATTTCTTAGAGTTAAGAATCAACCACATTTTTCAATTGCATTTTTTTCACAAAAATACATTTCTAAAGTTTCAATAAGTTTTCTTATATGAAAAAAATAGTTGTTTAAATTTTCACTTTACTGGACTTTGTCGTCATCCTTTGTCATTTATCAGTTTGTTATGTTCTTGTTCAAGAGGAATTTTGCTATCCAAAAGAGCGAACGAGATTTCCTTTAAAACAAAGGGATTTCCAAGGAATTTCAATTATGTTGTCCCACCTCTCTCTTATAAAGACGAGGTTACATGAATAAGAGGTCCAAAGTTTCCCGCTAAAAATCCCATTTGGCGCCAAAAGCATTGTCTGAATTTTCATTCTATCTCGGACGTAGGCCATTTTGGCGCCAAAACTGCAGGAGAGCCGAAGTTGTACCTCATCTATATCCACTACAATCTTCATCATAATTAAATTGATTGGTAAGTTTGTCAAGCTAGAGTTGTCAGTGATTGTTATTTTATGTTTTAAAGTTTGTATTTCGAGTATATTTTATGAATAAGGTTGAAAAATTAAAATTTTCTTACCTACATACTTTCGCGGCCTAGGCCCTGATGACATTGCCTTGCCTTGGCTGACTTTTGGGTTCTCGTTTCTTGCGATTAGGAAAACAACACTATTAATTCAATTGTTTTTATTTGTAGGTCAGGACTGTTTTGGTTAAATACCAATCATCATTTTATACTAAGAATATCAAAACTACAACACTAAAATACTACAAAAATGTTGGAAGCAAGATTAACTCAAGGAAACTACCTGAAAAAATGCGTTGAAGCAATGAAGGACTTTGTAAATGAGTGCAATTTCGACTGTACTGCTGAAGGGATCAGTGCACAGGCCATGGATTCAAGTCACGTTAGTTTGGTCTTCTTGCTTCTTCGTGCTGATGGTTTTGATCCATACAGATGTGACCGAGCCATGACACTGGGGTTATCATTGCCAAGGTAATATGTTCTGCAAAACAGAGGGCAATTCAGATTCGCTGCTTGATAAGGTGTACAAGATTCCCGTTCAACCAGGAACAGGATTTCTAAGGGATTTCTTTGAAAACAATAGACCAATTTCTCAACAAGATCCCTGACTGCAGAGTATGGCACTTGCACACACCAGGCTGGATTCTTTGCGCACCACACATAGAAGGCTATATTCTTTTCAAAACAATAGGTGCAATTGTTTTCTATTGTTTTAGCAAAAATTGCAAAAATCAAAGTTTCCAA
Organism: Chrysaora quinquecirrha; assembly: GCA_014526335.1. Taxonomy (NCBI): domain Eukaryota; kingdom Metazoa; phylum Cnidaria; class Scyphozoa; order Semaeostomeae; family Pelagiidae; genus Chrysaora; species Chrysaora quinquecirrha. The sequence continues at coordinate 3,924,745 of JACTAT010000035.1, forward strand.
CCAGGCTTGCACACCCAGGATCTTCATTAAAACAATAGGCAAACAATAGAATACTACAAAAGAAAATGGCTTTTGCAAACCTGAGATCTCACTGAAAACTGCCATACTCTGCAAACTGGATAAGATCTCATGCTTGCAGAAGCACATTCCCATTGTTCTTTTCCATTGTTCCATTGTTTATTGTGTCCTCCATGTGCCACATTCCACACTGGGCATAGAAATCCCAGTCCAAGGGTGTACAATAACTCAAGAAGATCCCAAGAAGTGAATTGCCTCTCATGCAAAAAAATATTTTATATTCAATGATATTATTATTTACTTGTCATTTTCCACTGATGCCACGAGAATGCCACTCAAAAATAGAGGCTTCTGATAGGTCAATGTGATAAATCTAAAGAAAGCTAATTTTCCTAACATTTCCTTGCCTTTCCAACAACTTGCATATTAAGGTTTCTTTGCCTCTGAAAATTTTTGCCATTGTTTTTGTAGTTTGTCAAAAATCTTGAAATGTGGAAGTAATGATGATATTGTAACAATGAAAGCGGAAGATAACGCTGATAACATACAATTTATATTTGAAAGTCCAAGTAAGCTATTAAATTTGTTACTACTTCTGTATTCACAAATCTCAATTGTTTGTATTTTAACTAACATATTTCACATATGTTTGGGAAATTCTCTGTATTATAATTAATTTTTTTGCAGATCAAGAAAAAGTATCTGATTATGAAATAAAACTTATGGATATTGATGCAGAGCACTTGGGAATTCCTGTAAGTATTTTGTTTTGTAATCACATTTAACTGCAAGGCTACAGTCTGCCAGTTGAGACATGCATGGTTGTCAGTGTATGCTGGCTCCCTCTGCCGTCTGACAGTGTATACATTGGAGCAAAATTATAACTTAGATGTCTTTCTGGAAGCAGCTGTTTTTGAATTGTAGTTTTTATGTGGATATCATTTCTTTTCCAGGATCAAGATTATGATGCTATAATTCAAATGCCATCTGCAGAACTACAGAGAATATGTCGAGATCTTACGCAGATAGGTGATACAGGTACATAACTGAACTTTGAAAGAGATTATTGATGTTCGTTGCCTGTATTAGGGTTTTAGATATGGCTGCAAGTCGCATATTTTGAGGAACCTTGATTTCGAGGACAAAACTGGTGCTTGAAAACTATTTCCTGTTTTGTGGCTCCAGAGATGTCTCGGGGAAGGAAATGCATGATTGCACAATGGGATTATACTGTACAAGCAGCTGACTTAAGCATTGTTGTTTGAATACTTCTCACCTGCAGCAAACTCTTTCCTTTCTCTCTGCAGTAACAATAGCATGCACTAAGGATGGCATCAGATTTTCATGCAGTGGAGGTCTTGGTACTGGAAACATCACTCTAAGGCAAAATACAGCAGTTGACAAAGAGGAGGAACAGGTGAATAAGCTAAAAATATCTTAAAGACCCTGTTTAAATGGGAACAGATTGGAGGGAACCCAAAAAGGTCACCATAGGCTTTTTCTTTAGTACACAGGTATGCATCTATCCATTCCGTTTTGAGAACAGGATTTTATCTTTTTGGGTACGTTAGAAAAGCTGATCAAACCGTTCCTGTGTAAACAAAATGAAATCATACCATGTTTGTACATGAAAGGTGTAGATATTTTGGGTCTTTATCTTTTTCTCTCTTGTGGACTGAACATGTTGTCAAGAAGATATTTTGCATGTATTTTTTAAGAAGCCTCGGACCCTCAAAATGGCCAAAAATCTTTTAATACCGGGTCAAGACAAATGTCTTCTGCTTCCAATGTAGATGGTTGCAACTATTATGCTTTAAATCCTCTTATTTTTAAATTTTTAGGTTTCAATTGAACTGAATGAGCCAGTGGCACAGACATATGCTCTTCGATTCCTTAATTTCTTTACAAAGGTAATTCTTCTATCATTTATGTAATTTGTTTCACTAGTTAATTCACTATGATTTTATTATTTCAGGCAACTAACTATGAATCTTTGATATACTTGACTGACTGATCCTTTCTTTTCAGGCTACTCCTTTGTCAAGTACTGTAAACATTTCAATCTGCAAAGATGTACCTCTTGTTCTTGAATATAAAATGGAAAACCTTGGACATATTCGGTAAGATATGTAAAATATTGTTTTATGGGTAATCGTCTTTAAGGAGTTGTTTTTGTGAGAAACCAAATCCAGAGAGTAACGTGAACCTTTTCAACCCAATTCCCCCATTAATTTTGACCAATACAAAAGCTTTAATTCTTGAACTTAATCAATGAAATTTTTCCTAAAATTTTGCAGAATAAAAGGTCAGCGAGTTCTGCATTATAATATATGCATGTATGAGTCTCAGAGTAAGCACAGAATAGGAAGTTAGATTGTGACTTGATCCCTTCAGCCAACTTGCATCGGAATGCTTTAAAATTCAATGTCACGGTTTTTTGACCAAGAGAACAATAGAAAACAATAGTGCCATAAACTTGATTCCATGCCAATGGAAAGCCTTGGGCAGCAACTTAACCTCGTTTTTATGGGAGACACAGGAAATCGCTTGAGTGATCCTTCTGGTTGACTCTATATTCTGTGAATTAAGTAAAGAGTAAGAGTAAGTGTATGAGAGTAAGTAAATGTAAGTTGCACAAAATTTTTGTTGAGAAAAAAGTTTTGTAAGAGATTTCTGATAAAAACAATAGGATTCCAAGCAAAGGTGCAAGAGATTCCCAAGAAGTAAATTGCCCTCAGCTTTCTTTCCATTTATCTGAATTTTGTTATCCTTTTAAGGTTCTACCTTGCACCAAAGATCGAAGAAGATGACTCTTCGCAACAAAACAGCGCAGAATAAAACTTTTTACATCACTGAACTTTATCATCTTGTAAAATCCATCCATTGTTGCATATTATTGTGTACATGCTCCCACATACTAATGATCATCTGCAGAACTGTTTGTAATGTTTAATTTTGTAGTTTTCTGATGTATCTCCTGTATAAATGAACTGTTTTGTCTTGGATGTATGCACTTCACGGTTTAAAACGTTTTTGCGCCAACCTTACGTAGATGTATGAACCAAATGTCATTGATGTTCGATTATATGTTGATATCATGCAGAAGGTGATTAAATAAGATATATTTCTCTGCATCGTTATTATTGTGTAGAAGTACTGATACAATACTTGTAGACATTTGTTTTGTATGTTTAGCATATTTTGTTCGAACTGCATCATGTAAAAATCTGTTAGTGGCTGTTCTAAAATTAAAGCTGAGCTTTGTTCTCATTCAGTTTTAACATGTCTGCTTCTTGTGATTTTTGTCTTTCCTTTTATGCATTACGAAGAAACGAACATCTAATGAACGTTTCTGGGAAACTGAAGGCTATGGAGATTAAGAATCACGGCTTAATTTCACAATATCAAGCGCGAACACTCCCTCCTGGTAAATCCATGCAATGCAAATGAAAGAGCATGCAGGGAAAGATGACCGACATTCATTGACCAAATCTACTTCCGCCTTTCGATGTGCATGTATGACAGTAGATGTGAGGTGCGTTACAATGCGTTGCTCTGCATAAGTTTAAATACGGTAGCTCATTTTTTTAAAAACATGTACACAATTTATTTTGTTCTCCGCTTGCCCCCTTTTCTCGCGCACACTCTAAAAGGAAAGGGGAATTTGTGTTGTGGAACATTTATGGTAATCATACAACGATGAGTCACACACCTTCGTTGTGGGCTGGGACGGACTCCCGGACAGGTGTAAAACGCGGAACAACATTTTTGCAATGACGTCGAATATTACAGGCAAAAAGGCTATACCGTAAGGCAATATAATTTTTAAATTCAGAAAATTTGAAATAAAAGTATCAAATATGGTACGATTTAATTTTTGCGGTTTTCGAGAACGGAGAAGTAAACATTTTTCTAGTCGAAAAGTATTTCGCTCCTTCCGTCCGTCCGCTACAGGTTCCATGTTTTATCGTATAGTCAAACTAACCACTCAACACAAGAAGTTTTTTATCGAATGGTCGTGAAGAGATATTGCAGCTAACGGCTAGAAAGACATTTTGAGGCTCTGCATCATCGTTAAATTCGTCCGGTTGAGCATAATATCTTTATTACAACTGATCTGGAAATACTTTTAATAAAATCGACTGTTTCTCGATAACTATCAGCAAATGCTGGGCCTCAGATTAAGACTTCAGTTTTGTTCTTCGCATGATGCCATTTAGGCCCATTTTATCCGAGGTTCCTTAGAAGTTCTTGGTTACCGTTTATCGTCATCATCCTTTGAAATCAGTTCTATCTAACAAAGATCAAAACATGCTGAACGTGAAGCATCTTGTAAGCAAGAAGAAGAAGCGATTTGTGCAGGATGGTTTCGACTTGGACTTAACTTGTATCCTTGTTATCTATTTATATTCTATAATCGTTGACAGACATCATTTCCTAGGTTTTTATGGGATTTACATCCCTCCATCCATTTCTGTTACAAGGCTTAAAGTGCGCAAAATATTACTGTCAGGGGTCCAAATTCTAGCTGATTTTTTCAAGCTGTCACTGTTACTCCACATATAGGCAACACCCAAACAACTAACACAAGAGGCAACTTTCCTTCCTTAATGCCCTTGAATTTAGAAATTTTGATAAATATCAAGCTGTATTTGTTTGGCTTAACATGAACCTTTGGTGGGAAACAATCGTTAAACACATTGTTTCAAAAATCAGGGTATACCAGCATATTTCCTGTGAAATCATTCAGTATGGACAGGTAGTACTGTTAAGAATTCTGTACAGATTCTTATGGCTGCAGGTGAAAGAGAAAGGAGTTTTGATCCCATTGGAAGAAGCAATTCTATTTTGATTCAAATAAAGCACAAAGCTCCTCAGTTTTTGTTTATACAGCATATAAAGGAGGAAATAGTTTGTGTAGAAGCTTTCATTTCCAAACTGTGTTTTGCTTTCTGGGACTAGTCATTGGGCACTTTTTAATGTTGCAATTACCCCCAATCATCTTGACCAACACCATCAGTCATCTTTAGCATGGTCTTCATATCGTTGTTAGTGGTGGGGACTCATCCTTGTTGTGATGACAATGTTCATATTGCCATATGACAGTAATTGTGGGGACAGATCCACAAGCATTTGTTGTTGTCACACGCTTTGATGATATCAGAATATGTTTTTAAATCATGGCCAACAACAGCCATCCTTGGAAAAGAATGTTCCCATATCAAAATTCATGTTCCCATTAAATTGTAAGTTATGGGAATTTTACTTTATTGTTAAAAAATGTTAAGCCAATTACAACTTTTTTCTGATCGTCCCCATAGATGCTCTTGGCCCCACCAGTCAAAATTTTGAATTTCTGCCACTGCAAATAAGATCAGTTTGAAAACTTGACTAGGATAATACAGATATTAAGCCAAATATAGCTGCAATGGGTTTCCCTGCTGAGAAACTAGAAGGAGTCTATAGAAACAACATAGATGAAGTTGTCAGGTAAATGAGCATTCAGTTCATGTTTGCCAATTAAGACCTTTTCAGTAAACTGATGACAACTTCAAAATTCAATGTTAAAATTGTATAAAGCATCCACAACTTAGTCTAGGTAGAAAGTTTCACTTTTGTAAAGCTTGTGTTTTTTATTTTATTAGCACCCAAAGTTCCTAGTTCCATAAGAGCTTTGATGGCAAAAAACTGTAAACTTTGAATGCTTATAAATCAATAATACAAGGGCTGAGATAGTGAAACTTTGCAACTAGACTAAATTTTAAGTCCTTAACACAAATTTGGCATCAAACACTTTCTATCTCAAAATTTGAAAAGTTTCTGTAATCACCGAAAAGGTCTATGTTAGCTTCTCCTTAACAATATACTGTGCTAACCAACCATTACTCTTTACTTTTTTGTCATTTTATTCTAATTTTATTGCAGTAATATCTTTTTGTATGTATGATTTGTTTTTTTTAGGTTTGTGGAGACAAAACACAAGGACCATTACAAACTTTACAATCTGTAAGTTAGCCATGCTGTCATTAACTTAGATTTGCAAGAAAAATCCTTTAACAATCATCTTTCCAAGTTTTCATATTTGCAAGATAATTCATTCATTTATGCTACTTTTTCAGGTGTTCAGAGAAAACATATGATACATCAAAATTTCAGAACAGGGGTAATTACCATAATTTTTTCAATATTATATAGTTAAAACATATTACTTGTTTATTAGATTAAGATGATAATAGTTTCAGAGTTTTGATTGTATTGTGCCATGGTACAACATCTAACTAACAGTGCATTCATTTACTAACTGAAGTTCAATTGTTTTGTTGAAAGTTTTATTCCCCTATCAACAAAATCTGTATAAAAAAAACGATAAAAACTGCTAAATTAAATTTGCCAACTAACTAACCACTTTCTAACTAACTAACTAACCCACTTACTTACAAACTAACTAACTAACTAACTAGCTACCTGTCTAACTAACTAACAAACAAACCAACTAACTAACTAACTAACTAAATAACTAAGTAACTAACTAACTAACCAACTTGCTGACTAACTAACTAACTTACTAACTAACTTGCTAGCTAACTAACTAACTTACTAACTATCTTGCTAATACACTTGCTATATAACTAACACATTAACTAATTAACTAGCCTACTAGCTGATAAACTTTCCAAAGAACGAATGAGCCAACTAACTAACTATTTAACTTGCTAACTTTCAAGCTAACAAACGAAAGAACTAAATAACTTACTTACTAACTGACTAAGAAACTAATTGTTTAACTAACTAACTATTTAGCTAAATAATTGAGTAACTTACTTACTGAACGACTAACTGACCGAATAACCAGCTGATTAACTAGCTGGCTATCTGATTAATTAACAAACGAACGAAAAAATGAGACAAATTACTATCTAATCAGCTAGTTACCTAACTAATACACTAGCTAACTAATTGATTAACTTACAAAAGAACCAGCTTACGGTTTAACTTGGTTAGCAAAGTAACTTACTAATATAACTGTGATTACATTTGCTTTTTAGTTTCTCTTTTTCCATTTGATGATCATAATGCACCACCATTTGAGCTTATTCAGCCTTTTTGCGAAGATATGGACAAATTTCTCAACAGCCATAGTGAAAATGTTGCAATGGTTCATTGCAAAGCTGGAAAGGTATGCTTCGTTTTTAACTGTAACCTAACTACAAGTGTCATACTTTCACAAACTGATTGCTGCTATGGTCAGATATCTTGATCTGGAGTTATGTTATTTCCACGTTGTGTTGAACTCGTCCGTTAACCAAAGATCTCATTTAAATGAAACCAATGCAGAGGTAAAATGGCTCATAACTGTACCGTTTTGGCGTTGTGTTTACACTTATCCACTCCGAGAATGCTGTGACAATGGTGTGCAATGAAAGCAAAGCCGTAACTGGCTTGATTTGAAAATGGCAACATGCTAGCATGTAGAGTTTTGGTTTTTCTTAATTTTTCTCCAACATGAAGTTGACTTACATAAATTGACTTACATAAATTGCATTTGTGTTTGAGAAATAACTGCTAAGGAATGCTTTGAAAAGGTTTTAGATGTAAACCAAGAAACTGGAATTTTAACTGATAATGCATAGAAACAAAAGGGAAAAATATTGGTTAATCCGCCGAAAGGTGATGAAAATATTGTTCAAGATATGTTCGAGTTATGAGGGTTCGAGTAAACGAGTGATTTTATAAGGACGTATCACAGAAAACAGCTCGAGTTAGAGTTAAAGCTACCGGGAGTTTTTGTTATTGGATTAAACTCTATTGACAATTTATTAACCTGACGAATGTATTCTTCGGTTTTTTGTACAATTTTGATATACCATTCTTTTGCATAATTCTTTAGGGAAGGACTGGGGTCATGATTTGCTCATATCTCATACATTGTGGGTACGCACAGTCTACTAGAGATGCTTTACGATTTTATGGAAATGCAAGGACTCTAAATCAAAAGGTTGGTACTGGGTTTTATAAAGTCATCCCTGTTTTAACAATAGGCTCAAAATAAGATTTCTGTAACAAATTTAGTCGTTAATGTATTAGCTACTTCTGATTAATTTTCTGTGTGAATGTCACCGAAGTTGGTTGTTTTTGTCATTCAAATGGTATTAAACTACGATGCATTTTCTGTAATAACAAAAAAGCTGACGTTTCGGTCATTTTTTTCGTTTAGGAGTAACCATCCCAAGTCAGCGAAGATATGTTGAATACTATGGTCACTTTATCAGGTCTGCTGCTCAGATATAATTTTTTCTTACTATACCATCTCTTTATTATTCCCTTGTTTCTAAAACTAAGTCTAAGTTTCATAACATCCACTCCAGAATCAAACAATCTATATAGTTCCACCAAGCAATCCACGCCATCCTTCACGGAAAATAAATAACCCACAAGCTAGCTAGCTAACCAAGTCATTAATTGGGTATCCAGCTAACTTCGTTAACTAACTAACTAACAAACTAACTAACTAATTACTTGTGTAGCTAACCAACTGACTTACTGGATATCTTTCTTGCGAGCTAATCAACTTACTGGCTTATCTGGCTAACTAGCTAACTTACTAACATAACTGTTTTTTAACTGATTAGCTAATTTGATAATTACTAACGAACTAGCTAGCTGACTTATTAGCTTACTTTCGTAAAATACCAGCTAACATGACTAAAAACTATGTTGGTAATTAACTGACTACTTAACTAGCTAGCTAACTAGAAACTGACCAACGAACAGACTTACATGGTAACTTGGTCATTGATCACTCACTCACTAACACGATAAGTAAAACAGCTGTTTTCTTTTGATATTAGTTATTACACTGAGCATTAATTGAACGTTAGAAAAGGAATCTACGTTTCCTGCTTCTTAGCTTTTTATTCAGTTTTTTTATATGGTGTCTAACCCGTGTTTTTCTTTTTAGAAATAAATTGCAATATGCTCCAACGACAATACTTCTCTGTTCCTTTGAAATGAATTTCATACCAAATATATCGAATGGGTCTTGTTGTAAGTCCATTTGCATTTTTCAAAATACCGTTAAAGCCTATGCATAAATTTGTAGAATTTTGAAATTGACATTGATTGATAGACTTATTACCTGAGTCCCAATTATCGTTCATCAGACCGAGACTACACTAAACCGAGATCGCTCAAACTGGGACTCACAATATTACGTCACTTTTCTGGGACTGCCGTAACTTTTCTGAGACTGCTGTAGTTTGAGCATCCAAGCGATTCATTTCAATATCGATAGCTAAAGGTTCTTAACAAAATTACGAATTGCAGTAGCACAATCATAGCGAGAACGAGTAAAACTACTAGATGTCAAAAAACTGAAAAAGTACTCAAACAGATTTTTCCACAGGTCTCCTAGAGAAATTTCACAAAACGGCTTTAGAGAGATAAATGCACAAACTTGAATAGAATCTATTGAAGTTATTGAATTTACAGAGTCTAGACATTTTTATCGTTATAAAACATCATCGTTATATTTAACTTGCTACCTCTATTCTTAGATGTTACTGATTTCAAATGAAATTCATATCTGTTTTCTCTACTTTTCAGCTCCCTATTTTGTTATATGGCAGAAAGGAGTGAAGCTCTATCAATCGAAAGTTTTTGACGTAAGTTCATCTCATTGCCTTCTTCTCGTGTTGAAGAGAATCGTTGTTGGCTTTGTTGGCAAAATATGTTGTGTTTAGCTTTCTGATGCTGCATCTTTTTTTAACACTAATACGTGATTTTAATTGAATTTTAACTGAACATTTGAATGAAATGAAAAGTAGATAATTCTAATGAATAAAAAATTATATTATGAAGTGAATATAATTTTGCTTTTGTAGGTTTGTAAGAAAGATAAGACGATTACATGTAATTTATTGACACCTACTCCTGTTTGTGGGGATATCAAAGTCGAATTTTTCCATAAAGATTGGAAAAACAAGGTAATTCCAATGAGCTTTATTTATTGTTGTTAAGATCTTCTTGTCATGCAGTGCTGGATTTTGGAGCTTTTCGTCGGCTCGAATCGTCTTTAGTATATGCAGCTCATGATCTACCTCATTTATAGAAACCGTCAACAAATATTCGTACCAAATTTTGCTTTTAAAATCCCTTGTTTTTGACTCACTTTCTCCATATCTATTTAGAATTTCGCCAAACATTAGCTATCAAATAAAATTGTTTTCGAATTAAATTGTTTTTCGTTGCAAATTCATTACAAACAAATTCACCTCACGGGATATTATAGCGGAAAGATCATTAAAAGAATAAAACTGATGAGTCCAACTGGAAAATGAACTTTTCTGATTGGCGCATTTCGATTTGCGTCAAGTTATAAACTCTGCTTAAGTCAATTTTTTCGGTCTGTTTCTGATGTTAAAACTTTGATGATGATTGTCAGAGGAAAAAAGCTTTTCAGTGTACCAACAGATGTTTCCGCTTTTTATCGCAATTTTATGAACATTTTGCTTATTGTCTTTCAGGAACGCATGTTCATATTCTGGTTTAATACTTATTTTGTTAAATGTGGATATACCCCTGACAAGCCAGATGGTGGCGGCGAGAAGAACATAATTGAAAAAAACGATGATGGATCTGAGCTTAGGAACTTCTCATTGAGTAAAGAAGATTTAGACAAAGCAAATAAAGACAAAAAACATAAAATTTATCCACCTGATTTTCATGTAAGTACTGCCTTAATTATATTTGTGTAAAGTGAATTATTCTTTAGTTCATCATTTTTCGGAGAATTGTTTATCAAAAGAAATCGGCTGCAAGTATGATCAAATGATCGAATGGGCCTCTGTACCTTGACAGTCCTTGGTCAACATTCCCATTGTTTTCTGAGAAACTGATTAAGACCAAAATACCAATGTCATGCTCAAGAAGATCTGTTAGAAGATAGTGAGGGTTGTCGTCAGCTGTTACGAAGCTAAGGAATCGTGATTAACAAGCCGTTCAAAGGAATAACTGAGTGGCCATGGCCAAAAAAGCTTTCAAGTATGAACAAAGATGTTTCACTTGGAGGAACTTTCTCTAATTTGTCCTTTCTGGGTTCAAATTATACTTAAACGTCAGAAACAGGCCGAAACCATTGACTAGGGCAGAATATATACCCAGATACGGATCAGAGTGCATCAATAAGGAAGAGTTCTGTGTCTGGCAAAGGCTACGTTATCTTCAAATACTAGTAAATCATAGTTGAGAGCATGGGACTTCCAATTGCTTTTGACGTTATCTGCACAACTCAGAATACTATTGATTATTCATTCACATCATACTGACATTTTGATTAACTTGTCTTTATCAGGTTGAAGTGACAATACTGGTGCCCGATGCTTTCTGTCCAGATGAAAGTGATAATGCCAAAATCCAGTCAGTTTTAATGCCACTGTGTAAAAAATCTAACAGTGATGAAGATACCAGATCAGTTGATTTCGACCAAGACGATGATTTATCTGAAGAAGAAACTAATGAATGGGAAGATAAAGATTTACTTGTCTCAAGGGTCTAAAAACACTCAACATCTGGGTATTAATTTTTCTTACAACAATTATCAACCTTTTAATGTTTAACGAAAATTGTCTGTCAAACTAGATCTTGTAATACTGTTCTCAGGGCCTCCAACGAGAGCTTCATTGCTTTAAGATTTCTTATTATTAAGTCTGTCAAGCCCTCGCGAAACGATCAAACGTCAAACATTTGAGATTTGCTTTACAAGAAACGTTTGACCGTTTGGCCACGTCACGAATTCTTACTTGGCAAGCAGAACTCGCTCAGTAGTGTTTTTAAAACTTCAAAAACATTTCATGTGTGTATCAAGCAAAACATTTTTGACGAGCAATGTTTTGTACTGCGGCAGAATGGTCAAACAGAGTGTTTGACAAGCAAATTTCAAATGTTTGACAAGCAATGTTTGATTATTTGGCTAGGGCCTTACAAACAGATTTTCTGTCCAATACGTTAGTTAAAAATTGGTGGCACAATTCCTGTCTTCGGGGACTAGAAGCCAAACTTATTTCCTTTAAGCCTCCTGTGACAGAGCTGAATTGGGGAGTCAAAACTTCCTTTTCCTTGACAAATTCCTTTTTGTCTCAAACCATGAATAGAAACAACCCTGTGCCGGGTGACCAAAGGCCAAACTACTCTTGTTAAGCCTTTTCGAGAAATGGAATTGGGGGTCTCCTTTCCCTTGACAAAACTCGTTTAACCTGTAATAAATTTCTCTTTGTCTCATACCTCAAAGGGGCACAACCTTGTCCCGGCTTACCGGACCAGAAGCCTCTTGCGAAAGTTGAAATGAGGGTTAAAAACTTCTTTCTCTTTGATGAATACTTACCCGTCCTGTAATAGATAACCTTTTTTGTCTCACACCTTTAAATTTTGGGCACGACCCCTGTCCCCGGTCGCCAAGTCGCCAAGGGCCCTTTCTCAAGTCCAACTCGATAGAAATGGGTAATAATTGATATTTTTGTTACATTGAGTAGCCGTAATGTTAATGACTATTTTATGGACAACATGGAAGCCTGTTGGATAACTAAAGTGGATAAGAAAGCGTTGCGAGTCTTTATATTTTGAGATTCTTTTTAATTGCAAGACTGTTTTTAATTGACTTTCTTATGTGACGATAATATTATAATTAATAGAATTAGTTTTTTACCGGTATTTTCAATCTGATCTTTTTTGTCCATGTTACAGCATATTCAAGGAATTTTGGAGTAATAAATATGGAAAATTTGCAATGGCTGCGTATGAATTTTATTTTTGTGGCCCTAAAGTTAGGGTGTTGAAGTTTATGATATAAAAATAGAAACATTCTTTTCTTAAAAAGCAACTTGACTTTTGTCCAGTCCTCAAAGTTGCTTAAAGTTTGACATTTCAGCCCTCAAACTTGCTTAAAAGTTGCTTAATATTTTTGCACCTAACAAGCACTTTTGGAGCAGTAATGGAAACAGAAACACGTTACCTAAAGGCAGTTATATATCTTCAAGCTGCAGCTTGGTTGTTTGACTTCTTAGTTGCTTAAAGCGACTTACAGTCAATACAGCGGTTGCTTATTTACCTTAAACTGTAAGTGTAGACAGTCAATTGCTGCCGAAAAAGTAGAGATATCAGCCAACCCACACTCCCTCCTTTTGCAACAGCTCTCGATGTGTGAAGGCTACAACACAAGACAAAAAATATGCATTTTGGAGCAGTAATGGAAACAGAAACACGTTACCTAAAGGCAGTTATATATCTTTTCTGTGCATATCTTTGCTGTTCACATCAACATATATAGCTTAACATGAATGCTGCAGCTTGGTTGTTTTGTTTGACTTGAAATATCTAAATACTGGCCCAAAAAAACTTTCTTATAAAGTAAAATAACGTGCACTCGGAGGTCATAATGGGGACTCCCCCTTCCTCCTTCAAAGAGAAAAATGGTACCCTTCTCTATTTTCACTCTGTGGTATTGTGGGCTTTTGCAAGCTTCACATACAATCTGAAAACTGAACCTGTCTTAATATTCGTGTCATTTAATACTAAACATTTTTAGACCGACTGTAAATATTGATTTCAGAGTTCTGCTTCTACCTGCAGATAACAAAAGTTTCGTGTCCTGTTACCCAAACACAAGCTTGAACAAAATTCATATGCAGACGATGACAAATTTTGTAGGGAATTTTTCGTAATTGTCGCTGTCATCGTTCTGGAACTAACTGTGCCGCTTGTAGGATGATGAAAGTTCTGAAAGTTACATGTGCTGGTCAGTAAATGAAGTCAGTTCCTGTTTGGGGTAAATCGATTTAATATAAATTGCTGTGAGAAACTGTGTCAGATAGATTAATACTGTATTTGAGAAATCACAGATTGCTGAAGAAATCAGAGATCCTAGTTGGAGAATAACGAACGAAAAGAGAGAACTCGCATCAAGATTTTCAACTGTATAGTGTTTCCCTAGTGTTACTGGATTCGTCTGCAGCTGGAAGAATGTATCCCTCTCTACAAGTAACGAAGTTTTTCCGAAGGCTGTACACAAGATTTGGATGTAACGTTACGAAATACAAACTTGTTTTCACCTGGCTTCTTGGTGGTAGAAGTCAATACGCAACGATTTTATTTGAAAATGTTCCAAGGTACAGATTTTGATCGAGTTTTTATTCCAAATCTTGTCTTGTCTTAGTACTTCACTACTTCTTTTAAGAACCAATCTCCGCCTTCTTTTCTTTGGTAATGGTATACTGTAGCTTCATAACGTACAAAAGATGTCAATAATCAAGGCCAACTAGCTAATAAAAATAGCTACATGCAGTATTACGGAAGACATCTTGCTTTTTTAAGATTTTAAGACATCTTGCTTGATTTTGTCATTCATGTGGCGGATTTTCAATTTTTTATGGCGTGAGACGTTTGCCACCAGGCTGCCACATCAAATTCTCGATGAAAGTCGGCAAGTCAGTGATGATGGGCGATCCTCTGTTCGGGACCGAGTGGCAATTAACTCCCGAAAATCTGTTCGTAATTGATTGTGATTATTTTGATTATTTTCAATATTTTGTGAATATTTCAGAAGTGTACATGATTATAATCAGTGAATTGCCCCTCGTTAACGACAGTGGCGCTGCCATTGAAGACAGGGTTCCATCACCCCGGCTGGGGTTGGTTGGAAATGCAACCCTGTCTCCTCGTGTGTTGTCCGCAAAACGGGACTTTGGGATTTTTTGAAGATAAGGTACAAGACTTTGGGTTTTCTGAAGAGAAGGTTTCGGATACATGAAACAACTGAGTTCTAGACAAGTTTGTTCATGTCGGAGTCACAGTACTTGAAGATTCTAACAATCACTTGAATTTGACAGTTAGGTCTCAGTTATAAGAGGCTCTTATAGCACTGATGAATGAAACTGAAAGCATATTCTCTGTCTTAGAGTAAGAGCTTCATGCAATTTCTTTCAGGTTATCGACAGGTGTGCAAGCTGGACTTGTTGCTGGCACTGGCCTTGCACTAGCACAAGCGCAACGAGGACAACAATCAGAACCACAGGTGAACTTCGCTTCCACCTTAGGACTCTTTAGGGCTTCCTTTAGGAACGACCCGGCTAAATGTCGCACATGGTTATCACATCATCTTATCAGTGTTATCAAACAGCTGCTGCATTTTGCGACTATTTGGCAAATTTTTCTAATTTCTCACCCTTTAAAGCATGTTAACAGTGACAGCCCTGCACTAGCCACTAGCTTCCACTCATTCGCCTTATTTTTGCTGGATGTCACCTGCTTCACGTCATACAGAATAGTTCCATCGGGCAACTGACTTTGATCTATGTGAAAGACGCTATAGCGATGCCCTTTCAACATTGTTCTGTCTACAGTTTCTTCTAAGCAAAGGGAAACCGACCCGTTTTCTGTGAAAAAGCGAAATAAATAATTCTATTCTACCAAAGGAACAGAAATGTGTTTATATCAGTACGTCTCCTCGACTCTATCCAGTTCTTTCCATTCCCCCATCATCATTGCTTACCAAATCTCAAAGCTCGAATGAATTTGACATGCTTGATGTCGTTTGGTACCAATGTCCGTTAATTAGAAATTGAAGGCCGCATTACCGATGATCGCCCTCCAAATTACTGAAAGACAGCCGTTCACATTACTCCGCATCCTCCACATTACTGATGATAACCCTCCACATTGCTGCAAAAATCCTTCCATTCCTCACTACTGCAGGTCCTCCAAAATACTGCGCAGACATGACACTAGGGTGGTTTTAAATTGTAATTTCTAAAATTTCATCAATGCATTCGACAGGACCAGATTGATGGACCAGCACCGACCGGACAAGACTGGATATCAAACAGAGTCAAAGGAGATATATGTCACCTAGCACCCGGCTTATCCGAACTTATGTTAGACCTTCTGGATCTATTACAAAACAGCTACGATAAGTATGTAAATACAATGAGTAGAAGAGTATCAGATCTGGAAAGTAACCTAAGAAAGTATGGCTCAACAGTGTCTCTCAATTTGGCTGACTCGGAAAGTTTCGCGCTAACAGACCCTGGGTCCAAAGAAATACAACAGTTCAGAAAGGATTATAGAAAGACTTACCAAAGAGTCTCAGAGATGATTGTTGGTTTGGATAGATTTCTGTTGTCTGCTGGCGAGCTCGGTGAGTTGAATTTGAACTTCTCCAGTTTTCAGAACGTTCCTTTCCCTTCCAGCTGAGATGGTTTCCCCTGTTTTTTCTTGGGTAACGATTTGTAAGATAGTAAAAGTCAAGAAAGTTGCCCATAATCCCTGAAAATTGAAAGTAACTGGATTTGAAACTCTACATTTTGACTAGTGAAACTACCAATTAGATGCATCTTAACTTTGAGATCACATTGGTTGTACTCCTAAGTAAGGACTTATAATTATACTTCATGACTATTGGTACGAGTATGACTGACATATATATTGGCTGCTGCTGAGGAAGGGATTGGTAAACGAGCAAAAATTTCTTCCAATATGAATGATGTGATTGGTCTTGGGTGGATGAAGTGTTGGCTGGTAATAACTAGAGAAATAACCAATACATTTATCAGTAAATGATTGTGATTGATTAAATCTTTAATCATGATTACTTTGATAACGATTTAATCATTATTACTGTGGTAAAGGTTGTTTCTTTAGTCATGATTAATTTGATCGCCCTTTGATCGTGATTACACTCTTTTTTTTATAAGAATACTATAAATTTTGTCCAGCCTCAATATTCTTAAAAAATGTTCGTTTTGAGCCTGAATATATTCTTAAAGTATTCTTAGTTTTCAAATCTGATATGCGGTTTTAGGGGAACATAGTTGAAAGAAAAATCATCTCATATGGTCGAGCGAAAGAAATATTTAACTACTGTATTATAACAAAAAGAATGTTGTTAACAATCATGAAGTTTCGTTCTACCATTGCAAAACAGGCATCTGCTGAAAAATGAGACAGAAATATGGGAGAGCTGAGGCTGAGCATATTCTTACAGTATTCTTAAAAATAGGATGATTCTGAGCCTGAATATTCTTATAAACAAAAAAGTGTACGCTGTGTAATAAATAATACATGGAATTCACCGCTCGCATCAGTTTCTTATGAACCCCTTTGTCTTTCGACTTTTACTTAATTTCGACACTGAAAACTTTGAATCCATTTTCAGGTGCTAATACTTGTGTGGAAAAATGCCAGAGAGAAATGAAAGAGATAAATAGACTTTTAAGCGACCTTGATCACAAAATTCGACAGTATGAGAACAGGTTGGCGATGGCTGAAAAGCATTTTCGTACGAAGATGAGAAGAGCGGGAAACGGCAATCTATGATTGGTAAATTAGTAAAGTTCTAACAAAATAACAATTTCAAAGTTAACAGTGTGTATGTAGCTATTTGTTTCATGTATTTAAGACGTGCTTTTGTTTGAAAAAGCCAGAGACTATGACATGGCATATCAGCCTTATAACTGTAGATTACAAGAATTTGTAACTTAAATATGATTGTCTTGTATTAACTCTCAGTATTGAATATTCACATGTTTATCGATGTTTTAAAAGATTTAACCGTTAATGCTTTGATGTCGACTATGAATGTAGGCTATTGCAGCCTTAAAAGTTCTATATCTTAACATCTTTGGATGCTTCTAATCCTTTTAAGATTTCGACAATGTCTTTCCTTGCCCGCTCCTAAAATCACCCCGTGCAACGTCTGTACAGTAGCTACTGTGGGGGACGTGTGTACAGTAGCTACTGTGGGGGACGAGCAGTAGCTACGATGAGGAATACAATGATTGCCGCTGCAGAAAACCACAGACATCATGGTATACCCCCAAAACGTACTGAAATCCCTCACCATACTCCCATCTGCCCCCTACGTAAATAATGACATCCCGAACCGTACTGCCAAACGTTACATGGGACGATTTTGAGAGGGGCAAGGGATGCACAATGGGTACGGTATCCCATCCCAGGCATCATGATATCTTCCAATCGTACTGAACATCCTCTTCTCCAAGACAATCATAATGTGACCCCACCGTACTGAATATCCACGCCCGTATTGACTGCACATCCCCAGAGTTGTAAGGAGTGAACAAGAGGGGTACAGAGTGTTATGGAGAGAGAGAGAGTAGAGAAGAAGTTCCTATTGTGCTCTATGTATGCTGTGTTCCAGTACTTGTCCCACTAAATGATGATCGCGATTCCTATGGAAATCACGTTAGAGGTACAGAGCTCGCATCACTTTTTTGTGGTAAAGGTCAAAAGAAGATGCTCAACAGCTGAGAATCACATGATTTGCAATAGGCATCACGATGCAGATGAATCCATATTAGGATAAGCAGAAAACTGCCAACACTGAAGAAAGTATCAGTTTTCGGTAATTGTAATGCGATAACTTTGCAACAACAATAGGACAATAAACAACTACGAATCAGCTGATCATTGATCATAACAGTTACTATAGCAACTAAGAAAGGGATTGTTTTCTAAGACAAAGAACAAAGAGACAAACACAAAGATATTATGAGACCATGAGTTGAGTTGACCGAGCCATCTGTTCAACGTTCACTTGGCCTTCAAGATGGAAGGCAACCGGCAGGGCTTTTCAGCCTTTAAGAAACTGGTAAGCTTTTTATGCATTTTTATCGTTAGTCCTGCACTCTGTTTAGAGTCAACAGTTTGCGGCAAGTCTTCTACAACTCTCTACGATTTCTCAAGGCAGACACTACCTGAATTTGGAGGAAAAACATCAACTTTAGCAGCTACAAGGGTCATGTTGTTATGGCTGTAAATGTCGCATCCTTTTGAGGATTGACAGAAACGACCTATACTCAACTGAATGCATTAATGTTGAAGTATGGTCCAAAAGCAAGAAAAGCCTGCAGTTTACAGGTACTGGGTTTTCCTTGCGCACAGTTTGCTAATCAAGAACCAGGCAAAAATAGCGAGATCATGAACACTTTGAAATATGTTAGGCCGGGAAATGGATTTGTGCCTAACTTTACGTTATTTACAAAGCTTGATGTCAATGGAGGAGAAGCTGATAAGTTGTTTTCTTGGCTAACGGTAAGGCCTACATTATGTTCTTTACTTTTTAATGAATGATTATGATTTTAAAGTTATGTAATTTTGTAGCAAATTGTGACAAGTAATAGACCACGAAATATCCTTAAAAATTGCACTTTTAATGTAAAATACATACTGGTTCTCAAGACTTCACTCAATCTTTAACAAAAACACTCTTCTCTCGACGGGGCTTCCTCAAGTTTTTATAATTGTGGCTGCGTTAAAATCCGGACCAAATACTAGCGCACCTTAGGACCTGAAACCTTTCGATCAAAACAGGAAGTAAAATAATGGCTGCAGTAAAACCCGGACCATCCATCAGGGTGTTATCGTCGGGTAGCATATAAGAAATATATTAAAAAAACCTTGTCAAATATATTTGGTTAAATTTGCAACTATGACCCATTATCTACAGTTGACATCCGCTATCTTGAACTCTCAAGGGAAACTGGAATTTGTTCGAGATAACGAATGTTCGAGATAATGGATGCCCCATATTAATATAAAACATTATAGTTTTTAACTCAGAAAAGGAACCCCTATTAACATGCAGGGTTACTGATCCTAAATTTCATCAAATAAGTCTCGTATTTTTCACATAGGGGTCAAAGCTCATCTGCTTTTATCCCTACTATTGGTGAAATTGAGATAATGGCGATGCAGCACATCTCGAAAGGTGCTCGCCTATGAACAGCTTCATCTATTGTATACATACTCCATCCTTAAAGACATGGGCAGCATATCACTTAGCTGCTGCCATTCCCGCTCCGCTAAGCGAACTTATACATATTTTCAGCTTGTCTCTTCATCCAGTTCGATGCAGTATTTCTTTTTAGTTTCAGGTTTTCCTCCATGGGCCTAAATCGAAAATTGTTCGAGAATAGCGAATGTTCCTTGATAACGGGTATTCTACAGATAGCGGATGATGATTTTATAATCTATACAAACCCTTATACCAAAAACGAGGGGCTGCGTTAAAATGGACCAAATCGTTAGGACGAGATAGCGAATGTTGCAGTAGATAGCGGGCAGTCGAGATAGCGGATGTCAATAAGAATTAAAAAACCTTGTATTATGGTCCAGCTATGACTTTATTATGGTCAATTTACAATTGCAAAATTCTTTATCTGTTTCAGAGGCTATGCCCACGTCCAGATCCAATCATCTCCCAAACCAGCACTGTGCTTTGGAAACCCATAACCACTGGAGATATACAATGGAACTTTGAGAAATTTTTGTTTGATCATACTGGCAAACCAATCAAAAGATACAGTGAAATGTATTTCCCTTTGCTGATGGAAAATGACATCAAGAAACTCATTGCAAACTGCATGGTAAAGAGAAAACGGGACTGTTGTGATGATGATCGTGGTGATTTTGATCGTAATGATTATGATGACAATGATTATCATAATGATTACTAGTGAGGATATTGATCACTATGAATTTGAATAGACTGGACTTATATAAATGAATAGACTAAAGAATTAACTTTTAATTGCATATTATGTAAACTCAACTTTAACTAGATAACTTGCTTAACTTTTTTTTATTTTGAATGCTGTTGCAATATTAATTCCATAGTTAGCTTATGAAGGAATGTTTAAAACTGTTTTTCAGTAGGCATGTCCTAATTATACTTAGATCAGCTTGTTCTTTATGCATTCAGAGCATGTTTTGTCTAAGTATGCTAATTTATGAAATTTATAAACTTCAGCATGTGAAATAAAATTAAATTTGTCATTTTCTCCAAAAGCTTTTTATCTTTCGCTGTGCCGTTGCAACTGAAAAGTAACTTAAGGTTGATATACCTTTCCACAAATTTGCTCTTGCTGGAAGTTGATTTTCTTCTGGAATCTCCAAGTCACAGACTTTGTATTTCTGTTGCTGACATGATTGGAGTGATGACGTGATGATGCTGACGTGATATTTATTTTCATATTCATTTCCCATATCACATATGACGTCATTTTCGGAAAGCATGAAAACGAGACTTAAGTACCAAGGGAAGTGAGCAGTGTTGCCAGACTTGGGATTTTATCCCAAGATCTTGGGAATTTTTAAGGCTGTTGGGATTTTTTTGGGATTTTTTTTCTGAGAAAAAGTCTTGGGAAAAATCTTGGGAATTTTAGAGAATTTTCAATACATTGTTTTTATATGACATATGGAGGTTTAAGTCCGATTTCGCACTGTATTTTTCACTCTTAACGCTCTCTGGTAAACCAAAATACACTTATTTTCTGTAATTTTGAAATTGATTTTTCGTAAACAGCAAGAAAATTCACTGCCCGCGGGGTCCCGCAGCTGTTTCTATGATCTAAACACATTTTCCAGCGAAAATGACGTCATTTCTAAACTAAAAATAGACCTTGGGATTTTTTCAGAAAAACCATTGAATTCTGGGATTTTTTGGGCCTCGATCTGGGATTTTTCCAAATTTCGATCTGGCAACACTGGAAGTGAGCGAGAGCCGAGTTTTGCAGCCCAAGACCCTCGAGATTTTCTTGATCACTGGCAAGAAATGAAGTATAAAATCATTTAAATTAGGCGTAGAGTGAGAAATAAGGTATATATTTCCTAGATTTATTAGCGTCCACGGTCGTATTTCCATGTAAAAACGCTTGAATTCGGTTGTTAAGTGGGATGGTGCAAATGGGCTGGGCCTAAATTTTATATTAGGTTGGTTGGTTGGTGCCAGGGCACCACAGCAGCAACACCAAAATTCATCAGGGTAGGATTACGTAGGTTCAACTGCAATTTAGGGATCCCTAGTTACCATCATTGTTATTTATTGTGTGGTTCTATACCACAGGACTATTGTATTGCTTGTATTGCATATTTTGGGGGGGAGGCTGTGCCCCAGGGTGCATTCCGTGTTACTACCACGCCAGAGAATATGCCAACCTAACCAGACTTCACGCCAAAGAAACAATAGATCTATTATTTTATAATAGTCTAGGCTATTGTTTTGTTTTATTCATGCCAGTACGCCAATAAAATTTCAGACTCCACACCATAGATCTCTGGCGTAAGCTGCATGGAATGCACACTCTCTGGGCTTTGCTGTCCTCAAACCCTTGCTTTAGGAATAATGCACATGTTGTGAATTGATTGCAAATCTTACCTGCATTGCTGAAAACTATTGTCCATGCATTTACATCCCAAAAGTTTCACTGCCTCTTAGATCACTGTGCATTTCATGCTAAGCAAACACTTGCATCAATGGTTTGTTTCTTTATGTGTGCCAAACTGCATTGTGCTTAATGGAACATTTTCTTTTAAGATTGTTTTTAGCAACTTTCCACCTCAAAGGTGCTGACCTCAAGCCTCCAGTCTGCAAAGTGTGCATCATTTCAACAGAATCTCAGGTTGGCCATTGCAAAGAAACAATTTGGGTTCCCAAAACAATTTTGATTTCAAACGATTTCAGCAAAATTATCTTGAGTTTGCCACTCACATGCTTTGCCTGTCTGCATTTGCCAAACTTTCAATCGGAGTTCAACCCAAACACCCCTACTAAGGAAGTTTTTCTCTTTAAATGAAAATATTCTGTGTATATCACTGTATTTTTCATACTATATTAGACATGTATAAATGCTTGACCTGAAATTTACTATTTTTTGTAGACTGACAAAGCATTAGATAATGTCTGGTATAAGTGGTGGAGGAGGTCAGGTGAAAAAGAAAAAAGCGTGAGCCAAACTTAGACTTTTCTCTCTTTAATTACATTTTTTGGAATATACATTGTATTGAAGTTTTCTTGAATGCTCATGACCTAGCCAGACTATTCACTCTAGCAAGGTTAGTGGACAACATTAACCCATTTTCAATTGTTGTCACTTCCTTTGCAACATAAAGATAGAAGTTAACAGCATTTGAAATGACTTGTCTTTCCATAGATTAAAAAATGTTACTCTTTGACCATAGTTGTTCAAGTTGACAAAACATTATGTTAATCTATTACCTGAATTTTCCCTCCCTTAAGCAACTGGTCTCCATATAAAACTCCATGACAAAGAGATTTCCAAATTTTTTTATGATGACATATGTCTGTAATCATTCTTTGCTGTTCTAGTGACTTGAAAGTTGTCATCATTGGAGATGCTGATGTTGGAAAAACATGCCTTGTTCATAGATACCTAAATGGAGAATTTCTTGAAGGTGCTCCAAATGTAAGTAAATGGCATTGAGTTTGGGGTCCATCATCATATCTATGTAGTAACAGGACAGTGCTGTTCAAGACAGGACCTTGTGGATGAGCCCATAGCTACTCCATCAACTTGGTTTTGTTGTTAAATTACATTAACAATATGGTGTCAAGGATTCTTTCAAGTTTGCCAAATATATTGGACAAATGCCAATTATTTTGGCTATTTCTTGAATGTTTTCTTTTCAATGTAAGAAAGTACCTAGAGGGTGAGCCCATAGCAACTCCATCAACTTGGTTTTGTTGTTAATTGACATTAATTTTGTGGTGTCAAGGATTCTTTCATAGTTGCCAAGTATAATGCAGACTGCCAATTACTTTGGCCAGCTCTTGAATGTTTTCTTTTGAATCTAAGACAGGATGTAGGCGACAGAGAGGGTGAACCCATAGCAGCTCCATCAACCTGTTTCTAAATTTTGTTAACTGATAGTTGATTGATATGTACAATATTTTGCCAAAGCTTTTCGTTGCAGAACTGCTAGTTAATTTAACCCTAATCCTACCGGGCTTTTTTTGATCTAACACAGCCGGGCGGGGGTGGTTTCCACCCCCCCTCCATAAATTGCTGTCCAGTAGAGCTAGAGCAATCAAACTTGGCACAGGCATTGGCCAATGTATTAGGAGTAATGTTGGTAAATTGGGCGTCTCCCACTTCTATTATGACGTCATTGTGACATCATAATCAAAACATGCTATTGACGTCGGTCAAAATCGACCTTCCTTAATATCAATAGAAATCCGGAAATTTCTTTACATTTTGTTGCTAGTAACTATTTTCTCTTACCTTGCAAAGATTCAGTCAGTTCTGATAAGATTTACTGGTAGAAATTGGCATTTATATGTGGTTTTGTCATGACCGCTTTCCATATAAGGCAATGTCACGTGACCCATTGTTATTATTTTGGGAATTTTTTGTATCACATTGTAGCTTATACATATAGGCTTAAAGTCAGCCTGGTTTGGAAGCTTACATCCATCACATAACAAAACAGTTTCAAGAAAAGCTTGAGGGGGGGTGGATTCCACCCCCCCGGTAGGATTAGGGTTAAATTCAATTCTATTCAATTATTTTCTTTGTAGAATACAAAAACCTAAAATATATTACATTACTGTTACCAAAAAAGGGGGAAAGTTGTATCCTTTACGACCCAAGAAAAGCAGAGCTTATCTAGCTTGGGCCGTTAACTTAAAAGTGCAAAAATGGAAAAAACATCTTATCCCCCATTTTTATTCGTTTTAAATACTTTGAAGTCATTTTTCTGCCTGGTTGCATAGTTATGAAAGTCTTTATTAGTCTTAAAATAACTTTGAAAGATCTCAGGGAGACAGGAGGTTTTAAAATTTACGCGATG
Source organism: Chrysaora quinquecirrha (assembly GCA_014526335.1). Classification (NCBI taxonomy): domain Eukaryota; kingdom Metazoa; phylum Cnidaria; class Scyphozoa; order Semaeostomeae; family Pelagiidae; genus Chrysaora; species Chrysaora quinquecirrha. Next base: position 3,949,423 of record JACTAT010000035.1, read on the forward strand.
CATAATTTTCAAAACTTTTAATTTATAAAGGTCAGCAACTTTAAGAATTCTAAGTTCTTTATGTAACAGATTTGTAGAATATCTACGATCTTTAAAGTCAATAATTTTAAGCATTCTATTTTGTAGAACCTGAATCTCGTTCATACGGTTATCAGTAGCAACACCATATGCTTCTAGGGCATAGGCTATTTTTGACAGGACAAGGGAATCATAAAGAGTTAACAAAAATTGTTTAGGTATTGAGTATCTTAGTTTGGCAAAGATGGAAGAGAACTTTAATATTGCCCTCTTTACTTCACTAATATGTATATCCCAAGAGAGCTTATCGTCAATTTTAGCACCAAGATATTTTATTACGTCTATTCAAAGTTTTGCTTTCTTAAGAAGATCTAGTTTGATTCCGATTCCTTGATATATTGCAAGATAAAAATTTCACAATAAAGAACCAAATATACATGTATTGTTGACTAAAGTTGAATACAACAGATATGCAGTTGCGATGTTGCAGAAAAGAGCGGAAACATCATCTTTGGCTTTACTTAAAAGCTTTTTTCTTTTGACACTCCTCAGAGGAAAAACGTCAGAAATAGAACGAAAATTGACTAAGGTAGAATTCGCAGTCAATTCCTTCAGCCCGTTTCTGAAATTGATAACTCTGTCGAGTGTCAGACGATAAAAGCTTTAAGTATGACCAAATATGTTTTCCCTCTTTTCGCTCTCTTGAAGTTTTGCATAACTCAAAGACTTACGATGTGAGCTTCCTTTCAACTATTACCAATGATAGGTTTTTTCCAATTTTTTTTATCCCACCCCTCAGGATACAAAGCTAGGTTTCTATAAGATCATAAAGATTGTGATTTTGCCTATGACCGTGAATCGCGTTAACTTGAAGCATGAACGAGACAAAAACGGAAGGTTTTTAAGTTTGATATAAAGAAATTAGTTTGTGACGTTTTTATTCATTGAAGGGTTTATTGTGTAACCCACACCAACAGATAAGAACAGCAGAGTACTCCTTGTTTTATAATAGTTGTTGTTTATTAAAACAAGTTCTTAGCTTGTTATTTCTTCTTCCTTATTAGTTAGCTATTCGTTATTTTTCAAACAATCTTAATATAAAAACACAAGGCAGAACAGCCCGAATGATCTGTGGTCTTCTCTTTGGCGTGAACAGCCTTCAAGCCTTTAAAACGTCAGACTCAATATGAAACAAACGTAGACGCCGTAGACTCAAGCAAGTTTCTTCATTTTGCAAGAATCTCGCTCCTCTCGTCTCTGTCGCGTCGAAGCACACCTTGTAAGAAGAAAGTATAGAATTAAGAACAGCTTGAGCCCATTTCAATCTGAAAATAGGCAAGGATTTAAGATTTTAAGAATAACCTGTAGCAGCGTGGCCTTAGCCAAGATGTTCTTATATTTCTTTTATTTCACTATAGGACACTGCTGGAGAAGAAAGGTTTTCTGGCTTATCTGGATTTTACTGTCGAGGTGCGAATGCAGCAATTGTTGCTTATGACATTCGAGATATCAAAACATTCAATTCAATCGAGACAAGATACTCACATCTACTAGAAACAGCAGCAGATAACTGTGCAATTGTTCTAGCAGGCACAAAAAAAGACCTTGTAGATGAAACTAATAGACAAGTTACAGAAGAGATGGCAATCAATAAAGTCAAGGAACTAAGTGAGAAATTTGATTCAAGGACTCATGTATCCAATAAAATGCCGTTTTTTGAAACCAGTGCGTTGACTGGCGAAAATTCAAAAGACGTTTTTGAATTTGTTTTTGAAACGTTGGTTCCAGAGAATAAAAAAGATACTGTTGAGTTGGGCAGCGCTTCAGTAAGTAGAAAGAAATGTTGCTAGGTATCACGATGTAATAGCCAAACAAAAATTTAATTTCAAATTGGCCCATAAGTAATATAAAATAATGTAACAATACTGTTTTCCCGGAAAATTTGATTTAGCTATATTTGTTATGCGTTATTAAACAGTATACACGTATTTTTTTATAAGAATCTCTTTATAAGAAACCCAGACTCTCGAATAGTAAAAAAAAATTGGAAGCTCCAGCACTGTAAATCTTTGACCAAGAAACGTTTCACATAATTCTGTGACATGTTCAAGTTTATTTTCAATTTTCTGTATGCAGTAATGTATATTTGTGACATTCAGAAAAGCCGGAAGGCCACAAGCATCCAAATACAATCGATATATAGGTTTAGAAGAAGATCATTCAGCTAAAATCACAATTAAGTCAATACAGATATGTAAGAAACTCGTAAGAAACTTTGAGTACTCAAAATCCGAAAATTTTTAAGAAAATGAGTACTGGGCCAATACATGTACACGCATTTTTTTATAAGGAAGTGCTTTATAAGGAAGGTAGTACTCGGGCTGGCAAAAACTTAAGGAATTTCTAGTACTGGACTGGAGACTACTAAGGAATCTGACTTTTTCTTTAACTTAGCATTTCGATTAAAAAAAATGAAGTTTTGAATTAACAGAGCAAGCAATACTTATCGCTAATGGTTTTCGATCAGTATTCATTTCTACTCGTCTTCTGAAACCTTTATGACCCATATTTCCTTGACCATTGGTTGTTTTTAAGAATCACAAAGTAAGAAGTTAAGGAATTGCTAAGGAATATTGAGTACTCAATTTTCACCATCAGTTAAGGTATTTTCAGCACTGACCCTGAGCCGAACTTCCTTATAAAAAAAATGCGTGTAATCCAGCTTTAACGTGCTTGCCAGATAAAAGCAAAGTTTGTTAAACTTCATTTGTGCGTCTTATAATCCAGCTTTACTAACGTGCTTGCTTCACGATAAAAGCAAAGTTTTTATAATTAATATTGTAAAAATAATGAGACTTCATTTGTAGTAATGTATTTTTTCTCTTATCCTCTTGCTTTCGCGTGCGCTTTCGCGTGCGCTTTCGCGTGCGCTTTCGCGTTTTTACCTCATTAATTATTAAAACCATAGGTGGCTATATGATAAGTCTGTACAACAAAGGATTCCTTACTACGGATGAACCGTCACGTAGAGATACCTCATGAAAACATAAACTCTGATAGAGCTGAAAATAAGGGTGACGAGGGTGATTAGGTGATCAGAGATACGTCACGTAAATGTAAAACTCTGATAGAGCTGAAAATAAGGGTGACGAGGGTGATCGGGTGATCGGAGATACGTCACGTAAATATAAAACTCCTAAAGAGCTGAAAAGGGTGACGAGGGTGATCGGGTGATCAGAGATAGTGGCCAGAATATAAAACTCCTAGAGAGCTGAAAATATGGGTGACGAGGGTGATCGGGTGATCAGAGATGCGTCACGTAAATATAAAACTCTGATAGAGCTGAAAATATGGGTGACGAGGGTGATCGGGTGATCAGAGATACGTCACGTAAATATAAAACTCTGATAGAGCTGAAAATAAGGGTGACGAGGGTGATCGGGTGATCAGAGATACGTCACGTAAATATAAAACTCTGATAGAGCTGAAAATAAGGGTGACGAGGGTGATCGGGTGATCAGAGATAGTGGCCAGAATATAAAACTCCTAGAGAGCTGAAAATATGGGTGACCAGGATGATTGGGTGATCAGAGATACGTCACGTAAATATAAAACTCTGATAGAGCTGAAAATAAGGGTGACGAGGGTGATCGGGTGATCAGAGATACGTCATGTAAATATAAAACTCCTAGAGAGCTGAAAATATGGGTGACCAGGATGATTGGGTGATCAGAGATACGTCACGTAAATATAAAACTCTGATAGAGCTGAAAATAAGGGTGACGAGGGTGATCGGGTGATCAGAGATACGTCACGTAAATATAAAACTCTGATAGAGCTGAAAATAAGGGTGACGAGGGTGATCGGGTGATCAGAGATACGTTACGTAAATACAAAACTCCGATAGAGCTGAAAATAAGGGTGACCAAGGTGATCGGGTGATCACAGGAACGTAATGTTTTGGAAACAATACTGTATAGGAAGTTGCTGTTCTTGCTAGTGATGCTGTGTGAACAGAATGAATTTGTGTCAAAAAATTGTGAGATAAAACTTAAGGTTATATTTTGGTTTTTATTTACAAATAATTATCTTTTTAAAACAAATGTAAAAGTACTTACAGTTTTTTAAGTGTTCTCTTGGTTTTCTCTGGTGTTTACCTGGCTAGGAGTATTCAACTATTAAATCTATTTTAAAAATAATTGTTGACCCTGAGGGCACATCTTGCCCCTCCTTGCTCCACTCGGATAAGGCAGGAGGGCGGTTGCCCCTGCCCCCCCTCCGCAGGCGTCCTTGCCTATTTTTGTGGACCCAACTTAACACGACAAATAAGATCCAATCTTGATAAATTATAACTGCATTGCTTTAGAACTGCACCACCACATAATCAGTATTATAGTACTATTACAGTAAGTGGTAAACTTTTCGACTTGGTCTTTTTCCCTGAATTCGTTTCTGCAGAGTCTTGCTGAACAGAACATTGCACATTAGCTTTTTTTAGCTTGAAATTATTGTAGAGTTGAAAAACGCTCAGAACCCGGGGTACTAAATATATTTTGGTACATGGCCTCTGATCACCCGATCACCCTCGTCACCCATATTTTCAGCTCTCTAGGAGCTTTACATTCTGGCCACTAACTCTGATCACCCGATCACCCTCGTCACCCTTATTTTCAGCTCTATCAGAGTTTTATATTTACGTGACTCACCCTCGTCACCCATATTTTCAGCTCTCTAGTAGTTTTATATTCTGGCCACTATCTCTGATCACCCGATCACCCTCGTCACCCTTATTTTCAGCTCTATCAGAGTTTTATATTTACGTGACGTCTCCACATCGAGGCTGTTGCTAAGCGACACAGCATTTTTGGCCTAGTCACTAGTCGCTTGTTAACTGGAATGAAATTGGAACTAAACTTTATTCTTATAGAAAGTCTTAGTACATTACTTTGATAAGTCGAGGCACTGCCCTTTTGAGTGAAGGTTTGAGATCAGTTTTGTTGAAAATCTTTAAGCAATAACCATGCCTGGGACTATCAATACACCCGATTTAGATGAAGATAAGTTTCCTAGGTAAGTATTCTTGTATCTGTAGGGTTGTGTACGTTGGGATGAACCAAAAACGACATTGACAGAATAATGGAAGAAGACCTGAGTTCAGTTCAGTTCTCTTCTCACCTTCTCAGTCGTCGCTGGCTGTTGATATTAATTATGATAAACAACAGTTAATCAATATTCTATTTTGTCAAAGAATGACTCAGAAACTGCTTCGTCAGATCTGCAAAGACCACAAACTGTACACAACTCCGTATCTGAATGATGTGCTCTATTTACATTACAAAGGTGGGAGCTGTTATATTTAATAGTTTGATTGATTTTGATTCTGGATCATTCAGTACATTTTTGGCATAATTGATTAGTTGGTGAATAAATTGATTGGTTGACTGATAGACTGATGAGGGTCGTTTAGGGATATGGGAACGTAACGTACATGGGGACATGGGAAATGTATCAGGGAACAAAGGAGCATGGCAAAATCAAAAGGGAACAGGGGAACATTGGGAAATATAGGTCAGGTAAAATCCTCCCTATCATTCTGCTTGACAATCAATCTAAAAAATGATCCTACAAAACTCCAAGGAACAAAAGGATATCCTCATGGGAGCAGGAGAATATGTAACCCACTAAACACCCCCCTGATAGCTTGGTTTCATTGTTTTTCTGATTTAAAATTAGAAAAGAGCAATAATGCTACAGAGAGAGTGAACCGAATGCTTAATAAGCTGTGGCAGTGCCATTGTTTTGTCCCATTTGTCATATGTTATCCATCAATCCTTTTATTCCATTTATAAATAGACTTATAAATTCATAGGATTTGGAAAGATAGAAAATCTAGAAGAATATACTGGTCTGAAATGTCTTTGGCTTGAATGCAATGGAATAAGAAAGATTGAAGGGCTTGAAAATCAGAAGGAAATGAAATGTCTGTAAGTACTGCAATTAACTAGCTTTTCATAATGAAGCAGTTTCTCATAATTAACCTATGAAGTATGTACCTTCACATAAATGTCTTCACTTTTAAATTATCTTTTGTTAGATATCTTCAGCAAAATCTGTTAACAAAAATAGAGAACCTGGAGCCACTAGAAAAACTGGACACACTCAATGTTAGTAACAATGTCATAGAAAAGATAGAAAACATAGGTGAGTTATATTATCCAACTAAATTATTGCTCTTGTAGTTTTATTTGCATTTAAGATTATATTGAAAACCTTGAATTAAGTGTCCAACTTTTGGTTTTCTTAACCAACAAAAATGCAAAATCACTGAAATAGGAATGGTATTTTAAATCTGATTTGATCTATTCTTGATTTATTCAAGCTTGCCTGCCAGTTCTGAATACACTTCAGATTTCACAGAACAGAATAAAATCAGCTGATGATATAGCTCATTTAGTAGACTGCCCAAGTATTAGGTGAGTTGTCAGCATTCATTTTTACATAGTAATTACAAAAGACCGCTCTGAACATTATAAACTATCGTATTTGCTCGTCTAATGCCAAATTCTCGTTCGTTTTCTTTAATAGCGTTTTAGACCTATCAAATAATCGAATCGAAGACCCTGGAATCGTGGACGTTTTTTCAGCCATGCCGAAACTAGTAAGTAACTTAATCTTGGTTTCCATATATAATCATAACAATCGCGCTTGGTCGGCAACGTGGACCACCGATGATGGATCAAGATAGAGGATCTTCTTGCTCCTATGAGACATCTTTTCTAAATGTTCCCCGACATCGCCCGTCGCCGAATTGTCTGCGGATCAGTCGACACTTCAAGCAATCCCTCGCCATTAGTCCCGAACTCTTCGCCGACCAATCTGACAGATCGAGGATTCATTCAAAATTCGTCCCCGATTCATCATCGCGTGTTCTACCGATCTCTCTCCTATTTACCATCGTACCAATTTCTACATTTCGTTCTAGAGAGTACTCAATCTTATGGGAAACAAAGTCATTCCGTTGATAGAAAACTATAGAAAAACCATGATTTTGAAATGTGTAAGTTGAATTTTTGCTTCTCTACTTGCCCGCCTTTTTTCTTTCTATAAACATATGAACATGATGTTTTGGTCTGCGATGCAGTTCATGATTTTCTAATCATCTTAAAAAACGTCTATTTTAGAGGAAGTCTTCGTCCTTCTTTGGAATTAGTTATTCGAAAACGAGCTATTTTATTGAGATAAGCGACATTTCTCTTGTAGAAAGACTTACAATATCTTGACGACAGACCAGTCTTCCCCAAGGAACGAGCTTGTGCTGAAGCATGGTAAGCTTCCAATGTATCTGTTTTGCAATACACGCTTTTTTATAAAGAACAACTTTATCAGGAACCTACATGTTGAAGGCCCGAAAATTTAAAAACTTATACTACTAAAGAGAAAATCGTCAAGGAACTTTTGAATGTTTAATACTTTTATCACTGCAAATAATGAAGAATTAGAAAGCCGGTTCCATTCATTTGCAGTCGAAAATCACATAAATTGTACGTTAAGCATATATCCAATGTTTCTTTGATTAGTCTCGAGCTTTGCTCGCATTCAAATGTATCTTTTTTATTATTAAGACCACTGTATGTGCAGTTAAAATTAAGGATTTATTAAGGAAATTTTGGAACTACAATTGCCTCAAAAAAGAGGCCCAAAAATAAGGAACTTTAAGAACTAGGCCTTGAGGTAGGTTCCTTATAATATGAAAAATATCTGTTTAAGAAGTTTGGCGAACTTGAAACTAGATCAGAATTTTTTTGTAACTCTAACGCCGTTTGAGAATGAAGAGAGGAAAAGAAAAAGAACATAGTTAGACAGTGTAGGATCATTAGGTATTTCCCAACACTATTTGCAGTAATTGTGGTTCAACTAATCAATGCTATTTTATTTTGTTTCAATTCAGATTGCTCGAAGAGCTGAAAATACTTTGTTCTTTGCTATAGGGCTCGTGGTGGTCGAGAAGCAGAGAAGGAAGAGAGAGAAAAATGGGCAAACAGAGAAAGAATGAAAATCATGGAAAGTGTTGAAGGTATAATTTTATTTCATTGAGAATGTACGATTTTGACAGAGGCGGAGACGATTTTGACAGAGGCGGAGATTATGGGGGTTTGGGAGCTCAGGCCACCTCACTTCTTCCAATTTTGTTGGAAATTTCGCGATTTTCCTTTGAAAACGGAACAAAAAAGAACATTTTTCACTGACTGTCAGAAATTTAGGCCTCTTGGGCCCACCAGTCGGAATTTTGAATTTCCGCCACTGGAGCTTGACTGCTAGATAGTAAGCAGGGTTTTTTTAACGTGCAGTTCTACACAAAATGTGAAGTTCTAAAATCTTTTGTGCAGTTCTTAGGGATACATTGTGCAGTGGAGAAATTGGTATAAATCATAATTCACAATATTTTAAGTACTTGTTGCCCTATATCAAATAACCAACGGTATATTTGTTGCTTTAGTCAGCGGAATGGCCTGGTCTCGTAGTTAGATTTTACATATCCCAATCACGAAACGACCACCAGAGCGATTCTAGACCCAGAAAATTTAAAAATTTTCTTGGAGAGCATGCCTATACCCCCTGAGTGCTTTGAGTTATATTTACGTCAACCTTCTTAAATTCTACTTTCTTCACCTATATTGGACTATGGATAGTATGCAGTTCTTAATTTTCTCAAAAACCCCTGCTGGTAAGATCAAATTTGTACGATGAAATCGAAAGGGACAATAATACAGTACAGTCTAAGAGACAAGATGGTATACATATGCATCGGAGAATCTAGTTAGAGAGCTGTTAACTAAGGCGAATTTTTTGCGGAGAAATAAACCTATAACCAGGGTCTCATCTTTGAAAGTCCACCACAAAATCCAGGCAAAAATATTTAATAGAAATGTCCTTTTCGTACGTATTGTAAGCTCTCTTAAAGTTAGGAATGAAGAATAGTTTATATGGATTTGCTGTAAAAATTAGTATTTATACATATCCCACGACAAGGAACAGTATAAGGAACTTTAAGTCTCATTTTGTTGAAAAATTAAGGAGCTCCAGCCTCAACTCAGACCAAAGGTTCCTTATAAAAAAAACGTGTATTGTAAGCTCCCTCAAAGCCTCTCTGTTAAGGAGAGCCAATAAACTTTCCACTGTTGAAATTTAAACTCAGAACCCAAATCAATTTCCTTTTTAGGACTACGCAGAATCCGAGAAGAAGCAGTTAAGCGACGAGAAGAAGCAGAAAAAGAGGTAACCATTAAGATATTAGAATTCAAGAGAACGGAGATTATAATTTCTGCATTCTTCTTGACCATAGAGAGAAAGGATTTTCAACATCAATAACGCTCGCTTGACGCGTCGGGATGAGCTGTGTGCTTTCATTAAGAATGAGTATACATAGAAACAACATCTATAATAAGCAAAGACAACTGTCTCATTATAGTAGGCAAGAGGTTTTTTTTGACGCTGGTTAAATCTATAGGTGCTGTGAGGCCTGGCCGTGAGCTCAGTGGTGCCGGGGTTCAAGCCCCATCCCACCCCCCTCCAGCCACGGTGCGGGTTCGTCTACTTCGGAGATTCTATCGACTGGCGCTAAAGTCACGATCGACCATTTCATCTTCACTTTCCTCTCCTCAAGGCAGATATCGCAAGGACTTGCAGTCTCTATCCTCAGCCTGGTACAAAGGAACGAGTGCCGTGGGTACTCATTTTCCAAAGTTGGAAGGATGAATAGCTGAGTTTAATGTAATGCTTTGTTCGGTTTGACGTAGGTAACCCCAACGAAATGCGAACCCTTGACATGTCCATTGTAACCGAATGCCTTGATTCATAGATTCGTTAGACAATTACGAACATAACTTTCAACATGCCATGTGAAGCCTTGCAATTTTTTCTTGCAGAAAAACCAAAACGAAGATAGTCCTCAAAACACAGAAGAGAATGAAGGTGCTAAAGATTCTGAGGATACTCAAGAAACTGCTCGAAATGAAAATTCTGAAAACACAACAAAGCAAGAAACAGACCAGAATCGTACAGAAGACCAAGAGGGAGTACCAGACCTGGAGAATATTCCAGATAATGAAGTAAATAATACCAAAAATCAAAGAAATGGTTCTTCAATGGGTAGAAATAACATCAAACTTGAATCCTTCTGTGATGCTGTACCTATTCTTGATGAAAAGAAGGAGGTGGTTGCCGAGAAACAAGCAACAAAAGTACTTCATCTCTTGATGATCTTCCTATCTTAAAACCTTCCAGTCAAAGAAACGTGTCTGATAGCGTCTTTTCTACAAATCGAAATCAGTTGATACAAGAGGATCCTTCAACGTTGTTGATAAGCGGATCATTAGACGGTAGGATTGAAGATAGTTTTACTTACACCATACTCCTTCCTTTACTGTTCATGGCCTTAGGTATATCATTAGTTTCTTCTTTCTTTGGTTGTATAGCTGATAATAATGTTTTTTTGCAAAGTAATGTTTTTATGATATTCACGACCCCTCCAGCCTTAACATCTTCTCTATTCGACCAATGTGATGTTTCGCCGTGAAAACGCAGTCTGATAATCTGAATATATATAGATGGGATCTGCTCAAAAAAGAAAATTATTACTATTAGTCTCTCTGTTAGTATTACTATCCATTTCTCCTGACTACACCATCATTTACCTAATGTTAGAAAAGATGTCTTAAATATCTCGAGTAATGCTGCAAAAGCAATTTTTATTGTATCAATTGTAAATATCCATCCTTTATTCTGAACTTTTATATTCTTATATAATGCTACATTCTAATTATTTAATGTTACTTTAACGTTTTCTTTGATTTATCGTCCAGATGATAACATCGAAACGATCAGCCTGGAGCCTACAATTTCCGAGACGAAAAGAAAGCCCCTAATTGAAGTCATAGAGGTAGAGGTACGTAAACCTATTCTACTATCTGTAGCAATTTGTATCAAGTATGTAACAAACGTGTCACTAACCTTGTTCTTTCATTTGCAACGAAGCAGTACTTTACTGCAAGAGTTTTTCAGACAACATGAATCACACTGAGTTTGTTGCAGTTTGTTTGTCACAATTCATCTGTCTTTTTTATCATCGTTAAAAAAAAACACAAAACAGTCAACAGTCTACTGTGCCATCCAAAACAGGAAAAGACACAAGGCCATCTGGTCCCTATTTCGGATGACACTTATAATTCTAATAAGTAAGCAAAAAAAGGTAGAATCTAAGCTAGCTCAGTGCCAAATAACGAGAAAGAGACCCTAAATTCTCTCAAATCTAGGGTCATCTGTCTGATTTGAAACAGAGAGCCTATATACTGTATGAAAGCTATGATCAATGCGCCGTTGTGCGGGCTTTTTGCAAGCGTACCTGTCAGTTTTTGATAATGCACCGGTATTCTAGTTTTCACGAAGGCGATTACTTTGATTACCATGTACCAGATTGCGTATGTACCGTACCGGGTCGATTTTTAGCCTGTCGTACCGTGTACCGGGTGCTCTGTACCAGCGTACCGGAAGGCTGTCAACCCCCACTCTATATTACTCTTCTATTTCTCTCGTTAAGGCCTCTCTAATGCAACAAAATTCAATTTCCCTCTACAATAAAAATTGTGACATAGCGTACATTCATTTTTCTTCTTCTATAAATCGCATTTCTATTTGCTGAAGAAATAATTTCTTCACATTTCAGGATGCTAGAAAAGAAGATTCTGCAATACAAAATGAGAGCAACTCTTTTTTGATAAAGGAGGTGAAGACAACAAAAAATGCTTTTGAGGTAAATTGAAGATCTTGTTCCCAATTTTTTATGTCGCTAGATTTGTCTTCGAGTTTTCAGAATGCACGCCATTAGAATTGCAGTAAAGAGTGGAAAATGTCTGAAGACATAGACTGATCGTGTTTTTATCAGAAAAAATAGCGTTATATTATACTATAGTATTTTTGCAGGATTTGTTAAATATTTCAAAAAACTGAAATCTGAATAAGTTTCTTATGAAAACATTTGAACTCTGTGAGGTGAATCTTTTCAGATGATTAATGTTCCTAACTGATTGAGATTTTGAAAGAAGCTGGATCAGGCCTTTCGTAAGATCAGTTTCTTAGATGTGGGTTTTTTATTATGCCAAGTTCAGAAGCTCTTGAGGACCAGTGCTGAATATCATTGTTCAGTGAAATGTTTAGAGCGTTTGAACATCTTGATGGTGCGTTTGCACACCTCGCTGTCGACATCACAATGCCACCATAGCAAGCATAATAACCCACCACAGTAGTGGCTATCCACAACAGTACGCAAAAAAACTACCAACGGGAGCATAATAACCTACCACAGTAGTGGATGTCCATCACAGTACTATAAAAATACCACCACAGTACGCAGAAAATACTACCACAGTACTGCATATTAAGTACAGTGCGTATAGATTCGTTAGCCTGGTAAATGAACATCGCTATAAAAAGTTGAGCGTTGTTCAGTACCTTCAGTACCTGTTGTTCAGTAGGTAATATGTTGAGAGTGTTTTACTAAGCTTTATTGTATACTTGCTTTATTTTCAAATTGTTTGTGATAAGTAATAACAGTGTAAGATTACAGCCAAAGAAATTTTGTCTTAAGTTTGCCAAAATTTCAACTTGTTCTCCGCAGAGCCCTGAAGATCAGAGGGTTGCTTCATCAAAAGCAAGTTGTACACAGAAAACAACTTCAACAAACACTCCTCTAATCGAAGATATTTCTGATGATAAAAGAGATCAAGACTTCAAACACGAATTCAATGAACTGGATAGTACTAAAGATACAGATGAAGGTCCTATCATGAATACAGATCCAACAGACCCACTGTGGCGATTGGCAGCAACCATTGGATCGACTCTAAGCTCTGAAGACCAAGAACTTATAAATACATGGGACCAGGAAGACGTAATTGAATAGTCCCCTTGCAGAACTTTATGCTACTGTTTAACCTAAATGCAAATTTGCTCTACGTTTTTTATTGCACAGTTAAATACCCCTCCCCCTCCCCTCAGAGTTGCAAAAAGTTATTGACGTTCCTCCAAACCTGAAATTTTTTAACCAACCTTCCTCATTTTAACATAATATAAAATCGCCGAAAAACAGCCAAACAGACTCCTGCACGCACGAGACAAAAACATGTACATAGGGACCTTCCCAGGTTGCTTGTATGTTTTAGCGTAAGTGTTACAAAAGTGGCAATCAGGCTTTAATATCGAGGAGGCTTCTGTCTTAAAAGAGAGTGATTCATAAATTGATTGCAACTTTCCAAGCTGAAGGATATCACAGCACTGTAGGGACCTACAAAGGGTTGTCAAGATAGATTTTCTTTTTTTATTATAATGATCAAGCAAGCCTGATTTTTCTCCTTTGATAAATTTTGAAATGCAGCCTAAACCAACTGCATGCAGTTTCAATTATTTTTAATAATTCAAGGTATCTTGTTCGTGATTTATTGTCCGCTCTTGAATTAGCTGTAGCAAAAATAGAAAAAGTCATTTTACTACAAAACCTTCCCCATTTTGTAGCCAAAACCTTCCTCCAAACCAGGTGTGTAGGTGTGCAGGGTTTTTGCATCTTTGCCTCCCCTCCTCTACTAAGTAGTGATGCAATGATTCTAATGCCTTTACCAGCTTGTCATTTTATTATTGTTTTTACGAAAAGAGACAAAAGGCACTTATTCAAGCAATTGTAGAGAAGGGGACTTGGGAGACAAACGTATGCTAAAAGAGGCCCCTAATTGATGTAGAGTGATGTCTATGGCCCCAAAAACTAAATTAACGCTAACTTTTCAAAATCTCAATGTGTTTTGAGGTGTTTTGAAGCTCTTCAGATTTGTTGTTCATATTATTATCAGTATTGTTCTACAACATTTGTTGTAATCATGTTAATGTTTATCTATTATAGTTGTACAGTTTATTCATTCATAAATTAGTGATCCATTCCCGTTGAATCACCATGCAATGCCTACATTTTGTTTCTTATCTGATGCTTGTTTCTTGCTTTTTCTCCGTTGATTCACCTCGGATTGACCATCGTACGGTTGCCCCGCGCGGTGAAAAGGGCTCCTGATGTTACAGCGGATAACTCTCGCTACTTTGAAAACAGAAACCTATTGCATGAAAATAATGGCATACCATTTCCGTGGTGCCATTGGATGCGCTGGTAATCAGTATTAGCCCCCACGTACCTAGGAGTACCACATACTCAGAGCGGAAGTTAATGACTTTTAAACCGTTTACCCAGACGTGTTCTGGTTGGCTCTCTACCGGGCGGCAAGCGGCATCGGGAGAGTCTAGTTATCGAAACATGGACGCGATCCTAAGTGGCAGCAGGCCAATCAGATCTGGCGATTATTTCTCCAACCGATCATAACTGGCGTTGTTGTCAGCGATCAGATGCGCTTCCAATAACCATATGCTCCGCTACTCTACTGATAGAATTTTTCCATTGAAAATGAGCAATTACGGTTAAAGACGTTTGCGCATGCGGATGCTTTCTTGATGGCCGGGAGTGTCCTAGCATATAAATAACCAAACGTATAGAGAGAGGGCAAGTATTAAGGATATATGGTTCAATTTGTTTATAATTTTTCACAGTTTTATATTTAATTTATTTGTTATCTTCCGTAATTTGTCAATCTGTGACGTCATCCTGCGATGTTCTTTGCGCATGACAATCACATGGCGAGGCAGTGATCAGGAAATGGCCTAAGTCGTGAAGTTGACACTTCCTTTCAAGAGGAGATGAGCAATAGTAATTGTAATTGAGATCAACAGAGAAGAACACTGGTGGATATTGATTTGCTTACAATTTGCGATGTTGACAGAAGAACTCATCTCTCAAAACAAAAATTCAAGATTTGCATGTGAAAATCAACAAAATAGGTTGGCCAGCATGACACAGCATGATACAGCACCATGGATAACAGGCAAACAGTGTCAACAAATCCGGCGGCATGTTTACTTTTTCACGAAAACAACGATAATTTTCCTTTGTTGGAAGCGAAATTGCTGTTTAATTGCAAATATTTTGCGGATCAATTCAAAATTAATTAACCAGCTTATGCATGGTAACAATAGGAAAGAATTGATGAGCACCCTCCCCCAGTATTGATGACGTAAAGCACCCTTGTTGGCCAACAAAACCATTTGAATGGGGTGACAAACAACCAAGTAAACACCCATCAAGACACACTGCCATCCCAATTCATCAAATTCTCTGCAAGCAAAAGACATCAGAGACATTTATCAAAGCAAGATCTGGAGATTGAAAAATGGAGCTACACCTGGTCAGTCTTGCATTATTTTTGGCTTTAGCATCATTTCAAGGCAAGCATCCTGTAGGGGTTCTAGCACAGAGCAAGCTGCAATGGCAGAAGATTGTTCCATGGACATCAGTTAAGCCAACTGCAAGAAGAGATGGAGCACTTGGTTTTGATCTCAAACGTAATCAACTCATCTTATTTGGTGGTAGATCATCATCTTCAGTGATTTTTGATGACACATGGGTGTTTAAAATTATCAACAAATCCTGGAGTATGGTACAGCCAACAATTGCTTCTGGAAGCCACATTCCATCTGCAAGGTTCACCATTGTTTCTGGGATGTACAATGATAAGTTTTATATCAGCACTGGTGAAGGAAAGGGCAAGCAGTTTTTCAATGATGTTGCAGAATTTGATTCTAACACAATGAAATGGAGAATGCTTACACCAAAGAATGCAGACAAAGCCCCAAAAGTCAGGTATGGTGCATCAGGGGGTATCCACCCAAGTGGAGATTCCCTGTTTGTAACACATGGCTTTGCTAACACAAGATACTCAGATACCTTCAGGTATGACTTTAAGACAAATGAATGGATATTACTGCATCAAGAGATCAATCAGTATGATCCATTTGGCCCACATGCAAGATGTCTGCAATCTGGTACAATGCTTTCAGCAAATAAGATGGTGTTATTTGGAGGATGTCTTAGGTACCCCTTTGTTTACAGTAGATTTTTAAGTTTTATTTCTTGCTATTTCTTGCATGTGTTGTATGGGCTGCACAGGGAGAAGCCTGACGTTTAGCACCTGGAATCTTCATAGCTGTAATCGTCATAAACATCATTACCATTACCATCTTCTTCATCATCATCATCATCATCATCATCATCATCATCATCATAATCATCATCATCATCATCATCATCGTCATCATCAACTTCATCACCATTGTCGTAATCTTCATCATTTTTATCATTATCATTGTCACGATACCCCCTTTTTGCTCATTCATCTGGACGTATTTTCTTCTCTTTCCTACACATCGTCACTGCATATTTTACCTCTTTGATTTTATCCGCTTTTTCGTTAATAGTTCATGACTAACTTTATTGCCTCCTCACTGACGTCTTAGTCTCTTTTTCATACCTTTCGGCATCCACTTTTTGGCACAGGACTAGTTATTTTCTTGTCTAATCTATACACACCCATGCTATTATCACGTTTGTCATATTTCCTGTTATTCTTATTTCTTATTGGTTAATTTCGATCCCATGTTTCGCGTAGCTTCTTATTTAAACCGTAGAATTGTAGCTTATTTTTAATTCTATTCTATGCGATCAGCTAGATTAGATTTCCATGTTCTCTTTCGGGAGTTCATGTTCGTTTTGTTCTAATACAAGTTTGTAAGAAATAAATTGTTGTCTTTTTGACCGCTCGAACTGCCTGCCATCACAATTGGTGATAGGAGTGGGATCTGATTAAATAGGGCCTAGATGAATTAAAATCTAAGGTGCCTAGCCTACAATTTATGAATTGGAGTTCAAGAGAAATAGAGCCACTGAGATAAAGATTGAGAAGAATGGCAACCGAAGAAGCCACTGGAAGTGGTGAACGACATGAAGCTACTGGTAGATCGATTTCTGTTCACCCCGACAAATTTTATGGCTACCCGAACGATGATGTTCTGGACTGGTTTTGTTCCTTCGAGAGGATCGCAAGAGCCAACGATTGGGGTACCGACAAGCAAGGAAGGATGGTCTCAGCATACCTACGAGGTCCGGCTGGAGATCACTACGAGAAAGTAGCCGACGGCGATAAGGCAAATTATGCTGTCATCAAGAAATCGTTGACGGAGAGATTTTGCCCGGCAGACATGCGACGTTCTGCTTATAGCAACTTGGCTGGAAAGAAGCAAGGGAAGACGGAATCAGTCAATGAATTCGCATCGAATATTCAAAGATTGGTCTACCGCTCCTTCCCAAGTAGTGTTTCCAACGAAGTGGTGGAGATGACAGCCAGGGAACACTTTATACTCGGATTAAGACCAGAGTTGATGAGGCGTGTTACCATGGCGGACCCGACGACGTTCAACGACGCAATACGAGTGGCACTCCGAGAGGAAAGTTTGGAGGAGAGCTTTGGCCGAAAAATAAATGCTGTGGAGGCGGAGCCGCAGAAGGAAGACCAGATGACGCAGGTGATTGGACTGTTGGGAAAACTGCTCCAGAGAGAAGAGTCAGGTGACAGAGTAAACTTTAAGGGTCCCCAAAGAAATTTTAATGGCACCAAGAATAGTTTTACCCGGGAGGGCCGTCCCGTATGTAATTTTGCCGTAAAGCAGGTCATATTGAGAGGAAATGTTTCACAAAGTTTCCACATTTGAAGGGTGCCAAGACTAAAACGGGTTCGGAAAACTAAAACCTGCTACTGTTCGTAGAGGTCAGATAGCAGAGGACATTTTAAACCCTCTACCGGTTAGCGTTATTGAGGAGAAGGTCGATGTAGATCGTGTAGATTATAACGTTGTTAATGCTAACCCAGACGTCACTCCTCGTATTCCGGTATCTTTTGATAACTCGCAGGAAATTTTGCTTTGTGGTCCTGCTAGTGTAATTACTGGTTTTATTAATGAACACCCTGCTAAGTTGTTAGTAGATACTGGTGCGTCAATGACTATTGTCAATGAATCATTTCAACGTACGCACATGCCCAATGTCCCTTTACGTCCTGAGAGTATGAATGCTACATCAGTAACGGGAGAGCCTGTAAATTTTAAGGGAATATTTTCGGCAAGCCTTAGGATAGGTAGCAATGTAGCATTCCAAGATTTTTACGTCGCGTCAGGTTTTCAGCACGACTGTGTGCTCGGGACAGATTTTCTAACCAGGGAGGGCCTAACCCTTGATATGTCCACTCGTACGTTGAAATGGAATTCAGAGACAATTTCAATGGGCACTGGACCAGAACCAACTTGGGAAATCTCATTAGTGGAAAAGATAGAGCTTCCCCCCAGGTCTGAAATGTTCGCCATGTTGCCCATAGGCCCAGGATGTTCCACTGGTTTGTTCGAAGTAAATGAGTCGCTGTGCCAATCTTCACATGTTTATGCTGCCAGGTCTATTGTTAGGCCAGAGCATGGGGAAATCCCTGTAAGGTTGGTTAATCCCGGTTGCGACATTGTAACCACAGAGCCCAATGTGAATATTGGTACAGTGACGTCAGTTACAGATATTGCCACAACGCATTTAGACCACAATAGCAAGAACTCTATCGTTGATAGCTTAGATTTGTCATCAGCTGAACTATCACCAGAGCAACAGGTTAAACTTCGTGACGTTTTAAATAAGTACTCTGATGTTTTTGCCAAATCCGATTCTGATTTAGGCCGCACAGATCTTATTGAGCACGCGATAGATACGCAAGGCAACCCCCCTATTTACCAACGGCCATATCGTATTCCGGAGGCACAGCGTAAGGTAGTAGATGCGCATGTAACCGATATGTCTAATAGAGGAGTAATTAGGCCATCTAAGAGCCCCTGGTCAAGCCCTATAGTTTTAGTAGGTAAGAAGGATGGCAGCACTAGGTTTTGCGTAGATTACCGCAAGCTCAATGCAGTTACTCGCAAGGATGTTTACCCTCTTCCGCGCATAGATGAAACTTTGGACACTCTAGGTGGCGCACAATATTTTACAACCCTAGATTTAGCCTCAGGATATTGGCAATTACCCCTCAAGGAAGAAGACAGGCATAAAACTGCATTTACCACCCCAGGTACAGCGAATTCTCTTTGGGAATTTAATGTCATGCCTTTTGGCCTTTGCGGAGCACCAGCCTCGTTTCAGCGCTTAATGGAAATTTTGTTGGCAGGTTTAAATTGGGAGTCGTGTCTTGTCTACTTGGACGACATAATCATCTTCTCGCGCACTTTTGAAGAGCACTTAGGTAGACTTGATTCAGTCTTGTCTCGTTTGCGCACAGGTGGTCTAAAGCTCAAGGTTAAGAAATGCACTTTTTGCGCATCCCAAGTCAAGTACTTAGGCCATGTGGTGTCGAAGGATG
The DNA here is from genome assembly GCA_014526335.1 of Chrysaora quinquecirrha. Classification (NCBI taxonomy): domain Eukaryota; kingdom Metazoa; phylum Cnidaria; class Scyphozoa; order Semaeostomeae; family Pelagiidae; genus Chrysaora; species Chrysaora quinquecirrha. Next base: position 3,968,808 of record JACTAT010000035.1, read on the forward strand.
GTCTGCGCCCAGACGCAAGCAAAGTTAGCGCCGTGCAAAATTTTCCAGTACCGCAGGATCTCACGCAGCTTAGGTCTTTTCTAGGACTTATAGGTTACTATCGGCGTTTCATTCAGGATTTTTCGATGCATGCTGAGCCTTTATACCGCCTAAGTAAGAAGAATGTACCATTTGTATGGGGAACTGAGCAGGAGCAGGCATTTTCTTACATGAAGAAAGCGCTTACTTCTTCCCCGGTACTGCAATTTCCAGACTTTAGTTTGCCTTTTTATATCCAGTCTGACGCCAGCGACAAGGGATTTGGTGCAGTTCTAGGACAGATGCGAAATGATTCTGAAGTTGTAGTCGCATATTCGAGCAAAGCAATAGGTTCTTCGCAGGTTAACTGGTCCACCATCGAGAAGGAAGCGTTTGCGATAGTCTGGTCCGTGAAGTACTTCAGGCATTATTTGTATGGTCGATCTTTTACTATTTACACGGACCATAACCCGCTTAAATGGCTTTTACGCTTAAATGTCCCGAAGGTAAATTAGCACGCTGGACCGAGACCCTAAAAGCGTACGATTTTAAGATAGAGTATAGGCCAGGTAAAAGCAACGCCAACGCAGATGCATTGTCGCGTATGCCTATAATCAGCGCGATTTCACCGCCAAAATTTGAGCTCGCTAACATGGCAGAATTACAGAGTAAAGATCAGGCTTTAGCGCAGCTAGTTAAGTATTTGCAAACAGGCGAAATATCAGGTAATTCTTCAGACGATCGCAAGGTTATTTCTAAAGCCGACCAGTATGTTTTGCAAGATAGCATTTTGTACCATTTGTATAGCCCTACAACGCCCTATCGTAGGCAGGAGACGCGTTGCCAGCTTGTAATTCCGCGAAATTTGATAGACGAAGTTCTCGCTAGTATGCATGACGACGTTTCTGCAGGTCACTTAGGAGTCGCGAAGACATATGATAAGATAAGACAGCGCTATTTTTGGGAAGGTATGTACAAGGACATAACCCACTGGATAGAAACTTGCAAGGACTGCGCGTCTAAGAAGTCGCCTAAACGCGTCGCAACCGCACCTATGCAAAGCATCCCGGTTGAAGGACCTTTTGATCGCGTCTGTATAGATGTTTTAGGACCGTTACCCACCTCAGATTTAGGGAACCGCTATGTTGTTGTGGTCACAGACAGTTTGACCAAATGGCCCGAAGCCTTTGCAATTAGATCCGCAGGCGCCGACGTCATCGCCAAGCTTATTGTTGAGGAAATCATAAGTAGGCATGGAGCTCCACGCACCCTCTTGTCTGACCGAGGTAAGAATTTCTTATCCAAGTTAGTTCAGGAGATATGCGATCTTTTCGTCGTGAAAAAGATCAACACCACCGCTTATCATCCGCAAACCGATGGCCTTACAGAGCGCTTTAATCACACACTCTGCAGTATGCTGTCCATGTATGTCTCCAAGCATCAAAGGGACTGGGGCCGTTTTATCCCTTTTGCCTTGTTCGCTTATCGTACCGCTACGCAGGAATCTACTAAGGAAACACCCTTCTATCTCATCTACGGTAGAGATCCATGTTTACCATTAGATGTTGTTCTTTCCGCTCCCATAAGTAAATATGCATCCGTAGATGATTACAAGCAGGAGGTAATTAGACGTACTCAAGAAGCTAGGTACGTAGCACAGCAATGTATTGAACGAGCTCAGTTTAATCAAGCAGCTAATTACGATAGCAGTAAGAATGCTCAAGACGTAGACTATAAAGTAGGAGATCGTGTTTGGTTGTATACACCGCAAGTTAAGCAAGGTTTAACAAGTAAATTGTCACACCTTTGGAATGGACCTTATCGAATAATTAGAAAATTGTCAGATGTAAACGTAGAGTTAGATGAAGGTCCACGTAGGAAAACCATCGTCCATGTAAATCGCTGTAAGTTGTTTAAAGATCGTCAGCCTAGACCAACGGATAAACTGGATTTACGGACACTATTGCACCAGAAGTTAGTAATAATTCTGATCTTGATTAGTTGTAACTTTTATTTACGCGTTGATTTCAACATAGGGGAGGGTATGTCACGATACCCCTTTTGCTCATTCATCTGGACGTATTTTCTTCTCTTTCCTATTCACTGCATATTTTACCTCTTTGATTTTATCCGCTTTTCGTTAATAGTTCATGACTAACTTTATTGCCTCCTCACTGACGTCTTAGTCTCTTTTTCATACCTTTCGGCATCCACTTTTGGCACCTAATCTATACACACCCATGAATTTCGATCCCATGTTTCGCGTAGCTTCTTATTTAAACCGTAGAATTGTAGCTTATTTTTAATTCTATTCTATGCGATCAGCTAGATTAGATTTCCATGTTCTCTTTCGGGAGTTCATGTTCGTTTTGTTCTAATACAAGTTTGTAAGAAATAAATTGTTGTCTTTTTGACCGCTCGAACTGCCTGCCATCACATCATTGTCATTATCATGATCATCATTGTCATCATCATCATCATCATCATCATCATTATTATTTTTCATCATAATCATCTAGCCAGCATCTTCATCCCAACATCTTCACTATCATTATCATCTTCACTCATCACCATCAACATCATCATCATCATCTCATCTTTGTTATCATCACCATCTTCATCATCATCACAATCATCATCACAACAACCCTTTTGATTCCTTCAACTCATTTGACTTTTCATTTCTTTGTGTATGATATGGTCTTTCGATTTCTAGTGGTGGAAAGACCGGAGGCCCATGTCCAGCTCAAGACTCCTGGATCTTTGACAATGAAGCAAAGAAGTGGAAAGAGTTGGATTCTTGTGCCAGCCCACGTGTGTATTCATCAATGGCAATGTTGCCTACTGCAGTGAGTGGTGGCAAAAATGTCTCAATTGCTGTTCTGTATGGAGGAACTGAACAAAATAAGGAAGTTCTTCAGGTAATTTAGCTTTGTAACTGAAGTATATGAGTAGTTGTAACATGTCACAAGGCTGTTTGGTTTGAATCTCCTAGAGATTACGTCCAAGAAGCCCTTGAAAGTTGTGGATCATTTTCTGTTAACGGCAGGCAGCTTGCAAAGGTTCTAATGATGCCTTCTCTTGAATCATTAAATTGAACGACGTTTATAATGCCAATTCACTGTTCACCTTGCTTATTCTAAAAAACTCGCAGATTTTAATTTAAGAAGAGTAGCCACCGTCAAATCAACTGTCTGCGGAACATGGCACGGGCACGGCACATCTCAGCTCCACCAAGTCAGACTCAGACTCTATCAACTCTATTAACTTATTATTCTTCTTTAGGTTACGAAAGCTCCTGAAGACGAGATTATCATCTTCGACCCTGCATCAAGCCAATGGAGTAGGAAAACAATATTGCCTGTAAGTTGTTATTTATTTTGTGCTGCCTGATTCGACATGAGTGTAATCCGATAATTTATCATAAACTTATCATCCACTGAAAAATTACGAGAAAAATGGAAACCTGTTTGGACATATTGAAGGAGATGACCAGTGGCAAGTGTAGTCGAATATATAGCAAACAGCAAACAATTTTGTGGTCTTTTGTTTGTCGTTTTAATTAAAAATTTGTAAGTTGCGTGTCACCCTTTTCGTTATTAAGATGTATGCCAGATTGGATATATGTTTGGACATAGTGGAAAGCTTTTTTGGTCTGACATTCCTCGGAGTATAAACGAACAGACCGAAGCAATATCCATTGAAATGATGGAAGGAAAAGAATCATGGTCAGGAAATAAGTGCCTTGAAATGCTTGATGAAAATCGGAGCAAGTCATTCCAAACCAAAAACATTAACAAAGTGCTTTGTCGAAGTCCCGTTCTCCAACGAATGCACTGCAGTTTACAATGACGACCGAACGGTGATTCAACCTCGAAATCTCGACTCGACTGCTATTAAGCTCGAATCTTTACTCTCTTTGCCTTCCGAGTGAATAGGATAATACAGCATGTTCCTGCAAATATCAGTCAGCACAATTTTTGGTCAAAGGAGCAACAACCTCACAGATCCAAACAACAGCATAGCCTTAAACATGATTCTCCAATAAGGTTTTGACAACCAAAATTGTACAGAAAATTTGTAAAGCAAGATCTTCGTTCCAGTTAAGAGTTTTGGAATCTGTCCACATCAAAACCAAAAGGCAGGTTCTGTGTAGACAAAAGAGTTCTTTTTCTCACTTGGGCTCTTTGACTTCTATTAATCTTTCCGTTGTAATTCGCAAGCTGATTGGTGTTTAAAACACACACCAATTCGGCTTCAATTTCTGATTGGTGCATTTAAACCCGCATCCGTGTGTAAATTCCGCCTTAGTCAATTGTTTCCGTCTGTTTCTGACGTTTATATCTGAGCATAGTTATGAGGAGTGTTGAACAAAAAAGCTTTTAAGTTTGTCCGAAAATGTTTCTGCTGTTCCTCGCAATGTTGTAAGGGTATGTATGCTTTCCATATGTTTTGTCTCGTCCTTTTCTATAACTATGTAGTGAATTTGTAAAGTGTTTCTTTTTAGCTTCGAAGTTATGAATCTGTTTAAATGTAATTTTTAGGATGCAGTTTATGGTTTCCCAGCTCTGAGGTCGGGACACATGATGGTCACCACAGATGAGGGTATCATGATGTTTGGAGGCAACAAGAATGGGTAAGTTGTTTATTCTTGCTGTTTAAGGCTACGTACATAGTCCTCTCTTTTATTCCTATATGTGTTTTTAGGCCAACGACGCTGCAAATGTAGACTTTCTTAAATTCATTGCAGTTTCGTCTTAGGTCTACGTGGTCTTTCCCCTGAAAATGCAGCTATAGACTTATTGCTGTTACCTCGATACGTAGTTTCCATAGCTCTTTCAAAGCTTACCACCTCCCTCCAGCTACGCTGAAAACAGCTATTAGGTTTATGTAGTTTTGGCCCCAGGGACCGGAACCCACTCATTATATATGCCTTACGTAGTGGTGCCGTTTTTATGGTATTGTTTTAAAGTTTTTTCTAGAGCCACTAATCGAAACCTATTTCTGGTTCCGGATGTCCTTTTTCAGGATATTTTGTGGAACAAGGTATCGTTTGGGGACATAAATCCTGGAGCTGGTTAAAGAAAAATGTTTTAGTTGGAATTTCCACATATAACGAAAACTCAACTACGTCCCCCCGTGGTGGTTTTGTGTGATGTTTTGACAGTCTGCAAATAGTGTGGTGAAATTATGTTTTTGATGTGTTGAGACAGGGGGTAATGATTGCAAGATGGTGAGAATCCAGTCCAAGAATAATACATTCAGGCTGAGAACTATAAAGGAAAAGAAAAATTCCTATCAAAAACATCGTGTAAACCGGAAAACGGCCGCCCTCCCAAGAACAGGTAGGGTTAAGTCTGCAAATTACCGACTTTTGTACCGTGATATCTTAATACCCTTTTATTTCCTTCCAGTGGTGGTGGCCGTTTAAATGATCTTTGGCTTTTGAAAGGAACATCTGCGTCTGCCTTGATTTCACCGACTCCAGGAAAATGCCAGAAGAATCTCTTCAATCTCATTGCTCTGCACGGAATCCTAATGTTTCTTGGTTGGGGTGTTTTGCTGCAGTTAGGAGCATTCATTGCACGCTATTTCAGACGCCATGATCCACTGTGGTTTAAAATACACCGCATTTTCCAGGTAATTGTAATATATTAATGTTTTATAGATTTTTCCACAAGTGGCATACCACATTGTGTGGGTTTAGTGTCAGGACTGCATGATCGGAGAGCCACCAACGTTTCCATTGAGCTATAGAGCTAATGTTTTACCGACATATTTGCAGTTGCATTTGGAAGCGTAAACTCTCTTGATAAACTAGTGAGAATAAAATGAGTTTCATTGGCACTGTGTCTACATCAAAAGTCAGTACACCAAGTGCATTAACTGCATTGGCTAGTAAACTCATTACTGTCATTTTGGTTTCGATATTGACAGATATTGGCCCCTTTTGGAAAATATAAAGGAAAGAGATCGCTTTTTCCAGTTTAGGTACATGGCGTTACGAATAATCTGACAATTGTATATGGGTTTGTACTTTATTTTTCCACAAATGGCATATCACAGTAGATGGGATTCGGACCTGGTACGCATGACCAGAGAGCTAACGACGTTTCAAATGGTCTACAGAGCTTAATTAAATTGCCGAGTAACACTCCCAGTCATACAGTCCTAGGCCCTCTTTCCATGTAACTCTTTTTGTTTCGGTTATGTTTAAATATGGACTTGTACTTTCATATAGGCTACTTTGGTTCTCGTACATAAAAGTACCCCAAATGTAAATTCTCTTCATAGGCATGATTGTTCTTAGCAACTATCCGTGCCGATTTTGTATATGTAAATAAATACGTTTTAATGACACGAAAAAGCAAACCATGACAAAGCCCCCAGTCCTCTTAATACAACCATTTAACGATGATTTCTGAGAAATGTTGTAAAAGCTAATAGAACTATTTGCTAGACTAACTAATTTATTGATTTTTTCTTTCAAGGTTCTTGGTCTTTTTTTAGCGATTGGTGGTTTGGTTTGTGGTATTCTATCCGTCAGATTTGATCATATCATGTTTCCACATGCGATTATTGGTGTAACAGTCATGGCAGCTGGAATTTTTCAACCACTAAATGCAATCATGTAAGTACTTACCAATGCAACAAGTTCTCTTCACTTCTCTTCACTTCTATCACAGTTTTTGGCCCCGGGTAAACGATCAAACATTGTTTGTCAAATATTTGAAATTTGCTTGTCGAGCAGCATTTTTTACCGTTCGGCCACGTCGCGAAAGAATGCTTGTCAAATATTTCGATGTTTTTGAACGTTTTTAAAAACATTGCGCAACACATTCTGCTTATGTCGCTTTGCTTGTCAAGCAATGTTTTGTGACGTAGCCGAATGTTCAAACATTGATTGATAAGCACATTCTAATTGTATGAAAAACAATGTTTGGTCTTTTAGGTAGGGATTTAAACAGCAGTTGCTTGCATTCTGTTTTAAAATGCTCCCGAATTCGCTGAACCTAAGGCTAGTAGACTAGTGCTAACATCTTATTGGAAGTCATATAATACAGTTAAAGTAAAGAACTCGTTAACCGTTCAGATATTTCTCAACTTCAGGAACTCCGAGATTCCTGCTTTGTCCCAGTTACAACTTGAGATTAAAGAACCAAAATTGGTAGGAATATTGTCTAGTGCACAAGAACAAAACTGTGACAAAAGATTTTTTATTACGATCCATGTCATGTCTACGTGAGATATGAAGTCAGGTTGAAGAGTTGGCATGTGATAACGTCGTTTCTATGAAGGCATGAGAAAATTAAGGATATGGAGCGATTTTTGGTTCAGATAAGGACAGAAATAATTATTATGAAACATCATGTTGTTGCTTGCGTCAATGCTTTGCGGTGTATGAATTGAAACTAAAAAGTAATTAACGTTTGCCCATGTTAAACTTAGGTCTTAAAACTGGTTACCATGAAGATGTTTTTCGCGTTCTTGATTTTTGGCCCTTGCAAACTTAATGATTTACTTAGTGGTACCATAGCTAGTGGTTCTAACTTTCGGAATTTTTAAGGATTTTCACGAAGGTTTTGATATATTTCTAACTTTTTTTCAGTCGACCTCATAAACCAGACCCGGACTTCAGCAAATCGATGAAAAGAACAGTATGGGAATGGCTGCATAAAATGACAGGTAGATTGACCCTTGTTTTAGCTCTTGCAAACATAACACTTGGTTTGTTTCTTGGACTGGCCTCATTGGCTCTGTGGGCAACATGGTTGGGTTATCTTGGTGTGATTGTTCTTGCTTACGTCATCGCAGAGATCATCCTTAGAAGAAACAATAACAGGACTGGATCTTCCGATATTCAGATGACAATTAAATAGGCCAGAGACAAGATTCGAATCAGTTTGCACCAGAGATTTTCACAAGATATGTCATTTTGGTATATTTTCATTCTGATTTATTCAAATTGAAATGCCGTTACACTTGCAAGAAGCGTTTTTCTGCGAGCGTTTCTCTCTTGGTTCGAAAAAGATAGCGTCGAGGGAGCATTTGATCAAGATGCATTGCGACTAATAACAGAATCTACAGTGATTTAGACTCGCTACATGAGTCCCACTGCTTCGCTAGATGTTGTTGTTGTTGTTGTTGATTTTTGCAATCGCTCTCTTTGAATGACAATCAGGAGGGGAGTATAGTATTTTTAACGCAGTGTATCATGGTTAAATGCCCCTAACGCCATTTTTGCCGAATTGTCTATTCCTGTCTAATCGTCATTCTTTATTTTAAAGACAAATATGGCTCTAGGGGCAGACGTTATATCGATATGGAAGTTTCAGCATAATTGACTTACTACACCCAGTAATAGACAACTTGATAAAGCAGTGGCATCCTTCTAGTCGATAGGTAAAAAGCAACTAAACTAGCAGGTTTGATTTTTGATGCCACTCAGGGCGTGTACAGCAATGATAAATACAATCAATATGGCTTCTCGCTACTATCTCGCATGCTGGAAGTTAAATATTACTATATATACATCTATATACACTTTCATGTCATATAACTACTATTTCGTCTTATTCATGAAACCCTTCACTTGTGTCAGTGTGGAAATGTCACTGTTATTACTATTACTATATCATTTGTTTATTCTATCTTGGGTGCTTGGTACGTACTGGCATAATACATGCATAGAAATTCTTTTCCTTCTTTGGCATCGCAGCTTGAGGTATCTTTGGTCTGAGATAATTTAATACTGTTGTGCTGCGTCGTGTTGGCTTACCTGCTGAATTTGGATGAGAGTTGCTCTGTTTTGTGCTGGATGCGCTGTTTGATAATCCACTAGGTCCACTGGAGCATTTTTTGTTCTGTTGAGAAAATATTGCAGATCAAACATTCGGTCAAACATTTGAGATTTGCTTTACAAGCAATGTTTGGCCGTTTGGCTGCGCCGCAAAACATCGCTTGACAAGCAGAACATGCTGTGCAATTTTTTGAAAAAGTTCAAAAACATTTTTTGCTTGCTGTAAACAAAAAAATGTTTGACGAGCAATGTTTTTTGACATGGCCAAACGATAAAAAATTTTGTTGGACAAACAAATTTCCATATTTGACCAACAATGTTTGATTGTTTGGCCAAGGTCATGGGGCAAGAAACGTTGGTGTGGCATTTACAGCATAATTTGCTCACCACGAATATAATGCATCAACATTATCATAGTGTCCTTCCTTATTCCTGTGCACGCTAGTCTTTCGAGTCATTGGCAACAATATTGACGTTCATAGTCATTTTGGGTCTTCATAAGTCGTTTGCTCTAACCAGGCTAACGACTCGAGCAGCTGCAACATCTATAATATTTGGATTGCAACAGCCAATTGTGAAACAAAGTTTAGAAGATGGATAGAAAGCAGGTGATGGTGAAGGTAGACTGATGTATTAAGCACCAGTCCCAAGGATCTAAGGAAGTAGATGAATTAACGAGAACTGACTGTGACGCAACAGTGGCTGGGGCTCGAACCCTGTCATCGCTGAGCTGCTGACACTCTGCTGACATCCTATCGACATCTAGTACAGAATCAAAGTTTTGCACTTAAATTGTATAGATATGTCTATGCATTTATTGCAATAACACGCCTTTCTGCTTTACCCTTAAAACAGCTATGTCTCATACACTTACCGTAGCGCAGTCAGTTATCTCTTTCATCGACGGCAGAGTGATATTAGGAATACTACAAGTATTGTGTTTCTTTGAAGTCTGCCTGGTCTTTTCCCCACACGAACAACTACTGTCCACAGGACCAACTCTCAAACATCCAAATTCACTTTGCATACCATTCTGCTCATCGAAATTCAAATTATAGCAAATGAAACTGGCTTTTGATATTGGTTTCTGGTGCCTCGTTTTCGCCTTGAATAACGATAGCAAATGAGGGCAACAGTACAAACCATGCTTTCCAAGTGACATACTTGATTTATTCTCGAGTAGTATGACGCTCAAGTAGTCTGCAATGATTTTATGTGTAACCTCTTTTCTGTATCTCTTGATATGTCCGTCGATATTCGCACAGTGCTTGAACTCATAGTATTGGTCTTTTCCCTTAGGGCTCTGCGTTTTTGCCATGCTTGCCCCCGTTTTCTTGCAAGGGTTATCAATATCCGTTTCGTCAAAGCCACATCTCTTTGGTGGGCGTTTACTGAAATCCACCAAACTAAGCCCTGTATTGGATCTACCCGATCTGTACAACTGCCTTTGCAAGTTGAACTTTTCATCTGCAATGTAATCAATTTGATGCGGTCTTTCATCTTCACAGATTTTCCAGCTCTTAAACTTGGGAGTTTCTTTTAGAAGAAGGTTTGCAGGTTGTTGGCTGGACTTTCGCTGCCTTTTCGTACTCCGATCAGGTATTTGTTGTTGCTTGCTTTCCTCCAGAAGGGTATTAATTGCATCGATTTCTTTGTTGGCTTGGACATTGAATAACTGGTAATACTGTGTCATCATCAATCTGCATATTCCGAATAATTAACGTATGCTTCAAGCTCTGAATATGAAATAGCTAGACCGAAAGAAAATACTTTGTCCCGCTTACCGCTTTTTGGTCACTTACATGTTTGCTATTACCTATTACTGTTATTACATGAAGTCTTTTCTACCATCTTACTACATTTATTCTGCAATTGTGACGTCATGGTGATTGATGATGTCAAATGCCTCAGGTTTCAATTTTGTGGGGGGGGGGGTTTCTAGACTTTTTATCTGAGCCCCAGTTATCGCTCACGAAACCGAGACTAACACCAAAGTGAGATCGCTCAAACTGGTTGTAGCGGGGTGTCGGGATGGAGAAGGGTCTGGAGTGGAAAATAACGACACAGATAATACCGTAAGTTTAGGGCATCTCTAAACAGCTTTTGAAGCCTTCCTCGGGAAAACTTCAACATTTAAAAAAGGAACTTTTTCTGGAGGGGGGCTATACGAGAAGGGCGACGTAATCGAAATACATGGTATATTCAAATTTCTAATGAGCATTCGTCAAATTGCCTAGGGGGAAGTAGTATTTATTTCACCGTAATTGCTTATTCTCTGATAAACTAATCAGTACATATTGAAAAAGTTAGGGCTATTGTGGAAAATAGTTGCTGCCGATGATGATGATTATTGATGATTATGATGATGATGATTATGATTATGATTATGATGATGATGATGATGACGATGATGATGACAATGATGACGATGATGTTAATGATGATGATGATAATGGTGAACATGTTTACAGCAGGCAGCTCTCTAACTGGTACTATCTTCAGCTTCAGTCTGTGACAGAACAGATAGATAGACTTTGAAATTTGATGGAAACATAGAGTGTGTTCTTTTAACTTTTCAAAGTACTTCGTGTTGAAAGCTTGAAAAGAATTGGTAGCCTGGGTTCCCAGTGTCTTTATTATTTCGCGCCATTTGCAAAAAGTTGTACATTTCAAGTGCCAATCACGTAAGCACCAAGGTCCAATGGGAGTTCAATTTATAAAACCACAAGGCACGTGGAAACGTCCTCTCACTTCACGAAGCACGAGGTCCACTCCGGTGGTCTCAAGCAGTTCTCACTTTTCTTCAACCAAGAAAAGAAAGAGAAGGGCGCCTAAAAGGCAAAAAGACAACGAACTCTGTCTTGAACTTAAAAGAATCCAAGTGCACTTGTTCAAAGCTTGCAAGCAACATAAACCGAAAAAGAACTTCGAAGTTCAAAGTGGCCCAAGGAGCTTTTTGGTCCATTGTGTGAAGTTGGCGCGCAACTGCAGAACCATGAAAAAAGACTCAAAATTTAGAAGGTAAGCCCTTCCTTGATTTATAAACTATTGCTTTTCATTTTTCTTATCTTATTATCTATATAATTGTTTAAGAATTGGTCGTTTTTAATACTGTTTAAAACGGTTTTGCCAACTTTTTGACGACAAGTGAACGTCGCGTGGTGTGGCAACGACAAGTCAAACGCTGCTCATTTTAAAAACCCGAAAACCTTTCCACAAACCTTCTGAAAACCGAAAAAAGTTTTCGTAGAAATAAGTTTTTTGCAGTTCTTTAATACGTTTTGTTATAACTGCCTGAAAAAAGGTTTTATGTCCCAGTTTTTAGTAGAGAATCCCCGACAAAAAGCTGGCAAAATTTAGGCGCCAAAACTAGTTTTTGACATTTCGCTTACTTGGGACTTACTTTTACCAGCCAAAACGACTTTGAGAAATTCATAACTAAGCTATCTAAATGTAAAGCTGGTAAAAATTGCGATTAATTTATGATTTTGTTTAATTTAGACTAGTTTTCTTTATTTGCCAAAAACAGCAAAAGTCTGCAAATTTCCCCTCCGTCAAAAAGCCTACAGATTTAGGCGCCAAAATTTGGTTTTGTCGTTTTATTTGCTTTTACTAACTAAAACTTCTTAAAAGTTGTCAAACCTTAACTATTTTAATGTTTAGTTGAATTCAGGTTTCGAGGAGTTTATTGTTTTTGTTTTATTTTTTACTTTATTTGCCATAAAACCTTCACATTCTCCGCCGGAGAGCGCAGAAACATTTTAGGGCCAAAAGCTTGGTTTTGTCCCTTTACTTACTTTTACTAACCAAAACTTCTTAGAAAAAGTCAAAACTAAGCTTTCTAAATATTTAGTTGATAAAAGTTTCGAGACATTCATGATTTTTGTTTATTTTTTTTACTTTATTTGCCATAAAACCTACCAAAAACCTAAGAATCTCTCCGGCAAAGAGCGTGCAAAATGTTGGCCCCAAAACTTGGTTTGTCACTTTACTTGCCTTTCAATAGCTAAAACCTCTTGAAAGAACTTATAACAAACCTATGAAATGTTTCGCTGATTAAAGTTTCGATGAATTTATTATTTTGTTTGATTTTCTTTTAATTTATTTGCCAAAAAGCCTGCAAATCCCTGAAAAAAAAGCCTACAAAATTTTGGCGCCAAAACATGGTTTTGTCACTTTATTCGTTTTTAATAGCTAAAACTTCTTAGAGAAAGTCAAAACTAAGCTATCTAAATTTTAAGTTGATCAAGCTTTCGAGGAATTTATGATTTTTGTTGATTTTTTTTACTTTATTTGCCATAAAACCAACAAATCTCCCCGGCAAAAAGCCCACAAAAATTTGGCGCCAAAACTTTGTTTTGTCACTTTACTTGCTTCTAATTGCTAAAACTTCTCGGAGAAACTCGTAACTAAATTATCTAAATGTTAGGCTTAATAAAAGTTTCGACGAATTTATGTATTTGTTCAAATTTTTACTTTATTTGCCAAAAAGCCTGCAAAACCTAGGCCCCAAAACTCGGTTTTGTTATTTCACTTGCCTTAACTACTCGGACTTCTTTTCTTCAGTACACATCGCAAGAAAAATTCATAACTACGCTTATTTAGTTTTGAGAAGGCAGAATTTTTATGAATATATGCTTCCTTTCTTTTTATTCCATTTTTTTGCCAAATTCTGGTGTAAGACTGACTTTTTCGTACTTTTTTTGCGCATAGTACCAAAACTGCAAAAAACGAAATGGTTTCGAAAATAACAAAACTAAAGGCTGAAAGCGAAGTTAAATGTTCTAATAAACAACTTGTATTTTTGTATTTTCAACCTTCTGAAGGTCAAAGGGATTATGAAATGAACTTCGTTCGGAAATCAAAAATTTATTCAAAATGAAATTGATCATAGGCACTTCACTTGAAAGTTTTTGATTGACAGCCTAATTAGAATAATGGATTTGATTGGCTAACTTGTTACAAGTTTTGATGAAATGTATTTTTTTAAGACATCAAACCCACCACAGAGCCTAATCAGAGCTAAGAATAGAGCTTCTTGCAAAATGATTGTTAGAATGGACCGCCTTACCTTTTGACGAATTTGTTTTAAATTAAAACCGAGTATCCAAAACACGACTGAATTCAAGAGTCGAGAAGGAAACATTCTCTATATGGCTTTCCCAAACTGTCTCAGTTACGAAATGAAATATGGGGGGGGGGAAGAGAACTTCTTCACAATTATGGAAAGTTATTATTCAAACACTCTCATTATAGCTAGTAGCTAGCCATCGCTGATAAACCCTTTTTGCTATGTCGGAGTATTTTACTAGGGGAGGGCGAGAGCCGTTTGCAACGATTACATCATTTAAAAACAAATAAGAGCCAAAGAGGACCTATTTTGGGCACATAATTCGATGGGGCAGCCAGACATTCAATAGTGGAGGGGCAAAAAGGGCGTGGTCATGGGGAAATTTTAGGCGTGGTTTTAAGGACAAATAACCAAGTTTTAACCTGCGAAACTTTTACATCAGATTTAGCCCATATACAAAACATCTCTCCGCGATGATCGGTGGGGGGGGTGACTACCCCCTGTGCCCCCAATGGCTACGCCACTAACTTTATTTACTACCTATTCTATCTTAACTTAAGGCAATCAAAAAAGAGGGGCTTTTCACTCTCTTAGATGCCATATGAGATTTACATTAAAACAAAGGGATTTCAAGGATTTTCTTGAAAACAATGGGTTTTTAAGCAAGCGTGTTCAAGGCTTCCTTGAAGTGAATCGCCCCTCGGTCTAGAAGGCTCAATTTTTTAGCGATTTCAAACAAATTCCTTCTCTTTCAGTGCAAACATGGAGTGAGAGCCAAACAGTTCAAAAGAAGGCGATGGGGCAGCTTGGATTTACAGATGCAATGTAAGTTATTCATAAGATTTGCTTCTTGCAATAATCTCTACTACTTATCTAAAGTTATTTTCAAAATGTCATGATTTTAAATACTTATTTTTTGATTTTCAGGGAATTTCAAAGAAGATAGTGACCCCCGAGCCTGAAGAATATGAGGCTGTGAGGCGATTGACGAATCAGGTAATCACTTTTATTTTATTTTTTAAATTCTCTTGTAATATGATGATGATGATGATGATGATGATGATGATGATGATGATGATGATGATGATGATGATGATGATGATGATGATGATGGTAATGATGATGAAGATGATGATGATGATGATGATGATGATCATGGTGATGATGATGGGGATGATGATGGTGATGATGATGATGATGATGATGATCATGATGATTATAATGATCATGACGATTATAATGATAATGATGATGATTATGGTGATGATGATGATGATGATTGCATTAATGCTAATGTTGATGATGATCGTTGATTTTGATGATCATGATGATGATCATCAAAACCTTTGATGTTGATAATTATGATGACGATGACTCTGATGCTGATGCTGATGACAATGATTATTATGATTATATAGATGATTATACGTTTCTAATGATTGTTTTTGTATTTTCAGCGAAGATGCCTCATCATCATAATCATTGAGGAAAACCTGTCTGATGGCATTGCATTTGGTGGAGTAACCCTGCTTGCATCATGTAAGTAATAGACAGTTTTTATTTGCAATATAATTCATTGTTGACAAGTATTCAAAACGAAAGTCATAGCTGTTATCCCTTTATGCTGTATTCAAAAAATGTATTTGTAAGCCAATAGTAACACTGTTTCTGAGGGCAATGCTAAAAAATATTAATCCGCAGCCGTCAGTACAAAATCAAGCTTGCAAGGGTTAATTTTTCGGTATTACCTGAAGGAAACAGTTTTTATTATGGTTTATTACCCTATGGATAAGGCGTGGTCATAACCCCTAGTGATTACAAAACTCATGCTTGATGCCCTTACAATGAAGCATTTTGTTGCTGGTTTCTGAATCTAAAAATCTCGAACGCTTGAAGTAACGAGCAGAACCTACCAAATAATAATACTCTATCATTACCTCACATTCGAACGTTTTAGCCAACCAGATTGCATAACAGAGTTGTGGCCCTGACAATAAGATAATAATTGTCTTATATTGAATTTTTTTCACAGATCCTTTTATGGAGTTTGTTGTCTGTATATTCGATGGCATCTAAAGGTTTTTGATAAATTTGTATTTCTAATATTACTTTTGAATGTTTTTTTAAATATAATTTTGATCGAAACGCCCCCGCCCCTCAGGTGTGCACACCAACCCCAACCTCCCTCGTTTTATAAATTTACGCTTATACACATTATTCGTATACAGTATTATAGTATTTAAACACATATATACATTCACATGCATATACACATCTTACACACGTTTGATACAAATCCCCCCTCGTTTTATAAATTTATGCATATGGCTACATATTACGCATATATAGTATAATATTAATACATTCACATGCATATACACATCTTACACACACGTTTGATACAAATCCCCCCTCGTTTTATACATTTATGCATATGGCTACATATTACGCATATATAGTATAATATTAATACACATTCACATGCATATACACATCTTACACACACGTTTGATACAAATCCCCCCTCGTTTTATACATTTATGCATATGGCTACATATTACGCATATATAGTATAATATTAATACATTCACATGCATATACACATCTTACACACACGTTTGATACAAATCCCCCCTCGTTTTATACATTTATGCATATGGCTACATATTACGCATATATAGTATAATATTAATACATTCACATGCATATACACATCTTACACACACGTTTGATACAAATCCCCTCTCGTTTTATACATTTATGCATATGGCTACATATTAATATTAATACATATATATACATTCACATGCATATACACATCCTATATACACCCGTTTGTTACAGTTATTATTTTTGTAATTCTCTTTTTGCTTGTATTTTACTCATTTATTTAAACTGTGTTACACCTCACCCCCCAAAACATATTTAAAAACAACATACACCCACTCAGTCCCTTATATTAAAATGCGCTTTATGTTACCCCCTGAAATGTATTTTAAATTGAATGCACCAATCATACATTCTCTTTCCTCCAAATGCGCTTTATGTTACCCCCTGAAATGTATTTAATAACTCCATACACCAATCATTCATTGCCTTTCTTCAAAGCGCGTTCAATCTTGCCCCCTGAAATGTATTTGAAAACTCCATATACCAGTCATTCAATCCCTTTCCTCGATATGCGCTCTATGTAACCTCATGAAATGTATTTAAAATTAACTGCACCAATCATTCATTGCCTTCCTTGAATTGCGTTTCACGTTACCCCCTGAATTGTTTTTAGAATTAAATGCCCCAAACATACATTCTCTTTCCTCGAAAATACGCTTCATGTTACCCCCCACTCAATGTATTTAAAAACTCCATACACCAATCATTCATTGCCTTTCTGTTTCTCTTGCGCAAATACACGAATATTTTTTACGGTATTCCGAAAAGTTAGCGAAATATAGAAAGATCTTGCTACAGTTTTTTGCAAAACCACAAAGAAATGCGTCCGCGCAAAAGCTTTTTTCGCAAAAATTTTTTCCTTGGCACTCCAAGAAGATCAATGAAGTAAAAGAGCACTTGATGGCCCATCTTGGAGGGTAGATGTTTTTCAACCAGCATACGAAAAGATTGGGTTGTGGCACTTCAAGATGACCAATGCAGTAAAGAACAATACATGGCCCATCTTGGAGGGTAGATGTTTTACAACCAGTACACGAAGAAGTTGGGGGTGTGGCAGTTCAAGACGATCTAAGCAGTAAAGAACACTAGATGGCCCATCTTGGAGGGTAGATGTTTTGTAACTCGTACACGATGAAGATGTGGGTGTGGCACTTCAAGACGATCAGTGCAGAAAGGTAAAATAGATGGCCCAGCTGGAGGGTAGATGTCTTACAACCAGTACACGAAGAAGATGAGGGTGTGGCACGTCAAGACGATCAATGCAGTAAAGAACAATAGATGGCCCATCTTGGAGGGTAGATGTCTTACAACCAGTATACAAAGAAGATGTGGGTGTGGTATTTCAAGAAGATCATTGCATTAAAGAACAATAGATGGCCCAGCTGGAGGGTAGATGTCTTACAACCAGTATACAAAGAAGATGTGGGTGTGGTATTTCAGGAAGATCAACGCAGTAAAGAACAATAGATGGCCCATCTTGGAGGGTAGATGTTTTGCAACCAGCATACAAAGAAGATGTGGGTGTGGTATTTCAAGAAGATCATTGCATTAAAGAACAATAGATGGCCCAGCTGGAGGGTAGATGTCTTACAACCAGTATACAAAGAAGATGTGGGTGTGGTATTTCAAGAAGATCATTGCATTAAAGAACAATAGATGGCCCATCTTGGAGGGTAGATGTCTTACAACCAGTATACAAAGAAGATGTGGGTGTGGTATTTCAGGAAGATCAACGCAGTAAAGAACAATAGATGGCCCATCTTGGAGGGTAGATGTCTTACAACCAGTATACAAAGAAGATGTGGGTGTGGTATTTCAAGAAGATCATTGCATTAAAGAACAATAGATGGCCCATCTTGGAGGGTAGATGTCTTACAACCAGTATACAAAGAAGATGTGGGTGTGGTATTTCAAGAAGATCAATGCAGTAAAGAACAATAGATGGTCCATTTTGGGGGTAGATGTCTTACAACCAGTATACTAAGAAGATGGGGTGTGGTAATTCAAGAAGATCATTGCAGTAAAGAACAATAGATGGCCCATCTTGGAGGGTAGATGTCTTAAGCAGTGCAGGAAGAAGATGCGGGTGTGGCAGTTCAAGACGATCAATGCAGTAAAGAACAATAGATGGCCCATCTTGGGGGGCAGATGTTTTACAATCAAGAACATAAAGATAACGGAATTTTTCACCTTTTTTATTTTTATCACAACGGTGTGATGCGGCATACACTTTGCGCGATGCGCGAAACGTGCGTGCTGCCGTGACCCTAAAGTGTTTCCTTAAAGTTAGAGAATAAAAATGCGGAAATTTTTAATAAGCTAGAAAATGCCACTCTATAAATGCGCGAAAAATTGCAACGTCAGCGCACTTTTTTGCCAAGATGCATTTTCGTACATTGGAACCCGAAGCAAATCACTTGGAAGTTTCCTGTTATTTTCTGGGCTGCAATATACAGGTGATATTAAAGCATTATAGATTTTATTATTATTTTTTATTCAACTATCAATTCTAAGTTAGATCTCCCGTCCCAGGCGTGGGGATTTGGATTGAGCGAATTCGCCAGACATAGTACAGATGCTAACTTTCTGATGGGGTATGGATTTCACTGTTCATGCTATGACTGATGAAGCATTTTTTTGCTGGAAAAGGCTGGACTGATGAAGCGTGGATTGTTGGGAAGGGCTGGACTGGTGAAACGCGTATTGCTTTGGGCTTCGGTCTGATGAAACAGCGTATTGCTCTGGAAAAGACTGGACTAATTTGAAGCGTTTTTCGTTGGAAAGGCTTTTTCCAGTGAAACTTGCACTGCATTGGGAATGCCGGGACGTGTGAAGTTTGTACCTTTTTAAAAGCAAGCATTTCTGTGTTGAACGAGTTTGAGCAATCTGCTTCTCCATGCTGCTATCGAATCTAGTTTAGGAACATAGGCTAAATGACTTATGAACAGGCAATGCATAAGCCCCTTTACCATAGACGTATAGCTATAACTATAACGAAAATTCATAGCATGGATTTTAATCTTCTTGTAAATTATATTGCAGGACCGGAAAGATGCTTTGGTTCCCTTCAATTTGTGAAAGAGTTACTACTTCCTGGAATAGCCTATTGACTTTTTCTGAGTTCTTTGTCTACATTTCTCTCTAATAATACTTGCAATTTTTTTTATTTGATCCTTTTATCCTCTTTTTGTATTTCTTGACCTAAACGCAAAGTTTTCAGTATAACCAACCAATCTGCCTAGGGCTGCAGCTCATTGTAGACAGGGCGTAGCGACCCTGGGTATCCCGAGCTCATGATGCTACTATGACGACCGTCAAAGACCCATTTCGGATCTGATGCCAATTTAAGCATACTTAAACTACGATTATTACCTAATGCAATTATTACCTTACTTTCTTAATGCAATGAGTTCGAACGCCGCTTGCTTAGAATACTTTTATCTATTATCAATGTTCTTTTACGTCCTATAGCTATGCTACAGTTCCCTGCATTTTAGAATACATTTTTACGTCGCGAATGTTCTTTTCTATCTTGAAGGCATTTATCTTGAAGGCTTTTTATTATCTTGAAGGCTCATAAGCATTTTTCATTGAGTTGATTCTCCCTATCTGATAACCGTGTCATTTTCTATGCTCGATGCAATTGTTGCAAGAACTTCTAAATAGAGAGATGCCTCGCAAATTTTCAGTTATTAATTATGTTTGCTTATGTTCCAATAACCTATATTGTTTAACATTTATCATTTCTTTAATTAATTTCACTTATTTTTATTTGGCATTGTAATTCATTCGTCTTGAGACAAGCATATTGATGCTACTTGAATTTCGAGCTACTTTCTGTACCTGCAATACCTCAAATGCTGCCCCATAAGTGCCTCATGGCATTTTAGCAACCATGCCATTTCCTTATATCTTATACAAATATTGCATGAATTGCATGCGGAATACCTTTCACAATTAGGCATTTGTCTTTAACTAGGTTGAATTATTGACAATTCTGATGTTATGTCGTGCTCAACACATTTATGCCCAATACCTTGCCAATGTTTGCATGTGCAACTTACTCCTAATTCTGGTTATCAACCTGATCTCTATGTTCGGTAACTCCTTGCCAATGTTGGCAATTTCATTTAGTTCGCTTGTGCTGTACAATCCTCTTCCTATATGAAAATTGAACACGCTCCTGTGTTTTGCAATACTTGGCAAATGGCTTATGTTTATTATTTTCTTCATGGCAATGATGCCATGTGGCAGGTATGCCATACTCTTTTGCCTTTTGCAGCTCTTGCATAAACTTTTATTACAGGTTTATATTATACATTATATTTCATTACAGGTCAATATTTCGCCAATGCAGGCATACACGATTATTTTGTTGTTTTATATTGTCATGCAGCCAATTTTTAAGCGAATACACACATTTCTGCATTTAGAAGTGCCTTGGCAGCCATGGCATATTCTGCTTTTATTCTGTCAAATGTATGCTCAGTGCTAGATTCTTGTGTCGACTGCATAAATAATAGCCACTAGGCTTCTTGTCTACGCTACAGTGACGTCATTTTCATGGCGATTGTTATATTTGCTTTATTCTGATGCATATCCCGATGCATATGTTGCACATGCTATCGTAGCAACAAGCATCTTTGAATAAATTATTTTTTTTGTTAGGTTTTAGGAATGCAGATAATCTTGTTAATACGTCATTTTCATGGCGGTTGTTATATTCGCTTTATTCTGGTGCATATCGCGATGCATATATTACACATAATATGATGCAAACAGGCATCTTTGAATACATGATTTTTTGGTTAGGCTTCAGGAATGCAGATTTCCTGTCCGTACGTCATTTTCATGGCGGTTGTTATATTTGCTTTATTCTGATGTATATGTTGCATATACCTTCTTGTCCAACCAGCATTTTGCTGATTTTAGCGAACATTGGTTCGATGCTAATAAAGCAGATCATTTGCTTTTTACGTCATTTTCATGGCGGTAATTGTATATCCTGCATTCTATTGATGCATTCACTGCATAAACCCTCTTGTCCAACCAGCAGCATATTGGTGATTTTAGCATACATTGGCTTGATGTTGATATAGCAGATTATTTGCCTTTTACGTCATTTTGATGGCGGTCATTGTATATACTGCATTATATTGATGCATGTCTTGATAAACCTTCTTGTCCAACCAGCAAATTGCTGATTTTAGCGTACATTGGCTTGATGCTAATAAAGCAGATCATTTGCTTTTTACGTCATTTTCATGGCGGTAATTGTATATACTGCATTATATTGATGCATGTCCTGCATAAACCTTTTTGTCCAACCAGCAAATTGCTGATTTTAGCGTACATTGGCTTGATGTTGATATAGCAGATTATTTGCCTTTTACGTCATTTTGATGGCGGTCATTGTATATACTGCATTATATTGATGCATGTCTTGATAAACCTTCTTGTCCAACCAGCAAATTGCTGATTTTAGCGTACATTGGCTTGATGCTAATAAAGCAGATTATTTGCCTTTTACGTCATTTTCATGGCGATCATTGTATATACTGCATTATATTGATGCATGCACTGCATAAACCTTCTTGTCCAACCAGCATATTGCTGATTTTAGCGTACATTGGCTTGATGCTAATGTAGCAGATTATTTGCTTTTTACGTCATTTTCATGGCGATCATTGTATATTCTGCATTCTATTGATGCATGTCGTGCATAAACCTTCTTGTCTAACCAGCATATTGCTGATTTTAGCGTACATTGGCTTGATGCTGATATAGCAGATTATTTGCCTTTTACGTCATTTTCATGCCCTTCATGGCGGCCATTGTATATCCTGCATTCTATTAATGCATGTCCTGCATAAACCTTCTTGTCCAACCAGCGAATTGCTGATTTTAGCGTACATTGGCTTGATGCTGATATAGCAGATTATTTGCCTTTTACGTCATTTTCATGCCCTTCATGGCGGCCATTGTATATCCTGCATTCTATTAATGCATGTCCTGCATAAACCTTCTTGTCCAACCAGCATATTGCTGATTTTAGCGTACATTGGCTTGATGCTAATAAAGCAGATTATTTGCCTTTTACGTCATTTTCATGGCGGTCATTGTATATCCTGCAATCTATTGATGATTCATTACACATCCTCTATTTCATTCTACTGATCTATTTTTTAATGCATATATTGCAAATACCTATGCACCCAACGATCCTCGTCAAATTGTTCTACTCTATTTTTCTCTCAAATCCTACTGAAATTCTTTGCTTTTCTAAAACCTTAAAACTTTCCTTTCTTCTTTCACTAATCTCTCTTCGTTAAGGTAAGTATTTGTTATTACATTAATATAGTAAAATCTTATGAATATTCATATTCATATACAACATAGGCATATTTATAGGCATAGGCATATTATAGGCATATATGATACAAGTACTTAGGCATATTTTATGAAAAATATAGGCATAGGTTTTCTTATAATATGCACATAGAGAAAACATAGGCATATAATACTGTAGGCATATATTATAGGCATACTAAAGATTGTATATCATATAGGTAGATTTACTTTTCATTTGTATTTTGCAATAACAATCAATGTCTTATTCACAGCAGTTCGATTTCCCCTGAGTGCCAAGGGTTTTACCGTTATACCGTTATATGTGATGAGAAGATTCCATATAAGGACTTGGGCCTTGTGATGCCGCTATACCGCTATATGCGATGAGAAGATGCCATATAGGGATGTGGACCTTGTTATGCCGATATACCGCTATATGCGATGAGAAGATGCCATATAGGGATGTGGACCTTGTTGTGCCGATATACTGCTATATGCGATGAGAAGATGCCATATAGGGATGTGGACCTTGTTATGCCGATATACCGCTATTTTTTGATATATATTTCTTTTATGTTAGTTACAACAAATAGTGATATACACTAATTCATACTAACATTAAGCAACCATAGGAATTGCATTGATCAACTCATTTAGTGCAAAAGGAGCACTCGCATTTTTTAGCGAGGAACCAAGTTTTGATCAAATTTTTAAACTGTTTAGTGTTACTCGCCGTTTTGATTTCATTAGGAAGGGAATTCCATATTTTTGGCCCTTGATAACATAAGGACTTAATGCCAAAGCCAGTGGTTCTAACTTTTGGTATTTCAAGAAGATTTGTGCTCCGTAGATTGTGGTCAAGTTTTTTAGGTAAAAAATAGTCCTTCATAAAAACAGGATTTAGGTTATTCAAAGTTTTGAATACCTCTAAAGCAAGGAGCCTTATCGACTGTATATGAATGGTGGTCTCCATTGAATCAGATAGTAGTTTTTCATACGTAGAAGTATAGTCAGAATATGCAAGTCGTAGTGCTCTCTCATTTATCTTTTCTAGTTTGTCTTGGCTCCCTTTGGTGCATAACATCCAAATAAGTGGACAGTAATTAAAGTGGCATAAGATAAACGAGTTAATTATAATTTTTCTCTCTTTTTCCCCCATGAACCTAGCTAAGCGTTTTAGAGAATTAAGTTGTTTTGCTGCTTTTTTACAAATTTTATCAATATGGGCATCAAATTTTAAACTTTCATCTATCTCTATACCTAGCAGAGTTACATTAGTTTCGACTTTTATTTTTAGATTCTCATTAATTTCAAAATGTTCTATGTTCTTGTTTTTATTTCCAATAGTAATGGCTTGGAATTTAGAACCATTAGCAGTCATTTCGTTTGACTTAAACCATTCAAGACATTTATTGGTGTTTATTTTATCAAATTTATTAATTCTTCAGTGCTTGAGGTGGTCACTGTCAGTGTGTTGTCATCGGCAAAATTACAGAGAGACCCATCACTGAGGTTATAAAAGATATCATTTATAAAGGAGTTGAAGAGAAGAGGTCCTAGTATTGAACCTTGTGGGACACCTTGTCCTAATTCATCCCAAGAGCTATATTGTCCTTTTACTTTTACTCTTTGCTTTCTATCTGACAAATAATTCTGGATGAATAAGAGTGAATTTTCTTTTATCCCATAAGCATGTAGTTTTGCAAGTAGAAGATTCTTTGGGAGACAATCAAATGACTATATGCGATGAGAAGATGCCATATAGGGATGTGGACCTTGTTATGCCGATATACCGCTATATGCGATGAGAAGATGCCATATAGGGATGTGGACCTTGTTATGCCGATATACCGCTATATGCGATGAGAAGATGCCATATAGGGATGTGGACCTTGTTATGCCGATATACCGCTTTATGCGATGAGAAGATGCCATATAGGGATGTGGACCTTGTTATGCCGATATACCGCTATATGCGATGAGAAGATGCCATATAGGGATGTGGACCTTGTTATGCCGATATACCGCTATACGCTATGAGAAGATGCCATATAGGGATGTGGACCTTGTTTTGCCGATATACCGCTATATGCGATGAGAAGATGCCATATAGGGATGTGGACCTTGTTTTGTCGATATACCGCTATATGCGATGAGAAGATGCCATATAGGGATGTGGACCTTGTTATGCCGATATACCGCTATATGCGATGAGAAGATGCCATATAGGGATGTGGACCTTGTTTTGTCGATATACCGCTATATGCGATGAGAAGATGCCATATAGGGATGTGGACCTTGCTGTGCCGATATACCGCTATATGCGATGAGAAGATGCCATATAGGGATGTGGACCTTGTTATGCCGATATACCGCTATATGCGATGAGAAGATGCCATATAGGGATGTGGACCTTGTGATGCAAATATGTGCCATTTTATGAAGTTTAGGATAGAACTATTCGCCACGGGTGCCATATGTCTTAGCTTTCCGCTAGTTGTGAAATGAAGATGCCTTATAGGATAGGAAGTAGGGAAAACCAAGCGCGCGCGCTGCGAATCGTCAGAAATCAGTTATGCTTTGCCATGCTCTCCGATTTTGCCTATGGGAGTATGGATTTCCTTTCCTGATTTTTGACTGATGGAATTCTTTGCATTTTTGACAGTGAAAGCAGCACGGGATAAAAACTAGCACAAACATGAAAAACAATGATAATTTTGGTTATTATTTGTATAAACATCAATAAACATTTAAATTGATAAACATGATAGTTAACATAAGGAAATTAAACTCTAACCCTAAGGAACTAAATCACGACAATTAGTAACTATTATTATCATTGTTGTAACGCGAGAATGTATTCTTGTTATAAGCCAAAAAACCGGCTGTAACTTGGATAGAAATTTGTCGAACGAGGTACGGAAATCAATCAAACGAAAGGAAAAACTCGAGCGAAGGGTGCTCCCTTGACGTGGGGCTTGAGCTTTTAACAAAGCGCACCCGGCAAATCTTATGAATAGTAATTAATTGCGCGAGACTGCGCATTTAATGTATTGTCGCACTGATAGAATAGTATAGATTATTTGTTACAGAGGTAACAAGAGATGGCAGCGATTCTTTAACGCAAGTAATTTAGATACCTAAAAATGTTTGCAGCTAGAATATCTATACTAAGCGCTTACCAAATTTGCATTATTTGCAACTATCTTTATACCGAAAAGAAGATATATTTGCGCAATTTATGCATCACAGCTTAAATGCAGAAGAAAGTTAATGTTGATGATGATGATGATGATGATGATGATGATGATGGTGATGATGATGATGATGATGATGATGATGATAATGATAATGATAATGATAATGATGATGATGGTGATAATGATGATGATGATGATGATATGTCGATGATGATGATTAATGTATAATGATGATGATGATGATGATGATGATGATGATGATGATTACTGTATAATGATGATGATGATGATGATGATGATGATGATGATGGTCATGATGATGATGATGATGATGATGGTCATGATGATGATGATGATGATGTTGATGATGATGATGATGATGATGCTGATGATGATGATGATGATGATTGTTGTTATTATTGTTGTTGTTGTTATTTATTTCGAATTTGCAAACGAGGTTGGGAAGTTTTGCAATAGTTCAAAGTCCACTTATGTAGGGCCTTTTCAGTTTGCAGCATTTGCCTTATCGCATCGCTTCTTCTTTATCCTTGTTGCTTGTTTTTGGCACCAGGAACTTCTTAATTTCGGACATTATCTCAAGTTTAGTGCAGAAACTCTTTTCTAAGCACAGGTAAGCTGAAATGGCGGCTTCAAGAGCAGTTTTTATTGTTGCTGCAAAGAGAACAGCGTTTGGCACTTTTGGAGGGAAACTCAAAGATACAACTGCAACAAAATTGGGGCAAGTTGCTTCAGTGGCTGCACTTGAGGCGGGAAAAGTTGATCCGGCTGCGGTGGATTCTGTTGTCTTTGGCAATGTCATTCAGGTTTGTATTATAAAGATTTAAAAGCCTTTGCATCGATTCTCTGCAGAGAGTGTAGATAGCAGATCACTTTGGTAGATGGCTCTACTGTATGACTGATCTTGTAAAGCATCCAAATCTTATCTGTGAATGCAAAGTTTCACTGTCCTAGCGCTTATTTTTTTTATTTTATGAGAATTCAAATTTCCCAATTCTATAAAGGCTTTGACTGCAAAATGAACTTGCTGAAACTTTTTACCCCATATGGGCTGAGCTCTTATAAAATCACAAACTTTGAACGCTCATATAATCGATAATACAAGTGGCAACAAAGTAAAACTTTCTTGCACCTAGACTAATTTAATTTATGGGTGCTTTATATGATTTTTGCATCAAAAAATTGATATCTTACGATTTTGAAAAATTTTAATTCTGTAGTGATCTGTTGGCCAAAGTGCACACTTAAATATATATATCACAGTTTGAAAAAAATTTTCGTTGTTTCAAAGTGCACATCTCAAAGAATAAAGGCGGGGTAGGTGGTTACGACAAATGTTGCCGAAAAGAGTGTGGCATCTGAGGAAATATAAATGTAGCCAATTATCTGGGGTCAAGAAGCCATGAAACTGTGGAAAAATTGTACATGGCTTTAGATTGATTATAGAGAGATTATGGTAATGATTTGTTTCATTTTAGAGCTCTACTGATGCAATATATATGGCAAGACATATTGGACTGAGAGCAGGTGTTCCTATAGAGACTCCAGCTCTTTGTGTCAACAGATTATGTGGCTCAGGGTTTCAGGCTTTAGTCAATGGAGTACAGGTATGAAATATTCACCCCTTTAACTATGTTTGTTGGTTTGATCTGGTTTAAGGCTCAGTTTTCTGTTAAGTTTTCCTCTTGGTTTTTGAAGATGCTATTATTGTTGCTGCTATATTCAATGCCTCTATTTGGATTACATATTGATAGTACCATCGGCAGGGAGGGTCTGGCAGGGTTGAAGCTCTGAGGCCCAGACCTTGAAGGGGCCCGCAAAAATTTGAATTCTCTTTCATGCTTCCCTAAAAAACATCCTAAAAGCCTTTTACGATGACATTACCCAGGGCCTGCACTGCCTCTTGACGGCCCTGCATATGGATAGCATATTTTCATGAGAGTTTCTATATCTGTACCCTTATGCCCTATTCCCTTTTGCCCCGCAAAAGAGTGAAACACACTTACATGAAAATCCGAGGAATTAGGCACATTTCATAGAATTAAGATATTGCGAACGAAAAAAGTGCATTAGCTCTTTTGGGACCTGTTGTTTTAGGCATCAGATTTGCATTTGCTACCGAGTGAAAAGGACTATACAGTAGCTCTTTTCCTGGCTGTGATATCATTTTTCAATGATGACTAATAAAAAAGCAAATCTATGTAGTGTTTATTTTATTTTTATAGTCAAACCAACCCTTTAAATGCCATATGAACAGAATTTCAAAAATGAAGAATCCTTGATGTTTTTATGCTTGTTTCATAACAAGTGGAGAAAAAAGCCGGGAAATAAAACCTAATATAAGGTTTAAAAGATCCAGAATGTGCTGCATTGCTAAAGCCAATTGTGTCTCCTACCTCTGATTACTTTTTATGTTTCACTTGAATTTATTGCTTTGCTGTAAAACATTAATCTTTCTCACATCTAATTTTTAGGATATTTTACTTGGAGATGCCAATATTGCCTTAGTTGGTGGAACTGAAAGCATGAGCCAGGCACCATTCATTGTTAGGAATGTGCGATTTGGAATAAAATTGGGTGTTGAACCAAAGGTGAATCTTTTAGATCTTTTATTTATGACACTATAATATGATAATCAACAGGATTTCTCTTTTTATTTTTTACAGCATAAGGACTGTATATAAACCAATAGACCAATGTAAGGGATTGCCTTTGTGTTGAAACTACAGGACCCTGCAGGGTATATTCATTTTCATCACTTTAGACCTTTTCGATGATTATAAGGAAATTTTTTATGCTTAGAGATGTAGAGTTTTCGATTCCACATTCGTATTAAGCAGCCAAAATTTTGTATAGGTGGAAAATTTTAGTATTTTGGCGTTTGTATTATTGATTTTTGAGCATTCAAAGTTTACAATTTATAAGGGCTTAGACACGGGTGTAAAAAGTTTTTGAGGTCAAAGGCACCCAAATAAAAACGGGAACTTTGAACGCTCCTAAAATTGAGAATACAGACACAAGGACAGTGATACTTTATATGTAGACTACTATGAGTGGTTTATACGATTTTGTCATCGAGAAATGGATATTCTATGATATTGAAAAATACCAATCCTGCCTGCCTTTCGTTCAAAAGCTCAACATCCTTGAAATACAGCTCTGTAAGAACGGCTATTAAATGCATCGCATAAATGCTCATTGCTTTTATAACGATGAAGTGTTCCAACTGGAACCTTTTATAGCATTAAAACAATTTCTCTCTAGATAAGGGGGTGGCTAGTCACCCCAACCACCCCCTGGATCAGCCCCTGGACTTTATTTCTTTGTTTTTTGCTAGAATGTCTCTGCTGATGCCTGATAAAAAGTTTTGAGGAAATATACACGGTTTTCAATTTAAAAAGATATGCATCCTCTATTCCCCTATTCTCTTCAGTTTTAAGCTAGCTCATTGCTAAATAAAACGCTAAAAATTATTTTAGCTTTGCATCCTCTTTGGTACATACAAAGCTGACGAATTTGCAATAAGTTAACTTTATCTGTATGTCTTTCAGATGGAGGATAGTTTGTGGTCAGGTTTGACGGATGAATATGTCAAAATTCCAATGGCAATCACTGCTGAGAATTTAGCTGAGAAGTATGGAATAACAAGACAAGATTGTGATGATTATGCACTGCAATCACAGCAGAGATGGCTTAGCGGTAATTTTTTCTATCAATTTGTGTGTTGTTCAGAGCTTCGAAATTGCAATAAACACCGGAAACATCGTAGCGCATACTCAGGGCCGTCCCTACATCAAAAAGGACCAGTCGGCAAATCGGTAGTTTCAGTCGGTGAAATCAATCTTTTCTGCAAGCAAAAGCATGGACCATCTTTGCTTGACAAGGAGGGCCGACCAAACGAAGTTTACAATAATTGATTTCGCATAATTAAAGGCTTTTTCGTCTGACACTGCTCAGAGTACCAACGTCAGAAACAAAAGGAAACAATAAATAAAACATCATTTTGGATTTTTCTAACCTTACTTTTAAATGTAGTAATATTGAAATAATGGAATAATGCAAAATTTATACCCAGATGCGGATCAAAATTCTCCATCTAGAAAGTGAAACTGGATCGGTATTGCGTTTGCAACACCAATCAGCTTGCGGGATTCAGCGGGAAGACCAATAGAATTGATTAAAGAGTCCAAGTTAACAAACTCTTTCTGTCTACACAGAACCAGCCTTTAAGTTTTAATGTGAAAAGATTTTCCGAGGCGTTTCAGAATCTGTTTCAGTCTGTTTCGATGTTTATATTCTTGAGTAGTTTCAGGCAAAAAAGCGAAAAAGTTTCCCCTATGATGAAACGCAGTTTTCGCAATATTTATTGAATTGTGCAAAATTAAGCAAGCTTGGGTCAGTGACGAGGATTGACTATGCATTAGTTAAACATTGCGAACATTGCACCCAAAATGTCCTTTGAATTTTGACAAGTCTTATTCATTGGACACCGAGGCTACTAACAAGTGGATGTCGCAAGCCTGTGGTCAAGGCACTGGCATCACCATTAAGGTTGTAAGGTTGTTGGTTTGAATCTTGTCGGGATCACTTTTCACAAGCCTACAGTCAACTGAGCTGTCCATTCTTGCAAGTTCGGTATTAAATTAGCATTCTTGGTATACGCTCTCGGGTATACGTTATAGAATATATATCAGTCTGGCGGACAAGCTACAGGTCAAGATCAGCTATATAGCTACCAGCACTCCTGATTTATAGCTAAAAATTGCTTGCTTGCTTCCTCTTTCCAGCGTTCATGAAGATGGCCTCTTCTGGAATTTACCGGTTCACTCATTGTAGAGCAGAGATCGCTTCTGTTATATATCTCCATATCAACGGAGTAACGTTTTGGAGGACTGTCTATTATGTTTTTGGGAGACATCGTAGCTGTATTTTCTACATATATTAAATGGTGCCTTGGTTTGTGTTTTGGTTTGGAATTGATATTCGAACATTTCTAAAATTAAAGTTCTAATACTTTAACGACCCAATAAAGGCAACCCCATCAATTAGTTGACGAACAGTGTATAAAAATCCTTGATAATTAACTTAGCACTACGAATGGTAGAATAGGTCGTGCCAATATTTTAGCTTCAGCAAAATCACCTAAAATCACTCATTGATTGGTAAAGGTGAAGGCTAAATGGTTTAGCTACTTAGCGCCAGGCGCCAGGATCTCAGTAGTAGATTAACTAATCGAGACCTCGACCCTGGCTGTGACGCTGTAGCTGGGGCTCGAACCCCGACCTCGCTGAACTTCTGATATCACGAGCCAGCTGGATAGGGCCACAGCACCTTCAATCGTCAACGATGATTCAGACGTCCTGCTACTGCAAGGAGCGACTCTGACGCAACCTCTGAACTAGGCCTTAGCTGTCTACAATATAACAGTTTTCTATAATTTCCATTTCAGCCCACGAGAATGGACACTTCAAAGAGGAGATTGCGCCAATGACATTAAAAGGCAGGAAAGGGCCTGAAGTATTTGAAGTCGATGAACATCCAAAGCCACAAACTACTATCGAAGGTTTAGCAAAGCTTAAATCTGTGTTCAAAAAAGATGGTACAATAACAGCTGGTAATGCATCGGTAAGTATGCTGATGCCGATTTAGTCACAGATATTCGTTTTGACCTTGCAAGACAAACATTTTTTATAAGGAATTTTCGCCAATGTTCAACACTAAAAATCCCAGCTGATTTCAACGTTGCGCAGAGTCAGAACTAGTTTCGATTGCTAATTGGCAATTTTTCGGAACTAATTTATCGCAATTGACACGTCGACGAAAAGTCTGTGGCAGCTAGTTCCTGTTTGACGGCAACTAGTCGGCGCACAGTTCGAGAAAGTTGGGCCTGTTTTACAGTACTTCTGCGATTAGTTGACAACTGATTCCCGTCAGTCGCAGTCGACATGAGCCTTCCCGCGATCTTGATCAACTTTATCCTATAAGTTTACGATCAATTGACATGTCAACATAAGCGATCTAGCCCCTAGTTGGCAAGTATTTCCTTTTTGACGGTAGCTAATCGCCGCTCAGTCAGCTGTATCCTTATAAGCTGTTGACTAGTTGTCGATATAAAGTAGCAGTTACAACTAGCTGGCGCTAGTTCTATTATATCGTAGGCCGACATAAACCTTGCTTAACTAGCTCCTATTTGACGGCAACTAGCAAGCTGACAATCATATCTGATAACTCATAATTCCTCAACTTTCCCTTAACTTTTCCCTTTGTATCTTAGAAATACAACTAAAAACAAAAGAATTTTGGCCTCAAAGATGCGGAAAGCTTTGGCTTTCGCTTATACTTTTCCTGTTCTTTTTAGGGTGTAAGTGATGGTGCGGCTGCCTTGGTCATTGCAAGTGAAGAGGCATGCAATAAACACAACCTGAATCCACTTGCCCGGGTCGTATCCTATGGTGTAGCTGGAGTGGATCCAGCAATTATGGGAATTGGACCGGTTCCGGCAGTCAAAGCAGCTTTGAAGTCATCGAAAATGGAATTAAAAGACATGGATTTAGTTGAGGTAGAATTGATAGGAATATTTCTGTTTGACCTTGTTTGAAAACATTGTTTGTCAGACATTTGAAATTTGCTTATGAAGCAATGTTTTTATGTTGAACCAATTATGAAGCAATGTTGTAATGCATTTGACAAGAAATGTTCTGCAACTTGGCGAAACATTTTTGTTGAAAAACAAAAATTCAAATTTTGCCAAACAATTTTTAATCTTTTTGCCAGGGCCTTACAGTAGCTAAGTCCCTCAAATACAAAACTGGCAAAAAAATTTATTGTTGATATCTTCCTGAAACAATAGATAAAACAATTGCCTATTATTTTAAAACAATACCCTGAATATATTGTACGTAGTCTAGTCACTCCTCTATTATCCTAAAATTCAGTACCCGGTAGAAAATGGATAGATTGCGTTTAATTAACATTTGGTCCTGTTGTTCAAGTATCTTTGCCTTCATGTCATAGAAATTCAAAAAACCCGAAAGTTAGACTAGAGCACACTAAATTGCTTTAACGTCTCTGGAGTCAAGGCCTTGAGCAAGGCCTTGGCTTAGCCAACATCGGGGATAAACAATCGCTTAGTCAATTTAAAAATAAACTTAAACAACATTTTGAGCTTGAAAAAGAAAACAGTACACGACGCCCTTGAAGATCAAAGAGTTTTCTGAAAGGGTGGAACCCGAATTTTCTTAAAATATCTCTTCTTCATGGTAGTGATTTTGCCTTTTTGAGTGTTTATTCTGTATGTGTCTTGTGTGTTGTGTTTTTGTGCTTTATTCTTGTGTTTATACGTGTTTGTGAATAGTGCATTTTGTCCTTTGCAGGTGAACGAAGCATTTGCCCCCCAATATCTAAGTGTCGAAAAAGAGCTGGGATTGGACAGAAGCATAACAAATACTAATGGTGGAGCTATTGCATTAGGTCATCCTCTCGCTGCATCAGGTGGGCGAATAACTGGGCATTTGGTTCACGAACTGCGAAGGCGCAATGCAAGATATGCAGTCGGATCTGCTTGTATTGGTGGTGGACAAGGTATCGCTGTTATCTTAGAAAACATGAGGTAGATTTGACAATATAAGTTTCGAATCAATTGTTGTATCCTTAATAACTATTATAGTTATTCCACATCATTATCACTTTAAATATAGGAAAATTTTAGCAGAATTCATTGTCAAATAATATTTTAAAATCATTAGTTTACTGTCTTGCAAACTTTGCACTTTTTTCTCGTCTTAATTTTTGGATAGAATGCGGTTTAGCGGACACTTTTCACAGGAAAAAAAGGCAATAACAGGTAGGGTTTTAAGGTTTAGGATTAGGGTGGGGTTTTAGTGTCAGGGTAAGGGAGGGTTTTAGGGTTAAGCTTAGGGTTTTAGGGTTAGGATTACGGAAGGGTTTTAGGGTTAGGGTAGGTTTTTACTCATAGATTAATTTTTTTAATAAAATTCAATTACTTGGTTATTAAAACGCATGGCATAGTATGATTTTAGGCCTTGATGTCCATCTTCTCCTTTTCTGTAAGCTGATTTTTGCACCAAAGAAAAAGAGTTGTTTATTGGAAATTCAAAGAGTCATTGACTTCATAAGGATTGTTCAGATACTACTGGCATGTCTTTATGCTACCGTATTCCAGCTATATGGCATTGGTAACTCTATGTAGATTCTACAAAGACTTAAACCTTAGAATGACTGCTGTCGGAATTCAATCCCTCTTTCATACAATTATATACGGAGTTTTTGCTGGTAACTGGTATGTTGCACCTTTTCTCTACTATGAAGTCAAGCATGTGTCGAGTATGTGTCGAGTACAGTTGTACGGCTTACATGCTTAGATCCTATTTTATTTTGCTATTATCCTCTATGGCATCCCCTAAACCTCCCCAGACTCTAGCGAAAGTTCAGCGATGGTAGACAGGTCACATGGTTCCCGTGAAGGTGATGAATTCTTGGAAGGAGGGTAAAATCTACACTAATGTCACTATAGACTGATTACCTGAGTCCCACTAATCGCAAACAGCAAGAACAACAACAACAACCATATAGCTGTTTGCTCAGAATGGGACTCATATAGACTCACTCCATAAGTCCCACTACTTCGCTCGATGTTGTTGTTGTTGTTTTCTAAAATTGCTCAGAGTGGAGTGACAAATCAAAATAAGGGGAGCGTAAACTAGAGACTCGTGTAGTGAGTCTAGGACTCATTCTTTCAGCTGAAAAAGTGGTCAACGGCTCCAACTTTCTGGAGCCATCTCTGATTGGCTAATCATCTTCTCCCACCTTTTCCTCGATTTCATGTCAAAGATTCAAGCGACTTTCGGCCACAGCTTTCACAAAAACAAACCTGGACCATATTAGGGTTTTATTATTCTGGAAGAAAGTTTAAATATTGCAAACGACAAATGGCTTTAAGTGTACACATTAATTCAAATATAATGTGTATGTTGTTGTCAATGAAATTTATGCTTTAAACAGAACCGAGGAAACAGGTTTTAATGTTCCCGAGATGAGATTTCAGGTTTGTGAATTCAAAATTGTTTTTTTTTGTATGAAAATATTTGGGTACTAATACATTTAATGGAACAGTAAATTTGTTAGTTTCAGCAGAAACCTTTAACAAAAGTAGTACAACGGAAAAGTTAAATTCAAATGTTTCACTCAGTTGCCGAGCATTTTCGTGTCGTCAATAAATTATCTAGAAGCAAAACATGTCCAGATAATATTCAGATAATTCCTTAGTTCTTTCCAACTTGATCATTTTGTTCATTTAAAGATTCATTCGCCTGAAAATCGGTACTTTTATCTGTTTTCTCCTTTGGAAGTCAAAACTTCAGCCAATGTTTTTCCATAAAATAAAAGTTTTACTGCTTCATCCTCGGCTTCATCTTGAGAGAAAATTAGTGATTGAAAAATTGTATAAGACATTTGTGTGCGTTTGATTGCTGTACTGTTTAAATTTTCTTCTTAAATATGCTAAATCTCAACCTCGTAGTTTTCTTGAATTATAATTCATCAAATTTTGAATAATGGAGTCTTTTACTTAAATTTCGAGTCAGTGAAATTTTCCCACCGTTGGGCACTGAAGCCCAGATTTCGTGTGCCCAAGGCCGCGTGACCTCAGTTGAAAAATATTTTTGGGCAGACATTTTTTATATATATGCATGCAATTACTGTTCTTTTGTAAGCAAAGTAAACTTCCTTCTTTGTAATTATATCCTATTTTCGCATTTATCCTCCTAAAAATGTGAATTTCTAGGCAGCTTCTTGCAGGCTCGCAGCCCTCGCATCGCAGCTTTACATTGAAATCGCGCCATTGCGTTCGCTCTTTCGCGCTATTTTGCTTTTTTGGAAACGAGGCTCAAAGGCTTTTTCTTCTGAAGAGTTATGAGTCGCTGGTCTTATGTCACAACAACATCAGTTTTCACTACGTCACACTTAACAAAATGGCGTCCAGAATTGGTGGTAATAATGGTAAGCTCTGATTCTTTTGATGGAATATCCTAATTAGCTTTATCATATGGAACTAATAGTATTTATCAAGCTGTACTTATATATCCTTAAAAAGTATATAATCCAACTGAATGGCGAACACTAAAAGATAACTTTTTCAAAAAGTGGCATACATCTAGTAGACTTAGACCAACAACCCTGTCCCGTCCCATTGGGATTCAAACCTGGGTTGGGCTGCATGATCCATAGAGATAGCATGATCAGAAAGCCAACAACGTTTCCAGTGGCTATACAGAGCTAAATGAAATCGCCGAGTCACTTGCTGACTTGACTCTTATAAAGTACATTTATTGCAGCATTTTGTGGATATAATGATTAAGTATTGACTCGATGCAGCATTACTAGGTACTATAATTGCCTTCCAGGCTCCTCAAGTAGAGGAGGTTACCAGAAAGTTCCAGAGAGAGATAACCTTGTAGAGCAAGAAAATAACCGCTTGGCCTCAAGTTTGTCGGGAAAAATCTCAACACTGAAAAATGTATGAGAGTTCTTACTTTAGCATTTTTAAAAAGACCATTAATAATAATAAATCTCAACACTGAAAAATGTATGAGGATTCTTACTTTAGCATTCATAAAAAGACCATTAATAATAATAAATCTCAACACTGTATGAGGATTCATACTTTAGCATTTTTTAAAATACCATTAATAATAATGCACAATCCATTAAATGAAAATAACATTAATGATAAAATGTTTAAGTATCAATTTGAAGTACAAAGTATTTTGTTATGATGGCAATAAAAAAGTTTTGCAACTTGCCTTTTCAGATTGCCCTGGATATAGAAAGTGAAGCAAAATACCAAAATAAATACTTAGATGGGATGGTAAGGAACTATGAATTTGATGTAACATGAATCATTGAAAGAATGTCCATGCACACATTAATTAAGCAAGCAAGCATACTTATTGTATAATGCATGTTTTGGGTTATTGAGAGAAATACTGGTGATGTGTACCTTTGGTTGCTTGTGACAGAAAAGAGGTGACCATAGGCTTGTCGAAAGTGGCCCCAACAAGATTTGAACCAACAGCCTTACAATCATGAGATGAGGGCCACGAGTACCCAGCCACACCACCTGTAAATGTTCTGATGTATGTTAAGCATTGTTGTTGGTCAACTGTGATGCATGAAAAATTTCATATATCATACAGAGGGATAAGAGGAACCCACCAACATAGTAAAGGTACTTGGGGATAAACCGCACTAGAGGCTATACTTTTTCGGACTTCTTGTCTAGCCAAGGGTATAATTTTTGGCAATTTTTGTCTAGCAAAGGGTATCATGTTTGGCAATGGAGCAGCCATGCTTTCATGCTAGCAGCCTCGGAAAGTAGAAATTTCATTGTAAACATTTTTAAAAGAAACTGGTAAAAGGAATAAGTCAACCTTTGAATTTGCCGACTTAAGACAAAAAATTTCAAGCGTATTTTTCTAGCCAAGGGTACCATATTCTCTTAAAAATTAGTCTAGCCAACAGTACCATTTTGAATATGCCGGTGCCAGACCCCTACCCAAAATTTAGCCAAGAACCCCCATGCCCATCAATATGAAGATCTTCTTCTCATTCCTTTAGGGAGAAGACATGGATACATCAAGATCACTACTAGGTGGAAGCTTGCAAAGACTGACTCATATGGTATCTTCTGGAAGTTCAAATCGCAAACTTATGTGCTATTTCATTCTTATCATTGTCAGTGTATTTTTTATTGGGTACTATCTACTAACTAGAGTCAAGCGATAAATGCAAGAACTAAATTATGTACCAGATAAATATCACATAAAATATGTTATTGTATAGAAGTTATTATATAATTAAGTAGATATCAATAAAAACTTGATTCATTGAAAAATCAAGCTAATAATTAGTTACAGCTGAATACCCGAAGTTTTGGGGTTTCAGAGAAGAAACAAGGATAACAACTTGTAACTCTATTGGTATCTTTATTGTAATTTCAAAGGGAACACTTAGCTGCTAATGTCTGTCTGATGTTAAGTTTGAGCAGGTGAATCTTCAATCTAACAGCACTATTTATTTGAAAATTTTATTTGCTTTCATATGAAGGGTTTTAATGAACTGAATAAATATATGAATTAGGTATATTTTGCATTAATATTATTTACGCATTGATAACTCAACACAAATGATTAGTCAAGTCATTCAGTGAAAAGTCTAATGGAGTTTTAAAATCATGTCCAGCTCTGCTAGTCTTTTAATGTTGTCCCAAAAAGGTAATTAAATTCAATATTCAGAGGTAAAAGAGTAACTATATTGTGTTTTTCTTTTGAGAAACTTGTTTTTAGACACTCGTTTAGATATTACGAGACTTACAGAAACTTTAAGTAGCTTCTTTTAAATCTGAAATTTTAGCAACTCCAGTACCTGACCAACGTCTTACAGTTTTACTACCTTCAGCATTCTCATGAGTGTTTCCAACAATTTGACTCCAATGCAAGAAATGCCTTCTTTTGCAGTTTCAATTTTAAGCAATTATTAAAGCAGCTTATTGGTGATAAAAATTTGGTCTAGAAATCCACGTAGCAGTGATAATATTATTTACAGTTTGTCTCGTTTATTAAATACACTAAAATGTTATTAAAGTCTTGTAATAGCTACTTATCATATTTTTTCTTTGCACTGTTTGTTTTATCCTGTTCAATGCTTTCATCTTTGTCAACTTCAAAGCAAGTCAAATATATTAAATCTGCTAAAGACTGTTCCACTTCTAATTCAAAGACTCTTTCACACATCTAGAATGAAGGAAAATAACCTCAGTACACTTACTTTACCCACCTTAAATCAATTCAACTTTGTTTACCTGCGTCAGTGTTCTAAGCTGGCAAAACTATCAATTATTGATTGTCAAACATTTGAAATTTGCTTGTCAAACAATGTTTGAATGTTTGGCCACATCTGCTCGACAAGCATAAATAAGCAAATTTGTCGCGTAATGTTTTTGAAAAAAGTCAAAAGCATTTTTGCTGCAAGTGAGAAAAAGTCTTTGATGTGCAATGTTTTGCGACGTGATCAACAGTAAAGCATTTTGTTCGACAAGCAAATTTCAGATGTTTGATAAACAATGTTTGATCGTTTGGCCAGGGCCTAAGGTGCTGATATACATTGCAATGTACTTTCTACGCTGCTTCAAGACAGGTTTCAAAAAATTTAAAATGGAAACATTGCAGCTTAGCTAAATGTTATAGCCTAATCTGTTATGCTTTTGAAAAAGTTCAAAACATTATTTGATTACGCAACTACGAAATGTGTTTGACGAGCATTGCTTTGCGACGTGGCCAAACGATGAAACCTTTTGACAAGAAAATTCAAAAAGCTTGAAACAATGTTTGACCGTTTGGTCAGGGATTAACGTTCAAACTTTGTTAATCAAACGTTTGAGATTTGCTTTAGAAGCAATGTTTGACCGTTTGGCCATATCACAAAACGTTTCTTGACAAGCAGAATTCGCCCAGCAATGCTTTTGACTAACTGCACGTTCACCTGGCGCCAAACTGGAAGATTTCGCAGAGATTCTTTTTTTATGAGTGTTTTGAATCAAGAAATCGCTTCTACTTACCGGTTTATATTCAGCACTGTCGGGTGGATATTGAAAATCTGGTCCAAAGTTAAATGTTACCTTGAAAATCATAATTAAAATCAAAATGATATTGTAAGCAGTATTGTATTCACCTATTAAGTTATATCGAAGAAAAAAGCACACAAGAAGTATATAAGCAGTGTAGTATAAGCAGTGTAGTATGTCCAAGATCTAAATTTGAAGACAATTTGCACTGCAAATTTTGAAGACCCTTTACATGTTGAAATCCTTGCCTGTAAGTAAAATTGCAAGTAAATAGCACTAGTGTAAACCGTTCTAGTGACAATCGTGTCCAAACTTACGATTTCTTACAATAACTTTAGGACGGAAGTTTCTTATAAAAATGAATCTATTAAAGTGTTCCATGAAGTGTAGACTATATGAAGATGTGAATAGAAAATTATCATAAAGGAATCTGAATTTGAAATAGAACTTTTTGATCAACTTACAGTCGCGTTTTTGTACATCGAAGCTGCTGGATAGTACGACCCTTGATATAAATTTTCAAACGCAACTCCCTGAAATTTAGAAAAAGGAAAAAACTGATCAAAGGTTCATACGTCATTTAATTTCGAAAACACTCTAGATCGAAAATGACCAATCACTATAAATTAATTTGAAACCCTCCTTATTAGCATATTTTGAATGCACCCACCAATCAATGTTGCAAAAATCGTATCAATTTGTTTTTCATCCATTCTAAATCTAAATAATATTTAGGAAAGCTGAAAGTTTTACCTGTGATTTGCCATTCTTGAAAAACTCAATCTACGGAGAGAAGTGGTTGAACCCTTGATATGAAGGCTGACTTTATGATAAAAAAATAACAAAAATCGGGCACTGAAATTATGCAAAATTTTATCCTTCAACGAGGGATAGATAATTTTCTAGAAAAAGTTACCTTAGCTCCTTCAAAAGGCTGTAGACACTGTAAGAGATAAACATAAGGTTTAGAAGTTACAGTCTTAACTCTCATTATATGAATTTAATTTGATGAGTAAACTAGGGAAAAACGCCCCGCCCCCCGTGAAATCACCCAGTAATACCCCATGTGAAATAGGGTAAAGTAGGAAAAATATCTCACGTAAAATAGGGTTACGTTTTCGTGAGGTGAACAGTTCCTATTTTGATTCCTTTGCAAAACGATCAAACATTTTGTCAAACATTTTATATTTGATTGTCAAATACATTGTTTGACCGTTTGGTTACATCACGAAACATTGCTCGTCAAACATTATGTGCTTGATATAAGCCTCAAATGCTTCAGAAGTTTTTTAAAATTATTACTGAGCGAATAATGTTTGCCAAGCAATGTTTTATGACGTGGCTAAACTGTCAAACATTGCTTGTAAAGCAAATCTCAAATGTTTGACAAACAATGTTTGATCGTTTGACCAGGGCCTTACGCCACTATAAGACGCTTCAATGGTAAATTCCAAGACAAAGCAAACTATCGACAGGTATATCAAATATGAAAATTAAAATTCGATACCTTTTCAGCTTTTTCTACCATATCCTTGTCTTCGTAATATAAATGACTTTTGAATTTGATGAGAGCCTAAAAACGATAAAGAAAATTCGAGAATTATTGTCAAAACATAGATAGTGTTTGCTCAAGTTGCAACCAGTATACAACATCCCTAATCATTCAGTCTAGGTTGGAGTCCCATTAACTGTGGTATTGCACTTGTAATATCAGTCCTAGAGTTTGTTATTCAAGCAAGTGTATACATAAAGATGTGCGACACTGACGAAGGTTTAATATAGCAGAAACACAAGCAAAATGGGAGGAGAGGGTTGCATAATCAGAGAAGTTGCTCGACAATGTAATTGAACTCTTGCGTCACTTCTCCAATCATAAGGATTCGGGTCCAATAAATTGTGATGTGCCATCGTTGAAAAAACTAAGTGTTCCCTTATTTACATATAAATATATAAATGAAGGGACAAATTAGATATCACATAACTGAATGTGCTTAAAAGTCTATACTGAAAGAGTAAAAAACTTACACGATCTTTGAACGTTTCAGGCAGCATAGGCGCTGAAGACGAAAGCAGACAAAAGTGACAAAAAATAACATAATCAATTGAAGAAACATTGGAAATTGGCAGATAAAAGATCAGTGTCTCTAATTTAAAAGAATCGTTATATTTCGGGCATAGAACGTTTTGGCTCCCTAACTAAATTAACAAGCTCCATATCAACGTTCAACGTGGGATGTAGGGCTTCTTGCAGCTCAGTAAGAAACCACAAATGGAAATCAAATATCAATGCATGAGAAACTAATACATGAGATGCCTACCTAAATCGTCATTTTTTGGTAAATGGATAAAGAAACCTAGCACATCTCCAGCTTCATAGCCAGACCTAAAATAAAACAACAAAAGTAAAAATTCAGGAACATACAGCACTTAAAATAAGTAGCCACTTTTGCAGCAAACAAACATCTTGAATTTTCTAGGCGTGAAATGCAGTGCAGTGCAGTATTTTTCATGAAAAGGCATCCCTAAACGTTTCTTACCTTAAGTAACGAAAAACTTTAGACTTACTGATAGTAAATAGTTATATCCAAACGAATTGAAATCTTTCCTTGTGTTATGGGTCAATCCAAGAAAAGAGAAAAGGGGAAGCGTGCAGTTTACCCAAAGACAAGGGAAAGACGAGAGGAAGGTTTCTTGAAGTAGCTCGAGAGCGACAGCATACTAAACCCAGCAAGATATGCTTTCCAAATGACACTTGACAAGGCAAAGAAAATCCAGGCTGTTAATTATAGCAACTTACGAGTAATGCTTGCCACGACTTTGATGAAACTTAGTGCCTTTTTTACTTCGCCACGAGTAACTAAACTTATCATAGCCCAAAGGGGCTTGGAGATTTCCTGCAGAAAGAAAATCAGTCAACAGTAAATTCATGTAACAATCATTATTGCTCGATGTATAGAGATGCCTGCTGTATGGTGGTTTGTTTTTGCAAAGAAATGATCTTTGGGACACAAGTATTTGTCCGTTATTCAGAGGTGTCCGTTGTATGGAGGTGTCCGTTTATGGAGGTTCTATTGTTAGTAGAACCTCAGTCAATGGACACCTTAATATGATGGACATCTCTGAATACTTTTGTCCCAAAGGTCATGCCTTTGTCCAAATCCTCCATACAGAGGAAACGATGGAAAATAACATTGGTTTCAATTGTGTTTTGTGAGCCAGCAAGAGTCAGTCACGAAAAGGAGAACTCAGTTCATAATGGCTATTAATTCGCACTCCATATTTGGGAGCACATGCTTTCATGATGTCACGTACAGGTCATGTGACCTATATGTGGACATCGCAGTCCCGCCGGTGTCCGTTGAATAATGGTTTCAATGTATACAAACAAAAAATTAATTTCTTTGCTCAAGTTTGCTCAAATTTAATTTCTTTGCGATTCTTAGCATAAATTTTAAGTATGAAACCTCTTACCATAGATTTGAGACCAACCAATCCTTGTTGCTGCATCTGGAGGCATTTCATCGACTACACACTAAAAGAAACCAGATAACCTAAAGTGAGTAGGTCCACCTGTGCCACTGTGACATTTCTGCCTTTTCTATTATCGGTATTCTATTTGCGTCACCCTATCCAGTATACATTTTTTTTTGTAAAGAACCTTGCTCAAGGCCTAGTTCTTAAAATTCCTTATTTTTGGACATCTTTTGAGACAATTTTTGTTACAAAAGTTTCTTAATAGCTCCTTAATTTTAATTGCACATACACTGTCATGACTTCTATACAGAGACACTTGCTTGTAAACGAAGCTCGAGACTACTGAAGGAGACATCTGATACATGCGTAACGCAAAATTTATGTGATTTTTGACGACAAATGAATGGAACCAGGTTTCTAATTCTTGATTGTTTGCAGTGATCAAAATATTAAGCATTGAAAAGTTCCTTAATGATTTTCACTTTTGTAGTATAAGTTTAAATTTTTACCCTTCTACATGTAGGTTCCTTATTAAGTGGTTCGTTATAAAAAAAGCGTGTACTCAATTGAAACAAAGATCCCATTACCTTTGAAATTCAGACTTGCACCTGCCACGTAGCTAACAGCGCATCCCGAAAATTGACGTCATCAGTCAATGACAATTATTGCAATTTATTTAAAAAACAATTTTAGTTACCTCATAATACCAGGATCCACGAGAAACAGCTGAAAATTGAAAAGAAAACTCTCGTAATATCAGAAACATTCTCTCCCAAAACGTTGCCCTACTAAATACCAAAGGTTTGTCATGTCCAATACGGTGTCAGAAACAGCCTTGATAAGTTCGAATATATTTAATCAGAAACATAGCTTGATCTGCTTGAAATGGTTTAATCTTACAAGAATAGGAGAAGCATGGTTAAATATTCTGCTTAACACCGTATCGGTATATGAAATGTCAGAAAATGACCGCAACGACAGACTTGCAAATATAGATAAACATGTAGTCAGACTGGACTATTAGAAAAGGAAAACTCAAAAAAATCTTCCAAAGACTCAGATTGGCAAACGAACTCATCCAGTAAACAAGCCATGACCTGCGATTTTCAAATGTATCTGCAAGTACTTAGACATAAAAACGGGGTAATGTCAGCCTAAAAAAACGGAGTAATGGCCGTTTCTTACTTCGTTTTCGTATCACAACACCTATCCAAGGCATTTTTAGGTCAACCGGGCACTTTTGCGGGTGATACTTTCTGTCAGCCGATAAAACTTGCGGTCTTTTTGCGAAAGCGAACCAAAAAAACGTCCTCCGGATAGCCGTTCTCATGA
Source organism: Chrysaora quinquecirrha (assembly GCA_014526335.1). Lineage (NCBI taxonomy): Eukaryota > Metazoa > Cnidaria > Scyphozoa > Semaeostomeae > Pelagiidae > Chrysaora > Chrysaora quinquecirrha. Next base: position 4,013,381 of record JACTAT010000035.1, read on the forward strand.
TGGCATAACATTGTGAACATATAAAATAGGACAGATCTTGAAATGGATTTGTAAAAATAACGAAGTTGTGTTAGCCTTAAAGACAAGTAAGAAACTAGAATAAGAAACATACGATATATACTTATATACTAAAATTAATATACTTACAATGCGTAGCTCTCACCATTGAGTATCCCTTTTCTCCAGTTACTGACAATCGATCATCAGAAATCTTTAACTGTGGTGCTGCAAATGTTAACCGTTGTAAATAAATAAGAAACGAAATTCCCATCCACGTATCAAACTAAGGGCGTATAATTTTGTAACCTCTTGTTTTGGCACGACACAGAGTTTCTGATAATAGTAGACTTGGCAGGAAAAAGTTTCCAATGCCAAAAAAAACTAGCTGCCAGAAACAGCACCAGGCTGATCAGAACAAATTAGAACTAAAACTTTAATTTTCAAATGAGAACACGATTCCTTGTTATGTCTGCAAAACCTTCTAGCTTGGTTTAGGATATTTGTAAAACCTGTCGTTTTCAGAAGATATCAAAAATATACTTTTGGAAGTCAATCGAAAAGAGAAGTGATCTGTTGAAAACAGAAGATAACCAAAAACAAACTCTAATTCATGCCTTTATAGGAATGTCCTCTAGGTTAAATGAACAAACAAGACACACTTGTTTTCAATTTTCACAATGTTCGCACTCTTCCTTCTCATTAGCTAAACATCTTCATTTAACTTCTGCTAAACATCAAACCAAAGAACAAAGATGACCTAACATAATCAATGAAAACCAAATGTAAAAATTTGATTACCTCTATCATGTAAGGCCAGATAAACATTTGGTGGTAGAACTACTCTGTAAATCTCTCCAGGAATTGGTTTCCCTGCCCATGAATCAAGTTCAAAATTTGATTTCTCAGCGTGTGGGTCCATATCAGCTAGTATGTATCTGTACCCATCCTAAAATGAGAAAAGCAAATTTCATATGACAAAATTATTGTTTGCTATTACAGCATTTGATACATTACTGAAAGAAGAATTAATAATCTTCTGACTTTGAATTTCATCAGTTGTAACAAACCTTGTTGAAAGGATGCTCAAGGGGATAACCATGAGATGGAAGCTTCTGTGAAGCAGTTAAATCACTAGAAAATATCAAAAAACAAAATCTCAGATATTGTGCTTTAAATCATAGTCACTACGTTTAAATAAGCAAGAAAATGTTAATATATTTCCATGTATTTATAAGACAAAGTTTTCCCTGAAAATGAGGTCTTACTTTTAGGGGGCATCTTATATTTATTTATATTTGCTTTTTACCTTTTCCCTTTCTTTGAAGCTGTTGTATTTTATCTTGGTCAGCATTTCTTCTTTTGCCTCTTCCTCCTCTTCTTGACACTGCTTTCCCTGATAATGACGAGTCTCCAATTGTAAATTCAGACATGCCAGACTGACTTTCAGACAGATTACTTGCTTCCACATCTTGGTTGTTGGAATAAATGCTGAAATTTTCACTGTTTGCATTTCCTGATGTATAGCTTAATCGACTATCTTGGTCTTCATCCATCTTTAATTAGTTCTGTTACAGAAGTTGCAGTCTGAAGTCTGTTTGTTCTGATTTATGTCTAGATTAATGAAATTAAAAAAAACTTCAGTCAATGATCATTGTCAGTGATTATGAAGCATTTGGAGAGAATGCATTGCAATTTTTCTTGGTGGAAACAATAGAGCTATTCTTGGTGGAAACAATAAAGCTATTGTTTTGAAAACAATAGAGAAGCACATATCTTCCATGCACCCTTGTCAAATCAAACCTTTGTATCGTAGCTACTTTTTGACTTCAGAGCTCATATCATTCAAAGCCCAGCTAAAATAGGAGACATGTGGCTTGCAACATTGTTGGTGTGTCCCCTTGATGTCTCCTAGTTTAACCACCTTAGAAATTTTGCAGCATGTGACATTGAGAGCACACAAATGATTCCGAGAGGCAACAGAAACATTTCTTGTCTCTGCAACTTGAGGGCATGTTGGTAGCTTGTAACTTGCATGTTTAGCCACCCTTAGGAGAAACGTCAAATACATTGTTGTGCATGACATGTGTCGTAGTTTAGCCATAGCATTAGACTGAATTTTTTTGAAACTTGGAATGGTGGTGAAATCGAACCTTGAAGCATTTTTCGAAAATTTCGCTTTCCCATGGCGAAACTGGAAAGTTTGCCCCGCGCTCGCAAGATATTGTCTGCGCAGCTCTGTTCTGGTTTTCTAAAACTGGCCGCGCAGTTTGCATAAACAATAGAAGAACAATAGGTCACGTGACCTTTCTATTGTTTTTTCGACGCGCACGGCAAATTTAGGCTATTACAGCTTGCCTGTGCAAAAATCAAACTTTCCAGTCTGGTCCCATGGGGTCACTGTCACTTCAGTTGCAAATCAGGGGGGTAAAACTATGTCAAAAAAGGAAAATGCTCTGATTTGGATGAAAATTGAGAAAAACTCTCAATCTCGGCCTGATTGCAGGATCAGATTTGATCTGATCATACATGCTCTTAGTCTTAGTTACAGATATTTATCACGTGATTCTTCTTGATCACATCAAATCAAAATCGGCCTGGCCTATATCAAATCGACCCATTTTTTTTTGCAGATTGCCTTTTTGCATGCGATTGCAATCAAAGCAGCGGTTAAAACATTGTCGATTTAGAACTCATAATACTTACCTATCTCTTACGCATTAATCAACTTTGCTAATACCGTTCTGGAAAGCGTGATCAAAGCACAAAGGAGAGACGTCTTCCAACAAAACAAACAGCCGCCAGGTTTGAACGGCCTAGACTTTTCACGCGCCAAATTGAGGTTAAGGTGGTTCTGCCCATGTTATTGTTGCTGTTGTTGCTTCATATTGCTGGATCCATTCATTCGAAGGCAAAGCTTCAAAATGGCAGGCAATTTCTGGCTATCTTCACATTACCAACAATGGATTCTATCAGAGGAAGAAATCCTGATGGAAAGACAGAATGATCTGAAAAGTCTTACAAACGAAGAATACCAGAAACTGATGATCTTTTTCTGTCGTTTTATCCAATCTTTAGGAGAGCATTTGAAGTTGAGACAGCAAGTTATTGCCACTGCTACCATTTATTTCAAAAGATTTTATGCAAGGAACTCTCTGAAATGCATTGATCCACTTCTGATGGCACCAACGAGCATTTTCTTAGCTGCTAAAGTAGAGGAATGTGGGGTCATTACAAATACAAGACTGATCAGTGGGTGTAGCTCTGTCCTCAAAAGCAAATTTTCATTTGCATTCCCAAATGTCACAGAATATCCGTATAGAATTAATCAGGTAATAAATGGTCTCAGGCTGGTTTCAGTTAGGTAGTAACAATTGCTCAGTGATTGCACAATTAAAGGATCATCCCTATTGAAAGTTGAATCAATCTTTGAAAAGGGTGCATGATTATTAAAGAGTCTGGGCCAAGAGCAGCAATTTCAAAACGATATTTAAAATCATTGTCATTACATATCTTTATCATCCTAAATCATTATCATTGCAAACATTAACATTGATCAAAGAGCTGGGCGAAAGAGCTGCAATTTTAAGATGGTGTTCAAAGCATCATGATCATGATGATCATCATAATCATCTTCATCATTACCCCATTACCCTCATTGTAATGGGTGTCTTTGCCATTGTCATCATTATCATCATCAACATTATCATCATTATCATCATCATAATCATCATTTCCATCATCATCATCATCATCATCATTGCCACAATCATTAGCATCATCATCATCATCATCATCATCATCATCACCATAATCATCATTGTTTAGTATCAGCAGATTCATCATCACCATTGTTTCCGAGATTGGAAAATCTCACAATTGTTTGACAATCACACAGTTGCTATGACCTATGAAAGCCAGGCTTTAATACAGAGTCCCTGTTCTTTTTCTTGCTTTCAAATACCAAGCAAGAATCCTTCCATCTGATTGATTTCTTTTCCAGATCTGGGAATGCGAATTTTACTTACTGGAAACCATGGATTGTTCTTTGGTCATCTTCCATCCATATAGATCACTAACAAAATACATTGCCGATATGGGACTAGAGGACTCTTTCTTGCCATTAGCATGGCGCATTGTCAACGACTGCTTAAGAACAGATGCATGTTTGATGTACCCTCCTTATATGATATCTTTAACCGCTATTTATATGACTTGTGTCATCCAGCAACGAGACTGTAAACAATGGTTCGCAGAACTTAACGTTGACATGCAAAAAATTATGGAAATTACACAGAAAATCCTTGCTCTATATGAACTTTGGAAAATGTACAAAGAAAAGGAAGAAGTGCCACATTTGTTAGTGAAAATGCCAAAGCCAAAATCAAGTCCGAATTCAAGACCAAGTTCGTCGGCCCAGAGAACTCATACTCCTTCGCCTGTTCCGGGGCTACATTAAGCCTCCTATATGCAATGGTTTCGGCTTCTAGAGACTTTGTTTTAGTTGTTTCATATTTGCTTCAATCTCCGATAAGAAAAACTCATTTATTAGAGATTCTGCGGAGTGGAGAGTTGTGTCGATCAATGCTTGATTTTCATTGCTGCATATTTGCTTCAATCGCCGATAAGAATTCAGGTGTTAACGTCTGTTTATAATTGTAGCTTTTAATTGTAACTTTAAGCGAAATAAACTAGTTTTGTTTGGAATACTAGCTTACGGATGGCCAGATGACTCGAACGCCGCAAGCCGGCACAGGGGAAGGTGCAATGGTTTATTACGCGCTAGCCGCTAAAAGAGCTCAGAAGTAGCTACTAGATAAACCAAAGAGACCTCGATCCTGGCTCGAACCGAGATGGAGCTGAGCTCCTTGAAGGTGTTTTGACGTCGTGCTCTAATCCAGCTGGCTCGTGGGGTCAGAAGCTCAGTGGGTTTGCCGTTCGAGCCCTCGCTACGGTAGTGTCACAGAGAGGGTCAAGGTCTCGATTAGCTATTCTGCTACTGAGGTCCTTGCGGCTGGCGTTAAATACGCTATTCATCTTCACCTCCTGACACCCCTTGCTAACTGGATAGGATAAGACCACGACGCTACGGTACCTTCAAATAGGCATAAACGAAATACGAAGAAAAAAGACGCAAACGAAAACTACTACGGTATGAAATCTTCTTTTGGACATACATGCTCCTGTCTTCTAGTCATTCCGTTCAATATTCTTTAGTGAAGGGTCAGAAAACGATACGGCCACACGTTCATTGACCAGAGGAAGGTCAATTAGAACAACAAAAGAGAGTCTCATGTCACATCCAAGAGATGCCCGTTTTCATTGTTAAACGAGGAAGGTTTGCAGCTAGGGGTATTTTTATCTGAAGGAAGGTTAAACACTTTTCCGAACTCTGCTCCATTGCAATTTTCCGACCTTGCTAAGTTTCAACAGAGACCGTATATCGTATCTTTTCCTACCATCTCTAACTTTAGCTGCTGAGAGATTCAATTCTTAACTTTACCAATTCTACTGAATAATCTTTTAAAGTTTAAAATTCAAGATCATATGGTTACCAAATTTTACTTTTCCTTAAAGATTTGTTTCTCCGTTCTGTTTTGTGATATATCTTGCATATATAATTCTTATTTATATTATTACTGTTGTATTGCATGAAATATATAATATATAATTATTATGGTATTGCATGAGAATTATTCTTTAAAACTAATGAAAGAGCATGTTTATTCAGTTTGCCATAATAACTATGAATTATATTTTGGTTCTCTAAATTTAAGCGCTAATCTTCTTTACAATTTTTCTTCAATTGTTTCTATTGTCTTGGAGATGACGATGCTCTGATCTGGAAGTTGAACGGTCTTCTGCATTTCAATTTCTCTTCTGTAACTCCTTCTTTCTTGCTGTTTTTCCTCTGGAAAAAATGTGATTGAATAGAGATGAATAGAGGGTGGTAAAGGGTTTCTAACTGGGAAACGTGAAACGCCGTATCTTTTTAATGTGAAACGTGAATGGGAAACATTTTTGTTCCCGTGATTCGTAACCCTGACCCCCTTCTTTACCACCCTCTGAATAGAGGGTCGACAGACTGCCCACCACTGCTTCCCTTGCATACAACATTGTAACACATGTCGGACTTACGAAATGCTGCACCTGAGCAGGAAACAGAAAAGTGTGTTTGAATTGACTTATGTCCGATAATTTCACCCGCATTTGCGATTCCAAATGCAAAACACTAAGATAGATACGAGAGTCACTTCACTTACCAATGATAGCATCACACACCTCCGTTACACAGCGCTTACAACCTGTATTCCCGATAACCTCATCAAAGTATTTGGTAACGCTATCAGCATCATCAGCCTTGCACGTCTTCAAGCGAACCTGACACCATGGTACGCAAGATAAAATACCATTCGCATCACATGTGCAGTTTTCTGAACAACCTTTTATTGGTGCCCAGTGCTCCCTCTGGATTTTCTGATTATCTGGTGTGTGACAAGGACCTAAGAAGGAACACAACATTGGTGGTCTTACACTGAGACGGAACTGTTAACCAGCCTTAGTGAATAAAATTATGATTTGTAGAAGGTTCGAGTTATGAGGATTATACTGTAAATATCACCCGCGTGCCAGGTGAAGGTGAAGGTGTAAGGTGTTTTAGCGCCAGTTGCTAGGATCTCAGTAGCAGGTTAACTAATCGAGACCTCGAACCTGGCCGTGACGTTACCGTGGCTGGGCTCGAACCCTGACCACACTGAGCTTCTGACACTACGAGTCAGCTAGCTGGATTACACCACGACGCCACAGCACAATACCGATTCATGTATACGATGGACAGCATTTAACATTGGGACGTACGGACGTACTGGTTATTCAAGCAAATTAAAATCCAAAACTTTTGTTCTAGTGTCTGTATCGTGAAGTTCAGTCTTCCTTACCTGTGTCAATCTCAATCCACTCTGTCTCTTCTGAGAGTTCTTGTTCAGTGTCGTTGTCCATCGGTTTGCTGCTTACAGGGTGAAACAGCAAAGCAAAGAGTAACAATAGAAGTACCATTTCTATAAACATAATGGATAGAATAAAACAATAAGGCGTAATCAAAAGAATACTGCTTGTCAACCAGTGGAGATAGTCTGAAGGTCTTTATAAGACCTCTAACATCCTATGCCTGTATAGCGTAACTACAGCGTGAAATAATAAGGTGTAAGCAAAGAAAATCTTGAAAGAATACTTTGTCAACCAATGGAGACCGTCTGAACACGTTTTCAATTTCGATTAAAACCTCTAACATCCTATACTTGTGTAGGGTAACTAACGACCAGAGTATTAACAAGTTGCTGAACAGCACAGCCTAATACGCAATGTAATGAAATGTAAAGCTTTCCATACCGAAATCTTGAGGCCGTCTTTTCACTTGTTGATGAGATAAGCTTCTCTTCGTTCTTGATAACTTCTACTTCATTGATCCTCAGTTTCACACATGGATGTTTTATGGATATACTGTACTGCTATGTCAAAACACTCAATGTTTACGAAGGAACCCAAAGCTGTTTTCGCAAAGAGCTGCAATCTGTGACTCTAGTCTTTTATCAAATAAATTTCCTCTAGCAAAGATCAAATCTAAGAGCTGAGATGTTTTCATTAAATCTAAAAGTTATAATGCTACCCGTAACAGAACAATGGGCAAGGTGTAAGTTACTATGGGAAAAAACGTCCTCTGGTTACGACTCAAAAATATGCGAGTGATGGAAATTTCTTAGTTGCTTGCTTCCGCATAAGTTCGAGCTCACGAGTTTCATACCAGGTTGCCCTGTTGCAACCGATAAGGGAACTCCTATAGAGGGATGGCTATACATGTTCCTCTGAGAAGCCCTGGGTCCACAACCAGGGCAAGATATTGAAAAGATAGCCCTATAACTACTCTTAGGTGCCTAATTGCCGTCCTCCCCCGCTAATTAATTTTTCGAAAAATTCCAACCCCCTCGCTCTTATTAGGACCCCCGCTTATTAAGATTTGCATTGATATTGATGTTGATATTTTTAACTTAACTTACTCTAACGTTCTTGATGTGAAATTTCACTTGTATACTCTATTTGTTGGTAAGAACTATGGATTTCCTCAGCCTATAAGTACTATAGGCCCCCTCGCACTGCTTTTCAGCAGTTTCCTGACGAAGCTTATCAAGCAAAGTCCGACCCCCGCTTATTCGGACCCCCCTAATTAGATCCTGACTGCAGTTCCACCCCCGCATATTCCGACCCATTAGGCACCTAAGAGTAGGGCGTGATCTTGAAAACATACCCCATAGCCAGAGAAAAAACTTCTCAAGAATATATATTTCACCACACCTCCGCACTAAGAGCTAATATTTACCATTAAATGTTAGCTTTGGTCCGTATTGTTATATTTTCCTTAAAAACAGACCAACAACTGAGGCAAAATTTTCACAAACTTTAAGAGCTATACCCCGGCTAAAAAATCAGAGAACAGGAGTATAGCAAATTTACCGACAACCCGGATAGGCACATGTATACCTACCCTCCATAAGAACTTGAAGTGTGGTGTCAACGTTTGCACGGAGGTTGAAAAAAAACATTTCAGTCACACAGTTTTTGAATATGCAGATTTACTAGTTTTATTCAGATAACGTATTCCGTATAAACATATATAAATTCATTTTAACTACTTGTTAGGCCCTGGTAAAGCGACCAAACAATTTATGAAACATTTGAAATTTTCTTGTGAAGCAATATGTGGAGCAAATTGTTTTACTGTTTGGCCAAGCCGCCAAACATCGCTCGTCTAACATTGCTTGCTTGTGACAAGAAAAGAATGTTTTGCAATTTATCAAAAACATTTTGTTTATTTTTGTTTGCTAAACAAAGTTTGTGACATGGCCAAACGTTCGGGCTTTACAGAGAAACATACAGTTTTGAGATAACTATTGCAAAACTTTAATACAGAGAGTTAAATATATAGCTACCGAATTAAGCTGTATAGCTTTGAGAACATATATTACAATGTAGTTAGAAACCATCAGTAACATGGTATTGTTCTTTAGGGTTCCGCTTTAAAAGCTGCAGCTAAATACCAATTTAAACACAAAGCCATAATCAAACTCTAAAAGTTTAAGATGAAAAATTCCGTTCACGAACTAAAATTCAAATACACTAAAAACGAGTTACTTGTTCAAGGGTAAGAGTATTATGTGCCTTCAAAACATGTGCGCGGGCTAAGTATTTTTAACAATAAACACAGAGACTGAATTGATAAATAATGTCACTCAAACCTTATACAGCAATCTTCGCTAAATTTATAATTGAATTTTCGTTAGATCTGAACATTTCTTTATTTACCATTCGCGGGTCTTTGGACAGCAGCGTGATTTATCGATGATACATGTATTTTCGACTAGAAATTAGCTATGTTTCCATTATCTTGACCAACTAAAAGAAGGAGCAAATTAGCAAGTGAAATTAAGAATCAATTTGATAGAAAATTTCATTCCCACAGATACAAAAATAACGACATACACATATCGACTGTACAGTATCGAACACAGTTAAAATTGGCAGGTCAAAAGTGAAGGCTTTGAAAGACCTCTCGATGGCAAGGCACTTGTTTCCACATTGTATTGTGAATCACTTTATGGCCTCAACTACTATTCCTAAAATACCAATAAGGCCTCATTTGGTCTCTGAGACAACATTCCTAACTTCAGCTACGTAGTAGATCATTTATGTTATCGGACGGCCATACTGTAAATTGCAACGAACAGTCCTAGCGAGTTTATTCAACAATATTTTGCTTCAACAAGGTGCCCTTGCTCCCAAAGTTAACTGTCCTTCTGTAGAAGATTACTCTGAAATGCACTTAGCATAAACTAATTCTATTTCAAAGCTACTTCATCGTGTGACTTGAAGGAAGCAGTTATTAAAACACGTTTTCTTTTTCATAAGAGCACTTAGTTTTGATATAAGCTTGCCTGTTTCTTATTTCTGAAGCGACTTGTCAACAATCTATCACCCCTACCCTTCGTTGAAACATGTTTAAAATGCGTTTCTGGGCAAGGGCTTAACGCTGGTGAACTTTGCTTATGCGTGTGCGTATTTCAAATATATGAGTTGTGGAGATAGCAAAAAAGTTGAAGTTGACCCAAATTCTAGCCTGGTGTTTCTTATAAAGGTTGTTCTTATTACAAAGACATGTGTATTTATAACTTTTATAGCCCTTGGTATTTTGACTAAGCCACTGACAGTTTTTCCTTTTCTTGAGTTATTGGTACGATAAGCCATTCCATAGGAAGGTTCAAAATTGTATAAATGAGGCTTCAATAGTAGTTTTAAAGCTTATGTTATGTGCTATACTTCATACTTACAAGTGACTGCAGGAATTGTCGTTGACATCAAGGCATCAAATAATTTTGCTGTTGGCTGTAAGACTGTTATTTCGTAATTTTCCACTTCTTTGCTGGGTACTGAACTAACAAAGTCACGTTTTGTTCGGTTTATTATCACAGATATTTCTAAAAAATGAAAAAGTAAGCCTTCAAAATCTGATCTTCAAAATCGTTTCTGTATTTTAGTAAAGCTTTCTGCAAGCTATTTCTGCCTCTTCTACTTTCGCAGAAAACGACAGAATATATTGTCAGATGTGAATTAGTTCAACTGTAGTCAATTGCTTTGGCCTAGGTCTATGGAAATTCTCTGCTCGCAGCAAAGAAACACAAAATGAATTCGGAAACTCAAGAATCCAAAATTGAATCCCGGTAAAAAATATGGAAGAATTTAGGTTTACATGTTTACATTAACCGGAGGAAATGGAATTAGACAATCTTATTCGACACCCGAGATACATCGGTTTTTCATTGCTAAATGAGGAAGGCTGGCAGCTTGGCATAGTTTTGTCTAGAATAAGTTTGACCATCTTTCTTGTCCACGCCCGGCAATAATTAACCACACAGTCGTTTTATTACTAGCAATTACTAACCTTCATACACAGAATGATATGCAAAATGCAGATATAGAAGGAACAGTAAATGCATTCCTGCAGCTATTAGCCCGACAATTAGGCCATGCTTTTTCCTCCAAGTTCTGCTCACAAAAACACCAACCTGGGGGGAAAAGGGGGCTCAGTTATCTAGTGGAACATTCACGCCAAAATCTAAGCTGTTTTATAAAAAAATTGTTTTATTTCGAAATATTCCAAAGCGACAGGCAGTACAATATGCTAATCTTATAAATTAACTTTAATCAGGATATTAACAATATGTTTATGATGGAGTACAAGAAATGTGTTAACCCAATGCATCCACAAAGTCTCCATCTACTCTTCCATTGATGCTATTGATTAGCCATCGTCGCTGTATCCTCTAAGCTAAATGGTGTTCGAAACACAATACCAATTCAGCTTAACGTTTGAATATATTTTCCGGCCGTTTAGCATTGTTTCTATCTATTTCTACATGAATATGATTGCTAACATTCATACTCTGAGGCGTATCATACGCTGAAATATGTTTCCACTATTCATGAAAGCCTTGCAATCCCATCTCAAACCATATGTCTGATTTCTGTACTAGGGCGAAGACTACGTCAGTCACAGCATTTTGGAGGAAGAACAATGAGTCAAAAGTAGTTATAATGTTTCAGTGAAAAGACTACGTCTCGTCAATCACACCAACCGAGTGTCAGAACAATTTCATTTTCATTCTTACAATTTTCATTTTCATACTTACCATTTTCATTGATGAAAGGCCACCAAAAACAAGAAACAGTGTGTAGAAGAACATATGTGAGTTACTATGAGATATTGCAGATAGGAAGATTGTTATACAATGACCAAACAAACCATAACCCTAAAAGACATCAAAATCAAACGCTGAGTAATTCACTCTATAGTATATGATCAAAGAATTAAAGCTTAGTGTAAATGAAAGCCTTATCTGGTACAAAATTCAAGTCGCAACGAGGTATCCCAGCATAGTGCACCTGGGATTAGCTCTAATGTTAAACTACCTGTAGCTAGCCTGTGTACCAGACAATTCAACATCAATAAATTGTGTCGTCTTAATTACGTCTAACGGTGGGTTTCTACATTAATAGGTCTTTACTACCCCATACTAGGTAGGCATAGAAGAGGCTACCACCATACATACACCATACATATCGTTTTCAAAAATTTATCTAAAATAAACCTGGGGCAATAGATCCCAACTAGAAGACCTGCTTGAAGTACTGCTAACTGTTCTCTCGATTACACCATCATGTTCGTTTTCATTTAGCAAATTACGACTACCACTTACTTTTCGTAATGGGTCTGGTACTCCGGCCAGCTGTAACTTGTTGAAAGATTCTTACCGTTAATGTTAAAATCTGCAGCAATGTTATATGTGTATTACATATATATGACAAGAAGTAATAGAACGAAGATGCACCAATCCAATATCCAAAACATACACCAAGAGCTGTCCCCATTAACGTTCCTTCTTGCTAAAATGAGAAAACATTTCATTTCAAAGTTTGATTGGGAATTTTAGGGCTCTGGCCAAACGATCAAATATTGGTCTGATACACAGTGTCTTTAGGGAAGAAAGAGACGCTTGATCTTTGACAAATAGCTACCTTATGAAATCGAATACGCGTCCTTGCTCAAAACAACGTCTGACACAAATCAAAACCCCTACTTCAGTTTTAGAAACTGAAAGGAGCGAACCATTCAAATTAGCCCCCTTTATGGACAAAGTTTTTACTTGCAACAGACACGCTATACTAGAGGCAAACGTCGATAGAAGAGATGTCCAGAATACCGTTGGCACATTCATATTTTACATCCTAAATATGCGAGGACGTATATAACTTGAAAATATAAATCTGATGGAAATATACCTACCACAGTGTGCCCAGATGATTTCATTGAGAAAAGTAACACAGCAATCAAAGTAAAGACGACCATTACTGGACCATAGAGTTCCCCTGGAACAGTCTGTGTAAATGACAGAAAGTTAGTTTAATTCGTTTCAGTAAAGTGAATAAAAAGAGCAACATCTAGTTCTTGGAGAAAGAAACCCACGTTATATGAGGACATTATGGCCAATATTATTCGACAATTATACACAGCCATATCGCAGTGAATCAAGCAGGCAGAGACATTCACTTGTTGACACAGGTTCTCGAGTTATTAGCAACAGTCTCTTAATGGGTTCAGATACTTGAGGCCCCCCAAGCGGTTCTGTCTGATGTGTTATTTAACCATTTTCATACGTCCTTTTGTAGAATGAGGATTTTACGCGCGTGAATTAGTGAAACAGCGCAAGCGTGTCGCGTGAAATCACTTCGCATGGCTCGTGATTTCATTATTCATATACTGACGGCGAAAAAGGGTTGTTACTAACATCATAAATTGTGTATAGGACGATCGAGTTTTTGGGCTTTTTATCCATTAACACTGTCAGCTAATCATATTTCTTTCATTTTAGCTTGTTATAAATTCATACCACTGACAGCCTGATGCCTGACGTCTAACGTTGGGCTAAGGTCCTCACTCAGTCTAGCTGCACTGATGAGTCCTGAAATTGGGCGAAACCGGTCTGTATCTGACTGTTTGAGGTGTCAGTGGTTTTCTTACACTTAACCATAAATTCATAAGCACGATAAAAACGAATTCATCTGCCTCCCCTTTTACAAACTTGTCATGAAAGCAAACTTTGACAGGCAATTCGCAACATATATGAAATTAAAGCAGCCTTGAATATAAATCTTACTTAACATTAGGAGAAACGTTCAAAAATCCTTGCACCAGAAAATAAAGTTCTATGTTGAGTGATTAGGGGAATCCTCAAAAATATTGCAAGATGTCATAATTTGGGAACCCTCTGGGGGTACTTGTACTTGAGGATTATTTATGCTGATAACTATATATCGTTATTAATCATTTATTTCATCAAAGAGTATTACTTGTGGCTTTCCAGGTCTCTTTGGAACCAGTGACTGTAAAAGCCTAGAAATGATAAAAACATCATAACACTGGATGCAAAAGACATAGTATAAGATGAAAAGTTGAGAATAAATACAAAATAGCAGTGGCAACTAATTAGGAGAGCACTTGTGGGATCATTGATTGGTTTATTCAATTGGTAAATACCTCTTGGCAACATCTCTTGGTTCAACATCAAAGTAAGGTCTGAGGAAATCAATATTTGCATACAAGTCATAGAATTTTCTAGCTGATTGTTTCCCAGCAGCCCATACCTGTTAAAAAAGAAAAAATACTAAAGTACTAAAGTCCCCATTGATGACATCTACAGCAACTTGCTAGAAGAACATGTTCCCATATTAAATCATCATTAATGACCAACATCCCCTCTGGACACAATATGAGAATTGGATTTAACCACTCAAACCTCCAGAAGTAGACTTGCTTTGATCATGCTTTGATCTCAGCTTGGAACTCAAATAGACAATGTTGCCATCGCCAACAGTACTTCCCAAATACTCTGCAGAATTCTTATCTGTGCATCTGACTCTCTCAAAGTTGGTTCCAAAGTATACATAGACCAAGTCAACGTAAAAGCATCAATGGCTATAGCATGAGGGTCAGGCCTCAGTGAACAATAGGTTTCAAACTGCTTGTTTAATTGTGATGCAAAAAGATCAATTTCAGGCTGAAGCCGGAGTCAAGACAAGGCCTTGCGAAAAATTCATTGTTAACCATCCACTCCATGTATTGGTTTACAAAATAACGGGATGCCTGGTCAGCAAGGACTTTGCATTTACCAGGAATGTACTGTGCAGTAATCAAGATCTGCTGTGCAGATCCCTGTAGCAATGACAAGGACGCTTCCTTACCCTTCCTCCGAGTTCTTCCATCATTTTCTCTTTCATGCTTGCAACAAAATCATTTTCACTTGTTGTTTTACTGTTATCAGAATCAACTTGGGAATCATGCTCATACACTTGATCATTTGAGCCCAGATCAACAATGGTTACTGGCTCCTGAGGAGAAAAAAAAAGATAAAGTAGGTTTTAAAGCAAATGTTTGATTACATATGTAACATTATCTACAACATACGTTGGGTGAAACATCTGGAAACTATGAAGATGATGACAGTCCGGTCTGCGGAGTATTGCAGTTCTTGACAAGATCTTGCACATTTGCAGAAGTGCATTTCCACTAATCTTTTCTATTGCTCAATTACTTATCTCACGCATGCATCTGCCACACTCTGCTGACTGGGTAACAATGATGACATTGGTGATAATAATGATCATAAAAAAAATTATGATGATGATAATAATAATGATGATGGTTATGGTGATGATGATGATTACAATGCTAAAGATGATGATTATGTTGATAATATTAATAATAATTCCTAGTCAGCAAACCAAATCAAACAAAACGGTACCGGTGGGCCTCTACCTTTTCTACATTTATAGGCGTCTTCTACCCCGCACTACGTGTAGGCGTAGAAGAAGCTATCACCATACATAAGCCTAACGTAACGATTCGACAGAATTGTGTCTTTTTCAAAAATTTATCTAAAATAAACCTGGGGCAATAGATCCCAACTAGAAGAACTGCTTGAAGCACTGCTATCTGTTCTCTCGATTAAACCAACATGTTCGTTTTCATTTAGCAAATTTCGGCCAGCACGATTGTTTTTTGTAACAGCACTGAGATGAACTGGAGTACTGGAAGAAGCCGCCATTTTTCTGTTTTGATGAAATTTTTTTCGTCCACGAAACAAACCTAAAAAGAGGCTGCCGAATTAACCAATGAACTGTGAGAAAGCTGCTCACAAATATTTTCACACAATGGTCTGGGAAACGAGGTTTCAAGTTCCTTGTCAAAGTGTGATCAAACGGCCTAGCTGCATAGAGGCAAGACAACAGTGCAGTGTATGTTCTATTCCTTCCTGCTTAAGCCAATATGGAGGTGAAACTTCCCCAAAAGAAGTATTTTAGACAGAGAGCTCATTCAAATCCTTTGGCAGAACATTCTTTTGACTAGTAAGTATAAATCACCATGTCCATGATCATCATCCTCAACCTCATCATCCATATCCACATGATCATCACCACCATCATAATCATCAATGATCATCATAATCATCAATCATCATCATTCAGGATCAAGGAACATCATCATATTGTCATCTCATTGTCATGGGGCCTATTATATATGGGGACCAGAAGTCGCAAAAATTGTATTTATAATAATATTTTCCTGCGTTGACCAAGCAATCACTCAATAAAGGCTTTATCATATGGTCTTAAAAAACAATATAGAATATTTTCGAACTTTGTTGGAGAATGTTTACTCTAGAAGGATCATTTTTCAGTATTTCATTTTCCCATCTCAATCTCTCTCACTTCATCGATAAGACATTACGTGGCTACACACTTTTTTTTTTATAAGAATACAGTCTATAAGAATATTCAGGCTCAAAATTGCTGAAATTTAAGAATTATTTAAGAATAATCTGAGGCTCAAGCTTGACGAGGATCATTTTTATTTCTCTGCGTTTTTTACACTGCACAACAAGTGTGATTGTCAGGCAACTGTATTTGTTTTGAAATGCATACATCCTGTCTGACTCTTTGATACAGTAACTCTTTTTATTAATAAAATAACAAATGACAAAGATTTGACTTATTTCTCTTGATCTTCAGGCCAATTTACAACATTGATGATTAAGAATAATTTAAGAATATTTTCAGGCTCAAAGTCGAATAAGTTTAAGAATAATCGAGGCTCGGCAAAAAATAAGGTATTCTTATAAAAAAAAAGTGTGTATATAACATGATTATAGCAACCCCGGTCAATACTGCTTGTACATACTGTTGAAGAACCAATCAGATTGCACTGTGGTGGGTCCAAACAGCTCTATTTTCAAACACCATATAATAATAGCCCCTCTGTCATGAGTAGTGGTATCATCATAATCATTGTAATCATAAAATAGCCTATAATAACTATTCAACATCATTATCATCATCATCATTATCAGGGGTGCCTGGTACAAGGCAGGGCAGCACAGGCATCAGGCCTGTCATACACCATGTCAGGCTCTTGACTAATGTCTATGAAGAAAATCATAGATGATTGCATCATAAATTTTCATTTACTCATTCAGCCCCTCAGATCCCGATGCTATGGACTGGAGTGGGTTATATCCAGCTTATTTTTCAAAGAAAGAAGATAATGAAAAAGAACCAGCAGAAAAAAGAATTAAGAAAGATGAAACACAAGTTGAATTTGCAGATATAGGCTGTGGCTATGGAGGTTTACTTGGTATGCTTGATAGCAATTCCTACTTGCTATTTTTTCATTTTTTCTTTGCCAATATGAATTCCATGTACAAGCACTTATTTGAACAAAGATCTAATTCTCAACTTAAAAACAAGGTGTTCATTGTATTTACTGTTGTTCTGCTATTCAGGTTTATCATTGTGTCCTTTTCAAAAGGGAATGATTCCTTGTGTATATAATTCAGTTTTCCCCAAAATGTTTTAAGAATGCTGTCTGCAGATGATACCTGTAAGAATCACAGAAAATGTACCTTGAATATGTTATCAATGGGGACTTAAGCGTAGGATCATTTGTAAAGCCGTTATTGTAAAAGATGTTATTTTAAAGATAGCCCCAGCATCATCATCCTTGGAGAGTGCTGTGAAGTTTTGGTCTAAGCAAGCTTGCTCATTGTGTCATGGGCCAAGCAAAAACTGTGTTTAAACCAAAGACATGGTAGCATTAGTATCCATTTAGTTAATCTACTTCTGAGATAAAAAGGGTGTCGCTGACATCCCCCCTCCTCACAAGTAACGTTTTTGATGAGACTTCAATTTTTAGTTGACTTGTCACCAATGTTTCCTGATACCCTGATGCTTGGGATGGAAATTCGTGTCAAGGTTGGTTTACATTAGTACAATCTGAATAAGTTGCACCAAAATTAATCTAACTGATAACTACGAATGATAATGAAACAATGCATTGATTAACGCTGATTTTCATTAATTGTGGTAAAAAGTATTGTATAATGTAACTAATTAGCTAACTTACTTACTTACTTACTAAATAACTAGATAAATAATTAACTTATTAACCAACTACCTAAAGCGCTTACTAGCTAACTAAAGCGCGTACTAGCTAACTAACAAGCTTACTAAAGTTGAAACTAACTAACTAACGTAGATATCAAACTAATTCAACAACTAGCTTCCTAACTAACTAACTAAGTAACTAACATACCAGCTATTTTTCAAACTAACTAACCAACTAACTAACTAATCAACCAATCAACTAACAAAGTAAACAACTAACCAAATAACTCACTTACTGACTAACTACGTTACATACGCATTTCTCGTTACTCTTTACGCTTAACTAAACAAATATCTTCTAGATCTTTTAGTTCAACTGTTAAGAAACAGTACACCCCTTTTGACTAATACTTTTCATCTCTATTCTTTTAGGTCAGTGAGTATGTAATAAAGAGAATAGAAGCTCTGCGTTACCAAAATCCTGGACAGTATCAAAACATAGCCTGTATTAGAAGCAATGCAATGAAATATCTACCAAACTTCTTCCGAAAAGGACAGGTACTTTTCTGTTTTTCTTTTCGCAAGTTCTTCTTTCCGAAATTTTGAACAAGTTCAAAATTCACTATTTTATAAAGGCTTTGACAAGTTGGGGTGAAAAGTTTCACCCCCAGTCACTTTTCATGGTCAAAGCCCATAAACAATCAGTAACTTTGAAGGCCTTAAAAATCAATAGCACAATCGTTAGGACAGTGAAACCTTGCAACTAAACTAAGTTTTAGATGACTTATAGGTTGTTAGCATCAAAAACTCGTTATCTTGAAGTTTTGAAAAAATTTTATTTTGGCGGCCTTTCGTTGAAAAGGTCTATTAAAGTTAAATTTTTTGGTTTTTTTTTCAACTTTTCCTGTCACAGTTGGACACATTTTTGGTTTTATTTTAGTTGAAAAAGATGTTCTTTCTATTTCCTGATCCACATTTTAAAAAGAAAAAACACAAACGGAGAGTTATAAAGTAAGTAAACTCATGCCCAATTTAAACAATTGACTTTTCTTCATCATCGCAAATTAAATGAGATATTAATTGATTTTCGCCTTACACATTCGGCTATGGGGTTAAGCTCTATTTATTTTCGTTAATTTTCAATTTTTCAAATTCTGCTTTTTGAATTTTGTGAGATTTCTTCAATATATACAAAATCTTTACACTCCTTTCATTGGCAGCTCTTATATAGATATCGTTCTTTTGTAGCCAGGAATTGCTGACAGAATATGCCTCTGTTTTGGCAGTAGGGGTAAGTATGTATAAACATACTTTATTTGGTGTTCTATGTATGATTGTGTGTCGTAGCACTTTGATTGAAACGATCTTGATTCAGAAAGTTTTTGTCATTTTCTATCCATTTCTGCAAGTCAAGGCTTAAGCCCCAGCCAAACTTAGCAAACATTTCAACCAACATTGCCCAATATACATGTTTGAAGAAAGCTTGGCAACGCTAAGCCACCTCTGCCTCATCTTCAGCCAAGCAAGATGCAAAACGAAATTCGGCAAAATGCTGGATGAAATGTTGGTGGCGTTTAGCCAAGGCTTTACAGCTGACTTACAAAAAAGAACAACTCATTTTCTCTTGCAAATATAGGAATCTTTAAAAGCTCACATTAAATGCTTCATCTCCTCTTGTATAAGGTTTTGACATGCATTAAGGACCAGTCCATTTTCTGCCTGGAACACCTATTATTGAAACCAAACTTCGTCCCGCTGAATAGCTAAAGTTATTTCACAATCTGCTTCTCTTTAGGGTCATGTCTACACCATAACTGATGTTCATGACTTACACCTATGGATGACAAAACATCTTAATGATCATCCACTATTTCGACAGCTATCAGAAGATGAATACGTGAGTATAACAATGTTCTATTCGTAAAAAAATAGTTTGTTACAGAACAAAAAGTTATGAACTAGCTAGGCAGCTCTTTTTAAAAGCATAAAATGTTGCTTGACATTGCATAAAATACTGTAGAATCGACAGATTATCAAACTACCTACCCTCTCCCAAGGATTGTAGTGGGAACAGGTTAAACAATAGGCATATATCTTCATGTAAATGTACCGCATTTGTCTTCTTACACGTAATGATTTCTGTGCTTTGTATCTTTTTATGTCAGCAGTGGTACGTCAAAACATCTCGAGCTAACATGCATGATTTCTAACTGCGCAATAGATCATTGCTATAACTGGCACGTCTGGAAATAAGCCGAGTCAGAAACCCAGCCTATAGTAAGCTTGAAGTCAATTGACTGAACAAGATGGGCAATTGTCTTTCAAATGTCTAACTCGCACGTAAAACTCCTATAGATATAAGTCGTTTAAATCAGCTTCAATTCGCGTTCTTGTGTTCTGTAAAGCAATTTTAGCTGAATTGAACTATGTATATGAAACATTGCGGACAAATCGATCCTAGTGTTCCCATTCATGAGAAATATATATAAATATGTATGACGCTGGAGAAGTTTCAACATAGCCGAAACACAAAAAAGGGAAAAAAATTGACGGGTGGAGATCCTTTGGCTATATGACTTTGAGGTTAATCATCGATTTAATTGAGCCTATAGCTAAGCGGAAACGTCGTTGGCTCTCTGGTCATTATGTCCAAGCTCGAATCCTATCTATTGTGTTATGCCACTTGTGGAAAAACCAATCCTAGTGTTATCAAGTCATGACAAATTTATTTAAAAACATTTGGGGTTTTGATCTAGGATTGAACCAATCTCATATTATTTTTGCAGAAAGATGATCCCGTTGTTGAAAAGATTCATTTCAGTACCGAAGAAGGAAAGAAGGTTACAAGAAATGAAGGTGACAAATTTTTTGCCCTTTATGAACGAATAGAAGGTCCGTCTGAAAATGAACCTGAGACTGTTCCGAGTCAAACGGATAATGCAGATAATACGTTATGACAGAAAGTAAACAAATTCGGTGAGTTGGTATCTTATTGGGGCGTCTTGAGATTTGTCAGTTCAGGCCTAAATTTCTTTTTCCTGCTACTAAACTGCTAAGTCGAACTCTTATCAAAAGTTGAATTTGATATTCGAAACTCAACATCTATGTTCTCTTTTAAAGAGAGGATGACTTCATAGGGTGAGTTTGTTTTACAATAATATTTTAAGATTTGGAAGCTACAGTGTTTGAATCAGTTTTCAATAATAATAGGGACAGTTGTTTGCATAGACAGACTCGAAAATACTTACATGTAACTTAAGGTCAGACAAAATAGATTTGAAACAAAATTATCTGTTCTTTGCTGATTAACAAGAACCTTGTATCTCTAACTGCATTCAAGTAGTAAAAAGTAGCATGTTTTAAATGACATTCTCACTCCTGATGACCTTGCTGGTTGCTTGGTTGCTTGGTCTAACTGCTTCATCATCGAACCTATTGCTTCACCGTTAAACTCATTGATTTATCACTATGCTAATTGCTTCATCGTCTTTACTCCTTGACTCCCTCTTCGTCATTGATTGACCATCAAACTTGGTGGCTGTTTGATCGTCCAATGGCTTCACTTCAGTGGTCATGCTAATTGCGTATAATATGGATGAATGTTCCTTTATGTCTTTGTGACATACCACTACGACCGTGGAAATAGCTTCATCTCAGATGCACAATTTGTTAGGATGCATCATAATTTTATGTAAAGGATGCTATTCGTACCCATTTGTCTTCGCTTTCACCAGTGTACAACCGAACGGACTGATCAATGTTCAAAGCGTTCCCAACTAATGCGAATACCTGATCCAAAATAGAAGGGACCCACAAGATACTGTGAGATGTGAATGTGTGTAAAACCTGCTTGTACTTTCTCTGAAATTTTCCTGCCATTGCTCTACCAGCATACTCATTACTTAAGCATCAGTCAAATTGTTTTGCCATCATAGTAACTGCTTCACGCTGCTTCATCAGCTTTCCAATCCAATTGTCTAGCATCCCGCTAGCAAACTTCTTGCTTTATCACTATGACGGTTTCAGATTCTAATGTCCTCGTGAAAGTCATAGCTTCTACTCTGGCTCTGCTCATCCTGGCGACTGCATCATCGTCGTACTTATTCTTTTATCGTCGTGCCAATTGCTTTATCATCTACTTCCTACCACCACACCATGGTACCAATGATATCTGATAGAGTTCTCTCTGAAATATGATAATTTAAAGTTTCTTCACCATTTTATTTTTCCATTTTCCTGATTATGTTTGGCTTTGTTGCTGTTCTGTTCAAAAGAGAATAGAAAAGTCCACTTTTATGCGAGGCTTTTTGTGGACGGAGTAAGATGAATATGAAAGTTGTGTCGATGTTGCTGGAAATGCAAATGAAAGTAATTCAATTGATTCGACTTGATAGAAAGAACTTGAACCAAGAACTTGAATAAGAGCAGAAAGAAACATTGTGAAACTCTTCGGCTTTGAAAGTCCAGTATAGAGCGTGCTAGAAAGATGCGAAAAATATGACAGATTTTGAGGGGTGTGAAGTCTTTAAAATTTCGCACCTACTTTCTTCATAAAAGCGCAATTTTGTTGGAAGCCCTATCATTTCATAATTTGGCGTACCTGTGTCTTCGTGATGATTACTTGAAGAACCACAATGAATTTGACACAAAGGCCACGTACACACAATCTGTATGAACGCCAAGTGAAGCCAAAGGATGCTTCCTGTTTACCTGCTGTAACTAAACATAGAAAAACATAACCAAAGACCTGATTATTTAGTAAAAAAAAAAGACGTACATTAGATATCTAGATGATATGAGGTTTCAAGATTTTCTAGCTTTAGTTACTGTATTGAGTTTAGCCGTGGTCTTTCGGCAACTAAAAGCTGAAGAACAACAGCAGCCTGCTAATGCTGAGACAAAGCACGAAAATCAACAACAGGCATCAACTCAAAAAGATCCCAGAACGCTAGTCAAAGACGTGCAGTAAGTATATCTTGATATTCATATTTAGTATTTTTATGTTTTACACACACTCCTAGAAACAAATGCAGACCCAATCAATGTAAATAGCCTTTAGGGGTGTGTTGGAAGCATCATTAAGAGGATGGCGGGGGCAGAAGCAACAAATTTGGGGCAAAACAATAGGGAAATCAAAGAATTCGGCAATTTTACAAGGGCAAGAGGTGCAGCCACCCCTACTGCCCCCATGCTTCTGGCATCCCTCTGGGAACCAAAATTTGGGTCTTTTATATTTAGGTATACTTGTTGTTACCGGGTTGTTACCCTACCTATAATATTGCTAGGTACTCTAACTGTACTATGGGTATAGACTTTACTATGTAGTATCTACAATAGACCAGTGGACAGATAGACCTATCTATAAGTTTTTCTTTTTTCTCAAGGCATATAAAAGACCATTTGAAAGGAGAATATGGATTCACTGATGAGCAAGCTGAAAAATATTTACAAGTAAGAGTTTATTGAATTAATTCAGATTAACGTTGTTCCTATTTTAGCTGAACATTGCTGATTATTATTTTAAACAATGGTTTCACATTAATACACCTGACAACGTGGGTTCGTTTACACTTTGATAAGCAAAATTAATCAAACAGCAAGCTGAAGTCAAGAATTGTTCCATTGTTCCAAATGGTCCAGAAGGTGCTGTGGCATCGTGGTGTAATCCAACTGACTTGTGGTGTCAGAAGCTCAGTGTGGTCATGGTTCGAGCCCAGCCACTGTAGCATCACGGCCAGGGTCGAGGTCTCGATTAGTTAACCTACTACTGAGATCCTAGCGACTGGTGCTAAAACACCATTTCACCTTCTCCTTCACCATTGTTATTTCTGGCATGATACAAGGGCTGGCATGGCATGGCACACAAGTGAATGCATGGACAATGAATGCTAAGTACTTCGTTAACACAATTTCTTTCTTCTTTCAGCAATATGATGCACAGACGCAGTTCTTCCTTATGCATGACTATGATAATAACACAAAACTAGATGGTTTAGAACTACTCAAATCTATGAGTCATCATCATGATGAAGATGAAAACAATGGTAAGATATTAGTAACTGATAAACTTTGGGACATTCCATGATCTCAGTTCTGGGTAGCTTTTCAAGGCTACTTTCCATGCAGTGCTTTTTTTCATGTACGTAACATTTTGCGGTCAATTTGTTTAGATCCACAGCCAAATTTAAATCTCCAGTCAGAGCAAGGGTGATCTCAAAATAATTGTTTTGTAGTGATTGAATACTGGTCTTCTGATTGGCTCAAACAATTGATTGATATTGATCCATTGTAAAAATAGAAAGAGTTTCAACATTTCTGCAATCGGGTGCTCAGACAAAGAAAGGAATTTTTTTGAAATATGCATACTCAGATTCAAAATTGATCACAAAAAGTCATGTGCTCGCAAAAATGCTCCGAATGGAAATTTGGGTTCATTCAGCCCCAAAATGATATTATTTTGGAACTCCAGAAGATATTGCTGTTTCATACAATCGTAAGATCATGATGGAAGTTATTTTCATACCACCTACAAGGGGAAATGATTTTCATTCATTTTTTGGAACATTTCTTAGAATCTTCTTGCATTGTGCAGATGGGGCTTCTATTCATAAAGAAATCACAGTGCTCCAATTAGCTATCTGGTTGGTATAAGTGTACAGAGGATCAGACGTTAATGAGAAGAAATTTTAGTTTTTCGTGTGTTTGTTTTAGAGAGGCTTGCTGTATATGATATCTAGAGTGGCATTCTTTCTGCAAATAATAAAAAGCCCTTTGTATTTTTTACAGAAGGTCAAGACAATACAGATCAAACAGAAACGTTAGTTGAATTTGTAGACATGGTCATGAAAGATCAAGATGTCAATGATGATGGATTCATAGATTACCCTGAGTATATAAGTTATTATACTAAGTTTGATAAAGACCAAAGACCTGACAGTGGCTCTGAATCTCCCTAGGACACAAATCTACACTAAGAAAAAGGTACTGAGGTTATTATGAATAGATTGTAGCTATTTATGGGTTGATGAATGGTTGAATTTTCGTCTTAAATCAAGTCAAGCTATTAGACAATTACTACAAAGCTTATTAATGCGAATGCCAAGAAATATATGAGTTCCACTGAATACCAGGCTATTTATCTTATAGTTAAATATTTAATTTTATCACCTTCTCAATGGTTACCAAGATTGTGATTAAAGGTTGAAAGAAAAATTTTGTCTATTTTAATTGAAATCGAAAAATGATGTTGGAATAATAGGATAAACCACAGATCTGAAAACCGCTGCGTTTTTATCATAAAGTTTTAATAAAGGTTTTCATACTTTTATTAGACGAGGCGTAGATTTTTGGTATAATAGTCTAATTAATATAGTTTAAGCATCCTAAAGAAAGATACCTTGTGTTAAGATGTCATCTTTGCTAAAACTCATATCGAATTCAAAATAATACAGATTCATACAATGTGTGCATGCTTTTTAAAAAGAAGAACCTTTGTGTATAGCCCTTGACTGGAAATGCATTTTCAACATGTTTTACTATAGGGTGATATAAGATGTTGAAATCTGTCAAGAAATAAAAAAAATATCCATGCTGATAAAAATGTGTAGTCAGTCGCATTTTAGATTCTAAACAACAACAAATTAAGTGGGATAAAACTTCCTAATTAAAAATCATACCCAGTTCATTTAGTGTTTTTTCTTTTATTATTATCCTTTAAAACTTATAAGGATAATTTTTCAGCAGCTCTTCCTCTGCTGCCGTGTTTTCTCTTCCCAAAGCTTTATTTCGTTTCGGAAATCTGCCAACTTTCTCAATGCATTCCTATCAACATAAAAATTATCAAAATTTGCAAAGAAAATTGCAAAGTTAATTCGAAAAACACAATCGGCAAAACTCCAGCTCTAGTTTTAAAATTGTTTTACTTTGCTCACCCTGTGCTGCTGAGCAAATGAAAGTCCATTTTTTGAGAGGTTGTACCATTCTGTCCCCTCAGTCTCCTTCATCATTTCTTCAAATAGTCTGCATGCTGTATTCTACAAGTAAAGAAAACTTTTAGGTTACAGTCTTTGAATTTTTTTCCTATTCGTTGATTTGTCTAATTTTTTTCCTTTGTTATTCATTTACAAGGTGAAACGTTTTATGATAAAAAGACCCCAATGCAAATTCCAGCACTTGAAGACTCTCTTAGCAATCAAACTATTCCACGCTCAAACTTCTTATACTTAATATAATAGTTAATGCCGAATCACCCAAAATAACTTAAAACAAAGTGGAAACCACCAAAAAAAACCCAACTGAAAATGTTACATTTAATTGATTGGGAGAGCAGAAATCCCCTCAAAATCCAAGTCTTTGTTCTCAGGTGAATTGGTTTGAATTTTTCAAACAACCCACTATCTATTTGGGGTTGATGTTGGCGGTAGCTAGTGAGGTTTGGGACTAAAGGATTACAAAATTTATTTGTTGATATCATCTCCCCCTTTTTTGTCCATTAAAATAATTAAGTTAGAAGTTACCTGATCATCAATGTTCTCACTATGCTCGAATGGTATATAGACAAAGAACCTCTCCATTATGTTCAAGTCCTTGTGACTAATCTTGTCACCAGCCACAAGCTAAAATTTGACAAGATTTTTAAAATCTTTTCATATACTGTACATATTATGTAAAGAGGTCTTTTTGGGAGTGGTGTGTAGGAATATTATCCAATTTTGTCTAGGAATTAAGTAAAATTTCATGCATCTAGCTTTCCAAGGTGTACAGTGTCTTGGAAATTATACCAGAAAAAATTTAAGAAAAAGAAGGATTGAAAGGAATTCAGTCAAAGATTGTGAAAATTCAAAATCTTGGAAACTATGCCTACCTTCTTAGATATGGCCAATGCAATAGGATCACAATCAAATGACTTTGCAGTACCCTAAAAGTTGAAATCAAACGTGAAAATATATTATACAAAATACCTCCTACTACTACCATGCATTGACGGAAATGCTTGAGCACAAGGCATATCATTTAGGGGTTATTGGAGGGGTGAATGATGTTCACGATCTCATTCAGGTATTACAAGATAGGTTTATTTTCAAGAGATCTGACATCAATACTAAGTGCCTCAATAATTTGTGTGACTATACTACCGTATGTCATGTGCCCTTTTCTGTTGGTATACTGTAATGCCCTACTACCCATCTGGCATCCTTGCCAATAGCACTTTACTACCTCTGAACATACCCTATAAATGCTTCTGCAGAACTGATCAATCAGTAGTATGTGAGCCAAAGCACTCTTTGGATTGTCTTCCCAAGATTTCAGCTCTTGATTTCGAGCCTCTTCAATCTATAGATCAAAAGAAATCATTTAGAATAATAACAGAGACAGATATGATTTGCAATCACTCTAACCCTGTCAATGTCAGCACCTGTTGCTTAGAGTTCAAGAAAAAGTAAGAAGTAACTAATATAGAAATTGACATTAAATGAAATAAGTGTCTGCAATTCAATCCTTGCATACCAAATCACCAAACTTTTCTCTGATTTCTTTGTCTTGTGCTTCTCCTCCACCAAACCAAATTTTTATGTTTGCACCCAAGTCTTTTCCTGGTACATACCAATAGTCCAGTACTGACTGAGCTTCAGGGTTTACTGCCATGTTGCTAACAAAACAAAAAGATTTAAAAGGTTCATAAGCATAAAAAGGGATGGAGTAGGATTTCGAGGAGCTGAAAACAAATGTGGATGGGGAAGCAAATCAACACATGCCACGCCCACTAAGCAACGCCCTCCACGCCACGCCCATTTTTTGCTTTCGATGCGAGATCGAGAAGCCTTTACAGGGTCAAGGAAACCAGTACACTGCCAAACATTTCTGGTGTTTCCCAATAGATAACAATAAACGGCGTGCAAAAAGCACCCAAAAGCTTAGGGTACCGACTGTGACAATTGCTTCCTAGCTGAACTTGTGAATTGCTTTTATAGGAACTCCCTGAGAAGCAAAATCTTTCTGCCTTTCCTCTTTGTCTTTTCTGGGCCTAGCTGGCTTGTCCATTTGTTTTCACAAAACAAACCACAGGTTACAGCGTATGCTTGAAGAAATAATGCAAATGCAAATAATGTTATATACAACTTTCTTTCTCTTTCTTATCGCTTGTTCTCTCTGTTATGATGTTCCTCCTGTCTCCTTGCTCCTTCCACTAAAATACTAGGCCAATCAGTCGACCCAATCCCCAACAAACGGAAAGGAGAAAAAGAGAAAGGTCGGCTGGTCCACGCCAACTGTGGAGGCCACTTGGAACTTTTCCTGTCCAGCTTGCGGCTTGTGAGCATTCAACCCTTCAACAAAGCCCACCAATACATGGCTCAACAACCCCTCTTCATCTTCAAATAGCCAAATCATACCAGAGCTACGGGCAAACCCGAAATCAGCCTCTTTTGCTGCGGCCACTCGACCTTCTGTTGAATCTCCAGACGATGGAGGAAAGGCAAGGGTCTTCTCGATGACGTAATTCGCATACTGCGCTTGCGCAACCGAAGGATGGAAACGAGACGCGCTTTCAAAACAGGGGGTTTCATGACCAAAAATAAGCACTGGATAGAAAAGTTATCAAAGGCGGGAAATTTGATCCTGTATTATAAATTTATTCTTTCCAATCTCGATGGACATGGAGGAAATTGATGACGATGTAGTAAAGCTTCAGGATCTTTTTTTCATCAAGCAGTGGTAAGTCCATTCATTTCATCCATTTTAGATCGATTGCTAGGTAGCATGAGAGTACGCATGCAAAAGTTTGAGCTCACGAGTTCAGTAGGCCCAGTGGGGCCAATTTGATGTGAAACTGAAGTAAATTAAAAAGTGATAAGCTATAATGTTACGAGTAACGATCTTCATCAAGAATTCATTGCTGCAACTAAATTTTATTATTTTTATATCCTAATTTTTTCATTCATACACCATGTATTTGTCTTAAATAAATAAATAATATTAAAGAAACTCAACTATTTGACTGTCACCAAAAAGGCCAAAAGTGCTGTACTGGAAAATATTACTGAAGAAACATTATTAACAAGTATCATAATAGATAAAATTTTTAATTTTCTATTTCTTTCAGGCTATTGAGGAACTATATCGTAGAAAATGGAGCAGAAACTGGGATGGAGCAAATTTTAGAAAATTTTAAGCAAAATAAAGAAAACAGTCAATGCAGTATAGTGCCAAGCCCAAGAAGAATTGGAATTGAGTTGCAAGAGGTTTTGGTAGTGAGATTGCTTCATTGAGACAAGTTGAAGGCAAAAGGAAGATACGGGTTTATAAGAATCTTTTATGCAAGCCATTTGTACCAACTAACATTTCAAAAGATACTCTAAGCATCTATGGTTGGATTTTGCAAAATAGCTGTGCAGATGAGAGCAACCTTTCTTTCAGCAAAGTTACAAACATTTTCATTGATAAGAATCGCTACACGCTTGATTTAAAAATTGATCTTTTCAGGAAGACCTTGGTTGTACATGGCACAAATTTGATTGCTGTTAATGAGCAAGACCTTGGCATTCCAAACTCAGAAATTCATTACAACAATGTGTCTTTTTTGCTGTACTTTTTGAGCAGATTACAACTTTGTTTTGGTATCAAGCAAGGGCTGAAAGAAGAGAGGGTTGTCCGAACGGAAAATGACAGCATATGTCTCAATTTGTCAATTAGTGGGCCCTGTATAAAATCATCCAATGTAATCGCGAAAAAATGCAAAGTATTTGTTTGCATAGGAAAATCTATGACACAGGGGAACTATTGTTGTGAATGCTCTTTGGTAAAGAAACGTTTGCAACACAGGAAAACAGAATATTTATCAATAAAGAGCACAAAGAATTGCCTTTTGGGAAGAGATGAACTTCAAACTAAAATAGCTCTTTTGGAGAAAGAAAAGAGAAATGCAAATAAAAGAGTTGGATACTGGAAGGATAAGTTTGCCTCTGAGAGCGTTCAACTTGAAAGAAGTGATGATGAAGATCTACAAACCATATTCGATACAGTAGATAGGTCAAAAGCACCAGAAGGATTTGCATTGCTAATATCCCAACAGAAGAAAGCACTTGTTGCAAAAGGACCATCAGGAAGGAGATGGCATCCAAAGTAATAATTTTTTTCAGAAGCATCTAATTCTTTCTTATTTTATATCTTTTCAACCATTTGTTCAATGCTGAAATAAGAATGAAAAAATTGTCTGTTGAGGAAAAATAGCTATGAAATATGCATAAGAAGAGTCTGCAAGTAAGATTGATCTGATTATATATATTTTTTATCTCTAATTAGTAGGATTTTGTATCCCAGTAAGTCTATCTATTTGCCTTCAGAATCATAAAGCTCTGCATTGACCTGTATGCATCATCACCAAAGGCTTATGACACTTTGAAAAAGCACTTAGTCCTTCCAAGCAAGAGGACAGTCAGGTATGTGGTATCAGATAGCTTTGAAATTTCTTAGAGGAAAACGTAGCTGTGATACTTTCAGAGTTGGAGAGGGAGAGTTAAAACTTGATAAATCATATGCTAAGTTCCAGGAGTTAATAAAAGGGCAGAATTTGGTATTTAAATCCTAGTCCCATCCATGATCTCAATTAATGCCCCAATCTCCTCATATTTCAAACATGCCTGCAATTCTGGTCAGACAGGCAACAACTGCTTCCATGGATTTCATTGAATGGAACTGTCTTCATATCAACTCTTTGGATGTTTATATTTCATGATGTGAATGACTTGACTTGTTAAACAGTTCATTGTTCAACCCTTTTCTGTTTACAGAGTTTACAAAAATGGTATTGAACCCAGTTCAGGTTGGAATGCAGAAGTTTTTGACTGGTTAAGGAGAGAGGGTAATCGCCTGAATTTGAATGAGGAAGATAGATGGGGTGGACTAATGTTTGATGAGGTTACAATACAGGTAAGTGATTCTATTATATCATTTATATACAGAAATGAATGACTGCTTGAACATTCTTAAGAATTCTTGAGAATTCTTGTCATGTGCATTTGCGCAAGGCCTGTACTGTAATTGCATGCTGGTGTGGCACTGATAAAAGTACCATGTCAAATTGTCCAAGTTCAGCTCCAATCATGTTATTATGTTTCATTATCTTGACAATGACAGTTTTACATATTTTCTTTCAACTATAAATGTTGTGTTGTTTATTTCATTTTTTCTCCAGGAAGATGTGGCTTACATTAAGTCTGGTTCGTTATTCAAACTTGTAGGATTTGTAAACTTGGGAAGATCTTATGAAAACATAAATGTTTTGACCACTGGTAATATTCTAAGTTTCTTATATGCCATATGGACTGATAAATTTTCACAAATATAAACCCAATATTATGTAATTTTTAATTATTTATAACTCCTGCAATTTTCAGCCATTTCTTTTGTATTTTGTTATTTCTCTTTTTCCTGAAACATCGTCAAAATTGTGGAATAAAATGGAGATATGGCCCTTGGTGTGTTATGTTGGAGAAATGCATGGATCCAATTGAATTTATATATCTTTATCATAAAACTGCCAGGTTTTTAAACACATACTTATTGACCTTTATTCTATATTGCACAAGGTAAAGATGAGATGGTACTTGCAAAAAAAGTAGTACAATTTGCACTGGTAACAGACAGTGGCTTCAGATTTGCCCTTGCGCACTTTGCCATCGGTAGTATGCCTGCTATAACTCTTGGTGAGAAGATATGGGAGGGTATTGAATGGATAATGAGAGCAGGATTTAGGTAAGGAGTCATTATCATTACGAAAACACGAAGTACACTTATACCGCAAAAAAACCAGTAAAACGAAAAACATAGACGGAATTATATGCCAGGCTGATTATTTGCTGTAGGAATTGAGAAAAATTACACACATTGAATTGAAAACAATAACTTTTATTTCATTACCAGGACTTACTGGTTGCTGTGTGATGGAGGGGAACCAAACCGCTCATTCATTAACATGTGCATCGAGAATCCTGATGAAGATAGGTTTGTCACCTATAACATCATGACAGGAGGACCATTAGTTATCATGGTTGATTGTAAGGTATCTATCAATCATTAGGTATTTCAAAGGATGTTTAATTATTCTACAGTATCCTACATTATATCTACCATCTATTACCAGCAATACTATTTCTGTTTCTAGAATTGATTTCAGGAGAAAGACTTACTTATTTCTTAATAGATACGGAACAATGTGTAATAAGCACCTCTCTTTTGTAGCATAACTTTAAAAAGATACGCAATAACCTATTAAAGAGCTCATCGAGTGGGAAGACACCCAGACATCTGAAGGTCAATGGAAAAAGCATTTTATTCCATCATTGGGTATCTGCCTTCAAATGGGATCAGTCGACTCACACAATGAAGCTTCATCCAAAGTTGACAAACAACCATTTCGAGCTTGATGCACGATCAAAAATGCGCAACAGTCTTGCCGAAGATGTGCTTGATGGCAATATGCTGTATCTTATGGAGGTGAGTAAATTTGTAACCGATAACATGCTGAGAAAGAAATTTGCTTCTTCGTTGTTGAAAATAGTTCCATTTTCTGAACCAAACGTTTGTACCAAAACTTCAGTGTTAAATTACACATTCCAACTTGACATCTGATTTTGAAGGAAATTTTTCTACCCCAACTCTTGATAGATATGACAGCTCCCTTACAGACAAACAAATTAACTAAACTAATAAACTAACAGTGAATAACTTCTACCAGAAATAGTCTTTTTTCTTCGACAGGAATACCAAAAACATCTTGCTTCTGTTAATGGGAATCCCGACCAGTTGAACGAAACAGTAAATTTGCTGAAGCACACAGCGCGCTTGATTTCTTTGTTCAATTGCACAAGGCATATTCTTGGAGCTGATGACGAGAGGATCTGCAAAGCCAAAGAATTTTTGGATTATTTACGAGAATGGAAGAGCTCTTGTGAAGATGGGAAAAGCTTCTTCTCGCATCAACTGTGGCTTGATCTCAGATCAATGATATATGGACTTGAGCAAATGGTTGTAATAAAGAAGCGAAATTTCCCTTCTTGTGTTATCAAGCCGATCATAATCAATCAAGATGTCCTTGAGAATGTATTTTGCCAAATTCGTGGCTTTAATGCACACAATGATCACCCTAACTATGGTCTTTACATGAGTACAATTAACACAGTTAATATAACCCAGTCCTCTGTAAGTAAAAAGGAAACACAGGAGGGTCATCAGATATGCCGAATGCTGAGCTACCAAACCCGCATCCATTCAAGAAGATGAAGACAATCTGACTCTTTGAATACTGAATTATACCGGCTGCGCCAAAAAAGTTCACAAGTGCTAGATTACAGCTAGCTTCATGAAATCAAAGTTATCGAAATATGCTTTAATATAATATAATAAATTTAAGATCGTACATTTCTCGTTCAAAATGAAATTGTGTAAAGATTTAAGGTATATAGACAGAGATAAGATAGATGCGGCTTAAACTGACGGAGTAGCATCTTGATACAGACCGTACATGCCTTACCTAAGTACGCACTCTTCTGATTCGAATGCATATTCGTCCGTTTTCGTGCTGTTCATTGTTATTTACGATTTGTAAATCATCCAGGTAATAAGGATACATAAATTCGTTCGTGCCTTTCAAAACGGGCAATAGTAGCTTCGCTATATCGATCTTCCTCTTCACATTGGTAGGTATGGGCACATTAGATGCAGCACAGAGTCGTCGTATTTCCGGTACCTCATACACAGTCCAAAGAAAGGCATCACCAAACTTGAAGACCATTCCTTTTAACTTAGCATGTGAAACCTCCTTGTTTGGGGAAAGATCCTTCCCCATTTCCTCCATTTCAAGTTTTGCCTTTTTCCTTTCACTCTTTTCAGTCCGCATGAGAACCATGTGTCGATGGGCCATTGTTTTCTTCAAGAGGTAGCAACGTTTGAAGTCCTTTAGTACTTCTTTAGCGCCAACTCTGATGTACAGATCCAATCCGCTGTTGAATAGCTCACCTATTGGTATCTATAAAAAAACAAGAAATCTAGCATGAGCTATATCCCAGCCTGTCTAAGCTACCCGAAAGGAGTTTTGAAGAAAGACATGAGATTTTGCCTTTATGAATTTCCAAGACAACTTTTGTCAATTTACTGAACCTTTCATCAAATAGAAATGAGTAAAAATATCATTTCATCTACAACCTTCTGTAGAGCAGCTAAAAGGTCTATCGTTGGGTTAAACGAGTAAATAGGAAATAATATTTACCCTTTCCACCTCTGCATCATGACTATCATTGTTCACCTGAAACAATTTAAAGAACTCTTCGCGTAGTTTGAATTCTTGATCTTCTATCATTTCGTGCTTTATTTGAAAAAGAAACTTTTCTCCTACATCTTTGTATTTGGTGATTTTTAGATGCTTCACCCTCGCTTGCTCTAATTTCAGCATGAATTCATAAAACTCATCGGATATGTGCAATAAACCCCGGGTAACGAACTGTCTTCTTTCTGTGTAATCTAGCGTGTGATGATATTTAGTGGTTTCGGCGACCTTTTCATATGGTACAACTAATTGTTCCTTTAAAAGCTCTACTTTCTTCATTGAAACTTGCACACGCTCTGCAACATTTGGCTGTTGTGAATAAACGTTATCATGCACATATCTTTTTGAATGATCAAGTAAATGATGTACTACGTATCCACCTAAGAAGCGAATCTTCGCAAGTCCTGCATTATCCATTTCTGAAACTTGTAAGTCCCGTATTGCTGCTTCCTGCGTCTTCTGTCTGACAGAGGTGGCAACGATTTCTAAAATCTGATGATATATTCTTATTGCAAGATCACTGCAGAAGCAAATATCTTCTTCTTGAAGCGAATTCTTGTAACTATCACTTGAAAGAGCAATGATTAGCAACGAGCGCACATCCTCATCACGTGTAATAAACCATACCTTTGTGGTAACATCCTTCAAGAATCTCATCGTCATTGTTGTGTCACTCACTTGATCCTTGATGTGTGTCTTTAGCCAACAGAATATCTTTCTCCAAATAATTTTGATGAACAGTTCTGTTTTTGCATTTGACTAAGGGCAATTTCAATGACCCTATTCTTATTTTGCGAAGCAAGAGAATCACACATTATTGATTTGTCTATCATTTCTGTTAGCAGCACATCAAAATCAAAGTTGGGCGGTGGTGCAGCAAGGTCTTCTTCTGCATCTTCTAAACCTTCCAAGACAATTTCAAGATGAAGAACTTTGTCATCTTCAGTCAGCGGGACGTTCTCTCTTGTAAACTCCTCTCTTACATCTCCATAAGCAGCAATTTCTTCATCGAAATTTGCTCTCGTTGTTTGGTTTGGTACCTCCATTCTGTCGACTTTCGAAAATTTGACTTCATTACGACAGCATGACAGGTCGTCTTCGAATTCCCTAAAACATAAATTGCTCATTTCTCGCAGTTCTATGTCTCGATCCTTCAAATGACTCTTGGAGAAGCTAAGTAGCTGGGCATCTTTGCCACTTCGCACTCTGGAAAGGGCAACGTACAACATTCCACCAGTGAACTCATGCTGAGAATGGATTCTAACCTTCGCCAGCTGGGAGCCCTGTGCCTTGTGTACTGTAGAGGCCCAGCTAAGCTTTAACGGTATTTGACTCCTATACCCCGTTACGATGCCGTTATTATCTTTGCTTGTCCAGCGCCATTTCTCCAAACGAAACTTACCACCATTCACTTCTACCACAGCTGTGGCATTGTCTGGTTTGGCCAGAAATTTGCAGGACGTTCCGTTATGTAAATGCTGATTGATGTTGGCAAGACACATCATAGGAGCATTCACCTTGGTGACAACCCTTTTTGGAATTATGGACTGATTTTCACGCACAGTCCCTTCATCTTGACAATCGTAATTGATTATACTACCTTCAAACACACGCAGCCTGCATGCATTTTGAAAGGCTTCTTCAAGCCTAGTAAAACAAATCTCAGTTATCTCCTCATTGCCAGACACTTCCGGAGATTGACACAGAACATCTTGAATGTATGAAAAGCTTTTATCTGAGCATTTTCCCAGTCTGAAATCATTGAGCACGTCTATCAGCCCGTCATCGTCATTCTGTCTATAGATTGTCTCCAGCTCAATGGAATGACACAAAATTTCACGAAATAGTGGTGTATTATACATCTTCGCATTTTCTTTTGTGACATACAGGTTATCAGGAACTGGAGAAAGTTGTAACCAGTCCCCTATGAGGATGAATTGCACCCCACCAAATGGGAGCTTCTTCTTTCTGGCCATAGAGCAGATGGAATGGATGATTTCTAGGTCTCTCCAACTATTCATACTAAATTCATCCCACAGTACAACATCAACATTTGTAAGTTTTGATGAGCATCTTGGAAGTGCATCATGAACTACTTTCTCAAAGGGTCTGTCAGGGATGCCAATACCAAAAAAATTATTCAGTACTAATGCATTTGACAGAGGCCACTTCTCAGCCTTGTATACTTCACAAGCAATGCCTGTAGAGCATACCAGTTGAATTTGCTTTCCAGCAGCAAGAAGTGAATGCATTATTTGTTTCAGAACAAATGACTTTCCAGTGCCTGCCTTGCCAGTGATAAGGAAATTGTGGCCCTGTAAAGCTTTGTTGATGCATTGTGCTTGTCTTTCAGATAAAAGTACCTGTTAATAATAGGAAATGTTTTAATTTTTCATCATGATCATATTTTTTGCAATTATTACCAATAACTACGAGGGGGGACTTGCTGCCAACATGTTTTGACCCATGACCCTTCCCAGAAACGAGCTACAATGGTATATTTCAAAACAGATTTAACAATATTCCTAGATTGTATGAACACTAAAATTTAAAACGGATGTAATACTATGTACAAGGAAATTTAGAAAAATTTACCCTGCTAGAACTAGACATTCTTGTTCCGATAAACAGGGGGGGGAGGTACTACGAAGGGAGAATGACCAATATTTCACAAGGGAAGGGAGAATTCTGAAAAGGAGAAGGGAGAAAGTGTAAAAGAATTTGTGGGAGAAACTGTAATATTTTGAAAAGGAGAAATCATCTAATTTTGAAGGGAGATTTGGACCCCTGTTCCACCCCCCTGAATAAAAGCAGAGAGGGAGACTCCCCTTCGGTATCCTAGCCCCACCCTCTCCAACAGCCCAGAGTGTAAAAATTTAGTTTAAACTTACCGTCATGTTTAAACTTTACTCAGGCTTTCTGATGAAATCTTCATCTTTGTCAATCAATTCAGGCCATATCGAACTTCCAACTGAGCATATGAAGTACAGGATCAAATTTCCCGCCTTTGATAACTTTTCTATCCAGTGCTTATTTTTGGTCATGAAACCCCCTGTTTTGAAAGCGCGTCTCGTTTCCATCCTTCGGTTGCGCAAGCGCAGTATGCGAATTACGTCATCGAGAAGACCCTTGCCTTTCCTCCATCGTCTGGAGATTCAACAGAAGGTCGAGTGGCCGCAGCAAAAGAGGCTGATTTCGGGTTTGCCCGTAGCTCTGGTATGATTTGGCTATTTGAAGATGAAGAGGGGTTGTTGAGCCATGTATTGGTGGGCTTTGTTGAAGGGTTGAATGCTCACAAGCCGCAAGCTGGACAGGAAAAGTTCCAAGTGGCCTCCACAGTTGGCGTGGACCAGCCGACCTTTCTCTTTTTCTCCTTTCCGTTTGTTGGGGATTGGGTCGACTGATTGGCCTAGTATTTTAGTGGAAGGAGCAAGGAGACAGGAGGAACATCATAACAGAGGAACAAGCGATAAGAAAGAGAAAGAAAGTTGTATATAACATTATTTGCATTTGCATTATTTCTTCAAGCATACGCTGTAACCTGTGAACAAACACACACTAGCGCTACGCTCTACCATACCTGTTTCTTTTGAATTCTCTAGTGGTTTGATATTTCGAACTTCTAAATGCAGAAATGTTAACAAGTGTAGTAGTTAACTTTTTAGCGTTTCTAGTTGTCAGAAAACAAGGCAGCAGCTTCAACATGACCTGATGTCCCAAAGATCAAGATGAAGCAAAGTAAAGGTGAGGTCGAGGTCGGTAAGTCAACAAGCCCATCTGGCCATCTTACTGACCTCTGTATGTATTGTATTGTCTTGCTTTCAACGACCAATGGTGGAGCAGTAGGCTAAGGGTTTACTGGGCGTTTTTATTCAAAATCATCACTTACCTTATATTGCAGCCACGTCTTCTTGCTGAAGTTCTTGACAAAAGAGGTGGTGATGCTGTTCTAGCTTGCTGGCTTGCAGCAGCTGCTGACCACTCAACTGACACGCCAGGCACACCCCCAGTAAACGCACAACAATCTATAAGACGCGGCAAGGGGGACACTTCCTGTTTCCAACAATCGGTATTCTACACAGTATGGATCAAAGAACTCTGTTCAATAATAGATCTATGATGTTTGATATATTCACATATTTACAGGTCAATACCTTAGGGAAATGAAGTGTACGTATTTTTCAATGTTTAGATCATTTAAGATCGCAAACCTGAATACTGACTAACAATGTCTTATTGACTCAGGATACTTTTGCTTCAGTTCTTTCTTGAAATTTCGAAACAGAATCCGATTTCTTGCGTTTTCAGCATCTTTTGATTGATGGAATTGTTTCTTTTCTTTGAATCCACGGTGAATTAGAAAAGCATTGTCAAGGACGAAGAAGTCATGTCCTGAGAAGTGTGTCTCACAAACTTGACTTATTCTGTTGAAGCCATACTGTGAAAGGATGGAATGATCTTATTAGATAAAAGCAATCGTTCATCAGAAGAAGACATACGTCCAAAAAGAAGAATAAGAATCAGACAAAGAAGAAGAAAAAAGATGAGCAAATAAGAACAAGAAGAAGAGGTGGAAGAAGAAGAATTTGGAAGAAGGGGAGGAAAAAGAAGACGCAGTTTAAGAAAAAGAAGAAGTAGAAGAGGCAGGCGAAGAAGAAGAAGATGAAATGTAAGCAGAAGAAAAAAGAATGGAAAAAAGATGTAGAAGAGGAAAAAGAAGAGTGATAAAGATAAAGAAGATGAATAATAACAATAAGAAGAAGAAGAAGAATCATACTATTGATTTGAAATAATCAGAGGATGACTACTAAGCTGACATTGAAAAAGAGAATCAAACTGAAGGGACATCACGATAGCGAGGGATATGTAAGCATTAACAGCCCAAAAACATCAAAATAAACGAAGGTTTGAAGAACAATAATAAGAAATTCGTGCAAAGGTTTACCTGTTTGAAACGCTCATCGTACCGAACGCTCGATCTTTCCGCAATGAAAAATGGTTCCCAAGGATCTTGCCATTCAACTTTGTAGGCAATGGAAAGCTGTTGAGAATCTGCTCTGAAAATGAATTTGAAAGAAACCAGTTAGCAAGAGTTCTGTTACAATGACAGCAAAGCAAGTTTAGCTGGACATAAGCAGGAGACATGCCAACTTTCTGAATGATTGCAGAGGTTTGAGAATTCATCGCCGATGTCACAGAGCTACCAATTGCAAGTGATTAAGTGAAATCTATACCAATAGCTTACCCACAAAAATAGAACATAAGCGGCCCGATGACATGGTATAGGATTATATACGTAATAATAGGATACGAGTTTGCATTAAAGTTAATCTAATTGACAAATAAGACCTTCTACAATACACTGCCACTACATTTTAATGCTCTACTCGTTGACTGTAGGAGAAGTTTTACCCTCTTTCGGGCAAAGAGGCTGTGGGCAATACGACGTGATTATTGATTAACACCTAACTACCTGACATTCTTTCCTGAGTCGAGGGGTTTATTGGAATCCATAATGACACTCTACCAAGATTCCTTAGAGCATGTTTAGCATAACAGAAGCATTGGTATTTTATCCGACGTCAATCAACCTGCGGTATATCAATTTATCAAGCACAGCAGTACCTCTTCCATTTATCGTAGTCGGTATATTTCTGGCATTTCCAGCAAACTTTTTCATAGAAAGGTCTCGCATTTCCATCAGTCCACATCTCAAGAAGTTCCTTCTTTGTTTCAGGTATATCGATACCTTCTTTCAATTCAAATGTAGGAAGGACGTAAACTTTAAAGGAAAAGATGCAGTATAAAATTAATTATCTGGCGAACAATC
The DNA here is from genome assembly GCA_014526335.1 of Chrysaora quinquecirrha. Lineage (NCBI taxonomy): Eukaryota > Metazoa > Cnidaria > Scyphozoa > Semaeostomeae > Pelagiidae > Chrysaora > Chrysaora quinquecirrha. The sequence goes on from JACTAT010000035.1 coordinate 4,053,574, forward strand.
GAACACTGTTGGTCAAACATTTGCAATTTGTTTAGCTATTATTTTACCGTAATTTTTATTTTACGTAATGTTTGACCGTTTGGTCACATAGCGAAACATTGCTCGTAAAACGTATTTCGCCTCTGGCAAGCATAGCGCAAAATGTTTTTGATGATTTTCAAATAACGTTTTTGGTCCAACGATCAAACATTTCTTGCTAAACTTATTTCAAATCTTTAGTCAACAATGTTTGCTCGTTTGCTAGAGCCTAAGAATGGTATTTTGGGCAACAAAGTATGGTCTCTTGCACGCAAAGCTCTATTATATGTTAGAGTACTTAAAGAACATCCTGAATTTAGCTTAGTTGAAACTGGCTGAACGGGTTCTCAGAAACTGAAATTTTTCAAAGGTAGTAAAGGAAGAATGAAAATAGTAAAACTGCGGATGTTCCTGTCTTGGTGCCGTTCGTGCTTACAATGACAGGCATTGTATTTGAATAGAGTGTACACGCCAAATCAAAGTAGGAGGCCTCAGACATTATCGATTTAGAAACTTCAGCAAAATGTCTTCAGTATCGCAAACAAACAAACTAACCTGCATTATCTCTTTTTATCGTTTCGAAATGACTTTGGAAATCGCGTTGTAAATTTGGTGTGGGTATCATGTCAATATCGATCACGAGAACATGTGACGTCTCTGCAGCATCCAGAGCAACATTACGTAGCAAGTTAACTGGGTAAGGAACCTAAACAAAATCAATTGCATTGTAATATGGACGGCATTAAAAGAGAGAGTATAAGAATGATACAGTGCAGAAAACATTAAAAGGAGCCAAAACCCCTAAAGCCTAGTATTTCATAATTCCCAATCATGTTGGAGACAGCATTGAATTGGGGAAACTGTTAAATAATATAACTGATAAACTCTGAATGAATCCCGGATCATCAAGGATGGTTCAGTCATCGTTCTGCAATTATATAACAAGTTAAACTTAAAAAGCGCGTCAGAAGTGATGATGATAAAAACGATCACTACTACAGGCAAAATGCATTGTGCAATAGGTCCCAACATCGCCGATCCTTGTTTTCAGATCATAACTCATGTTTCACAACGTATATTAGAACCAGGCAACGTTTCCATATGAGCAAAACGGGCTTTTAAAACCGTAGAAATGTCAATTTCAACGCAGAAAATCTACCTGAAACTGTGAACGAAATCCTAGCTCAACTTTAATGGTGAAGAATGCAATATGAATAAACTATACCCTTTTATTTGCGTAGTTTTTCCCTGACTTCTTGTTCCTATCTTCTTGACATCCACCACAGATTCTTGGATGAGACTTTGCTTTCTTGATGTAATAAGCAAGATCATTATGCATAGGAGGATGAGATAATGTCATCACTAGCTGGAACATTACTGAATCTTTTATCTTTTTGTAACAACTTCTCATAGACTCAATATGTTCCATGGCTATTGCAACATCTTCACCAGGTGTGAAAATGCCTGAAGTGGGTGAGTAAAACAAAATAACCATCCCCACACACATATTCTTCATAACATTACATTACAACACTTAGCTTAGTGAAGGTTAAATGGGGGTATTTAGTGTCTGTAGCTAGGATCTCAGTACTAGGTAAACTAATCGAGACGGCTGGGATTCTACATGGTGGCTTGGGCTCAAACCCCAAACTTGCTGAGCTTTTGACGCCCAAGCCAGCTGGATTAGACCAATATGCCACAGCATCTCATTCATTCTTAGCCTGCCTTTTTCCTACTCCGTAAACAATTTTTATCATCTTTGCATCCCCTACTTTTTCTTGAAACAGGTTTAAAATGCTTTTCGGAGCAACAGCTTCACACAGGTAGACTTTGTTTGTATCTCACTAAAGCAATGTCAGAGATAGCATAGCAAAAATTTTTTACTCAAACAACAGCCTGGTTTTTCTTATGAAAGTTGCTCTTATAAATGAAAAAAATGTAAGTATTTCGTGATGCATAAGCAGAATAAGCACTGACCTACAGATATAACACCATCCCACTTTTTTGTCATTTGAATTAAGTCTGGAAGGTTCCATACAGAAGTTTGAGTGACAACTGTAATGTCAACTGAGTTTCTTGTTGCTATTCTGAGAGGTGCAGTGTCACTGTTTTCTTTTTCAAACAACTTCCAGATCTTATATTGCTTTGTTGAATCAGATTTAAGTTGAGAGAATAGAACAGGCTTTTCATGTTTCCATATCTGCGAAAACCAAACATGCTGTTGATGCAAGGGTATCGGATTGTACTTGATTTGTTACCAAGACAGTCACAAGTGTGAAAATTAGGGTTTTGGGCAGAGCAAATCAAATAGTTGACAAACTACTTTTAAGAAATTATCTGCATAATTTCAGGTTTGGCAAAACAACAACAATGGGTTTGGTAAAACACCTTAAAAGGTTGGGTGAATCAGAGGATGGGCAAAACGTCTTGAAAGCAATTTAAGGAATAAAGCAACACTAATTATCATCTTCATTAAGAGTTTAAGTCAAGAAGACATCTTATTGGAGCAGGTAGCTTGTACTCTTAGGTTTGCATTCTACCAGCAAAGCTCAATTAAGCCTTGTGAGGCTTATTTCAATATGGAAGTTGAGGAGAGGACAGACCGTTTTCCCCTTGACTAAGAAATGAGACTTACATTTGTACGTGATGAACTACTGAGATTTCTCAAAAGGTATATGTTGAATACTGTCACTACCAGAACTGAAAATATCAGAGAGTAACAGCAGAAACTCTTTCTTCTCATTTCATTTCTTTTATTTTCTGAGGATCTGAATTGCTTCAAGCCTTCTGTTGCTCAAGTTTGTCGTAATCGTTGTGTAATCATCTACATAAAGTCAAATTTAATGATTACAATAGTTATAAACTTTAAGCTAACTTTGCCAAGCCCATTTGGGGTGCGCGTGCAGCAGATCCAGACCCAGAACCAGGGGTTAGTGCAGTGAGGTCCTTAGTTACACGTTTTGAATGGGATGCGATTGGTCCCCAGTATAAATTCAAGGGTGGAACAGTTTATTTTTTAAGATTCGTATACCTTTATATTTTGTTATCCAGCAGATGAACATGAAGATGCAGAGACAACAACAAAACATCCATCTGGGTCAGATCAACATCAAAATTTGTTCAAAAAGCGGAAGCGCAGCAAGGAAGCCTGCGCTCTAGTCAAATTTGCTGCTAAAGCGCAGTGGTGAAAGTGCGCGAAAAATAAAATTACAAGATGGCGAACAAGCAAAATTTGTTGTGAAAAATTTCTTGTCTGCTACGAAATGGTCTGGAACAACTTTAGCTAGAAGACAGCTAAAGAACGTTACTTGTGGATTCCAGAAAAGTGTTCTTAAATTATTGGTATATCTTATATGACTTTGGGAATATCTACGTGATTACAGTTTCTGACTTTTTTTGTTGGCCTAAAAGATTATTTGCAAAGCATTGTAGAGTCTATTTACAAATTATTTGTAGAGTCTATTTACAAATTATTGAAACAAAAATGTCTGGAGATGGTAAGCGGGTCGCACTTGATTTTTAGTCTATGTATAATTAATATACTATACTATTCTATACTCTTCTATACTCTATGTCTACTTTAAGTCTACCTTTGTTGCTTTAGGTCTAACTGTTATCTTGATATTTCTTTTTATGATTTAGAGTGTCCACAGAAAATCAACTTCAGTTCAAGTGATGAAGATGAATATCGTTATAATAGTGATACTGGTGATATCGAGCATGTAAATCTTGTCAAACGAATTTCTAAAATGGGCAAGACTCAAGCAAAAAGTACAAGGAAAAAGAAAAGTGCTTCTACTAAAGAAAAGGTATGGAGTTCAGTCCAGGATAAAAGTGGTATAATTTCTGTAGAGTGTCAGGGGGATCTTTGAAAGTCCATTGTAGCACAGTGAATGAATGAGGATTCTATTGTTGATTTGAGAAAAGGGACAAAGATTGTCCAAAACAATAGAGGAAGAATGGAACTTGGGGGAGACAGATGTTCTCCGTAATCTCCTAGTAAGTATGTTAAAGGAAGCCTGTTTCCTTGTGCCACACCCTCTTCCAATCGTATCACACCCTTAATTTTGTCTGTTTACGATCTGTGTTGTTTTCCCAGGATAGCAGCACATCCCAGCACTTGACCTAACAAACGCTGTGAGGCTGCACACGGGCTTAACAAGAGGCCCCCTGATAGGCACTATCAATCACGCAATAACGCCAAATTTTAGCTCTTTTCACGCCATAACACCAAAAAAAAATGAAATGCCAAAACGTTTCATAAAGATCAAGAACAGTTCATGAACAAATCGATTTCACTTTGGCCTATCGATTTCACAAAAATAATTTTTCACGTAATAACGCCTTAAATTTTGCTTTCATGCTGAATACAGAAATCTCTAATCACGTATTCACGCACAAAATTTTGCCTTTTCACGCAATAACGCTAGAAAAAATGCTTCATAACGCCTCACGCCAAACCTGTCGGGGCGGGTCCCCAAACAACAGTAGACCAACCTTGGCTTCACCCCTGTTGATGTTCTGCATTGTAAATTACTACATTCAGCAATATAATGATCCCTGTATTTCTTTCAACAGGAAAGGCTAAAGGAGAAAGAGAATACCAAGAAAAATGTCCAATCTTCTAAATCAAACAAGAAAGGGAGAAGTAGATCAGATGTACGATATTTCTTTGTTAATAATCTAAACTAACGGTTTATTTTGCCAACATTTACATCGAGAAGTTTAGTTCGAGGTTTAGTGGGGGAGATTATTACAATAATCATGCAAATCATGATACCAGCGTGAAACCTGGTAGAGAGGGACAGTTTGATACGCTGAAAAAGATGGGATGTGGAAACAAGCTGAAAAATGCTCCCCTGCGCTATTTTTAGACTGGAGTAATAGGAGCCAGACCTCTACACAAGTTATAACGTTATTTTTGCTGTAAATGGCGCTAGAGGCATCAAACTTGGTGCAAAAAGAGGCAGTTTGATACGCTGAAAAATATAGGATATGAACGCCAACTGAAACTGCCCCACGGTTCTAACTGAAAAACAACTGACAATTAACTTTGATCAAAGAACTCTATGTATGACTCTTTTCTCAGAGCTCTTGCAATAACTCGGTTTTCGTTTCATCAGAAATTTTTTTATCAAAAGTGGTTACATTTGGAAAATTTATGTCCATTTAAAAGAGAAGGTGCATAATTTACGAACAATGCCTAAAAGAGGTTTTCAATCGTCCGAATGACGAAAGTTATGGACAAAACTTTGTCGGAAAGTTTAATAACTTGAAATATATAGATTTTAATGTACCTTTCTGCATGCAAATAGTATCCTTCAAAGAGTGGAAACGAATGTTTTGAAGACGTGGTAGTGGTATTTGAATGAGTTCAACGACTTGTTTTCAGGTACTAAGTGAATCAAAGAAAGCAATAACCAATTTATCATCTGGATTCATCACTACAAGAAGATTAACTGTAAGTTTTGCACAATGTTTGTTAACTAAGTCATAACTACAGTGGAAACCTCATTAACGGACATCTCAGTACAAGGGACACCTTCAAACAACTAATATGTATTTGTTCACACCGTTGATTTCTTTTCAAAAATAACCTTCATTCAGCGGAAAAATTGATTAGTTGTCCGTTATACCAATGTTCTGCTGAATTACTACTTAGTATAAACCCTCCACATACCTGATGGTAGCCCTCCACATTACTTCAAGATATCCCTCCACATTACTGCGCATCCTCCACGTTACTGATGATATCCCTCCTAATTACTGAAAGATAGCCATCCACATTACTGCACCCTTCCAAATTACTGAAAGATAGCCCGCAACATCACTGAAAATCCTTCACATTACTGCAAAACTCCCTCCACATCACTAAAGGTATTCCTCCACATTACTGAACACCCTCCACATTACTGCGAAAATCCCTCCACATTACTGCTCGTCCTCCACAATACTGCGCAGACATTACCTAGGTTGATAAGAAATTTCTCTTTTTATGGCAGACTGGTGTAACAGGAATCTTTGGAAGTTCAAGGGCATCAAATGTGGTCAAACGCAAAGGTGAGCAAATCAGTGCTGAGGTAGTCAAAATCTTCCTGAGAGTATAAGAAAGATAAAGGATGGTAAAGATGTTCATGAGCAAAATTGGATATTTGGGTCATACGAGATTTTCGAGATGGAAGAAGCAAGCTAGCAATATTTATTTTTTAACGCGGGTCAGGAGGTCTGACAGCTTTACAGCTGATATGGACCTGCAACTTTTGCCCCAAGACTATTATTCTACAGTAGAACGAACGTGAGACGAGCTCCTTGTGCCATATTTTCTTACGTGCCAGCGTGATAAAGATTTGTACGATCGTGAGACGAGTGACTTGACCACTCAGCCACACTACCAGTAAACCCGTCTATCGACTGCTCATTTGATCGGAGAATGTAGTTGATTTAAGTCGAGATATAAGAGTAATGCTGATAAGATTAATATACAGTTTTTCTTTGCCTGAAAGGTGAATTTGTTCTTTTTTTTGTAGGTAGAAGAATGTCAGTCGATCTTGATAACAGAAAAGTACGTATGTCCTGTAGAAATACTAAAGACAACACTCTTATGACAACATTTAAAGGATCATCAGATTGTAGTATAATTGTTGTTATATGCTATCTTATTCGTTACTTTGTTAGACTTCTGTTGCTGTAAAAGAACAAGTTAATCGCAATCTGAACAGAATCATTAATCCATCATATGACCAGAAATCCAACCAGCTGCACAACACTTCAATAGATGAACTATCAATGGATGAACAACTATCAAAACCAGCTTTTGGTGGTAGGTTTTTTAATCTATATTCTTTCCTCTTAAAATTCTCTAAAAATATGTTGTAGAGTTTAAAGGTTATGTTGAAATACTTCATATATTTGTCATGAATGGCGAATACTAGGGTAAATTTTTCCACAAGATGCATACCACAATAGATGGGGTTCAAACCTTGACTGCATGACCAGAGAGCCAGGAACGTTTCCAGTGAGCTATAGAGTTCAATGAAATCGCCAAATACCTCTCCAATTCATACAGCCCAAAGCTTTCCTTCTTGTGGCTTTGTGTTTCAGCTATGCTCAGCCTTTTTACATATGCAGCAGTATACATATTTGTATATATTTGTCATGAATGGTGAACACTAGAATAGATGCTTCCACAAGTGGCGACGACGTTTCCACTAAGCTTTAAAGCTCAATGAAATACTTCCTATATACGTAATACATAAATCAGTTATACACATAGATACTTCATTTATAATACCCTGTTTATAACATACTTTGCTGACAGCGTATCTAACGTATACAAAGAGGTCATTGCAGAAATGAGCAATAGTAAACGCATGTCCTTAAACTTATGTCCAGGACTATACTTAATACAGCCGAGTATAGTTTTATACAGTAGCTTATTTAATTGACTACCTTCTAGCTGTCAGTGCGTCAGAAAGTCGTCAGACAAAGATCCAGTCTCGTGGCAGAAATGTTAGGTAAGACTATTGGTTAGCTACTTACTGTAAACGCTCTTGTGTTTTATTGTTATGATTGCGAGTTTTAACTGAAAAGCTACGTTTTTCTAATGTTAGTTGCTTTATTTTTATTCAAAGAGCACCTTCATCATCTTCTTCGTCTGGTGGCAGATCAGCCCAGTTCGTAACCCCTGTTACTCGTCTATTATCTGAGGTATGCTGATCTTTTTCATACAGAAACTTACCTATCATCCCACTTAAGTCTACTGCTTTTCCTTTTCTGACAGTGCTTTTTGTCGTATGTCAATTTCTCTATGTCCATGTTTGTTCTCTTTGTCAAGTAATTCATTAATTCCATCCGGATGACGAATCTCTACAAAACGGACATAATGGAAAAGGCTTGCTTCTGTGTGTTTTTTCTGTACTGTTTGCCTGTTTGCATTTTTATTTTCTAGACTCCACTTGTAGAGATCAGTAAGAATCTTAAGGAATCGCTTGTTCTATCAGAGCTGTTTCCTGGAAAACGTGAGTATTTAAACTACCCAGTTTAAGAAAAAGTTACAAAATAGTAGTTTAACTTTTTTAGATGCAGTGCTGGAATGCTTTGATAGGCGACATTTTCTGAACACCCAGTTTCTTTGTAGCATTTGTTGCTTTGATATCATAAGTATAAGACCAATCCTTCATGTTCTTCAACAAGATCGCCTTCGTTGAGCGATCTTTCTACAACTCTATCATATGATACCACCTTGTAGAGCGATCAATGGTAGTATTGCCAGGGTTCTGACGAGACGATCGGCAATACGATCCTAGCTTGCTGCATCATGACCAGCACACTTCCTTTGCTTTTCTTTGGAATACCCCCTGATATTTATAAATAAATAACAAACCCTCTTGTAAAGTTATATTCTTTTATGTAAACCGAGCCGATTTCTCCTCTCAAGATAAATTTCTTGTCTCCAGGTATCATTGAAGAAATTAGAGATGAGCTAAGAAAAGTATATCGACAAGAGTGAGTAGAATTCGTTTTACGTTCTGCTGGAAATGTAACTGTTCTTTAATGGAAAATAATCGTCCATCAAACTTTTCAACTGTTCGTCTCTTTTTGTGCGTTTTTTCATTCCATGTATCCTTTCATTATTTGGTTTCAAGGAATTTTCTGTCTGTTGTTTTGAATCTTTTTTTTTCTTCTTATTTTTGACAAAACATCTTGTTAATTCTCAGAGTTCTTTTCAGTCTATATAATCCTTAGTTTTTGTGCCAGTTAGGCCCTGGCCAGCCCTGGCCAAACAATCAAACATTGCTTGTCAAGCAAAATGTTTGGACCTTTCGTCCATGTCACAAAACGTCGCTTGTAAAACATATTTTGCTTGGCTCAAGCAAAAAATTTTTTTGAAATATGTCAAAAACAATTTGCACACAAATTTGGCTTGTTTTTTATTGCCAAGCAATTTTTCGTGACATGGCCAAACAGTCATACATTGCTTGTAAAGCAAATCAGATGTTTGACTCTTAATGTTTGATTGTTTGGCCAGGGCCGTACTTCCTTTTTTTGTGTGCTATGTATAATCAAGATCGTGACTAGGAAAAACTTTTGAGTATGTTTAATAAGGGTTAATATTCTAACGTTTGCAACTTTCGCTTGTTTTTTGAGTCTTTAATAGAAAACAATTTTTGTATTTTAGCTGTTCTTTGCTTGATGAGACATTGGATCAGTCATCGCCGCAGGCACAAGTCCCAAGTATGACAATCATTCTATTATTTTTCTAACATTTACCTCAAATATATATTTGTAAAAATTCGTAACAGTATTTTGTTGAGAGAGATTAGATTTTTAAATACCGGCAAGCGCAAACGAGCCTATTCTGTCGAAGGTGCATAGTCAGGTTTAATGTCTAAAGAAGGCAAAGTTGACTTACTGTCAACGAGACAAGGGTCTTTTTCTATGAGTACTGAGTACCAAATCAGATTCTGACGTTGGCGATCATGTTGAAGGTGCTATAGCGTCGTGGTCTAATCAAGCTAACTCGTGGTGTCAGGAGCTTCTTGAGGTCAGTGTTCGAGACCCAGCCACCGTTAGCGTCACAGCCAGGGTCGAGGTCTTGTTAGTTCATCTGCTTTCTAAGTCCTACCGACCGATGCTAAATACACCATTTCATCTTCACTATTTGTACTTGAATCTTTGCCGATGTTGAGCAAGATGAATAAGCTCCCTTTTCCTAAAGCCATTTCCAGTCGCTGTCATTAAATTGCTTAGATAAATCTATCTTTGCCATCATCTAGCTCTTGTTCCATTAATTTTTCCTTCTTATGTTAACGGCTCAAGGCTGTCTTCTCTAATGATGTGACCGAAAAATCTAAGCTATCTTTGTGTGAACAGTTTAATCATTTTCTTTGAGACAAAGCTATGACAAGTACAAACACATCGAGTATCTTTCTTTAATCCATCAAACAACTACTCAACTATTTGCAACTGTTGGGTTACAATTGATCCCAACTCACAGAACTCTAAGACGCAGTGTGTAGACCTCTCTTTACTCTGTGTGTAAAGATTTCAGTTTCATGAAATAGTTTTCTCCGTCCCCACACAAACTGCTGACTGAGAAGATATTTTTCTCCCAATGAATGAAATTTTGCTCATTTAGAGCTCAAGCATTAAGTTAAGATTTTTGTTATTTTAAGCAACATTTCTAACAGTTGTATATTCTTGTATGATTATAGAAATTGCACCGATCACAGTGTCAACTTCAAGACATCATAGATCTTTTGATAAGATAATGCGCGAAGAAGCTGCTCCAGCTATGGAGGTTGGTTTGAATTTTTTCAAAAACAATGCCAAGCAATTTCGCTTTTCAAACAATGTTTTTGACGTGGCCGCCAAATCTGAAATGTTTGACCAACAATGTTTGATCGTTTAGCCAAGATGTTGGTATTTTGGTGATTAAAACTTTACTGCTCTGTTAAGGACAACCCTTACTTTTCTTTTAATAAGATTGCTGCTCCACAAGAGGAGAGAATGGACATACAAATGGTCGGATATCAAGACATGATGGTATCAAGTAAGCAGTCGGAAGAGGGGAAAATGCTACTAAATCACCCTCCTCAACACCAAAACTCATTGCCAGTTGAAACATTTCATAGAAAGGATCATGCAAAATCGTAAGTAAATTTTTTGTTGTTGAATTCTTACCAAGTTATATATGACGTACGGTATTGTGCGAAGCAATGGTTTCTATTACTCTTTACTGTTTTCCGAGGTATGATTTCGAGCTCGGAGGGCTTTCAGTCTTTGGCCACCAGAGGATTGAATACTTCAGTTCTAATAAAACTGATATTAAAGTTGTTACAATGTGAAGAATACATAAGGAAGATTGATTTTGGTTCTACTTTTGCTGTCATACTTTTTATTCAAGAAGATGATTGTCTCTGCCCAAATTGGCATTACCAAATTGCAGTCACCGTGTTAGAGTAACTCGAAGAGGTGTTGATTTTTGCTCCATGTGAAGCATTTGTAGTAATGGATACTTGGAATTAGCTACCTTATGATTAAAACTGCTGCCTTCACTATCCTGAACTGTATTTTCACTGTTTGGAGTTTAAAATGATGAAATTCGCAGAGGACGTCTTCTAACTATGGCTCTTGCTTCTAGATCAAAGACAAATCAATCAGTGCGCTCACCACCATTCCAGATAATCAGCAGAGTAACTGAAGCTACATCATACGAACCAAAGAATACGGATACTCATACTGTGGTGATATCTGATGGTATGATACAACCATGCGAATACAATCAACCAATAGCCAATGTTGAGCCAAACAATGCTGAGTGGATAAATGTAAGTGGTTGATACTATATGTTATATTATACATTTTATTTGGCACTCATGTTCCTAAAAAAGCCGGACTGTTTTTTGTCTGTTCTGGCAACGCGACACACCTGAAAATGTCCGGTTCTGAGAATTCCTGAGGTGGCTACAAGGTTGCGACAAAAATTCTGCGGCAGACATTTTGCGACAATCAACTTTTGCGATAAGAAGAATGGATCTAAGAAACGTTTCAGGGAAGCGTACGAAAACAGTGCAATGACTTGCATCATCAATGTAAAAAACACCGGCTACACGCTGCGACATTATTGGTGAAAAGCCAAAACATGTCGCGAAATGTTCAACCAATTCAATGTTCTGCGACCTAGTTTCCTCAGCTCGCGGAACATTTTGTTCGAAAATCTGTATCTACACGTGCGATTTTTAGTTTTTTACTGTCCAAACGACTATTTTTTTCATGTCCTGTCTCCATTTCAACCAAGTGGCACGTGTAGCCGCAGTTCAAAATAGCTACATTTTTGTAAAAGTTTAATACCAATCGAAAGCACTATTTCTCTGCAAATGTAGCTAGAATCTTGTTGATTCAAGAGAGCGAAGCGGAGTTGTGTAAATGGTTAGCACGTGTGCCATTTGTATTCGATTTCTGCTGTTCAAATCAAACGAGAAGAAATAACAAGTTATAAAAACTGTGCACTCTGTGACTCGGATCATTATTTGCAAATTGATCCCTTTTGTAAAATGGCTTTCAAATCCTGAATTTCTACTTCGTTCCTTTGATTTGCTTACTCTAAGCCTTCATACAATTCCCTCCTGCCTTTTTAGTGTGCAGTTGCGGTTCAGCGGCTACCTTACTCGACGTCTCAATGGCAACAAGATTCGGGAACATACTCTGAGGAATCCTCCGCGCGGGATAAAGCAACGACGGATCGTGTTATGATAACGGACACTCGTATACCTGATGACATAAGAGCCAGTACGTTTCAACCTCGCAGACAAGGTAACAAAGATAATCTTCTTCGAAATACGTTATATTGTCATGAAATGAAATACCCAGAAGGCTATGATCATGATTACCATATTGGTGCAAATAACTATGATATACTGCACTACGCTGAAGCGATGGAATATAAAGAGGACGACTGTGATCAAGACAAGGAGACTTCTAACTCAGTGAACACTTTCTCCTATCTTCCTGTACCTAAAAAACCTTGCGTGGAAACTCCAACTCCACCTATGCAGTTGTTTAGGCTAAAAATGTTCTAATTTGTTTACCCTTTTAATGAGGTTAGTTTATTTCAAAAACAATGCAAACATGCTGGAATCGAAATTGAACTTGTAGTACGCATGAGCTTGTATTATGCACAGCTATACTCGTATGTATATGTATATGGTGTGGAAATATTGAAGTCGCAGAAAGCAGCACTGAGATCCCATTAGGGTATTAGGGACATGGGAAATTTTCAGAAAAAACAAAGGGAGAAGGGATTATGCTGGACAAAATAAAGGGTATGCGGCATTTTTTGTGGGATTTTTGGATAAAAGGCAAAATGCATACAGGAAATAAAAGATGTTTAGAAAATGGTAGTGGATGGGATATTCTGACCCCGGAATGGGCCCTCAGCACTGACCATTTTAGAAACATTTCAGAAACAATTTCAGAAACATTTTAAGTAGAGGAAAAGAAAAGATGCTTTCTGTATAGGAACGCGTTTCATCCATTCAACAAAGAATCTTCAGTCTCGCTAGGCCCTGGTCAAACATTACTGATCAACTGAATTGAGATTTTCTTTGCAATCAGTGTTTGACTGTTTGGCAAGGAAAGTGCTGCATGTCAAAAGTTTAGTAGATTCAAACCCATTTCAACTATTATTACCTAGAATTTTTCTCAAGTGTATGGGCTTGTATGAATGTGTTAGCTAGTTGATAGTTAAATTTTAGTAATTTAAATTTTAGGAATCAAATCATATTTAAGATTCAAATTTTCAATATTCTATTTATTCTTCCAATATTATTTATTAATAATAAATATTAAATTGGTTTTGCATATAGGAATACGTTGCGTTTTCATAGTATAGTTAGTTAGTATGTTTTAGTTGGAGAAGTTTTAGAATTTTCGACAATCAATGAAGACTTCACTGAATATCACTTTTCGTGTACTCTCTTACATGGATCATTGCTTACAAACAGATTTTTCCACAAGTGGCCTTCCACAATAGATGGTACTCGAACCTGACTGCATGATCAGAGAGCCAACGACGATTCCACTGAGCTAAGCAGCCCAATGAAATCGTCGAGTAGCTCTTTTACTCGTACTCTTTTAGTCCTTCAGTTTTGCATTGTGTTTAGGCTATGTTGAGCCTTCTTGAGTACCATATATGTTGATATCTATTTTTCATGAGCAGACAATCAGACATGAGTGGCTATCCTTGCTGTGTTTAGCTGGAGTGTTCATCATTGAGAGCAGCTAGAATAACAAGACCTTTCTCAAATTCTCGCTCGTATAGACCCTTGTGGTATGGCCAATATCACCTAATAAATAAAATGTAAAACCCCCTCCCCCAAGTCGACCCTCTTCCATCGTTGCTCTGTAGTTCTGTAGGGCTAAGGCTGTGGCTAAACGGATCAAATATTGTTGGCCAAACATTTGAACTTTTTCATTTACAGGCAATGTGTGATCGTTTGGCCACGACGCAAAGCATTGCTTGACAAGCAGTCTTTGCTTGTGAATGTATGCTTGTATCAAGCAATAAATGTTTGACGAACAATGTTTTGCCAAACGGTCAAACATTGTGTTTTACAATCAGCTCAAACAAGCAAATTCAAATGTTTGACAAACAATGTTTGATCGTTTGGTCAAGGCCTTACGATAGATGATTCTCGTTCTTCACATATCAGCTGACGTTGATGTAATCAGTTAGATTATGCCCTTCTTTAAATTATAAGTGACATCATCCGTAGCGTTCTAAATTCACCCCTGTTTTTCACTATATATAGTTAATCTACCATATGTGCTTTTTACCTGCCAAGAAAATGCCCGCCCTTTAATTAGCAAGGAATAAAATAATTAGTATTTTTGTTTGTTAACGAGTTGCTAAGCCTCTAACTTTAATTACGCATGTCCTTTTCTTGTCATTTCAGGACCAGATTTGCTCTCATTGAATAACTCATAGAGGACATCGTCTTTATTAAACTGTTGACCACGCCATGATCTCAAGCATATGGTCGAAGTTGTGTGGTGGGTAATATATGTGAGCATTTGATTGATTTCCCCATTTAATGTCTATTTCTGTCTTTCGTAGGTAGCTACTTTCAACGCAATTGCATTAGGTGTGAAAAAAGAAGATTTTGGGATTCACAACTCTGCTCATTCTGGTAAAGATCCTATTGGATACCCCTCAACCTGCTTAAGGTCTTATTGGTCAATAAGAAGTCTGGTCTGAAATGCGCCTCTATTTGATTCCTACAATCTTTATCACCATTATTGGACATTCACTTGGTAAATTTTCTTTTACAAAATAAGTGTATTGTATAGCCATATTGTTTGTTGCTTAGCTCTAGAAAGAGCGTTAATATGCATTTTTCGGTTGAAAATAACTTTCTCTGCCATATGACAGTTTCAAGAGATATACCCATAACTTTACAATTTGTACCATGCGGTCAAATGTAGTAAACTCAACACTACCCACCATTTGTTGGAAAAATTTTGGCAACGTTTGGCCAGCTTGTTGGTTGAGCAATCATATTTTTTGATGATGCTAGTTGAAGTTTGATCAGGATAAAAAACTCATTCAACTTTTCAGAATGTTGTCTTCGTCAAATATCACCCTGGGATACTTCTGTGCAGTACAGTGGAGGATATTCAATACAGTGAAGGGATACCATCATTACTGTAGGGGATGTCATCGGTACTGTGGAGGGTGTTCAGTACTATGGGAGATATCATCAGTACTGTGGAGGGATACCATCAGTACAATGGAGGATGTTCAGTACAGTGGAGGGATACCATCATTTCTGTAGGAGATATCATCAGTACTGTGGAGGGATACCATCAGTACTGTGGGGGATGGCATCAGAGCTGTGGTGGGGGGTTTTCGGTACTATGGGGACCCCTCCCCAACAGTACTGATGATATCCCTCCACAGTACTGATGGTACCCCTCCACTTTATTGAATTTCCTCCACAGTTCTGTACAGAGGTTCCCTAGGGTAAATATGTTCCACGCGTGTATGCACGTAATAAATGGTGAGTCTAATGTTGACGACCCAAGCATTTGTTTCTTTCTAGTGCTCGGTATGGGTGGTGCTCCTGGTCAAGACCCGCCTGCAACTACCTCTCCTACTATAAATACAGCTGTACCAAGTCAAAACCAGTCTGTCAATACAACTAGCTCCACCAACACTGAAACTCAGCCCATGAGTCCGTTGCCTTTGCCTATACAAATGATGCAAAAATGGTTGGCTCTCATGAAAAATACGAGAAATACGAAACAAATCTTTTGCAAGATATCATTGGGAACTACAGCTCTGGAATGCGTCCTGTAAAGTCGTCTAAAGTCCCTGCTATCGTTCATTTTGATATGCGACTCAAAAAACTGGAAAAACTGGTGAGAAAAGGTCTTATATAAAACATAAAAATCAACCTTTTTCCAGACTTCCTCTGCAAGAAGAAACTGCTTGAAATTTTGCAAATCAAAGTTTTTTCAACACTGTGCTTTACTGTGTATGTCATTTAATTTTGTCATTAATTTTAGCTAATGTCTCCTTCTTTTTAAAGGACATGAAACAGCAAGTTTTGGTTCTGGATGCTTTTGTTTTAATGGTTCGTCAATTTCCATATTCAACTCATCTTAGTTTCATAGTATTGCATGCTACATGCTACAAAGAGATTACATTCTGTATATTACACATTTGTTACCTATTATACATAATTTAGTATCACTTATCAAAAAATTAAACATATATGTTAGATAACTTGGTTATTTCATGCTAAATTATAAATATTATATATTATATAATATATAACACATTGTAAATTATATTAAATATTACATATTTATACTATATATTATATATTACATATTGCACATTACATATTCCTTTCCACATATTACATATTTCACATTGCATATTACATATGGCATATTGCATATTACTTATTACATATCACATATTAAATATTGCATAACTAAATATTACATACTACATATTCCATATTACATTTTTCACATTGCATATTACATATTACATATAACACATTGCACATTACATATAACATATTACATATCGCATATTACATATTACATATAGCGTATGAAATATTACGTACTGCATATTAAATATTTAATATTACGTCTTGTATATTACATACTACATATAACGTATTGCGTGTTACATATCACGCACTACATTTTGCATTTTGCATCTTACATATTATATAATAACATAGAGCTCATTACATGCCAGATTTGTAATACCCTATATTGATATGCATACAACGTCCTTGATTTGCAGAGATGGGTTGATCCTCAAGTACAATGGAACAGCACTTCTTATAATGGAACAGATGTTGTTAATATACCATGCTCTCAAATATGGACCCCTGACGTAGAGTTATACAATAAGTGAGTGAACGTGCTTGGGTCGAAGCATATTCAGCATGATTAAAACTTTGGTATACTTACAATAAATGATAGACTTGCCCCAAGTCTATTTCTTAATAATCTTCTCCTAGGATCCTCGGAGAAGGCTACTAAGAAATAGACTTGGGGCAAGTTTATATAAATGACGGACTAAAGCAAGGCTTGTTATAGAATAAAAATGTTTTTAAAACAATAGAAAGGATTTAGACTCTGGACGATGAAATATGCGCTGTTCCTTAGTGCCAAATACCTAGTTCTTTTCATCTTAGCCCTAGTCCTTCTTAATTAAATGTAGGCCAACTCTGTCTTAAATGTAGGCCTTCCTTTAAACTGCAATATTCTTCAAAATCAATTTTAGTTTGGTATAAATGGTTCATTTATACTTTAGTGCACAAGACGCAACCAGTAGCAGCCTTTTCAAAGCACCTGTCATTGCAAACTCCAATGGAAGTATTGTGTGGACCAATCAAGTTACGCTATATGCATCGTGTGATGTTGATATCACTTGGTTTCCTTTAGATGTTCAGGTAACGTTCGTAGCATTAGCATACTTAGTTATATTTCCTTTCAAGAGATAGATTAATAAATGGCATTTTTTAAGGAATATTCAGTGGTTGGCCTCTTGGCCAACGTAAGATAGAAGGGTCTGTCTAGATTGAGTCAAAAGGATTTGCAAAGGATTTCTGTAAAATCAATAGAATTTCCAGAATATTTGGACCAGTAGTTTGTTAGTTTGTTAGTTAGTGAGACAGCATTGGGACCTTCTAGCACAACGGTACATATGTCAAAACATTATAAAATTTTCATTCGTTCTGTTCAGTGGGACGTTCCTCCACATATCCTTCCTAAATTTGCATTACTTTTGTCCAGCCATAGAATGTTAAAACTGTTAAAACTTTGTTAGTCAAAAATTTAAAAGTTTGAAATTTGTATGTCAAGTAGAATGATTTACGTTTTGGCCACGTCACAAAACATTGTTCGTCAAACATATTTTGTTTGGTTCAAGAAACAATTTGTTTAATTTGTTTAAAATTGTTTCCAGTGTCACACTTTCGTAATGTAATGAACTAGATGCCTCTGCAAGAAGAAACTGCTTGAAACTTTGCAAATCGTAAAGCTTTGCAAATCAAAGTTTTTTCATTATCAAAGATAAAAGTTTTGTCCTCTGGTCAGCCTGATCGATCTTTGACTTCGAATTTTTTAACACTGTGCTTTACTGTGTATATCATTTAATTTTGTCATTATTTTTAGCTAATGTCTCCTTATTTTTAAAGGACATGAAACAGCAAGTTTTGGTTCTGGATGCTTTTGTTTTAATGGTTCGTCAATGTATATGTTCAACTCTTATCTTTATTTCATAGTATTGAACGCTAGCTACATGCTACAGATAAAAGATTGTTACGCATTTCATATGATTGAGTATATCACTTATCAAAAATTAAACATAATATATGTCAGATTAATTGATTATTTCATGTTACGTTATAAATATTATGCAACATATTACATATTACATATTGTGTACTTTATATTACATATTACATATTTTATACTGTATATTACATATAACATATTACATTCTACATATTACATATTACATACAATATATTCAACATTGCGTATTACATATCACATATAACATAAATATTACATACTACGTATTACATATTACACATTAGATATTACATATTGTATACTTTATTACATATTACATATTTTATACTGTATATTACATATTACATATTACATATTACATTCTACATATTACATTCTACATATTACACATTTCATATTATATATTCCACATTGCATTATTTTCAGAGATGGGTTGATCCTCAAGTACAATGGAACAGCACTTCTTATAATGGAACAGATGTTGTTAATATACCATGTTCTCAAATATGGACACCTGATGTCGAATTGTACAACAAGTGAGTGATCTCATTTTGGACTGGGGCTTATTTTCAGCTTGAATACAACTTTGAAATACTTTCTCTAAAGGACGGACTAGTAGTGGATAAGCCAGGCATCTTATAGAATAAAGAAGTTATGAAAACGATAAGAGAGAATTTAGACTCTGGACGATGATATATAAGGCTGTTTCTTAGTGCCAAGTACAATTCTTTTCATCTTCGCCATAGTAAAACTCTGTCTTAAATGTTTGCCTTTTTTCACTGAAATATTCTTGCAAATGAATTTTAATTTAGTATAAATTTTTTACTGTAGTGCACAAGATGCAACCAGTAGCAGCCTTTTCAGAGCACCTGTTATTGCAAACTCCAATGGAAGTATCGTGTGGACCAATCAAGTTACGCTGTATGCATCATGTGATGTTGATATCACTTGGTTTCCTTTAGATGTTCAGGTTATGTTCGTAGCATTTGCATGCTTAGTTATATTTCCTTTCAAGAGATTGATTAACAAATGGCATTTTTTAAGGGATTTTCAGTGGTTGGCCAACAGAAGATAGAAGGGTCTAGATTGAGACAAAAGGATTTGCAAAGGATTTCTGCGAAATCAATAGAATTTCCAGAATATTTGGACCAGTTTGTTAGTCTAGCAGTGACACAACATTGGGACCTTCTAGCACAACGGTACATATGTCAAAAAATTATCCTGTTTGAAAATTTGCATTCGTTCTGTTCAGTGGGACGTTCCTCCACATATCCTTCCTAAATTTGAATATTAAAACTGTTAAAACTTTGTTTGTCAAAAATTTGAAAGTTTGAAATTTGTATGTCAAGTAGAATGACTTGAGTTGTGGCCACGTCGCAAAACATTGTTCGTCAAGCATATTTTGCTTGCTTCAAGAAAACAATGAACTTGTTTAAAAACATTGGGCAGTAAATTCTGCTTGTCAAGCAATGTTCTGCAAAGTGGCCTAGAAGTTTCAAACATCTCTCAAGCAAATTTCAAATGTTTGACAAACGATGTTTGATCGTTTGACCAGGGCCTGAGGGTTGGAATCAGCGTAATGACTTGCACCGATCTACAAGGACCTGAAGTCAATTTGAAACCGATTCTTTCGTCACAAAGCTCTGTCTCTTACAACATATATGCATCAGTTTATTTTTTTAATTCAGACCATTCTTATTTCAGAATTGTGCTTTGACATTTGGTTCTTGGTCCTATTCTCACGAACGCCTCGAGATTCAGGCTTATCGTAAAGAAACAGATTTTTCTAAAATGAAAGAAGGTGATTACATGGGATTTATTCATTGCTTTAAGGCAGTACTTAATTAAGTGACCAAACGATCTAACATTGTTTGTCAAACATTTGCTTGTCAAGCAAAATGTTTTACCGTTTGGCCAGGTCGCAAAAATTTGCTTGTCAAACATTTTTTGCATGATGCATTTTGAAGTTTTGGCAAAACGGTCTTCTAAAATCTCAAGTTTTTACCAACAGTGTTTGATAAATAATGTTTGATCCTCGAACTTTTGACCAATAACGTCTGACCAGAGCCCAAAATTTCTTAAGGGCCTAGTATTTGTATTGTCGTGCTGCAGTGTGTCACATGGCTATCTCTTGGTGTCAAAGAGCTTAATGATGTCGGGGTTCAAGCCCCAGTCATGGTAACACTCCGGGTAATGTATGTGCAGTACAGTGGAGGGTGTGCAGTACAGTGGAGGATATTCAATGCTGTGGAGGGATATCATCAGTACA
Source organism: Chrysaora quinquecirrha (assembly GCA_014526335.1). Lineage (NCBI taxonomy): Eukaryota > Metazoa > Cnidaria > Scyphozoa > Semaeostomeae > Pelagiidae > Chrysaora > Chrysaora quinquecirrha. The sequence continues at coordinate 4,074,212 of JACTAT010000035.1, forward strand.
GCGGAGGGATATCATCAGTACGGTGGAGAATATCATCAGTACAGTAGTACAGTGGAGGGATATCATCAGTACAGTACAGTCAGTATTGAAAACCCTCCGCTGTACTGATGATTTCCCTCCACTGTACTGATGATATCCCTCCACTGTACTGCACACCCTCCACTGTACTGCACACCCTCCACTGTACTGCATGCCCTCCACTGTACTGCACATACATTACCCGGGGAGGATAATGGTACAGCCAAGGGTCGAAGTCTCGTTAGTTCATCTTCTTCTGAGATCTTAGTGACTAGCGTTTAACACACCATTTCAACTTCACATTTGAAACATTCAAACATTTAGGCTTCTGCGAAATCTACTGGGTGTCTCATGGGCACAGTATTTGTAGTAAAGCACTCTTCAACGATGATGATACACGATAACGAACCTATCATCACTACTGTGGTGGATAATCATTTCTTGTAGTGGGTTATTATGCTTGATGTGGTGAATACGAAATCATAGCAAAAATCTATAAATCAAGCAAGGAAAAAACCACAAAATCCATCACAGTACGCAAAAATATCACTACATCAAGCACAATAACCCACCACAGTAGTGATTATTCACCACAGTACGCCAAAACTACCACCACAGCAAGCATAGTAACCCACCACATCAAAAATAACATCCCACCACAAGTAGTGATTATCCACCACAGTACGCAGAAACTACCACCACAGTACGCAAAAAGTACCACCACAGTAGTGATTATCCACCACAGTAGTGATTATATGTTCGCTAGCATATGATATAGAGTTGATGGAACGCTTTTTTAGTAATTTGAAAATATGAAGCAAAATGAATTTTACATGTACTTTTTTCTTTCAGGCGGGATGTTTGTCACCAATGGTGTTTGGGTAATAGAGAAAATAACATCAAAGCTATCCTTGCAGACATACTCATGCTGTCATGACCCGTTCTCTCAAATCGAGTACAACTTCAGACTGAAACGACGACCAACGTTCTTTCTTCTCTATTTGATTTTCCCATGTGTTGCGATCATTGCTTTGTCCTTGCTAACATTCGTCATCCCTCCAGAGGCTGGTGAGCGAATCGGATTCGGAATAACGGTCATACTCAGTTTCAGTGTTTATCTGATCGTCATTTCTGATAAACTCCCAGAAAAATCCGACAAATCTCCTCTCCTTGGGATTCTCTATGTTCTCATATTTTACATCCTCGTCTTCTCTTTTGTGATTTCTACCATCAATGCTCGTCTGTATTTTAATACACATCGCCCACCACACTGGCTGCTGAATCTTGCACGTGGCTCCAATAGAAACTGGTCGTTCACGTTTGGGAAGAAAATCAGGAAGATCAAAGTCAAGGCCTTCAATGGGGAGGAGACAAAGAATGAGTGCTTTGAAGTTGATGAACGAAATACTGAAAAGCCTGATGTAGTTGACATTGAAAAAGGTACCATATTAATGTTTCCATACGACTTGTTGAAGAGTATTGCTGTGTAGTATAAGACAGTTGTTCAGCACCATCACATCAGACCATTGATAGGGTATGCGATCTGGTTGGTAGCAGTCTGTTTGCTCTCCTAGTTTGCGCCTGTAGTCATCTTGGTTATGAACTAGCTGCCTCTGTCACTGACAACATGTGGAGTCCAGTACTTGGCGTCCGTTGTATGGAAGTTCCCAGTACATTTTGTAGGAATGTTAGGCCAAAAGATTAAACTTTGACTGTCACACATTCGAATTTGCTTATAAAGTAATGTTTTAACGTTTGGTCACGTCATGATACATTGCTTGACAAGCATACAGTAAATATGCAAATTTCGTTGCACGATGTATTTGAAAAAGTTTAAAAACATTCTATGCTTGAGCCAAGCAAGACATGTTTGACGAGCATTGTTTTGCAACATGGCGAAGCGGTGAAACATTTTACTTTACAATCAAACGTAAAATGTGTGAAAAACAATGTTTGATTATTTGGCTACGTTAGAAAACATTGTTTGACATTCATACAGTAAATATGCAGATTTCGTTGGGCAATGTTTTGAGTACAAAAATTCTTGCTTGACCAAACGAAAAAATGTTGGATGAACTCTGTTTTGTGACGTGGCCAAGCGGTAAAACATTTTGCTTCACAAGCAAATTTCAAATGTTTGACAAACAATGTTTGATCATTTAGCAGGGCCTAAAAATTTCTCAACAAATTCTGCTTGTCAACAAACAATGTTTTTCACTTGGCCAAACGTTCAAACATTGCTTTACAAGCAAATTTGAAATGTTTGACAAGCAATGTTTGATCGTTTGGCCAGGGCCTAAACATCGCGCACCAAACTCTTTTTGTCAATCAATGTTTTGTGACGTGGCCAAACGTTCAAACATTGCTGGTGAAGCAAATTTCAAATGTTTGACAGACAATGTTTGATTGTTTGGTCAGGGCCTTTAACTGACATCGTAGATATCAATGACCAATCACAGAATACATGGATATGGTCCTTTACTGTACGGATGTCTTTTACCACAGCATATTCCTTGAATTCAGACTGCACTGCAAATATTTGTTACTTATTAGTCTTCTGGTCTTTTCTTTCTCAGAATCCTACTCTGATCAGTGGCACAAGATTTCAGCATACCTCGACACTTTGTTCTTGAAGATTGTCATTGGATTGGTAGCAGTGACACCTTGGATTGTCGTTAAGATTCTGCAAAGAGAATCCAAAAACTACTAAACACTGTGTATGTAATTAAGAGACGACTGTACTAGTGATTATTATTAGTAAGTAGAGATTTGCATATGTTGTAAATGTCGAGCCCGAAAGGGCATTACTCACGAAAATTCAGCACAGTGGTAACATAGAAGAAAAATTTTGCTGTTGGATATTTTGTTAAATTCATTGCAATATTCAGGAGCACAGATGACAAATAATACCAGAAAATGCACTTAAGAACTAAGTATGTCAAGGAAAGACTTTGTCTTGTCAAGCATTGTTTGTCAAACATTTGAAAATAATTTATGAAAAGTATGACCAGAAGCTTAAACATTTTGATAAGAAAACAAACGAAAGATGACATAGCCACGTCACAAAATGCTGTTTGACAAGCAAAGATGAGAAAACTTTGCTGCACGATGTTTACGATGAATTAGAAACATTATTCGCTTGAAGCAAGCAAAAATGTTAGCCTTACCAAACGACCAAACATTGTTGGTCAAACATCTGAATTTGCACGTCCAACAAAATTTTTGATTGTTTGAAAACTTCACAAAACATTGCTCATCAAACATTTTCTTTGCTTACGACAAACAGAAAATTGTTTGAAGTTTTTCAAAAACGTTACCAAGCAAGAAGTAATGTTTTGCGACGTGTCAAACGTTGCATGATAAAGACAAACCAATTTCAGATGTTTGACAAACAACATTTGATCGTTTGGTCAGGGCCTGAGCAAATATTACTACATTTTGCGTACTATGACCGCAGAGTTTGGTATACTTTTAAAGCACGTTGCAAACAGAGTAGCTTAAATTCATTTCTTTTGTTCTTTGGCTCAGGTATATATGTCTTTGTTTCTAAATTGCGATATCCTCAGAGTATGAACGTCAGAAACAGACCGAAGCAATGAACCTAATGAACTTATACCCATATGCGGATGAGGCTAGAAATGCATCAATGGGAAAGAGAAGCTGAATTGGCATCTCTTTCCGATTGGTGCATTTCTAGTCGCATCTGGGTATAAATTCCGCCTTAGTTCATTGTTTCGGTCTGTTTCTGACCTTCATACTCTGAGGAGTGTCAGACGAAAAAAGCTTTTAAGTATGTACAAAAATGTTTCCGCTGTTTATCATAATTTTGAAGTTTTCTACTATTCAAAAACTAGTCTATGTTTCTGTTTATTTTAAGGACTATAAATATATTACAGTTTATGCGTCAAAAATTTTTTGTGTCTTTACTCTTTCTATTCTTTTTTCTCGCCCCGATTAGCTGCCGCTTTGAAATAAAAAAGGTTATCTATGTAACGAGCCTTTTTCTTGATAATATCAGTCGCTCATTTGGATCAATGGGGGCGCTCCCTAATTATTGTCTAACTTACCCCTCTCTCACCTCCCTGCTCTCTCTTGCTTGCCACATCAACAGAGCAAAGATCAAATATGCGCATGCGTTATGCGTTATGCGGAAAGTTGTTACTTGGTCATTTCAACAACATGTGAGCAGCTGAGCCGCACTTGATTGTTGATCTGATATTGTGTCGGATTTGTTTGTAATTGTTAAAAATCGATGACAGATTTTTGATTCCCCTGGAAGATAGCAGTCTAATTAGTTTCGCGAAATATAAACAAGAAATCTCACTCGAAAGCTCAGATCGTGTTGTACTTGTAGGTGAGTGACTTTGAGATCAACTTTTCCTATATGGCCTAAAAATCGACAATGTCATGTCATCGCTCACACTCTTCTCTGTCGTCGTTTATCGTGGTCCGAACAAGCAGACATCAACCTCTTCACCCGTTGCCAAGGAAGCTTTTACGTTTCTTAGGTTATAAATAACTCCATAATTTCTTTTGGTATCTCTCTTCCTCTTTCCTTTTGATCAAGCTGGTCAAATCACAAGGAGATTGTAAACATGGCAACTGACTTGTCATCATTTTTTATGACTCACTTTTGTATATTATTTGTGTGACGTCATGTGAGTGAAGAAAAATCAGATCTTTTCAATTTCAGTAGCAATAAGGGTTCAGGGATAACTTCATTATCATATTTTTCCAAGAAATAACCCCAAAATGTTATTTATCTATTTTGGACATTTGACTGCAATTGTATGCAAATGACCCCAGGATTGGGATTGAAAAGCAGGGAATGCTAGAACTCAACCTGGACAGTCAGCAATGAAGACAATTGAACAAATTCTCCATGGGGTATCAGTCTCATTTCAAATATGGTAGAAGGTGAAGATGAAATGGTGTTTTTAGCACCAATCACTGGGATCTCAGTAGTAGGTTAGCTTATCGAGAACTCAACCCTGGCTGTGATGCTACTGTTGCTTGGGCTTGAACCCTGTCCTTGCTAAGCTTCTCACACCACAAGCCAGTTGAATTAGGCCATGACTCCACAGCACCTTCAATGAAGTGATAATCAGGGGCCGGGGGCTGCCAGTTTGTCATACAGAGATGTTAAAGACAAGCCCTCTAGATTTGGTCTTCCTCCACGTCAATGTATATTTGTGCTTTAAAGATACATTTCCCTAGTGTGCTGCCAACGTGGATCATTTTGGCTTTTTTGGTCTATAAACAACTACGTCCAATATTCAATTGAAAGAATAAAGCTGAATATTCAAGTTGCATGCCCACATTGATTATGATTATAAAAGTGCCCCAAAACCAAACCTAAAATAGCAGGTTATTAGAAGTCTGCAGGGGAAAACTGCATGTCCACATCAGCTCTGTATCTGCCAAAACCAGGAGCTAAAAGATTGCTTGATTGCAGACAGATCCTTTTGCTTGCTTGTTTGTAGTTAAAGTCATGTTACTTAGTAATATTTCTCTTTCAGGTTGTGAGAATAGTTTTGCCCAATGAAGGAGTGACAAATTTGAATGTACCAATATTATGGCTAAAAATCAAATGAGATATGATGACAGCACATGTATGTTTGGACTTTTCATTTTTTCTTAATTTTGCAAACGGTCCATGTTATTTAGATTGTCATTGAAAACTTAACCAACACTGTTGACCCGAATCTGCTGCTGTTACCAAAAGTGGAACAAATTCGTTCTAATCAACAGCATTGTTGGAGATGCTACAAGCCATCCTTCTTACTGGTACAGTGTTCCAGCAGTGTTCCACAGCTCATGGATTTGTGACGCTCCCAATAATTCTAATCAGCCTGCCTGGGACAAGATAATGATTGAAGATATTTTGTTCAGTGGCACAAGTCTGCAGTCTATGAACCCAGGGGGAGCACTATGTATAATTTGGGTACTGGGGACGTGCCACCCAGAACGGTATTGATTTTCGTGATTTTGGTACAAGGAAGGTCTCCATTTTCATGATTTTGGTATAAGGATTGATGTCAGCTTTTACGATTTGGGTGTTTTGTATAAGGAACGGTGGTCTCCCTTTTCACGATTTTTATGTTTGGAGAATGGCAAATAGGTGTAAGGTCGTGTGTATATACGTATATTCAAAAAATTGGTACAAGGTCGGGTATGTTGTTGGGTCGGGTCGACACGTCCCTTACAAAATTTGATCAAGTGCGCCCCAGGCTATGAGCAATCTTGAAACTGGTATCCAAAAGGGTCATGTGACATGTCCCTCGTTAAATTACGAGTCCCCCGTACAAGTGTACATTTTGTGCTTAAATATGTAAAAACGCACAGAAATCGAAAATCGAAAATCCGTAAAACCGTACTTTTTTAAAGATCTTTTTAATCAAACCAATATTTATTTTCTAGTACTCGCAGATTACAGTTCTAAAGTAGTAAGTATTATTTCGGCTGTGGCCGCTTTTACGTTTCACTTTTCGCTTTTTGTCGCTGTTAGTGAGACATCCATGAGAATTTAAAATACGCGTTGCGTTGGTGTGGTTTGGTTCGTGGTATGCAAAAAATTTTTTAAGCAGCAAAGCAGTGCAAGGATATCGATTCAAAATTTAGTTTTTAGGTCTTAAAACCTGCTAGAAAGCTCGAGAAAGCGTTCTATTTATAGCATAACCGCCCGATCGCCCCTCTGGAAAACCGTAGGGGTGTACTGTAATGTAAGCGGAGATCCGAAGATCAGACACTGACTTCGGCTAAATAAATTAAACTTTACAAAGAATCATTCAAACGCCTTACATATTTAAGAACAATAAAGTTATTGTGTTGAAATAGCTTGGATTGTTCTTGCTTGTCAACTTTGACTCCATGGGTGAAAAGAAGACCATTGCTTAGAGACATAAGATAAAAGAATATATTATATTAATTGTTATGCTTCAACTCCGTTCAGTTATCCGTGGCCTAATCCATGCAAATTGTAATTCTGATCAAGTTGTTCTTCGGAGCTTTGTCAACAGCGCTACATTCAATCTTACTGATCGCGAACAACCTTTCATCTACCAAAAAGCTAGTCCGATTCCTTTACGGTGAGTTCATTGTCTTTAGTACATGCTAAATGTTAGTCAAATATTGTCCTTTTATTTACTACAAATAAACACATAAGTTTTCGACTTTATGACTAGAGCAAAATTTTAATTGAAATAGTCGAATAGTCTGTCTTGTTCCCCAAAGCAAGTCAGTATTCTGTTCAAATCACGGAGAACTGGCGTTATCGAGCGTTATTGTCATTAGTCAAAGCAATTTTTGTATTTTCTGGCGAGAAAACGGCATATTGTAGGGTCGTGAATGTAGCTGACAGTGTTTATAGCCAAAGGGTGTATACAAACCGCGAGAAGTACTGTAATCATGCGAGCAATTATGTATGTACAAATGGAAGGAAGGCATCAGGCAATCATGATCATGGTCTCCGCTTTCCCTAATTTATTTCATATTTTTTTAACAACATTGGTCCACCAGTAACGTTATATAGTAAACGTTTTAGCCTATGTTTGGCACTTTTAAAGATGTGAAAGTTTCCTGAAGAGTTTCTCCCTTGCAAAACGGATAAAGTTTCTTGTGTTTTTATTGACCCTCTTGTCCAATCAATTCAATTGTACCTTTCAAGTTGATGTTCCGAATTCGAAAATCCACTTCGCCTTTTGCTACTTGATTTTGCCCAAGCTGGTCTTTCGGTCCGAATTCTCCTTCGTTTCGCCCAACAACGTTACTGATCTTGGTACCGTATTTATTATCTATTTTGTTATGAAACAGTAACTACTCTTGCCATGAGGGGTAGGTCGCCCCCACCCCAATTTAACAAGTATGGAACACGCAAAGCAGAGCTTCTTGATTTTCGGAGAATAGTTTTTTCATCAATATTGTTCTTTGTTATAATCGTTACCATAAATAACGAATTATTCCCCTGAACGCTTACCCACTTTTTAAAAGAGAGGGAGGGAATGGACCTTTCGAACAAAGGAATTTGGATAAGGTTTTGTTCATCATGGTGGCGTGATTTCAAGATACAGATTAGAAAGGCAGCGAGAAACGTTTCGAATTCACTCAAATGGAAATGAATTTAAGATTTGTTTATAGTTTCGATAAGGAAAGTTTGATTGCATGTGTTAATATTGGATCATTTGATATTGAACAAAAAGGCATACATCATTCCCAAAAATTTATTACCTCAATCTATTGCCCACGTATGTATTGTTTGTACTTTGTGGCATTGTTACTTTGCAATACCTTGACGACGCCAATCATACTAGCTAGAAATACCAAGTCAGAGTTTTTTATCATTTTCCAAGAGGGATTATAGATGCTCATATTTTTGCTCCTTGACGTAATAACATTGAAACATAAATATTACGGTAATATTCATGTTTCACATTATTGTTACTGGACATAATTCCGTCATGATAACTCATACTCCTGGTGGTGATTTCATGCATATTAAGACTAAAATAAAGATGTAAAAGTTAAGCATTGATTTTTTCAAAGTAATTTTCATCAATGAGACTGCCACATGAAAAATTTTGTCCTGTGACTGATAAGTGATAACTAAACTATGGGGTACAGAGGAGGAAATGAAACGATCAAACATTGTTGGTCAAACATTTGAAATTTGCTTTTAAAACAACGTTTGAGCGCTTAGCCAAGTCGGAAAACATTGCTTGAAAAGCAGTATTGACGTGCAGTGTTTTCCAAAAACTGCAACACGTTTGATTTGTTCCTGTCAAGCAAAAAATGATTGAACAACAATATCTTGCGACGTGGCCAAACAGTAAAAGTTTTGCTGAACAAGAGAATTTCAAATGTTTGACGAACAATGTTTAATCGTGTTGCGGCTCTGGCCAGGGCATAAGCAACAATGTTTAACTAATAGATAGATAAGACGGAGAAAATGTTTCTTCTCTTGCGGCCATTCCACAAGAGAGAGGAACAAAATAGTATATTCAGAAGGAAGTCTTAGTAAAGGAGTTTGACTTCTGAGATTTGCGGTTTGTTAAGAAGGCCGGAGTCGGTCTAAGTCGTGGGCCCATTGGAAACTTTCTTATAGATAGATAGATGGATAGATAGATAGAATCCGAGATGGATGCGTAGCATGTGGGGACCACTGAATAGCCCAGGGCTGATCTAAGCGGAGGGACGCCGGTCCTTCCTCTTGATGTGACCCCACCTCGTGATTCCTTTTCTCTTTTGCCTGGAATAAGAGAGAGCTAGCGACTCTCTTCCCACATTGTAGCGAGTTTGCCTTCGTGGGAATCGAACCAATAATCATAGATTGTGTGTCAGACACGCTCATTACTTAGTCATTCTCTTACAAAAACGACAATGTAGAAGTTGTTCCCGAAACCAAATAACTAAATTCCAAGGCTTTTTTCATCTAATAGTTTGTACTTCAGTGTTCACCTGAGCACCTACAGAGTGAACAAGGCTGAACACTAATCTCTACCTCTGCTGTATGCTTGCTTCATTCTTTCATTCGACCCCTGGCGAGTTTTGTTATATTAAATTATGAACCTTTTCTGTGTTTGGCAAAGCTTCTTGTATAGAAAAAGCATACTCAAAAGAAATAATAATGATCGAAAGTGATTTGGTAAATGAATTATTCAATAAAGCAAAATATTGTTTGGCTAATGGAAAAGAAATAATAGAAAATTAAGTTTGCTCTTGCTGTGTTGCTACAGCTGGATGCAATGGATGATTATGAGAGTCATATATAAAAGAATTTACTCATGGATCATGGTATTCTTCTGTTTATTAGCCATTGTATGCCAACTCACCTTGCAAGATAGAATGCAGTTTCCTGCAAGTGCTCGCCTAGACTTATTACATCCCTTCCACTCTTTCGGAAACAACTGTTAACAACTAGACTTATTACTTGAGTCCCAGTCATCACTCATCAAACCGAGACTAATACCAAACCGAGGTCGCTCAAACTGATAGTTTGGGCGACCAGGGCGACCTAGCATTCATTTCAATAGCGATAACTACGACGCAGGTAATCAGTCTAGCTAACAACTACAACAATATAATTGCTGTTTCCTCAGAGTGGAGTGTGTGTTTCCATACTGTAATTGGAGCGGGGTAGTGGAGGAGCGTAGACTACGACGAATGTAATAAGTCTAGTGCTCGCCTTTATAGCTGAACTTCGAAACTTCCAACCGAAACAGAAATTTCAACATATCATGGTTTCGACTTGTTTACGTCAATACGTACGCCTACCAAAACCAAGGGAGGAGGCAAAAGTTCGAGATAGCGATAGCGAGACTTCCAATTAAGCTGTAGTCGACTAATTGAGGTTTCATTTTAGTCTCATGAAGAATAGTCTTAAAGTATGCAACGTTGTTTTCCAGTAGTGAAGCAGTGAAGAGCTAGTTTGCCTAGAGGAATCCAAGAAGTATCTCAAAGCAGCGTGCGGCAAAAAGAGATGCCTGTCAAAGACCTGCCAAAACGACCAGACACTCCTCGTTAACTAAATGTTTGACCGTTTCACTACATCCCAAAACGTTGCTCGTCAAACATTTTTTGCTTTTACACTTATGCTTATGAGTGTTAAGAAAAACATCGAATTCTGCTTGTCAAGCATTGTTTTATGACGTGGCAAACGGTCAAACATTACTTGTTAAAGCAAATCTCAAATGTTTGAATAATGTTTGATTCTTCATTGGCAAACTTCTTTTTGTTGCTAGTTTCTTCCTCATTTGTTAAGCCTTTTGGTTTTGTTGCTGTCATTATCCTGAGGAAGAATTTACTCTCCCGAAAGCCTTAAAAAATGTCCATGAAGATTACACTCGGTAAAACCCGATGTGGCGGTCATTGATTTTCGAGCAGTGTTGCAAACTGTATTACACTTTTTTAATAAGCAACTGGTCAATAAGCAACTAAGGGCTGAGATTTGCTCAAATTTTTGGTTGAAATAACTTTCTTTATACAATACATCATTGCAAACTTGTCCATTACATTGGACAGCATGAAAAGAGCCAAAAAGGAGTTTTTAGGAGGTACCCAGTCATTCTGTGAGGGCTGAAAGACCTGATACGTTAAGCAACTTTGAGGGCTGGACCAAAAGTCCAGTTGCTTATTAAAAAAAGTTTATGGGAAAAGCAAAAGATTTTGCATGGATTTCTAGTAAAACAGTTCATTTAGAAAGTGTACACGATTTGCAGAGCGTAAATTTTCACTCGTTAAGATTGCAGATTGATTTATTCAGAAATTTCCTTTCAGGACGTAGGCATGTCGTTTCCATACAGTCAAGGATATACATCCAGACAAGATGCGCCGACAAAAAGGTAAGACTTATATCCTAAGGCCAAACCATAAAGCATTTTTGTAAGACTGCCGCTTCGGGCACTGGACAAAAAGGCAACATATATTTTGTGGAGTCAAAAGACTTTTTGTAGAGTGGATCTTGTGATTCGTCATTCGTCGCAGCACTTTTGTGGCACAAAATCGATTGTTACACGACTCTTATTTGTGGCTAATAACGTTTGGTTGTGGCACCTTGCTTTTGTTAATAAAATAAGAACCATCTGAAGAGTGATCTCCTTCCCGAAACAAAGTCATAGAATTGGTGTTGCTTGGTGTGGTGCTATTATTTCATTTCTTTTACGGATCGTCAAATCCACTACCCAGGGTACAAATCCACAGTAAAGGTCTCGTTTATTCCAGAGATCTTCCCAAATCATCTTGACGGGCACTAGTTAACCAATATCATCTTCACCTTCTCCTTGCCTTAATTGCAAAAAAAACGTAGTGAATGAGCGGAATTCTGTCTTTTTGACTTACAAGCAAATGCCTTATTTACGTGGCACGCAAAAAACCCAACTTTAAGAAGCATTGAGTGGTATCATTTTGGATGAGGTCATTTGGCATGACGGTTTGCGGTTTTTCGACATTTTGAAAGCGGTTTTACGGTTTTTACCTTCAAAAAGTACGGCCTTTCAATTGCAGGTTTTGGTGCGGTTTTACGGTTTTAAGGAGAACATGTACGCTTGTACGGTTTTTGGCTCAAAATTGGTCGTTTTACGGTTTTCTGCCCCCTTTATGACTCCTCATTTTTGAAAAAGGGATTTTGAAAATGAAATGAAATTGAGAATTTTTTCTAAGACACCTGTGTTCAATAAGTAACGATCGAGAATAACAGCGAAAGCAAACTAATTCTTTGTGTTAGAAAACTGCGTTTCGGAATTATATAAAAACAAGATAATCAGGATATTATTCATGTTTTATTGATTGGGATTAAAAAGTTAACATAGAACATCAATTATTAATAAAAACCACACTTCGTTTGCTATTGTATAAACACTGTTACATGACCTTGCAAAATGGCATTTCTGAAATGTCTGCAGGTCTGCCTTTGCTTTGTACTGTAAGGAATCCAATGAGTATGAAAGGAAATATCTTCAGAGATTAATCATAGATTTTCTGGCAAAAGGTAAGACTGTTTGACGCTACAATCAGAAAAGAAACCCTTGCGGTGCTCATTTTTTGAAAAAGAAACCCTTATATAGACTTATAGTGTTCAATTTTCAAAGGAGAAACCTTGACACAGTACAGTGAAGGTGAAGGTGAAGGTGAAATGGTGTTTTAGCGCAAGTCACTAGGATCTCAGTAGTAGGTTAACTAATCGAGACCTCGAACTTGGCTGTGACGCTACAGTGGCTGGGCTCGAACCCTGACCACGCTGAGCTCCTGACACCACGAGTCAGCTGGATTACACCACGACGCCATAGCACCTTCGATGCTGCAGTATGCTATAGGAAGCCCTTGGCTAATCTGTTCTGAAAAATGAAGCATTGCATACGAGCCTTTTATTGTGCATAGGCGAGGGAGCCTTCATTGGTGGGAAACCTGTGTGGATATTGGCTTCAGAAAATGTTGTTTTCTTGAGCCATCCACAAATAGTCATATACTACGAACTTCTCATAGTTAACAGGAGATTATAAACAGTAACAGAACAATGAAATACTGTATTGTTGTGTTAGCTTTCCTATCATTTTATTTGTATTTTCGTTTGTTATGTATGGAGGGGAAAACGTATACAAAACATGGGTTTGTCAACGTATAAAATTTGAAAACAAGACTGAATTTGCGGTTTTCATGGGTGAAAATTCTAAGTCGATAATTTATCCAATGGAATATCTGTGGAATTCCTTTTAGAATTCTTTGACCGTTAGCGATCAAGTTTCCTCAGAATATGCGTTTCTTATTTCATGAAAACAAATTGATAATTTCAAAAATTTAACTCAATCGAAACTGTGAAGTGATCTTTGCTAATAAGGTAAGCCGTTATGAGAATTACAGTTTGTGATTTATAGTTATAATGATACTAAGGGTCTAAGGCTCAGGGGCCTGTATTCCTTTTTGAGAAGGCATTTAGTAATTCAAGTATAGCTTTCAGTGATGGACTAAAAAGTCGTATGGTGTTTTGCTGCCACTGTTTCATTGGGGTTTTATTCAATAATGCACTGTTGTTTATTTAAGTGTTAACATTAATGTGGAAAAAATGGACTTTTGGGATATTTTCTTGTGCTTTTTACAGGTTTTATTTACTTAAACAGATACCCAATGGCCAAACGATCACACATTTTTGGCCAAACATTTGAGATTTGCTTTACAGGCAATGTTTGACTGTTAGCCATGCCACAAAACATTGCTTGCCAGGCAGGATTAGCTCAACAATGTTTTTGAAAAACTTCGCAAGTGATTTTTACTAAGATCAAGCAAAAATGCTCGAAGAGCAATGTTTCACGATGTTTTGTTTTGACAAGCAACATTCAAATGTTTGACAAACAATGCTTGATTGCTTTACCAGGGCCAAAAGGTGCATGTTCTGTGACCAAGTTTGATAATGCTCGTCCAGAAAAGACAAAGAATGTTCACTGAAGTAGCAGCTGCTATAAGAACCCATAGTCGACGTCGTAGAGAACTGAAATCTGTAATCTATTATCAGTTGCTTCTGAAACTTGACTCAGCAGACATAGCTAAAGCTTTCTTTTTGTGTAGTTTTTATTTCAGTAAAACTTTTTACAAGATCGCGTTTTTCCATTAGACTTCATGTCCATTCGATTTTCTTTCGTAATCGCTTCTTTTGCTTAAGGTTTTTGTGTCATTAGATCTTGGTCTGTGGTTAGATGAAAGTGAGAAAATCTTCATAGAACAGACCATAATGAACTTGTGTTGAATGCTGCACATAGTACGCCATGACCCGTCGCACGTTAGGGGTGCAGCGTAGTTTCTATCCTGTATTCCCTCCGCTTGGGTTCCATGAGGTAGATCATCGCCAGATTGTAGATTGTCATCATAATACTAATAAAATCATGGCCAAACGATCGTGGAGATATGATCACAGAATGGTACTAGTGGATTCAGTTTTTGCTGCGTGATGTTTTTGAACAAGAAATGTTTTGCAACATGGTCAAACGATAAATACTTTCTTGACAGATAAATTCCAGATCGTACAGCAATGTCTAAGATGGTGCGATTATCGTCAATTGTATTCGATGCTCGAAACTCAATCACAGTTATCTTGGGAGAATCTTTTTCTACTTTTACTATTGGGCGATTATGAATCCACGATCGAGATTTCAGCGATAATTATGACCAAGTGGCTTCCATATACTATCTGCTTGTATCTTGCGATGGTCGTGCGACTGCGGTGCCCATGGACCGCAGGATAGTCATGCCGAGTCAAGCGGTCGCCAATGTATGAGGCAACCTACTATAACTTATTGGAAGCATTTGGTTGTCACTGTAATCGTAAAGAAATTGATTAAACTTTCTAGAGTTCTACTATTCAGTTGCAATCCGTTATTCCACGATTCTATGTTCAGTTACGTTCTACGATTAGAAACAGCTAATAAACATAGTCAGTTGTCAGATTTGAATGAACGTTCGTATCAATGTAACATGTAGTACCTTTGTCCAATGTCTGACGAAAGTAGCCACATTGTTGCCAGTTATCAATTTTCCTGTTTCATCGTAAAGTTATTCAAGGTCACCAAAACCAGAACTGATGATGTAAACGAACTTTTCACTGCCCACTTCTTTCGGTCAATAGGTTAGATTCTTCAAATGCTTCACACATTACTCGATGCCCTATGTTTTTGCTTCAACAGAAAACAGTTAGGCTAAATAGAATATTTCTCGGTGCTCTTTTCGTTATTGAATTCTTACTAAAACGGTGATCTCAGATTCAGAAGTAAAACCCGGCTAAAAAGTACAGTAAACGAACACAGTTCTGCATCACAAACACTCAAGACTACTCTTTGTTCAAGCAAGCTGCGTGCCACAAGCTTTTTGACTGTGTTGTATATCTATAGTATTTTCTAATTTGGTAATGCGAAGCTATTCTTTTTTCAGGCAAACGTATAACGTTGGACCTTCCAAGGTATGTTGCATAATGAAGTGTTTGTAATTTTTAAAACCCTTCCAATGTTTGAAACCCTTACAATGTATGGAGGGGTACTTCGGGGTTTGCGGTACTGCGGTATCGGGGGCAAAATATGCGCGGTATTGCGGTATTGACGGAAAATCCTTGCGGTGTTGCGGAATTGAAGTTTTACAGTGCGGTATTTAGTATTTTACGAACCTTTAAAGAAACAGTTAAATAGCCATAGCTGAAGGGAAACTTAAATTTACCAGAGACCAATAGCTACATGAAAAGAGGTCGAAATGACGATAGCAAAGGTTTATGTATTGAATTGTGAATTCAACCATTGTTTCGGCGCACCAAACCGGCCAAAACATGACTTTTTGACAGAAATTTGTGATATTTTTCTGCACGATTCTATGTTTTTACTGCATGACATAGCATTTTTGTTGCACGACTTTTCATTTTGGTTGCACGACTTTGCAATTTGTTGCGCGATTTCACGTGTTAGTGGCACAACGCTATTTTTGGTTTGCACAACTTTACATATGATTGAACGACTTTGCAATGTTGTTACGTAATTTTACATTTTGATTGCACGACTTAACAATTTTCTGCACAAGTTACACATATGCAGACAGCAAGGCCTCTTTTTAACATAGTAACTAGGAAGCTAGAGGGGCAAATGCCTCCTAGCCCCTATCATTGCCCACCTAGTTTCATAAAGTTGCCCTCTAGTACAATCTCCTCTCAAAAGAAAGCTGCCAAGAAAAGCCAATCTGGGCCAATCTCGAGGTTGTATTTCGAAAAATTTTCTGCGGAGCATGCCCCCAGACCCCCTTATTAGGAACATATCTGGGGTCGGGGTCCGGGTCCTGTACGCCGTCGGCGCATTTACCGCCAGCTGTAGCATCAGTGTAACTTGTTGCTGCGGAGCTGCGCGAAGTGCCTTCGTTGCAGCATTAAATTCTTGCACAATTTAGAATTTTGTAAATTGTTTGCGGCACTTTTGTTGCAGTTGCTGTCATGCATTTCGTGTCTGTATTGAGTCTATTTGTAGTAAATCAAAATGGCGTGAAAAGCAAAAACATTGCTCAGTGCTGGAGATGAATGCTCATGCTCCCCACTTGCTTCCACAATGTCGAGGCAATGTGGCTGAGGCGCCGCATCTTACGGTGGTTCCCATTACAGGAAATCGCTATTCTCCCGTGAATCTTCGACCAGCCAAGGGGGAGGGACTATCCGGCCCCCAAGCCATATGCTTACACTTGGATATCCCGCCAGCTTCCGACTCACACACTGAATCAATTATGTAAAGACGCCGTCTTTATACTCACAGAACTTCTTCAAGTTATTCAGGCAATGGTGGGAAAAGCTTTGTCGCGCATTCGATGCTTTGTGGACTCTCGGACTTCAACGTTCTGTTCGAAGGCAAAATTGACAAGACCTGTGTGGAAGTACCCCTCTTTAACGTTTGGCGCGGCTATACAATGTAGCTATGTTTGTCAAAACAGCAGCAACGTTTACGCAGCAAACAAAGCAAATATATTAAAAAACTGTTCAATGCCTTGAGGCGAGTCACGTTTTAAACTGTTTGCAGTGATGTTTACAGTTTGTGCTTCAATGATGGATTCCTTTATATTTCCCATGATGTTGGAGTATCTAAGGGCGGCACCCGATGGGCACTGCAAATAATGTACGTGTCTTGATTTTGAGTCATATGAATGAGCCCTTCGTATTTCAAATGTACCCTGTTTGGTGCTTCTGGTGCACTTTTTTCAAATGAAAAAAGTTTCCAGTCTCTGAAATCAAGCCTTGTGACGATGGAAGTTGTTCTTTTTTAATAAAAAAAAGCCAGGAAGAAAATGTCACTAGTCCTTGAATTTGGCAGTGTTGTTTACGTTTGCGATCCCCAAGCTAATTGAATAAGAATTACTTCCAAAATGCAAGAATGAGCGTCATTTTTAGCAACTGGGCTACCTCTATGAAGCGTTGCCGGTGGATACAATGGGAACATGATTCGGTTTGAACCGAATTTTATTCTAACTCTGAACAGCCAATAAGGAATTGTGTCTGCGGAATCACGAAAGATGAAGGTGAAGGTGAATTGATGTTTTAGCGCCAGTTGCTAGGATCTCAGTAGTAAGTTAACTAATCGAGACCTCGACCCCGGCCATGACAGGAGAAATGGGACAAGTGCGTTTCAGATGGATTCAAGTTTTTATACACTGATGGTCTGTGTCATAATCGCATAAACAATACTGATATTTTTAGATTTCAGGATTTTGCGGTATTTTGCAACTTTTTCGTTCGGTATTCGGGATTCGGCGATTTTTTCACGCGGTATTGCGGTATTGGGACCCCCCCGAAGTACCCCTCTGTATGAAATCCTTACAATCTTTGAAATCCTTACATTGTTTAAAACCCTTACATTGTTTGAAACCCTTACACTGTTTGAAACCCTTACAATTTTGAAACCTATACAATGTTTGAAACCTATAAATTTAATGAAACCCATAAAATGTTTTTACTTTGATGACAGACGATATAGCGAAACTTTTATTCTTTCTGCTCAGTTATTTGTACAAACATGACCTGTTTCCTTTGTTGGAAAAACGTAATTCACACGAAAATTCATTGTTGAATGAAATAGACGAATGTAATGTAAAACTGCAGTCTTATTTTTATTATGTTTTGCTGGTTGTTCTCGTGAAACCATCAGTTTTAAAAAGAAATATCACTAAAGACTTTTGATCTTCTTTGTAAATTTCTTTTAGAATCTGAGAGATCTATCAAATGGTATGGCGCATAAAGGTAAGTCAATGTTTATCTCCAAGTACACTCTCTTTTAAGATACAGCAGTAACAAATTTCTCTGAATTTTTACAGTTGAGTATTTTAATAACAGACACAGGTGGGACTGGAATTATTCGTATAACCCCATATATAGTGTCGTATTGCAATGTTATTTTGACCTCCATGAAGATTCTGGACTGTTTGCGGAGGGTCATTCATAGTTTATAGAAGAATGTCAACCTTCACATGCATATCCCCTGCACTTACATTAATTGAAGGCTATTTGGGATTTCTCAGACTTTTTCTTCTGTTTCCTCTTAAACATTGCATTGTTTAGCTGTTGTAATTATTCTTCTGCTTTACCTTTTTTGCAAAAATATTTAAGTTTTCCCACATTGTGACTTTCTTGAACATGTGGTTTTGCTTGAACGTTTTACAAACATTTTAATGTCGGCATTTTGACTTTCTTGAACATTCGACTTTGCTTGAACTTTCTGCAAGAATCTTTTATTTTGCCAACATTTTGACTTTTCTTAAAGTTCGATTTTGTTTCAACAAGAAGCTTGAAACGAAAATTTCAAGTGCAGCCCACATTTTCCTCGCCTTAAAACTGCAACAAATGAGCATAAAATTCCTATACTCTTAACGGTCAACCTGTGTCTTTCATGAATTTTCGGCTGTAAAAAGAACAAGCATGCAGTGTTACCAATAACAGCGCAACATAAATACCTATATAGTTTTTGTAAATACACTCTTTTTTCTTTATAAGAATACAGTCTATAAGAATATTCAGGCTCAAAATTGCCAAAAAACAATGGAAATTTAAGAATAACAATGGAAAAGTTCAAGCCTTGGCAAAAATTAGGATATTCTTATAAAAAAAAAGAGTGTAAGCAACATGACTCAAGGCCAGCCCTCAAACGTTGCTTACAATATCTGAAATTTCAGCCCTCAGAGATGGTTATGAGTTGCTTAACTTTTGGGATATGCAATGACAGCTGTCTATTTCAATATTTCAATATTTATTATTATTCGACGCAAATCACACAAGCAACAGCAAATCGTGTGGCTTTCTTTTTCATATAGTACCGTAGATTTGCTGTTTGAAATTAAAGGCAATTTATTTCAACAGCTTTTATTTTCTCTTTGTTACTTTTAGATGGTCTTGTTGCATCTACCTCATCCGGTAGCAAATCTGCATCACTGAATTTGGGAAACCCAACAGTATCTAGATATCATGTTGAGGTTGGTATCAGATCTTATTTAATCGATTCCTTGTGGTCTACACGCTTTTTATTTCATAATAACCTTGTTCAAGGCCTTGTTCTTAAAATTCCTTATTTTTGGACCTCATTTGATTAAATTGTAGTTCGGAAAATTCCTTGATAGTTCTTTAATTTTAACTTCACAAGGTCATGACTATTATGTAGAGACACTTGTATGTAAGCAAAGCTGGAAACTTCTCAATAAAACATTTGATACATGCGTAACATACAATTTATTAGATTTTCGACAGTATATGAATGAAACTGGCTTCCTAATTCTTGATTATCTGCATTGATAAAAACATACGAAATTGAGAAGTTCCTTAGTGACTTTCTCTTATATAATATGTTCTTTATTCATCACAAGTGGGCTACCACAATTGTTATAATTGCCATGACTGGGATTCGAACCAGTGACCTTCTGGACAACAAGCCAGGTGACTACTCCAATGCACTAAACAGTGCAATGAAGTAGCCAGCCTAACTCGAGGTCCTTCCAGCCACAGGTCTCCTCCACAGCCAAGGTGTTTCTTTGTGTTTCGGCTTAAAGCCTTCATCAGAGCATAGAACATATAGTGAACTGAACATATGCTGACACGTGATATATATTCATCATAAGTGGGCTACCACAATTTTTATAATTGCCTTGACTGGGATTCCAGCCAGTGACTACTCCAATCCTTCTGGCTTGTTGTCCAGAAGGTCACTGGTTCGAATCCCAGTCAAGGCAATTATAACAATTGTGGTAGCCCATTTGTGATGAATAAATATCCTGTGTCAGCATATGCTCAGTTCATAATATGTTCTTTAAATGTTTGGGCCTTCTACACGTGGACTCCTTATAAAGTGGTTCTTTATAAAAAAAGCGTATAAGCTTTTGAAAGTTTATTGTAATGGCAAAGATAAGTTTTGCTCAAACAAATGTTTTGATATGTTATTGAAGCAATCCGATTTTCTTGTAGCATTTAGCATCATTTCAACATGAAGCTAACAGAGAGATAACTCCAGCTGAAGCACTCAATAAACTGAAGGTGAGTATTGTTGTTTCTGTTGGTGTTACGTATGCAGTGTTATGATTCATAGTATATTAAGAATATGGTAGCATACTACCTCAAAGTTGCTTTTATTAGCTGAAACATGAAGGAATGAAACTTTTCCTTTATACTGGAGCATATGAATTAAATTAGAACGGGAAACATCAGAAAGCTATAATGCAGTGAAAACTATGTTAATAAAAGCATCTACTTATACAACGGAAAAGTCCAAGCAACGAAGATGTTCGTCTTAAAGGTTGTTTCTTTGTAAGAAATAAAGCTTAATGCAGCGGAAACCTCTGTACAAGAGACAATAACATTGACCCAAAGTTCCGTGTCTTAATTTCTTGAGGACCCGAGTACTATTTTCGTATAGACCACTTTCTTAAAATAACGTACATTGGGATTTTCACAAAACTTCGTTTTTGACTTGAGAACCCATGTTGTTTTCGTCACATTAAAATCAGTTTTACTGTTAGATTTTGATGTGAAGATTTGTTACATCTTCTATATTTGATATGTTCTTAAGGATTTCTATATCAATTGCAGGCCTTGAGTGAAGATCGTGGCCTATCGACTCAGTCCATGAGCATGAAATTAACAGATGATATGATGGAAATGTCCAACGGAATGACTATGGTAAGATAAAATCTATAGCATTAAATAGAGTCTATCGTGTTTATATTTGATAACAGTCGCAAAAGAATTATTGTGGAAACAGTTATAAAACTTTCAGTGGTATAGTTTGTTTGTGAGAATTTGCTTGTCAGTAAATTGTTACACGCTAGATTGTTCTCTAGTACTGCATTCAGGGACGGTTAAGAAGCTGCCAAGATTTCATTGCTATTAAACAATATCTGTTTGGGTTATCTGGCATACCGGCAGATACTTCACTGTTCAAGAGACAAGACGTGCCGTCCAGGTTTTCCAAACCCACCTATGTCTACCAATGAATTATGTTACTCATTTGGCACAATGTACAGAAAGCAAAGAAATTTCTTACCTATTTGCACCACACTGTAGATATTTCGAAGAAGGGAGGGCTGATAATTTGATGTAAAATAGGAACATGCAAAATGTATCCAGGGAACAAGAGAACGTGGAAAAAATTAAAATGGAGAAAGACAATATTGGGAAACAGGGATCAGGTAAAACCCTCCCTATCATTCCGCTTGACTACCAATCTGCAAAATAATTGGGGATTTCTCAAGAGAGCAGGGGAAAATGACGACCCTCTAATATGGTCATAAATCAGCACAAGAAGCATATAGGTTTAGAAAAAATCAAGGTTTTCTAATGAAATAAAGCATGTAGAATTTTTAATGTTTAAATCACATCAAATAATTAGTAATTGAGGATTCAAGTTATTTTGTGAAAAGCCTGTTACAGTAGTGGGATAATGCGTATACCACAACAGCTTGTCGTCCTGTCTTATGTAGCTTATCTTCCAAAGTAGTATATTGCTCGTTTTCTCTCTCTTCGAAGGAGGTTATTGAAGAATACCTGTTGGACAATATCAACCTTTTCACCCACATCGTGAATCATCCTGTTTTGAAGAATCTCTTCATTTTTTCTACGAAATTTTCTGCTGATAAGATTGGAGCCATCCACATTTTCCAGTGCAACACTGGCGAGGTAAGAACCACCAAGATTTTCTTCTTCATATGTCATAGCATCGCATGCCATAGACGGATCACGGTTGTATGCTGCCCTTAATCTTCTTCTGTCTCTTACAATCTCACCTAGATGTCTTCCATTTCTAACATCCAATTTCTTCGTCGTCCAGTCTAATGTCTTCAATCTTTGTCTTCCTCCAGCTCTATTCCCTGCCATCTCAACCCCCATGTTCTTCTCTCTATCCTTCATTCTCTTCTCAACTCATCCCAAATGAAGCTCCATTTTCTCCTTCTGATTGTATTCAACAGCTTTTTGTTCCGACTTTATCCAAAACTTCTTCATTGGTCACTGTTTTTCAAAGTAGGTGATAATTGTTAATGCTACGAAAAGGGAGGAACACATGAAAAAATTTCAGATAGTCACAATGATTGATAGTTTACCTGTTTTCTAGAGTGAAAAACAGGACAGCGCCACTTAAGAAATTAAATTCTAATTTTTTCTAGCTTCACAAAGCCTTGTAATGTTCTTAGTTATGTTCTTGTATACTTTGTCCTTATAAGAAAACGTTTATCGCCCATGACACACCCCTGCAATCTTCACTAAGAATTTTCAACGACTTAATTTTCAGAATACAAACAGTTAGCAAGTGTTTGTCTTAAAATTTCGCTTGTCGATAGAGTCCAGCCTCCAGCTATTTCAGAATCGTCGATTATTAAAAACGATTGCCATTTAAAGATCGGAAAGGCCGATGAATATTTCAAGGATAAAATTAAGAAAAGAACTGACTTTCTGGTGTCTCTAGATTTATGAAGTTTTATATCAGAATTCCTGGAAAAAATGCGAGTGGCTGATTGCCTGATAGGATTTAAGGATGAAGTTAAACACTTGATTTATCTCTTTATAAACTAGCCCTTACCACAATCCTATACAAAATCTAAATGACTAAGCTGTGCTGGAGTTTACGTTAGAAAAAACATGTAAAAGATTCACGTTGGAAAAAACATCGTCATAGCGTCTTAGAATAAGGACTGGGCCTAAGACATCAAAACGCGCAGCTAATATTTTTGGAAATCTTGTCAATACCGTCCGAAACGTAAACTTAATTTTCTCATCACATCTTTCATTAACATTAGCTTACACTTCAATGCACAATAGTCTGACAACTGTGATAATTCTCTTATTCCAGGCTGCAATTATAAGCACAGACGTAAACAGAAGAAGAAAATTGAAGGTAAGCCAAGTTCAGGCCTTAAAGCAAAAGTTTATGTTTTTTGCTATCATGTTTGGTGCGTAATTGCTGGGGGCTTAGAGTTTCGATGCAAAAAAATCGTATACTCGAATTCTCGAAGGGCTATTGTAAATTTCGAGATATTCAATAATCACGCATGCGTCATTTGCTAGACCCAAAAGTGGATCGGATTCGTGCCTCGTGTAAACGGAAGGCCTACCTGTACCCAGAGTCAGGAAAAAGTTACAGTCACACGGTCATTGACCGGAGGGAGGTCCATTGGAACAATAGAAAATATGTTGCCACACCCAAAACACGCCTATTTTTCTTTGTTTAATGAGGAAGGTTTCCAGCTAGGGGTATTTTTGTCTGGAGGAAGGTTGAATACTTTTCTGGACTCTGCCTGTACCAAAACTAGAAGTTCTGGGTCCGATCCACTTTAGATCCGATCCACTTTCTCTCGTGCAAACGCAGCCTAAAAGATTTCCAGTTGCAACCTCAATCCGTGGAATCTTATGAAACTGAGTGTAACAAATACTTCAAGATATAAATATTTGATTGAAGAGCCTGGGACGAATATTGGAAATATCCTATTTGTGTTCGTTTCCATGTGTTTCAAACGTCAAGCAAGCACCCTTCTAATACACATGCTTGTAACCAACATTTGTTGGCGTCGTAGCCAAGCGAAGCTGGTGGTCAAAGAGTTTTGGGTAAAATTTTGACCATGATCAAACTTCAGCCAACATCACCCAACAAGATGTTGGTTCACTGAGGTGGCCAAACGCTGCCAACATTTTGGCCAACATGACCCAACATGAATGTTAGGTGAAATTATGGCTACGTTTTTTCGGGGTTTTGTGAATCCAAAATGTGAATCGAAATTAGCCAGTCAGAAAAGTGGTGCTGAATTGGTAGTATGATAAGAACAACCAATCGGGACACAGAAAACAGTGGGTAACCAATGATTCCGTATTTTAGGGCTTCTTACTTGTTGTGCAATTTTTCGATGATACTAAAATTTATTTGCGAGTTCTTATTTGCTCATGTGATAACGTAAATTAAATTTGAGGAAAATGTGCAATCCAATTTAATTTAAAAAAAACTGTATTTTAAGCTACTAATATATAATGATAATAGAAGAGTGCATGGTCACTTGAATGTCCATCAAACAGCTGTGAGACATAGAAATTGTTCTTGTAGCCGTCCTATCAAGCAAATTTGGCAATTTTACAATTTGTATAGATTATAAAGAACTCTTATTGTCAAAGAACTTTTTGTGCTAGAGTAAATGAAACTACTAAAGGAAAAGTTTGCCAGAAATTGTCAAAGAAAAATGTCTTAACAACTTCGTTTTGAGTCTCCATTCTATTGTAGTTGAACACTGTCGTGCTGGCATAATATTATAATAGAAATTTCTTTTTAACTTGTTGTTTTCAGTCAGAAACGATGACTGGTGCTGCTGTCAATGGTGGATTTTCCAATGAGATTGACATGCAAAATGAACATCGTTCGCCTGATTCTAATGTAAGTTTTATCCTCACTATTTTTGGTCGATTATGATTAGTTTCAAGGACATTCCTCTACCCTTTATATTATTTGGGAAGCTACCTGGTAACGAATTGCTTGATTGCTCGCACGGCCCCCTGAAAAGCAATCCTTTAGGACTGATGGGGTTACCGTGGTTAAACAAAATTTAGATTAGATTAGATTAGATTAGCGAATCAACAAGACAATGTTCTTTTTTCTTGTTTCGTGCAGAAAAACGTTCTTTGAATACTGTGATAATTTCAAATTAGAAACGTGATTTCGAAAATGGCCTAAAAGAGCAAGTTCATAATTTGTAGAAAAGTAGATATATAGGTTCTCTCCGGCTAAATGCCTGTGCCTTCTATAGGCCTACAGTATTATATAGATTGAGAGTTTCTCCTTGTTGACCCCTCTTCTGATAAACGACTATTTTAAAGAGTCTGAATGCCACGAATCAGTGACCGTTATCAGTTAATATCTACCTCAACGAGGAATCTTAGCAATAATTTTCATCAGAGCTCCAGATGTTTTTCCTAGAACTTCTTGCTCTGTTAAACTTTCGTAAAACTGAACTTTCTTCATGCAGAGATCAAGTGTAAAACAAACTCATGGTGTCAGTCAGAGGGTCGAAGCATTTCAAAAGATCACTGAATCTCCACCTTCAAGTGCTGGTGTGACTCGCCAAGGAAGTAAATCTGCTGCTGATTATCCATCTGAAGTTCAAGAAGCAAGAGTCAACAGGGATGTGGTATGAATCATTATGATCTCTTTACTAGCTAAGTAGTGCTGTTCTATACCACTAAGCACTACCGGTAAGGGATACCACTATCGATAAGGGCTGCTGCTCCCAGGTAGAAGGGAAACCCAGAGTATTACAGCAAACAGTAGGGGAATGTCTAAATGTATATCAGAGGTTATGTTTATCCGTTGAGCTGAGTTGTATGACGTATACAGGTAGACTAACACGTGCAGTTCAAGTCGAATGGATTCTGTTAATTCCATAGGGGCAATTGCGATCAGCATGGATTACAAGCTACAACCTATAGGGCATATGCTAATGTCATTGCTGCGTTAGATAATAAATAATAAACAGCTTAGATGATAGCCAAAGACTTGTGCACAGTAGTCTTAACGAACCTATTTTATTACCGGTTCTATTTTTTAACTTACGTTGCTTGTTCAGGGCTGCTGTGTAGGACCCTTTTCGTGCAACATTGTGCTTTTACGTGAGATTTTACGTGTTCTCAAAATCCTTTTAGGAAACTCTCAACCGATGTGTTGAAGAAATCGAACAATTCATTTTTGATTTGAAATCGACTAATGAAGCTAGAAAGAAGCTGAACAAAAAAGGAAGAAAAAGCACTAAAAAGAAGTATGGTAGGTTGATCATCTGTGACGTTAGAGTTGAAATCTATCCTTGTGTTCGCCATTCATGACAAATGTGTACAAATATGTATGGTGCTGAAGAAGGCTCAACATAGCCGAAACACAAAGTCGAACGGGAATAGAGCATGACTCAGAGAGTTACTCAGCGATTTCATTGAGCTCTATAGCTCAGTGGAAACGTCGTTGGCTCTCTGAGCATGCAACCCAGGTTCGAATCTTATCAATTGTGGTATGCCACTTTTTGAAAATTTCGAATCAGTGCTTCAGCTATTTGTATTCTTAAAGTTCGATGAAGTTATTCTTGTTTCTCCATATGTATGTATGATCATGTTTCAGTTTGTGCCTAAAATTTACCATATGACGAACATTTCGATTTTAGAGCGTACAAGAACAATTGCAAGAGGCCCAAGTGAAGAAAGCTATAATGACATTTACCAGAAGTTTAAATACGCTTTTAATTTACTGGTTTGTATTTTCAAATAAAAGTTTTGTCTTTCGATGAGTTCCATATACTTTGATTAAGCGCCCGTGGCGTTTATCAATAGTTTAAACTTTTAGTGAGCGCGTTTTCGAGAGGTATTTAAAACAAGAAGGCGCTATATTGTATTTTTGATTCGTTTGTCAAGCAAGTCGTTACAGCTCCCAAAATGAAGTTGTCCTCGAAATGAGATATGTTGCTGGTTTAGCAGACGCACCAAAACGAAAGTTTTGCGGTGTTATTTTATGATTTTTACAGCCAGAGGCTGGAAGAAAGGTAAGGCAGCAGGGGTAGAAGCAACAAGTTAAGAGCAACACAATTTTCATTTGATGAGGGTGAATTGGGCATCTGCGCTAGCCAATACATAGACGTCAACTGTAGCATTCAGTTGCCCCCGCTACTCCCGTGCCTCATCCGCCCCTTATTGCTTTGAACTTATCCTGTTACTTGACTTTGTTCTTGGGTATTTTTCAGGCCAAACTGAAGCCACATATAACCAATCCGAATTCAACAGAATTTGTGCATTATCTGATGGTTCCACTTGATATCGTTGTTAAAGTGGATGGGTAAGATGATCTTTCGTGTTTTATTACTTTGTCATCTTGAAGAAGGAATCTGCCTTGTTCCAAAGGTCGGAGATTTTATATTGTTTTTTTTTTATTGCATAATAGTTTGGATCATGCACAGTCCATTATGACTCCATGGTTGTCTATTTCTGCAATTGATATGTTATCAAACTGCCTGAATTCATGGGAAAGCAGTTTTTGGAAATCTCTTGGACCCAACTGGAATCTTCCACAGTAAGTTACAAGTTTAGAATTTTTTTTTGAAGAGACATTGCTAAATCGTAACCTTAGTAGGAAAGAAGAATGCTATCACTGACTCTTTTCTAATTCTCTATTACTGCTTTACAGCTGGTTCTCTAAAATACCTCCTATAGCTAAGAGACTTAGAATCTAGCATTTTACAGCTAAGCCTGGAAGGATACTTAAATTTTCTACTTCATCGTCTTCTTCTTCTTCCTGTTCTTCCTTTTCCTAGCATTTTCCTTTGCACGGTCACTATTGCAGATTTTTCGGCTCTTATCCAATCAACCTTTCATTTCCTTCTCGAAGAAAATTTTTCTACCATACATGATTCTCTTAGGTAGCGTATTTCTAATAACCAACCGGCAAAGCATCTAACTGATGATCTTGCATAGGTTGCTCACCAAGTCATAAGTTACCTGAATCTGAATTAACTCTACTAGTTAGGCAGATTTTAATGAAAAATACCATGTCTATTCATGATCCTCTCCAGGTACTTTTTCCGCGACATTCTTCGTTTTCCTGTTACCATACCATCTCCAACTTGCCTCTTAAACTAAGGGCCAAACCTTGCCACATGACAGGACCTCTTTATACGGCTATGGGCGTTGTCTGACAGTTGGTGCAAAAATCAAAAGTTTTGATATTACTTTCTGCAGGTCAGCACCGATTTTCCATGATAAACCTCATTCCATTTATGTTCCGGTATTCAAAGATGGTTGGTCTCCACCAGAAATTATCACAGATGACCGAAATGCTGCTGCTGCAAAATCTGCTGCTGCAATGGTTGCAAGAATGAAGGTATTTATTTTGAATTCAGTCGTGTTTGATTTTGAAGTTGAAGCTGGCGGAAAGAGCATATTACAAGACCAGACCATATAGAATCCATAGACTTATTACATTCCTCTCACTTTTTCGACAACAACACTATTGCTGTTTCCTCAGAGTGGAGCGGGTTGGTGGAGTATGGAGGAGTGTAGACTAGGACGAATGTAATAAGTCAATACAATCTAAAGAAATAAAGCCCCTTTAAGATTCTCAAGCAGTTGTTGATGTCTCATATGTCTTACCAAAGATTGTAGCTTGCATTGCAAGCGGTATAGCCAGTCTTAGGTGGATAATTTTTTCAGGTGTCTTTTCTTTGTATAAGCATGAAATTATGCAACGCTTGCATTGCGATTCAACACGTTCATTGCTGAACGCACATATACGTTGTGGACGATTGCATGAACGATAGATTTATCTATATTTTTTGATATTATTAAAGATGATTTACTTTCACTATTCAATCTCTTTGTTTTAAATGCATTATATCTTTCTATTTTTGCAGCTCTTTTGCACGTCTAACATGCACGAATTCCTGATAATTTTACAAGTATCTGCTTGTGGAATTTGAAAATAACCAAGTTTAGTTTTAATTCTAACCTTGCACCTTCAATGCTGCATGCGTTTAATACTAACAAGGATTGACAGGGCTTTAAAACATCCAAAATCAAATAAATCACTGCACATTTGCAACAATACTAATTTGTCAATTACTGACAGTTGTAAGATTCACAATGTACACATTAACTAAGTAACAGCACAGAGCAAACCCTTGCCTCAATAATCAACGGTAACGGTCTGAAGCACGATAGAAGTTCACCTTAGTTAGTGGGGGGGGGGGGGGTAATCAAGTACATACTGAGATTTTGAGGGTTAAAAAATTTCATTTGGGGTCTCGAATTAGAACTAACAATTCTAATCACTTATTCTGACTAACTTGCACTGTGTTTTCTGCATTTATGTTTGTTCTGTTTCGTTTCGTTCTGTTTTTGTCTATGTTATTTGGAATTTGCATACATAAGTCATTTCTGTCTATATACATATACATTTCTCCATATATATCCCTTTTCTCCAAATAGTTTTCTCCATATATGTTTTTTTTCTTCATTTTTTCTCCATATGTATCATTTTTTCCATATCTATGCCCTTTTTCCTTCATAAAGTTGTTATAACTATCATGCATACACGCCACTTTCCTATTTTTTTTTGTTTCTTCACCTTGTATGTCATGTGTTTGTCAATACTTACGTACAGGAATCTGAATTTGGAACACCAAAGACTAAAAAAATGGTTGCTAAAGCAGTGCTAAAATTCAGGAGTCTTGCTCGTGAAGCACAGTTGAGGAACTCCGTCATAAAGTATGTGTTGTCATTGTTTGTCTTTGCATCGAAACTGTCTTGTTTAAGTAAATCTAATGTGTTTGTTGGTAAGAGAAAATCACCTTGACAGCAAACACAGTTGTTAACTGTCGTTCCGTCTACATGTCTTTTGACAGACTATCTTAAAGTTAACATTGCTTTGTGGACATTACCTTTCTAACACAGTGAAGAGATCTACTCGTTTCGGACACAGGAAACTTTCAAAGCGTTGCTAGGCCCAGCTAAGCCTACAAACAGGCCTAGGCAATAATTTTAAGACAGTAAGAGAAACGGCTTGCAACCCAAGTTTCCGTTAATCCTCTAAAATTCAAGCACTTGCGTAGAGCTGAGACCAGGGATTCGTGCATCAAAGAAATGCAGAAGGATGCTGCATAGTAAACTGCAGCCTCTGTCTAATGCAGCCTTGTAATTCTTATTAAGATTGTTGAGGAGGAAGATCAGATGAAGAAAAAGGCACTGTCAGTATTCATTTACTTTAAATTATCTTTATTCAGTTATAACTATGTGTTTATCCCTTGCATTCTTGGGTGCTGAGTCATGTTAAATTGTCCAACACATACTACAGATCGATAGAGACACTCTGATAAGGGGAGACTAACCCTATACATATTATATGATTATTCTGCTATAGTGTTGCTATATCGACTATACTTTGTATTGTATTCATTCACGGAGTTTTTATCTAGGCCAAGATGATGCCTTTAAAAATACAATATAAGGAGTTTATCGATTACAATGGTACAATCAAATATACCGTTAAATACATATTGTAGTGAATAAGCTGTGCCGAAAATTGACCAATGCTCGACTCCAGGGTTAAGACCTGGCTAAACTAGGAGAAGTGTCGCGCGCAAAACTGAATTTGGTGTGTCTCCCAGGGTGGCTAAACATGCGAATGACAAACGAGCAACATGTTTCCCGTGTTGTTCGCATGTCGCGGAGAGAAGAATTGTCGCGCGGGACATACCTCCTAGTTTAGCCAGGCCTTTACGCACGTTTCATAACAGTACCGTATCGGCATGTCGTTTGAGTTAATTTGCTTTGAACGGTGAAGAGTCCTGCATGATGTCCGTTAAATATACTGGGAGAACTGCCTTTACTCCGTTTACCTGAGGACAGAACTATATGAATCCATTCCAAAATGTTGACGATAAGTTTATTTTCGTT
Source organism: Chrysaora quinquecirrha (assembly GCA_014526335.1). Lineage (NCBI taxonomy): Eukaryota > Metazoa > Cnidaria > Scyphozoa > Semaeostomeae > Pelagiidae > Chrysaora > Chrysaora quinquecirrha. Next base: position 4,105,155 of record JACTAT010000035.1, read on the forward strand.
AAAACGGGCAAAGGTTGTTGCTTAAAGCAACAGATCCCTACCGTTATGGCTACCCGAAAGATCGATACCTTTTGGACCCATTGCCGTATATTGCCGTATATAAGCGCCTTGTAGACACCTATGGACCATTCCTACATGTTACTCATAACAACCAGGTCAGACTTGGGCCTTTTGAATCCGTACCTTTATGTCATGAAAGTTTAATACAGGACCACAGGACCTTGATGTCTTGACAATTTTCTTTTCTCTTTTTCTTAGTGAGCATAAGAGGGTATCGGTCGATGCAGAACCTGAAGTGACTGTTGAAACAGCAAGAAAACTTGAATCACCAAGAAAGCTTGAATCACCCAGAAAACCTGAATCACCCAGAAAAACAGAAGCCCCGAAAATACCCGAGGTGAAACGACTCCGGTCGTCAATGGAACGACTAAATACGCTGTGGTTGCGTATGATTATTGGGCACACAATAACAAGGAGCTGACGATTAGAGCCGGAGAGAGAGTATTGGTAAGACATGAGCATTAGTTGATTTAGATTCATTTTATGATTTACGCATTACAGCCACAAATCTGGCTGAAGACCAGCATATGACAAGATGGATGCTGTAAAGTCAAATATTTTACGTGGACAACGATGTATTTATGTATTTATGCATGGCCTTCGTGAAGGTTTCATGGCTGTAGGGATACATGGTGATCCAAAGACATTGTGTTTGGCTTGTTAGTCATCAATTGTACCGTTTATTACAAATTGCTGTGAATACGTAGGTCGGCTATGGCTCTATTTTGTTTTTACCTACGTTGCAAAATACCAAATTCACACAATGGTTAAGTATTTGATCACTATTAAAGAAGATACGAATTGCAAATGCAGTGGTATGGCTTTGCATTGAAACAGTAAAGCTGTGGCTAAACTAGGAGACTTGTCGCGCGTGACATTGTATTCAGCCTGTCTCCAAGGGTGGCTAAACATGCGAGTGACAAGCGAGCAACATGTCCCCGAGTCATTTGCATGTCGCGGAGACAAGAAATGTTTCTGTTGACTCCCAGAAACATTTGCGTGTCCCTTGCTGGAAACATTTGCGTGTCTTTTGTCGCACGCTACAAAGTTTCCGAGGTGGCATTAGGACATTAATATCGCGCGCGACATGTCTCCTAGTTTAGCCAGGCCTTAAGTTGTCATGGATATGTTAAGGTACTCCCTAGTGAGAAATTACTGAGATACTCGATTTATAGATGAAATCTTTGGCAAGGCTGAGCTATGTCGCTGTATAATTCATAGAGCAATAACGTAGAAGCATACAATTTTTGGGATGACGTGTAGTTTGCTATGAAGAAAACCTGGTGAAGGTGAAGGTGAAGGTGAAATGGTGTTTTAGCGCAAGTCGCTAGGATCTCAGTAAGTAGGTTAACTTATCGGGACCTCGAACCTAGCTGTGGCGCTACCGTGGCTGGACTCGAACTCTAACCACACTGAGCTCCTGACACTACGAGTCGACACCACGACGCAACAGCACCTTTACCAAAACGCCACAGCACCTTCACAAAATCTTCGTTTAAGGACAATGTATGACTTGAATCTGTAGTTTGTGCAAGGCTTTTGGTTCCGTAGGTATTATTGACACGTAGCTAGCACAAGGTACTAAAGGCACTTATGCATCTATATTATGATATAGTGTCGCGAATATTTGCCAGCCTCATAACGTTGAACCTTGACGACTGACAAGTCTTGTTGGGGTGCGTTGTTAAGTTTGATTGTTTGAAACTCAACTGTGCCTTTTGTTTTATGTATCTAGGTGTTGGATGACTCAAGAAGATGGTGGCTGGTGAAGAATGACCATGATGAACAGGGTTATGTTCCCTCGACAGTTTTGGAATACCCATCTCAAGGTAAATGTCATCATTGAATTTATTTCAGAGGCTTGTAGCAGTTGTGTGTATACATGCAAGAATTCTGCATATATATATATATATAAAACACTCATTCCAGTGGTGCAAGCGTACCATAACATTAACATCACTGTGTTTGCTAAGGATTTGTAGCAGTTTTGTGTATACATGCAAGAATTCTGCAAATATATATATATATATATAAAGTATACTCATTCCAGTGGTGCAAGCGTACCATGACATTAACATCACTGTGTTTGCTAAGGATTTGTAGCAGTTTTGTGTATACATGCAAGAATTCTGCATATATATATATATATAAAACACTCATTCCAGTGGTGCAAGCGTACCATGACATTAACATCACTGTGTTTGCTAAGGATTTGTAGCAGTTTTGTGTATACATGCAAGAATTCTGCATATATATATATATATATATAAAACACTCATTCCAGTGGTGCAAGCGTACCATGACATTAACATCACTGTGTTTGCTAAGGATTTGTAGCAGTTTTGTGTATACATGCAAGAATTCTGCATATATATATATATATATATATATATATATAACACTCATTCCAGTGGTGCAAGCGTGCCATGACATTAACATCACTGTGTTTGCTAAGGATTTGTAGCAGTTTTGTGTATACATGCAAGAATTCTGCATATATATATATATATATATATATATATATATATATATATATATATATATATATATATATAAAACACTCATTCCAGTGGTGCAAGCGTACCATGACATTAACATCACTGTGTTTGCTAAGGATTTGTAGCAGTTTTGTGTATACATGCAAGAATTCTGCATATATATATATATATATATAAAACACTCATTCCAGTGGTGCAAGCGTACCATAACATTAACATCACTGTGTTTGCTAAGGATTTGTAGCAGTTGTGTGTATACATGCAAGAATTCTGCATATATATATATATATAAAACACTCATTCCAGTGGTGCAAGCGTACCATGACATTAACATCACTGTGTTTGCTAAGGATTTGTAGCAGTTTTGTGTATACATGCAAGAATTCTGCATATATATATATATATATATATATAACACTCATTCCAATGGTGCAAGCGTACCATGACATTAACATCACTGTGTTTGCTAAGGATTTGTAGCAGTTTTGTGTATACATGCAAGAATTCTGCATATATATATATATATATATATATATAAAACACTCATTCCAGTGGTGCAAGCGTACCATGACATTAACATCACTGTGTTTGCTAAGGATTTGTAGCAGTTTTGTGTATACATGCAAGAATTCTGCATATATATATATATATATATAAAACACTCATTCCAGTGGTGCAAGCGTACCATGACATTAACATCACTGTGTTTGCTAAGGATTTGTAGCAGTTTTGTGTATACATGCAAGAATTCTGCAATTTTTTTTAAACATGCTGACGAGTCTATAGAGCATCGACTTAGACTCATTTCAATGGTGCAAGCGTCTCAAAATAACAACGAAAACATTTTGAACATAGCATTAACACCAGAGGCCTAAGGCCCTAGCCAAATGATCAAATATTGTCGGTCAAACGTTTGATATTTGCCATTTATACCATATTCGGTCGTTTTGCCACGTGACAAATATTGCTTAGCAAAGTTTATTGCAAAGCAAGATAAAGCCAAATTAGTCAGAACAATATTGAGATGGAGAGAAAGAAGGTTTAGGATAGTCCGTCTTAATTCAGATGACTTCACTCCATTGACTATGAAAAATTGCAACTATTCAATATTTTCTTCGCCAGTAAAACATCCAAAATGTCCCTTTTTTGTCCTTTAGAGGCAATATATTTTATAGTTGGGTACTACTTGAAATGATTTTTATAGTACAACTGTAGGTTTTAAATGTGATTTTGTTTTCTATTGAAGATGACTCAGACTCTTCGTCAGCTGATGGTACAATTTCTGGACCACATAGTCCACACAGCACTTTATCATCCGGTTACGTCGAAATGAAGGTGATTATCTGACTGAATTTGTAATGGTTAAAATGTTCTAGACGTGTACTACGCTTTAAGAATGACAACAATATTTCAAAAAAAAATTTAAGTTGTCCCATCACTGAAAATTTCTTCCATTTTCAAATTTAATATAACTGAAATTTCTTACAATATTCTCAAATTAAAAAATAGGCGAATTCAAAATGTTGTCTAAGCGATGCTTAAAATTCCTCATTTGATAGATTTTGCCTGAAATGGGGCCTTTGCCTTAAAACAAAAACTTTGATGACATAAGTATGTCATTGCAGGAAAATTTCCTGATATAATAGAATCGTTATGCCAAAGATGAGATGTACCAAGTTCTAAATTTTGGTACAAGAACTTAGGTTCCTTATACTTTCAGACGAGATAAATACTTTTGTATAGGCCCACATAATTGAAATCTGTCTACGCTTAATTCTGTCGAGTAAACGAATATGCTACTGAATTTAAAGATTAAAATGGCCCAGACTAAATATTGTTGGCAAACCTATTTTTCTTTGCATTCATTTTTTTGCTAATTCCACATAGTACTACATACATATTGCAAATTTTGTACCTAGTTTACCTCAAACATTTGAATATATTAAGTTAATTTTTGAAGTCATAGTGTATGATGAATTCTCTTTCCACAGCCTCCTCAAGTTACCTCTGAAGTTCCGAAAACCACAGAACCAAGCTCTCCAACCGTTGTCACAGCAAAGTCGATCATCACAGAATCAAAACAGTTTTCAAGCCCTGTTCCTCCAAAGGAACCTCCTCCACCCGTCTCTCCAAAGCCTCAGACAAGGATGAAGTCCCCCAATTCGAGCCACCACCCCCACCTGCTCATGAACCAGTAGCATCGCCACGTTTGGTTGTGAATATGACAGAAATTAAGGAAAGCCCAGTTCTTGCAAAGCAAGGTATTCCATCGTATTGCAATACTGCACGTATTTTTTTTTATAAGAAACCCAGACTCTCGAATGGCCAAAAATCTAAGAAACTCCAGTACTGGAAATTTTTTACGTAGGAAACTTTTCACCACAGACAGCGAAAAATGTTCTTTTAATTCCCGTGTTTCGTCTGCAATAACGCATTTCTGTGACAAGCAGACAAAACAGGAAACCCCATATGCATTTACATACGATCGATAAATCGGTTTGGAACATCATTCGGTAGAATAACTATGTTGCCAATATGGATATTCAAGAAACTCTTAAGAAACTTTCAGTACTCAAAATTTGAAAATTTTAAGAAACTTTCATTACCGGTTCAATTTTTTAGTTTCTTATAAAAAAATACGTCTAGTTTTTAAGTATGATTGATTTAGTTGACAACTACAAAGAATTATTAGCCTACCCTATGGTCAGGGCAGCAACTTTGTTGTGCAATCTGACTGGCTGAAAACGTTCGAATGCGATGTAATTATAGGGCATCATTATCCGGTAATGCAGTTATTATAGAGCTTATTAATTTTTAGATTCAAAACGCAGCAACTCTGTTATGCAATCTGATTGGCTGAAAATGTTTGTTAGGGCATTATTATCCAGTAATGCCCGTTCATAACGTCAGGACTAGATAATACACCGTACAATAACGGTTTCCTTCAGGCAATGCTACCTTCAGCCACTGTACAAAACCTCGCACTGGCGGCTTCGGGTTAATATCTTTTGGTACTGCGCTCGGAAGCAGCTATAGGCTTAGTATTGCTGTCTCCAAGTACGATTTAGATTTTTATGTTTTTCAATTTTCCATTAGTGTATTGTACCATAGATACGAATTTTACTCAAATTCCACCCTTGATCGTAAGGTGGTTGTTCAGATCAATGTTCTGTCTAGTTTTGACACAAGAAACGCATCCGCTCTTAAGTCCATTTGTGATGGTTTAAGATGGAGCTCCGCAGTGTTGCATCGAGCGAATCTTGCTTTTATGGACATGAACAGTTTAAGAGGCCAGATGAAAACAATCCCGGGAAATCTTGGAATCTAGTTTGATTGGTCTTGGTTTCGTTTAAATATCATTGTATCGAGCGTTTGCTGGGACAAAAATGTAGCATGAAAAACGTGAGCTATTTTGTCGCTCCTATCTCTGCAATCTTGACCCTGCAGTCATTAGATACTGTGACTCAAACCAGCAGGGAACTGAGATTTATAATCATTTCGTGGAAATTTATAATCCGTGATCCACTGTATACAGGCCTCAGTGGAAATATTATGAATTGCAATTTTCTGGCAAACTGATGAAAGTTATATTCTTCATTTAAGGTCCACATAAGGTGCTTGAACTTTAATTTTATACTTTTCTTTGTATTGATAAGCTCGTTCGTTTGTTTATTTTTTTAGAAGAACCAAGTTTTCATTCAGAGCTTACCAACAGACTGAGTTCTCCCCAAGCCACTAACGGCAATTCACTGCAGGCTTCAGATGGAGGTAAATGAGCTCTATTCATTTTGTGATAACTTGTGTATTTGTTTGTTTGGTTTAAAGCTTCTCTATAGTCTTACATTGCCTAGATAATCATGTGATTTTTAGATATTCCTAGACATTTAAAAACAAGTTAATCAGAGGCGCCGGAAGCTTCATGAAGCGGCGGGGGCAGGATCCGTAGAAAGGGCACCTAACGACCTAAGGTGTGTTGACGTTTGCTGGTGAAACGGGGAAATCTGTAGAAATTTTGCCTTTTGTGTACGCTCATAATTCATAATTTTCATGGCAAAAAAGTAATTGTACTGCATGGCATGGTTAAGGTGATCTACAGGCATGACTAAAAGATTGTTTTGAATTGTTTCTTATAACAATATTCTTCGATTTCATTATCCAACTAATACTCTCCTTAGTCATTTTGACTTCTGCAGTAATTTTCAACTTAACTATACAACTTAATATTCAACCTAAGAAAGATTGTCACAACTACTGCTTCATAGCTCAAAATCCTTAAAATTTCCCAAAATATCTGCGACGCTGGTCATTACGTGCAATAAATTCTTTTGCAATTTTTAAAGTGCAAATGTCATCAGTGCGATCCTTCTGTAGCGTGCAGAACATTCTGTTGTTGAGACTATTTGCTACCATTGTTGAATGAAACCAGGACTTGATCCTTCTCATTGTACTGAAACTTCTTTCCTCTGTTGCTGAACCAAGTGGTACAGTTGTATAGAAATTTCATAGTGGCACAGTTTGTATAGAAGTTGTATAGATATATTGGGAACATGAACACTTCTTAATTTACCCTTATATTATTTAAATCAAACACATCCGCTACAAGTAGCGAACATGTGATAAAAGCCAACATTAAGCGTGACAGAGAATTGCTCGATTGATGTTCAGTTTCCATCAATACGAAACCATTGACATTCTTCTTCCTTGAAAACACAGGTCTCGGTAATTTTTTAAAATATATTATTATGAAAATATCGGGAACCAATTTTTTTGAAAGGGCACTTTGCTGCCCCCGCGCTGCCCCCGTACCAGTAGGGCAACGGGGGCAGCTGCCCCCGCTGCCCCCGTTGCTCCGGCGCCCTTGAAGTTAATTTGGCTTATGTTTTCACCTTTTGCGTCGATTTGCTTAACTAACATTTTAAATAGAATAATGTGTTTTAGCCTTTTAGTTAGTTGGTTGGTGAGTTAATAAGTTACTTAATAAGTTAGTTAGTTAGTTAGTTAGCTAGCTAGCTGGTTAGTTAGTTAGTTAGTTAGTTAGTTAGTTGGTTAGTTAGCTAGTTAGTTAGTTAGTTAGTTAATAAGTCAGCTAGTTAGTTTGCTAGTTAGTTAGTTAGCTAGTTAGGTAGTTAATTAGTTAGTTAGTTAGCTAGTTAGTAAGCTAGTTGGTTAGTTAGTTGGTTAGTTAGTTAGTTAGTTGGTTAGTTATTGAGATAGTTTGCTAGTCAGCTAGTTAATTAGTTATTTAGTTATTTAGTTAGTTACTTACAGTAATTATTAGTTAGTTAGTTAATTAGTTAGGTAGTTACTTAAGATATGTAAATTTTTAGGCTGTTTCTATTTTTCTTATATTAATATTTTTTTGTTGTATAAGCTCTTGTGTTTAGTCAACATTGTGTCTTATCTTACTAAAGCATCATTTCTATGTTATTATCTTTAGTCGACTTCTTCATCCCTTTGTTCAAATCTTCAACTGCTGATGACGTTTCAAGATGGCTGAAGAAACTTGACTTTGATCCGCTGTAAGCGAAAATTCATACACCTAAACAATTTGCAAAATAACTCGGTATTCAATGCATGTTTCTAAGAGCAACAGAAGAGTATCGTTTACTCGGAATAAGGTGTGCCAAAATGTTATTGGGCATAATTTGCCACATCTGCCCTCTGGTCGCGTCAAGAAAAAAAATGTTGACGACCAATGTTTTGTAATGTGGCCAGACAGTCAAAAAACCGCGGCTACACGCGCAACGTTTTGCTTGAAATGGCGAGAGAACATGTAAAAAAAATTGTTGTCGTGACCAGAAAAACTGAGTGGCTCGTGTAGCCAGGGATATATTTTCGAACAAAATGTTCTGTGACCCTATTTCCAAGGTTGAACGTTTCGCGACATGCTTTTGCTTGTCGCCAGTAATGTCGCAGCGTGCAGCCGGTTTTTTGAATTGGCGACGCAACGAATTGCATTGTTTTTGTGCCTTTTCCTGGAAATTTTCTAGGACCCATTCTTCTTATAACGCAAGTTGATTGTCGCTGAATTTCTGTCGCAGCATTTTTGTCGCAGCTTGTAGCCACCTCGGGATTTTTCTTGACAGGACATTCTAAGGTGTGTCGCGTCACCATTTCAAGCGAAAAGTCGCACGTGTAGCCGCGGCTTAAAATTTTGCTTGACAAGCAAATTTCTAATGCTTGACAAACAATGTTTGATCTTTTGGCTAGGGCCTAACTCACCTGTTGATGGCTTTTCTTACTACAAAACTCCTGCATTTATAGATTTCACTTCAATTTTTATTGTCTGGGTCCTAGAAAATTTAAATTCTATCATGCGAGTTGTGTGATATCAGTAATATGATAGCAAATTCTAAATTCTATACATTTAACGTAGAGAGGAAATGAGCTAAACTGAACTGATCCATTGCAGAAATTGATATTGAAGAGTATTGCTTTCCTTCTCTCTATTTAGGACCATTGAAAGGCTAAAGGGAGTCGCAGCAAAGGAATTATTCAAAATGCCTGAAGATGATCTGATTGAAAGGCTCGGTGAAGAAGAAGGCAACCGACTACACAATGAGCTTGAAGCGCAGATTGGCGCTCAAACGGTACGAGCATATGATGCTTAAAGGCAACTAATAGAAGAAACAAACTTAACAAAACTTAATAATGTTAATCTTAAAACTTGTTAATGTTTTCGCAAGAAGATAAAAAGTACATAAAAAGTACTGTCCGCAAAGTACCCTGTTTATGTAAAAGTATTTCAGATTTTAACTTTATTATTTACGCTTTTGCTTCCTTTCGTAGAGACACAAGACTATGACCGAGTTTCAGGTAACTGCCGACGATAATTACCTCGAAATTTTAGCTCCCGTCCTTTTTATTCTTGCACGAGTATTGTCATAAAGAGTTTATCCCTTTAAGCATTTCCGGTCACGATAACCTTGTAATTGCTCCTGCGACTTGCGAGATAGAAAGCTTTAATGAACTTAGTGCCCGGTCAAACGATCAAACATTGTTGGTCGGACATTTGCGATTTGCTAATCAATCAAAATTCTTGCCCGTTTCGCAACGTTACAAAACATTGCTCGTCCAACATTTTTTGCTGGATAAAAGCACAAAATTTCATTGAAGGTTTTCAAAAATATTGCTGATCGAATTCTGCTTGTCAAGCAATGTTTTGTGACGTGGCTAAATGATCAAACATTGCTTGTAAAACAAATCTCAAATGTTTGACAAGCAATGTTTGGCCAGGGCCTTAGAGTTTTTTAATCATGCAGAAAATAATTAATATTTTCAATATACAGCTATATTTTCAATTAATATTTTCCCCTATCATTCGTAGAAAGTGCTTGTGCAAAGAATGCAGAGACAAGAAGCAATACAAAAGGTAAATGACATGACTTCATGTCGCTTGCACTTTTTACAAGATTGTTTGTAATGGCCAAGTAAGAGCCGAGGGCATTCATAGAATTTCTTAGATTTCTGAGGGGTATCTATTTGAGTATAACGTTTTTTAAAATTACATAGATGTTTATTGGAGAAGGCGTTTAAAAGTGTGAGCGTTGATCTGGGAAAATACGATAGTCAGCCATTCTAAGCCAGGCCATGAATTTGGACTTTGAAATGTAAACTTTTAAGCATTTGATTTTTGCATTATTTTCATAACAACTGAGGCACTTCTTGCAGTTGCACCGTGTTGTTGACCGTTTGTGAAGTGGCTGCTATGTACCTAGTGCCTGTTTTGAAATGGCTGTGTTTCAATTTTCAGAATGTGAAAATGCATCATGTTGTTGTCAAATCTCCGGCAGCCGGTGTCCCAAGTCAGGTATGCTTTTAGTTCCCCATAAATCGTTATAAGACTCGTAAGCAGACAGATTCAAGAACAAATAATATGAAACCAAACTCCACCCCGTTTGCTCTAGTTTCCCTATTCTTGTTACTCTTGTTGCTCTAGTTGCTGTTGTTGCTCCAGTTGCTCTTTTTACTTTAGTCGCTCAAGTTGCTCCAGTTGCTCTAGTTGCACTTGTTACTCTTGTTGCTATAGTTCTCAAGTTGCCAATTTTACTCTTGTTGCTATAGTTTCTCATGTTGCTCAAGTTGCTCCAGTTGCTCTAGTTGCTCTAGTTGCACTTGTTACTCTTGTTGCTATAGTTTCTCATGTTGCTCAAGTTGCTCCAGTTGCTCCAGTTGCTCTAGTTGCACTTGTTACTCTTGTTGCTATAGTTTCTCAAGTTGCCAATGTTACTCTTGTTGCTATAGTTTCTCATGTTGCTCAAGTTGCTCCAGTTGCCCTAGTTGCACTTGTTACTCTTGTTGCTATAGTTTCTCAAGTTGCCAATGTTACTCTTGTTGCTATAGTTTCTCAAGTTGCTCAAGTTGCTCTTGTTGCTCTAGTTGCTTTAGTTGATATAGTTATTCTAGTTTCTCTAGTTGCTATAGTCGCTCAGGCTGCCAATGGTACACTTGTTGCTATAGTTTCTAAAGTTGCCAATGTTACTCTTGTTGCTCTAGTTGCTTTAGTTGATATAGTTATTCTAGTTTCTCTAGTTGCTATAGTCGCTCAGGTTGCCAATGGTACTCTTGTTGCTATAGTTGCACAAGTTGCCCTAGTTTTTCTCTAGTTGCTGTTGCTGCTCTAATTGCTATTTTTGCTGCAGTATTAGATTCGTATTTTTGTGTTGCAACTTGCACTGATGTTTTTTTAGGATGAAATGCAAAAGAAGTTCCTTGAACAGCAGGCTCTACTCAAAGACCAGAAACCAAAAGAAAATGGCGTAGACAACAGCAGAGAACCTGAGAAACCGTCATTCACGTCGTTCACTTCTCCTGCTGTTAATAATAATACATTTGATTTCACATCAGAGAATGCCAGTAAATGAATTAATACATGCTGAATGGACAATTTTAACAAGGTAACTGTTTTCATGATTATTTACTTAATCAGCTGCCCCCTTTTTACAACAAAGGGATGTCGGATTATATTTTTTGTAAGATTCCCATTTTTTCTGAAGTAATTATTGGAGGAAACGTGAGATTCATTTGCCCAGGACAGGCTTTGAACCTTCGAGCTTTTGGTTTATAGCTACGCTAATGCTCTACCTACTAAAATGATGCTACATACTGCAATATGAAATTCGTTGCATTTTGTTATCTTTGTACGTTCTTTTTCGGAATCCAACTCTTGTTTCGATACCAAGACCGAAATTCCCGTTATTTTGGAAAGTCTTTGTAGCCGTTACCAGGGCCTAAATCAGTTGATAGTTGAGAAGAATACGTTTGGTGCCTGCGGGCTGCCTATATACAAAGTTAATGTATCTCCAAAGCAAGTTCTTGGGATTTTGAAAGCGTGTTCGCTCTAAAATATTTTCTTTTTCTGCAGGAATTGAATTGGATGTAACTAGAATTTGGTTTCGTTTTATTTTCATACAAGGTAAAGAATTATAAACTTAAAACATCATTTATCTGAGGACATTTATTTCAGGTAATATTTTCCTTTATTTTATTTTTGTATTTTGTAATATTTTTTAATATTAGTTTGTTGTAAGTATGAGACTGATTAACACATTAACCAATCGCAGAGCTAGTAATGCAAAATTAATTCCCCATATTATCTTTACACTTTTACATTGTTCTGTGATTCGCACTTAGGCATGGGTGGACTGGTCAACCACTGGCCCCGGGCAATATGTGATTATTTAAACTAGTCTTATTGAATCCCTGTACCATACGAGCTCCTGGATCGTGTTCGATTACCTGACGAGCCTGTCCGCCCCTGCACTTAGGCCATCCAAGAAAGATGGTTGATATACAGATTATACAAAGCATGTACTTAACAAATGAGTGGATAGAATGGGATGACTTGCTAAGAGTGGTCGAATAAAGCCTTATATACTTTTAGCCATATAAGTCTGTAAGAAGCCAATGAGATTTGCTTGGCTCTAGAAATATCATATGTTATTGCCAGTCAAACCTGTCGAACGCTGTTTAACCAACACAGAGAGCTGTCCACGAATCCCAGTCTTCTAATTTTCATCGCTGAAAGCGTGGTTCGTGCTACAGAATAAGGATTTTTAAAATAATTTTCGTTTGAGTGTTGCTTTAACCACGACGTGCCTTTGTTACACCTATATGTAATAAAAATGTAGCTATTACGCTAGAAAATAGGAATTTGAGTAGAGAAAAAGGATTCAGCTTCTTAGAATCCAAACCTCTATCGCGAAAATAAGAAATAGTTATTTCTGGGAAAACTGATAGCAATACTTATTGATAAGATGTTGCGGATTTTGACTAGTCGTAGTTTTGGGGTCAGTAGGTACCGCTTAACCCTATGTTATTGCATTGATTGCATTCCCGTTTGGTAGGAATGGGCTAATCTTCTGGTATTCTAACATTTTGTCATATTACTGTATTGTATATTTAACTTTGACAGTTGGCTGTTGCTAGCGATTTTTTGCTAATATTTGGCTGAGAAATATTCTTAGCTATTTGTAATGTTTTTAAGCAATAACATGCTGTTTTTCCTATATAATTATACTCTGAATGATTGTATGCATAAATCAAAATGGATTGTAAAAATAATGCATATTTCTTCTCCTTGTTTAATTAGCTGCACTTTGCACTTGAGACTTCTGTTGATCGTTTTAGCAAGGGCCTTTGTTTGTACTACCTCGCCATTCGAGCAGTTTCCAAAATGTCAGAAAATTTTACTCAGTGCTTTGGTTTCTTATAAGGTTTGTTCTTACGCAAAATGATGTAGTTTTGTTTCTTCGTACTACGTCAGCTGTTTAGTGCTTGCTCATAATTTTGATTACTGAAGGCGTATGAACCCGGGGAAGGGGTGCAAAGAGGGCCATGCTCCTCCTCTTGTCCGAAAGTCAATGAAAAGTATCTTATTTTCTGGACCAAATGGCCCCTTCAGCATTAATTCCTATTTTCAATTTGAATTTTTTGGTGCCAGAAGGCCCTCTTTTCAGCTGTGTTGTCAGTATGACGTTACCACAGTATGAGTGGGCAATTGCCCCCTTTTTTCGTTGTCCCGCTCATTTTGGAATTTCCTACGCCTCTGGTAATCAGCTTACTTTTAATTAAATTGACGTTCGTTGTTAGTGTTGCTTATTTATATATTAACAGTCATGTCTCTGTTTTCATTGAATCGCTTTTAAATACATTATGTTGCCCTTAGCCAAAACACAGGCCAAAAGGATGTGTATACACGAGAATCGTTTCGACTATTATTGAGCCATCCATAGGGATTTTTGTATCAGGTATTTCATTAAGTGGGGTATTGTGCAAGGAGGTATCTCAGAATGCAAGAACGCAGTAGGTTTCAGAGGTACTGTATCCAATATATTGAACTTAAATAGAATGTATCTGGTATGGTATTCAGGTATTCACCTATGAAGACCCCCTGTGAAGGCCTCTTTATTTCTTCTGGCCTTTACTGGCTAGAAGTCCTTCTACAATTGGTGACCCTAGATACTGCACTACCTTGCTCACTTACACGCTTTTTGTATAAAGAACCTAGCTCAAGGCTTAGTTTTACAAGTTCCTTATTTTTGGACAGTGATAAAAGTAATCAACATTGAAAAGTTCCTTATTGATTTCTCTTTCGTAGTATAAGTTCTTTGAATTTTCGAGCCTTTCCACATGTAGGTTCCTTATAAAGTGACTTTTTATGAAAAAAGCGTGTACTCAGCTACGTAGTGCAATAATAGCCCCTTCTTTATTCCCCCTAATTATACAGTAATATCTGTTGAATGATAAAGTATTAAATTTGTATTTATACCCTTATAAAATCGCCATTGCTGACGTTGTTATTGTAATTTTTTACCATGTTTGTTTTTCAACAAACACATCGCATTTATTGTACTTTACGGTAAACTGAATTTTATATTATACATTGTGAAAAGCAACCATGATGTTTTTTTTTGCTTCTTCCTTGCGCTAGTTTTTTCTCAAACATTTTCAGTTTGGCCAAGGTGTCGATTGACTGTGTACGATAAACGTAGCTTGTGGAGAACGAACAATATGAAAATCTGAGAGGGAAGGAAAATATTTGATATTGGGAAGACCTTCAGGTGACTCACGGAGCATGCGCAATAAGATAAGCATTATTAAGGTAGTATTTCTTTTTCACATTCCGCTGCCATGTCCTGTCCTGGTAGCGGGTTTTTTGCCTGATTTCTAATTCGATTTGACCTGGGTGTAATTCCTGTTCAAATCCAGCCATCTTCCATCATTCTTTCTCATGTCGCTCCATCTCTGCTTATGTCGACTTCTTCGTCTCGTCCAATCCATGTATAGACCTGACATTGCATCGAGAAAAATAAAAACAAGGAAATGATGCTGCTGGCTTGTCATTTTTACTGTGTTTTTCTTCAAGACAACACGGACAACACGACAATAGTCTTAACAGTGGTGTGGCTAAATGCTGAGTGCATTGCTTTTGTCATCTTTGACGTTATTTCCGTGAAAAACGAAATCTGCTTTCTGTTACAAAAGCCAAACCCAGAGCAATCCATCGCCAGTATTATATCATGCTTGTTTTAACTTCATTTTGTTTGACAGTCACGGTGACAAAGAAATCGCAAGAGTTTCTTGATTCTTGCTTCCTGGTTATACCAAAATTGCGCTCTAGCAATCAGTGTCAGCGAAGGACCGAAAATTGAAAAATTGAACCGAAATGCCTTTTTTGATATCACCTTGTTTCAATGGATAGTCCAACCAAATAAAATGCAATTTAAATACAATGTCAAAGCAATTTCAATTCAATTTTGGTGCAATTTCTATTAATCCAGAACTGACTGTATTGTTTTATATTACATTCTTTTTATAAGAACAATTTTATAAGAACACGAGCCTGGATTTTGCCCAGATTTTAAGAACAAAATAAGAACAAGCTGAGGCTGGCCTTTTCAAAAGCCCTAAGAATGTCAGCTAAATATGTAAGCAAGACAGTCAGACTGAACGTAAAAATCAAGCAAACAAAGAAAGAGACGAGAATGCTGCATTTTCACACAAACCTAGTACCACCCTAGACATTCATTGAAAATATAGATATCTAAGTAACCAAGGAATTAAGAACATTTCAGGCTCAAAAGCGGCAAAATTTAAGAACAGCCAGCCTTAATCGAAATTTCCTGGTTCTTATAAAAAAAGAGTGTATTCTATCTGGTATTTGTGTCATTGCTCTTAAGTGACACGAAATACTGTTAATATGGTCATGGTTTCATGTGGAGAGGAATGGTATACCAATTATGGCCAAAATGAGACCAAACTACCTATAAGATGACTACGATGATAAAAATCTTTGAATGAAAACAAATTCCTAATTTAATTGCCCGCTGATTAAAATTCTTTACATTAATTCACTTTTGAAAATTCAGTCAAATGGCTGGAATTATGGTTCATAATTAGGGCAAAACACGAAATTAATTAAAGATTTTCAAAATCAGTACACAGATGAAATATGATAGTGTATTACAATAGATATTTTGTGATTTGGAAAGTGAAACGTTGTTAAAAATTGATCAAGGAAGGAAATGATTTTGGGTCTGTTGTACTTCTGCCATTTCCAATGACGTAACCTCATATTGGTCCAAATTAATGACATCACACATGCCAAATATGGTCAAAGAATAAGCAACAGGCGTTGCCACACGGAACTGAGACTCTATAACCAGTTTGTGGGAGTTGATTGATCACAGACAGTCGATCGAGCAGTTCGTGGGTTTATTAGTCTGCAAATTTCCTTCGATAGTTCATTTATTTTCAAGATCACAAAAACACTACTTGTTCTCCGTTTTTGCTATTCAAGATCAACAGTTAAAATGGCTAGTTCTTTCTCAACAGACGAGCTCGCAGAAATAAGAGAAGCATTCGAAGCAGTGAGTAAAAGTTTCTGTAGATTTTTGTTTTGTTCACTTGCTGCCAAGTTAATGCTCTTTTTATGCTCTTATTTGATCTAAATCTAGCAGATAATCACGAAATTTGATCTGAACTCTAACTTGCTCATTCATTTTCTGTTCAATCAAATATGTGTCAGTTGTTTTGCAAGTAATTTTGTGACAGAAAACGTGAGATTTTAGGACCGTTAACATTTCCCATGGTGCTAAATTTCTCGCACGATTTCAATTTGTTTGCATAACTTCTATCGTTTTTTCATGTGTGTAAATTCGAAAAGCCTTTATAGGTTTATTTTAGAGGAGGTCTATATGTTTAATAAGTTTTCATTGAACCTATATCACCTTCACTTTCAGGCTAGTTCCGCGATTTTGGTTCCTAAATTTACTTTTGCAATACTTCCGTGACAATTTTGAATCTCAACTGGCAACACCTTTCTGTTTTCAAAGTCCGGAAGCATATTTTGTATTGGCCAAAGCAAATAAATCCGGCTTGTTGACTTGAAACACTGTTAAATAGATACTAAGTGCTATTATAATGGTCATTGCTGTCAAAAATTCCCACGCATTGAGAATTTGCCGTCCTCACTTCACCCAAAAAGTCCTTTTAAATTATCCACAATAATTTTATTAATTTCCTAATGATCATTATATATATTTAGACCTTTAACTTAATAGCTTTCCTGCCATCCATTTGGTTAGGAAATGCAACATGTTCAAAAGAAATTAGTCTAGAATTTTCATGATATTTTTTGTCTGTAATCTCCTTGAAATACAGGGAAAACAGCATTCAGTGTGGTCAAAAATTTGTTTTTAGCTTTAATTCTTGTCATTTGGGGTTAAGACAATCAGGAAAATACCATCAATACAAACATCCTTGTAGGTGCCCACATTTGAATAAATTCGTTTCCAAAATAACGTACCGTAAGATGATTGGCTGTGAATGTTACTGCTTGTTCATTATATTGTTCTTTTTGTTACAGTGAATGCTTTTTGCCACCAGACAGTTTTAAAACAAGAATAGCAAACACATTTAACCTCAAAGGCTAAGTTAAAAAGTACAAAGGATTTGACTGAGAAACATTTTACTTTGATAACAAGTTTTACAGGCCAATTAAACTTTTCAGTGTTAACAGCCTAAGCTCTTTTCTTGAAATCTCAAACTTGAAATGTTTGATGGGCATTTCACTGTTCAATATAGGATGCAAGATTTCCATTGACACAAAAGGATTTCTAAGGGATTACTAATAAAACAATACGATTTCAAGCAAAGGTGTTTGAATGAGGGAATTGCCTGTTGGAAATGTTTACCAAATTTAAGATAGTTCAGGCTTGGCATAAAAACTTTTGCTGTTAAATTTTCAGTGAATGTTTGAAAACTTTTTGTTACTTCTCTGATTCATCAAGTAGGTTGTTGATTTATTCTTAGTTTGTTGTGTGAAATGTAGAACAGTACATGCTTTAGGTAAAAGAAGGATCACCTTTGTAAGAACAAGAATCATGTACAGTAACCAAATTAAGAGAAATTTGTTAGTGAGAAAGCACCACTTGACTTTATCCACCAGCGGCGGAAATTCAAAATTTGAGGCCTAAATTTCCAACAGTTATAGAAAAATGTTTTATTTCGTGCCATTTTCAAAGGAAAATCACCAATTTTCCAACAAAATTGAAAGAAATGAGGAGGCTTGAGTCCCCCAAATCCTCTATAATTTCCGCCCCTGTCATCCACTTAACGTTGATTGATTAAGAAAAGCTATCTACTATAAAAAGTAGAAGAGTGATTACAGCTTAAATATGAGAGATTCAAGCATTATGAAATGTATTTTCAGCAAGCGTTTCAATCTGTATGAAGTTTATCATATGATCTTTGTCAGTGACTTGGCTGATGAAGATGATTAGATGATATAGATTGAAAGGTTTGCTTCAACTTCTTGCACTTTCATGCTCTGACCATTGCCAAAACAGTTCTAAGAATTCTTGTTTATTCAGTTTGATTTAGATCATAATGGACACATCACTTCCAATGAGATTGGAGAAGCAATGAAGAAATTAGGGGAAGGATATTCCTGGATACAAACTGAGAGATATTGTCAAAGAAGTTGACACGAACCAGAATGGAACTGTTGAATTTGATGAATTCGTGCAGGTATGTTTTTGTATGAAAGTGTATTTGTTGTACTGTCAACCTGAGGAGGGGGGTACTTAGTATAATTTGGGTATAGGTATGTGCTGCCCATATGGGTGGGTTTTTGGCCCTGAAATTCTCTAAAGATGGGTATGATTTTAACCAAAACCCCATTAAAGTGGGTGGCAAGCTTAACTTTAATTCGGTCAGAAAAGTGGAAAAATCACATCAAAGATGTTGGTAGCACAATATCAAGCAATAATGAGGCCTAGAAAGTCTTATTATTCTTGTCGTATTCCGATTATTTTTACTCATAAAATAGGGTCTGTTTCTGCAAAGGTCTCCATTATCAGTGGGTGGGTTTCCGAAATCTGGGTGGCAAATCCCCATCCATTCATAAGTCATGTACCTCCCCCCCAGCCTGTCGACATAATGTTGCAAATTTTTAGAGGAAAACAACGCATATAGAACCTTCTATACCTTTGGTATTTGATTTTTTTTGTTTTCATTTTTAGATATACAGCACTGTTTCCAAAAAGAATACATCATTCAAAGAGTTGATAAAAAAACGAGAAAAGGTTAATGTTAAAGGGGGAGCATCAGAAGCCTCAGCAGAGGGAACAATGCATTCATATTCTGATGGAGAAAAAGCAGCTTTTGCTGATTGGATCAATTCTGTTCTTGCATCAGACCCTGACTGTGTTTCATATCTTCCAATTAATGTAGAAGGAAACGATGATGAACTGTTTGAGAAACTGAAGGATGGTATTTTGTTGTGGTGAGTTTCTTCTTTCAAGAGTATAGTGGAGCCTCATTAACAGACACTTTTACAACAGATACCTTTAAACGACTGACAAATATGTTTGTTCCAAAGGTCATTTTTTCATTAAATTTCAGCAAAATGATAAATCAGTCTGTGAATGATACAATTGACGAACGAACAATCAACAAGAAACAGCTGAATGCATTCAAAATCCATGAAAATCAAATCTTGGTTGTCAATTCTGCCAGTGCTATTGGATGCAGTGTGGTAAACATTGGTGCTGAAGATCTTTCAAAGGGAAAACCTCATCTTCTTCTTGGTCTTTTGTGGCAAATTATCAGGGTAGGTAGATGTACCGTATACTTTTGCTTACCTTAGAAGAACGGAAATCAGCCAGCTTTTGAGAAGAATACCTGGCAAACTACTTCTCCAATCTCCAATAAAAATACCTCTGCAAAACATTATAGATACTAGAAAGATACTCAAAGTTCAAAAAACTCAGTTATAATCTGTAAAACATGTATCGAACACGTCAAACTGTGAATGGCAGTAGGAACGAGAGGGCCTCTTCAAATAATAGGTATGTATTCATGTTGGAAGGTTTGAACAAGAAAGGCAATTGATCTCTAAAGCCTGGTTTCTGCGAAGTCGTAAAGGCATCGGAAGAAGATCGGACCGTCTGCGATCATTTGCGTTACTTTCCCGATCAATGGAGAAATGCTCTCACGATCATTAGGACTGTTTGTTGGCTATCTTTAGTCGTAAGCGTCGCAAGTGATGCGACAATAGTGGATGGATATTTCCTTTTCCTTGTAATGACTGTTCTTCTTGTCTCATCAAATAGTTTCTTTCACATATAATTGTTCTTTTTTTTAGATTGGTTTGTTTGCCAATATTTCACTTGCTAGCAACCCAAACATTGCTGCTTTGCTACGTGAAGGTGAAACTCTTGAAGAACTTATGAGACTATCCCCTGAAGAGCTCCTTCTTCGCTGGGTCAATCATCATCTCGAAAAGGCTGGATCAGAGAAGAGAATCAACAACTTTTCATCTGACATCAAGGTATCATATATTGTTTATCTCTTCGCTAGGCACACGTTTTATTGTATAAGAAACCAGGTAATACGCATTTAGGAACTTAAAATTTCGACACAGTTTTGGGACAATTTAGGGACGACTTTTGTTTGATTTTTGGGACGAATTTAGGGATATAGTCGAACACTGATCTTAAATGAGTAAGAACACAACTCCTCCCTGAATGAGAAGGACAGTTTAGGGAATTAATAGGGTCAATTTTTGGACAAATTTTGTTTCGGATTGATTTGTTTTAGAGGTTCCTGAACAATTTTGTCTTTTTAAGTTAACGTAGTATACAGTGGCAAACTGATTGCCATTTTAAGCTTTGTGTTATTTACCATTGAGATATTAAGTTAACCACTTGATCTTGTCAGTTTTAAAGCCTTTAAATAGGACCAATACAAAAGTGGCTTGAGCGCCACTCCAGCCTGATGCCTGTCAGGTTTCTAGCAATCAATTAGCACTTTTCAGTAATGTTTGATGGAATGAATTTTCCTACCGAACGTAATGGATCTGAAATTTCATCCTCCCCTTAGTTCTAAAATTGACTCAAGTGTCAAGATTTAAAACGAACCTTTTCGTTTGCTAGGACTCAGAAGCATATGCGATTTTGCTGCACAGAATTGCTCCTGATCCAACTATAATTGACAGACCAGAGTCCATAATGGCGGTAAGCTATTTCTATATCTATTTTTAATGTTTACTTCTTAAATCTCTGACTATTTTGTAAGTTGTGTTGTTAGTTACGATCAGTGTGTTTTGCTGTCGCTAGCCTGTCACTGTCTGTTAAGCAAGGACCCAGTGAAACCAAGGAATACCATCGCTGACGTGTGTAACTGTACTACTTGATGAACATTACCAAAGCTTGCTTAGTATGCTATGAAAAAAGTTGAATTGAATTTAATATGCTTAGCAGGCCCTGATAAGCTAAAACAGCCGGAAATAAAAGCTTACCCAAAATAAAGTAACAATGAAAACAACAAGAACAAGCCTGTTGCTGGCTGTTTAGCAGGGACTTAGCAACACCAAAGAAAGCCGTCGCTGACTTGTAACTAAACTACTTTGTGTGAGCATTGCCAAAGCTTCATCAGCTCATTTAACAAGCTTCGGTGACACCCAGCAACAACCAATGACCTGTCGGGAAACAGGCTTTAAGAAGGAGGAAATGTCCAGCTTCTGTAAACAAAGGACAAATAATCTCGAAACATAAACATTATCATTCTAATAAAAACTTTCAACTTTATTTATGAATGAAATAAATCACTTAAGATCATTTCCATGGTGTCCCTAATGAAGAACAAAACGGTTGTAGAGATGAATCTTCTTTGTGGTTGCGAAAACAAAGACTTATATAATCTATTATTTGCAGGTTGGTAATCTGAATAAGCGAGCTGAGATATTCCTGGGAAATGCAGATAAGATCAAATGTAGAAAATTTTTGAGAGCAAAGGTGAAAAGTGTTGTATTTTAAATTTCTTCAGAGTAGATTGTGAGAGTTTACATCACTGGGTGAAAGAAACAGCGAAACAGTCAGGCGCCACTTGCACTATGCCGGCATGATGTCGTTGCGTTTCGATTTTCGTGATGGTTTTCATCACGATCATTTCAGTTTCACTGAGACGCCACGGCACCTCCTTCGCAGATTTGCTCCTTCGCAGATTTGCTTTGCATTTCTTCTTTAAAACAATAGAAAAACAAGGTTTTGGAGTATCATACATTGGATTGACATGATTACATTGTGCCGCCGCGTCGCGTCTTGATTTTCATATCACTTCCAGAGCGCCATGTTTTCAAGACGATTTGCGGAGCGTCATATACACCGGATTGAATCGCCATGGTGTAACTGAAAGCCCAATCCGATACAAATTCATGGTGCCACGACGCATTCCTACATAGTGTAACTGGGGCCTCAGTCAGTCCTGACATCTGAGGATACATAACTTATGGACGGACCGCCTAGATTTTAAAAAACCCACCTGCTTAGGATGAAGACACAGACCCTGTATTATGAGTTAAAATATGCAGAATATTCAAGGGTGACTGTTAGTGAAAGACTTTTAATTCATTTACGTTTGTTCTACTGGGACGTTAGTTTGGGAAAGGGCCTAACATTGGTAATTTGCGATAATTTAACTTTAAGATATCAAATTCTTCGTATTTCATCTCTATTCATCTTTGAAATTTCAGGACATTGTTGAAGGAAATCCAAAGCTGAATTTGGCTTTCGTTGCCAACCTGTTCAATACATTCCCTGCCTTAGAATTGGGAGAAATTGAAGAAGAGTTCGAACCATATGAGGAAACTAGGGAGGAGAAAAGTAAGCATTATTTTGATTTGAATTGATTGTCATAAATTTTGAACTGCCTGTCGTAAATTGTTTGCAGACTGCAGTAGATTTGGTACGTTTGTTAATCTGTTAACGCTTTGAAATGCGGAAATTTCTATATTCTGGAAAAATGGGAACCTTTTTAAGCTCTTAAAACGTCCAACTTACTGAGTCCAGAAAAGTATTCACCCTTCCTCCAGACGAGAATTTACCTAACAGTAACCCTTTGTCACTTGACAATAAAAACAGGCGTTACTTGAGTTTGTACTGAGATTCTCTTTTGTTCTAATTGATCTTACTCCAGTAAATGATTGTATGACCTTTGACGTTTTTTGACGTTTTTGACGTCTTTGACTGTATGACGTTTTCTGACTCTGCTAACTTTGGGTCAGAAGGAATCGAAAACATGCGCTAATGCAAATCTTTCTTACTTAACAATGGAAACAGCCGCGACTTGACAGTGGTTGAGATTCTCTTGTGTTCTAATTAACCTTCCTCCGGTCAATAAGTGCATGGCTGTAACTATTCCTAACGGCTATTCCTGACTCTGCTAACTTAGAGTCAGAAGGTATCTTTATGTCATTACAAACTTGTAATTTCTTTGTAAACACTTTGACGTATTTCTTTGTCAACAGCTTTCCGTAACTGGATGAACAGCATGGGTGTAAATCCATTTGTTAACCATCTTTACAACGATCTTGGATCTGGAATGATTCTCTTCCAAGTAGGTTATCTTGGATATTTCTTTTCAATTGAATAGAGTCTTAAAATTGTTTAACTTTGCTATTTTTCCTTGCATTACTTTGGTGTTCTTTACTTTGATGTAATTACACTGCTTTTGTATGTTTTACTGTATTTGACTTTACATTACTGTACTTTACTTTTCTTGCTTGACTTGACTTGACTTGACTTGACTTGACTTCGCTTGATTTGACTTTTCTTTACTTTGCTTTACTTTACTTTACTTTATTTTGCTTTACTTTGCTTTATTTTTCTCCACATTAACTAAACTTTGCTTAAATTTACTTAACTTTACTTTACTTGCTTTTTTTTCTTTACTGTACTGTACTTGACTTTGCTTTGCTTTACTTTACTTTACTTTACTTTACTTTACTTTACTTTACTTTACTTTATTTTACTTTACTTAACTTTACTTTACTTTACGTTACTTATGTTACTTCACTTTGCCATACTTTACTTTACTTTCCTTTACTTTTCTTTTCCTTACTTTACTTTACTTTACTTTACTTCATTTTACTTTACTTGAATCTAATTTAATCTTAGCTCTTCGATGCCATCAAACCAGGCACAGTGAACTGGGATAAAGTAAACAAGCCTCCATTCAAAGCTCTCATTGGAGGAAACATGAAAAAGATTGAGAACTGTAACTACGCTGTTGAGCTTGGAAAACAAATGAAATTTTCTCTCGTTGGCATTGGTGGTGAAGATATCAGAAATGGTGTCAAAACATTAGTTCTTGGTGAGGATGTTTTTTATGCTTCTTTTTCTTTTTCTCATGCCCAGCAAGCGATTTGCTGTTGACCTTAGTGTATATTTTCATTATATGTATGACAAGAATGCAAGTAAAAGTTTATGGAAGGAATAAGGAGGAGAATGAAAGTTTATTTGAAATTGCTTTAGGCCTTGAGACCCGGCCCAAACTATCAATCATTGTCTGTCAAACATTTGAATTGTGTTTTGTTTAACTTAATGTTTGTCCATTTTGCAAAGTCATAAAACATTGCTTGTCAATTTGTTTCTTGTGATGTGAAGAAGAAATGTTTTTGAAATATTTCAGAACATATTCGAGCAAATTTTGCTTATCAAGCAATGTTTTGTGACTTCGCCAAACGGTCAAACATTGCTTTGTTAGCAAATCTAAAATTTCAACCAACAGTGCTTGGTCATTTGGCCACGGGCCGATGTTTTTATTTAAGGAAAAACATTGCTCTGCATTTTGAAAGGAAATAAGATTTTGGCTTCTTTCCTGTTCTTTTCTAAAAAAGTCAGATTTAATGAAAGATTTTTGACCCCTTCTTGAATCTTTTAGGAGCTGCGCAGGCGCTTATTTCAAACGCTTTATACTTGTTTTAACCCAGAGACGTCATCTATCTTGTCTTTTCCTTTTGTAGCTTTGGTCTGGCAATTAATGAGAGCATACACCCTGAGCCTTCTGCAGAAATTATCGGACAGTGATAAAGCTATTAATGATAACATGATTATCGATTGGGTCAATAAAACGGTATAGCATATTTCTCTTATTTTTTTATTTTTCTTTAAAGACTTTTCTTGGCTTACTTCTTTGCTGCTTAATGTAAAGCAGCCCTAAAGTAATCTACCCTTTTTTTACATTTTCGTGTATTAAAAAACTAATTCTATTAGACGGCTTTTAGATTTATCATATTTCTAATGATGCTAGTCCGTATGTGGTGCTCATCATATTTGTTAACCATTGTGTTACTAGGTACATCGCCATGATCTTTGATGAATTACGATATAAGAAGACTAGACTTTCATTGCAGGCATCATCTTTCAAAATCAGATATTTTCTGGTTAAGTTTTCACCTTTTAAATCAATCATTTTTCTTTTGAAATTTCAGCTTGAAGCTGCTGGAAAGTCATCCAGAATCTCCAGCATGAAAGACTCGAGCATTTCAACCAGTGTTCCTGTGATCGATTTGATTGATGCTATCAAGCCAGGATCTATTGATTATACTCTTGTTGTCGAAGCAGCCAGTGACGAGGTATGAAATGATAGGGAATACATTGACAAAGTCATTTGTATTCTTCGTGGTTGGCACATACTAGAATTTTTCCACAAGTGCCATATCATAGTTGATGGAATTGAACCCAAGACTGCTTGATCAGAGAGCCAACGACGATTAAACTGAGCTTAATGAAATTGTTGAGTGATACAGTCTAAGGCTGTCCATTGACGAAGGAACCTTTTACTTTTATCTACTTTTATTTACTTTACTTTATTTTAATTTCACTTTACTTGAACTTTTCTTTCGTTTACTTTACTATATTTTACTTTTCTTTACGTTACTTTCAATTTCTTCATTTCACTTTCCTTTCTTTACTTAACTTTTCTTGACTTTTCTTAACTTTTCTTGACTTGACTTTATTTTACTTTCACTTTTCTTTCACTTTACTTTCACTTTACTTTCACTTTACTTTCATTATAATTTACTTTGCTTTTCTTTACGTTACTTTCGCTTTCTTCATTTCATTTCACTTTACTTTCTTTTTTACTTAGCTTTACTTTACTTTCACATTTTTGGGTATGATTTGTAAAGCAATTGTATCAACTACGCCAATAGCTCCGTAATCTTGCGAGGTGAAGGTGAAATGTGAAATTGTGTTTTAGCGCCAGTCGCTAGTATCCCAGTAGTACATTAACTAATCGAGACCTCGACCCTGGCCGTGGCGCTACCGTGGCTGGGCTCGAACCCTGACCACACTGAGCTTCTGACACCATGAGTCAGCTGGATTACACCACGACGCCACAGCACCTTGCTTTTTGAACCGTATTTAAGCTTGGCTTTCCCCTAGATAATCGACACGTGTATTGCACACGTTTCTTGTTTTCAAACTGTATTTATAATTCAGGTATTCAATCATCTTTTTCAGGAGAAACACTTAAATGCCACGTACGCAATCTCCATGTCAAGAAAAATCGGAGCCCGTGTTTATGCTTTAGCCGAAGATTTGGTTGAAGTAAAACCAAAGATGGTCTTAACAGTACTTGCCTGTTTAATGACAAGAGGATTGTCCAAAGATATCTAAAGTAACTGACTTTTTCTTTATTTTGGGGATTTTTGATTAAAATATTCATAATGCTTATTACACTCGGGGATGTGACCGGTTCTTCAAAATGATAATGCGGACGAAACATGGCCTAAGTAACTTTCTGTGAGAAACCTTAAGTTCTATACCTTTATAACCCAGCTCTGTATTTTTACTTTCACTTAACTTAACTTTACTCCACTTTACTTTTCTTTTATTAACTTTGCTTTGCCTTATTTTTCTTTTCTTTACATTACTTTAGTTTACTTTACTTTGCTTTGCTTTGCTTTGCTTTACTTTACTTTACTTTACTTTACTTTAATTTACTTTATACTTTACTTTACTTTTCCAAACCCAGTTTTGGCCACTTCTTTGCATAATTATTTCGAAGTTCCATTCATGCTCTTTCTCACTGTTATTTTAGTTGATTAGATATTTAAAGCAACTTTGATGTATAAAATTTTGTAAACAAGCAATTAAGGGGTTGGGACTTTTTAGAAATGTTTTTTAATACACTTAATCACTGATTTCTATGTTAACAGCAAATAAAACAATGACTGAAAAAATAATAATAAAATTGTATTTTTCGAACTTATTGGTTGGAAGGGCTTTGTAATGGGTTTTCAATGCTCATTAGCTAATAATATTCTGAAACATCTTGGTATGAACTCTTTGGAAGTCTTAAAGCAACTTTTAGATACTGAGGCCCGTGAGAGCGAACCAACATTGTTTATCTCACAGTTTCAGTAATTTTTTTCCCAGTTAGAAAATTCTGGAATATGGCACCGGCATCTAAATTAGGAGACTTGTATTATTTTGTTTTGACCAGCCAAAGGTTTACAGACTACCAAGCAACGGGTTCACAGATTACCAGCCAACGGTTTACAGATTACCAGCCAACAGTTTAGAGTTCATCAGCCGACGCTTTACAGTTGATCAGCCAACGGTTTGCAGATTACCAGTCACCGGATTACAGATAACCAGCCAACGGATTACAGATTGCCAGCCAACGGTTAACAGATTACCAGTCAGCAGTTTACAGATAACCAACCAACGGTTTGCAGATTATCAGCCAACAGTTTACAGTTTGCCAGCCGACGGTTTATAGTTCATCAGCCAACTGTTTTTCAGATTACTAATTAACAGTTTACGGATTATCAGCTAACGGTTTACAGATTACCAGCCGACGGTTTATAGTTCATCAGCTTATGGTTCATACCAACCAACGGTTTACAGTTTATCAGCCGACGGTTTACATATTATCAGCCAACGGTTTACAGTTTACCAGCCAACGGTTTGCAGATTACCAGCTAACGGTTTACAGATTACCAGCCGACGGTTAACAGCTCATCAGCCGACGGTTTGCAGTTCATGCAAGAAAAGTTTATTTTTGTAAAGGAACTGTCACTGTTTGAAAAGCAATGTTCGTTCGTCTCCTCTTAGCCTCAAACTACGACAATTAAATTATTTTGTGGCGATAATGAATGTATTTGCGACAATAACTGCTAACTTTGTCAAATATGTCAGACTAACTTTTCAAAAGCAAGATAATGAACAAACTATAGGCTAATCGAGCTTTGATTATTTATGTTTTAACTACTGATTTAATCACCTTTTATTGTCAATTTAAAATCAGATATTGAGAGAACAAACTTTCGATTTTTCTTCCAGACAGCTATCATATGTATTCATTGTAAAACTTTTTGCCTTGAAGCATCGACTGCTTGTTTTATTCATCGTTTTGCTGCTTGTTTGTTGCTGTTTTCGCTATCTGCTGTTCTTTTTGTTTTGCTGCTTTCTTTGCTGCTTTCTTTTTTGCTTGCTATGTTGCTTGCTTTGCTTCTTGTCTCCCCGCTTGCTTCGCTACTTGCTATGATGTTTGCCTTACTGCTTGCTTTGCCCTTTGTCTTGCTACTTACTTTGCTCTGTTTGCCTTACTGCTTGCTTTGCTATTTGTCTTGCCACTTACTTTGCTTTGATGCTTATCTTATTCAATCCTTTTTACTTTGCTACTTGCTTTACTGCTTATTTTGCTACTTGCTTTACTGCTTCTTTGGCTGCTTGCTTTTGTTGCCTATTTTTCCGCTTAGTTTGCTCGCTGTCTTCCTCTTTGCTTTGCTGTTTGTTTTGTTGCTTGCAATTCCTCTTGCTTTGTTGCTTGCTTTGTTGCTTTTCTTCTCACTTGCCTTCCAACTTGACTTTCTGCTTTGTTTGCTTCTCATTTACCTTCCCAGCAAGCAGCTTGATTTGCTGCTTGCTTGCTGCTTGCTTTCTTGCTGCTTAGCATATTGCTGCTTGCCTTACTTCTTTATTTGCTGTTTGTATTGCTGCTTGCTGTGCTGCTTTCCATCCCATTTGCCTTCCAGCTTGATATGCTTCTTTCTTTGGTGTTCGTATTGCTTTTTGCTTTGCTGCTTGCTTTGCTGTTTGCCCTTCTATGCTACTTTTTGCTTAGCTCTTTGTCTTGCTGCTTGCTTTGCAGCATTTGAGGCATCTTCTTCCATTCAGGATGTGTTAATTTCTATCTGAAATTATTAACTAGATCCGTAAAGTGTACGATGATTTTTTTTAGTGCAGTGACCCTAGGGATTGAGATATTTTGGTGTTGGTTGTTTGGGCTCTTTAGAGTTGGGGTTCCTTGCAAAGGCAACTGTGGATCGAAATGCACCAATCACAATCAACTTCATTGTTTGAAGTTAAATTTGGAGCTGATCCAAAAGTTCCAAAATTATGGATCGAAATGCACCAATCAGCGTGTAGTCCATTGTTCGTAAATAATTTTGGATCCAGCAAAGATCTCTCTCCGAAAGTGGCCTAAGCCAATAATGGCTGTTGAAAAGTGAAAAGAAGAGATCAAGCCAATCTTGTGATCAAATAAGGAAAAGAATGACGCCAATAAAGAGGAAATTCTATGCCCTATTGATCATGGTACCAGGTATGCTCCCATTTTTGTATCTGGGGAGGAATCTAACTTGAAAGTCCACCGTTGCTTGTTAGAACTTGTTACATGTTAGGCCTATTTAGGCCGTCGAGTAAATTCAGTAAAATTTGCCCAAGAACTGTTTTCATTGATTTTCATAGATTCTTTATATAGATATGCAACAGCTGCAGTTTAAACATGACTTATTCTGTTGCAGAGGCAGAAACAAGAGGTTGAAATGTTCCAACAATGTTTTATTATGTTTGTGAAGTGCATAGATACTGGTCTACATTTTCTTCTGATATTGAAGATGAAGGTGAAATGGTGTTTTAGCGCCAGTCGCTAGGATCTCAATCACTAGTAGTAATGGATTCAACTGTGGTGCTTTCTAGATCTATAACAGCCCATCGTGATTGTGATCTCTTAAACATGGCTGGCTGCTAACCTAGTGTATGCTTCCTTGTTGCTGAAATTACTCCTCATTTCTAGCCACAAAGTCATTGCTTTATAGCAGTGATTAGGTCATGAAAAATTGCTTGAAAAATGTCAAGCTTCGTTGAGTGAAAAGTCAAGTGAATTTGAGTGTGCTTTTAATCGATCATCTTTTGTTTTTGCAGCTGTTACCTACCTTGCACTTGGAGTCATATCAAGTATTATTGGAGATATAACAGAGCAAGCTAAGGAAAGAAAAAATGCATTACTGTCATTCTTTGAATTAAATGATGGCATTGATCTCACATTTGCACATGCTGTTAACAGCCAGGCCAAAATCAAATCTGCACTACAAGATTCATCAATCATGGTATTAGAAGCCGACATCCTTATTGATCCAATAAGAAATATCCCCATTATGGCACATCCTCCTGATTCATCTAGCGATCTTACTCTAAAAATGTTTCTGGAAAAAGCATTTTCAGCTAAGCCTATCAAAGGCATCAAACTTGACTTTAAGCAAATTGAGGCTGTTAAGCCATCACTGGAGCTTTTGAAGAAATTCAAAGAAGATGCAAAAGCACAAGGAGAAGAGCTTATGCCGATATTGTTGAATGCAGATATATTAACAGGTCCCGAAAAACCAAAGAAAACACCAGTGAATTCAACAAGGTTTATTGAACTCTGTGCATTGTATAGTACAAATGAAGCATTGTCTCCTGGCTGGACAACAACTGCAAATAGAAATGGTGCTGTAGAAGGTACAGATTTTTTATTTGCTTGTTAATGAATCCATAGATTCATTGCTGCATTCACTGATTCATTCATTCATTCGTTTATTCATTCATTCATTCCTGCACTTATTTATTCACCAATTAATTAATTAATTAATTAATGCATTCTTTCATTCATTCTTTTAATTAATTCACACATTTGTTCATCTATTCGTTAATACATTCAGTCATTCATTCGTTCTTTCCTTTATTAATTCATTCATTTGTTCATTTTTTTGCATTTTGTAACATTTCAGGTTACACATGGGGAATGGTAAAGGAAATGCAGGCAGCTTTGGAAAATGTGAAGAAACCAGTGTCATTCCCAGTTCGTGCTTCACTTGTGGCCAGGTCTAAGGTTCAATTACTATGGCTTCTTGAACAGAATGACAATTACACACTGACCCTATGGCATAGCAATGCTGATAATTATAAGATGAATGAACTGGCTTTCCTTAGAAAGTATCCAGATAGAGTTTATTATGATTTACCGGTTGAAAAAGTATCAGAGCTTAGAAGTATGACAACAGTAAGCTAGTTCCAGGAAAGCAATGTTAATTGAAGTATACCGCACACAGAAGGTATTTGGAATTGGTAAGTGACAACGGGTCATACATACGGTGTCCACAAAATTTCAAAATGTACCAAATCTTTAAAGACGTTTAATGCCCTCAAATCTAGTTTCTATTAGCATCAGTATAGTTGATGTCGTTACAATCATAACTGCCGCACTGAGAACGAGAAAAACAACGAAATGTTTTACCCATTTGTGGCAATATCTCAAATGTTTGAACCCAATTTAACGTCCGAGGCAACTCTAAATGCGGCGAAAACTTTTTATCAGTGTTTCAAAGCAATGCATGTTTAAAATTTTTTATATATTTTACTACCAATGTGTAGGGATTCTTAACGAATCATCCCAAATGTAAGGGAATTCAACCCATATGTAAGGGAATTGGCGCTGAAAAAGTTACCCATTTGGGCGGCACGTCTAGTATAACGAACATTGGAAGTACCCCCCGGGAATTTTTGCTGTACTTTAAAGTAATGGCAAGACAACCTGGAGACAATTAGTATGTTTTCTGAAAGTATTGCAACAAATTTCATGGTACATTAATTACCAAACGATCAAACATTGTTTGTCAAACATTGGAAATTTTATTTTCCATAATAATGTTTTACTGCCTGGCCACGTTATAAAACATTTCTCGTTTAACACTTTTTGCTTCCTTAAAGCAAAATATGTTTTTGAATTTTTTCAAAAACATTTGGCAACAGATTTTAGGTACTTTTGCCGGTCAAGCAATGTTTTGGGACGGTAGACTAATAAAGCAAATGCCATTGTTGAAAAGACTAGACGTGCTGCCTAGTTTTTCCAAACCCACCCATGTCTACCAATAAAGTCTGTTAGTCGTGGTACCCATTTATTTATAGAAAAAACAACGAAATTTTACACCCATCCAGACCAATATCTCAAATATTTCAACCCAATTTAAACACCTAAGGAATAAATGTGGCGAAAAGGCATTTGCGCTGAGAAAGAAACGCATTTACCCGATTTGCACCATAAAATTGACTCTACATACAAAGATTTATCAGGCTTTTAAAAGCAATGCATGTCTAAAAGTTTTTACTACCTATGTGTAGAGATCCTTTACAAAAAACCAACCCATATGTAGGGAAATTGTCGCTGAAATTACCCATTTGGGTGCTGAACTGAACAATTACCCAAAGTTGACCAACGTTTGAACGTTCGACCAGAGCCAAGGGCCTCTAACTTTGTATTTTTAAACTGAACAATGCAGAATAATCATAGAATACGTTTCAATGTCGATACATTTTGCAAAATGTTTTTAAAGCAACGCGATTTGAAGAAGGCATTCGGCAAAGATGATTTTCGAACTAAGCTAATCGACGCTGTCCAAAATGAATGTTCGAAATTTCTTGAGCTTTGATGCTCCACACAAAGTGCCTTCTGGTTTACACTTTCTTATAAGAACCAGGAAATTTCAAACGAGGCTTGCTGTTCTTAAGTTTTCCCTTTTTTGAGCCTGAAATGTTCTTGATTCCTTGGTTACTTAGACATCTATATTTTTCAATGAATGTCTGGAGTGGTACTAGATTTGTGTAAGTTTCAGAGGTGGCCAAACTGGGAGACACCGGGCGGACATCAATGTCTCACGCGGCATGCCTCCTAGTTTTTAGCCAGGCCTTTACTTTCATATTTAGCTGAAATTCTTAGGGCTTATAAAAAGGCCAGCCTCGGCCTTTTCTTATTCTGTTCTTAAAATCCAGGCATAATCCAGGCTCGTGTGTTCTTATAAAATTGTTCTTATAAAAAAAAAAGATTGTAGTGACCAAATACAAGCTAAGGAATCAGAGTTGATGGATTTTGTGGTTTTTTCTTGTTTATCTATAGATATTTGCCATGTATCCAACATTAATACGCAAAAAGTGTCACCACACCACGCATAATTACCCACCACAGCAAGCATAATAACCCACCATAGTAGTGCGTACCCACAACAGTACGCAAAAAATACCACCATAGCACGAAACCGTAGTGGTGCGTATAGACTGGCTAGCGTGAATTACGAAAGGTCAAGACTAAAATTTGCAAGTTAAAATTTTTTTATTATCGGAAACTTCTAATTAGCCGCGATCAATGGTCCGAAATATTCTTCGTTCTGCGTCATCAATGAAGATCACGGAGACCTGGTAATGAACCTGTAAACAAAATGCGCAGTGGACTTTTGCGATTATTTCTTGGACATTCCGCTGTGCAACTGCACTGCGCCCGATTGAAGGAATTTCGCAGTTTCAGAGAAAAAGTGGAAGTAAGTTGTTACAAATTAATTTTTGTCAATGAGGTAGATTTTCTGCGGCTTCAAGTTGAATTTATATTATTATTTAAGAATTTATCTTGTTGTTTTGGTGATAGAAATGCCTGATTGGTAAGGCAGATCACTTTGAAACGTTGGAGTGCGAGGCAACACGTCCACGTCAAAAGGCCTAGGCCCATTTTAGCTTGCTTGTTGTTGGCAAGAAGGAAAATTGGCATTTTGTAAATGATCGTTTTATTATTTGCATATATACATCCTAAATTTCAAGCATTTTTAATTATCGGAATCGCATTAAAACTGGAAATTTGGAGAAAATTTTTGTTGGATTGACATTTAATCTTATTTTTTTGTCTTTTCAAGTACCCTATTTTAATTTTTAGAAGGTTTTTTGTTCATTACATTACTTAAGCTAAAAACTATTATTTGCTTTTCAGGTCTTTTGTTTTGGTAGAAGAATCTGATAATCAAAATGTCTGACTCTGATGAAGTAAGATCATATGGAAAAGTCTAATAAGACCCATCACCATTATACAGGAATACTGTAATACTAAGATGGTGATGGAATGATGTAGTTAGTGCAAGTCACTAGAATCTCAGTAGTAGGGTTAAGAAATCAAGGCTTTGACCCTGGCTGAAATGTTACCCCAGCTGGGGCTCAAACCCCAATCTTGCTGACTTTTTCACAACAAGAGCCAGCTGGATTAGGTCATGACAACACAAGACCATCAAGATGAAAAATCCTGTTAAATAAACGCTAACCCCCCCCCCTCAAAAAATTGAATAATACAATGAGGGCCTCAAACTATTAAATCATCCTTCTTATAGATGCCCTTTTAAAATGGGAGGGGCATTTATCTGAAGCAGTAAGCCTATTAAGTTCATAACTGGCTCAAACAGGTAATAAAATCAAAATGATGGAACAAATTAGAAGACAGCTTTCTCTCTCCCGAGTTTTTCTTTCCTTTTCACATTAACTATTATCGAAATTCAAATTTGGACCTTTTAGTTGAATCCAGATAAGTATGCTAAGCCTGCTTGCTTGTTTCCTTGCATGAATGTGTTCAAACATGATCTTTCTTTTGTTTTTAAACAGCCTATAGCATAACTGAACACACCCTTTTCTTCTTCAGTGCCCCTTATGCATGGAGGTGATGGAGATAGATGATCTCAACTTTTTCCCATGCTCCTGCGGTTATCAGGTAAATGAAGCTTTAGAATAAATAGAGAATAATAGTGAAAACACCTTTAATCATACTAGCAGTAGGAGTTTTTCATCTGACACTCCTCAGGTTATAAACATCAAATCAACACAAAAGGCAGAATTTTTCCTTATGTAGATCAAAATATACCAATCAGAAAAGTGAAGCTGAATTGGTATGATGTTTTTAATATCAAATAACTTATGGGATTCATTGTGGAGAACAATAGAATCAATTAAAAAGTTTGAGTGAGAAAACTCTTGCTGGCATTTTTACTTTGACCAGAGTCCCAAAAAAGAGACTTTTTTTTAAAGTATGATCATACATGTATCTGCTCTTAACCCTATCTTGAAGTTCTGTGCAATTTAAAGCCTATTTAACTACTGTATATAATTTATATGTCATGACAATGTGTACAGATATGTATGGTGCTGAAAAAGGCTCAAGATAGCCAAAACCCAAAGTAGTCAAATGAGAGAGCCTTGGACTATATGACTTTAAGATTTACCAACGATTTCATTGAGCTCTGTAGCTCATTGGAAACTTTGTTGGCTCTCTGGTCATGCAGTCCAGGTTCGAATCCCATCTATTGTTGTATGCCATTTCAAAGTTGGTATATATTGTAATGCCTGTGTGTATGCAGAAAATTGTATTGGCATGTATTCTTGAATATTTATGGTTTGTGCAATGGATTGTTAATGTAATCTTCTTTTCAACAGATCTGTAGATTTTGTTGGCATAGGATAAGAACAGATGAGAATGGATTATGTCCTGCTTGCAGAAAGGTATACCTTTAAAAAGACGTACAAATTCTAAAAAGTAATAGTTTAAAGGAAATTTGTTGCTATAATATTTACTTTGTAATAGGCAAGATCTGCAAAATGGCTTGGAAATCTTTAGATTGTATCAGAAAATTGATGCGTTTTATTATCATCTTATAGGCGTACTCAGAAAATCCAGCCATGTATCAGCCACTGTCACAAGATGAGTGAGTAATGTTTATATTTAGTTTATCAGTAAACTTTTTTGTTTTTGCAATGGATTTTTATGCATCAAAAGGAATATTATCCTGCTGCTGGAAACACATTTGCTGCTCCAATCCAGTTGACTTGGGCTATTATGGCCTGAGTGCAAATAACCCAGTGAGACTGGAAGTTAAAAGTACAATGCATTTAATTTTGTTGGACATACCTTAAGGATGCCAAGCTTTTCTAAGATTTATTCTCTTTGTATAGAATTCACAAGATCAAGAAAGAAAGGAAACAAAGGGAAGTGCAGAGGAAACAGAAAATTTCAGAAAGTAGAAAGCATTTATCAAATGTTAGGTATGTTTTGTCAAGCAGCAAGCAGCTGGCTATATTTGTACTGTTCGTTTTTCAAACAGAAATGTTTGCCTTTTGCCTTGCATCATAAGGTTAAAGATCTTTTTGTAGAAAACTTCACTGGAGTGTGATAACAGTAAATTATGTTTATGGGTAGTGAGAAATATATTTCAGATTTAGTGAGTAGCATCTTTCAATTTGAATGGTGGTGTGGGTGAGTTTTCAAGGTATTTGGTTCAAGATCGTTATGTTGTGTGTGTGTGAATCTTCTCCGGTGCTTCAACTTAAGAGTAGAAAAGTACAAAGAATAACAAGGTCAATAAGTACTAAACCAATGTTGATGATATTGTCTGGATGCAGTTCATCAAAAGTGTCTATTTATCAAAGTAACACTAATATCGTTGAATTGTATTTTCATTTTGTAGAGTAATACAAAAAAATCTTTTATTTGTTGTCGGATTATCTCAAAGACTAGCAGATGCAGAGGTACATTGATTTTTTTTTAATCTTATATAGTTTTTACTTTTGCTGAATTTTGTTATATTGATTGTTTTTATTCAGGTTCCATTGTCCAGTCTTGACATATGAAATGTTAGTTATACCTGACCTTATTATGAATAAGATATATAATAATCCTGCTATAACGTAGCTGAAGAGATCTTAATTGCTGCTACTTTTTAAGCAAAATACATTGTGGATAGATTCGATAGACAGATACGTTATAAGATAGTTTTTTTTGTTCTGTGGCCGTAGGGAAAAATCTATTAATAGGCAAAATCAAAGAGTACATAATTAGTGAGTGCATTGCAACGGAGTTATCTTGTGCCCTGGTAGTAGCTGCCACCACCGCAAATTATGTTTGCAAGGCTTTTCAGATAAAAAGCGAAAACCATTAAAGACTAGGCCATGATGAGTTGGCAGTCTTAATCTAGAACAATGGCTTTCATGAAACTTAGCCGAGAGGCTAAATTGATTGTTTGAGTATGACAGACGTCAAAGTAGAGTGGCCAAGCCACTTTCAATGTATATTTGTCTAATGCATTTGTCCCTCCGTCGTATTATGTCCGTCAATTTTTTCAGCTTCTTAGAAAACCTGATTATTTTGGAAAATATGGAAAAATATTAAAAGTTATTGTAAACCCAAGCACAAACTATGCTGGTCCTCAGGTGAGTCGACAAATGTTTTCTACAGTAAAATTAATAATGGTATACTATTGCTTTAAGAGTGCCAAGTTATTCATTTTTTGATAGTTTTTCTTATTTGAAGCACAGTTTTTGATAGTGAACAGAGCAAATAGAAGTACTCTGAAGTAAACGTATGTTTCGACCCTACTTCAGAGTTCATGGAGTTTGCATGGGTCTTTAAGCCAACAGCTAATAGGCGATTTTCTGGAACTAATTTCTTGCAACTGTCCGACATAAGTGCTTTGGAAACTAGTTGGCAACTAGTTCATTTTTGACGGCAACTAATCGGCGCACAGTTCCAGAAAGTTGGGCATGTCCTACTTCTGCGATTAGTTGATAACTGATTCCCGTCAGTCGCAGTCGACAACAGCACTCTTGTGACTGCAGTCAACTGTACCTGTAAGTTTTGACGAGTTTTGACATGTTGACATAAGTTTGAAGTTACAACTAGTTGGCGTTAGTTCTATCTTATCGAAGGTCGACTTAAGCATAGCATGGCTTTTAATGTTTATCTCTTGATCTTAGGGGCCAAGTGCAAGTGCATATATCACGTATAGCAAAGAAGAGGTGATAACTTTATTTCATTACATCTTGAATAATTTCACAGTGCTGTATCTCTCGTGGTTGCTTTTCTTTGTATAGCTTGAAGAGCTTTGAGTTCGACCCTTAAATGAAAAATTAACTAGTTGTAATCTTGAGATACGTTCTGTTGGATGATAACAAGAAGTTACACAATAGATATATCAAAACTGTCAGCTCATATCTACTAAATTTTGGGTTTCAGTATAGTTATACTCGCTTTCAAAATGCTTTCACTCAAATAAGCAGTGCATTCTCCCGAGTTTGGTAAATAATTACCCAGGGTATTTTTTGTAAGAATATAAGCCTTGGGCACAAGTTTCAGGTCGACATCAACCACATGGCAAAATGGTCATACCATTGCTTGTAAAGCAAGTCTCAAGTGTTTGACAAACAATGTTTGATCATTTGGTCAGGGCCTAATTACATGTACTAAAGTATTCATCTTTCTTTGTAGGAAAATCTGAGAGCAATCCTAGCTGTGAATAATATACAACAAGACGGCAGGACCCTAAGGTAATAATACGTAGTTTGTATCGTTAGCAAGTGAGCAAATCAAATAAGGATTATGTCAACGAATTTTTCTTAAAAAGTGACTTAAGTTGCTACTTAAAGTTTTCGATACTGGTGAGAGTATAGAGCGAGAAATTTGGTGTTGAGGGTAATATCAACTGTGTGAAGGTCTTTTTCTCCCTTAGTTGAATGTAACCTGCAGCTGCTGCACTAGAACATGTCAGAATGAGCCCCTTTACTGTGCAATGTTGCTGGAATATTTGGGGACAGTATTCTTGTGCATTGAGTTTTCTTTAAAACGTTATCTTGAAGACAGGTTTTTCACGGGTTGTTTTTTTAAAAAGCATTTTACAAGCATTTTGATATGATGTTTTTGTAATTTCAGGGTATCACTTGGAACAACGAAGTACTGTACCCACTTTCTAAGAAATCTTCAGTGTAAAAATCAGGTGAGCCTACTTTATTATTAAATATGATTTACGATTATGGTGTATTAATAGACCATTTTGCTTATTGACAAATCATACTACTCGAGAGGCCGTCAATCAACAGATAAATCTAATGTGTAGTTCCTATTGTTGTAGGACTGTATGTACTTGCATGAAATGGGAGACGATAATGCCTGTTTTACAAAGGACGATATGCAACAAGGGTACGTTGTTATTTTCTATAGAAAAAGTACGTATTATCGACACTGATGAAATTTTTGAAGAATAATCTACC
Source organism: Chrysaora quinquecirrha (assembly GCA_014526335.1). Taxonomy (NCBI): domain Eukaryota; kingdom Metazoa; phylum Cnidaria; class Scyphozoa; order Semaeostomeae; family Pelagiidae; genus Chrysaora; species Chrysaora quinquecirrha. The sequence goes on from JACTAT010000035.1 coordinate 4,144,168, forward strand.
CTTTTTCAAGTGTGATTTTTATTGGTTTTTTTTGACTAACCTTTTCTCTTGTTAGAAAACATTTAGCATATGAAAAAGAACTGTTAGAAAATTTTAGACAGATGCAACTAACAAGAAGGTAAGTTGATAGCTATTCTATGTATTAGAATATTCATATTTCTAGCTGTTCTATATAAGATAATGTCTATATCGGAATGGTTATATAGCAAATATTGATTACTTCTATATAGTATGTTCTAATGTGTTTGTGTGCGTTATGAATTGTTTTAATAGCTCGCCTTTATATAGATCTCAATATTTTCAAAATTTTCACGTTGATAATAATAATATTTTTGTTATATTGTAGAAAAAGTCAAGATCTTGAACAGGTTTGTTCAAAATTATTATTATTTTATATAAATACGATGATTCCATAGCACATAATATTTAATGATACAACGCAGTATTATATTGTAGCAAGTTATATTACATTGTATATATTATGTGAATGTCGTGTCTTATGGTTTTATTTATTACTCAGGAGTCTCCAAATCAAAAGGAAGATTGGGGCCAGGAAATTAATGAAGGTATGAAAGCTTTGTGTTTTTATAATGTGCTCGGTTAGCCTCATATATTTTCCATAGTTATTTAAGCAGTGATTTCATCCTTTCATTCGTCGCGGTTATATTATAGATAGTTAAAAGATAAAAAATTGTTGGGCAAACATCGGAAATTTGCTTTTTGAACAAAATGTTAGGTCGTTTGGCCAATTAAAAACATGTTTATCAAGCATTTGTCTTACGGCAAGCATACAATCTTTTGCAGTTTTACACAAGCGTTGCCCAGCAGGTTTTTTGTTGTGCAACGTGGCCAAACGGTCAAATATTGTTTGTAAAACAAATCTCAAATGTTTGACCAACAATGTTTGATCGTTTGACCACGGCCTAACTCCTGTCGCTCCCTATACTTTCAAGCGACTACCTAACCATGTTTATATATTACCATTATTTTACTTTTCTCCACAACCAAAAGTTAATTAAAGTCACTGTATGTTTCCTTTCAAACAGTAAATCAAAACTCAGCGTTACCTGCGAAAGCAGCATGGTGAGTAAAATCTAGGCCTGCTTCTAATCTTTTAAAGTTGCACCAATGCAAGCAATGGCATAGACACAGGAGGTTCAAACCTTTGAGGGCAGAAGGATAAATGCAAATCAAGGCATTGTGTTTAGAAATTAATTTAGTCATATCCTTCTACACTATCCAGTCATACAATGCCAATCTTGGTTATAATTTGAGCCTAGGGGGACCCGTCTTGCTTCCTATTGGCTACGCCATTGAATGAAAGCAAACAATTGTTTGACAGATCTTGGGTATCTTCATTAAAACATCGAAATGTTACATTTTAGGGCTGATAAAGATTCTGAAAAAGAAGTGATAGAAGAATATGAACAACAGCAGCATCAAAACGATAATTCACCGTCGTCAACACCATGGCCGTCGAGCGATGATGCCCTTCATACACAAGATATACCCAAAGGAGATGATTATAGCATGCCTACGTCGTCATTTCCAAACAGCTCACCTTCGCTTGGTAGTAGTTTTCCCAATGAGATTATTCATCCAGCATTTGCTACCGGTATGTTGATTGTTTTGTACTAGCTAAGTAGAAATATGTAGATATTTTATTTTAGTTGGTCATGTTGTTACTTATGCGTCGTATACGTGTATTAACCCTTTGTGGTATACAAGGCTCTTATAAGAAGTGCGTGAATCGGTGATTTTCAATTCATACTAAATGGTTGTCTACTTTTCTGCCAGGCTGGGCAACGTCTGAGGAGACAAAACCAGTTGACCAGATTCCTTCAATTTTATCAGAAGAGAGAAGCAATTCTTTATACATGGCACCTTCATGGCCTATGGTTAGTGATCTGGGCCTGAAAAATTTACAAGTTACAAATGACGACGATTTAGGTAATTTTCTTTTGGCACTGCTTTTAAAATTCTTGTACTTGTTTATTACTGCAGGAAGGGCTAAATAAAGGGATATACTGAGTTTGACTCAACAAATATAACGAAAACAAATTCAAGTTGCATATTGCTTAATTGCTTAATGCTGCAAGTACAAGTTTATAGGAAATTAACGGCTATTTCTTGTCATTTTAGCATGCGCAGTAGCTCATTCCTTTGAGAGGAAAGGCAGAAAGTTCTAGAACAAATTAGGAATGAATGAGGCACAGAATTTAATATCTTTATCATTAAAACTGCCTTTTCAGATGTTTTAGCTCTAACCTTGACGGTTTCTAGTACGAGTTATAGGGGGGGGGTGTATCTATTGCTAAGACCTAGGGAAACAAACTTATAATGCGTTTGCTAGCATATGCATGAGAAAATCTTGTGAAATATTGCAGCCAATATGAGTAGGCCCCAAAGCAGCTTTGTTTTCTGAATAATCTTATGTGTAGATATCCTATGGCTCTTATTGATCTTATTGCGATTAGCCGACTTTATGTAACGTTCTACGCCTTCTTGTGTGGTCTCAAATATGTTAATATCGTAAATTGTTTTATTTTTCTAGGCTTTGACCCTTTTGAGGAGTGCAACAGAGGCCTTGCTGATCTGCTAGCGTCTGAGGGAAAAACAAACGGCGTAAACAACACTGCTGCTCTGACCTAAATTGGAATCAAGCTCAAAATGATCCATTTTCAGACATGAATAAAGAGATAAACACAAGTCAACAATACTCTTTGTTTGGGGAATCCATGCCAGGTAGAATATGAATTCTATTTGTACAAAAGATATTCCCTGTCGCAAGCCTTATCTCAAGCTCTTAGCAGAAGTGATAATGTTGACGGAGAGATTGATTACTACAAGAGCTTTGAACACTCCGGGTAATGTTTGTGCAGTACAGTGGAGAGTGTGCAGTAAAGTGGAGGATATTCAGTACAGTGGAGGGATATCATCAATACGGTGGAGGGATATCATCAGCACAGTGGAGGGATATCATCAGTACAGTGGAGGGATGTCATCAGTACAGTGGAGGATTTTCATTACTGTGGAGGGATATCATTAGTACAGTACGGTCAGTACTGAAAACACTCCACCGCTCTGATGATATCCCTCCACTGTACTGATGATATCCCTCCACTATACTGAATATCCTCCACTGTACTGCACACCCTCCACTGTACGGCACATACATTACCTGGGGTGTTTGAAAGTCACTTTGTTTGCAAGAGAAGGGATGTTATTTCGTTTCTTTTATTCACTGAATTTCAATATTTCATACTTTTGTTCCAGGGTCACAGCCAAATTCTCTATTTGGTTCTTACCTCAGTATGTCTTCAGAAAATAGCAGTCAGAGCTCGGTGGATAATATCATGTCACCAGAAACATTATTCTCTTCTTTGTCACCAACAAAACAATATCCGAACCAAAAACCACGGCAGGTTTGTGCTGTTAAGTAAATGCTGGGTTTATGTTAGTTGAATTTGATTCCTGAACAGGAAGCATTTTTCCCTTCGTATTTGTGATGCTTAAGCGTTTTCACAGGCCTATGGACAATGCCGTCCTTCTGATTTTAATATATTAGTTACCGACTGCTAGTGTCAATATAGTTGTCTGAGAGGGAACAAGTTCAGGTCCTGATAAGCTGAATAGCTGACTGTGCTTGCTTGTTTGCATGAAAACTAATGCTAGTAGGTCAACTTGTCACACTGCCGAACTTGCCTCCTATCTGTTCAACTCGCCTCTACAAAAGACGACACCCCACACTTAACTAGGGAAAGCCGACTATATCAGTTTGAACAGCAGGGTCATGGGGAAAAGCCCGACATTATAGTTAATTATTTTGACTCCATTGAAAAGTTTACAATACGATTTACCCAACATACATACTTTCCTCTTTACAAACACTACTAGATCAGTACCACATACTACAGAGATCAGTAGACATAAAGGGGTGAAAATTACTTAAGACTAAACGTGTTAACGAAAGTAAATTAAGGGAGGAACGCACGGGTTTTGGTTGAGTGAAGCACTGCTAGATTTGAAACCCATAGTAAATACACTGAATGATAAATTGGTCGCGGACAAGCTGTGTAGAAAGCTCGTCACTTCCACATGATGTTCCTAATACTTTTTTTGTATTTCTAGAATACGTTTCAGAAGAAAGAGCCTGATGTATTGGCCTGGGAAGATGGGTTAAGAGCTTTGCTACCGAATGTCAATATTAGTTTTTCTGGTAAGCATCTAAGAAGACCGGTTGGGGAGACATTTGGAATACAAAACACAGGTGATAATTATTATGAAAGGCGATGGATTTAAGAATCATTTAATGTGTTTTCTCTCAGTGATACAGTCTTTCGGTATCTGTTTATCTAATAGCTACATCATGTATTTTATATCCATTGCTTGTTGGTTCTTTTTACACGTCTCTCCCATGAAAGGATTGATAAGAAAAAGGGTGAAGTAGAAGGGAACATCTTTATATAATCCTTTAAGCAATCGCCTAAGGGGGAATGTAAACCCAGATGCAAATCGAGATGCATTGATCAGAAAAGTAAAGCTTGATAGGTATTGTGTTTCAACGCCAATCAGCTTACAGAATACAGCAGGTTGTCCAATAGAATTAGTACAAGGCACCTCTTTATATACTGTAATCTAAGTAATTGACTTAATTGGAATGTAAACCTAGATGCGTATCAACAGGTAGTGCCAAGATCTAAAGGATGTAGCTGAATTTTTATAGTATTTCAACAGCAATCAGCTTAATGAACACTGTGGGATGATCAACAGACAGTCTAAACAATTGACTGAATTGGAATGTAAACCCTGATGCGGATCGAAGTGCACCAATAAGAAAAGTGAAGCTGAATCCGTATTGTGTTTTTGAACACCAGTCAGCTTGTGGAATACAGTGAGAAGACCGGTACAATTAATTGAAGAATCCAAGTGACAAAACAGACTCTCTCTGCCCACACACATTGGATTTTGGATTTTATATGGACAGATTCCAAAATGTTCAACTGAAACAACTTTTTGCTTTTCCAATAAATCGAAAAATCCTCGCTGTAATGTTCTGAACCATTTGGGCCATCCAGTAAATTCTGTCCCATCCCATGGTAGAATCGTCCTTGGTTGGGCTGTTGTTTGGAATCGTATGATGTTCTCCCTCTGTAAATTCACCATTTCTGTACAAGGAAAGAGTTATCTGGTGTCTTTGTTAACTGTTGACACTTTAAGAATGTTATATTTTCTCTCATTTCATGCGTTGCATTCATCTTCCAGATCAACTGAATAGAAATATTCAAAATACACAGCTCAGCAGACCTCCTGACCCGTCACAATCTCGAAAACCGCCATGGAATGATCAAAGTCAAGCGAGTGATCCTCACAATAGTCAACTGTCTCCAGAATATGGATCCTTGAGTAAGGTTTTTCAAACTATTTCACTGACTTTGCAATGACTACTTCATCAGGACGACTGTTCTCCTCTAAATCTCTCTTCTATCTTCTAAATCTCGACTTTTTTGTTTTGATGGCCACGAGTATTTGAACCCTAGAAAACATCTTGGTCAATATATTAATATTCTTTTGATTTCTAGATGCAAAAAGGCCTCCTCCTGGCTTTGAAAGCTCTCCAGCAAAAGCAACAGCGATAGATAACCCAGAGGCTGTGTGGACGAGATTTGTAAAAGGTAAAGAGCTTTTCTCGCTGTTTTTTACTTTTTTTCTCTGAAGTATCTTCATACATGGTATAAGAATTACCTTTTTCATAGAACAAAAACCTTATTAATTCAATTTTTCATTAAAACATTCTAATTATTCTTTTGATTAATGAATAAGAGATTCCGATTCATCCTGGAATAAATTTTTTTGCTGTCTGAAAAAAACTTGGCTTATGTGGTTACCTCGCTTTACCTTCATACATACTAGATACTTTAAACATTCTTAGTGGCCTAAAATAATTTTGATTCGTATTTAGAGTGCTTAATCACCACTGACTGTACATTCTAAAAATCATTACTTGAAGTTTAATTTCTTTATAGTTTCAAACTACTTGATTAAAAAAATAGCATGTACCTTTGATTTTTGATTTTTTGTAGGCTAGTAGGTTACTTTAGGCTTGAATAAATGTATTAATATGTGCTAGCAAAGTAAAAAAGTTTTCTGTACTGATACGACTTCGATTTATACTACTGATCTATACCGATACCGATTGATGCCGATGTATATCGATATCGATACCTATACCGATACCGACACCGATCGATTCCGATACGGATACGGATACCGATCCATACCGATACCGATCGATATCGATACCGCTACCGATCTATACCGATTGGTCGATCTGATTTCATCTCTATACTGATATGAGAGTTCTTGTTTATTTTGAAATATTTTGCCACACATCCTTTTGTCCTTATCTAGTAAAAGTTAATAACCAGAATATTTGTTAAATTATTTTATGACTGCTGGCTTAGATTCCAGCAACTATTTCACGGCAATTTTATTTGTTGTTTAGAGGAAAAACTAAAGAAGCAAAGTCCACCTGGCTTAGTGAGTCAACTTAGTTTTCCAAATCAGGTTAGTCTTTTTGATAAGTAATTTTGTTAGTTTTCTGTTGATGTCACTGAGCTTCTAAACCTCTTTGTCCTGGTAATCCAAACTCCTGTCTTTTGACTGGATCTGAAGTAACACCGCGTCTTCACTAGACCCAATTTTGGCCACGTTTTGCCACCTAGTTGGGTGAGCCAGTATCATGCTTGATTGATGACGTTAGCTGAAGTTTGATCGGGGTCAAAATTTATCCAACATTTCGCAAGTGTGTTGCACGAATGTTGGCTGAACTGTTGCCGGATACGTTATGCCATCCCTGTCATTAACAACATACTAATACGCAAAGAGAAGTTAGACAAAATGGTGGGTGTATTTTTGGCGATGCTTGACCAAGACTCATACCTTCTTTTTTAAGACGTGTATGCAATGAACTTCTTTCCCATCTTGATATTTTTTTCATATCTCAATCTCAGGTCATTGATGCCAAGTCGGTTCCTAGCAGTGGTCTCCAGAGTGCAGAAAACATGAGCCAGCCAGCCACTCCATGGAATGCTGTTGTAGGTAGAGGACAGCAGCCTCCTTCAGGTGTGCAGCAAATGCAAGATGGCATCTCTCATCTACAGATGGCCTCTCGTATACCAAAAGATATAGCGGATTCGGCCAAAGGTACAGAGAAGCTGATATCTTATCGATTTACTCTTGTAATACATTTACCCTATACATTTTCTTTCTATCAGTTTCAATAGTACCTTACAGGCTTCTTTGCAATCCAAATATGCAGTGCAATCCTGTGGGACCTATTTTATTGTCCGTTACAGAGAGTTGTCCGCTGAGTAGATATTCTTTTTAACTAGGAAACAGATTTTCCTTTGTAAAGTGGTGTCCGTTGATAGAGGCTCCTTTATGTTATCATTTGTCTCCTGCAAAGTTATCTGCAATCTGGGAGAAAACTATCTAACATGCTTTGTGAGATATTAGATAAGTGAGGAGAATGGCGGGATTTTCTTCCTTGAAGATGCTTGCACTGTACCTATGTTGTGAATGTACGATAATGGCAATATTATATCCACACTGATTAAGCACTACTGCAAGGTTCATTGATAAATATCATAGATCGAAGCCTGTCAGAAAAGCATTTAACATTGTTGAACTCTGTATTAATTTTAAGTCAAACTTGTCACCAAACATCACCCAGCATTCATGTTGAAAGAAATGTTGGCAACCTTGTTGGATGAGCCAAAATGATATTTTATGATGTTGCACAAAATTTTACACAACATTCAGAATGTTTGCTTCATACCAGAGCGAATTAATGCTGGCTCAAACAGTTTTCTCTGCCTTCAAGAAGCTATTTGCTGAAAATGATGGCTAAAATGTTTGCTAAATTTTGCCGTCTTGCCCCAACAACAGCAAACATGCAACAAGAAGTTGTGTGAATTTCGGGCATGAAGTCTTAGCCAAACATCGCCAACATTGAACTAAACATTTCGCCCTACTTTTTTCTGCATATCGGCTGTTGCTGGAGAAAGTGGACCAAACATTCTGAAATGCTGGGAAATTTTTTTATCCTAATCAAACTCCAGCCAACATCTTGAAACATGAAGTTGGCACACCAAATAAGGTGGTAAAACACTGCCAACATTTTGCCCAACATAAATATTGACCAATGTCGAATGAAATGTTGGCTAATGACGACGTTTGAACAGGCATTAATTGTTCAAAATAATCATCATTCAGTTTTTATTTGTAGTTGTTGAAGCCAAGCCATCAGTGAAGCCTGTGACGTCATTCAATAAAGTAAATGGTCTGAATAATCAAAAGCCAACAGCCAAGGTCAAGCCCCAGATGAAATTCATTGTTGCAGAGGAATTCCCACCTGTGAATGATTCAAGAAACAATCTCAGTGCATCTAATTCAAGATCTAGAATGAATGACCTCGATGACATCAGCATCAGCGATCCATTGCCACTTAATCGCAGCCTTTCTGGGCCAGCTGGATTTTCAGGACAAGCCAATACAAAGGTTGAGGTAGCTGAAACCAGAGAAAGGAACATGGATGAGTTAGAAACATTCCAAGAATCAACAAAGAAGTCATCAAAGAAGAAAAAGAAGAGTAAAGAAAAGCAACAAGACATCAAAGCACGTGTAGTGCCTGGTCTCGATTCTTTGAAATCTTCAGATAAAGATAACATCAACATCATAAAGTCAGATAAAAATCAAGTCAGCTCCAAAAACCGTAAAGAAAAATCTGCCCAGAATGATAAGAACAAAGAAGAGAAGATGAGAGAGCCAATCAAAATCCAGCAAAGACCAAAACAAGCAGTGGTTGCCCAGACTACATCAAACAGGCCTGACCACCGAAAATTCGTATTTTGAAAACTGAGACTCCAAGTCCTACTTCTGCAACAGTGACACAATCATCACCAATGGAGGCGGTCAATAAGAGTTTTCCTGCTATGCAAGAAGGACATGAAGTCTTCAGTCGTTTGGCAGAATCCACTGAAAAACTACTGCAGACTGTTTTATCAGAAACTGAGGTAAGTACCTATTATTATCTCTATAGCCATCTCTATACTTTTGAGAAAAATTTTGCTGTATGAGAGCTACAAAACTAAAGATCTTTTGTTCTACAAAAGCAATTACAATAATAGGCAAGGATTCCGAAAAGCCCCAAACCCTCCCGCAGCCCATCTTTTGCCACCAAGAATCTTACTGCTAGACGTAGAAACATAGGCGTGTTTTGTTCATGTCGTAATAATGCCCCATCATGGAAAAAATGTTCAAGTAAAAAAAGCATACATTCAGGACCACGTGTATACATAAGAAGTAGGAGGAACAGCCAAAGCCAGAATAGGAGCAGGAAAGAAGTGATGCAAGATGCTTCAACTAAACTAAAATCTGTAAATTTATCTCGGCTAAAATGATAATTTTCATTTGCCGAAAAAAAGAACAATATAACTTTTTCTCGCAGACTTACTGTATGGCATTACTTTCTTATAGTTTTATACTTCGTTGTAACTACTAACATGCCAACAAAAACTTTACGTATTGCAAATACATGCCCCTGTACATTATCGAGTAGATATTTCAACAAGTGACATACCATATAGTAGATGGGATTCGAACCTGGACTGCGTGATCAGAGAGTCAACGACGTTTCCACTGAGCTATAGGGCTCAATGAAATCGTTGAGTAAATCTCCAAGTCATAAAGCCTAAGGCTTCCCTGACGTTTGAATTTTGTATTTCAGCTATGTTGAGCCTTCTTCAGCACCATACATATTTGTCATGAATGGTGAACACTAGGATAGATATTTCCACAAGTGGCATACCACAGTAGATGGGATTCGAACCTGGACTGCATGATCAGAGAGCCAACTACGTTTCCAATGAGCTATAGGGCTCATTGAATGAAATCATCAAGTAACTCTCCAAGTCATACAAGTCAAGGCTCTCCTCCCGTTTGAATTTTTTGTGTTTCGGCTATGTAGAGCACCATACTTATTTCTGTATATTATCCATGTAAGACCAGGATAGATTGACATAGTGATATGGAATATATAGAGATAGTGATAACGAAATGATGGCATGAAGTACCTTTATACTAAACTTTTATTGATTGCCCATACTATTAATGTTCGTTACATCTCCAAGGTGATCAAGTCTAATACAGAACAGATTTCAAAGGATCTGAAAACGGCATTGGAGAGATGCAAAGAATCATCATTGTCAGTTGCAGACTTAGAGAAAATCAACTATCTCCTGTCGACACCCATGGTCAATGGCCACTTGCAAGGAAAGCAGCAGAAGTCTTCAATTGACACGCAGGATCTCGAGAGACAAGTCGAGTCTGCACGCAAAGAGGCAGAAATTCTCGAGGTTAGGCTGAATGACGTCATCAGGAAAAATATGGCAAGTTGAGAGCTTTGTTTTGAAATAAGAGGAAAGCAAGTGACTTTGGTATACTGACTGAATTTATCGAATGTTTGTTTGTTCTGAATATAAACTTGAAATGCTGGTGATTGTTGTGAGTCAGATCGTGCCGGGTATAAAGATGTACCAAGGACTTCATAGAGATTTTTAAACTATGACTGCCGTAAAATAGGCATTGAGATAAAAGATAAAGACGTGTGCGAGCATGACTGGATGCTGCAACGAACTGAAATAACTATTTGCTTGTTCAGTAAGAACGAATAGTGCTGATTAATAGCTGAGAAAACAAAGACAAGATATTTTTGTGGCCCTGCTTATGCGATTGAAAAATTAGATTTTTTTCTGGAGTTTCAATACTTGAAAAGCTTGATTTCGAACTGAATTGTTGATGTCCTGGGTGGCTCAAAATCTTAGTGCAAGTTTGTTGAAATTTGGCTATTGTATTATATTGCCAATTGATGTCCTAGAAGTGGCACTTGCCAATGAAACTCTCGTCAGAGGTAACTTTGGCCATGTCCTACCGATCCAGAATTGTTGGTAAATCATTTGAATTTATTTCCAAAACAATGTTTGACCGTTTTGCTACATCACAAAACATTGCTTAGCAAGCACAATTAGCAAGGCAATGTTTTTGAAAAAAGTGAAAACATTTTGTGCTTGTCACAGGCAAACAATTTTTAGGAAGCAATGTTTCACAACATGGCTGAAAGATCAAATTTTAGAATTTGACAATGTTTGAATGTTTAATCTTAGCCATAGATTTAGCTTGTTCGTTCTGATGCAGCAATATCTGGACTTCCCATTTTGCACAAAATTTTACAGGTAAGAATGCGCCTGTCTGCAAGGTGAGTAGATTCTGCTTTTGTTTTCAACGGTGTTACTAACCAACCTCCATTGATTTTAGCCATTGTATTTCCGTAACTTCTGGCTGATATAAGCCAAACTGTGCCTCGACTTAGAGACCCTGGGCAAACGAATAAACATTGTTTGTGAAATCATTTGAGATCTGCTCGTGAAACACATTGTTTGGTCGTTTGGCCAAATCACAAAACACTGCTCGTCAGTCGTCAATCATTTTTTTGCTTGATACAAGCATTTAATATTGCTGAAGTTTTTACAAATATTGCTGAGGGAATTCTGCTTGTCAAATGATGTTTTGCGATGTGCTCAAACTGTCAAACATTGCTTGCAACGGAAAATCTCAAATGTTTGGCAAACGATGTTTCATCGTTTGGCCACGACCTAGCTTATGCCTGGTTTCAGACCGTATCAAACATTGTTTGTCCAGCATTTGAAGTTTGCTTTGCAAGCAATGTTTGACAGTTTGACCACATCGCAAAACATCATTTGACAAGCAAAATATTTATCGTTTGGCCACGTCACAAAACATTGCTCGTCAAATAATGTTTGCTGGAGTCGAATTGAACTTTTACAAAAAATTCAACAACAAAGACATGGCACAATGAATTTTATTTTCTGTTGCTTGTCAAGCAATGTTTTTTCACGTGGCCAAATTTTCAGACACTGGTTGATAAATTTCAAATGTTGTCAAACATTGTTTGTTTGTTACACAGAGCGCCAAAGCCACGGATGATGCTTGTGCCATATGTTGTCGTGCAAATGGAATAAGAGTGTTATGCAGTCAAGCCCCACACCAAGAATATTTTCTCCACTTTGAAGTACATAAAATGCCCGATATGAGATACTTTTATTATTATACTATCAATGGGCAAAACTGCTCTAGTGGAAGACGGGGAGAATTGATGATGAGTGTTTTTGGCTCTTATTTTTCATTTTTCAGGTTATCGTGTTGTCCTGTTTACTTGGCATGATGATCTAGGAACAGAGGTAACCTCGCCTATACATTTATCAGTTGACTCTTTTCATAAAGCATGACCAATTCCTGCTGATCCAAATCAATGCTCTTCTCTAGGGTCGTAAAGAGTCAAAAAACCACAAAGATTTTCTCTGACCATGTCTGGACAGCTTCGAAGCACTGCCTTACCAGACAGAGGTATGCGAATTCACTTGACTACGAATTCTTCTTATCAAAATCTTCCTTCTCATTCCTCCCTTGGCTCTTCTTCACTATAAAGATTGTTTGTTTTCTTCTCAGCAAAACACGTCTGAGCGGTTGAGGGATATCATCAGTACGGTGGATGATATTCAGGACAATGGAGGGATATCATCAGTACAGTAAAGTCAGTGCTGAAAGTCCTCCACCGTACTGATGATATCCCTCAACCGTACTGATGATATTCCTCCACTGCACTGAATATCCTCGACTTTTCTGCAAACCCTCCACTGTACTGCACAAACATTACCCGGGGTGTTTTTGTAGCTCTTTTTGTCTATTTATATTTATTACTTATTTCTCTCTATTAATCAAATTCGAACACCATTTCTCTGACCAACCACTGTGTTCCTTCACTCTCTTCCCTTTGATACCTCTTTTTCTGTAGCTATATTAATTGCTTATTTGGTGTTTATCTTTTTTAGTTTCCACTCTGATAACCCTCTTCGACATCACTTGTTTTACCGAGGCTTCTGTTTCATCACCTTCACTCGGAATTCTCCCTTCCTCTAACGATATAGTTATTTCTTATTTCGTGTTTTCTCTGTTGACACTCTTTTTTTATAAGAACCAGGAAATTTTGATCGAGCCTGGCTGTTCTTAAATTTTTGCCGGTTTTGAGCCTGAAATGTTCTTAATCTGTTCTTAATTCCTTGGTTGCTAAGATTTCTATATCTTTCAGTTAATGTCTGGGGTGGTACTAGGTTTCTGTGAAAATGCAGTATTCTTGTCTATTTCTCTGTTTGCTTCCTTTATATGTTCAGTCTGACGGCCTTACTTTCATATTTAGCTGATATTCTTAGGGCTTTTGAAGAGGCCAGCCTCAGCTTGTTCTTAATTTTTTCTAAAAATCTGGTCAAATATAGGCTCATGATCTTATGAAATTGTTCTTATAAAAAAAAGAGTGTAGCCTACACTTCATAAACAACTTTTAAACATCATTCCTACAACATATCCTCTTTTATTATTTGCTGCTCTTTGATAGCTCTTCTTATCTATCAATAAATTGCTTACTTCTTCTAGATCCAGATGTGGATGGATATGCAACAATCAGAGAAGTGAACTTACTTGGTATTGTGTTTTGAACATCAATCAGCTCGTAGAATACAACCACAAAGCCAGTCGAATTAATTGGAGTCAAAGTGAGAAAAGAACTCTTTAATTTTTTGCAAAGAACTGGTCGATTACGAGTTTCTGATTTTTACTTCTTTAAAAACAAAATAGCTTTAGTAGAAAGTGAAATAAAATTTTTAGGCTCCACTGAGCATAGCAAAACACCCCTCTTGTAATTCATCTTTTTATAACCAACCCCCCCCCCCGAAATCAGCAATATCTTGTAGCACTTTGTTTTTGCTATGAAAGGAGACATATATTGCAGAATTTAAAATCTCTTACATCCTTCCAGAAATCTTATTGCTTTTCACGGAAATCCCTTAGAAATCCTTTTGCTGAGAATCTCGTCATGCGGGTTTGAAGGGTGAAATGCCCCTCGTTCAAATCAAGCATAAGCCAGGAAAAGGCTCTGTTCGAAGGAAAAGATGTAAACACGAATCGAACAAGACATGAAATCTAGTCTATTAGTGATTAAATTTTGCTTTACTGATTTGTAAAAATGCATGTTTATTTCTGATAACAAAATAATTGATATGATTATGTATTTTAAATGTGGTTGTAACGTGAATTATTGGTGATTTATATTTGCTATGTCTATGAGAAAATATGTTATTTTGTGACTCCTGTCCTTTCCCTGCAGCCTTTCAACTATTAGAAGTGAAATGAAAATAAATAAAAATCAATCAACCTCTTTTGAAACTAAAGCAAATTTAACCGCCGCAGTGAGAGTAGCTTAGGAAAACTGCATAGCATATACAGTGCTTGCAAAGGAACGCGAAAACAAACTCCAGCCTCCAGCAACAGCAGGCTCCACCAAGATGATCTCTTGATTGCAAATCATGCCGGAATTCCCTAGGGAATTGTAGAACAGAGCGTCCCCTACAGGCCTTCGAGGTTTGCAGCGCAAGAAAATCAGGTGATTCTCCTATTGTTTTCGCTTGTCGGGAGTCCCAGAAAAGTACAGACAGTCATTGAAAAAATGGCTTCTTCGCACGTAGTTTCTTGCAAAACCCCACAAAAATCAATTGCAAATTGAAAAGAGAGAAAGACAAGGCAAAATCAACACAAAATCAGCTGTTTTATTGAACAATTTTACACGAAAATCAGCATAAAACTGAAGCATTTTACACAAATTCAAGGCTAGGTTTAGCAATCGAAGTACGATAAATGTACGATTACTCTACAAATAACGCATTTTGAGCTAAAAATGTAGCAAAAATGTAAAATGGCATGATATATTCACCAGATAAAGATATTGGAATGCATAAAATCCATGAGAATACCAGAAAAACAGCAGAAATGAATCAACTTCACCAAGTAGAACCGTTCGGCTTCGCAATCATGCTCAACTGAGTAGAACAATGAGAACAATAGATTTACCCATCGATCTGTGCGCCAAAATCAAGTTTTATGCTATTGCATGCTCAGAATCCCTCTTTCTTGGCTGAGTGGTGATGATGGAAGGAGCTCCAGTGTAAAATTTGCTTGAATTTTTAACGGGCGAAGTGATTTTGCCTTCAAATTCTTTTAATTTGCTGCAGTAGTCTTCAGTGATGAGTTGCGATGATTGATTTAATGCTGCTTGACCAAACTTTGATAAATTATGCTGAGAAAATCATCTTGGAGCTCATCGAAGATGGAAGGCCATGCCTTGTGAAGAAGAAAATGTCGCCGCTCTTTTGTTTCCTGAAAAAAAGACACAAAGTAAGCTTAGAACTATCAGCTTGAAACTCATTTCTTCAAACTACATCTTGGATTTCACTGATAAAATGTATTTTCTGCAAATTAATCATTTTATTTGCATCACAGGCCCTTCTTTGTCATTTTTCTGATGGCTTCAGCAACATGGAGAACATGGCCGCGAATCTGCAAATCGATCAGTTCTCGCAAAGCAAAGCTTCAAGCAAACAAATTGCAGATAAGTTAAAATTCTACAATATTTCTTATATTATTCTGCATTGATTTTGCTATGATTTTGCAACAAAATATTAAAATTTCGCTGCAATTTCCTTGAAAAAAACTGATGAAATCTTTCAGACGAGAACCGTTTCAGTTCTGCAACGTGCATTTAAAATTTCTACTTGTTTTTCATTTTTATTTGCCAAAAACATTCTCATAAAATTCAGCAGCAAAGTTGAGAAAATTTCTTCGAGAATCACGTTCCTCGTCGAGCAAATTAGAATATCAATTGAATTTCCATATTTGTACAAAAGTGTGCATTCTTACCGAGGCGGCCTCTGATTGGCTGCAACAACGCGCTTCGTTTTCTCGTGCGAATTCTTTCTTGCAACGTGCCTAAATGACAAAAGGTGTTTTAGTTTTTATTCAAACGTGCTTTTTTAGCCATTTTTGCTTGATTAACTTTAATTTATTGTTGAATTTTGATACGTTAAGGAATATAGTCAGCATTTTTAATCTTACAACCAAGAGACAAGATTAAAAGGCAAGCAAAAACAAATAATGTTAGTTTAGGCCCGTTTTATCAGAATTTGAAAAAAACGAGAGGCATTCCACTAAAAAGCCCAAGTAAATGATTTCCGCCATTAGAAAAGGATTTCCAAGCAATAGATTTTAAAAGGTTCTACCAATGTGGGCCCGTAGTTACTCATTTTCGAAATTTGATAAGATTGAGGGGGTATTTCACTGTTTCCAAATGCTTCCATTTTATCCAACAAAAGGATTTCCATCAAATGGTAGATTTCCCAGCAAGGATGTACGAAATTTCAAAAGCGAGAATAATGATAAAAATAGACAAGAGAAGATAAAAAGACGAAAACAACAATAATATAACAAGCGAAGCCTTAGTGCGTTTTGGTAGACTTATTACCTTCCTCCCACTCTTTCGGAAACAGCTTCCAACAACAACAATAGCAAACAGCAACCTGTTGTTGTGGTTGTTCGGGTAATTGTTGGTTGTTGTTTGCGAATAGTACGACTCGTGTAGTAATTCAAGTCTCTTGGTTGTCTGTCTGTATTCGTTGTTAGAAGCAGATTATCATTTATTAACTAATCAATTATTAATTAATATTAATATTAATATTTATTATTAATTATTAATTTATTAATTAATCAATAAACACAGTTGGCTTAGATTAATTAGTTAAATCAACCCCCATTCACATACCCAGTAATCCTACCCCTAAACGTTACTTCCCTCTCTTTCTACAAACAATTGCTCAAATTGTTTCTTCATCCCAAACAGAGTGCCCAAAATTTTTGAAGTGTCAAATGTACAGTACAAGACTAGGTTTGCGGCTTCTAATCAGAGGAAAACATTCATAGCTGGGGCTTATTCCAGATCCAAAACTCCTAATCCTTAGCCCAAACTCTAAGCTCAAACAATACCTGTATTACAAATCCTAGCCTAGCCCTTACATATTCTAAAATCCTAACTATTACTCCCTTGCAAGGAATGCTTGCTAAACTAAACAACAGCCGTTTAGGAGGCAGTCAGATACTTTGAAATTGGACCTTTATTTCGCTAACATAATCGAGCTCCCAATCTTCCATCCCTTTACCCTAGTATCATTCAAAGATCATACAAGATAGATAAAGATCAAACAAAGATAGTATTTGCCCCTTTCGCGGAAAAAGAAAAAAAGGATCCTTCAATCGAATGCCCCTATCAAGAGGCCCTGCAGCAACCCAACCCTGCTATCTTTGGCGATCTAAGGCGTTTGTCTAACTGTAATGATTTCATTATAAGTTATGGCATCAATCATAAAAATTTACGAGTCAAAGATATGAAAAGTTGCCATTTCGTAAACCTTAGAGACCTTAAAACCTTAAATTTTTAGAGATTTCATAGTTTGAGAGATTTGGATTGCATTTTCAATAATGAAATATGTTTTAGATCATTGGAAATTCATTTTAATTTTTTCGCCAAAACAAGTTTAGTTTGTTGAATAAGGGGTGATGTGAATTGAATTTTGCGATTTGGCTGGCTTGGTGATTGGTTGGTTTGTGGTTGTTGTGGTTGGGTGGTAATTGGTGATTGGTGAGGTGTTATGGAGGTTGCTACCCATTCAACACAACTAAGCTTGTTTATAATACAAAAAATAATTAAAAAATGCGCAATAAATCTTAAATTTCATTATAAACTGAAAATGCATATCAAAATCTGTAAACTGATTTAATCAAACTATAAAAAAGTTATACGTTTGGTTTTAGAGGTATTTTAGGTATTAGATGTTTGAATTAACTTTTTTTGAAAAATTTCAAACACCCCCCCCCCCCGCTCTTAGGACCCCGCTTATTAAGATATTTATTTCGACACCCTTGTCAATTAGGTCCTGGCTGGAGTTCCAATCCCCCGTCTATTCCAACCCCCCCAGCAATTAGGCACCTAAGAGTATACGTATTGGAAGTATTTCACATACGAGAGGAGATATTTAAAAATATATAGATAACTTTAGCAAACGTTTCGACTTACTTGATCTAGATCAGTGACATTGAATAACTGATGAAGATCAAATAGATATCGAAATGCTTGCCAAAGTTATATCTATATCTTTTAATTTCTTGTCTTTAACATTCGTATCTATGTGGCTATAGAAATACACGTAAAGGTATAAGTAGTCGTATAGATATTTCGTAAGGCTATTTATTTAGATATAAAGGACAGGTATATGTAAGATATGTATAACATATATCTTACTGTCTACGAAGGTATGATATCTTACTGCATATGTATATGAAATATTCAGGTATTAATATATAAGGTATTGGTAAGGAATATGTGTATCTTGGTATCTTAAGGCAGAAGTATTTTATGGAAGTAGACATACAAGTACGGGCATAAGTATACCGCATACGTAGACGCAATATAGGCAGTCATAGGTATTTCTTATGGGCATACTGTATGTTTATAGAAGTATAGGTATAGGTAAGGTGTATAGGTATCTTATGCATAGCCAGAGGTATTCATAGAGATATAAAAAGGACATAAGGCACAGATATACTGTAAACGTAAGTCATAGGTGTTTCGTGGTATACTCTTCACACATATGAAAAGGTATAGGTATAGGTATAGGTAAGATACATAGGTATCTTATAGGTAGGAAGAGGTTTTCCATACAGACTGATATACAAGTACAGGTACAGATATACAGCATAATTAGTCATAGGAATTGTATTTCGAATAGTTATGCATTTATACAAGTAAAGGTTAGATAGAGGTATTTCTTAGTAAATCGCAAAGGTTTTTAGGTATTTCATCATATGTTCAAGAGATACTGAAAGAATCAAAGAAAAAAGTGTATTTCTGCGTCCGATTCTTTTAGTATCTTGTTAACTGCTTACATAAATCAAGTGCAAACATAGACTTAAAGATTGACATCGAAACATAGCGGTTTATATTCAGGTATAGGTATTTAGCATAAGTTTTGGGTATGTAGAGGCATGATGATGACGTCATGATGATGACGTCAGATTTCAGATCGTCAAATTCGATAATCGAAGTGCATCGTATCGTAGAGAAATCGAAACGAATTCGATTGTAGAATCTTATCGTATTTTCGAATATAACAATGTTTGACGCACATGTATTTAAGATGTCCTTATCTTAACTTGTATTTAAGAAGTCTTTCTAGATCAATTATATACTAGTTTGACGGTTGATATTACGATAGATAATACTATTCACTTTAAGTATACAACACGATGCAAGAAAGCATAAACGAGAAGAAGAAATTACCTTGAAATCATAGAAACGCTGACTTTCATATCGAGGCTTATCCCCTGTTTCCACTTTCAATCATTTTATCGGCCTAGAAAACAAAAATGAATAATTGTGAAATATTGCTAGAATTAAACTTAGAAGAATTAAAATCTACAAATGAAAATAAAATTTATAAATTATCTGGTCTTTTTCTTTTTTATTAGAAACGAAAAGGTGAACTTGGAAGGATCCCCATATTATTTGGACTAAGGGTAAGTTTATTTAACAATAATATAATCTGGGACAGCTGAATATTTCTTTTTAATGCTTTAATACAACGAAGATATTAATTGTCATTTATTTCATTCATTCTATATATAATCTAAGGAGAAGACAAAATAATGGAAAAAGCACGGAAAATTGATGAAAATTTCCATTACTGGTGAGTTATTTAACTTGCTTTTAGTTAATCGTTTATTTCTTTATTCACTGCTTCTTTAAAATGTATAAATTACCAAGGTATTAATATACTGTATTCATTCTATATATAATCGATGAAGAGGACAAACCTTAATGACAAATTACGTGGGAAATGGATGAAACTTCTAGCCCTGGTGAGTTAATTCAACTTCCATTTACTTACTAACTCGTTTATTTTTATATACAGGGTGGCCCAAAAAAAAGGGACCCCCTAACTAAATAATTTGTTAATAATTTATTCTTAAGTTGGAATTTCATGAAATTAATACTACATGATATTCAACTCAAGTGAGATATATCATGTAAATATCATGATGATATGGGTTAGTATCTCCGAATAAATTGACTTTAAAACTTTACAATCCAAAAACGTACTGTAACAAAATATGCAACTTTGTACCCTTACGTAATCCTTACGCAACAAAACAGAAAAATCAATAACTCATTCTTTCGTCAATTGATATTCAAAATGTCTTCAATCCTGCTCAAAACACTTCACTTATATGACTGACCATACATTAATGGTCGTGACAACTTTACTCTGGGATAATGATTCTCCTTCACGCACGATTGCAGTACAGTACGCAATGATGGAATATAAACAGCTGGTTTTTGGACATCATGAATTTAATGTCCCATTGCGCCGAGATGGAAGCTCTTATCACCAACATATTTCTACACTATAGCGCACTTGGCTTGAATATTACCTGGTATAAATTTGATAAAATTCCTCCTTGAGAAAATTTATACAGAAATTATTTACCTAAGGGGGTCCCTTTTTTTAGGGCTACCCTGTACATTGCTTAATATATACAACTATGGAGAAGACAAATTTATGGAAAAAATACGTGGAAATGTGGATGAAATATCCTGTACTGGTGAGTTATTTTCACTTACACTTATTTACTCACTAACTCGTTTATTAGATCAGATACGTTGCTTATTTCATTTTTTCATATTACGAAGATTATTAATATACTTTATTTCTAAATAAATCTATGGAGAAGACAAAGTTATGGAGATATTAAGACGAAAATGGATAAAAGGTGAGTTGATTTTCCTTGCACCTACTTGCATATTAACTCGTTTATTTGTTTATATACATCATCTCTTAAATAAACTTATATAACGACGATATTAATATACCTTTTTATTTGATATATTGTCTATGAAGAAGACAAAGTTAAGAGATATTACGTGAAAAATGGATGGAAGGTGAGTTGATTTACCGTGCACTTTCTTACTTTTTAACTCGTTTACTTTGTTTATAAACATTGCCTCTTAAATAAATTTATATAACGAAGAAATTAACATACCTTTTTCATTTTATATATCGTCTATGTGGAAGACAGAGTTATGGAGATATTACGTGGAAAATGGATGAAAGGTGAGTTGATCTACCCTGTACTTACTTTCTTTTTTACTAGATATATACTTGTTTATATACATTAACCCTTTCATACATTTTTTTACGAGATATTAATGCACGTAATTTAATTTATATATAATCTATGGAGAAGACAACTTTAGAACAATGGATGAAACTTCAATATGTGGTATGTGTTGAGTTGAAAGATTAATTTGTTGACCTGCTAACGCATTTCTTAATTTGAATATTCTTTATTTGAAATGCATATAAAGTAAAGATTTTTACGTGACTTTTTCATTCTTTACATGCTAAATGGATATGACCCTCGGATATGACAAGGTACAGATGGACAAAGCTTGGAAGTACATGGGTTGATTTACATTGGTAAGTTAGATTAATAATTCATTAACTTCACTACACTTTTACTCAATGTATACAAATGTACTTGATAGATATGTTGAATTAATTATCCAACATCTAAAGCAAGCAAGCCTTCAAAAAATAGGAAGCTTAGAGGCAACGTTGGGGTATCTAACGTGATTAGGTTTTATGAATTCAGCTTTAAGAAGCAAGAAATTGCAGGAGAAGAATAGCAACATACCTTGAAAATTTGAAGAACTTTATTTTTGCAAATGAAATGATCTTTCAAATCAGCTGACAAGGAATCTTTGGAAAATATTAGTAATGGCATTTATCATAATTAAGACAATATGAGTTGAATTTCCGACATTAATTCAATATTTACCAACAAACAAATTACTTTACAATATTGAGAAGCAACATATGTTAGTAAGGCTGAAAATGTTTTCTCTAGCAACTGAAATGTGCTTGAGGCTAAGCTGATTAGGAATCTATCGGAAGCCTTGTAATTGCTAATAAAAGCAATAATTCAGCAAATAAATAGGGTTTTATTTTTTTTAAATGACAAACTTAATGTTTCTTTTTCTTTTACATGCTGTTGCCTGTTACGAAAAAGTTGTCAAAAAATATCAAAGCCTTTTATTCTTATTATTGGTGAGTGTAAAAAGCATTTTATCTATCTATCGATTAATAACTGATAGTAACATCTTCTTGAGAAAGCATAAATGTATTTCAAGAAAGGAAGATCGATATACCTTAATGTAGATTGAAACAATCCTTTGTTGGAACTCAAGAACTTGTCTGCTGATGATCTACAAAAAATTCAAACACTGAATATATTTAAGACTTTTGAAGAACAAAAGATAAATGTCACTTATTTGGGCTGGTTTGCAAATAGCATTTTAATAAGATTTGCAACATACCTTGAACAGAGCGAGGAATTTCCTGTCTTTAGCCACTGAACTGTGCTTGAAGTGATTGGCAATCTATGAAAAATAGATTTTCAATTTATAATGTAAGGAATGAAATTATATCTTAGACAAATGGAAATGGTTATACATGTATTAAATCACAATCTTAACGTTTCTTTTTCTTTTGCATGTTGTGGACTGTCATAGAAAAGCTGGGGAAAAATGCCAACAATTTCTATTCTTGTCATCGGTGAGTTGAGAAATTATTTATTTGTTTATTTATTGAGTTAAAAGCTGACATTTTCGAACAATATTGCCTTGTAAAAATAATAAAATGCATTTGAAGAAAAGAGAAATGATATACCCAATAGACTGACGCCATCCTATGCTGGAATTTGTCTGCAGATGATCTACAAAAAAGATTCCCAAATTGATTTTATATAAGGCTATACGAATTGTGAAAATGAATATAAGCTACAATACAGACTAGCATAAAGACTATATGAAGACTGCAAGGGAATAGACATTTGGTCTAGATGCTTGATGTTAGCATGTTTTGTATACATTTTGCTGTCCATTATGATATCCAGCTACGACATGGGCAGCTAATGACTAATAGAATGGGTATATACAGTTGAACTTTGTGCAAAATCAACTGTAAACTTGTATTGAAGAGAGCATATAATGATATATATCATTGAAGACTATCTCTATTTCATTCCTTTGCATGTTCTATGATATGTGGACATATATTGGGCAACAGATGGAACAAATACAAAGATCTCAACATCCTTGGTGAGTCGTTTCATTAACTTATTATTTGAAAGGAAACCCCCAACCCCAAATAAGAATTACTTAATACTTGAGATTAAATAAAAATTTGCACTTCATTGGCATCAAAAACGTTTAAGAATCTTTGTCAAGGAAACGAAGATCTGGATTAAAGAAACTACACTTTCAGTCAAACATGACGATCGATCGAACCTGAATGCATAAATGTTTGCATTCGGTAGAAAAACAATTAACAACAGTGCAGTGTAGCTAACCATAGGAAGGAAAGCGTAACATATGTCTACATAGCGTAGCAAAAGGCAGGATAGCTTAGCAAAGAACTGATAGCTTAGCCAAGGTATCGTAGCTTAGCAAAGGAGTGGATAGCTTAGCATAGTATAAGATAGCTTAGCCAAAGGGCAGGATAGCTTAGCAGAGAACTGATAGCTTAGTATAAGACAGTAGAGCTTAGCAAAGAGCTTATGATTTAGCGAAGGAGTGAATAGCTTAGCATAGTATAAGATAGCTTAGCAAAGAGTAGGATAGCTTAGCAGAGAACTGATAGCTTAGTGTAAGACGGGAGAGCTTAGCAAAGAACTTATGGTTTAGCAAAGGAGTGAATAGCTTAGTATAGTATAATATAGCTCAGCAAGGGCAGGATAGCTTAGCATAGGTCAAGATAGCTAAGCAAAGAACTGATAGCTTAGTATAAGACTGGAGAGCTTAGCAAAGAACTTATGGTTTAGCGAAGGAGTGAATAGCTTAGCATAGTATAAGATAGCCTAACAAATAGAAGGATAACTTAGCCGATAGCTTAGTATAAGACAGGAGAGTTGAGCAAAGAACTTATGGTTTAGCAAAGGAGTGAATAGCTTAGCATAGTATAAGATAGCCTAACAAATAGTAGGATAGCTTAGCAAAGAACCGCTAGCTTAGTATAAGACGGGAGAGCTTAGCAAAGAACTTATGGTTTAGCAAAGGAGTGAATAGCTTAGCATAGTATAAGATAGCCTAACAAATAGTAGGATAGCTTAGCAAAGAACCGCTAGCTTAGTATAAGACGGGAGAGCTTAGAAAAGAACTTATGTTTAGCAAAGGAGTGAATAGCTTAGCATAGTATAATATAACTCAGCAAGGGCAGGATAGCTTAGCAAAGATCAAGATAGCTATGCAAAGAACTGATAGCTTAGCATAAGACATTAAGGACTTGTAGCTCAGCAAAGGAGTGGATAGCTTGGACTGGAATGAGAAAGATAGCCTGTCATAGTATAACAAAGCTTAGCAAAGAGTGGATAGCTTACTATAGGACAAGATAGTTTTTCAAACGACAGGATAGCTTAGCAAAGGAATGGATAACTTAAGAATACGACCGAAAACCTAACATTACAGTACAGTATTATCGATTGGTATAGTAAAGCATGGTATGAAAAGTCATGGTATGATACAATACAAGAAAGATAGTAAGAACAAGAAATGAAAAATCACCTTTCTTCACGTTTCCATGCTTTATCACTTCTTTTAACCTAACAATGAAATAGATATATAATACGGGGTATCTAATGTTGTACAATATACGTTAAGCTTATTTGGATAGATTTGAAGATGGTCGGATTTTTTGTGGATGGATTGTTGATTGGTTGGTTGGTTGTTTGGTTGGTTGTTTGGTTGGTTGTTTGGTTGGTTGTGTGGTTGGTGGTGAGGTTGCAAGGTTGTTGGTTGTCATAAGGCGGTTGTTTGCGGTAAGGAAAATCTATTCACGTTTGCTTAACTATATTGCACAACACAAGATACTATAGAGAGCTGGAGGCAAGAATAAGGACAGGATTTTTCTGGTACACTGAGGCCTTTTGAACCTGTGTTCTCATTAGATCGTGACTTTATGATTAATATTATTCTTAATATCATTTACTTTATCATACCAATCCAAGTATTCGTATATATTTTTAGTTTTGATTTACATTATTTTCAGTATTACTTTATCATATTTTATTGATATTATTATTAATCATAATGTCACACACTGATAAGAAGGCAGATTCGAAATGCCTCACTGTCCCAGAAAAAGTCTGTCCTTCTTGTTACCTCGCAGTCTCTGTAACTACTAACGTCTCGTATTTATTAACGTTTTATAAGACACTTGGAAGAAAGAAGCAAAAATAAATCAGGTCATTAAAAATTGTGTTTCTTACTCAATATTTGTGTCTGTCTCGACCTACAATGTGCCGAGCATTGCCCAAAAACCTTGCAACTGGCAAAACATTTTTTTCGAAAGTAAGAGAAAAAAAGACTATACAGCAATAAGTACTTTGAAAAATTGTTTCACCTACCGAGCTGAGATTTGAACCTCGTATCTCTAGTTGATGTACCTTATGCTTAGTCCACCGACAATCCATCTGACCGAGTCATCATACAATTTATCTGAAGTATTGAGAAATATAAAAATATCAGGAATAAGATGAAACTTTCTCCAAAAGCACTTGCGCCTAGACCCGAAGCCAAGGTCTTCTATCTATCTCTTTTTTTCTATTCATTTCTTTTATTTATTTCATTATTTATTTATGTAGTATTATATTATATTATATTATATTATATTATATTATATTATATTATATTATATTATATTATATTATATTATATTATATTATATTATATTATATTATATTATATTATATTATATTATATTATATTATATTATATTATATTATATTATATTATATTATATTATATTATATTATATTATATTATATTATATTATATTATATTATATTATATTATATTATATTATATTATATTATATTATATTATATTATATTATATTATATTATATTATATTATATTATATTATATTATATTATATTATATTATATTATATTATATTATATTATATTATATTATATTATATTATTATATTATATTATATTATATTATATTATATTATATTATATTATATTATATTATATTATATTATATTATATTATATATCATTTATTTTTTCACAAAGTGGCAAACCACAATAGATGGGGTTCGAGCCCAAGACTGCATGACCAGAGAGCCAACGACGTTTCCACTGAGCTATAGAGCTCAATGATATCGTCGAGTAACTCTCCAAGTCATACAGCCCAAGGCTCTCCTCCCGTTTGATTTTTGTGTTCCCACTATGTTGAGCCTTCTTTGGCACTGTCCATATTTGTATTTATTTTTCATCATCTAGGAATTTTGAAGCCTTAGGCCTTCGGCGCTCCTTTGCTCCAAACTGCTACTGCAACCAGGTGAACATAAAAGCCAGGAAAAAACATATATGATAATTTGCTTCTAGTTTATAGTAATTTATCTCCTAGTAGATGCTACTTTTCTTTATTTTGCTTTGTAGGCAAAGTGACAGACATAGCATATTTCGATTCAAAGTAAGTCTTCATTTTAATATTCTTTCTGATTCTTTTCAAATTTAATAAAGTAATCAAAATATGTGTTAATGGAAACAAGCTTACCTTGTCATGAAAGATGCTTTGCTTTTCGTTCCTTTCTACCTATAAGAAATAAAAGAAATATGATATGTTATCTTGATGCATGACAACATGCAAAAGAATGCAAAGGCCAAATCACTAGTATAGTACAGTATCATATCATCATTGTTTCGATGTAAATTGCAAGAAGTCCATCTATTGTAACAAGGTATCATGAGACGTAAAGCTAGAGAGATGTGCATGCATGACTTTACTGGAATATTTTCTATCGCAATAGAAATAATCAACACTGACTTTCTATTTTGAAAGCTTTTAGGCATTTCCACAAAGAAACGTTTGAAACAAAACAATCAAAGTTTAGTTTCGTTAGCGCTTCAGATTTGCATTATAAAGTTATGGAGCATTGAGTGCATGTTTATATTATCTTAGCTCTAATTGTGTTTTTATTCCTCTAAGGTAAATTATGAAAGAGAGGACAGCCAAGAGAGTTGAAGACGGATTGAAAAGAAGATATATACAAGAAGAAAGAAGAATCAAAATGAACTTTAAAGATTATCATAATCTTTTTTGAAAAGTTTTTTGAATTTTCTATCGTAAATGCAGTGATGTGCAGTTGGATAAGGTAGATCCCTCCACTTCTATTTACATAAATGATAGTACTATTTCAAAAATCGTAAACAGTTGTACTGGAGAACCCATCGATCGTATCGTTCACCACACCGAAGAGGACAGCACATCGTATCCAACAGAACATCGAAGCATATATTATCCACACTGGGAAGCACATCCTATCTCGAAGTTTCAATTTTTATCGATAAAGCAACAAATCGCGTCTCTAGCTACCTAGGTTAGATGGTTAGACCAACTGCACAACACTGTATTTTAATTTTTGATATTTTTGAAAATGTGTATTTAATGTTTTCTTGTAAGGTAAATACTCAATCATCCATCGGTTATTCAGGGAGAAAATCTTAACATTAAGTTCTAGAATTAGTGTTAGGAATTTTCGATAACCTGAGACTTAGCTGTTGAATGATTGAGTCCCTTAGGCCTTTATCAGTTGTATATTTTTTAAGGGTCTCTATTTTTTGTCTGGACTACTTTGAAACGTCTATCTTAGATTTTTTAAAGTAGTCTGGACGAAAAGTTCAAGACCCTTACAAAAATATACCACTGATAAAACCTAAGGTAGACTTTATTTAGCAGTAGAGTAGAGATTTATCAGGCATTAGAAAAGTTGAAAACAAACATCACGTTCCTCATTTCTCAAACCCTATTCCGCGCCACAAAGCGGCACGAAAGCGAGGCTGCAACGCCACAGGCAAGCATGGAAACGAGGCTAGGCAAAATATACGCGAAATATGGCAAAATGGGCTGCGGCTGCGGCTCCTACCCCTAGCCACCAAATGGGCTAAATACTTAACGCTGATTGGCTAATTCCACTGTTGAACAATGGATAACTGACCGCGCCCAGTTCGCGGGCATTTTAGCCGCTCTGTCTAAAACGAAATTTCGCGACTAATATTTAACACAGGAAAAAGATGTTTTTCTCGACAAATAAAAGTCAAAAATGGATGATAATTGTTCAAAATGATAGAATAAAACGAAATAAAGCTACAGATCACTAAAAATCGACAAAGACAAGGAGTTTAAATTGAGGGGAAAAAGCAAAAATCACGACTCAGATTTCCACTCCTCCGATTTCAAACTGCTATAAAACTAGCAAAAAGCGATATAAAACATAAATTTGTGCTAAAAATGATCTTCAGAGCATATATTTGCAGAATACTGATAAAAATCTGTATAAAGAACTTTCAAAACAGAAATATTGACCCTCCAACAGTACTACTTTTCTCGCCTTGGCGGGGTAAAAAAATGGCCTCGGATTTCAAACGGCTATAACACTTGCAAAAAGGCAAATTAAAAACAACTTTTTTTGCCCAAAATGATCTTCAGGGTTTATACTTTTAGAAAATTGATAAAAAATCTGCATGAAAGACAAAAAAAACCATAAAATTGACCTCGCAAAAGGGCTACGTTTCTCGAATTGGCGGGGTCTGAAAATGGCCTCGGATTTCAAACTGCAATATAACTATCAAAAAAGCAAGTTAGAAACATGTTTTGGGCTTAAATGAATCCTCAGAGTCAAGAATTTAAAAATCCTGATGAATTAACTATATATAAAACGTTCGAAACAGAAAAATTGACATTACAAAAGCACTGCATTTTTGGCCCCCTCGCTGTACGAAAATGGCCTCGGATTTCAAACTGCAATAAAATTATCGAAAAAGCTGTTTAGAAACTATTTCTTGCGCTTAAAAGAATCCTCAGGGTCTATATTTTTAGAATATTGATGAATAAACTTGATACAAAATGTTTGAAACAGAAAAATTGACTTTGCAAAAGCACTGCATTTTTGGCCCCCTCGCTGTACAAATATGGTCTTGGATTTCAAACTGCTATAAAAATATCAAAAAAGCTGTTAATAAACTATTTCTTGCGCTTAAAAGAATTCTCAGGGTCTATATTGTTAGAATATTGATGAATAAACGTGATACAAAATGTTTGAAACAGAAAAATTGATCTTGCAAAAGCACTGAATTATTGCCCCCCTCCCTGTACGAAAATGGCCTCGGATTTCAAACTGCTATAAAATTATCAAAAAAGCTGTTTAGAAACTATTTCTTGCGCTTAAAAGAATTCTCAGGGTCTATATTTTAGAATATTGATGAATAAACTTGATAAAAGATGTTTGAAACAGAAAAATTGACCTTGCAAAAGCACTGAATTTTTGGCCCCCTCGCTGTACGAAAATGGCCTCGGATTTCAAACTGCTATAAAATTATCAAAAAAGCTGTTTAGAAACAATATTGATGATTAAACTTGATACAAAATTTATGAAACAGAAAAATTGACCTTGCAAAAGCACTGCATTTTTGGCCCCCTCGCTGTACGAAAATGGCCTCGGATTTCAAACTGCTATAAAATTATCAAAAAAGCTGTTTAGAAACTATTTCTTGCGCTTAATAGAATCCTCAGGGTCTATATTTTTAGAATATTGATGAAAAAACGTGAAACAAAATGTTTGAAACAGAAAAATTGACCTTGCAAAAGCACTGAATTTTCGGCCCCCTCGCTGTACGAAAATGGCCTCGGATTTCAAACTGCTATAAAATTATCAAAAAAGCTGTTTAGAAACTATTTCTTGCGCTTAATAGAATCCTCAGGGTCTATATTTTTAGAATATTGATGAATAAACTTGATACAAAATGTATGAAACAGAAAAATTGACCTTGCAAAAGCACTGAATTTTTGGCCCCCTCGCTGTACGAAAATGGCCTCGGATTTCAAACTGCTATAAAATTATCAAAAAAGCTGTTTAGAAACTATTTCTTGCACTTACAAGAATCCTCAAGGTCTATATTTTTAAAATATTGATGATTAAACTTGATACAAAATTTATGAAACAGAAAAATTGACCTTGCAAAAGCACTGAATTTTTGGCCCCCTCGCTGTACGAAAATGACCTCGGATTTCAAACTGCTATAAAATTATCAAAATAGCTGTTTAGAAACTATTTCTTGCGCTTAATAGAATCCTCAGGGTCTATATTTTTAGAATATTCATGAATAAACTTGATACAAAATGTATGAAACAGAAAAATTGACCTTGCAAAAGCACTGAATTTTTGGCCCCCTCACTGGACGAAAATGGCCTCGGATTTCAAACTGCTTGAAAATTATCAAAAAAGCTGTTTAGAAACTATTTTTTGCGCTTAATAGAATCTTCAGGGTCTATATTTTTAGAATATTGATGAATAAACTTGATACAAAATGTTTGAAACAGAAAAATTGATCTTGCAAAAGCACTGAATTATTGCCCCCCTCCCTGTACGAAAATGGCCTCGGATTTCAAACTGCTATAAAATTATCAAAAAAGCTGTTTAGAAACTATTTTTGCGTTTAAAAGAATGCTCAGGGTATATATTTTTAGAATATTGATGAATCAACTTGATACAAAATGTTTTAATTAGAAAAATTGAACTTGCAAAAGCACTGCATTTTTGGCCCCCTCGCTGTACGAAATGGCCTCAGATTTCAAACTGCTATAAAATTATCAAAAAAGCTGTTTAGAAACTATTTCTTGCGCTTAATAGAATCCTCAGGGTCTATATTTTTAGAATATTAATGAATAAACTTGATACAAAATGTATGAAACAGAAAAATTGACCTTGCAAAAGCACTGAATTTTTCGGCCCCTCGTTGTACGAAAATGACCTCGGATTTCAAACTGCTTGAAAATTCTCAAAAAAGCTGTTTCGAAACTATTTCTTGCGCTTAATAGAATCCTCAGGGTCTATATTTTTAGAATATTCATGAATAAACTTGATACAAAATGTATGAAACAGAAAAATTGACCTTGCAAAAGCACTGAATTTTTGGCCCCCTCGCTGGACGAAAATGGCCTCGGATTTCAAACTGCTTGAAAATTATCAAAAAAGCTGTTTAGAAACTATTTTTTGCGCTTAATAGAATCTTCAGGGTCTATATTTTTAGAATATTGATGAATAAACTTGATACGAAATGTTTGAAACAGAAAAATTGACCTTGCAAAAGCACTGAATTTTTGGCC
This sequence comes from Chrysaora quinquecirrha, assembly GCA_014526335.1. Classification (NCBI taxonomy): domain Eukaryota; kingdom Metazoa; phylum Cnidaria; class Scyphozoa; order Semaeostomeae; family Pelagiidae; genus Chrysaora; species Chrysaora quinquecirrha. The sequence goes on from JACTAT010000035.1 coordinate 4,175,473, forward strand.
CCCTCGCTGTATGAAAATGGCCTCGGATTTCAAACTGCCATAAAAGTATCAAAAAAGCTGTTTAGAAACTATTTCTTGCAATTAAAAGAATCCTCAAGGTCTATATTGTTAGAATATTGATGAATAAACTTGATACAAAATGTTTTAAACAGAAAAATTGACCTTGCAAAAGCACTGCATTTTTAGCCCCCTCGCTGTACAAAAATTATCTTGGATTTCAAACTGCTATAAAATTATCAAGAAAGCTGTTTAGAAACTATTTCTTGCGCTTAAAAGAATCCTCTGGGTCGATATTTTCAGAATCTTGATGCCAAAACAACATATTTAACGTATGAAACAGAAACATTGACCTTGCAAAAGCACTATATTTTTGGCCTCGCAGGACGAAAATGACCTCGTAGTGCAAACCACTATAGAACTATCAAAAATCAAATTTAGATGCTAAGTTTTGTGCTTTCTATAATTTTCAGGGTCTTCCTTTTAATAATTTAGGAGGTAACTATCAGTAAACGTGATGCTGGCTGCCAGAATAATATAATAATATATAAATGTTAAGGGAAAAAGAAGGTCAAAGACCTATAAAACCCTGTTGGTTACATAAAACACTACAACTAAACGACTTCAACTAAAATTATATCTACTAGCAATATTGATTCTGTCATAAAACCTTTCGAATTGTTCTACAGTCATTGTGTACAAAAGCCAAGGTTAATTTATTTCATCTTTTTATTCTGAAATCCCTTCATGTCACTTGTCTCTTACTTTGACCTCTGACAATTCTGCATGATGTAAACATGCAGAATTGTTTAAAGAAATGCATTGTATGAAAATTGTGTAATCTTCTTTATCGTTGATTTTCCTTAGCATTGATCTTTCTCTTAAAATATTGCTTATTGTCCCCCATCCTCAATTGAAGGATAACGTAGAGATAACACAAGAAGTCAAGTTGTTCAAAACTCTATCTCAATAAATCAACAATCTTAATAACTGTAACTTTGCGTTGATATAATCTACATCAGACCATAATGTTATTAAGGTTCACATAAATTTATATGAAAAAACTCACCTTTGAAACCAAGATTGTTTCAATTTTCTTATGTAACCAGGTTTAATAAACAAACAGTTGCATAAAAGGATCAGTTTAAAACATTGTTCAAACATGAAAGTCAACAGTTCCATATGCCATTTTTCTAACAATTTTGCCATGAGGATTTATATTTACATGCATCACCAAACTTAACGCAGAACTCAGCTGATAATCATCTTTTATTATTTCTACAAAACAAAAGTTATAAGTTTTATATCTGTATGACTAAGGACTTAATTTCAAAAACAATTCTTAATTCAAATATTATTAAACAAATAAGGGTAGCTTTGAAAAAGAAAAAATTACAGTAAGCATGGCAAAAAAACAACTTTAACATCTTTTGACATACTTAAAAGCTTTTTGCTTGACAATCCTTAAACTATAAACATCAGCATGTGACCAAAACAATTAACTTAGTTAGACAGCATATATACCAAGCTGTGGACATAAATTCACAAAATAGAATAGTGAAGCTGGATTGGTATTGTGTTTCGAAAAGGTGGGTAGTGCATAGCTTACAAGACCAAGTGAGAAATCAAACTCTTTCTGTCTATGAAGAACCAGCATTTTGGTTTTATATTGAAAGATTTCCAAAAGTTTTTAATGAAACATTGATCTTGCTGTTTTCACTTTGCATATTAAAAGTAAAAAAAAATTCTTTCCCGCAATTTTTGACTTTCTACAAAAGATTTTGCCCAAAAATCCCAATTTTCATTGACTCCATCACAATTTTTAGTAACACATGTAATACGGCTAGTTTTTAGGATAGATAAACTGAACCAAACACAAATACCTTCAGGGCATTTGTGTTTGGTTCAGTTTTTTATTAAATTTGCGTGTTATTTTACTTTTTGTCATAGTAGTGTTATTTCTTATGTTCCATTTTGCTGGAAATGTGCATAGTGGCCAGCTGCGTATTCCTGTCATCATGTTATGTTATCTGTTAGATGTGATGTTAATCAGCCTTTGTTTTCACGTGATTATATGTATTATAAATTAGAGTAAAAAGGAATCCTAAGTGGGAACAGATCGGATATGTTTAGCTAAGAGTAAAGAGCATGCAGTGTTGTTCAAGGGGCAAGATGCTTGTGAAAGATCTTGTCACCTTAGTCGTCGTTGATTGCCTCCTCAGGGAAGCAGAGATAAACTCAGAGTAATGCTTGAGAAAGGTTGGCTCAAGAGTTATGCCGTTGTCGTATTGTTGTTTTATTTATGTATGCTGAAAAGTATAGCTCTGGGAAGATTGCATAATCAGAAGGATTAAAGAAGGACATTTACTCGGAATTGTGTCATTTTATTCGTGTGCCAACCTGCCGACGAAGAATCAACCTTTTACACATAATCAAAATCATCATCATCACTATCATCATCATCATCATCATCACAATCTTTATCACAATCATCATCATTACCACCATCATGATTGATCATCATGATCACCATGATCATGACCATGATCATGATCATCATTATTTTCAACATCATCGATGACATCAGTAACAATAATACATCATCATCATCATCATCATAATCATCTTTATCACAATCAACATCATCATCATTCTCAACATCATCAGAATCATTGTGATCATCATCACAATGCTGATTTGGCCAATGAATGATGTCTGATCTGATGGTTTGTGATAAAGACTTTGTTATGATGATTATGATTATTAAACAATCATATTAAAAGCGGACCATTACCAGATCAAAATAAATTCTTACCGCTGATCTATTATCAAATAATATTTCCTTTTTGGTATTGTACATAAAAATATATCAATCAAAAGGGACTCAGAAATCATACAAACAAGAAATTTCAACCGCCATTTTTGTTTGCCATGTATATTGCCTAGCCTCGTTATCAGTCGTTCATCTCAGGAAAAAGCACAGGGATCGAAGGATGGGAAACTTTGGGTTCAGGGAAACCTTTTGCAATGGTGTTTATGCCGTACATAGAGAAAGTAATCAACGGGGAATTTTTAGTCTCATTCAGTAAATTGCCTCGATGGTTTATAGCTTTTCGAAAAATACTTGCAACGAACTTTGCTTATTTATGATTGCCAAGCAATTTTTTGTCATTTTGCCAAACGTTCAGTTCAAACTTTGTTTGATAGGCGAATTTGAAATGTTTCACAGCTGTTGAGGTCATACCTACTAGGCATATTGCAGGGTAACTACTCTTCCGCGACTGATTGATATACCCCTGCTAGTTTTTCAATAAACTTCAAACTTCCCGCGCCGCGCTTATGAGGACCTCTGTATATCATTTTTTCATTATTGTTTGATATGTTTCACTGGGTATAAAATTTCGCTCATTCACTCTCTTTGTTTGTTAAGGCCTGGTTAAACTAGGAGACGTGTCTCGCGCGACATTGTCGAGAGTGACTTCTCCCGTCGATGTCTTCCAGTTTAGCTACCTCGGAAACTTTGTAGCGCGACAAAATTTGTAACAAGAAACACACAAATGTTTCTGGGAGACAACAGAAACATTTCTTATCTCTGCGACTCGAAGGAAATGTTGATCGCGGCAAATATTGTTCGGAAATGTTGGGAGACATGCCAAATTCAATGTCGCATGCGACATGTCTCCTAGTTTGGCCATGGCTTTAGAACCATGGATCGCCCAAGCTTATATATGAATGCTGAATGCTGTTTCAACCCCGGCCTGTTCCAACCCCCCCCCCCCATAATTAGACACCTAGGAGTAGGTAAGATTAGAATTTTTTGGTTTGTAGTAGTCAGGAGTAGTCAGGATTGGCAGTTTAAGGCTCTCAGCTTAAAGTGGTGCAGTAAAAAGTTAAGGTTATAGTTCTAAATTGGTCAAACGCTAAAAACGTGGTTTCATAATAACAAATGTGCTTGCTCTTTTTGCAACTAATGCAGTCTCTTGAGTAGCTTCACGTTTATCTGAAGTAGTGTCACATCACTAGTGTTGGTCTCGTAGTTAGAATTTACAATTTAACCCCCCTGGTATAGAAGATACAGACATGCTACTTGTCAGAGCCCCTATTTTACGGCAGAGTTTGCAGTAAAAATCCGCAATAGTGTTTGCTCTGCTTACAACATAGTCAATAGACTATGCTTATAGAGGTGGGCTTTTAGGGGTATCACCCGAAAAACCCGGATGACCTTAGTTTAAACGAATGTTTTAGGATTGCACCTTGATATCCTTTGTTAGGTTTAAAACCCAAGAACTCGCACATTTTTACTACAATACCCGAAACGAGAGCTAAAAAATGGCAAAACCCGTTGCCCGTTAAATATACTTGATTCGAAAACCCGCACGATTTTTTGATAAACCCGAAAACCCGAGGGCGAAACTGGCCAAACCCGCAACCCGTGAAATCTCAAAGCTCCCCTCCTTATAATTTAACGTTAGAATACTGTTGTATAGGGAACAAATAAGGATTGCCTATGGGGTTACTTATGAAGCCCCAAAGAATAAATGAAAAAAGTTTTTTATGAGATACACTAATTTTTTCTTAAAACACAAAATTTAAAAAATCGCCTATGCTCGATTTGCCAATATAACAAGAACAGCGTAAGCATGGCCAGCGAAGCGAGCTTCAGATGAAAAAATGCGAAACAAGAAATGTGTTTTTCGAAATTTCATCTCACGTTAACAAAAACAGTACTTATAAAAAAGATACATTTTGTGTAGTTGTAGAAAAAATTTTAAAATAAAAATACTCAACCTTGAAATTATTAAAAAAAATAGAAACAATGAGCATCGGCAAAATTATCTAATTCCTACTACTGGATTTCATTTAATTTGGTGTATTACAGGTCTAGAAATACATGTGAAATGCATGCATTTGATTCATATAGCACTCACTGCAAGAGCTAGCTGTAACGACTAGTACCTTACATCCACGGCTAAGAAGTCTACTTATTTGGTTATTAGAACGTGCTAATTTCGCCTTCAGAAAAATAGACCAATTACAACATTTAACATCTAAAGAAACCACCAATTAACATTAGTTTAAATTAGCCCAGAATTTCATATTGGAGTAAACATATGAAGTACCTGCTCGAGAGCTAGTACAGTCAATCAGGCAGCCATTGGAAACCTATTGGAAACCAATGACCCTGACGCTATATGTTTATGTTCAAAATGGCCATTCACAGGCGACGCAGACTTGTAATTAGCCAATCAGATTGCTTCTTTGCGAGTCAAAAATAGAACAGCTGTAAGGAAGCCATGAAGTTGTTAAACGTAGGCTTACAATAGCATGCTTCTTTCTTTAACTTTATAAGTTCCTTATAAGTATTAGTGATTGAAAGAAGTATCTTACACACATCTGCAGATCGATAAATTTATTATATAGCTATAGTTGCTGCTCAACAGTAGGAGCTACATATATTTCCTCAAGTATTGTTTATAAAATACGAGAAATGGATCATAAAGGCCTGTTTAATTGAGAGATTGTGCTTGTGCAGCTGTGGTTATAAGTCGAAGAAAAGCGATGGATTTTATATCAAGATGATCAGCTGATTCTGTATATATTTCGATATGTCCCTGGAGCTTGAACAAGGAAACGCAAAAGAGTTATTCGAAGCCTGTGACTTGGATTCAAGTGGTTTTATTGATCGCAATGAACTTGCCGCAGTTGTTGACTTAGATCCTGAAGATCTCAAAGAGATTTTCGCCAAACTCGATAAAGACGATGATGGGCGAATATCTATAGAAGAGTTTACTGAGAATTTTAATAAATTCAAAAATCTCGCTTCGTTGGTTGATAAACATAGTGATTCAGAGCCTGATGGTGATAATAAGAATGATTTGGACTTGTCGAATAACGTTGACGATCAGAAAGAAAGTAAACGACCTCGGCCTAAAAGATTTACGTTCGATAGAGGGAAGGGTGTTAATCCGGAGATGAAGAAGAAGGCGAAAATGCTGAATGGGTGAGCGCTTTAATTCTTGTATTATTTTGTGTTAACTTTATATTGCTTTCCCCGTGCTTTTCATGTTGCGTATTCTGCATGCACGCCTTCTGCCTATTCACTCTATTCTCCATATCGACTATTATAAATTGCTATGGCTATCAAAGAATTACTAGTTCTTGTATCGCTAGTCTGTTCTGTTATAAATGTAGACAGCTGATCATATACACATATGATGGCATTATTTTGCAGCTCTGTAATCGTTACTTTGTCCCGTTATTCACTGATTCAATCGCCAATCATATTCGTTTTACTCTTCACCCTTTAACCTAAACCTTATAACTCCAATTATATAACTCCAACCCTAGCTCCAACCCTAACCCTACTGTACTTCCTTTGAGCATAATCAATGTAAGGAGCTACCCATGCTTATATAGACACTAATGTTATAGATATTGTCCCATGTTACCTTACTTTTTTGCTCGTAGTCATTTGATTTCTATAACGTCGCCAATAATACAGTAGTTCTTGTTTTACCCTTTCTGGGAACTAACACCTACCAAGAAGAAATTAATACTCTTAATGCTAGATATTCAGGAAGAGAGCCAAAAGGTTCGATCTGATCTTCATGTAATCTTCTTTAGAAAGTCAGTAATATCAGTAAATCAATCACTACTGATGAAGATAACGTTGAATGAAAAAAATTGCTAAATATGCTTCTACATTCTTCAATCTCTCGTTTTCAAAGTTTCAAATCTTTATTAAGTAAGTAAGTAAGAAAACTTACTTATGTGTCATTCTCTATTGATGCTATAGAAATTGTAAGAAGCTAAATATGTCGTATATGCATAGCACATCGTCATTTTATCATTATGGTTTTCTTATAGTTAACTAAACTCTATTCCCCTGTCGTCACACTTCACGCTCCTTGAATTCATTTTTTTGCCCTCAGATAAATTTTTATTACCACTATTACTATACGCTCTCTTTTCCCTTTGCGTTGGTGGTTCCTGTAATTGAAAGTTAGGAACTTCATTAATCTAGGGAGTTGATCATTAATATCCTTAATGCATAGCAATTTGGTTACAATCGCTTTCTAATTGGCATAATTTTCTTTCAAATGTTTCTACTTTAAAACAAATTGCAACTATGTAATAAAATGATAATTAGAAACTCAAAGCGGCTTGAATTGCTGCCTACACACTTACGTAGCGTAGCTGATTTAAGTAGCTATACAATACTGCAGTTACAGCTTAAGTACTATCGTGACTATCATACTGTAACTATAGCCTAAAGCCTAATCAAACAGTTTTTCGTATTTAGTGTATATTTGATATTTTTAGTATATAGTGTATATTTGATATTTACTATGCTTGAAGCCTTCACTATAACTTTTCCTATACACAACTAACTGGTACATGCAGAACAAACGGATAGTACATACAGTAAATACAAGTACTACTGTATATCATCCAAAAACTACAGTTAATGTTGATAATATATAATGAATAGATAGGAAATATTTAGGGGCTCTGAAGGAGTGTGGTGTATGGTTTATCGTTGTATATTCATGCTTTTTTAAATTATGAATCATACCTTACTAACGCGTTTAGTACCTGTTCAAATGCTATTTTATTTTAATTTTTATTATTCTATATCTGAATCACGAACAAACAGAGATTAGAATAAAAATGAAAACATTGTTGATCCGAACAGGTACATATTAAATAGAAAACCATGAGCTTAATCGCCACCATTTGCTTTTTTTTATGACAACAGCGGGTAGTATGACAGGTTTCACATGAATTCATTATCATTATGACGTGTAATGGTAATCACAATGATGATAATGATGATGATGATGATTTTTGCGATGATGGTGATGATAAAGGTGATGATATAATGCTGGTGATGAAGATGGTGATAATGATGATGATGATGTTGATGATGATGATGAAGAATATGATAGTGACGATGATGATGATGATGATGATGTTGGTTGTTATGATGATGATGATGATAATGATGATGATGATAATGATGATGATGATCGCAAATGGGATGCCAAACGGCCAAACAATGTTTGTAAATTAAGCATTATGAATTTGCTTGTCAAGCCAAATTTCACCATATTTTTCAACTTACAAATACCGAACAACTGTGCTTATTTATGCTAATCAAGCAATGTTTTATGACGTACCCAAACGTTCAAACAATGCTGATGAGCAAATTCAAAATGTTTGACAAACAATGTTTGATTGTTTGACAAGGACCTAATGCTAGGAACGTTTCGTCCAAGCCATTTTTACAGTTTTTTCATTCTTCCCAACTGCAAAGTCCTGTACTTTGTGCAAAGTCCTGTAGTACTCGAACTTCTGAATTCTTCGCTCTTGCGAAGCAGTATAAAGATTTTGTTTACATGAAAGGAGAAGTTCATTGACTTACCTTTTGATTCTGGCTATAGTTTGTCTCTGCATCACAAATAAAACATGTTTTTAGCTTGCCGTATGCATATGAATGCATGCTAGAGCCTTTATTCTCTGAGTTCTAACCATTCTAACCAACGTTTGGCAATTTGCAGGTTATACCACAACAAAATAATCGTATATTGCAAGAATTGCATACGGTAGAGGCAGGTATCTACCATAACCTGTTGATAACTGTAAGGCTAGACAAACACTAAAACTTTTGAGAAATTCAAATGTCAGTCAAAAGTGCTTTACTCAGAGTACGTGCATTACTCAAACTCTTGATGAAATCGACAAGCATTTCTAAAGATGCAAGAAATTGGTTTCGTTCGAGGAAGAGAAGTTAATGCATCTATTGTTTCAAGTAATGCAAAAGTTGCCATAAAGTTACACATGTTTCAATTGCAGACATGAATTAACTTTTATTCATCTGAATTCGCTGTCGAACTGTGCACATTCGGCTCTGCGATCAGACCGAATACCTAAAATGCATAACCACCCCGGGTAATGTATGTCTAGTACAGTGGACGGTGTGCAGTACAGTGGAGCATATGCAGTACAGTGGAGGGATATCATCAGTACAGTAGAGGGACATCATTAGTACTGTGGAGGGTTTTCAGCACTGATTGTACTCTATTGCAAAAACCCATCCATATGGGTGGCACATACCCGTACCCAAATTAGACAAAGTGCCCCCCGGTGCGATCTTGGTAATGTTTTTCTACAACCCAATACACTACTGAAACATTTACTTGTATCATCGAACTCTTCGTTCTATTGTTCTTCCTTGTAATCAGATCATTTTGGCGTGTGCCATAGCACCAATCAAAAACCCCTATTTCAAAATCTTTTTGTCAAATACTGAAATCCCTAAAAGGCAAAAACCGTTGACCTATCCTGCACACCTGTCGATGTAAAAATTTCTTGCAAATATTTTCAAATATTGCCGCCACGGCATTGATCGACCAATCACATTGGTTTCTTGTTGGTTTCTTTCTTTGTCATACTCAGCTGATTCTATTGTCTTCTGCATTGTTATTGTCGTGTAAAGGTTTCTTTTTGACGACACTCATCAGCACAGCGTCATAAATGTCAATAGGAAATAGTCACATCTCCTGGTAACAAACGCGATATCCTGGAGTTCTCTCTCGAGACTGGCCTTTTTTATTTCTGTTTGTATTTGTATTATCTTTGGGATAATTTACAAAAAGTTTAAACAAAATAATGATTGATTTTGACGAAGAGGGAATCAACTCGAACGAAATTTCATTTTACGATGAAGAATTCACTCACAACAATTGCGACAAAATTGCTACACCGTGTCCTTACTCAGCTAAAATGGAGTCAAGAAAATTATTCAAACTTTCTTCAGATATGAGTTTAGAAGTTCCAGTTTGGAATCTAAATGACGAAGACTGGGAGGATTCAAGTACTGAGTCTGAACAAGCATCAAAAGAAATCAATTTGAAGTTTTCAAGCAAAACAAAGCTTGGCTCTGAATATCTCCCTGGGTATGGCCTAAACTAAAGTAAATTTTATAGCCTAAATTTTTATAATAGTCGTGCAGTTAGTAGTAAGTATTTGCTATCGGAAAATGACAGTATAAACTTGGACACTTCGACGTCTGTTGTCACTGCTTACCTGCTGTCGAATGCTATTCTGACCTTTATCTGTTAACATGACACGAGAGCTGGACTGGCAAGAGGTGCATTTCACTGTCAAAACAACTGTTCGAGATTCACATTGGAACAGAAGGATTCCAAGGGATTTCTATGAAAACGAGGGAGGGAATGGAAAGAGTGGATTTCCTAAGATGAGACGAGAGTTTACATTTGATATCACTCTGATTCGAAAGCGCAAGATTTTTTATCAGACAGTGTTGAGCTGAAGTGAGAGGTGACTGTTTGGTGGTGTTTTTCGCACTCGCTCGAGTTTCTCTTTCGTTCCCACAAAGTCTGGAAAATTTATTTTTCTTTTCTTGAGAAATTTTAGAGGTAAATGGTAGATTTATATACCATCATGGCCTCTCAAACTCATCCTGCAATCTTATTACACAACCAAGTACAGCACAGTAATTTGTAGTTCACGGTTTGAGAATTAAGCCGCTTAGATATGGCTTACTAAGATACTGAAACATTTTTTTAAGATCTCTATTTAGCCTTCACCCTAGAGCCTACAGGTTAAGATGGTAATGCTTTTTTATCTGTATTCATCTGTTTGAACTTAATGGTCCTTCAGTGGTGGAGTGTGGAGTAAGAATAATACAAACGAAAGTCGAAAATAAACCATTGCGATTTCCTATTGGAATGGGCAATAAACAATACCACCCACGAACATTAGAACACGTAAGAAAGGAGCAGTTTGTTTTGCAAGCAAATTAAAAAATTATCAAACAAATCTTTATGGAGGCAGAAGAGTATAAAGGGTCACGAAAAATAGCTCTGAATTATGAATTCAGGGTTAAGGAAGTGCTCATAAGCCTGAGAAGATGCAGACGCGAAGCAATATCTGATGTTGCAATAATGCTGGTGTTTCCACATCGTTTCATCACCTTCCTTTTGTTTTGCATGGTTTTGCAATAGCATGTTAAACACCTTATTGATCATCAAAAATGAAAGTGCGGCATTCGAATGCCTCGAATCGCTACAAGCAAGGGGGATTTCACTACTCGAAAAAGCTTACGAGATTCCTCAAAAAGATTCTTACAAGATTCCCACGAAAGCAATAAAGATTCTAGAGTAGCTGAGGGTGTGCCAGTAAATTGGCTGAATTTCCCCTCGGCTACAAGCGAACGAGTCCATTGGAAGGGGAGCAGAAGAATTTTAATGGAAGCATAATGGAAGTCACCTTAGTGGCGTAGGAAGAAGAACATTTTAGGAATTTTAAAACGCAAAAAGCAAACGTAAAGCTCTATGAATAAAGCCATATAGAGAAGAACATGATGTTTTTTAGTATTTCACCCCTTCGAGGGTTAGAATCTTGTTATGAGATTTCTGGCGAGGGATGTGCTGCTCTCTCACTGTGTTTTCTTGTTATTTTCACATTTGTTTGAAATAATTCATATCATGGGAATCTTGTTTGGAAATACACGCTTTGTTCAGTCACACCAGAGTCTTCACCACAGAACAGAGGTGGGCAAGTCCTGACGTCATGCATAATCTTCTGAAACGCTTTGAGGTCGATTCGAGAAGAAAAGGTCTCACAAATCTGTTCTGTATTAATCTTTCCTGTCTTGCCTTGGACATCTGACATCTCAAAATTCCTATCCTTTCTTTAAAGTAGCAAAACTTTGCTATCAATGATTGATCGTTCTTCTTCCTTATGGTTTAAGCACTAAGCTCTATCTTTTGACTTTCTCGACATCATTCCCCACATTTCTCGACAAAGGTCGTAAATTTGAAATGGCTGTTTAGTAACTGCGATAAAAAACACTGTAGAATAACAGTGGCTATTGTGTGTGAACCTGAAATAACTTGTAGACATAACTTTGTCTGTTCGAGAAACGAATTAACATTAACATCCACACATATTCAACGTAACCGGGGATAGGGATAAATACAAGGGCTTGAGGACTGAGCGAAAATGCAGTAAGCAATTACACAGTACGGAATGTCTTAGGGTTGCTTACCTTTTTGGTTCAAATCGCTTTGCTAATACCATAGTCTACACAAACAAAGACTTCACATTCATAGCAGACAACCCCTGGAAGAGGTTGAAGAGAAGCAAATTTTCATCTAAAATCTCTTCGATTCGATGACATCTAAGATCCCAATCGCAGGGCATTCTGCTATTTCAAGAAACGCTTCAGTCATGCGAATCAAAAATGTTGTCTTGAACCTTTAGCTATATACCCTATAACCACGTTGGATTGTTTATCGTGAAATATGGCTGAATGATCCTACTTTACAGAGCATTGCCCAATAATGAAATGAAAAGGGTGCACCTTTAAGCAGTGCAGTAGGGTGCTATCGTCCTAACTGCTTCCCGTTCCTTTTTCAGGCAAGAATACTTAGAAGACATCTACGATGCAATTACACAAACTGGAAATCAAAGACTTGTTCAAGCATTGGAAAACTTTATAGCGTCAACTGCAGATACGATATCACAGAAAAACAGCGAAAATGAAAGACTCGATGCTGCATTACGAAGGCAAGTCTTGGGGACCATATACACTAGCAACTTTCTTACATTCTTCTACAGGTTATGCGAATTAGCACCTTGATGTGCAGTGTACATGGTCGACTTTAGGAAATTTTCCTTAATTTTTTCACAAGTAAGGATCAAAGTGCCGACAAACACGTTCTTGATAAAAGTACCAAAATTGACCATCTACACGGTAACTGTAAGTGATAATTCGCTTAATCCCTAAAAGAATTTAAGAACGACCGTTTTCAGCTCTCGTGTAGATGCGCCCTTTATCAAGAACGTTCTCGAGAACGGATGAAAGAAGCCGCTTGGGCAAGTTAAGCATCCCTTGGAGGTGCTTAACCTTGTACAGTCCATTGTTTAACTAATCTGTGCTGTCATCAAAGATTAAAACTTCCCTCTGCAGCAAAACATCTCACGCATTTCCAAAGGATTCAAATACAGAAAAACAAAATGACGGATGAAAAGTTTTGAAATTAGTAGTTTATTTCCTCATTTCCTTTTACAGAAGGTTTGCAGGGTTTGTTGAAGGGTTTTTGTTTCTCCTATGTTCATACTCATCTTCCTGAAAATTCAGTTTTTTTCAAACATAATAAATTTGACGGAGCAGAAGGGCGATACTAACGACAACGAATCAGAAGGGCAATGCCAGCCTGAAAGCACTCTAATGCAGCCATTTTTATGAAGGACTTTGAATGTCTTCTTAAATCCTTGTGCAATTTTTGTAACATAAATAAAATATAATAATGAAATAGAAAACCAAAAATCTCGAATGCAGACAGTATGAAGGCTGTCATCAAATGATTACATTTAAAGTATCCTGCTGCTGTGCGTCCCTGGAAAATATAAGCCGGAAAAGCAGGAATTCAGCAGCCAATGAAATATTGTTCTTTGGCTCTTCTAACACTCTCCCGTTTGTTATGTAGTTGTAGGATAGGTAGAATTTGTAGGTCGTCAACTGTGTGTCCGGGTCTACAGAAGTGATCTGCAACCCCGGATTTGTCATGTTTTTTGTTAATAATGTCCCTACGGTGCTCGTTGAGTCTGTCTCGTAGTCGTCTTCCCGTCTGTCCGATGTACTGGCAGTTCTTGTCCCTGTTCTGTTGGCACCGCAGGCATTGTATGACGTAAATGACGTTGGTCGAGTTACAGTCCAGTCGCTGTTTGATGTTGAATGTTTTGTCTGTGTTGGTAAATGTAACTGTAGTGGCCCCGTCGCGTATGTGCGTACATGTGTAGCAGTTGCGTTTGGACGAGCATTTGTGTACGCCTTTGGGATCGTTGGTTACGTCATTTTTTATCTTCGCACGTACCAGGTGATCCCTTAGGCTTTTCGTCCTTCGGTAGCTCAGTACTGGTGGTTGGGGGAAAGCTTCTTTGCAGTCTTCAGAGGTCTGTAATGACGTGTAATGTTTTGTAAGTATTTGACCCAATTGAGGTAACCCTGGATGGTAGGTTACCACAAAAGGAGTCCTGTTGTTCTGTTGCTTGTTTTTAGTCTTTAAGCTGTCTTGTCTAGTAATACGAGAAGCTTTCCGTATTTCGTTTCGTACATGTTTCCGTCTGTAGCCTCTGTTCGTTAGGTACGTAAGCAATTCAGTAGTTCGTTTTGTAAAGGTCGTGTCGTCTGAACAGGTGCGTCGCAGGCGTAAAGCAAGACTGAATGGTATGGAGTTCTTGGTGTGTTTGGGATGCGCAGAAGAATGGAGAAGATATTGATGGGTATCAGTCGGTTTGATGTAAAGGTCTGTGGAGATGCTATGGTCTGTGTTGAGTGTGACAGTGACATCGAGGAAGTGAGTTGAGGTGGAGGAGATGTCGCTAGTGAATTTGATAGTGGGATGAATGTTGTTGAGATTGTCAATAAATTCAGTAAGTCTGTCTTGTCCGTGCGTCCAAATCAAAAAGTTGGAGCGGGGTGGTGTAGTGTGGAGGAGCGTAGACTACGACGAATGTAATAAGTCTAAGAGCCCTTTTCAGCCCGTCTGTTGTGAAATTCAGAATATAGCCGCTGGCTGTTTATTCGATAAAAGCCGCAGCCGCATTCACAAAGCCGTAAACCGAGGCCAAAACACAGCGAAAGACGCAAGCCGCAACTTTCTCTGAGGCCGCAAGCCGTAGCAAAATCATTGCGAAATCCGTAAACCGCACGAAAAAAGGGGTCGAAGCCGCAAACCTATAATAGGCCCCCTCTAAGCTGTATCTTTCGACTTTCTAGACAGCATTCCCAACATTTCTCGACAAAACTCGTAAATTTGAAATGGCTGTTTAGTAACTGCGATAAAAAACACTGTAGAATAACAGTGGCTTTTGTGAACCTGAATTAACTTGTAGACAAAACTTTGTCTGTACAAGAAACGAATTAATATTAACACACATTGGTCCATTGCTATCCTGCTGTTATGGTCAGGTTTTAAGCGCTCGTGTAGATGCGCCCAAAAAGTACCAAAATTGACCATCTACACGGTAACTGTAAGTGATAATTCGCTTAATCCCTAAAAGAATTTAAGAACGACCGTTTTCAGCTCTCGTGTAGATGCGCCCTATATGGTCCCTTATACCGTTTTCTTTCCTGTATTCATTTCCCATAACTTGGAATCCAGAAACTTATCAATCATTGTTCACAAGTGGCAAATTAACTCCAATATATTCTTCACATCTCAGGGCTACAGAGAAAAACTCAGAAAATGCTCGAAATCTCGAGGAAGAAATGGAACAGCAAATTTTAATGTTAGAGAACAAAGTCAGGGAAGAGGTATGTTTGGTTCTTTCGAAGAGATCAATGTCATTTTCTTTTGAACTTCTTCTTCTAATTTTGCTCTTCTTTTTCTTCGACTTTTCCTTATTTCGCTCCTCTTCCTTCTTCTTCTTTGTCTCTTGCTCTTCTTCTTCATTCACTTCTTGTTCTTCTTGGTCTTCCACTCATTCTTCTTCTCCGTCTTCTTAGTTTTACTACTTTTTCTTCTTATTTTTATTGCTCTACTTCTACTGCTTCTTTTTCTTTTCCTACAAATTCTTTTCCTTCCTATTTTAAGGGATTTTTCCTTCTTCCTCGTCTCTTGTTCTCCTTTTTCGTCATTTTCTCTTCGCATTCGTCTTTTTCGAATTTTTCTTATTGTTCTTCCTTTTCTTCTTCTTCTTCTTCTTCTTCTTTTCTTTATCTTCTTCTTCTTGTTATTATCCTTCTTCTTTTACTTCCTTTTTTTCTTCTTCTTCTTTTCCTCCTCCTCCTCCTTCTCTTTCTTTTTCTTCATTTTTTCCTGTTCTTTGTATTTTCGCTATTTTGATTTCTTTTAATTTCACTGTTTGAAAAATGCGTACGAGATTTCTGTTAAAACAAAAGGATTTCGAAGGGATTTCGTAGAAAACAATAGTACTTCCAGCAAAGGTGTACAAGATTTCCAAGGAGTGAATTAACCCTCGCAAATTAGTAAGTTCAGTTTGTTGAAAGTCTTTTCTTTAGCTTTGCTGTCGACAGAAAATCTATGCTCTTTTGAGCAAATGTTCTTTCTATATTCTTTCATGTTTTCGCTTTATTCATCAGTATTTCTATCATTCTTGCCATTCTCCAGGAAAATGAAACATTACGGAGCAAGCTAAGAGAGAGTCAAACACAACTTGCTGTCTATAGAACAGATATTGCTAATTTAAAAAGTGAATATGACGAACAAGGCGAAAGACTCTCGAGGTAAATTACTACACAGCCTTGCTTAAATGTAGTTTTTGGTAATGGGTGATCTGGAAACGCAGTTGAATGTAAATAATGGGCGTCCCTACGTTGTCTCCGGTCTTCGAAGGGTTAAATTTTCAATTTCTAAGATAGCTATGTTAAACTACCAACTACAAATCATTTGGCTTTAAAAAAAAGAATAAATGTTTCTTTCACAAATTTTTGTTAACATCCATTTTGCAGAGAAAGACAGACAGTTCTTCGATGTGTACACGAGCAAGAAAGTTTAACAAGACAACTGCAATTATTGCAGTAAGTTTTTTTTAACGACTGTCTTTCTTATTTTGCTATTTCTAATTCCTCGTAATTTGATAAATTAGCAATATTTTTAATCAGTATCATAATAGCTTTTAAATGGGAAGGCTACTTTTAAACTACTTTCTATCCTTTCTAGTGAAGCTAATAGAAAGTTGCACGATACCAACGATGACTTAAGAGCTGCAATCGAGGTAAGATACCAGGTACTTCGCGTCTTTTGTAGTGCACCTTTTGGAACGTACATGAAGCAAGCTCAATTTAGCCCAATACGACCTCTTTTGTTTTGATGTTAGATACAAAACTACTAGACTTTTTAATTATCTGTGCATTGTTTTGACCAGATTTCAGAAAAGTTGACGAGTATGGTTAGGCAAAGTTAGCTAGATTGGTACAGTTCGACATGTCCAGTGCGATGTTAGAATGTTATCTGGAGGACTCGGAAATTTCATGTCTTTTGTACCGTCTTTGCCCAATTACAATTTCTGAATCGCTTTTCTAAGTCTTCTTTCAAATCTTTTTCAGAAACAAATACGAATGAATGAAGATGGAGACATATCTCCAAGTAAACGAAATTCATTGATTGGATCTCCTATGAGCGCTTATAAAAAGAATCCGGTGGCACGGTAAGGGTCGTCTTCGTGTAATAGGATTAATTATGCACTCTAATTATGCACATAATCTTTAGCCTCGTTTGCACTTGTATATATATTGTAACTCACAATATAATTATTAGTCAATATTTAATCTCAGTTCGAGTAGTGTCTCATTTGTGCATTCAGTGAATTACTCTGATGAAACAGATGTTTATTCCTGTTACATTCGTCTAAGGTTATCCTAATAGACACGTTTAACTCTATTAGGCCTATGTGTCTATACTCTAAGTATATGTATGTAATACGTCTATAGGTCTAACCTGGATTGCATGACAAAAGAGCCAATGACGTTGCAACTTAAAAACTTCGTTGGCTCTCTGTCATGCAATCCAGGTTCAAATACCATCTATAGTGGTGTGCCACTCGTGAAAAAATCTATCCTAGTGCTCGCCACTCATGACAAATATAGCTTTTTATAGACAAATATATATGTATGGTACTGGAGAAATCTCAACATAGCTAAATCACAAAAATCTGAACTGCATCGCCAGAGCATAAGAAAGTCAAACGGGAGGAGAGACTTGGGCTGTACGACTTGGAGACATACTCGGCGGTCTCATTGAGTTGTATAGCTTAGTGGAAACGTTGTTAACTCTTGGTTATGCAGTACAGGTTCAAATCCCATCTATTGTGCTATGCCACTTGTGGGAAATCTATCCTAATGACTAATACGTTCATAGTGTTAATGTAATGTAAAATTCAATCAGTGTTTGTGCTCCCTGCGTTTTCATTTTCTTCTTACCTCCGAGCCAATTTTCTGCTTATTTTTGCTATTTTTACAGTACATGTTGAAAGCCAATACATTCCTGGCTTAAGTCCTTTACTTGCAGAAAATCATCTTAAGTAGATTACATTTGTTGCATTTTTGTGCTATTTCAAAATGTGTTAATTCTTATTTTTGTAGGGGTTCTATTACTCCGTCTTCACATAGCTCAAGATCAGCTGTAACTTCACCTATAATACGAATCGACGAAAACAGTGTCATGTCAAGTCCGGTCGTCAGACCTTTTGAGAATGATTTTAACGAATCGTCATTAATGTCTGAACTGATGGCAGCAGATGAACAAGGGGTATGTCATTATTTAGTGTTTCTGTCATGCACAGATAGATGAACTAGGGATGTAATGCAATATTAACTACCTGTACCTGTTAGAATTACTGAATTCAGCCCTCTAGCCCTCAAGTTCTTTTGCTCTAACTTCTAAGCTAGGTCGACCCTTTTAAACTTTACTGTAATGTCCGATCTCTGATAGCTACCATCGATGACGGGGTCATTCACCAATAGAAATTTGACAATTCTACTTTTCCCTATTGCTCGACAGCTTTATCTCCGAAAATATGTCTCTTCTAGCGTTTAAGAGTCATTTACTGTCACATACTGCTTGTTATTACCTATAACATAATATAAGGTCTATCTCTACATTATAAATGGGTGCGTTTGTAAAATCTCAGTGGCACACACCCATCCATCCATGAGTCCCATACACCCCTCTCCGGACGTGAAAACACATCCCCTGGAGAAGCTACTAGATAACATACGATGTATAAACATAGCATTAATAACATCATGCTTCTGACAAAGTAATCCGTACTCCGGCATATTATACGTACCTTCAATGGTCTAGCAAGCCATATCTTTTGCTATTTCTCTTTTATTAGCAAGGTAGTCATCCGTATTACGTTATCTAATAGGACGAAAATGATGACTACGAAACAGAGGGAATCCTCAATTCAAGTATGGGGCTACCAGAAGGTATCCTGCCCATACATCACGTTGAAACTGATTATGTTGACACTGACATCGAAACAGACCCTGAGTTTGTAGAAAATGAAGAAATAAAACAAGCGGTAACTATAAACAAAATAAATCTAAATATCAAATATCATTTAATTTTAAGATAAAAGATGCAGTTTACATTTTAAAGCTGAATTATTTAAATGTCCATTCTAAACCATCAAGATTCTAAACCAGAAATAAGAAATCCCAGTAATCAATTTGAATCTAATTTTAATGTTCAAAACTTAAATTAAAATCGTTTAAAAAGACCAGCAGCTTAAAACCGTTAAAATTGCTTTATGTATCTGAATAACAAGAGTAACTGGTTTTCTTAGGCCCTGGCGAAACAATCAAACATTTTTGGACATACATTTGAGATTTACTTTGCAAGTGAAATGTTTGACTGTTTAGCTAAATAGCCAAAAAAGAATGTATTAAACAATTTTTGCTTGCTTCAAGCAAGGAGTGTGTGTTTTGAACTATTTTTACTTTTCAAGCAATGTTTGTGACTTGTGACGTGGCCAAACGTTCAAACATTGTTTGTTCATCAAATCTCGAATGTTTGACCCAACAATGTTTGATCATTTGGTCAGGGCCTTATAATATTAAGATGAAAATCAAAAGTAAACTCTCAACTCTATAAGCAGTATTAAAACATCAAATATCAAGTAGCTATACCTAGATTTGGTTTCTTCTAAAACGTAGTTGCAAAGCAAATACTTAATACTAATTCGCTATAAAACCGTGTAATAGCTTAACGTACAACTAATCTTCATTTATGCTAAATAAAAGATGGATATTATGTCACAAAATGTAGTCAATATAATACCGTAAAACCTAATACCTAAATTTAACAGAATATGTAGTCAATAGAGCAGAGAGGTAGACAGTGTTATATACCTTAATACATGACATAGGTTTCCAATATTACATATACTTGATACCTGGTATTGCAATTACTGTACGTCTTTGCACATAAGCAAGTTCTCAGACAGTTCTTAAGTTACAAAACCTCTAAAAATCAGTGACACTGAATGCAAAAACATTGATGCTTATGGATTATCTTTGCTTCTGTTTTAGTTTAAGAATATGAGCAACAGTAAGCCAAATCTGAACGACTCGTTGTCACAAAAAGAGAAAGAACAGATGATGGAGCAACTAAGGATTCTATGGTATGAGAATACTAGGGTATACTCTGCATTTTTGAGTCCTTATTGTTGGTTTCTCCCTCAGAAACACTGAAAAGCCCTAAAAAGAAATACTCACTTGATATGTATGCATTGGCATTCATTTTCATACGTTGTTTTCAGTGACACAAATCGAAGGCTGAGTGAAAGCAATGATGAGCTAAGAGAGGCCTTAGGAGTGAGTATATCCCTACTTCATGTTATTCTTTACCTTTTCGATTTGGAAGTGTAGGTCTGTAGGTGATTGTAGGCCTGTAGGTGGTCGGTGGATTTCGGGCGAAACGTGGTTTCGGTTGTCTGCCCCTTGATAATCAGAAGTTGCTCTGGTGGCCCTTCACAGACAATATTGCACCCCAATAAAACAGAAAGTTCAGCTCCCATACATATTGCCACCTGCATATAAGATACTACTCAATTCGCATCAATTAAAATTAATATTTTATGTCATAGAAGTCATTGTTAGTTTATATGATGGTTATATCGTAGCAGGGTGGTTCAAAATTTATCCTGCCCTTTTCTTTTTTTAGCTGCTGTCGGACTCTGTCAAAGGCAAGGACAAGGTAAGCCTGCTTTGGTGTATGCACAGAAAGTATTATGTGCAGCGTTTATTGTTTGTTCGTTACAATCCTTAAGAAGAACTATTTCGCTTGACAAAATATTGGTTTTCAACAGACTAACTTAACTTGAAATTCTTTGATACAACCTCGTTGTCTTCTTTCTGCTCATTTTGGCATTACATCTATTAGTATATCCATTAAATATTTGTCACGAATAACGAACACTAGGATAGATTTTTCCATTGTATTTTCATATTTAGCTGCCATTTTGACTTTGACGTGACCTACCTTGGCGACTTCTCTTTGAATAACTGCTTATTGCTATATTCAAATACTTTTGCGATCTATAAAATCACTATCAACGTCTCCCAAGTTGAATGTTGGGAATTAAGAAGTTTAAGCTTATATTGCTTCAGTGGTATCCCACTGCTTAGCTATTACTTTCAATTTTGCTGCATGGTAACCCAAGGTTTCATTAGCATAAGTCATATTGAATGTTTTATGGTAGGAGGAAAAATTCTATGTGCGAAGTTGATATGCTTCATTGTTATCCACATACTGTAGCTAACAATGTTTACTTTATTTTAGAGACGATCGTCGAGAAATTCATCAAGGCGTAATTCCCATAGTGACTATATATCTTCACCCCAAGTAGATCAGAGTCACGTAGCAGGTAAATGCCTTTATCAATACTATTTTTTAACAAAAGCAACGTGGCTTAGAGCCAGTCATTAGAGCTGCAAAAGATATCTGAAAATTCAGCCCTCAGATTTGTTTATGGGTTGCGAAAGTCTTGGCAATTTCTGTTGGCATTCTGGTAAAGGCAAATTTTGGCAGCTTTTTTTGCTGGAATGGCATCTCAAATTGGCAAGATATAAAGTGATGTATTAGCAAATGATTTTAACTGCAAATGGTTCACAAAAGATGCATATCCCTTGTTGTATAGTTGGTTACTGCTTCTTTGCTTAGTCAGCGATGCAGCAATAAGCTTAGGAACTATACAACATGGGACGCTGAGTCTTTAAGTTGCTTAACATGTATGTGATCCCAGCCTTGGTTGCTTATTAACCCGTTGCTTGTTGAAGTACGTGTGTTATGAACTGGATGCCCATTAACAACCCATAAAACAACTAAAGAAAGTATTTGCTTAAACCGAAGTAGGATTTCATTTAGCACTATCAAGTTGTTTAGGTGAACATCCAAGCATGTCTTAGAAAAAGAAATCTATTCTCGTTTTTCTGGAACCGATCTAAAGTCTGAGTGTCCTGGGAAAGTCTTGTGAAATCTTTTAATGAAAAGTTTTGGATATCGTGTAGGCTACAAGCGATACATGAAGTAATGTCCCTTTCAGTTGTAGAGATAAAGCATGTAGAAACGTGTCAATTAGTCAACAGTTTATTAAGAACAAATGTTACTTTTAATTGTTTTTGACTCATTATCTGTATCTAAATAATTTCTGTTTGCAGCTCAAGAAATTCAAAATCTTCAAGAGTAAGCAGACCTCCTAGTACAAGTTCACCAAGAAAGGACAAATCTCATAGGAAAATAAGTTCGTCTACCACGGTATGTCTTCATTATTTATTGATTTTGATATACTCCCCCCCCCCCTTCTCCCACTACTCCTTGTAATCAACGCATAGGGACGTTGATAAGTCGTTAAAATGCTCCGAAAACTCGATTATGAATATAAAAAGATAATAATATAAAAAGTTATAGGGAATATAATCCATGTATTTCTAAAAACATCTGTATCTTTAATCTTTAGTTATAAACATAAAGATAAAATCTAAAAGAAAAGGAATTTTAGAAGAAATTAAATTGACTGTTAAAATAATAAGTTATTCAGAGTTATTTATTAACTAAGCAATAAAAATTTAGTACAAATAAAGCACGGTAAAACTATAAAAGAATGTTCGACTTTTTAAGGGAAACTAATTACTTTATTGTTTACTAAAGCTAATTAAAATGCATATATTGATGACTAGCTAATATGCCATAACTAGCTATATTCGTTCACTATATCTATCACTAAATAATTTAACACTATAGAAAATCTATAGTTTATATCACTTATTAAAAAAACAAATAAAAATAAAAGATAAAAATCTAATTTCAGTCTTCTGAAGCTGAAAATGAAACAAAGAGGGAAAACAATCTTGCAGAACCCCAAGAAGATAAGAAATGTAAATGTGGAAATGACGTCATTAATGACAGTGACAAATGCGACAGTTGTACGAAACTAAACGAGGTTGACGAAGACATTGTAGAACCAGTTACTGTAAGAGAGGATGAAAGCGAGGCTTGGCATAATACCGATATATTCAATGAACCTGATTGTCTGTGTTATGAACAGCCAGGGAAGACCTGTGAGCAATGCAGGGATTTAACGAATGATTTGATTGGATCTAATTTTAAGGACGCTGCGATTCAAGCTGATGTTACGAAGGAGTTTGAAAACGAAGGTGAAGCATCGCTGCATGTGTGCGAGGGCGTTGGATGTGTATGTTGTGAAGATGACCAGACATTACCGTTAGATAAATCGATACAAGTTAGTGAGATATTGCTAGATACAACCAAAGACGAACTGGACGAAAAATCAAAAAATCGATTAAAATCTACTAAAACAGCAGAACCAGATAACGACGAAGAACTTATCGCTCCGGACACGGAAAATCATCTACATAGTGAACAGGACATTGAAATGGATGAAACGTGTCCGGATTGTAACAATCCGATAGACTACTCCGAAACTCTAGCGAGTCGGTGCCGCTGTGACGATTATCCGACTATCGAGCCAACTCGTACGAATGCTTTACAAGACAGTAGAATAAATAACGAGACACAAAAATCTGTAGATCTAGCTCCGGATACTAAATCGACTCTTCCAGACTACTCGGACATTACTACTACTTATAGAGATAGTGAAACTGAAGTTAGGACTCAACTTACCGAACCAACATCGGGTGACAGTTTGGCGAATGCTGCAAGGCAAAGACAAGGACATACCTCTCCTCGGCAGGTAGTTGTAATTCCTTCATTGTATTATAAAGTAGTTTCAATCTATTAAGTCAAATTTTCAATAAGACGTATCTGCAAGGTTAACATAGGTACTGACTAAAATTTGAAATAAATATTGAATGTGTTAAACGTTGAAAATTAAAGAAATTTCAGAGTCAACAGTCTAAATTAAAGCATAAACGTTTCTTAAAGGTCGAAAACTCAAGATAAACATCATTTTCTGTAAATGATTTTTTAAAATTCGCTTATATCGAGCAACAACTCAAATAAATATACACATTACATTGACTAAGATGTATTGCACTGCATAATAATGCACTGGACACCTATGCATGAATGGCACAGGCGATCTTTCATTCGATTATTATTGTATGCTCCTCTCTTTTCAAAGGATGAAAGCGCTTCGGATACGACATCAGGAATCAATTCATCATATTCTGTAATACAAAATATCGAAGATGAGGTCAGTACAACATTATTCACAAGCTAGATTTTGCTCTGTACAAATGTTGTTAGTGTTATCTTTTACCGTGATTTCACTCGGTAGTATCTTACTTTCACTTAGTAGTATCTTACTTTCAGTCTTTTCTATCACCTGTTCTGAAGATCTTAATCTTTCTTGGACTTGCTCCCTTTCAGCAGTTTACAAGAAAGACGCGAAGGCTTTTCAAGCTCTGTATGTTAGAAGCTTCTTTTCCAATCCAGGCCTACCTTGTGTTTTTTATGAGCCTTCTCTCTATCAGGCATTCCTACTTAAGAGGATAGCGCCAAAATTTAGTTGAAGTATTTACCAGTAAAAAAAACAAAGTCTGTTTGTCTGGACCCTGAATAGACCGTACACCAGGCATCTGGACTGTGGGATAGAGTCTTGGACAATGACTTACCTAAAACATGTTTGACAAGCAAAGTTTATGTCTTAGCGTGGTGTAACGATGAAACTGCGAGACGGTCAAATTATTTTACAATCAAATTTCTAATGTTTGCCAAACAATATTTGATCGTTTTGGTCTGGCCCTAGCGTTAGCGTGCTCTCTTAAGATAACCGTTTTCTTGCTTTACTGGTGCATGATAAATAGAGCTTAAAATAAACAGTTGAAAAAGTTGCTATTTATCTTATCATTTGAATATTAAAAATGGTTTGTTCTTTGATTTCAGTTAAGTATGTATGCTCATCAAAGAGAATCAGACGAAGAAATAGATGAAGATGATATGACGATTGGAGAACTTCAACGAATCAAAGAAATGACGTCATCAGGGTCAGATCTTGATAGTGATGCTGATGTAACATATGAAGAAAGACGACCTGACAGTCAGGTTGGCTTTAGTGATAAAAATTCGGTAAGATTGTTTTGTTATCAATCGTTTCATTTCTTTTTCTTTGGTAGCTCCATAGTTAGTGGTAGCACTTCATAAGTAAACTTTCTGTAATGAAGTCTTCAAGCCATTACAAAAATTCCTTTGCTGCTAAGATGAAGCCGAAGTGAAACGGTGCTTTTTTAGCGCCAGTTGCCATGATCTTAGAAGTAGATGAAGTAACGAAACCTTGCCCCTTGCTGAGACGCTACCGTTGCTTGTTTTAAAGCTCGAGCAGCCTCACCGAGCTCCTGAATCACAAGTTGGCTGGGTTTTAGCACGACACGACACCACATCATATGAGGAGACTCAAATCCAAGCTAGAATCGCTATAACAGGCCTGGAGTCCATCTGGTTAATTCATTTACTTCAAAAGTTGGCTGGGTTTTAACACGACACCACATCATATGAGGAAACTCGGATCCAAAATCGCTATAACAGGCCTGAGATCTATCTGGTTAATTCATTTACTTCTTGTTTGCTCATGCCTTGTGGAATTTCAGTTTATGTTCTTGTATAACGTCCGATCTTGAGCGTAAGACTCCTAGTTTAGCCATAGCTTTAGTTTAAGCATCTAGTAGAGAAATTAATACCTGGATTAAGGCCCCAATTACACCATGGCGACTGGTGGCGTACCTCGTCGCGTATTGAATTTTGTATCGGATAGGCCTTTCAGTTGCACTATGACGACTCAATCCTGTATATGACGCTCCGCAAATCGTATTGAAAATCATGGCGCTCTGGAGGTGACATGAAAATCAAGATGCGAAGCGGCAGCACAGTGTAATCCCAACCCGATATATGACGCTCCGAAACCTTGTTTTTCTTTTGTTTCACAAGCGAAAAGCGAAACAAATCTGCGATGGAGTCGCCGTAGCCTCTCAGTGTAACTGCAATGATCGCGATAAAAACTATGGTGCTGTGCTCAGGTATAACAGCCCATCAATTATTATGCTCTGCTCTTTAGATCAGCGGAGTCGTCGTTTGCTCTCATCAGATGTAATATGCCACTTGTATCTATCCCATTTGCCACTTATGAAAAAGTCATTTATCATTTTATATGTTTATTGTAGAATCCAACGCCTGATCTTGGTGAACCAGAGAGAATGTATAAACTTGTTTTAGCTGGCGATGCTGCAGTTGGAAAATCTAGTTTCATTTTACGACTCTGCAAAGATCGATTTTTTCCATCACTGAATTCAACACTAGGTAAGAACGAACTCGGCTTCCTTATTATTTTTTCTGTAAACATCTGACATTTGTCTGTTCGATTACAACATAAGCTTAACAGTTAGATTTGTCTGTTCGATACTAACAATGAGAGAGCTGCACAAAGGCCCCATTCCGAACGATCAAACATTGTTTGTCAAACATTTCAATTAGCTTCTCAATCAAAATTTTATATCCGTTTCGCCATAACGCGAGTCAGTGCTCGTTAGGCAGTGGCCAAACGATCAAACATTGTTGGTAAAACATTAGAGATTTGCTTTACAAACAATGTTTGACAGTTTGGTCACGCAAATCATCATCAAGCAAAAAATGTTTGATAAGCAATGTTTTGTGATGTGGCCAAACGATCAAACATTTTGTTTTACAAGCAATCAGATGTTTGACCAACAATGCTTGATCGCTTGGCCAGGGCCTTAAACATTTTTGCTTGCTCCAAACTTTCCAAAAACATCGGACAACAAACTCTGCTTATCATGATTTCCAAACAATGCTTTGTGACGTGAAGCAACGTTTAAACTCAGCAATGTTTCAATGTTTGAACTTTTGGCCAAGTCACAGAACATTGCTTGGCAAGCAAAACATTGTTGCGCGATGTTTTTGAAACAATTCAAAAACATTTTTCGTTTGATGCAAGAGGCTATTTGTTTTGCGAAGTGACCAAACGGTGAAACATTTTGCTTGATGCAAGCAAATTTTAAATGTTTGACAAGTAATGTTTAATCGTTTGGCTAGGGTATAATGCTTACAGTACATTGTACATTGTACTGTATAGAGGCATGTGTACTCTACGTATTTGCATTGTCTTTATAATCGTCATGTATACATACACTTGTTGGTTTACATTTTAATTTACTGTTGCAACATGTCTAGGTGTGGACTTCCAAATGAAAACTATGAACGTTGATGGGCATATAATTGCAATGCAACTGTGGGATACAGCTGGACAGGAAAGGTAAATTACCATTAGAAAATATTAACTGGTTTTTTATATACGTTGATATGATTATATACAGTATTGATGAAATATTTCCCATATTTAGTTAAGTCATCGTTATTAAAAAGCTACTAAAACCCTAAAGAGAAGTGTGATAATAATTGTATCTCTGATATTAGCTTCTTCACGAGAACTTTTATATTTGATATATCATATCACTAATATTAGCTTGTTTGTCAGGTGATATGTCATTAAACTATATTCTTTTTATCTCTCTTTGTGAAATTTTTTTGCTAAATGGAATGTTGCTTATAGAATTAATATCATATATAATAATTAGTAGCAGAAAATTAAAATCCAAAAAAATCTGCCATGGTACACAGCTTTTTTGTGGAGTAGTGGATGAATACAAATAATAGCGTCGGAGAAGGCATATGATCTGACCATAGGCGTTAGCTACGTTCAATAGTAAAATTTCCAGTGTCTCTGCAGAAATCTTATGGTTGAACGCATTCGCAATGCATCTTCTGAGAAGAGAAGATGAGGCAGTTCAACCCGTTTGGAAGCGTGATGAAATACCCTTTAGAAACATGCCACTTCACCGTATTAACCCTAAGATGGGGACTATATACTGTACGAAGTTTCCTCGAAGTAGCTTATCTTTCATTTAATTCTTGTAGATTTCGAAGTATTGCGAAGTCGTACTTTCGACGTGTCGATGGTGTTTTCCTGTTGTATGATGTCACAAGCGAATCGTCGTTTCTAAACGTTCGGGACTGGACCGAGTCAATCAGGGTGAGTGCAGTAAGATTCCTTCTGATGAATAGGATATCCTACTATACCATGCCTGCCTACTGTAGATGGGGCAGTTTACTGTACTGGATTTAATAACTCCAAAAGGTGATACAGTTAAGTCTGTTAATGACCTTTCAGTAAAGCAGTCTTCGGGTTTTAAGTATAGCAGTAGTTAGGGCCGTTGAGAGACAGAGCAGGCCCCAGGTTAATGTAATCGTACCGGCCCTTTAGGACGTTTCATAAGGGAAAAATATAGAGATTTTCCATTTTCACGGGCCCCTTCAAAGCCCGGGCCCCAGACCTCTGACCCCGCTGGAACCCCCCCCTCTCCCGACGGTACTGACAGTAGTAGTAGTAGTAGCAGTAAAACAGCAGGTCATTAGATGGCTGTTGTTAACTGCAGCTTATATCCGAGGGCCGATGTTTTATAACTACTTCCCTTCTTCCGTATGGACGGAACTCAGAATGATAGACGGTATGTACGCTTATTAAGTTGTCGGTGGGCTTACGGGGAGGTTTGATTGCGAGCCGTATCCTTTGACATGCAACGAGCGTAACAAAATCTCTTCTATGAAGTTGTGTAGCTTTTACAGGCTGCAAATAGTGTCTCAGGGCATGTCTTACAAATTAAACATTTCATTATTATTTGTGAACTCAGGGGTGATTATATTTTGAAATGCAGCTATCTACACGAACGTAGCTACATTGTTTACTAA
The DNA here is from genome assembly GCA_014526335.1 of Chrysaora quinquecirrha. Lineage (NCBI taxonomy): Eukaryota > Metazoa > Cnidaria > Scyphozoa > Semaeostomeae > Pelagiidae > Chrysaora > Chrysaora quinquecirrha. The sequence goes on from JACTAT010000035.1 coordinate 4,204,272, forward strand.
CAGCGCCCTAAAATCCCCCCTACACTGATAAAATCGAACGCATTTTAATTGAAGAGCTTAGTAACTACTTCTTACCCTAAATATAGATCTTTTCTACCCTCTGTGTCCCTTTCATTAGCATATTGTAAAACTTTTCCAGGAAAGTTCAAACAAGCCAGTTCCTATCATGCTCTGTGGAAACAAAGTGGACTTAAGGTCGCTAGCAAAATCAAAAGGAAGAAGCGTGATTAGCACTGAACAGGGAGAAAAATTAGCAAAGGTGAGGCATTGTAATAGAAGTATTATTAAATGAGAAATGGAAATGTGCCGCTGTATGGACCATCGTTTTCATCATGGTCAAACCTACAATTATGGGCAAAATTAGTTGAGACATTCCAAAAAATTTGATGCCTGTCCATGCTCCATCACTGCTCCAGTTATTCCATTTCAACCAAACGTTTCATTTTGTTTTGTGACGTGGAGCAACGTTCAAACACTGCATTGTTTGAATGTTTGAGCGTTTAGCCAAGTCACAGAACATTGCAAGCAAAAAATTGTTGCGCATCTCATCTCATTTGTCTCATTATTTTGTCCATGATTGTACGTTTGCCGTTTAAAGATTTGCTTTTAAAGTTAACTGCATCTTGTCGTGCTGACCCTAGTTTTACGTAACTATTCTTGTAAAACCTATTGTTTGGGAAACTTTTATATGGAAATTTGTTTTTTTGTAGAGTATTGATGCGTTCTTCGTTGAAACAAGTGCTAAAAGCAATACGAATGTCACTGAAGCCGTCCTCCAACTAGCAAGGTACAGTTCGCTATCTATGTCTATATCTATATCTATATCTATATCTATAGCATACTTTTCTTTAGAAATAATCGTATCGTTTCACTATCACCGGCGCTTTTTTGTTCAATGGAGGGTTATGCACCATAGATGATGACTGTATAGTGCTGAACATAAATGTTCAATTTTGATAAAATATTTAAAACTTTCAGCGTTTGGATTCATCAATAGAATCTTTCATTTGGACTGCTTGATGTTGTCTTGAATCGTTTCTATTGTTAAAATTGTTCTTGATTTGTCTAATGGTCTTGCAAAGAGACCATAGAGACGTTTTTATTGCCAGCACTACTAAATAGCACCATGAATATGCAAGCTGGAGTCATAGACTAACGGTTGGCAAGATTCCTCAACATTTCCAAAGTTCTCAACTCAACAGTCATATCTGCCTCATGCCTGTGGTGCTTTACTTTAGAGCCTTCTGCAGATATAAGAACATATCTGTTCAACTATACCAGGATTACTTATGCCACTTAGAAAAAATATTTAGTTATTTGTAAAAAAAGTATTGATAGAAACAGTATCAATTTTCTTCAGGAAACTTGAATCGCAAGACAAAGACAACAAGAAAGATGCAGAAACAGGAGTGACTCTTGGGGAAAATCAAGAACCAAGTAAGAAATCTGGCTGCTGCAAGTAAATGCCTCTTGTTGCAGGTATCTCTTGACGTAATACCAAAATACAGGAAGTAATGATTCGCAGTAATTCGAAGAATAATCCCTCATGAATTTCCAGGAAATCAGCGCCAACAAGGAAGTCCCATAGGAAACCATCAAGCACATGTTGTCCTTTACGAAATCAGACAATCAAGTGAACTTGGGGCCAATTACTTTCACCTTTCACGCATGACAAGAAGGGACTTCTTCCTCCATGACGTATGAGGACGCTTAATTTGCACCAATAATTTTATAGACACATGGGTACAATCACATTCATATTGGATCACACAGTAAACTTTCATTTGCACGCTGCAAGAAGAACTCACAAATATAATAGGGTCTAGGATGCAACCTTGTAGGCAAACGTTGCATGCATTTGCGCTTCAGTACCTAAACGTTTTAAAATCGACATGTTTTTAAAATAGTGATTTGCGTCAAAAAGCAACATTGTTAAAATTGTTTTAGTCTCCTATAAACACGCATGCATTTAAATATTCTACACATCAGAATGCTTTCAGCGTTTAAGCAAAGAAGACTTATTTAGGGTTTTCGAGACAGTTTTTCTATGGGCCTACTCGTGTATCAAAGTCAAAGCCACCAATCTGGCAATTGTATACAAAAATATGTTCTCGTTTCGACTCAGGCAAGTTGTGGGGACATGGCAAACTTTGTTATTGTTCAGAAACTTGAACCACCAAGTCCCAAAGATTCCTGCATACCAAGTTCGTTTTTACCGCCATATAGATACTTAGTTAATCTCTCTGAATTTGAGATATATCATGGTAGAAGAAGTTCTGATGTTCGATTTACATAGACGACAGCGTTTCAGTACTTTATTAAAAATCTTCTGCTTGATTTCCCGATCCTCAAATCTTACTTAAATCAGATTCAGAATTACGCAATTCAGCCTGTCTTGAGCCTATAAGTTAACCCAACATCTGCTGCTAGCAAGAAGCCATACCTTTTCCGCGTGTTTACTTAGCTATTCATGTTTGGTTGCGAGGCAACGTTTTTATCGATAGTAGCCTCTTTGTAATACAGAGAATAAATAGATGTATAAATTCTAATGAACTAAGTTTTGAAAAGAATTTGTATTTAAGGGGTTCAATATATTTGTAAATATGTACACATAATCTTCATGTCAAAAATCACAGGAGCACAATAACTGTCGTTTTTATCTTTACTCCAATAATTTGTTATCTGTCTAGCAGTTAGTTAGCTATTTAGTTGTTTGGTTAATTAAATAGTGAGTTGGTTAGTAAGTTTAGTTAGTTAGTTAGTTAGTCAGTTAGTTAGTTAGTTAGGTAGTTAGTTAGTTAGTAAAATAGCTAAGAACATCCAGGGTCAGGCTAGGTTTGCTAGTTTTGGCATGCCAGGTAGGCCAGGTATAAAAAAGAATGTACGTACGAAAGCCTATAAAGAAGAAACAATTTCTAACCTTTCTACCATCAGCTTTGAATATGATTTTTTTGCAGTCTCCTCGTGGGCAACCTTGATCAAAGTAAAAAGCTTGAAAGTTGACTGCTTAATTCAATTTTACCTAGTTAGTTTGTCAGCTAGTTAGTTAGTTAGTTAGTTAGTAAGTTAGTTAGTTAGTTAGTTAGTTAGTTAGTTAGTTAGTTAGGGAGTTTGTTACTTATTAACCTTACCTATACCTATTCCACCCCCCAGCAATAAGGCATCTAAGAACAGTGGAGCAGTAAAAGGGGGGCACGGAAGGGCAGGCGCCAGGTGGGTCATCGGTGAGATAGGTTTTGTGTATTGGCTAAATTTGATGAGAAAATGTTACAACGTGGTTACTTGTACTTAAAATCACGCCCTTATTTTGTTTGTTACGCAATTTCCTAAAAGTACTGATGCACCGTTGATGAAGCAATAATTCTCAACTTTTTCATGTTCTTCAAACATTTATCTGTATTTGAAATCAGTTTAGTTCTTATTTATTTCGTCACACTTCTTCTACACTATCTCAGCACTGAGTTTCTTATAAACGAGTTTCTTATAAAAATGAATGTATTTAATCCAGCTTTTCTTTTCACATAAATAATTTACTTGATTCTTTCACGTCATGGAATTCATGTGTTCCTCTTTTGTTAGTCAACTTCAAATTTTTGAACTTATTTCAAATTGCATGTTTGTTCAAGTTTGTTTCAAAATATACTTCATTAGATTTTTCAAATGATACAGAACACGAATTAGAGGAGAGGAGACTTGTGCAACACTGTAAATTTGGGAACTTTAGCAGGTAGGAGTGCGTGTTTCGTGACAGGCACAAACTGATTTTGCTTTTTTTCTAACTATTTCCCAATTCTAGCTGGAAGTTGCATATTAATCATTGATAGACAAATTCGAAAAAAGTTGAGATATTTATGCTCCTTTAAAATTCAAAATTTATGCTCCATAACGATGTTTGTTGCAAAGCAAGCCGTCTTTTGTTTGAAAGACCATTGAGGCCCCTGCGGGGCCCCTCACATGTCCGTTATATGGAGGTTCCACCGTAATACCATTCTCAGCTTGTCAAGAAAAGCTTTTTACTGTTGTTGCCTCTTATACGGCTCATCCAAAGCAATTTTTTGCTGGCTCAGTTGTTCAGTCGTCATCTACCACTGACGTTGATTCATCATGCGTGGCATGTAGTTTCATTTGTATGACTCTCCATAAGCATCTCAAAAAGTTCTCGAGCCATACCAGTCCAGCTATCAAAACACAAACAGTGTTTTTGGCCAAGAATCTGATTTATTCCTTCGTACTAAAGTGTACATTTTTTGAGAGGTCAGCTTTGAGGTTTGAGGTAAATTTTTGTTTCGGTTTTGTTACAACTTTCTGTCTTTCAATTATGTGTATTTAAACAGAGAGCCACATTTGCAGCTTTGCAAATTTTAATGAATGGCGAGAAAAATTTGATAAAGTGAAAAAGCTCCTTGTTTTAAAATCTGGTCAAAAATCGTTTGAAATTGCCAAAAAGACAGTCTTTGTCACTAAATTTGGGGTTGTGAACTGGGGAGACCAGAAAGATGGTTCTTCCTATATACTAGTTTCCAGTCCTTTTGTGGGCTTGAGAACAATCAGCCAATCGAAGAAGAGGAACTGGGACGATGGAGTTTAGCAACAATCTTTTACTTCATTTTCGGCCTGCATGCAAACGGTTTTCCATGAGAAAGTGATTTGTTGGCACGCCCTTATATTATTGCTGAAAAACTCCTGTCTAACTTGCATATAACTATTCACTGTGGAAATGCAAGTCGTTTATTAGTTCAGTTCGAAGAGTTTTGAAGGAATCGACAATCGTAGCTGCTTGGAAGTATCTCTTTCCGCTTTCGTCGTCAACCGCCACGGTGAGTATTTAGGCCATTCGGGTGCTCATAGCTCATCGCATCGGCGAGGCTATTCGATATTCCTTGCTTCGGTTTCTGCAAACTCGTATTTAATCCGAATCAAATGAATACGATCTTTTCTTAATTTTGGAAAGGACTGCGGATTCCGGTTGCTTTTCAAGTTAGAGAATATAAGGTTTGTCGTAAGATCAAAGAAAGTTGTACGAAGGCCTTCAATCAAATTCTGCTGGCCCTCCCACAGTCCCACACTCGATTCGATATCAACATCAGACAAGTTTCTTCTCCCTTTTTTCTTGGGATCGAAAACCCTAAGAGAAAGTTAGGGTACAGATACTATGGGCGAGATGCTCGGTGTTTATGAAGTCAGTAAGTGCTATCGAAATCGATAGGATTGTGAAAATTTGTGAATGAATACACTTTCCACCTTCAAGGTTAAACTCGAGAGTTTCGCTTTTTGAGCATAGCCAAAAGGTAGCTACTAGTTAAGAGGTAGGTGTACAGTAACACACACACATCAGGCAATCAAATCAATCAAAAATGCTAAGGCCTATATTTGTTTGAATAAATGAAATCAGATAATGCTCTATGATTTCTTGAAAATAAAATTTTGAATAAACTTTCACAATCCTGGAGGATACAGACAGGAAGCTTTTATGGATTTGATGCTGAGAAACTGTCAGAACAATCTGCAGTTGCAGTCCTGGGGCAGTACTAATCCCAGTACATGCTTTCCTAATCTATGCTCTATTTCCCTGCTCCCTATGTGTTTCACACCATCTCATTAACCAATATCACATGATTACAGTACCTAATGACATTAAATTTTACATGGAGTGGGTGCTTCCTTTCTACAGGGATCTAAATTAAAATTTTTGGCATACTTTATCTCTGACCCAGCATGGAGATTCTACCACATTCCTATTGTTATTCTTTGTTATTTTTAAACAAAGTCATTATATCAATAGTGATATCTTTCAAATGGTTTCTGAATATTAAGTGGGATCAAAAGATGACATAAGTTAATAGACCAAAAAAAGCTTCTTTTTGCCACATGCCATGTTTATTTTGGAAAATTGGGCTTTGAAGTCTTGAAATTTTTGTTAAAAGCAGAAAAAAATTAAATATATGATAGATTTGTTGCTATTTTCTGTCTTGAATACTTAATGTCATCAGGCAAAGATTGATAGTTTACATGTTTTTGATATTTGGTACTCTGAAGAGTGTAAGGTGAAAATTCATTTTGTATATGAAATCTATCTGTGTAATTTTCTGTGACATGAACTTTGGTGCTACCAGGTTTTTACATGATTTACTTCTTGGTCAAAAGACTTGAAAGGGACAAAAGAGTTCCTGTTTCCATGGGATCACTTTCCAAAAACCTGCAGACAACTTAGCTTTCCATTCTTTCAAGGGTGATAAATCATGGGCACCCATAGTATTTTATCTAGATGGAGTATATGTCCAAGGGCACACACTGAATTTGAACATCAGCTGTATCTAGCTGGCTGGTGAAACGCAGACCAGCCGTTAGTTAAAAAAGAAAAACACTTGTTTGCAATTTGATCAACATCAGTCCAAATCATGTCACAATTCCGATACTATGTATGAGGGCCTTCAAGATGAAATTATATTACCCATCCGTAGTGTGGTATACAGAAAACTTTTGTGTACTGTATATACACTACTGATACCTCTTATTTGCATTAGATATACATATGGTATAAATATATATAAAATGTACTTATATCAAACCGATAATTACCCAGAAATAAAAAAGCTGGTCCTCTTAAGTTATAGTTTTTCCCTTAATCAGCAAAATTTAAGTAATTGCATTTTAAGCCACAGGTATGCTGTGGTTTTCGAAAAAAGAATAAGCCAAAAGAATTTTAATTGTTGTAAGAATATATTTCATACATTAAAATCATGCAGCAAACAAGATCACTCTCTCTATGCCCCAATTTTATATGGATATCTAGCCAGCAAATTTGAAAACAGCATTGTTTGCAAGAAATTTTTTTTGAGGTTTTGGTTTTGGCTAAATTTTGTGTGAACACTAGCTGAAACTATATAATGTGTAAATTTTAGGTTTTTTAAAGTTTGTGCCAGTGGCATAATTATAGATGTATATTTTTATCTGGGTCTTATGTAATAATAATTTGTTATTTGGAACTCTTTGTGAATACGTTAAAATTTTGAAGCTAATGCTTTTTATTCTCTCCCTGCAGGACATTTTATGAGATTCTGGAAAGATGGGCAAGTTACTATCAAAGATATTTGGAAACAAGGAAATGAGAATCCTCATGCTTGGTTTGGATGCAGCTGGAAAAACTAGTATCCTTTTGCAAAAATAAAATTATCTTTTTTTAATCATAGTCCTTGGTATCAAAGTCAATGAATCAGTTGATTTAAAAGCAAAATCTTCTGCCAGGAAGGTCATTCACAAGCTTAGTCCCCATTTGCAAGGGTATCAAATCATGCTGTTCCTTTTGATCCAATTAATGCAATGAAAAAATTAATCTTTTAAATGTTTTCCAGCAAAAATGAATAATGAATTGAACAAAATGCTTTACAAAACTTGGTATGAATAACATCTCAAAGGAATGTCTCTTTGCAATAACATATGTGCTTTACCACAAAAACTGTACTGTTCTGTTTTCTGAATTGGTTATTCTGTTCAAATGGGAATGAAAAAAACAATTACATACCATTTCCTATCTTAGGATAACTTTGAGAAGTGTTTCAATTTTTGGAGTTGTATGATAAGATCTTAATCATTCCTGTGTGAATGCAACCCCTGAGTCTACCACTTTTTAGAATGGCACAACTTTGAATGGTATGCAATCATTCCATTGTTAACTGGTATAAAATATGTATCCTGTCAAAGATGTATCAAAATTCTAAAGGAAAGAGTATTGGTAAATGCATAAAAACATTGCAGTACTAAATTATATAATATGCTTCATTATTCTATATGATATAGTTATAGATAGGAAAGATTATGTGAAGAAGGAAAGTATTTCTTGTTTTTAATTTTTCCTATGTGCTCTGTTTGAACCCAGTTGCAGAGGGGCAACATGCAAGGCATCGTGACACCAGGCAGCAAGGGCAGAAGCAACAACTTCAGGGCAAAATTTAGAAAAATCAAAGAATTTTGCAATTTTCTTGAGGGCAAGGGGGCAATTGCTCTTGCAGCCCCCTGCTTCAAGTGCCCCTGCCCAGTTGTTTCAGTCATATTCATGTTTCATTTCCTTAACCATTTTTCTAGCAATTCTTTATAAACTAAAGCTTGGACAGTCTGTAACCACCATTCCTACAGTTGGATTCAATGTTGAAACAGTTACATATAAAAATGTAAAATTTAATGTTTGGGTAAGTGAAATTATATCTTTTAAATCTTCTTCCTACTGTTTGTTGGTATAATTTTTGCATAATTTAGTAATCCAAGTAATTAATTAACAGTATGAAAATATTTTTATGACAACAAATAACAAAGTAAAACTTGAAGAAGATAATTTAGAATTTAAATTTGATTAAAGGCTCCTTGCTGTTAGGTAAGCAGGTTGATTATGTAAATTTCTAGGGATTGAACTTTCCTTTTAAAATATTTATTCCACATACCTTATTCTTCTGTGTACAGACAGCTGTACTTTCACAATATTTTAAGTGCAAAAGCATTAAAAAATATGTTAATAAATTATTTAAGAATGACTACTTGATTTAATAGGCAGTCAAGTTAAATTTTCTATGACAGAGATGACTCTTCTACCTGAAATTGTTCTTGTCCTGAAATAATTTTATTGAATTAGGCTACACCTTAGATTAGTCTGATTTTCTAACAATTGAAGATGGCATAAGCCAAAAAGCTTCTTGTTTATAAAATAAATTGTTTTCGTTTTTATTTCTTGTGTAATTAGAGAATTAGGTTAACTTGTAAAGTTTTCATTTAAACATCATTATCCTGCTCGCTTTGAAGTTCCAAATTTTATATGAAAATGGCTCAATTATGTACTAAATATCTTTATACAGTATTAACTATAATAGCGTAAAAAGGAACAGTGGACAAGTTATAGCTAATAAATTGGCTTCTGAGTTATCCTACGTTTGATAAATAATGTTCTTAACTTAGTACATACAAGAGTAATACTTGTAAAACCCATCATGGTTTGATTTTATTAGTTTCAAAAGCTGGAAAAAAGTTTGAATATGGTCTACTTGTACTGAGTTCGTTTGCAACCTCCATTGTTAAATTGAAACCATGCAAAAACATCGAGTGCTGTGTAGCTCTCACATTTCAGAGCTGAGTTCTAACAATGAACCTCTAGTATTGTAAATGCTCTAATAAATGCCTGGGCATTTATTTAATTTTCAAGATTTTAAGGGGGTGTTTATTGGAGACGGGTGTTAAATAGAGGCTGGGCGTTTACTAAAAAACTATTTTGAATATTTCATTTTATTTAATTGACTAATAAAGGGTAATTTATTAGAGAATGGGCATCTTTGTCAATATTTTAGGGGGGGGGGGGCATTTATTGGAGATTGGCGTTTAACAGAGACTGGGCATTTATTAGAGCATTTACGGTATTCAAAATATTTGTCCACAAATACCTTACTATTGGTATCCTCCTGTCATAGCAACATATTATGTACTTTAATCTTGTATTTTTAGGATGTTGGAGGTCAAGATAAGATTAGACCATTATGGAGACATTACTACACAGGAACACAAGGATTAATTTTTGTAGTAGATTGTGCAGACAGAGATAGAATAGAAGAAGCTAGACAGGAATTGCACAGGATTATCAATGACAGGGAGATGAAAGATTCTATCATCTTAATTTTTGCAAACAAACAGGACCTCCCAGATGGTAAGTCTTTAACATGCCATTGTCTATACCCTTGCTTATGTTAAACCAAAGTATTTATGCTTAACAATTTTCATTTCATTTTCTTGGTTTTTTCATCGTGAATGGAATTTATATTCATATGTCATCCATCTGTCCACCCATCTTTCAACCTTCCACCTAACTTTCCACCTATCCATGTATGCATCCATCTATCCTTGTACCTGTCCATCCAACCATCAATTCAAACATCTGGTAGTGGTTGTTGGTCCACTCCATCCATCCATCCATCTGTCCATCCATCCATCTATCTATCCATCCAGTTATCCATCCAGTCATTCATCTGTCCATCCATCTGTTGATCATTCTACCTATTGATCAGCCCGTCGATCAATCAGTCCATGCAGCTACTAATAACTTTGGCTTCTCACTGCCTTTGTTTGTCTTCATAAACAATTAATGATATGGTATGCAACTATTTTGCACACTGTAGTCAGGCTAGGTCTATTACGTTTCCATTTGTTTGACTTCTAGCAATGAAACCACATGACATTCAAGAGAAGCTTGGTTTAACTAAGATACGTGATAGAAATTGGTTTGTGCAGCCTTCATGTGCAACAACTGGCGATGGCTTATATGAAGGACTAACTTGGCTCTCTTCAAACTATAAATCATGAGAGAAGTCAGGTTATATGTAAATGATAACAAAATGATTTTTTTAAATATCAGTTGTGGCAAGTACATTCGTTAAAGCGAGGGAAAATTATTATTCCATGGACGTCAGAAATGTGATGGGCTTATTATAGTAACTGTTTTTTGTTAGGGTCTATTATGTCATTTCCTGTATCATAAGGTCTACTTTTATTACCGTTATAGTCTGTTGAAGTATTCACGCACTAGAATGAAGAAATAGTTCTGTGTTAATTGTTTTGTAAAATCGATGAAAGCTCTTGTTTAGCCTCACCAGTCCATATGTCCTGAAGTCTTGCTCACGTCGCGGATGATGGCTCCTGTCTCCCTGTGAACTACTTCATGTTAATGCTAGATATAGCTAGCTTGCTTCCTCACCCTGGGAGTGTAGCCTGCTAATCGCTTACCTTCCTTCATTGCAGCCACTGTATTACGTTTGCATCATTTTTGTACCTTTTTCGGCCTATGCTATGATCTGCAGGCTTTGAAAACTTCGAAAATGTATTGTTTTGGGCTGCACATCTTTTTTAAAAAGCTGTAGATTTCGAAGGCATTTGCCTCTGACCCAAAAAGGTTCGGCGGACTTGGGAGATCAAATCAGCAATGAATGGACGATTTCTTAGTTTGGCTTTTTTAGAATTCTCATTCGTTTTGCCTACGTTTTCTATAATCCTCCAGGTCCCCTCTCTACCTGTTCCACGATCAAGAAAATTCTTTGATTCCGATTACACCATATGAGAGAGCGACTACATTTTGTAGAAACATTTGCCTGGGTTTTTGCACTTTCTGCAAGTTTGCTCTGTTTCTGCAAATTTGCTCTGTTTCCTCCTTCTATTTCGGGGACGTGAACCTAGCCTGCGCGCAGACTCTGACACTTTCTACACTCTTGAAAGTGTCTGAGTCTGCGCAGGCTACGCGAACCCTTACCTTGTCAAGCAAAAGTAGCTAAAACAGACTTGTCGATCGAAGCTTTGAAACGTGCGGTACTCAATTATACACCATCCAATTCCAATAACCAGCATCATCGATTTTATAAGCAACGAGAATAGACTTTTATTACTTTTATTCTATAATTACCTTAGACTATTAGAAATCCTGCTTCCTTTGATTAACATGTATCTGTTTTAGCCTGTGACATTGAGTAATGAATCCATATCCTTTGTAGCAAATAAACGAGTGAAGATATCTATATAACTTTGAATACACATCATTGTAAGAAAAAAGACCTCTGCATGTCATTCTTATACCAATGTTGAAATTCATGTGTACGGCGTATTGGCATGATTTGTTATGTGAGAATCTAGACTCAACTGGTGAAAATCTTTAAAGAGTTTATTTTTTATGATTAGTAAACTTTCTTTCTCAATTGTCGTTATTTATCCTTTAAGACGAGATTTTCTTGGTTATTTTGGTATTATTTCTTCACTTGTTCAGGCAGGAAAGTTCAAGCGAGCCGAGGGCAATTCACCAGAAAAAAAGTAAACGCGCAAAAGAAAATTTTTTATAAGGAGAACTTGTAATGATAACAATTCGAGGTAAAATGATACCAAATATGTCAAAGCAGTGTCTCACCATATAAGGAGCTGAGCTACTAACTTTGGAATTATTTCCAAAGCTTTTCATAATCTTCAGAACCGTTGGCCAATCGGAATTCATAATTTTTATGAAACCTTCAGAATTTGCTTGATATTGATTGGTTTGTACATCCTGATGGTGACGTCTTGATAAGATAACTTGGTTGGTTGGTTGTGTTGTTCTCGAACTATTAGGATCAAGCAATCTGCGTGCTTAGTCAACGAAGGAAGGAACGGCGGTAATGAGTAACCTTTCTAGAAGAATGGGAAACTGACTATCTATAGTACAATGCATCGGCAAACCGAGAACCTGATTGCAGAAGACGAGGGGTGTCTGTTAGGTGTAATGGTAGTAGGGTGCAAGATGTAAGGTGGAAGGAGCATAATGGTCCTTTGGGCACAGAATAGTTCTTGGGCTCCCTGGTGCAAGGCCTTTTAACGCATGCGCATTCATTTTTCATTCGTCGTCGTCGTTAGTGAAGCGTGAAGCCATGAGGCAAAGCACAATGGCGGCCGAAAGAGAGTAGAGTAGAAGAATCGTTGTTTATCGTCCTTCCGTCATAAAAGGTGACATGGATTTCCAAAATCGAGTTGGATCAAAACAGGAGGAGGTGGTGTTGCATCATGGTCAGAGTCAAACAGAGATCGAAGAGAAAGGCTCAGGCAGCTTGCTCTAGAAACAATCGACTTGAACAAGGTTGTTTGACTAGGCCCTTCGTTTAAGGCCGTTTTAACTGGGCCTATTATCTGATTGAGTCAATTGGATAGTAGGGATGATCGAACGAGGGAAAAGCTGCAGAAGCCTCATATGAATAAATATGTAACAAACTGACATGGAATATATAGTAGGATAAGGATTGTAAAAATCATCCGTGCCGATTGGGTATCTAAGTCGTGACGTCACAAAAATCTATTTTAAGGATTTCGAAATTTGCTCTACATCTATAGATCTTTTCGGTATGACGTCACACAGCATTAAAATTTTTCAAAATCACAAGATATCGAGTTTTTGATATGAAAATCTTATAAAACAGTCAAAACTTAGTCTAGGTGCAAAGTTTCACTGTCCTAGCGCTTGTGTTCTTAATTTTATGAGCATTCAAAGTTTCCGATTTCATAAAGGCTTTGACCGCAAAAAATGAACTTGGTGAAACTTTTTACCCCACACGGTCAAAGCCCTTATAAAATCGTGAACTTTGCGCGCTCGTAAAATCGATTATACAAGCGCTGAGATAATGAAACTTTGCACCTAGACTAATTTTTGGGTGCTTAATACAATTCTAAAAATTTTTCTGAAATGATCTATATCTTGTGAAAGAGTATAAAAAATAATGCATAAATGTGCAAAATCAGTCCAATACATCAAACATTGTTGGAAGAAATACATTTCAATAAGAAATCACTGTATCATTGCTTTGGTACATAATGGTTTGAACAAGGTGCAAAATACAGTGATTTCCTATTGAAATTATTTCTTCCGATAGGCATATCGCAGCCAATGTTTGATGTATTTGATTGATTTTCACCTTATCATATTATTTTCATTGCTCTTTACGAAATGAAGAGGAAGCAATTCTAAAAATAGATTTTTGATGACATCACACTTAGGTATAAGGGTCCAAGAATCTAAATTTTTATATAAAAAACTCTGCAGCATTTTGTGAGGTACAGGTACAGATACATACAGATACAGGATGAAATTGATTGTAAATACTGTATCTTTTTCAGGATCCTTATTTCATGAAAAATCATTTGGGTTCTTATGAATGTAAACTCTGTTTGACACTGCATAACAATGAGGTAAGAAAAGCTTTACATAATATCTCTTGTAAACCCAAGTTTTTCGTATTGATATTCTTATAAATATCAATTAGCTGAATAAAAACAAAAAATGTTTGGAACAATTCTAGAAAAAACATACCAAAGATAATAATACTTTATAAACATATGTATTTCAGTGACAGATGAATTAAAACTTTATTTAAAACAACTCTAAAATATCTCTATAAAAAGGAACTTGCAATAATCTAGTCCGAATTGTTTTGATGAACTTTTCTTTCTGAATTTACTTGACTTTAAGATATCACTAACATTTGAGGTTTAGTTAATTTTGTTATAAGTATAACCCAATTTAAATTCATTTTCTGTTTTATTCTAGGGAAGCTATTTGGCTCATACTCAAGGGAAAAAACATCAGCAAAATCTGTATGTTTCTTGAAAATATTTTCTATAGAACGTGTTTAAAATAAAGCTTTGAAATGTTTTTTGTGTGCTTCAAATAAAGCAATTATTAGATATGTATGCTTTTACTTTTCAGAGCAAGAAGAGCAGCCAAAGATGCTAAGGAAGCTCCTTCACAACCAGCTCCAGTATGTTTACTATATTGCAATTGATTGATCACAATTGCAATGTTGATAGCAGTGCCTTTGAATGGCATATTATTTAGTTTATGCATCCTGTAGAGAGACTAGCCATAATATATACTATCAGTGCTCTCTACTCGGGTAGCTACTTTATTTTGCGAGACTGATTGCATTTGCAATGTCGACAGCAGTGCCATTAAATGGCATATTGGTTTATTGTATCCTGTTAAGAGACTAGCCACCACCAGTACTCTCTATTGCTCTTCAGAATTTCATATTAGCTACCGTGTATTGAAAGACTTGAAATTCTTCTTTGTCTACAGGAAAAGGCAAGAGTGAATGTTAAGAAATTTGTAAAAATTGGAAGACCAGGCTACAAAGGTACCAATAAGTAGATATTTTGTCCTTATTCTCTGCACATGATTTTGTATCTCATGTAACAATACATCACATTGCACTCAATAAGGGTTTGTTCTAATAAAGACAAAAACAATATAATCTTGTCTGTTATAATGTACTTGCTTGTAACATATATTTGGACATTTGGACATAGCCTACCATTCAAATGCACTTCCTTGCAGCGACAGAACAAAAGAAAGTACTCATAAACTTATAATATCATAATACCAAGTACAGTAAATCCTCTATTATCTGATTCTTGATTATCCGAGCCTCAATGTTCCAAAACAAAAATTTCTTAACCATTCTGTTTCATCCAAATTAATTTTAGACTAACGAAATGTAAGGAAATCTGTAACAAAATTTAACCATTTTATTAAATCAGTTTGTCTTTCGTTTTTAACAGATTTTAACTTTTTCAGAAACAATAACTTTTTGATTGTAATACAGCTACTTTAGGTCGAAAAATTTCCATTTATGTCGGCTGCAACCCATTTTAGCAATTCTTAAGTACCTGTGGGCGGTAATAATAAACTGGAAAGGAAGGTTAGCAAGTGAATTCGTCATCCTCAACGATCCGAATTTTCGGCTTATCCTAACACCCTCCATTAAATTGAGTTCAACCTGTTCAGATAATCGAGGATGCATTGTACTATGACCCATTCAAGTACGTTTTGAACCTGCTTTAGCATCATGATCTAATACAGCTAGCTTCTAGTGTTAAGTGAGGTCCAGATTCAAGCCCCAGCAATGGAAGCTTCACAGCTCTGATACTAAACAAACCATTTCCCTTTCACCATCATCCTTGTTATAATGGGATTATACTACTGAAAAGTAGAATTCGTTTCTTGGTTAATAAAATTTGACATACCACAAACATTTTGTATCTTTTTTAGTGACAAAACAGCGTGACCCAGACACTGGACAACACAGCTTATTGTTTCAGGTAGATAGAAAAAATTTAATACAAAATATGTACATTATGGTTTGCTATTGTGTGGTTTTTTGTGAAGTTGTAAAGATTCGTTGTAAAGTTCACAAGAAAAACAAATCTTTTGCTATTTCTATTTTCTTTGGGGCACGAAAGTTAATAATAGTTAAATATATTGCAAACATTATAATAATAAATAATGAAATAACACATTAATAACGCTCGATAGCAATATTTTAAGCAGAACTTCTTTTTCTTTCACTGGAAGATTTTACGTTTTGTGCTGGTGGGAAGAGTTTCAGTCAATCTGTCTTTGAGTCGTACAGAACTTCAACATTTCGATAAACAATTTGAACGTACTTTTTTCAAACGTTTTTGACCGACACTTATAGGATGCAACACTAGAAATAGTTGAAAACAATTGACAATGACGGGATGAATACCCACAAGTTCAGGCTCCTATACCCTGTCAGCTGGCTGGTGTCAAAAGACAATACCAGTCCATCTTCAAGTGCTCATTGGCGCATTTCGATCCTCTTCCTTTCGGGCATCTATTAGTTGGCTTTCTAGGTCAATTTCCGACCTAAGACGAAAAATCTAGTCTCAGAAGAAACAATATTCAAACCATAAAATGCAAACTGTAGCCTTAACAGTAACTCTATCCTTTTCAGAACTGTTAGTTTAGCTTTTCCTGGTATTGCAATTTCAACACCTAATTTCTGAACTGTAATCCTGCAAAGTTTTAAGTATCTGCTTTAGGCCCGGTTTGCATGATACTGTTTCCTTGAAATAGCTTTCAACATTAGCTTTCAACATATGTTTTGCATCACGATTAAACTATTCTTGGTGATGTTCTTCATATCTTATTAGCTCATTCTTGTCTTCAAGGTTGATTATCCTGAAATCGGAGAGATGATAGCGCCTAGGCATCGTTTTATGTCAGCATATGAACAACGTATAGAACCTCCTGACAAGTCTTGGCAGTATCTTCTACTTGCAGCTGAGCCTTATGAAACTATTGCTTTCAAGGTATGCAGAAATGATTCTCAAATTCACTGTTCTTTTATCAGTGCATAACTTTTTGAACTCTTTGATGCAGCGTTATGAGCTAATGAGCATCAATGGAATATTTTATAACATACAATAATACGATCCCAAAGGTGTCCGGTATATAGAGGCTCGACTGTATTAATGTACCTTGTTTAAACAGTTTGAGCAGCGTAGCGTAGTGGTTAGCACTTGTGCCATTTGGGCTCAAGGTCTGTGGTTTAAATCCAGGCTAGGGAGCACAATTTTACAAGATGTAAAAACCTTGCTGGTATAAGGTGTAAAATTGGTACCTTACTGATGAAGGCCTTAAAGCCCTCGTAGCGCCGACTGTATGGCTGCAAGCGAGTCGATATATACTTCCGAGGGAGTATAGCAAAAAATGGAAAATAAAAAAATGGCCTGAGGTAAGGAGGTGAATAGTGAATAGTTGTAAAGCGCCGCTGAATATGTCCAGTGACAGATAATGGCGCTATATAAAAGCCTTGACCTTGACCTTGACCTTGACCTTTAAACCAGAACAGGTCCACACGATTTGTAACTGTAACTTGTAACTGAAAATTGTAACTTGTATAGGTACCTCAAACCAGATGCCAACAATATGTAGAAGCAATTTACCTTTCAAGGTAATGAATTTTTACACATTAACTCTTAAATGTTTCTTCCTTATTTCAGGTCCCAAGCAGAGAAATCGATAAATCTGAAAACAGATTCTGGACTCATTGGAATAAGGACACAAAACAGGTAAATGAGTTATGACGATTTCAGAACAAATACTTATTTTTAATAAGAAATGAACCTGCTAGAAAATCACTGGACGAAAAATCCATTATACCTTTAATTTTACTTCGTCTATATTTTCGACTCTTGTCTCTCGTCTATTAACATGTTATATAGTTAGTTTTGGAATTTTAATCTTGTTATGACTTACAATTCTATAAAGAGTTTTGCATTTTGACTGCCAAATCTTCAAATTCAAAAACAACTGCAAATTTCACAGTTGGAGCTGAATGAGGAAAGCTGGTATGCGCATTGTCTGCACAGTCGAATACTTAACCTTCTTCTAGAAGTTGTCGATAATAACAGGAATCCAACAGATAGACGGTTGCTAGACTGTTGCGTTAAAATTGAGAAGTGAAACGAAAAAAAATGCTACCGTTGATGGGTCGATCAAATAGTTATAGAAGCTCGACCGTTTTGATCTTAGTTGTTGAGTTGTTAAGCTTACTTGTTCCTAACTACTTAAAAGCTATTTGAAGCTATTTGAAAAGCAGAAAATTTAATAAATG
This sequence comes from Chrysaora quinquecirrha, assembly GCA_014526335.1. NCBI lineage: Eukaryota > Metazoa > Cnidaria > Scyphozoa > Semaeostomeae > Pelagiidae > Chrysaora > Chrysaora quinquecirrha. The sequence continues at coordinate 4,222,223 of JACTAT010000035.1, forward strand.
AAACGTCAGTGCAGAGATCTTCCCCTTTTAATAGATGATGGTGTTGTCCTCCTAACACTCTGAGACGAGTGCCTGTGCGATAGACTGCTACTGCTTGTCTCCTATTATAAGTCCTATGCCATTCAGAGTTGACTTTTGATTGATAAACAAGAAAATGATAATGCTGCAGCGATTCGATGTTTTGTTTTGTCTCTTTTTCTAAAGTTTTGTTCTCCTCTTTTAAAAGGTCATCACTATAATTATTTTATTTTTCCTTCCAGTTCTTCCTTCAGTTCCACTTCAAACTTACACCAGCTCAAATGCAGCAACAAGCAGCTCAAAAGTTACAGCAGCAACAGCAACATGAACAAAAGCTACGAAAACACAACAGATCAGCACCACCTCTTATTCCACCTCCTCCTGGAGTGATGCCAAACCCTGGCCCAGGTGGTCCTGGTGGTCCTCCAAGTGGTCCTCCGGGTGGTCCTGGTGGTCCTCCAGGTGGTCCTCCACGTGGTCCTGGTGGTCCTCCAAGCGGCCCTCCACGTGGTCCTCCCCCAAATCGCCCTGGTGGTCCACCATCAGGATTTGGAGGTCCTGGTGGTCCTCCCCCTCGTGGCCCACCAGAAGGGATGTTTGGTAGACCTATTCAGCCACCACCATTGATGGCACAAGAGATTGCTCCACCTGGTGCTGAACCTCCGTTTGGTGGTCAACCAAGGCTTCCACCGCCTGTTCCTCCTCCAGACCATCGTGGTCCACGTCGCGGACATATGCCACCTCATGATCCATATGAAGACGATGAAGGCGTTGAAGAGTACTGAAGAACTATTTGAACTATATGAACTTCTGTTAGCTCGAAGGACACATTACTGGTCTTGTATGAAGGAGGTACCAAGTTGACTACAGCTACAGCTTATTGTTGGGTTTTACAATGTTGTACTGTCTATGCTGCTTCATTGTTAAGTTAATCCATATAAAGTCTATTCATTAGCAACTAATTGTTACTATTTGGTAAGAAATATTGTATGAGCCTATGAACTGTCATTTTTGTCCTATTCTTTAGAAGAGTGATAAATTTAAAAGATACTAGTTTATAAGAACTAACATTTTAGCGATGGGGACAATTTGTGTATTGGAAAAGTCTGTTCGGTTTTCAGCAGAATTATTATGGGACGGTCAAAGAAAAGTTGCAGGAGAAGGCTTAAGCGCAATGAACTAATTGCTCCGTCCGCATAGGGAAGGGAACAGCTAAAACCTAGATATACTGAGAGAAAGTTGAGTGATAAAACTCTTTTTTCGCGTGGTTTTTAGGTAATCTTCACTTGAAGTACACAGATCGTTCCTGATTAACTGCAGCTGATTAAGTGCGCTTTTTTACGTGGCAAAAATTTGGCCCAATTACCTCCAAATAACGGACATATATTTTCATTCGAAAGAAAAAGATCATATATTTGTTAAAACACCTGAAAACGACATGTCGAGTTGTCCAACAAATGACCGTTACATAGAGATTCCACTTTGGATGAAAGATTATTCCATCAGGTGTACCTCAACATGTGCACCTCGATTCCGTCTCCCTTGCCCTCCTTTCCATCTTCTTCCCCTTTCCCCCACCTCACCTCCCACCTCACAAACCCAAAGAGAGACAGCCTCGCTGTCACACATTTCCTTCCTGTTTTTTTCTTAGCAATGGCGGCTAAATTTGATGTTGACTGCTTTGTCAAGGAACAGCTGAAACTGATTCAGCTCGAGAGAACTGCTGAGATTGAAGAATCTCTTGACTCAAAACGAATAGGAAACATAAGAGATCTAGAAAAAAGAGGCATATGTATCTCAAAGCTCTCCATTGGAGGTCAATGTACTGGTTTGTATGGCAAACATCTTGTGACTCTGGTGCAAAATAGGCCTACAAATAAAAGCAGCAAGTTGAAACATGGCGAGGAAAGTACACAGCCATCATCAGGAGAACGCGTGGCTGCAAACTGCTTCAGCAATGGTATGCCCAAATTGCCTTGTTCTTAACTATACAGTCTACACAGTACCCTGTTTGCTGAGAGTATGGCAGTCTTTATCAAGATATCAGGGGTGCAAGATCTCTATCTATTGTTTAGAACTCTGGTTCTATCCTATTTTTGGCCTATTGTTGCCCCTATTGTTCTATTGAAAAACTGGGGTGTGTTAATGCCATTCTCTGCAGGGTGTACAGGCCTATAGTGAAAAACGGTTAGCAAACTATTAGTCTACCAGTCTGGGTAGTTTGGTGCTTGCATGGGTGAGATAAACAATAGAACAATAGAAGAAAATGCAAAGGTGCATCTGCATTCACAAGATCTTGTTGAGAACTACCATACTCTGCAGACTGGTGTAGAGACCCTTACTATATCTAAATGTCCAGTCTACAGAGCGGGCACCATTTTGTGTACCCTTGCAAAAAAATTACTGGTGCACACTATGCCACAGCACCTTCAACTTTGTTATGTGAAGGTTCCATTTCTACTGTACTTTTTTCTGTCAACACAGGTGATATAGTTGGTCTCCAGTTTTCAAATTCTGATTTGAAAGATGATAACATAGCATCTGGTGTTGTGACAAAAGCAAATGATAATGCCATTACTGTTGCATTTGATGATGCTGTTGAGGTATCAGCTGGTGAAATATACAGATTGATCAAACTTAGTAATGATGTAACTTACAGAAGACTAAAAGAGTAAGCTGTAAACCTTTAAGTGTGTTTTCATATATGTTTATTATAAAAGCATGTAGGTGTCTCATTACAGAGAGTTAACAATGCACCAAATAGATGCTACTGTGATCCAAGGTTGATTTATTTGTGCAGTTCAGAAAAATGTTTCTGTCAAACCTCTCCGAATGTGAACCCAAAAACTGCAAAGAAAAGGTTAAGCACTATTCTATTCAAATGGTGTTGACCTTGTCTTTGACAGCTCTTGATTTCATTGATCATTCTTAAGAGATGTTGACCAATTAAAGGGTTTTGTCTTTTGAAATGTAGGGCAGCTAGACAAACAGAATTAAATATCTTCCACATCATTATAGCCCCTGACGAATTAGATCTCTTTCATTAAAATAAAACCTTACGTTTTTTGACAGGCCATATCTCAATTACCATGTATGTATATGCTCGATGTTGTCCAGCATTGCTTTGGAATGTTCTCAACTATGATCAACAATAGCTGCAACAATTAGAAAGTCAATTTTGCTGTCAACTTGTGAATAATTTTTGTTGTTCTGTTTCAGAGCCCTTCAGAAGCTTAAATCTAGCAAACAGCATAGGCATTTAAAGGATATTCTCTTTCAAATTGCTACAGTTGGCCAGCCAACAACATTAGTGAAAGATGAGACATTTCTTCCATTTGATAAAGGTCTCAATACGTCTCAAGTAGAAGCAGTTAAATTTGCTTTGAATCAGAGAGAAATTGCCGTGATTCACGGGCCTCCTGGTACAGGAAAGACTACAACTGTAATCGAGATAATAAAACAAGCAGTCAAGAAATTTGATCTCAAGGTGCGCGAAAATGTTTCCTTTTCTTTATGTCAGGTTGACAAGTTTTAGTCATCTCTCTTCCACTAACCGATTAATAAACTAACTAACTAACCTTCTTTGCTAACTAACAAACTAACAAACAACATAACTAATCAACAAACTAATTAACTAATTAGCTAACTAACTAACGAATTAACTAACTAACTAATTAACTAACTAACTAACTAACAAACTAACTAACTAACTAATTAACTAACCAACAAACAAACTAAATTACTAGCTAACTTACTAAGTTAGTAACTACGCAACTAGTTAACTAACTTACTAACTAAACTCAATAACTAACTAACAAACTAACAATCAAGGTAACTAATTTACTAATTAATAAACTAATTAGCTTACTAACTGAATAACTAACAAACTAACTAACTAACTAACTAACTAACTAACTAACTAACTAACAAACAAACTAAACTACTAGCTAATTAACTAAGTTAGTAACTACGTAACTTATTAACTAACTAACGAACTGACTAACTAACTAAAAACCTAACTCACTAACTAGCAAACTTATTAACTAACTAACTAGCTAACTAACTAATGGACTAACTAACTAAGTAACTAACTCACTAACTAACTAATTGACTAATAAGCTGACTAATTAACTAACTAACAAACTGACTAACTAACTAACTAACTAACTAACTAACTAACTAACTAACTAACTAACTAACTAACTAACGAACTTTCTAACTAACTAACTAACTAACTAACTAACTAACTAACTAACTAACTAACTAACCAACAATCTTACCTCTAGCTATCGACATATGTACCGTTAATTTTATTTAGGAAATTTTACCTTTTAAAACAGTAGACTTTGCAGAAATGAGAGAAAGTAAATACGGAGGTTGAGAGGCCCTTTTGGATCAGAGCTGGTCGACATATTTGTCTGTTTCTCCTGAGAAAAACTTTCGTCTCCACCTCCGGTCTATTCAGATATATCATATTTAAATCAAACTTTTTAAGTTCTTTCAAAGATAATCATGTAAAATTCCCTCATTATACAATACTTTTCTTACTCTTATGTAATTTGACCTTCAGGTATTGGCTTGTGCACCATCTAATGTTGCAGTTGACAATCTAGTGGCAAAGTTGGCTGGAGAGAAAATGAAAGTAAAGAATTCTTATTTCTTTTTTTCCTTATTCTTCCTCATCATTCAGTCTGTTAATAAATTCCTTAGTCTTCATTCAAACACTATTTCGGATCAATACAGTGATGGATCATCTTGTTATTTGGTCACTTTTAAAATTTAGATATTCAGTACAAACCCAATGAATAAGAACCAGCGGTTTAAGAATCAAGAGACTCAAAATCTCTTGAGCTAGAACTTTAAATGTCCAGACCTTGTTCCTGACGACTTGGATATTACTGAAATAATTTCCTGCACGTTTACTCATCATGCTTGCCCACCTTTTTGGCTTTGGTATTCCTCGTCACTTTAATAAACACTGCCTGGGATACTGACTCTAAATTTTTGTTCTTTTGTGCTTTTACTATACAGAAAAAATAACATTTCTAAATTTGAACACACGTTTCGATCGGTTCTTCTAGCATCTTTAACTCTTAGCCCTTTGAGATTTACCAGAAACCAGTAGTTCATTTTCTTTATGCTCAAATAGAAGAAGTTTCAGCTCCTCCTGATATATTTTTATCATTGTTATTCCAGATAGTACGATTAGGCCATCCCGCAAGAGTTTACCCCCATCTGCAGAAATATTCTTTGGATGCAGCATTGATGAACTCAGACTCAGCTGAAGTTGTCCAGGGGGTTAGGAATGACATTACGGATACATTAGTAGGTCTACAATGATAATTATGTAAATAATTTTAAACCTTCTTGCTGCGAACTCTTTGTTACCTACAACGGGGACAAAAATTTGATGAGTAGCGGATAGGTTTTTGGATGGTAGCATATGTAGTAAGTATAATGGGCTTGTCAAGGCTGTCTCTGAACTCGTATAAGACATGATAATGACCGCTTATCATGACAAGACATTGATATTTATCAGGGTAATGTTTTGGGAGAGCTCTATCTCCTATCATCGGGCAATAAAAAAATGGTTCTTCTATTATTTATTGCATTATTCAGAACGAAAAGTCGCGGACAGCACCAACAGGACCTGCGAGGAAGCTTGAATTATTTGGCGCTCAATTTGTAGGCACCAACGCCAGGCTCGATGCAATTTTATTTTTGTTCAATCAGATTTCTGGGATACCATATGATACATGTTTGATGCACGAAGTTGATAGAACTGAATGAATACTTTATTTAACAAGGTTATTTTAGGTCTGACGAAGCTTGTTTCGACGTTTTTGCTTTCATTTATGCCCAATGATATTTCTGCCATTTGTCGCAAATTTGAAGTTCTATTAAAATTATTTTAAAAGTGTATGTTAGTGTGTTATCATGGAGATCTGCTATCTATCTGCAGTACCTTCCAATTTATTCTTTAGAATTATAGTGCGAACTGAGATCTTAAGGCCTGGCTATACTAGAAGACATGTCGCCTGCGACATTGTAGCGCTTGACGTGTCCCCTCCATATCTCCCAGTTTAGCCTCTCTGGGAGACAGTCCGTTTACAATGTCGCATGCGACATCTCTCCTAGTTTAGCCATATCTTGAGGCTTCGTTATTTCTCTAGAATTAATTATCCTTAAAAACAAATCTTTGTCGCTTTTGACATTTGGCATCATTTTTCCTCAGCTAAAATTAAAGAAAGCAAAAAATGACGGCGAGGCAAGAAAATTAAAAAACGAATTGAAATACTTAAAGAAGGAACTTCGTGAAAGAGAAAACAAAGCACTAAAATTTGTCTTGTCAAACGCAGACGTGATACTGTCAACGACAACAAGTTCTTCTGATGAAGGACCATTGAAACATCTGGAAAGTGATCATTTCGATTTGCTTATTATTGATGAAGCTGCACAGGCACTGGAAGCTAGTTGTTGGATAGCGTTGCCATTTGCAAATAAGTAAGTGATTGATGTTCATTTCTTTCCTTTAACTTTCAAGCTTCGGTCTGTTCAACTGTTTTTCTGTTCGGTCTGTTAGACCGCTCAATTATTTCCTAAGAAGACAGGATCTGAGTTTCTTCTCTTTGCAATTCGAATCCCCATACATATTTTTCTAATACGAAACTCTCCAAATTGCACCCCATTCTCTGATCCAAATCTCACCCTTCTCTTTGATCTTAATTGCACCAGTTCTGTTTCATTTACACTTTACCCCTTCTCTTTGATCTAAATTGCGCCCCTTCTCTTTGATCTAAATTTCCCCCTTCTCTTTGGTCCAAATTTGCCCCATTCTCTTTGATCTTAATTGCACCAGGTCTGTTTAATTTACACTTTCCCTTCTCTTTAATCTAAACTGCGCCCCTTCTCTTTGATCTAAATTTCCCCCTTCTCTTTGGTCCAAATTTGCCCCATTCTCTTTTATCTTAATTGCACCAGGTCTGTTTAATTTACACTTTCCCTTCTCTTTAATCTAAATTGCGCCCCTTCTCTTTGATCAAAATTTGTCCCATTCTCTTTCGTCCAAATTTGCCCCATTCTCTTTGGTCCAAATTTGCCCCATTCTCTTTTATCTTAATTGCACCAGGTCTGTTTAATTTACACTTTCCCTTCTCTTTAATCTAAATTGCGCCCCTTCTCTTTGATGAAAATTTGCCCCATTCTATTTGGTCCAAATTTGCCCCATTCTCTTTGATCTAAATTGCGCCCCTTCTGCTGCAACTTGATTATTTGTATCTTCCACAAATATGTCAGGGAAATTATCTTTTCCACAAAGTCAAGAATTATTTAGTTCTCTTAGCTACATTAAGCATTTTCTGTTATTTGTTAGTTATGCCTGGCAAGCATGATTTACTGCTTTAATCTTATTGGCTAAAAGTTTATATGTCTTATGTCGTATAATCGACATAACACTGTATATGTACTTGTATATACTTGTTTTTGCCACAGCACACTAGCGTATCAGTCTCTCTACTTAAACAATGAAACAAATTTCTATTGACTATGACTTAAACAATTAACATCATTGTATAAGGGATGTGATATAAATGTTTATCTAAGTGTTGTTAATTTTTGCAGATGTATTTTGGCTGGTGATCATCAACAACTTCCACCGACGATAATTTCTAAAGAAGCTGCTAAAAATGGTCTTGAAGTAACGCTGATGGAGAGGGTCATAAAAGAGCTGGGTGAACCGGTCGTGCGAATGTTAACTACTCAATACCGGTAAGCGAGATCATGTATTAACTTTTTTCTGTTTTTTTTTTTTTATTTTGTTTTTTCCCACTTTGGTTTATGTCAGGTCAGCCCTTTTTTGGCTTGTCTAAACTAGGAGACATGTTGAGCGCGGCATTAATGGCCCTTCGGTGTCTCCCAGTTTAGCCACCTCGGAAACTTTGTATCGCGCGAAAAAATTTGTAGCAAGAGACACCGAAATTTTTTTTGGGAGACAACAGAAATATATCTTTTCTCCGCGACATGCAAATGAATCGGGGGACATGTCGCTTGCTTGCCACTCGCATGTTTAGCCACCCTGGGAGACACGCCGAATACAGTATCGCGCGCGACATGTCTCCTAGCTTAGCCATTGCTTAAGACGCCAAAACACTCCATAATTTTCGTAGTAAACTGGAATAACTAGTATTTTCAAGTTTGCATTTTCTCTTCATAGAATGCACAGTGACATAATGACATGGCCTTCGCAGCGGCTCTATGATGGTAAACTTATTGCTGATAAAACTGTATGCAGTCATCTTCTGTCACATCTACCTGGAGTGGAAACAGATGAAAATACTTCAATTCCATTGCTGTTTGTCGATACTGCTGGTTGCTTCATGTATGAACTTGTACACGAGACTGAAGAATCCAAAGGCAATGAATATGAAGTTAGTATTGTCGAATCCCATGTTGATGCTCTTATTACAAGTGGAGTGAAACAAGAAGATGTCGGTATCATAACGCCTTATAACCTACAGGTAAGGGTTATATCTTATAGTCTGTATGAACTATTCAGATACAGACTAGATTTCCAATGTTAGGCCCTGGCCAAAAAATAAAGCATTGTTCGTCATATCTGAAATTTGCTTGTCAAACAAAATGTTGTCCCGTTTTGCCACTCGCAAAATATTGCTTTATTGAAATTGTCTTTACAATCTTTATTTTAAGTGTTTCTCTATCTATCATCGTAAAGCATTGCTTATCAAAAATGCTAAGCTTGTGACAAACACAAAATTTTTTGAAGTTTTTCAAAAATATTGTGCAACAAATTTAAGTTATTTTTGCATGTATAGCAAAGTTTAACGACGTGGCCAAATGGTCAAACATTGCTTGTAAAGTAAATTGCAAATGTTTGACCAACGGTGTTTGATAGTTTAACCATGGCCCTAGAAGTCGCGAGTTGGTAAGACCAAAGATCAGCAAGATTAAAGATGGAATGGAATCACTATGGAATCACTTTCAATGTCTCTAGTCAAATCAGTTGTCCTTTCTTCTATATCATTCCCTAATAGGTGATTTCACGTGTATATGATCCTTTCAATGACAGCAAACGAGTATACAAAGACCACACTAATTTTAATACAAAATCTGAAACTGCACTAGCACTTTTTTATGAAAATCAAGAAACTCTTCTTGAATGGACTAGAAGATCAACTATTAGAATCTAAGAAGCTCTATTTGTTTTTGACACTTCATCAGTGATATCTTTCCATGTTGTTTTGAAATATCTATATATATTTTGAAATAAAAATTATATTGATATGCAGATCTAATTCTTGCAGTAGTGCCTCCATTAATGTCTGCAGCATAATTGCAAGGCGCTAATCTTCCAATGCTAAGAATTATTTTGTTATTCAATTTTTTTAAGGTTGAGCTTATGCGTCAGTCATTATCTCTGAAATACCCGAAAATCGAGATACGATCTGTGGATGGTTTCCAAGGAAGAGAAAAGGAAGCTATTATTATATCATTGGTTCGTTCAAACGAAGAAGGTATACTATGAAGATCCTCTTTACTACAGGCTAGAACCTTCTTCTTCTCATCCGGTCATCTTGATCCATGCTGCTCTCCTGGTATCCCCATTTCTTTTTGTTAGTTTGTCAGTTTCGACAAAACGAAGACCACATTGAAGCCGGACCGCTCGGGCCACTTCTATTTAGATCATTTTCAAACCGGTCGAAGACTCGAAGAGAATTTGCTGAAGTTTACTCATTATCCTGTAAATAGTTTTCTTCGTAAACATAGACACATAGGCCCTATTTATAACGACTAGTCCAAGTGATATATGCTTTGCCTGCTCCTTGGCCGGAGCCAGAGAGCGGCCCTACTTTAGACCGGTTTCAACAACTATTTGGGATAACTGGATAACAAGGGACTTTCATGCAAAATGTTATTCCTATTTCAGGCGAAGTTGGTTTTCTAAAAGAGGATAGAAGGTTGAACGTGGCAATTACAAGAGCTAGACGCCATCTGACAGTCGTTGGAGATTCAGAAACGATAAGTCATCATTCATTTCTTAAATCATTCTTTGAGTATGTCACGGAGTATGGTGAGGTACGGTCGGCTCAGAGCTATTCCCAGAAATCAGTGGTAAGTACAAGTACTAAATTCGACAATAATCTAATGGACGATAGCCGGGCTTTGCTAAAGGATGATACTAAAGGAATGTGTGGAGAACTGACTGGGAAAGCAATTGGAGAAAAAGATTCTGCGAGGAAGGGCAATCAGAGTAAAAAGAAGAGTTCTTTAAAAGGAGAAAATAAAAATGCTAATAGAGATAATATGTCTGATGATATTCTTGCTAAAACCGAAAGGAAGCGTGACTCGAACTCATCAGTAGACTCAGCTGTTACTTGCGGAACTGAATCAAAAATTGCAAAAACTTGAAGGAAGAGCTCGAGAGAAAGGTCATTGAATTCTGTCATTCTTCCACCGAGCATGAGCTTATCTTTGACACGTCTTTGGATGCAAAAGGAAGATTTCACGTGCATGAATTAGCCGAGAGATTTGGTCTTCTACACAAGAGTCTGGGAGAAGGAAAGGAAAGAAGAATATGTATACGGAAAGCCTCATGGAGACAGAGCAGCAGGGAGGAGTGTAAGTTAGATTGTGAGTATCATGTCCAAATGTCTTATTTGTATTTGATTTACTGGTTCCAGCATAGCAGAGAGGTATCTAAATACAATCTGATACCCTTTGTTTGCTGTATTATCTGTGTTACCCGTCTGCCTGAAACATTTTTGGCTTAAATTTCAGTTTGATTTTTTACATTTTCCGTCATTGCTTTCTTAAGCTTTAGGCTTAGTGTCGACTTACGATGAAATAGAACTAAAATCAACTAGTGGTAACTGCTTACTTATGCCGACATGTCAACAGCTATTCAGAACTTATAGGATACAGTTGATCGCGGTCGCAAGAGCGCTCAGGTCTACTGCGACTGACGGGAATCAGTTGTCAACTAATCGCAGAACTAGAACATGTCCAGCTTGCTGGAACTGTGCACCGAATAGTTGCAGTAAAAAGGGAACTATTTGCCAACTAACTCGCAGAGCGCTTATGTCGACTGGTCAGTTGCGATAAAGTAGTTTCAAAATATTGCCAATTAGCAGTTGGCAACTAGTTCTGACTGCGCAAAATGTCGACAAAAGTAAGGCTGTACAGCTTGCCTTAACTTCCATTTAATTGCAAAGCCCTTTTGAACCATTGACTTTCAATTTCAATAAATCTCTTTCTTGTGGCCATTAATTTGTTTCATGTGTTTAGATATACCACTATTTAAGAGTTTGCTTCATCGAGTATCAGATACCAGGCAGTTTGGTTGTTTTATATTTACCATCTTCCTACAAGGTCAAGGAGCTGGAAAATGAAGCTATGGCTTGTATGATTTGGTTCTTGTGTCAGTAATTAATTTGCTTAACTTGAATGCTTTGTAGGTCAACCAGATAGCGAATCTGATACAACAGTCCCTGCACCTGAACCAAGCATTTGTGACGTATGTGGAACTGAAGTGCCAAAATCGAATTTGGAGCTTCATCGCTTGAGGTGCAAGAAAAACACCGATGCTGAAAAGAGGCCAGATTCAAGAATGAGACTAGAGGAAGAAAAGAAAGTGACGCAAGCAAAACAAAAGAAAAAGAAGAAGAAAGTAACGAATTCCCCAAGTAATAAAGATAATGAAGAAGATATTGATACATTAATAGACGAATTTACAAAATTGACTCCGTTTGCAGGCATGATAAATGCAAAACAAGTGTATTGACCTTGGGCCAACACTGCAAGTTTTGTGGGAAGACATTTTGTTTGAAACATGGCCTAGCCGAAGTTCATGGTTGCGGAGAGGCTGCTAAAATCGACGCCAGAGACAAAGCGAGGCAGTACCAGGAAAAAGGCCCTAGTAGAAAATCTGATGAGATTAAGAAAAAGCATATTAAAAGAAAACTTGATAAAAAGATATTGGATATGGAAAGTACTAGAACTAGGCCTAAGGATAAGGGAAAAGATAGATAGTGGTGAATGCTAAATGCTTATGATTTAGCATTAGTACAGTGGAACAGTTTCATATCCGTACAACCATTTCTGTGGGTATAATGAACCGGAAAGGGAACCAGTAAAATATTGTTTGGGGTTCGTTTAACCGTTAAGTTGTGTATAGAATGAAAAGATTTGATATTTTGTTACAGTTAATTACAGTAAAACCCAATTGCATGACACCTCAATACAACAGATACAGTCAAATATTCTCATCTCAGTGGTTACATGATTTTGACGACAAACCTCGATGTAGCAGACATCTTTCTCCCACCCATTTCAAAAATCATAGTACCTGTTCTTAGCTGTTATTTGATTAATATATGTACCTGCGGACTAAAGTTAAAGAACCAAACAACAATTTAATTGAGTCTTTAAAGCGCTGTTACTTGCGTTTCCTATTGTCTTATAATCAATACGCATTAATTTTTCATTATTTTGGGTTACCGGTATCAATGTTTCCCTTTCTACCTCTATATGAAGATGTTTAAGTACCAGGCAACATATTAACTGTAGCTATACAGCAATCTTGCCGACGTGTCCTATTTTGAAAATTTAGATAAATTTTCATTATTTTGGTTTACCAGTATCAATATTTCCCACTCTACCTCTGTATCAACTGTGACTAGAGAACAATCTTATTGACATGTCCTTTTCGAGAATAGTAAATGCTCTTTCTTACTGAGATTTCTCAATTTGCCCCACACTATGTCAAATTGATAGGCAGGCAGATATATGAGTATAGATTGATAAGCACATATTCCTAGCACAAGGGGACCGCTCAATAGCTCAGGGCTAATCTAAGGCCCCGTTTACACCATGCCGGTATGAAATGAATACGGAAGGATTTCGTATCGGATGGAGGATTGGGAGTGCCCGTTTACACTATGCCGGTATGAAATGAATACGATGAGCAAGGTCATCGTTTTTTTTGTCTAATATCTATTGTTTTTTGTCAACAAAAACAAAGAGTTATTGATTTTCCACTAACTGATTCAGCAAAGCGGCATCAAACTGTACCGTATTCAGGCGTTTACACTATGCCGCTTTCGGATGAAGCCGGTTAGCATATCGCATTCATTTCGTACCGTATTCATATCAAAACTGTGCTGGCATAGTGTAGACGCAAGCCCAAAACGGTATAGTTTCGTACAGTATTCTTCTCATACCGGAATAGTGTAAACGGGGTCTAAGCATTATGACCCTTGTCCTACCTCTACATAAGGCCCCACTTTGTGATTCCTGTTGCTTTTTGGCTTGAATTAAGTGAGCTGGCGACGCCCCTCACTCGTGATGGCAAGTTTGGTTGGAATCAAACCCAAAGTCACAGATCGCGAGTCAGGCTCGCTTAACACTTTGTTATTCTGACCAATAGCTCCCTTTCGTTTGACACTCCTCAGGGTATAAACGTCAGAAGTTGACCGAAACAATAAACTGGGAGGAATGTATACCCAGACGTAGGACGAGATACACCAATCAGAAAAGTGAAGCTCGATCGGCATTGTGTTTTGAACTCTGTGGGCCCAGCTGATGTTCGAGAAACGTAACTCTTCTGATTGTTCCATTTCGGATTAGACTGGGTGTGTATTCCGTCTTAGTCCATTCTTTCTATCTATGAATAACTATTTTCACTTCTCATTTGAAGGTGCTGTGGCTATCTTGGTCTAATTAAGCTAGCTTGCGGCGTTAGTAGTTCAGTTAGGTCAGGGCTCGAGCCCGGCCACTGTAGTGTCATAGCCAGGTTCGAGGTCTTGTTATGTCACTTCCGAGATCCTACAATCACGGACAAAATTGTTGAGACGATACTGAAAATGTACCTCCACATAGCTTATTGGCTCACTTTGCCTCCCCCCCTCCCCCCAGTTCAATGTTGATAATTTCTTTTCATTCGCCAAAGAATTGAGCGACCGATCATGCGGGCAGAATATGTATAAAGAAATCTGTCACAAAGAAATCAACATTGATTGAGGGAGGGGGGCCGAGACATTGACCCCCAATCAACATGACTGAGTATTTATCTCAACATGTTTTGTCCATGATTGTAGAGACTGGCACTAAACACACACACACCCTTTCAGCTTCGCCTGCACTTTAAGGAATGACAGACGAAAATGTCTTCAATATGTTCAAAGACGTTTCTACTATTCATCGCAATCTAAAATTGTGCGCAATTCAGGACGTAATAGATTGTACGCTAATTACACGTTTTTTTATTAGAACACTGAAATTGAAGAAAGCCATGCAATGTTCTTAATTTTTCCGATTTGAAGGCTCAAAATGTTCTTAACATGTTCTTATTTTTTTGCTTTTTAAAAAGCTGTTGTTCTTCAAATTAGATGGTAATTGCTACGAAAAGGGACGCACATGTAAGAATGTCACATATATTCACAATGATTGATAGTTCACCTGTTTTTTAGAGTTGAGAACAGGACAGCGCCACTAAAAAAAGTAAATTCTAATTTGCTTCTAGCTTCACAAAGCCTTGTAATGTTCTTAGCATGTTCTTAACTTTTCAGCCTCTGAAGCCTTATGTTCTTACACGCTTTTTTTATAAGGAACCTACCTCAAGGTCTAGTTCTTAAAGTTCCTTATTTTTGGGCCTCAATTGTAGTTCCAAAAGTTTCTTAATAGTTCCTTAATTTTAACTGCACAACAGTGGTCTTAACAATAAAAGAGAGACATTTGCATGTGAGCAAAGCTCCAGAATACTCAAAGAAACATTGGATACATGCTTAACGTACAATTTATGTGATTTTCGACTGCAAATGAATGGAACCGGCTTTCTAATTCTTGATTATTTGCAGTGATAAAAGTATTCAACATTCAAAAGTTCCTTAATAATTTTCTCTCTAGTAGTGTAACTTATTTAAATTGTCGGGCCTTCTACATGCAGGTTCCTTATAAAGTGGTTCCTTACAAAAAAAAACCGTGTATATACTTTGTTCTTATAAAAAAAAAATACGTGTATGCCTTTCTGAGAAAAATACTGTTATTCCTCACAAAAATTGTCAATATTTAAATATTCATCTTTATCGACATGTCCCTAGGAAACATGTCAAAAGTAGGTTGATATCGCTATTGCTATCATTGTGTTCTTTCTTATAACTGCTTTTCGTTCTTAGGAGCATTGATGGTGGTATATTAACAGTATCTGTTATTATATAACATTTGAGTGAGACTCATTTATTATTTAAAATTTCAGAGAGCTTTTGCGGGAGAAAGGAACTTGTAACAGTCAATACTCGCCAGATACATGCAACAGATCGTCAAGTGCTTTCGCCTGGATAATGAGCCCTGGTAAGAATTTTTGCTTCTTGGTTCCTAATTGTTTCTCTTGCTAGAATTTTATCTATAAAAGGAATCAAGACGTTGGTTCGCATCGAGAGGTAGGACTGGGTTCGCACTGCCTAGGTTAGCCCAGGACTGCTCAGTGGACCACCTGTGCTTAGCAAAGAAGTCCATACCTTGTGTGTACCTAACTAACTAACTATAGCTTTTGATTTTGCTTCCCTTACTGATTTCTGTCGGATTAATGTTATACTCGTGTTCTCCCGGAGGGCTTGATGTCTAGATTGCATACTGGGGACGTGCCGGCCGGACAGGTATCTACTGTACCGTTATCGGTATTTGGATAAATTAACGACATCAATGTCTGATATTAACGATACTTAGATATATTTAGCTATACGTTTTTCGTAAAAATGGTTATTAAGTAGGGTAAACCTTTTTGCAAAATAGGCAGAAAGTTGGTTTGAAGTTTTTAGTGCCTTCGGTAAAAAAGGGGTACGCACCAAGTTGTGCCATTTGTGCCTGGTTTCTATTCTATAATAATCTGTAAAGAAGCGAAGCTTTAAAGGAAATTTTCTAACAAATTCTCTCCTGTTTTTACTGGTTTTCCAATTATGTATCATTAAAAGACAATTTGCTTTTCTTACAGAAGAGGGTTGTCTTCCAAAGAGAAATGGACCTCAGAGCGATATTTGCATTACTTTCTCTGGCTTTCTTTGAAGGTTAGTATGATATGTAGTATATTTTGAAAATCAGTATTCTGGCTTTTCATTTGTTGAAGACATATTTCACTCCCACAGCGAGAAGCTGTAATCTTTAACTAAGCCAGATAGCTATAACTACGGACATCGAGAAGACCTTTTTAACACCAAGACGATGTTATCCCGTATAAAACGCAACGGGATAACTACGCCTATCATTCGTTATGAAACAACTCCACTTCAGGGGTTGAATAAAATTAGCTTTTTGTCTTCGCTACCTTGGTGCTACCCGGTACTGTGTAAATGGGTCCATCAATCACGACGCAGCGATATGTAATCCTGTATGGTGTAACTAAAAGGCATTTAAAACCCACAAGCGAGTGAATACTGTACCAAGACGCAACGATAGCCACCCATTGTCGTGTAACTGGGGCCTAAGTGTGAATCGGTCTATCCCATACGAAAATCACGACGCAGCGATAAGCTATCCTGTATGATGTGGCTAAGGCATTTTAAACCCACAACTAAGTGAGTATCAAGAACCAACGATAGATAATAAAGTGTAACTTTAGGCTGAGTTAGACATTTTCTAACCGTTTTTCATGCACAATTTCAAGGTTTTACTTTTTATTTGTTATTGTAGAATACAGTGGACAGTACCCGCATAGTATCAATGATGGGGTCCACTCTGCTTATGCTGTTGGAGAGGGCTGTCTTTCAGTTGAAATTTGTATGAAAACTCACTGCTTCCTTCAAATGGATGGAGTTAACTATACAGTTATCGAAAATGTTATTGCTTTTGGTTTCTTTTTCGATACGTTCAGCTATCCTAGTTTCACCCATCTCGGTAGCAGACACTTTAATACCTTCAATGGTGACCCAGGATTACTTGTTCAATGGATAAACTCTTTGAAAGATAGTACCATCATTCTTGGCTGTATAAGAGATGAAGGAACACAAGCTATGAACCAACAAGCATGGGAAGCATTGGTAGGTTACAAGAAACCTATAAGAGGAAACAGTACAAGCTATAAGGAACCCTTAAGAGCCCCGTCAAATGAGGCATTTCAAAGCGCTTGGAAACTCGTAGCACTGTGTGTTCAGTAGCACTGTGTGTTCAGTAGCACTGTCTTCAGTAGCACTGTGTGTTCAGTAGCACTGTCTTCAGTTTGGTGTCTGGTCGAAGCCCTTACACTTTTCACATAAATAAGGGTGAAATGAAACTCTAAGAGCCTTGATTTCAGTTTGGGCTTCAAACCTGAAGAATACCTGAATTCCAGTGCGAAATATTAACACCGCTACGTATATTTACTATACACTTTTTTCAATAAGCAACTGTACTTTGGTCCAGCCCTCAAGAGTTGCTTAACGTATCTAGTATTTCAGCCCTCGCACAATGACTGATGCCCCTAAAACCTCTTATTTTGGCTCTTTTCTGGCTTTTCAATGTAATTGAAAAGTTTGAAATGATGTAGTGTATAAAGAAAGCGATTTCACCAAAAATTTTAACAAGATCCCAGCCCTAAGCCCTGTTTACACTACACGGGTTGAACCCGGGTTCAACTAACCCAGGTTAGATTTTTGGTAGTGTAAACGCAACTAACCCGGGTTGAACCCGGGTTAGTTGAACCCACCTCGAGACGTGGGTTGATCCCGGGTTCAACCCGTGTTACTTTTCCGTAGTGTAAACAGGGCTCTTAGTTGCTTATTGACCAGTTGCTTATTTAGAAAAATAAGTTTATCTAATAATTGTTTCAAATTGATCATTCAATTTGTTTCAAAAAATTGTTTGAAACTAGCATTGTTTCATTTAAGTGGCCTAATTTTCTTTAGTTGTTGATTATTCTTCAAAGTGCCATGCCTTGTTCATGTGAACAGACAACATGTTTAAGGTGCCAAACTGAAATTTGCGCGGTGTGTATCAATACGCGGCTGTGTTGCGTTGCCAATATAGAATAACCGGCTTACACACTGTGACAAGCCAAAACGTGTCGCGATGTTCTGCAACGGTGTTTCTTCAGGTCCCAGAACATTTTGTTCGAAAATCTATCCCTGGCTAGACTTTTAGGCTTTACAGTCGCGGGATAATCTTTAAGCATATACTGTCGTTATTTCAAGCAAAGAGTCGCACGTGTACCCGCGGCTTAGAGTCTGTCTGCTTTTGTATGCTTTTTTCTAAATTGCGATGAATAGCGGAATCATTTTCGGGCATACTTAAAGCTTTTTTCGTCTGACACTCCTCAGAGTATGAACGTCAGAAACAGACCGAAACAATAGACTAAGGCGGAATTTATACCCAGATGCGGCTCGAAATGCACCAATCAGAAAGAACGAAAAGCTGAATTGGCATTGTGTTTTAAACACCAATCAGCTGGTCGGATACAGCGGGAGGACCAATGAATTATTTGAAGAGTCCAAGTGAGAAAACGAACTCTTTCTGTCTACACAGAACCGGCCTTTTGGTTTTGATGTAGACAGATTCCAAAACCCCTAAGTGAAACAGAGATCTTGCTTTGCCAATGATTCTGAAAAAATCCTCGCTGTAATTTTCCGCACAAATCGGGTTATCGAGTAGTTGTTTCGGTCTGTTTCTGACGTTCATACTCTTAGGAGTGTCAGACGAAAAAGTATGCCCGAAAATGATTCCGCTATTCATCGCAATTTTGAAGTTTTGTACAACTCAAAGACTATGCTTTTTTCTCGAAATTTTGATCTCGTAATATCTTGACATTCATCTTACTTATTTTCAGGAATCGATTGGTCTCGCTAAACCTTACGATAAAGCTTTTAGAATGTCACTTGCAATTATTGGTTTCAAAGGAAAGTGGCCCTATCTCATGACAAGATCAAATACTAAAATAGGGACGAAAGCTATTGTCAGCTTAACTTACGGTAATTCAGCATTTTGAGCATTATTAGTATTCAAATCTTCATTTGTGTTTTTCCCTTCAAATTCTGTATGATTTCTGTAGAATGGCAAAAATCTGTACGGAATCGTATCGGATTTATCTGTCGGCAAAAAAATAGACTAAACCCTGTTTCTCATATGTCGCAGACCATCGGCGATCATGGCCTTAAGCCGAATCTCCACTAGACGCAAAAATGTAGCGGCGGGCGACGCTTCGTGCGACAATTTTCCGCGGCGGAAGGAAAAACATCTCCACTTGATTTTGCTTTGGGAGCTTTTGAGCAAAATGGCTGCCGTGAACTTGAGACATCTTGCCCGTCTTGCTGACTTGAAAATTCGGCCATCTTGTTCTCTGTCATGTTTTATAGCTGTATTTCATCAGAAAGTAAACGAATTCTGTTGGCTACCTTTCAGCGGAAAATGTCGAGCCGCGAAAAGTAGGATCTCTTTCTATTTTTCGCTCGTCGACATTTTCCGCGGCGACAATTTCAATTGACCAATTAGATCACAGGAAATTTTTCCGCTTCGACATTTTCCTCCTAGTGGAGGTCCGGCTGGATGCTTGTGATTTATGAGAACATGAATTTTCAATGATCGGCCACCGACCACCACCGATGAAACAAAGAAGTTGGTTGCGATCGTCGTCGATGATCGACGACAGAAAAAATCCATAAGAGAAAATTGTAGGCAACCATCGGCGATTATTTGTTGGTCATATCAAACGAAGTTCTTAGTTTTCTGGGTCACACGTGACAGCACAAGGAACGGAGGATCATCGATCGTCGCTGGCAAGCAACATATGTGAACACTTCGTCGCAGATGGTTGCCGACTTTCGGCGATCAGGTTTGCCACATATGAGAACCAGGCTTAAGCCGCGTTTACACGAACAGATTTTCGTCAGATGTTCATCAGATTTTCGTCAGATTTTCTTCCCTTCAGACAATCTGATGTATTTAGTGCCACGACTATTATAAAGAGACACTTGTATGTGAGCAAAGCTAGAAACTACTCAAGAAAACATTTGATACATGCGTAACATGAAATGCATGTGAGTTTGACTGCAAATAAATGGAACCGGCTTCCTAATTCTTGATTGTTTGCAGTGATAAAAATATTCAAAATTGAAAAGTTCCTTAGCGATTTTGTCTTTAGTACGCGCAGTTCTCGCTTTGCCGAAACACAGATAATTTACAGCGCAACGAACACAACATCAGTGACGCACTATGTCGAAACCTTTGATTCATCTTCTGGATTTGCAACAATTGGGCCACTGAAGGCTGATCATTGGTATAATGTCAGCGTCAAAGTTCCTCTGACGAATAATGCCAGCCATGTTATTGCTCCATCAAAGCCACGTTGGCTGATTGTTGAAAGTGACAAGTTGGGTATGTAAAGTGTTGGATGTCTTTATTTCTTTATAAACGTTTTTGGATTAGGACACTTCATATAAAGCCCTGGCCAAACGCTCTTGCCACTTCATTCGACAAACATAGACTTATTATATGAATCCCACTCTTCGCAAACAGCAACAACAACAACCATAAAGCTGTTTGCTCAGAGTGGTTTGAGGGTCCAGCATGGACTCAATAGTGATAACTACGGCTCATTTATTAAGTCTACGACAAACTTAGAAGAAAACCTAGCTTTGTTGAGCAACGTTGAGAAGAGGTGGCCAAACGCTTCCGACTTCTACTCGACGATATGTTAGTCGCTTGGCAGTGAGAAAATTCTTGAATTGTTTTGAATAGACAAATTGTTTTAACTATAGATAATGATTTTATTCTGCAAAGTAGAGGATCTGGCCAAACCCCTTCGACAAATCGATTCACTCAACAAAAAGGCGGTAAATCTGTATCTATCTCTTACCGCCATCAGAATGTTGAGGCTGTGATCTGGATTTGCACTTTATATTTCCATAACCAGAGGCCCTTTTGTGTTCCCAACACAGGTATGTACCGCTGTAAAGGGTATCATATTCATCGATCTTGCTCTTGACAGGGATATATATTTGGGTATATATTTGCCAACCCAATGGGTGTAATATTTCCCCCCTGTGCTTGTTGACATTTCGCAACCAGTACAGCCCCTTATTACCCTTTGGTCAGGGCAGCAACTCTGTTCTGCAGTTTGATTGGCTGAAAACATTCGAATGTGACGTAATGATAGGGCCTTATTATCCGGTAATGTCCCCTCATTTCGTCAAGCGTCAACGATTAAAACACGATTCGATTTTTGTAACCATTAGAAGTTATGAACATGCCCTGTCCGCAGGGTAATAAACCATATAACTGTTGCCTTCGGGCAATACCGAAAATATTCGCAAACTCGTTTTCTTACTGATGGATTCGGGTTGATATTTATTATCAATTATTTATGAAAAGAGCCGTACAAAGTGGTGCTCGCGTCAAAATGGTACTCGTGTCACGAGTTTAGTTCTTCAAGTAAGACTGAATTAAGCAGTCAACTTTCAAGCTTTTTACTTTGATCAAGGTTGCCCACGAGGAGACTACGAAATCATATTCAAAGCTGATGGTGGAAAGGTTAGAA